>CM073475.1:20367500-21867500 GCA_037074535.1 Gleditsia sinensis
TTATTAATTTCCTTCCCAAAAGTTTTGTCAAAGGATCGGCCAAATTCACTTATGACTTCACATAATCAATGGATATAATTCCATCATTCAGCAGCTACTTTATGACAATATGTCTTAATCGAATGTGTCTACTCTTTCCATTGAAAGCATTATTCTTTTCAATAGCTATTACTGCTTAGCAATCACAATGGATAGATACAGAAGGTGTTGGTTTCATTCCCAACAGAATATCTGCTAAGAAGTTTCTTAACCACTTAGCCTCATTATTAGCCAACTCTAAGGGTATAAATTCTGATTCCATGGTGGATCTAACAATAAGAGTTTGTTTGGAAAATTTTCAAGCAACAGCACCCCCACCAAGTGTGAATATATAACCACTAATGGATTTAATCTCATCTGAATTGAGATCCAGTTAGCATCACTGTATCCCTCTATTACAGCGGAAAATCTATTATACAAAATACCATAATTCATGGTTCCTCTCAAATATCTCATTAGTCTGACTAATGTAATCCAATGATCACGATTGGGATTAAATGCATTAGACTCTCAATAATCTGTGCATATTCAGATTGTGATACTGGATCACCTTAATTTTTCTTTAATTGAGAATTAGCATCATAAGGAGTATTCACAGGTATAACATCAAAATTATTACATTTTTTCAATAATTTTTCAATATAATGTTCTTGAGATAACATGATCCCACTATCATTCATAGTGATTTTAACTCCTAAGATGATATTAGCTTTACCCATATCTTTCATATCAAATTTAGTCTCAAGAAAATATTTTGTTTTATGAACTATATCAAGAGTAGTGCCAAAAATAAGCATGTCATCTACATACAAGAAAATAGTCACACAATCACTATCAACCAATTTTGTATAAACACATTTATCTACTTCAATAGAATTAAACCCATTACTTAACAACACTTGATCAATTTTTTCATGCCATTGTTTAGGAGCTTGTTTTAAACCATACAAAGACTTACACAATTTACAAATCTTATTTTCTTGACCAACAACAACACAACCTTCAGGCTACAACATATAAATTTCTTCTTTTAAATCACCATTTAGAAACGTTGTTTTAACATCCATCTGATGTATATAAAGTTTGTAAATCGAAGCCAAAGTAATCAAAATCCGTATGGAAGAAATTCTTGTTACAGGAGCATAAGTGTCAAAATAATCAATATTTTGTTTTTAAGTAAAGCTTTTTGCAACTAATCTAGCTTTAAATTTATCAACAGATCCATCAGGTTTATATTTCCTTTTAAAAATCCATTTGCAACCAATTGGTCTAGCTTTAGAAGGCAAATCAACCAAATCACAAGTATTATTTTATAAGATAGAATCTATTTCATTTTTTATTGCTTCTTTCCAAAACACAGAATTAGGAGAGGAAATAGCTTCAGAAAAGGTTATAGGATCATTTTCAACAAGATAAGTATAAAAATCATTTCCAAACGAAGTTTCCTTCCTTTGTGTTTTACTTTTCCTTAATCTTTCACTTGAGCTTTCAAAAGAATTTGAAATGTCAGAACTTTGAATAACAGGCGATGAAGAATTTTTTTCTATTTTCAAAGGAAAAATATTTTCAAAAAACTGTGCATTTTTTGTTTTAACAATAGTATTGCAATCAAGCACATCACTTTTCAGCATAAGAAATCTATAAGCAACACTTTGATTAACATAACCAATAAACACACAATTGGATTTTTTTGACCCTATTTTCCTTTTCTTAGGATCTGGCAACATAAATTTAGCAAGACAACCCCATACTTTTAAATTTTTCAAATTAGGTGAATAACCTTTCCAAAGTTCATAAGGCATTTTATCGATTTTCTTGTAGGGAATCCTATTTTGTAAGTAACATGCAGACAAGATAGCTTCTCCTCGTAAGTTATCAGGTGCAGAAGAACTAACAAACATTGCATTCATCATTTCTTTAAAAGTCCTATTTTTTCTCTCTGCTACTCCATTTGATTTAGGTGAATAAGGTGGAGTTATTTTATGAATAATACCTTCTTTTTCACAAAGGTCATTGAGAAGCACATATTCACCTCTTCTATCAGATCTTACCCTTTTAATCTTCCTATTTAATTGATTTTCCATTTTAGCTTTATACAATAAAAACATATCAAAAACGTCATATTTATTTCTAAGCAAATATACTACAGAGTATCTAGAAAAGTCATCAATAAATGTCACATAATATTTTTTACCCCCTCTAGTCATAGTTTGTTTTAGATGTCCTAAATCCATGTGAATTAAACTCAATAATTCAGTTTCTCTATGAACAAATGAAAATATTTTCTTAGTCAATTTAGTCTCTACACAGACTTCACATTTTTCTATACAAGAGTTATTAATTCTAGTAATCAAGCCAAGTGTTTACATTTTCTTAATATAAGAAGCACTAACATGTCGTAATCTAGCATGCCAAATATCATATGAGTCAATCAAATAAGCAGAAGATGATGCATTATTACCATTTATGATCTCAGAAATATTATTCTTAGTCATCACTATTTTATCAAATTCAAATGATACCTTAACCCCCACCTTACCCAACAAGGCCACATAAATTAAATTTGTTCTTATATTGGGTATATATAACACTTTATTCAAAGCCAGAGTTTTGCCATATGTGAGTTTGAAAAGAACCTTCCATTTTTCAAGGACATTTGTAGTTCTTGAGTCTCCCAAATATACTAGTTCTTCTTCATCTTTTACTTGGGTGTAAGAGGTGAAGGCATCTTTATTGGCACAGATGTGTCTAGTAGCCCTAGAGTCTACCACCCAGTCTTTCACATTGGCTATAAGATTTACTTGAGAAATGACTGTAGCAATAATGTCATCTTTTTTTACCAAATTTATTTTTGGCTTAGGAGGGTTGCCATTTCTCACTCTTTTTTGGCATTGAGGCATATGATAACCTGACTTTCCACAAACAAAATAAGTACACTTTTTCTTGAAGGTAGAATTGTTAGGACTAGGGACATTATTAGAGTGTTTGTGCTTATACCTCTTGTTGTTATTATACCAGTGAGATCTGTTCTGAAATAGGTTTGCCTTAGTTGCGATCTCTTTTTCCTTGGCAGCTTTGACATATTTCCAATTAGTATCTTTGATGACAATGTGAGCAATCAAGTCAACCAGGGACAATTGCTTGTGCTTATGCTTTAATTGTTGTTTATATTGGCTCCATGATTTCGACAGCTTTTTGATCAAGAGTTTGGCTACAAAATCCTCTGGCAAGGTGATCTTTTCTGTCTTTAGATTCTCCAATAACTTGTGATATTCATTTATCTGTTCTTTAATGTCCTTGTGTCAGTCATCTCCCAATGATAATAGTTGCCGATGACAAATTTTTTTTTCAGCATTCTCTGCAATATATTTAGTAATTATAGAGTCCCAAATTTGCTTTGCTTCTTTATAGGTATAGTAAACATCAAATAGCTCATTAGATAATTTACTAATAATTGTATGTGTACATACCTTGTTCGCATGAACCCAAGCTTCCATTTGTGTTGCATAAGTTGTATTGAGCTTAGGATTTGTCAATGCAGATGCTACTACATGCATATCAAGAATTGAGTAGACACGCTCCTGAGAAATATCAGGAAAAGGCTTTGCATAAGGCATTCTTAAGAATATTGTAAATCCTACGACAAAATTAGAAAATAGAAAAAGAAGAGGAAAGTCTGAGGCATAATAAATGTTGTCTTGAAGGATATTTTGTCAATCACAGCGTATCCCTTAGGATTCAATAGGCGTGCTGCCTTTAAAAAAGTAGAGCTGGAACAACAAAAAATAAATTATGAAAATAAATCCAGCAAAAGAGAAGAAGAGACTTTGAGCAAGAAGAAATATATTTTCTTGTATTCTTGAATTAAAGAAAAGCAAGCTATTTATAGGCATATGATGGGGTCTTAAAGAAAAAGTAGGAGAAGCAAATTGCAGATTTTTAATGAGCAAATAAATTATTTTTAAATTTAATCAAAGCAATTGAATGAATCATAAATTCAACAAATAAATTCTTTTTAAATTCAATCAAAGCAATTGAATGAGTCATAAATTCAACAAATAAATTCCTTTTAAATTTAATCAAAGCAATTGAATGAGTCATAAATTTACTGTTATCTTTTTGAAATAAAACTTATTTTACAATAGATTGTAGCCTAATAACATTTTGGTAAGTTCCGCAGGTCAAGTATTATTCACCTTGGAATGAAAGAGAATCTACTTAGTTAGTGCTAAATATCAAACATGTAAAGCTTCTACAAATTAGAAGAGTTAGTTGTGCCATGTCAATCCTCTTGTCTCTATGCCGCTTTGCTAGGTTTAAGGTTCCTAACCTAGGCAGAGCCAAAAGGGATGAGTAGCGCATTTTGATCTATTTTATTAAATATTTTTTTTCAATTTGTTCTGGTTACGTCCTATTGATCATGTTAGTCTTTCGTAAGTGATTCAACACATATAAAGGTAAGCTTTGAAGGAAGCTCCCCCCATTTATTAGGGTTGAGATTGAACTACAAGAAGGGGATGTAGAGTTCAATGCTTTTGGTGACGAAGATATCTCAATAGCGTTGAAAGACTATGAACGAAGCTTGATTGGTAAGATTATATTTGAAAACCCTATTAACAAAACTTCTTTGGAATATACTATGAACAAGACCTAAGAATGGAGGAATTAGGACCAAGACATTTCTAGATCTTTTTTGTGAATCAAAATGATATATCTAATATATTTTCTAAAGGTAAGTCCGTGAATTTATAGGAATAGCTAGTTTTTGTTTTAGAGATGGAGTCAAAAGCAGAACTAGCCATGATAGGGTTTAACACTGTTCAAGTCTAGATCCATATATGGGGATTGCTAGCCTATTGTAGTATAAATGTAGTGGGAAGAAAGCTTAAGGGTTTGATGGGCCAGGTGGTAGAGGTGGGCACTAATGTAATGCCAAATAATGAGTGTTCCTTATTAAAAGCTCATATTGAGATAGATTTGGGTAAAGCAAGCTCAGAATAATGTTTGTTAAAGCTCTCTTTAGAACCTCTCTTAAGTTGCCTTAAGTGTCTGTTAAATGCTAGGCTCAAAACATAGTGTTTCTATGAAATTTAGCACTGCAGCATTGACTTTATAAAATTATGCATTATTTTGTTTCTTTTTTGGTGTCCCAAAACCCAAAGTTTGGCATTGTGACCCCAAACTTGCTACTAATTATACTATGCAATCTTGACACTTGTATCTTGTCTTTTCTTCTAGCCTCCTTTTGACCATATACCTACAAAAAGGTCATACCAAGGGTCAAATACCTATAGTAGACCAAAAACTATCTAAAAATTATTAATTCATCAATAATTCTGAAGGACAAAATAACTTCAAATACTAGAAACAACATAAAAAAACTTTAGAAAGTAGAGTTATCACATATAGTGCATTGTGACAATTTAAGTATAGTGCTATGTTTTGCTAGTCTAATGTTGCATTCTCAGATTGAGCATGTAGAGTTGGATGTGCACTTTGTTAGGAAGAAAGTGGCTAACAAAGAGATTGTAGCCTTTCACATTCCTTTTGTTGAATAGGTGGGATGACATTTTCACTAAATTATTGCCTAATCGTTTCTTCCATCATTTCAGAACCAAACTCAGAGTTGTAGACTATTGAACTCTAAGTTTATGGGGAGTGTTGGATAGATGTTAGCAATAGAAATCAAGAAGTCCACTAGTAATTGGATAATATCTCGTTTTCAATTTAAAAGAGCAACTCTACAAAGAAAACACACAATGCATTCAATCTATCCTCCCTTATGAGAAATTTTTTGAATATATATCATTTACACAAGCAACCACACTGCTAAACAATGGGGATTCAGAACATTCATTCTCTTGTATCAGGCTGCATCAGAATATTAGACTCAGGCTACAGACAGGGCTTCTCTTTGAGTTTACAAATGGGCTACTTCATGAGTCCTTCTTTCATAAGTGCAAAAAAAATCTTACCCTCAAAGTGATATTGACAAAGCTAATTGTTAGAAAAGGATGAGAAATATCCACAATCTTCATTCGGTTCGTCACTATTGCAACTTCTCCAAAAATTGCATCATATATGTTTGTAGCAACATCTTCACAAGTGCAACATAATTGGGATTCAAATGTCCATTTCCAAAAGGCAAAAAAATCCATCAGGGAGGACTTTGAGCTTGTCAATCTGAATATCAACTACTTTTGTTCACTTAATGAAATTATCAAATGTAAGGCATAAGAGGTTTGAACTTTTGTAGTGAATAAACATCATTGGCCCATTTTCTTGAGAACTCAAATCATCTATGAAAATTGCATCAACAACATTGAATATCAAGTAAGTCCCTTCCCCATCAAAATTTGAAATAGCCATTGAATTACTTGAATTTAAGGCACCATTTGCTAATTTGAAATAGTACCAAAATTTGAGATATCAAGTAGAAAATATTAGTGCCAATTGAGGATGCGGGAAAACACAGTATTTCTGGATAAAAACCTTTGTCTATATTTTCTATGTAAATACAGTTGGTTCTTTATTGGCATAGATCCTTACTACCCATGTTTTGCAATAAATTTGAAGACTTTAACTTTTATAAGATCATTGTCCCTTTGTAAGCCAGGAAACTTAGGCCTTCATCGATATGAACATTCAACATCACTATTGGAAATATCCTCAACTGAACTATACCCATCACATGTTTCAAAGCCAAATAAAACAATTTGATGTTCCAAGTTTCCTTTGGGCTAAGACTCTCCCAAGGAATTAAATGCTTCTATACTGCTCAAAAATCAATTTACCTTAGAAAGAGTCAAAGTGTCCTTCAATCATATAAAGAAGGCCCTTGCTCCTTTCTTCATGAATATGAGCTTTAACAATTTACAAGATCGAACTTAGAGAAGCGTCAAAATTATTGTCAAAATTCTTCCTGGTCTACTTTAGCAACAATTGATTTGCCTTTTAGAGGTGAAGTAAATCAATGGCATGTTTGTCTCTTTCTCCTTCATCTCCACCTTTCTCTTATCTGTTTTTGCATCTCTTGTTGTTGTCTTGGCCAATTGTTTTTTACCTTAGTTATCACTTGAGCCATCTTTTCCAATTTTATTGTTGCCTTAGCCATTTGTGCCTTCTTTATTTTTGTTCATTCAACTAATTCCATTTCTTCGAATTCTCCAAGAAAGATCAATGAAAATGCTATAGTGTTATTGTGGAACACAACTTCAATTTCAAAGGCATTGCCTATATATTCTATAGCGAATTCTCCATATCCTTTAGCAAATTATGTAGTCTCCTTGAACTTTTCTTGATCTTTAATAAGCTGTATGATGATTTCTTCCAAATGATGGTGGTTATCTTCTATATTCTCCATGGTACTCTCAATGAAAGAAATCAAGAATTACATTTGCTAATGGGATAATGTCTCATTTTCAAGTCAAAAGAGTAACTCCACAATGTAACCACGCAATATGTTCAACATATCCTTCCTTATGAGCAAATTATCGAATATACATCATTTACACAAGCAACCAAGCCACTACCCAAAAGGGATTTAGAACATTCCTTCTCTTGTATTGGGCTAAATATTAGACTCAATTGGGTTGCAAACTGGACTTCTCTTTGAATTTCCAAATGGACTGCTTCATATACCTGTATCTCATAATCGTACCAGTAAAATAATTAGTTATAAGGTAGCTAAACTGATAGGAAGTTTTTGTTATATGAATGGAAATATCAGTGTGCCATTGGAAGCATATCGTAGTTTTTTGTATATATACAGATCAAATCATTGTATTAGGTATTATGAAAGATTAATAACAAATTTCTCTTCAACCCTTTATACTGTTCTGTATCTTCCTTCTTTCTTTTATATTCTATTTCCTATTACTAAAAGTTCACAAGTGACTTCATGAAAGTATAGAAAGATACAACCGCGCTTAGAATTTTGATCACAAAAATAATGCTAATGTAGAATTTATTACAATATAATAATACTATAGTCGTGTAACTCTTATTATAGAATAGTAAAGTGAAATATAAATAGCTAAGATTGAAATTTAACCATGCCATAAGTAGAGGACTATTATCATAATATCAAAGTCACAATTTAAAACCATGTTACAGATGATTTTTTTTTTTGGTTAGGTAACAAAGCATGCACAATATATTAAAAAACCTTATAGTATAAATTTAAATTATAGTTGCAGTTAGGGAGCTAATGCAATGAATTGGTGTGAACAATAAACAAAACTCAAGAGTGAAGAAAATTCTCTTGAGATTGATTAATTGACTAAAAGTGTTAAACTAAATGTAAAATAGAAAATTTATAGTGCCTTTATTAAAATTCCTAATCACAACAAGAAAACATTAAATAAAAAAAATAAAAACAATGAACATATTAAAATAATCAAAAAAATTCTAAAACAGCCACAAACGATGTGCAAAAGCCGAAAACTATGGATTTTGGACCTTGAAACAATGCAATTTTAGGCTTCTGATGATCAGTCATTTAGGAACTCGGCTGTTGCACATTCTAAGTTAGGAGCAATATGCAGTTGTTGCAATATTCATGAAAATATAGAAAGATACAATCATTGCCAATCGAAATCACAAAATTAACGCTATTGTATAATTTATTACAATGTAATACAGTTGTGTAACTGTTATTACAAAATGCAGTATAAAACTCTAACATATAAAGAGAAACAAATAGCTAAGATTTAAATTTAACCATGCAATGACTCATTTCTGCGTTTGTGGAAATAAACAAGCATCTTGTCCCTTGGGGGTAAGGTGTTCTTAATGATTGGGTGACTAAGGAAATTGTTCATCCATGCAGTGGTGGCCGAACACTTTAATGGGTCCACTATTTGCATGGATCCAACTTCTTCCCAGACAGGAAGCCAATAGGAGATCCATCCTAATGCAATGTCAAGGTACCCAATGTTTTCCCCTCCAAAGAATTTTTTCCCATTTATCTCCACTTCTATCTTCTCCATTGCTTCGCTCGCTATTTTCACAGCTTGTTCCTTTTGATCACCATTAGAGCGCATAGCCACCCACGCAGAGTCGAAAACCTATAAAATTTATAAAATGCCGAGACTATTTAAAGCTCAAAGGGTTTTAAAGTATTTTAAATTATGTTTGATTCAATCGATTTGTCTAATAATTAAATAAATAAACGAGTTAGATTAAATCTCTAAAATCTTGATCAAAATAAAAACTCAAACACTAATTTGATAAAATCAAATAAGTAAAAAGTAACCCTTTTTTATTAATAAAATTGACTTATCAAAACTAGGGTTTTCGTATGGGCCAACTTCGCTCAAGTAGGTATTTGTATCTTAACAAATTGATCAAAATATAATTAGATAAGTTTGACCTATTTTTATACAAGTGAAAGAAATACCAACCCAATTCAAAGTTAAAAGAAGACAATTTTCACAAAAACACAACATGTCAACTAATAATTTATCAAAATTACAATAAACTTAAAATCCTTTTATAATTTTAAATTATAAAAAATTATATAAAACACTATAATAGAGAGGATAAATTTGGACTGATGGTTGCCACCATTGTTTTTTTATTTAAATAATACATAAATTTTTGAATAACTTAAAAAAAAAAGAATTGTTTACTATGGGCAGGTCCCTTCTTTGACTTTCTTTAACCTCTCACCGTTATGCTTTTTTTTTCATAATAACAATATTATTAAAAAATACAAATCTAAAAGGAGATCCAACACCTGAACATTCAAACGCACAATAACCTTGTCCTTTTATGTTTTTAAGACCCCTGGCCTTCACCTTTTGTTTTTACACAGGATTTCCTCCGGTTTCATGCATTTCTTTTATAGAGAAAGCTGGTAAACTAGTTGATCTTGCTCTCCCAAAACTTTTCAAGCGTACTTTTTAAGATTTTTTTATTGATTATTTATTTCCATCGTTGTTTTGGTTGCAAGATAGTTATATTTTTATAGTGAATATATTAAAATAAATTTTGAGTAAAAATAAAAAATTTAGTTCTTATAATTTCTGGATTAAATAAGTCGACTCCTGGTCATATAAAATATAAGGTTTTAGTAAATACGGATACCATTTAATTTAATAATTTATTGATTTAACCGAAAACTGTCCACTCTTGAAAGTGAAGCTTAAATGAAGAAAGGGAGAGGGAGCCTAGGAGTAGCAAGTCTAAGAGTGAAAGGAAGATGGAGAGGGAGCTAGGAAGACTGAAAGGGAGAGAAAGAAGTGAAGAGTTAAAGGGCGATGGAGAGGGATTTATGAAGTGTGAAAGGGAGAGGAAGAAGGAATGAAGACGAGGAGATGCTAATGGTGGGTGGATGGGGATAAGGTCCTACCAACGCGCGCAGACCCAATCTGGTTTCGTCAAGCGATGGCCAGATGGGTCAATTTTTTATTTTTTTATGAGAATGTATTTAATTTAATAAAATTTATACAAATAAAAAATAAAAAAATATGTTATTTATATTTGATTCAATTAATTTTTTTTCTAAATATATAGATGGTAATCTTTTAATTCTTTATTTATGTAAATTTTGATATACTGTCGGTAAATTAACTATTTATTCTATTTTTATTTAACTTTCACACTTCTACAATGACTATAAAAAATAATTAAGAAAAATTATGTAAAGTAGATCAATATATTATTGAAAATAAATTTTTAGATTAAATTCAAAAATTAATAAACTAAACGGTATATATCTGTGAAAAACCTAGAATATAATCTACACGGCAGATCTACACATAACAAGCTAGTTTGCATATTTAGGCAATTTATCTATATGTTCACTACAAAAAGCCCAACTATACAGCTTATAACAGAATGTAGGGTCTTCAAAAAGAAAACAGAAAGAAAAAAGAAAAAAAGAAAAAAGTCTACTAGTAGATATAGGGTTCTGTCTATTTCTTTTTTTTTTTTCTTAAATAGCGCTCAACCTTTTTTTTTATTGGAAATAGTTGAGAGAGAATTATTTTTTCTAACTTAAGAGTTAGGAGGGTTGAATCTCTTATCACATCCTTTAAAAGGACAGCAAATTTATTATTGAACCAAGCACACACCAAATTTATTACTAAATCAAGCACATATACACAATAATTTAAAATTTTCACCGAAACAAATAAGAGTTTGAAGTTAATTCTGTATAAATTAAAATCTTACCAAATTTGAACCACAATCAAATCTATTACCAATTAAAATTGTAACAAAATAATAATAAAAACAAAACATATAAATGACAAAACTGTATAAAATGAGGTGGCCAATAAATATTTAATAATTACAATTAAAAATAACTATATTTTGGGTTCTTATAATTGTATAAACGAACAATATTATTTTACTTAATATTTTCTATTTAAATTTTTATTTATTATAAATTGGATGCATTAACAAAAACTACAATCATATTATATATATAACTATATTTGTAATATAGAATATAAATAATTAAGAAAATAAATAAACATTAAAGAGTAAAATACTTAATTTCCCTTCAATTTTTTTTCTATATAACACATAAATACTCTTTATTTCTAAAAGGTAAAAAAAAAAAGTCTCTTACTTTTCTAAAATTTGAGTAGAATACTACAAGTATAAAAGTATCTAAAGGAACTTAATACTAAATGGTTAGCTGTCTGTTTTGCATATAAAAAGCCAAAAATAACGCTAAATGAAGTACCGTATATATTGTTTATTTTCATATAGGTTTATGTTTTATGTAATTATAATATTCAGTCTATATACAAATAATTTTATAATATTCTATTCTAAATTACATTTATGAAAAATTAAATGAAATATTGGACTTATATGAAAATATAAAATATAAAAAACCTCGTTTAAAATATTAGACTTGTATGAAATATTGGACTTGTATGTATGTATGTGTGTGTGTGTGTGTGTGTGTGTGTGTGTGTGTGTGTGTGTATAACAGATAGTTAATTGATTATGTTTCAATATTTCTGTTAAAATATTTTTAAAGTTAAAGTTATTTACAACTTATTTTAAAATAAATGATTTTTTGTAGGTTCTAAAAATAGAGGAAAGATATATGTAAGATCATGAAAATTAAAGAAATGTTGAAATACTTCACTGAAAAATAATTAACTGATTCAATAACTAATTAATAAAATAATGAAATTTCAATTATTATTTGTATCAATATATACAAATATGGAAAAAAATTGCATTTATTAACCTTCAACAACATTTTAAATTGAAGTTTTGTTATTCTAATAAATATTATAGTGTCTCTCTAATTTATATATTTTATTGAAATGATTACTCTTCCATCCAAATCAAATGTTAAATTTGACGTTCCAATACTGCATTTAACTCTTGTACTGTCGATCAGTCTCAAAATATCTATTATACTCATTCTTTTACCTTCTTATACTCTCAACAATCTCGACACTAACTAAAATAATAATAATTTTAAAAATGTTATAGCTTTTTAAATTAGTTAAATAGTATAAGAGTCATACGACTCTCGAATCATCAAATTTAATATTTGATTAAATGGATAGATTACAACAAGACGTACAAATCGAAGGACATATTGCAATAATTTTTATATTACAAGACAGACCGCATAATTGAAAGTATAAGTGTGGATAAGCAAGATTCATAAGTTTAAATACAAAATTTACAGAAACAAAATATTCAACGTTATAAAATTCATACTTTGTTTTTTAAAATTAAGTTCACGTAAAGTAAAGCCATTAAGATATCACATCCAAGGAGAAAGAAAGAAAGATCATAGGGATTAGAATTAAAATAGCACCTTCTCTTCAGCAAATTTAGCCCAGAAGCGTGCTAGAGCTCTTTGACGAGGGTGCTGAGGCATCAGTGGAAATTGGTTCCAGGTTTCATCAATGTACTCAAGGATAATGAATGACTCGGAGATGGGTTCGCCGTGATGAATCAGAACCGGAACCTTCTTAAGGACTGGATTCAGCTGTAGAAGGAGGCTACTTTTGTTGAAGACATCTTCTTCTATATATTCGTATTCAACACCCTTCAGTTTCAGAGCCCACTCAACCCTACAACCAAACGGACTAACCCAAAAGCTCAACACCTTCACTTCTTGGCTACCCATTAGATCTTTTCTCTCCCTTTTTTTTCTTATCAGAAGTTGTGTTGTTCTTGAGTTTCTATTCCTCTTATATAGATAAAAATCCAGGTTTCATATAGGATAATAATTTACATAAAATATAGATAAAAATCTTCTTTGATGTTTTTAACAGTGTTGTAAAAATTAGAATAGATGGAACTAGTAAATCAATTTATTTAATTTAATATTTAAAATTGTTTAGCAAAAAACTGACAAAACAGTAAAAAAGAAAAAAGAAAAAAGGGTCAAATCAACCAAAAATTGATAAACCGCATTGGCTTAAACAATTTTCATTTTTGTTTTCATTTTCTTATATTATTAAAATGAAATTTTTTTAATTTTTTTAAAAATTAAAATAAAAAAATGCCATTTTGACATTTCTTATACTAATAAAAAAAATACTATTATAATGAATATATTATTAATTAATTAGTACTTTATAAATTTATTTAGTAATCAGTAAAATTTTAAATATATTAGTTCGTAATATTTAATTATTTTTATTTTAAATTAATTATTTAATTAAATTTATATATTTAAGTTTTAATATATTATATTTTATAATATAAAAAAATTTAAAAATAAATTTTATATTTACTGATTTATTCAATTTTAATTAAATTAATTAACTGCAAACTATATATATATATATATATATATAATGGGACCGGTACCGCTTTGTCCAACTTTGGACATTTATTTCTTCAAAAAAGTAAATATGAAGACCTTTCGGTGACATGACACCGTGATCTAGAAGTTAGGCATAAATGGTATGCATGCATCTAGTAACTTTAGAGAAGTTTTCTCAGAAGAGTTAAAAATATGTCAACCACACTCTTGACAAAATGGGACTGGTACTGCCTTGTCCAACTTTGGACATTTAGCTCTATCTAATACTTCGTCTTTTATGAACTTGCTTTTTGAAAAAAAAAAAATATGAAGACCTTTTCCTGACATGACACCATGATATAAATGTTAGGCATAAAACGGTCGGCGTTCATCCTGCAAGCAAAAGAAATTTTTAGAAGAGTTAAAAAACTCTCTTATTTTAGAATTATTAATAATTTGATACATAAATTTATTAATTTAACACTTAATTTTAATTTTTAAATTTTTTTTAGTATACAAGTAAACCTCTAAAATTATCAAATTAGTGTATACTATTTTAAAAAAATTAAAATAAATGAATTTATAAATTGAACTTTTAGTTTACTTTTTATTTTAAAGATGTAAAATTAATTCATTAATGAAATTTCCTATATTTTAAAAAATATATTACAAAATGGTAATAAATACTCAAAAAGATTAAGAGAGGTTCGTAGTTTTAATAATGGCATGAATATTGATGCACCAGCATGGCGACATTGGCCTTTTGTAATTATGCATTATTTTCTTCTTTCTTTGTGTCACATCACCCAATTTTGCACTATAGCACTGAACTTGCTAACAATTATATTTTTCTTTTTCTTTTTTAATTGGTAAAAGTCAAAATAAACAAAGGAACAAGGCCAAGGCCCATAAACCAAAGAGACAGGGATCACTGGGCAACAATTCGGTCCAACTCTCGGTAAACTAAAAATCAACAAAAAAAAAAAAATAGAGCGCCACACGCTGTAAAAATTGAAGTGATTCATCTAGAAGTCAAGCAAGACGATAGGGTTAAATGTCCCCCAACCGGAGATTGCCTTCAAATTTTGCTTCCAGAGATAGCAAGACCTTCAAACACTTCAGAGGATTAGAGGACCAACCTCGATTAAGAACATTCTTCTGTAAGAGCTTTGCCGTCAAATTGGCTGTAACATTTTTGGCTCTTGCGATCCAGCGAAACTGGAGTTCTCTTCCTTGCCTAGTAAGTCACTCGATCAATACTCTCAGATTATGAAGCTTCCATAGCTAGATTTTTCGATTACAATCTTTTTATTAACGGTTTGCAATCTGACTCAAGAATTGCTCTGTTGATTCCCATATTGTTTACAAGGACCAAGGCTTCCTCCATTGCCTTTGCTTCTGCTTCCAGAATTTATAGAGCCTTGCATACCTTGGTGGTCCTAGTGAGCAATCTCCCATCTGCTCCTCTTACCACCACGGCTCCGTGGCTTTCATCACATGGTTTGGTGAAGGTAGCATCCACATTCAGCTTTATCCATCCTTGAGGTGGCATGTCCCACTGATTTCTTTCTTCATCCATACTTGTATTGATCTCAGTTGCTGATATGTTGTATTGATGATTTTGCTATTGTGCTCGACTATTAATAATGCTTGAGTAAATCATCTGGTATTTTTTTATTACTCTGCCTGGCTCTATTTTTTGGGTGTCAAACACATGTCCATTCCTTTCTTTCCATAGGAACTAGAGGAATATAAAAAATTTCGAGCTAATATCCTGAGGATCCATCCCTTTATCCTTATAGAGATTGACTATATTCCATTACCATTCTTCAAACTTGAGGGCTTCTTGGGGGGTAACTACACATTGAAAATCAATCCCAAATCAAATGGGTCTCACCTAATCACATTCCAAGAAAAGATGCTTTACAGTCTCGACACACTATCCACAAATCAGACAAATGGGATAAGTAGCCATTCTCCTCTTGAAAATCTTGCTTTTGGTGGGAAGGGCACCATTGAGAGCCTTCCATATGAAGATCTTAACTTTCAGGGGGGATAGGATTTCCATAAATATCTCCATAGAAGGGGGTTAATAAAGGCAGAGGTAGAATGTCTGTCTCTGATTTTAACTTTCTCTTGTAATCTAAGTCTTTTATACCCACTTTTCACATTATAAACCCCATAATTGGATTAAGGCTATACTAGTTTATCTTTCATATTTAAGGTTGGAATAGGAATAGCCAGAATTTCCTTCATCACTTGGTTGGGCATACACTCCCTAAGGATCTCAGGCTTTCATGATTTAGAGCATTAGCTAATCAAAGAGGCCACTTTAAGCAAGCTACTATTAGAATCATTGGTTAGAACTTGGCCACTTGGAATCCATCTATCTTCCTAAATAAGTATTTGCTCCCCATTTCCTACCCTTCATCTATAGTGTTTCATCATGAAATTTTTTCCTTCTATAATGCTCATCCATGCCCACGAAGCACATCTTCCCCTTTTAGCTTGTTGAAAGTTAGAGTTAGGAAAATACCTTTGTTTTAGAATTTTTGCCTACAAAAAGTTAGGATTCACCATTAACCTCCAAGGTTGCTTGTCGAGTAGAGTTAAGTTCATACTTTTAAAGTTCTTGAACCCCATTCTACCTTCTTTCTTGCTTTTTGTTAAAATTTTCCATTTCACTCAATGAATGCCCTCTTCTTTACTTGTATTCCTCCACCAAAACTTAGCCACTTCAGCACATAATTTTGAGCAAAAAGTTTTGGGAAATAAATTGATAGATATTGTATAAGAGGGAATAGCCTAGATGACAGCCTTAATAAGCACCTCATTTCCTCCTTAGGATAGAAAGATATTATTCTAGCTAGAGAGTTTGTTAACCACTCTTTCCATGATCTAGTTCATAGCTTTTTTTTATCTATCCCAAACAGCTAGCAACCTTAGGTATTTGCTCGAATTGTCCTTAGAAGGCATTCTCATCTCTTCTTGGATTTCATTCTTTATGTAGTTAGGGGTGGCTCTATTGAACACTATGCCAGACTTTTCATAGTTCACCTTTTGTCTTGAGGCCTTTGAGTAAATGTCCAAAATATGCAATATCTTTATCATAAGATTTATTCATATCCAATTTGATTACTGTGAAATGCTTTTTATTTTTATTTTTATTATGCTTGAGAAAATGAAAGGCCTCTTGCACTAGCATAATATTGTCTTGAATTAACCTTCCACTCACACAAGCACTTTAGTTTTAGAATATGATATTATTCATATAAATCTTCATCCTATTCATCATGATCTAATTTTGTAGCTAAAATTACTACAACTTATAGATCTATATTGGCCCACACTTTCAAGATTTTAAATTTTAAGGATAAAAGTAATATGAGTTTCATTTACTTCTGTTGGGAGATGTCCATCATCAAAGAACTTCTTCACTGCTGCACATACTTCTTCCTTAATAATTTTTCATGATTTCTAGTAGAATACTCCATTAAGGCCATCCGGACTTGGGGCTTTCATAGCTCCTAAGTTAAACACAACTCTTTCCACCTTATCATTTGAAACTTTCTTTAGTAAGCTCTTATTAATATTTTGATCAATGATTCTAGGTACATATTCTTGGATATTAGGCCTTGAATTTGGATTTGAAGAGTTAAACAGATCAACATAGAAGTCTTGGAACACTCTCTGAATATCTTCCTGGGTTTCTTTCTGATCCCCATCCTCATCTCATATTCTGTTAATACCATTTTTGTTTTCTCCTCTGAATAGTAGTGCTGTGAAAGAATTTTGCATTTTTATTTCCATAACTCAGCCATCTATCCCTTGCCCTTTGAGCCCAATATTTTTCTTCTTGCTTCCATAGCTTGTTAATATTTTGTTGAATTTTCTTCATTTCATCTGCAACCCTAGCCCAATTCTGTTGTTCTAGACATTCTTGAGCTTTGCTTTCAGCTTTTGGATTTCCGAGTCAACCCTCTTTACCTTTCTATTTTTCCATCCTTCAAGTTTTTTTTACCAGCATTAAGTCTTTTGAAAACCCTACTTAGATTGGCTACTAAATGAGCCTTCATTCCACCCTTTATCCACAACTTCACTAAAATCTTCTTGATCCGCCTAATATGCTTCAAATTTAAAAGCTCTTTCCTTTCTTCTCATCTCTATTTTGTTCTTAAGGATTAAAAGGCTGTGGTTATACCCAATTGCTGGTAGAGCTATCACTTTTGCATCCACATAGAGTCTATTCCAAGCTTCATTGGAAAGGTGCCTATCTATCCTCTCCTTTACACAACTAATATCCCTCATGCTGCACGATGTAAATCTACATCCTTTGGTGGGAGAGTCTAGCAATTCATTCTCAACAATAAAATCTTTAAATAGATGCATTTGGTGCCTACTATGCGGTCTATCCCTCTCTTTCTCATGTTGGTATAGGATTTCATTAAAGTATCTTATACATTGCCAAGGAACCTTGCTGCCTAAATTTAATGCCTTTAGGTCATGCCATAATTCCCTTCTTAATTTGAAATCTGGATGTGCATAAATATAGGTAGCAAAAGTCTCTTGATTTTCTTTTTCCATTTTGATTTTTACATGGATAAAATTCCAACATTTCTCTAACACAATAATATCTATTCCATTTTTCCACATAAGACACAAACCTCCAGCTGTCCCTCTAGGATTCACAACCTCCAAATTATTAAGACCTAGCTTCCTCTTCAAGTTATCTATTTTCTTCTCCTTGGCTTTTGTCTCCATCAAGAAAAGAACTTGGGGCTTATTTTTGAGACATAAGTCTCTTAATTCTCGAACTATTAAGGCTGTCCCCACCTTTCGACAGTTTCAACTTATGGTCGTCATGGCGAGGGGTGGGGCTTGATTAGACCCGCCTCCTCAGTCATTTTTAGCTTCTTTCCCTTTATCTCTATCCCTTCCTTTTCTATTTTTCCTCATTCCCTCTTTAGACATAAGCTTTCCTTGATAACATTTGCTAGTTCCATATCCACTATCTTCAAATTCTAATTTTTTGCCTTATCCTCCTCTTCTTCATCTTCACTAGGTAGCTCTACATAGTATTTTTGGCCATTATTTGTCTTCTATTCTCTGTTGGCCCAACCCTAATTGACTTTTTCCTGACCAAAAATAAATCTTTGACAACTCTGGCCTGTCTTCTTTTTCTTTACTTTTGTCTGTTTCTGCCCCTATATGTTCTGCTTTTTCTTATAGGTTAGAAAGAACATATGTGTCATGTTCCCTTTTATCCCATCCTTCAACACTCTTCTCCATACAATGCTTTTCTTCATCTCTACCACCTCCTTCCACTTCCTTGTAATATGTAGGCCCTTATTTCTATCTCTCTATTACCTTAAACACACAAGTGAAAATTTTTGTTGCTTTGAATTTTTCTACTTTGTCTTTTGCTTGTCACTGCTCTTTGGGTAGAAGATTATTCTGCTAGAATATTCCTCCTCCTCTCCAAGATTTTTTCTTTGCCAAAGCCACCATGGGTTTTGCTGGAGGCACTCCCAAACCTGGGCCATACTGAGTTTTCCCCCTCCTTGTGCTGTTTCTATTTTTTGAAATTTGCATACTCTTTGTTCATGGCCAAGCCTCCCATAGCCATAACAGTGCTCTTCGAGTTTCTTATACTTTAGTTTCACACCTGCATTGGGTAGGTTCTTCCTTGGTACCCAGAACCCAATGGTAAAAGGCTCTCTTATATCCATAATCACTTTGACTCTCGTGAAGCTTCTAATAATCTTTCCATTTAACACATGATTTTTGATCTTTACCACTTCACACAATCTTTCACCAATAAGATTTCCATTCTTTACTATTAAGCTCTCTAAGGGCAAATCATGGATTTGCATCCAGTAGGGAGCAAAACTAAAATCTATCTCATTTAGAGCTATGTCTGGGACCCAATAGCAGAGATTTAGAAGATGTCCCATTATTTTCCATAGGGCATCTTCCATAATCCTCCTTGCTATAGTCTCTTCTTTAAAATTAAACAGGAAAAGTATTGACCTTTAAGACTATAACTTCCACTCCTATTGGCTCCCCCTAACCCCTTAGAATCATGTATTTAACTGTATTCTTGTTAAGGGGTATGTCAACTATTAACTTCCCCACTAAGCTTATCTTAGCTAAGATTAGAGATTGGTGCTCCTCAACCTCTAGGTGGATGGTGTCCTCGTCTAACCTTCTTCCTTCTATGTAATAACCATAAAATTTAACGAAAATTCCAATTAAAGAAAATTTGGAATAAAAGAGAGAATTTCAAAAATGGGGATAAGAACCGTAAAAAATATGTATATTTAATACATGGGTTAAAGAAGTACAAAGAAAATATGAGAATTTACGTTTTGGCGCGTAATTTTTAAAAATGATTATGTTTTACTAAAAGTAAGTAGACTTTTAATTAAAATGAATATTGTTTTGCTTAAATTAATTATATTGGCCTCTAATAAAATTTTGTTATATTTTTAGAAATATTCTTTCTTTTATTATGTATAAAGATATTTATTTTGAGATTTGTTTTATTGCAATTTTTATCAAGAAAAATTATAATTTAAGAGTTCAACTAGAGGTTTATGAGAATGTGAATTTTTAGAAATTTTTGAGATATTTTAGGATGAAAAACAGAATTTATACCAATTTATATAAAAGAAAATCCTATTATTAATTATTTAATAATAATTATTATTATTATATGTAAAAAAAAAAGAGAAAGACGAAGATTAAAGGAAGAAGAAATTGGGGAGAGCCATGGGAAATGTCGAGAAAAAACGAGAAAGATGAATTGTTAGTAAATAGTAACATTCAACTTTTTCTCTCGATCTAGAGTGCCTATTGGCTTCCGATCTCAAAACTGAAGGTTTATTGGATTCAGGACGAAGAATACTACAATTTTGACCGATCAAATTTTCAAATCAGCCGTTGAATCGTCGTAGATCTGAAGTAAAAAATATCAGAAAAAGGTAAATCCAAAAACTTTTACTTAGAGACTTCCAATTGAAATTCTGACGCCGTAGATAGATTCAAGAGCTAGATAAATCTTAGGATAGGTATATTTTCGGCCATCTAACAGCCTTTTTGTTCGTCATGAATAGTATTTTTCGACAAGTGAATAATGTTTTCCGGCGAGTGAATAGTGTTTTCTGGTGGTGAATAGTGACCAGTTCCCGAAGTTGCTATCTTGATTGTTTGGACCCTCTGGATACGTTTTTGAGGTCAATTTGGTCAAATAGAGATTGGAAAAATACATTTTAGGGCTGTCCAATTTAGAGCCTTTACCTGTGAGTAGATAATTCTTCCTATGGCTTGTTTTTACTCTTCTTGAACTTTACATTGATAAATGAGTATGATTACATGTTATTTATACTTCTATATGTTTCTGAAATGGTTTGAAATATCTAAAATGGTTGAAACATGATATTTAGTTCAAGAAGAGTATGAATTTTGAAATGAATTTTGATACACATTGAACATGTGATTATTAAATGTATTTCGCATTACACGGCAAAGAAATTATGTTATGCATGTGACGTTGATTTATAAAGTGATACGTTTGCCTCGGATATGAGCATGATTATATGTTTCTCCTGATTGGGAAGTTTTGACAGATGAATATACTGAGACTGAAAAGTCTATTTTATATTGGATTATATGGCATATGTGCATATGGTATTTTCTGTGGAGGAATCCTATTGGAAACACTGTCTGCTAACAGCAGGTGATGTTAGCTCTAGTGCGCACCTTGATTGCCTCAGCTAGCAGGGGAGGTGGTGCTAGCCTTGTGTGAGGGCCAACACACAGGAGATTATATGTGAAGGAGAGCGGAATACCTCCTATATATGGGCGAGATGCCAGTTATATGAGATGTTATTTGCCTTCCCTTACTGTGTACTTGGGAAAGACTCATACAAAGTCCCTTCGCGTATCCTCTTGAATGGTAGTAAGGCAAACCTCAGCGGGATGCTGAGTTTAGGCAAATGCTATACCACCAAAGTACGGAAGGGGTCAAACTCTGGTATGGTGGTTCTGATATAGGATCCTCCGAATAAATTATATGAGAAATATTTAATGAATAACATTATTTGATAAATGATTTTACAGTTTTGTATATGATTTTGAATATGAATATGAATTGTTAACAAAGATGTTTTGAAATGCGGGTCCCATATGAATGTACTTCTGAATGTAACTTTTCTTTATGAGAAACTTTGAAATGGAAAGTACATCCATATGTTGACCTTAGAGGTTATAGGAGGTGTTATCTGCTCACTGAGTTGTAAAACTCTCTACACGTGGTTAATATGTTTTTCAGATAAAGACTCAGAGTTTAATCCTGAAACTTCTTGATCGACTAGGTGTCGTACTTTTGTGGTGAGCCTAAATTGTTTCTTGGCTCTCAGTGTTTAAAAATGTAATATAATTGTACTCTAGAGTTGCTCTGAACGCCACAGGTAGGATCCCTGCTTCTGTTGTACTCTGATGTATATGTACTTGATTTGTATATAGTATCTGTATGGGAAAACCTATATATATCTATTTCCTTGATAAATGATTGGGATATTCATGTTTATGGAAAATATATGTTCATGATATACGTGTTTCACGTGCCCTAAAATTAGGGGTGTGACATTCTACACTCCCTTCATTCTCTCCTACACCCAACATTGGATATACCACCACAAAGAAAGCCCAACAAACACTCTATCTATATCTTGCACAGCTACAAAAGGAATACCTATGTCGCTGACCCCCCAAGAAGACTCACAGGATTTATGAATGGAACTTATAAGGGTATCTTCTCCTAAACAACAACACCTTTTGGCTCACACCACAAAGAAAATCCTTGAGCTAATCTCAAGCAAGAAACTCTTCCAAGAAAAGAAGAAAACTCTCAAGATGAGAGAAAACTAAAGGAGAAAGAATTATCAATTGTATTATTCAATCCTGATACTTGTGTCTTGTCTCCTTTTTGGTCTTTTCTTGTGTATATACTGACAAAAATGTCATACCTACAATAGATAAAAAACTATCTAAAAATCATCAATCAATAATTCTCAAGAATGAAACAAATTTACATACCAAAAACAATGTAAAAAAGATCTATAAAGTGGATTTATCACCTATAGTGCACTATGACAATTTAAGTGAAGAACTATTGTCTACTAATCCAATCTTGCATTCTCGAATTAAGCATATGGAATTGAATATGCACTTTGTTAGGAGAAATAGGTTAATAAAGAGATTACAATATCTCACACTCCTTATGCTAAACAGGTAGGCTAACATTTTTACTAAATCATTCCCTAATCATTCCTTCCATCATTTTAGAACCAAACTCAGATTTGTAAACTATCCAACTCTAAGTTTGAGGGAGATGTTGGATAGATGTTGGCAATAGAAATTAATAATTTCACTAGTAATGGGATTATTTCTCCTTTTTGAGTTAGAAGAATGATTTTACAAAGAAACCACACAATGTATTTAGCATATCCTCACTTTTGAGCAAAATATCAAATATATATAATTTACATAGGCAACCACATTGTTGCAAAATGGATATGCAAAACATTCCTTCTCTTGTATTAGGCTTCTTATGGAATTGGGTTGCATCAAGGCATTAAACTCACAATTGGGCTACAAACTAGGTTTCTCATTGAGTTTTCAAAAAACAACCTTTCCCTTAGGGTGATGTTGACAAGGCTAATTGTTGCAAAAGGCTAAGAAAAATCCATAACCTTTATTCGATTCATCATTATTGCAACTTCTCATACATTTGCATCATAGACGCTTATAGCAACCATCTTCACAATTGCATCATAACTAGGATTTGAATGAACATTTCCAAAAGGAAAAACAAATTAACTAGGGAAAACTTTGAGTGTGTCAAGCTAAATAGCAACTACTTTTATTCACTAATAGTCACCATAGAAAGAAAGACTTTATTGAACTTACAAATGTATGGCACAAGGGGTTTGAATTTTTGTAGTGAATAGACTTTACTGGCCCCTTGTCTTGAGAATTAAAATCACCTACTAAAATCGCATTACTAACATTAAATATCAAGCAAGTCCCTTTCCATTGTATTTTGAATAGCCATTGAATTACTTGAATTTGAGGCACCAATGGAACTAATCTTATTGGTAATTTGAAATAGCAACTAAATTTCAAATATCAAGTACCAACTAGTAGTGCTAATTAAGAATGTACAAAAACATAGTATTTCTTGATAAAAACCTTAATCCAACATGTTTTGATAAAAACTTTCATCTATAATCCTATGCAAATAAATCTGGTTCCTCATTGGCATAGATCCTTTTTGCCCATATTCTGTAATAAATTTCAAGACTCCATGCTTTGGAAAATTAATGTACTTTTATGAGCCATGAATTTTAGGCCTTTGTTGGTCTAAACATTTAGCATCACCATTGGAAATCACCTCAACTAAACTATATCCATAATTTGTTTCAAAGCCAAATAAAACAATTTGAAATTATGATTTCCCTTTTTTCTTACTCTCCCAAGGAATTAAATGCTTCCTTGCTCTTAACTTAATCTCTTATTGCACATAAGTTGGATAGAAGATCTTTATAAATGACTTCCTTAATTATAGCCTGAGAAATGAAGGTGTTTTTACCCATTTTTTACTGCGCAAAGTACTTCAACAATGTATGGTGATTTCCTTATTGCTTAAAAATCAATTTACCCTAGAATGAGTCAAAGTCCCCTTTAATCATATAAAGAATACCCTTACATCCTTCTTCATGAATACGAGCTTTAACAGTTGGTAACTCAAGGCCTCAAAATTTCTATCAAAATTCTTCTCGCTTTGCTTTTGCAAGAATGGAGTGTAACCTTTAGAGGTGAAGTAAATTGATGGCACATTTCCCTCTTTCTCCTCTATCTCCACCTTTACCTTGCCAATTTTTGTGTCCTTTGCTGTCGTCTTGGCCAATTTTTTTACCTCGATTATCACTTAAGTTATATTTTTCTAGCCATTTACGCCTTCTCTATTTTGGTTTGTTCATCTGCTTCCATTATATATGCCAACTTCTCCATGAAAAAGTAACGAAGATTTTGTAGTGTTATAGTGGAACACAACTTCAATCTCAAAGGCATCGCTAATTGTAACATGTTCTTTATTGTGATCTTCATATTTGCTAACTAGATTAACAAATGCAATTGAGGAGAATTCTTGAAGATTAAAAAAAGAATGTGGTGAAATATTTGCATCAAAATCATAAAGTAATTGCAACAACATTGCCTCTATATTCTATTGCGAATTCTCCATATCTTTTAGTGAATTCTCCATCTTGTTAATTTGGCATCTGTAGCTTCTTGAAAAATCAGTGTAGTTTCATTGAATTTTTCTTGATCTTCATGAAACTGTATTATTATTTCTTCCAAATGATAACGATTATCTTTCTCATTTTCCATGGTACTCTCAATGAAAACACCAATTGTTAGAAATAGAAATGAAAAATTCCACTTCTAATAGGATAATCTCTCATTTTCAAGTCAGAAGAGTAACTCTCAAAGAAACTACACATGTAGCATATCCTCCCTAATAAGCAAAATATCGAATATATATCATTTATATAGTCAACCAAGTTTATTGCACAATGGGAATTCAGAACATTCCTTCTCTTGCATTGGTCTTCCTATGGAGTTGGGCTACATCAAGGTATTAGATTCACAGTTAGGTAGCAAATTGGGTTTTTCTTTGAATTTTCAAATGGATTGCTTTATGCTTCCTTATCTCATAATCATATCAATAGAATAATTAGTTATAAGGTAGATAAAATGATGGGAAGTTTTTGTTTTATAAATGGATACGTCAGTGTGATATTGGAAGCATATCAGACTTTTTTTGTATATATACAAATAGAATCATTGTATTAGATATTATGAAAGATTAATAACAAAATTATCTTCGTTCTTTCTTCTATTATATTTGTTTTTCCTTCTTTCTTTTGTATTATATTTACTATTATTGAAAGTTCACAAGTTACTACATAAAAGTATAGAAATACACGATCGTTGAGAATTGCAATCACAAAAATAACGTTAATTTAGAATTTATTACAACGTAATAATACTATAATCGATCGTGTGACTCTTATTATAAAATGCACTATAAAACTCTTATATATAAAGTAAAATAGATAAGATAGATAAGATTGAAATTTAACCATGCCATAACTAGAGGACTATTATCATAATATCACAATCACAATTTAACACCATATTACTAATGAAATTTTTTTCTCATGGAACAAAGCATGCACAATATATATAAAACCTTATAGAAAAATTTTAAATTATAGTTGTAGTTAGGGAGCTAATGCAATGAATTAGTGTGAACTATAAACAAAAATCATAGTGAAGAAAATTCTCTAGAGATTGATTAATTGACTAAAAGTGTTAAACTGAATGTAAAATAGAAAATTTATAAGGCCTTTATTGGGATTCCTGATCACAACAAGAAAACGATAAATAAAAAAAATAATGAAAATATTAAAATAAAATAAAAAATCTAAAACAGCCACAATGTTAAAAGCCCAAAACTATGGATTTTGGGCCTTGAAATGACACATGCCCGTTTAGGTACTACAAGCTGCAATTTTAGGTTTTTGATGATCAATCTAATCTAGGAACTCGTTTGTTACAGATTCTAAGCTAGGAGTAAGATGTAATTGTTTCAATATCCATGAAAATATAGAAACAAATCATTGCAAATCGAAATCACAAAAATAACGCCATTGCAGAATTTATTACAACATAATAATATTATAGTTGTTATGAATTCATCTATTGTGGATGCTCATTTAGGTTCTCGACTCTCAAAACAATGAATATTATAAATACATTCATTATTATGAGTGTCCTTTTATTTTTTCAACTCTTAAAATCATTGAATTTTATTTATTCTCTTTGACTTTTGAGTTATCTTCCTTTATGATTGTATGCCTATATATAAAGGCTTCTATGAATTAATGGAATAATAAGAACATTTTCTTCTCTATGTGTTATTTCTCTCTAATTGCATTTACATTCTATTTCCTCCTTGTGTAAAATTTCATTTACAACACGTTATCAGCACAACTTTGCTCTTGACTATTCGTTTTCAAATCACAAGGAAGAAATCTTATTTTGTCCCTAATGTCATTAGAGTATCTGAGGTCTTACTTGATTCACATAGGCATAGCAAGGGTTCTGGTTTTGTGGCCTTCTCAATCCTTGAGGAAGCAAGTAAAGAAGAAAGGAAGGCCTTGTAGGTGATACTTCTTTAGTCTCATCAACATTGTTCATGTATGACCTAAATCATTCTTATGAGTGAACCATGAGGAACCAAATTAATCCCTTATTGTATAGCTTATAGTTAAGTGAGTGTGGGTTACTGGGTTAATTATATTACTAAATATTCATTCATGCTTTTCATTTTACTGTTTTTCATACATTTTATTAAGTAGAATAATACATCGTCATATCTACTTTTCTATTATCAATTTTTTGGCAGAAAAAGAATATATAGTCACGAATCATTTGAATTTGGCCTTTTTCTTTTTTTGATTCGTATTGTCTACGTCTCGTTGTGTGTAGAGTCAGTGACATTGCGAAAGTTTTAGCAAATAATGGGAAAATAATTTCTGAGACTTGTCCTAACAATGGTTTATTGACCATCATTGAAAGCTGTCAATCAACCATCATTACGTAAGTACGATTTATATTTTTACAATCTTGCTTTCAAATATTTTTTACTCTTCAATTTCTTAAAAATTTGATTGATAATTTAAATATAATAAAAATATTCAAAATAAAATGAAATAAACATGTACACAAAAAATGATGTTACTGGGCCCTGAGGGTTTTAAGGGGGTTGGTATCCACTGACATGATCACTTGAGACCTGAAAAAAATATACATCATGTAAATGTTTTCAGAATAAATTGCATGAATATTTGTTTCTAAAATTGAACTAATATTTTAGAAAATGACTTTGACACATAGATTCAATACAAGTGCAATCTCAGATGGCACTTGACATTAAAAGTTCTGGAGCAAAAAAGCCATAGTTTCTTACATTTATAGCTATCGTGCTACTATGTCAGCTTCACGTGCTGCTTACTCGTCCTCTCGTTTAGCATAATGTGTTGCTCGTTCAGCCTCTCATCATTGTTACTCAATCTCCCGCTCCTTCATCGCCACTTAGTTTCCATATATCTTGTTATTGTTTTAATTAAAAATCGCAAGTGCAGGAATCTATTAGAGTATAGATTTAGGGGTATGCAAGGTCGATCCCACAGAGATTGCCAATTGAGAGAAAATTCTAATATAGATCCGAAATAAATACTTCTAACCTAGTTCCCGATGTCTTGTTTTGTGAGAGGAATATTGAAAAAATTACACAAAGAACTAATATACTGAAATTAAATGAAGATGTATTAAAGTAAAGAAGCATGCTAAGGTTAGGGGATACACTCTCGGTATATAGAATAAAGATAAATTTAACTCTTTTGTTACTCAATTAGAATCCTTACACGAATGAAGTTCTAATAGGATGATATGTTAATTTAAGCTTAACTTTATTTATACAAGAATTATATTTACCTCCTTACTAATAATCAAAAAATTCTTGTAAAATGGATTCAAGTATATATTGTGCCAATCATTATATTATCTACAATAAATCAAGATTGATTCAAGCATTCATTGTGCCAAAGATTGTCTATAGTGTATCAAGATTCAAATTTTACAAGATTAGAATGAAAAGAGGTAAGAAGAAGAAACATAACAAGAGATAGGTGGCAAAGCCAACCATAAAAATAATAAGAGATAGGCGGTCTGATAAAATCAGCCAATAAAATAACAAGAAATCAGCAGTCTAATAAAACCAGCCAGTAAGAAATAATCACGAGAAAAGAAATAAGAAGGTAAATACAATATCAAAGATAAACATTAAGATTAAGAGTTAGATAAATTATTATTCTCATACCAAGAGTTTCACCCTTTCACCTTAGCATTAGGAGATTAGTTCTCCATAACCAAGGCAAAAAAGTGAAATGATAGATGAAGGAACATGATAATATTACGGAAGAAAATGAAAAATACAAAATATCTAAAGAGAGAATAACATTACAAGTATGTAGAATTCCAACAAAATTTTTCCAAACTCTCTCCAAAAGCTCTCTCACTCACCCCTCAAGCCCTCTATTTATAGATACAATTAGGTGTGGTAGGTGTGATAATTGTCAAAATTGTTAGGTAGGAAGTTGTACAAAGTTGATAATTTGGATTCCATCATGTGCACCGAAATTGATAGTTGAATAGCTTCTTAAAATACGCCGAATTTGCTGACTTCATCAACACGAAAGTTGTAGACAATTTCATTAGATTTCTGTCAAGACAAATTGTAGACACATTGAATATGTAATTTGTGACTTATGGTCAAAATACTAGAGCAAAGTCAGGCTGGACTGCAGCAGTAGTATGATTCTATTCTAGCCCACTTTTGGCCCTTTTAATATCCGAATTTTTTGACCCCTTGAACATGAAAGTTGTACCCAATTGTGTCAGCTACACACTTACCAAATTTCATACATATTGGATATGTATTTTTGGAGATATGGCCCAAGTAATATAGCAAGGTTGGGCTGGACTACAAACAACAAACATATTCTCAACATGGGGTGCTTTGCCGTGAATCTTTATGTTTTAATTCTTTTGGAAATGTGATCATAAATCAAGAATAAATTTGTGCATATCTCCATTAGGATGCGTCTCAAGAGTCAATATGATAATGCTCCTTACTCAACCATCCTTAATGAATTTGTTTTATCTGCTTGATTTATAGACATCATTCCCAAAAAAAACCACAATTTAGCTCTGATTCCTCTAATTAAGTCCATTTTCTACTCTTCTCTCCATCTGTAACAAATACACAAACTAAATACAAGTAAGGGAGATTTATGCTTAATTATGGCAAAAAGATAAGATGAAAATATTTAATTTATGAGTATAAAATTCACTCATCAAATACCCCCAAAGTTAATATTTTGCTTGTCCTCAAGCAAAACACACAAACTTCAAAATTTAAAAGATGAGTGAGTGATGACTTGTTTTTGGCTTACTAAGCATTCCTCAAGGATCTAAAATGTGTAACCAAGGAAAATATTAAAATTTCAAGGTTATGTAGAACTTTTATTCAAATGCAACATATGGTTTACTCGTGAATCCCAAGTGTGTGTGTGTAGTAGTCTTATGACATTAAACTTTTCGCATTCAAATAAATTTATATAATCAAATATTTAAAACAGATCTCTAGATATATGCCTTTGAGACTCCATAAGCTTATTTTTCATGTCATTCTCCACTAATGTAGACTAATTATAACATTTAAGATCATTAGGACTTTCATTAGGCTTGTAATGTATGGCATAGGTTAAAGGTGGATAAAATGATATGAATGAAAGCTCAATTCACTCTTCAACGTACATGATCATTTAAAACCTGCCAAATACTTTTGATATTATACTGTGAATTATATCTCCAACCTTTTCATCATCCTTTCATTTATTTGCTCATACTATTTTTTTTAATATAAACACCCCCAAATTTATTTATTTATGGAGTGTTAACGTCTTCTTTTTATCTTTCTTTTTTTCTTTTTATTTTTTATTTTTTTTATTTTCCTCATCCTATTTTTTTTTAACTTCTACCATCCACCCCTGAACCATAGCTTTTAAAATGATCATTCTTGTGAGTGAAAGGTAAAAGTTAGAAACATTTTTGTTTAAAGGCTAGATAATAATATAGGTGTACAAAAAAAAAGAGAGGATAAATATAGGCTCAAAAATAGGTTACTAGGGATGGTATAATGTATTGGTTGGTCTGAAAGGCTTAAACAATTCCAACAATGCCTAATTCATTTTTTAAATGGAGAGCAGTGTAGAATTTCGCTTTAAGTGACAATTAAATAAGTTCTAGAGTCTTATGAGATCAATTAACATATTTGAATCACATAAATCTTTTCTGAATAAACAATCAGTCAAATGTAAAAGATTAAGTGCACAAGATATTAGGATTCTCAAATAAAACATAAGTTACATTAGAGTTCAAGTTCATACATAATACTCAGAACTCATCAATTTTTCAAAGGTTACAAACATTTTAAACCATTTTCATCATTGGTGCTAGCTTTGTCTAATCCCAAAACATCACTCAAAACCTTTTTTTGAAAGATGAAGAAACACAAAATAAACAATAAAAATTAAAAGAGATATTACCTGGAAGGAGATCTAAGAAAAGATGAACCTGCAACAAACTAAACAGAAAATAAAAATTTATTAAAGCAAGTAAAAGTTGCTACAAATGAAGATCCAAGTCCAGTTTGCGCTTTCTGTGATTTTCTGTTGTCCAATCTATTTGAGCTATAACTGGATCAGGTACATGAACAAATGCTTGTAACGCATCAATCAGCTCGTCAGCATTTGAGGCCAAGATGAGAATCCGACGTGCTGAGTGCGAGATAAACCTTTGTTCTACAGCATGATCAAGAAAAGACAACAAACCATCAAATAAATTGTTAACATTCAACAAACCTATAGGTTTATGGTGCATGTTCAGTTGTGCCCAAGAGACGACTTGGAAAATTTCCTCTAGAGTACCAAAACCTCCAGGTAAGGCAATGAAGGCATCAGCGTTGCACATCATTTTAGCAATTCGTTCATGCATGGAGGATACCCTACATTCTTCCCTAATTTTTTTTCCTATTATGTTTGATGCAGCTAGAGCTGTAGGAATAATACCAAGAACTTGGCATCCTCCTAGATATGTAGATCCAGACACACACCCCATTAACCCTCGACAACCTCCACCATAAACTAAATGAATCTTTCTCCTGGCTAGTACCATACCCAAAGTTTGTGCTGCTTTTACATACTCTCCATTTTTCTCAGGACTGGAACTACAAAAGACACAAATATTTCAAAAGTGACGAACTACGATTCCTTCCATATATGCACTCACCTTAACTTTGATTATGAAGATGAAGATAATGAGGTGCGCATTTATAAGACTCAAATAAGGGCATACTTGTAATAGCTATGTGAATAGGCTGGGAGCATAATTTCAATAGCTATAAGAGTAGGCCGAAAAATGTCAGCTAAATTAAAGGTGAAAAATTCAAAAATGACAGCACGCATGCATATTTACAGTAGTTGTGATTGTGGCTCTCATTTTCCTCTTGTTTTACGTCCAATAACGGCTTAAACGCCCTCTATGGGTCGAGGATATGCTTCCCATCCAATTTTCTTATAAATTGGCATACAGGGTCTTTTAACGTTAAATTCCCAAGACTGTACCGTTTATGTTCTTTTTTGAAATGGGGCCATAAACTGACAATACCGATATGCACAGATCCACTAGGATGTGTCTCAAGAGACGTTGGATGAAAGTCATCATCCAATGAATCCTTACTCAAGCCATCCTTAATGAACTTAATTTTGTCTTCCCGATTTACAGACACCCAACCCAAAGAATGGCAACGTTTGTTACAAGTTTTACGTCCACATTTGTAACAAACACCAATTCGTTTAGCTCTGCGCTTTTTAGCAAAACTGCTTTTTCCTAAACCAGGCAAGTAAGAGATGAAATCATTTGCAGACTCACCTGATAACCATACCTTAGCTTCAATTAGCCAACAAATATCAGTAGGTATTCCCATGATCATCATTAACCTCAATCTTTCAGCCCGTGCTTTGTAAATTTTTGTCAATGCATTGGGTAGAAGAGAAGGAAAATGATTTTTCAATTGCGCGAGAATGTCCTCCATTATCGACTCAATATTTTTTTTTTGAAAGATGAATAAGCAAGAAAAACAAGAAAACAATATAAATTCAAAAGAAAATAACACTGAGGAAACCAATTAATGCAAGTTAAATAAAGAAAGATATTACCTAGATAGCGTGCACACCAACCTTTAACAATAGAAGTAAATCAATCATGGCAAACAGGATCACGAAAAGGTGTCTCCTCTATCTCCGGATTTGGTAATTCCAAAAATGCTTCCAATCTTTGACCATTTACTTTAAACACATCAACGTTCTTAGGATTTTCAATCTTTACTGCACCATGTGGGTAAACAGTATGAACAACAGATGGCAGTGAAATTGACTCAAAAGGTAAGACTTTTTCTTTTTTGGCTTTCCATTTATCAGTATCCATTAGTGGAGGTGTCTCTAACAAAGAGTCTACCTCACGAACCAGATAATCCTCATCTTTATCCTTATCGAAATGAATCAAATATTTTTATAGATGATCATTACTAAAGGAGTCTAAAAATGAATCATAAATGGCACTTTCAATCAAGTTGACTTCACATAAATCATCCATGTCCATAAGTTGATGAGAGACATTAAAAACATTTAGTTCCATAGTCATATTTCCAAAAGATAAATTCAAAATTACATTTTGACAATTAATGATTGCATTGGATGTTGCCAGAAATGGTCTACCCAAAATGACTGGAATTTGTGTCTCTATATTCTCAACAGGTTCAGTGTCAAGAACAATGAAATCTACTGAAAAGTAGAATTTATCAACCTTAATGAGCACATCTTCGATGACACATCTAGAAATTTTTGTGGACCTATCAGCTAACTGAAGGGTCACTAGTGTAGGTTTCAGTTTTCCTAACCCAAGTTTCTTATACACAGAGTAAGGAAGCAGATTCACACTGCTCCTAGATCAAGTAAGGCTCGGTTAATCACATGGTCACCTATCACACAAGAAATTATAGGACAACCAGGATCTTTGTACTTGATAGGAGTTTTTTGTTGAATTATAGAGCTTACTTGTTCAGTCAAGAATGCCTTTTTTGGGACATTAGTTTTTCTTTTCACTGTGCAAAGATCTTTCAAGAATTTTGAGTAAGTAGGTACTTGTTTGATAGCATCAAGAAAAGGGATGTTAATGCTTACTTGCTTAAACATCTCTAAAATTTCACTATACTGAGTACATTTCTTATTTGCCGCAAGTCTTTGAGGGAAAGGAGCTTTAGGGGCACAAGAAATCTGTTCATTTTTCTTTTCACTTGAGTCATTAGTTTGGATTTCATGTTGACTCTGTTCCTCATTTTCTGGCATGTGAACATGATTATCAATGACTTTTCCAGATCTAAAGGTTGTCACAGACTTTACTTCTTCCTTAGGATTTGTTGATGATCCTACTTCAAATTGACCCTTAGGATTTGGAACAGGTTGACTAGGGAATTTTCCTTTTTCTCTCTCTCCTACAGCACTAGCTAATTGACCCAATTGTGTTTCAAGCTTTGAAATAGCTTGAGTGTGAGATTGCATGACTTGTTGGGTCGATTGTATGAATTGCTACAGAGTATCTTCCAAAGAAGGTTTTCTTTGTTGTGGTACCTCGAAAGGAGGAGCATGTTGAGGAACTTGAGGGTATGAATTGGGAGGGGCAAATTGTTGCCTACTTTGATTCATTGCAGGTTGATTTTGCCTCCATGAAAAATTTAGATGATTCCTCCAATTTGGATTATATGTGAGTGCAAATGGGCTGTCTGATGACTTCCCATAAGATTGAAGAGAATTAGCTTGTTCAGAAAATGCTTCTTGGTAAGTTGGTATGGATGGACAAAATTGTGCAATGTGAGATGTACTAGAACATAAGGCACATGCCTTTATCCTAGTATTGGTAGAAGGGTTCAGAGTGTGGCTTAAAGTTAAAGCTTTTACCTTTCTAGTCAGGCTAGCTAAGGCAATTCTCACATCTGTGTCATCACTCACTTCGTAAATTTCTCCCCTTTTTGTATTTTAGACTTCTTATCCCTAGAATATATGCAGTTCCAATTTTGAGAATTTTCAGATAAAGATCCTAAGGATTCCCAACTTTCCCTCATTCAATTGTAAAAATCTCCCACCATGCATGCTTTGGATCATTTGACGGTTTGATGAAGTTAAACCATCATAGAAATATTTCACCAATCTCCAAGTTTCAAAACCATGATGAAGACATTTCAAAAGAAGATTATTAAATCTTTCCCAGCATTCAAAAAATTGTTCACCCTCTTTTTGACAAAAATCAGAAATTTCTCTCCTAATGGCATTAGTTTTAGACATAGGAAAACAATTTGCCAGAAACTTATTTACCAATTGATTCCAACTAGTAATAGTTCCTGTAAGAAGGCAGTTCAACCATGATTTAACTTTATCTTTCAATGAAAATGGAAACATTCTAAGCCTGATTGACTCATCATTGAAATTTTGGAAGCAAAATGTTGAACAGATTTCAAGACACTCTTTAATGTGCATGTATGGATCTTCTCTTTCCAAACCATAAAATGATGGTAAAAGTTAGAGTATGGATGGTTTGATTTCAAAATGAGTTGCATTAGTTTGTGGAAAAACTATGCAAGATGAAGTATTGGCTATGATAGGTGAGAAGTACTCAATAAGAGTTTTATTATGCACAACTTGTTCTTCCATTTTTAATGGTGATCCAGCAGAATCTAAGGTCTCTATTGTACAATCAATGGTTGACCCTAAACTTTTCCTAACCAACTGCTTATCTTTATCACATTTCCAAGCACGCATAAACTAAAAAAATTGCTTCCTAATTATGAAAAAGAATCTAACTACACAACGGCAACAAAATGCAAATACCACAAAAAAAATCACAAAATTATACAACTCCTTTTTTTCAAAGTGTTAGTAAAAATGGGTAGTATTTAATCGGTAGACTTCCCAGGAAAATATGGAGGAATCACAATGGTTTCACTTAAAACCCATATTCCTTAGGTACTTTTTGCCTTGTTGACAGAATCCAACCATTTTATACACCCAAATTACTACACCAATTTTTAAGAAATAATTCTAAAGAAAAATTTCTATACACAAAATAAACAAATGTTCTAACTATAACTAGTGGAAGAAAAGTACTTATTTGGATCCAAATAGCCTTTCCGTCGTAATCCCCGGCAACGGCGCCAAAAACTTGTTGTTTTAATTAAAACTCGCAAGTGTACGAATCTATTAGAGAATAGATTTAGTGGTATGCAAGGTCGATCCCACAGAGATTGCCAATTGAGAGAAAATTCTAATATAGATCCGAAATAAATACTTCTAACCTAGTTCCTGATGTCTTGTTTTATGAGAGGAATATTGAAAAAATTACACAAAGAACTAATATACTGAAATTAAATGAAGATGTATTCAAAGTAAGGAAGCATGCTAAGGTTAGGGGATCCACTCTTGGTATATAGAATAAAGATAAATTTAACTCTTTTGTTACTCAATTAGAATCCTTACACGAATGAAGTTCTAATCGGATGATATGTTAATTTAAGCTCAACTTTGTTTATACATAAATTATATTTACCTCCTTACTAATAATCAAAACATTCTTGTAAAATGGATTCAAGTATATATTGTGCCAATCATTATATTGTCTACAATAAATCAAGATTGATTCAAGCATTCATTGTGCCAAAGATTGTCTACAATGTATCAAGATTCAAATTTTACAAGATTAGAATGAAAAGAGGTAAGAAGAAGAAACATAACAAGAGATAGGTGGCGAAGCCAACCATAAAAATAATAAGAGATAGGCGGTCTGATAAAACCAGCCAATAAAAAAAAAAGAAATCGGCGGTCTGATAAAATCAGCCAGTAAGAAATAATCACGAGAAAAGAAATAAGAAGATAAATACAATATCAAAGATAAACATTAAGATTAAGAGTTAGATAAATTATTATTCTCATACCAAGAGTTTTACCCTTTCACCTTAGCATTAGGAGATTAGTTCTCCATAATCAAGGCAAAAAAGTGAAATGATAGATGAAGGAACATGATAATATTACGGAAGAAAATGAAAAATACAAAATATCTAAAGAGAGAATAACATTACAAGTATGTAGAATTCTAACAAAGCTTTTCCAAATTCTCTCCAAAAGCTCTCTCACTCACTCCTCAAGCTCTCTGTTTATAGATACAATTAGGTGTGGTAGGTGTAATAATTGTCAAAATTGTTAGGTAGGAAGTTATACAAAGTTGACAATTTGGATTCCATCATGTGCACTGAAATTGATAGTTGAATCGTGTCTTGACATAAGAAGGTAAATACAATTTGGATTCCATTATGTGCACCGAAATTCCATCATAAACATTTACTAACTTCATCAACACGAAAGTTGTAGACAATTTCATTAGATTTCCGTTAAGACAAATTGTGGAGAAATCGGATATGTAATGTGTGACTTATGGTCAAAATACTAGAGCAAAGTCGGGCTGGACTGCAACAGTAGTATGATTCTATTCTAGCCCACTTTTGGCCCTTTTAATATCCAAATTTTTTGACCCCTTGAACATAAAAGTTGTACCCAATTGTGTCAGCTACACACCTACCAAATTTCATACATATTAGATATGTATTTTCGGTGATATGGCCCAAGTAATACAGCAAAGTTGGGTTGAACTACAAACAGCAAACATATTCTCAACATTGGGTGCTTTTCCGTGAATCTTTATGTTTTAATTCTTTTGGAAATGTGATCATAAATCAAGAATAAATTTGTGCTTATCTCCATTAGGATGCGTCTCAAGAGTCAATATGATAATGCTCCTTACTCAGCCATCCTTAATGAATTTGTTTTATCTGCTTGATTTATAGACATCATTCCCAAAGAACCACAATTTAGCTCTGATTTCTCCAATTAAGTCCATTTTCTACTCTTCTCTCCATCTGTAACAAATACACAAACTAAAGACAAGTAAGGTAGATTTATGCTTAATTATGGCAAAAAGATAAGATGAAAATATTTAATTTATGAGTATAAAACTCACTCATCATCTCTTGCTAGTGAATCGGAAATTGAGAACTCTTGGAGAGAAGAGTCTTCCTGTTAGATCGAGACAATTTTTCCTACAAAATAGAAGAGAGAAAAATAAATCTTGTTAAAAATTTATTATTACACCTAAATAAGATTAGAACACTTTATTTCAATAAAATTTAAATATTTACATCGATTGCTCGAACTTCGTCATTAATGTAGGATTTGTTAGCCCTTTTATAGGCTACAGTCAATACATCGCCTCAGGTCACCGAACTCCTAACCCCAGCCTTTTGAAAATTTGAACAAATAATATAGTATACATTATAATTAGTATAAATTGAATTTCAAATAGACAACTGAGAAATGCGAACTTACCATCTCACCCTTCTTATGTGCAAGGCTTTTCAATCTAGTAGTATGTAGTGTTGTTTGACATATGTTATTTCGTTTAGGTTTCTCAGGCACATCCTACTCAATTTCATAAACAAACTATTTAGCCAAACTATATGTATATATATACCCTGGATTTCATCTTGAAGCGATAGTCGATAAAAGTCGTCCACTGATCACATGGGATGCCAACTAGAATATCATTGCATAATTCATCCTTATCTTAGTCCCATCATTTTTAAGCTTATACACATTGTAATATGTGACTCTGTACTTTTTTTCAAGTGATTGCAAAATGAGCTTATTGTGAAGGTCCGAAATTACAAATTTTACATACACAAGAAAGTACAAATGTCAATGAAGGTACAAAATCAAGTCACTATAATAAATAAAAAAGTATTAGTACCTATATAGTATTTATAAACACATTAGTCTTGTAGTCTGCAGGAACAAACAACTGTTATCTCCAATGGACTGATGTGGGTTATTGAATTGGACAATGACCTTTTGCCTACAGGAAACCACCCAAACATTGTGGACTGTTAACTATGTGGGCGTCATCGCTGTCTCCAGTTCATGTAATATTATTAAAATATAGTTATATAAACTAATAACACTATTTTACTTAATATATTCTATTTAAATATTTATTTATTATAAATTGTATGCGTTAACGAAAACTACTACGATCATATTATATATATATAACTATATTTGTAACATTAAATATAAATAATTAAGATAATAACTAAATATTAAAGAGTAAAATACTTTCCCTTCAATTTTTCTCATCTAACACATAAATCTTATCTGTTTCTAAAACCTAAAAAAATTATCTTAATTTTTTGAAATTTGAGTAAAATAATACAACTTTCCTTCAATTTTCTTCATCTTACATGTACAACTCTATTTTATTTTTAAAATATGTAAAAAAATCATATTTAACTTAAAATAAGCTAGCTACAAAAACTATATTTTCTTTTATAAAAATATCTAATGGAACTTAATAAATGGTTAACTTTCTATTATGCATATAAAAAGCCAAAAATACCCCTAAATGAAGTGCTGTGTATATTGTTTATTTTCATATAGGTCTAATATTTTAATTAATTATAACATTCAGCCTACATACAAATAATTTTATAATATTATATTTTAAATTATATTTATGAAAATTAAATAAAATATTAAACTTATATGAAAATTAAAAATATAGACACCTCGTTTAGGGATATTTTTGAATTTTATATATATAACAGATAGTTAATTGGTTATGTTTCAATATTTCTGTTAAAATATTTTTAAAGTTAAAGTTATTTATAACGCATTTTAAAAATAAATGAAGTTTTGTAGGTTTTAAAAATAGAGGAAAAATATATCTACTCTACACTACATCTTAAATTGAAAATTTTCTCTTAATGTAAAAAATATTACAATGTCTTCCTAATTCATACGTCTGATTGCATTGAATATCCATCCGTTCAAATAAAATGTTCAGTCTGATGTTTTAATACTGTACATGACTCTTGTACCATCAGCTAATCCAAAAGGTCTACTATACTCATTCTTCTACCTTATTTTTCCAGCCATCTCGACTCTAATTGGAGAAAATAATTTGGAGAAGGAATATAAACACTAGGGGGAGGGGTATAATGGACTTTTTGATGGTACAAGAGTCACATGACTCTTAAAATGTCAAACTTAATGTCTGATATGGATAGATTAATGTTCATTGCAATGAAACATAAATTGGGAGACATATTGCAATATTTTTTATATTATGAGGCAGATTGCAATTAAAATATAAGTCAGTGTAGATAACAATTTCTCTAAAAAATGTATCATGATTCATGAGTTTAAGTACACAACTTAAAGAAACAAAATATGTACCTTTTTTTAAATTAAGTTAATGCAAATTAAAGCCATTAAGATCTCACGATCCAAGAAGAAAGAAAGAAAGATTGAAGGGATTCGAATTAAAATAGAGCATTTTCTTCAGCAAATCTAGCCATAAAGCGTGCCAGAACTCTTTGATGAGGGTGCTAAGCCATCCATGGATATTGGTTCCAGGTTTCATCAATGTATCCAAGGATGATGAATGACTCGGAGATGGGTTTGTTGAAGATATCTTCTTCTATATGCTCATAATCAATTTCAGAGCCTACTCAACCTTACAACCAAATGGACTCACCCAGAAGCTCAACACCTTCACTTCTTGGCTCCCCATTTGATCTTTTCTCCCCCTTTTATCAAAAGTTTTGTGGTTCTATATATACATATATATATATAGAGAGAGAGAGAGAGAGAGAGAGAGAGACACACACACACACACACAAATTGGATAAATTCCTCATTGATTTTTTTACAGATATAATGTGGGTGAGTGTTTGAAAAAGTGATAAGCATGAAACTCCTTCAAAAAGGGTGACATGGATTTGAGCCTCCCTAAACCTCAAACTGAAAAAATTATACCTACCATCTATCTTTGATTTAAAAAAAAACTGTTTTTAGAGACATCATATTTTAGAACTGTATGTAGTGAGATTCAATAATTTTCTCTAGTTTGACATTGTTATAGAAATATTTAGGACATGAGAAATTTAAATTTTATGATATATTATTCTGAAATACAATGTATTTAAAAGTAGAGAATTTTTTATTTTTAAAATTCTCGTATGATTTTTCATACATACAAATTTTTATTTTAAATTATTTAATAATTATTTACCCAAAAATAATATATTAAACATATGAAGGGATTATAAGAATATCTCCCACAATTATTTTGGTAAATGTTGGAGTAGATGTTTGAATTTAAATTTTTTTACTAATTACCCATGTAATGACCCAAACCTTTGAAGGTTAAGTACAAATCATTTGAAACAAAGAAGTTGAGAACAATGTAAAATTTTAGAGCGTTTCTGACATTTTCTTCTGACTTTTCTTCACTCATATAAGAATAAATCTCTCATATGAAATCCAAATTAAGTGATTCCAATTGCTGTTGAAAGATAAGACATATATTTACAACTTTTATGTTGGGAACTTTCGCTAATTCCGTGAATATTATAGTGATAAGAGGCTAAAATCGCAGCATAGTGTGGTCTGGACCTTGGCTCACTATTTTATTCATAAAGCCTTCATATGAACTCCAAATTAGGTGATTCAAGTGGCTACAGAAAGCTAAGAGAAAGGGCTACCACTTTCATGTTGGACATTTTGTCAAATTCGGCTAAATGAGTTGGCTGTGGCAAGAATATGTCGCCAGCGGTGAGAATGCTGCAGCATTTTCCCGAGAGCATAGATTTCTGGTTTCCAAACTCGCCGCGGCGAAAATCGCGGATCAGCAAGCTCGCCGGCGGCGAGATTCGTCAGAGAGGCATTTTTTTGCGGTCCCCCTCTCCCTTTTTCCTTCATTTTCTCCATAGCTGGACCTTCCTCTCTCTCTCTAAAATTTTCTCCACCTTCTCTCTAAGATATCTCATCATCCAGACGTCCGATTTGAGCAAGCAAGGTACCGTTGAACTCGTGGGGAGAAGAGCTACAAATTACACCGATCAATTTTGCCGAAAAGTCGCCGGATTATCGCCGAAAAATCTCATGAATAGTAACCTCCAAGGTAAAACTCCGTTTAATCGCATTTTAAGCTTTGTTTTACCGAATTTCTTTCCATAGATAGTCTTAGAATTAGTTTCTATACTAGAATATAGGGTTTTTAGGTTTCGGTGTGAATAGTATTTCCGGCGAGTGAATAGTGTTTTCGGCATGAATAGTGCCGTTTAGAGTTTTTCAATTCTCATGTTATGTCTATGTTTTCTAGGTTGTTGAACCATCACGAGGTGAAATTCTCGTTGTTGGACTCCTAGTAAGGTGAGTGGGTTTTTCATACTATAGCGCATGTTTTAGGAATTTGATTTATAACTCTCTCGTATGATTTTAACTAGTTGGAATGTATGCTAAATTGTTTTACCGCTTTGAAAACCAATATATTCCAACCATGTTAGAAATTATAAATTTAAATCTTAGTTGAACTTTAGGTATGCAGGGCAAGCGTCTAGGCTGATAATTCTCCATTTGAGCTAGATTTATAAAAATGTGAACTTAGTCATAGAAATGAACTAAGTTAGCCATGAAATGATTTGATGCATGATGAGCATCTATGTGACGTCTACGGACGATATGTTTAAAGGAAAAGTTTATGATGATAAAGGTCTCCATGGGAATTCATGGATGAGATATATTTTAGAACGGAATTTTATGCATGAAAAGAGTTAGATGGAGAATTTTAGCTTTATTGTAAAGTTATTGAAATGTTTTACTTTAAACTCTTTAAATAGCATATTTCAAATGTTTTCTATTGAAGGGACCCTTTTAGATCACTGTTAGCTAGCCGCAGCTAGTACTAGCCCTGGTGCACCATGATCATGTTAAGGCTTCGGCCTAGGATACTGTGACGGGCATATGACTACCTAAGACACAGGGATTTAGGGTGGACTTATATCTATGCCTACAGTGATTGCCATACCCATTGCTATGTGCTTGGGGAAATTTAGGGTGGACTTATGTCTACGCCTACAGTGATTGCCATACCCATTGCTATGTGCTTGGGGAAATTTAGGGTGGACTTATGTCTACGCCTACAATGATTACCCTGCCCTTGCTGTGTGCTTGAGGGAGATGATAGATTTGTTAGGAAAGACCTCCAATAAACTGATGCATTTTTCTTAAAGATTAAATATTTCTAAACAAGCTCATTCATCATTGTTATTGTATAAATATCTTCATTTATTACTTACCATGCATAATTGATTTGTTTACGGTTATTGATTTAATCCTGTTTTATCTTTTGAACATACATTTGAACTGTTTAACATTCTTTCAATAAATTATGGTTAAATGTTTAATGTTTTCTATACCTTGATTTCAATTATTTAATTCATTGCGAAACACTCGTGCTTAGTTTGCCCTGTTTCTGTTATAGTATGGTTTACCCATTCACTGAGATATGGTAATCTCACCCCTCTTCTGTTTCCCCCACAGATAATCAAAGAAACTTTGATCCAGCTACAGCTCCGTAGGAGGCTGAATATAGCATTGGTGAGCCCCAGTTTGGGCAAGGCTATTTTGTAATGATTATCTAGTTTAGTTTATGTCTAAAGTAACTCCATAAACTTACAGGCAGGATCCTCGCTTCTTGCATATTTTGATGTGTTGTTTGGAAAATGGTTTTATGTTTTACAATGATGTTGTATTATGAGGCCATGGGTCAAGTTGAATCACAAATGTTGGATTCATGAGATATATATATATATATATAGTATTTCCTTATATTGGATGTGGCATATGTGGCCAGTTATATTTATTATGTACTTTGGATTGTGTGCTGGATGTTTGTATGTGCTATGCGTTAGGCTTGCGGTTAGGGAAAACCCTTATGCCGTGCCGATCATGTGTTCCATCATTTGGGGCCGTGACAACCCACACTCCCTACTATTAAAAAAACTATAAACTTGTTTTCAAGTTTTTTTGTTTTACTGTTTTTTAAAATCAATACTAAAAACTATTTTTCTAAAATGGAAGAACAAAAAACTTGTCCAGATGTAAATTTTGAAAATATTTTTTTTTTAAAAAAAGAATATAAATGAGTGATCTGCGTGATAGTTAAGAATTAGTTTTGACAAATTATTTATAATTTCACCATTAATAAAAATAGTTGTCCTTATTTTTGAAAAAAAAATTGAAAACAGTTCTAAAAACAAGGAAAACAACAAATTTTTGTTTCTTAAAAAAATTTTTTTGAGTTACTTTGTCTAAATAGGACTAGCATTACTTTGTCTAAAATTTGTTCCCCTATTAATATAGATGTTATTTTGATGGCGAAGTTTGGTCACCAATCTCGTCGACAACTATAACCATTTTAGCCTAGAATTGTCGGCGGCTTGGGAACTCCCATGCAATTTGTTCCCTATGCCTTTTGATGTGTTTCCTTGAGTCAAGAAATGGAGTGTTTGGCAGAAGTAAATGTAATAGCCCTAAAATAAAGAAAAACTTAAATAAATAAAAAAACCCTAAATTAAGAAAAAATTATGAATGTGAAAGAGGATTATGATAAATAGAGATAAGTACCATTAGAACTTTGTTTATTTATCACATTGATTGAAGAATTATAAAGATAATATAAGGATTTGAGTTTGAGCCAAAGTGTAAATTTTCAAAAGTTTAGGGGTCAAAATATAAATAGCAAAAATTGCAAGGGCACCCCCAATAATTAAAATTTTGCCAATAGGTCCCTCAGATATTTTTTAGGCAAATCTACAGCAGAAATAGCGTGGAAATTTTTGAAGCTCTTTCTTCCCCTATTTTCTCTCTCTAAAAACCCTAAAACTTTTCTATAAGATTTTGCCACTTTTGGATTTCGGATTTCAACACGACCACCATCGGACTTAGAACAAAAAGATCTACAAATCCCTCCAATTGATTTTTGGAGTTTTGGCTAGAGATTGGCCAGGCAATAGAAGGAGAAACCACCTAAAAAGGGTAAATTCTGAAACTCCTAACTATGGTTCTCAAAACCAGAAACTAACACTGTAGATGGATCCAACAAGTAGTGAAACTTTTGGATCTTAAATTTTAGAATGAGAATGTGTTTCACACACCTCCACGTGTAGCTTTTTCTTCGGCGCATGAAGCCGATGCACAGCCCCTACATGTGGCGCATGTAGCATGTGTACTAGTAGTCTTGTTGCGTTGATCGAGCTCTTAGATGTCAAATTTCACGATTTCAGAGTTATTTTCTAGGTTTTTGGACCCTTTTAATTCGTTTTTGAAGTCTATTTTATCATATTTGACTTGGAAATATATATTTTGGGGTTGTCCAATTTGGAACTCTAACTTTGTGAGCAGATAATGATTGCTATGACCTATTTTACACTTTTCTTATACTTTAATTGTGATATTGGGGTAGTATATAATGTTATTACTATATATTCAGTTTTTGAAAGTTGATGAATGATCATATTTACTTATTGAATATTAGTTCTCTCAAATTTGGCATGTTATGGCTATGATAGAAGTTGTACATGTTTAAATTCCTTGAAATTGGAACTCCTGAAATACATGTTGTATATACACATTTCACTATTTGAGAAGAATGATTCAGGGGTATTTAGAATTGAGAACCCATATGGAATTTTATGGAAATTTTTTGGAAAAAGGAATTGAACATGGAGAGTATTTTTTACTCGAATAGCACATTATTTTATGCATGTATTTTCTATAGAGAGATCTTATTGGAAATATTGTTTGCTAGTAGCATGTGATGCTATGCGTAGTGCATCTTGAGACCTTAGCTCACAAGAGTGTTGCTAACTACGTGTGTGTCAGCCAACACACGTGATTTAAATTCTGTAAAAGAGGCGGAATGCCATGTCATTGTGATTGCCCATCCCTTGCTATGTGCTTGGGAAATACCCATATTAGAATCCCTTCGCGTGTCCTTTTGGGCGGTAGTAGGGTAAGTCTCAGTTGAGATGCTAAGTTTAGGTAAATCTTACACTAGCAAAGTATGAAAGGGAGCTTGAACTCTGATATGGTGGTTCTGATATGGAATCCTCCTAAAGCATGTGAAATCTTTCTTTGCATAACTATACTTATTTTATGATTATAATGCACTGCATTTAGCTTTAACCTCTAATTATCTTTTAAATTAAGAATATAAAAAATATGGGTCACTTATGGATATACTTCTTATTTGTATTTTGCTTTGGAGAAAAGGAATATTTATCATACAAGTATATCCATATGTTGATCTAGAGGATTGTAATAGATCTTAGTGGCTCATTGAGTTGTCAAAATCACTACATGATATTTTTATATTTTTTAGATAAAGATACATATTTTGGTTCTGCATATAGGTGACCAGCTAGGTGACATACTCTCTGTTGAGCCTATACTGTTTTTAAGACTCACAATGTTTGGATTATATTGTATTTATATTCTAGAGTATGCTCTGTACGTCATAGGCAAGATCTCTGTTTCTGCTGTTACTTTGATATTTATAAACTTGGTCTATATATTGTGTATACATGAGAGAACCTATATGTATCTGTTTCTATGATAAAGAATTACATTATGCATGTTATGGTAAAGATTTGTTTGTGATATATGTTTTTCATGTGCCCTTGAATTAGGGTTATGACAGTAAAGATCTTCTTGAAAATTCAATGGATGTTTTGATTGCCACGAGTTACCTTGACAAGATCAAATTTAGTTCTTTACTCAAGAACCAAGAGAAGCTCTCACATTGGGAGAAAACTTAATTTTTATTAATAATCAAAATCTGAATTACAAGAACATAAAAGAACTCTTATATAGTCACTGCTAAAGCTAGTGGAAAGCCTTAAAAGGCCTAATTGGACTTCTATGGAATACACTCTTTATGGCCTAAACAACACTAATTATTTGACCCAACTAAATTAAAAAAATAAACCTATAATTAAACTAATATTTGGCCAGCATAAATAATGACCCTATAGTACATTAAATATTAATAATATAAAAAACATATAACATAAAGCTCATTATACATCTTTAGCCTATACAGATTTAGGCTAGTTGTTATCAAGATTCAACAAGTTCTATTTGGCCTCCAAGAATGCCTATCTATTCAGCCTCAAGCTTATGCTCCATGCTGCCCTCTTTAATACCATCCTCAAGGCTGTAAAGCGTGATCCACTTGATGTCTTAACTTGACCCAATAGCTTCTTCTTTAGCCCACACGTCCAAGATTGAGCCCAATAAAGTTTCTTTAGCTCACTTCTCCATGCACCTAGTTGTTGGACCACCTATCTCTTGCAAAAAATCTTGAGAATAATTTGGAATAGGTTTAGCAACACCTTGATCTCCATTATTCCCTTTCTCTTCGAAAGGATTTGTCTTCGAATCAAAGGAATGACCTACATCAAACAAAGACAAGTCAACAATATTGAATGTAGCATTAATATTACTATACTCACTAGGTAAAGTAATCTTATAGGAATTGTCATTGATCCGCTTCAAAACTTGAAATTGTTTATATCCCTTAGGATGCAACTTAGACTTTCTCTGAGCCAAGAAGCTCTATTTGCGCATATGTACCTAAATCCAATCACCTTGTTCAAATATAATTCTAGTTCAACTTTTGTTGGCTTGCTTTGAATACTGCTCATTCTTCCTCTTAAAGTTAGCTGGAACCTTAGCTTGCAAATCCTTTACATATTTAGCATTTTGCTTGCCATCCAAGTTAACAAACTCATTTGTAGACAAAGATAACATATCCAAAAGTGTTAGAGGATTAAAGACATAAACAATCTCAAAAGGATTATAAGTAGTATTAGAATGCACATATCTATGTAAGTAAACTCAACATGTGGTAAAGCTTTTTCCTACTGTCTCAAGTTCTTAGACATAATAGCACGTAATAGTGTAGTAAGTGTCATATTAACTACCTCAGTTTGTCCATCTATTTGAGGATGTGCAACAGTAGAAAATAGAAGTTTAGTCCCTAATCTACCCCATAAAGTATGCCAAAAATGACTTAGGAACATAACATCTCTATCACTTACTATTGTTTTAGGCAACATATGCAAGCACACTACTTCCTTAAAGAACAAATCAGCTATGTGTGTTGCATCATTGCTTTTAGCACATGCAATGAAATGAGACATTTTGCTAAACCTATCAACAACTACAAAACACTATCTTTACCACTTTAAGACCTTGGCAACCCTATCACAAATTCTTTAAAAATATCATGCCAAGGCTGTGTATGTACAGGTAATGGAGTATAAAAACTATGTGGCATAACCCTAGACTTAGCTTGTTTACAAGCTACACATTTAGCACAAACTGAAATGACATCATGCTTCATGCAAGACGAATAAAAATGTTTATGCAGAATTTCTAAGGTCTTATTCAATCCAAAATGTCCCATTAAACATCCACAATGACTATCCCTAATCAACAAGTCACGTATAGAATACATAGGCACACAAAGTTTGTTCTTTTTAAATAAGAGTAACCTTTATGTCTATATAAACCGTTAATAGCATGTTTATCACAAGAATTTCAATAGATCTAAAATCAACATCATTAGCATATGAGTCCTTAATGTATTCAAAATCAAGCAACTTAACATGCAAGGATGTTAGAAATGCATATCTTCTAAACAATTCATCAGCAACCACATTTTTCTTTCTAGTTTTATACTTAATCACATAAAGAAATATTTTAATGAATCCTAACCATTTAGCATGCCTCTTATGAAAATTACCTTGGGACTTCAAAAATTTCAATCTCTCATGGTCTGAATGAATAATAAACTCCCTCAGCCATAGATAATGTTGTCAAGTTTTCAAATTCCTCACCAATGTATATAACTCCTTATCATAAGTAAGATAGTTCAACATTGCCCCCTTTAGCTTCTCATTGAAGTATGCAATCGAATTAGAATCCTACATTAAAAAAATACCTATACCAACTCCAAAAGCATCACATTCAATTTCAAAAGTTTTATCAAAGTTAGGTAATGATAGCAAGGGTGCAATAGTTAAAAGATCCTTCAAAGTTTTAAAATAATTCTCATGCAAATTATCCCATTTAAAAACAACATTCTTTTTAACAAGTTCATTTAAGGGTACGCAATAATACTAAAATTCTTTATAAACTGCATATAAAACTTACTAAACCATGGAAACTCTTAACTTCATTAGAATTCCTAGGTGTAGGCTAATCTCAGTTTCCTTAACCTTGTCCTCATCAACACTAATGCCATTAGAATTAACAACAAAACCAAGGAACACTACATAATCATAACAGAATGTGCACTTTTTCATGTTAGCATACAATTTATGCTCACTAAGCACATAAAAAATTGCACACAAATACATTACATGTTCATCAAGATCTCAACTATATACTAAAATATCATCCAAGTAAACTACCATAAAATTTCCAATTAAATCATGTAAGACATGATTCATTAACCTCATAAAGGTACTGGTTAGATTGGTCAACCCAAAATACATTACTAACCACTCATATAAACTATACTTAGGCTTAAAAGCAGTTGTCCATTCCTCTTCTTTCATGCAAATTTGATAGTATCCATTCTTTAAATCAATTTTAGTATCAAGCATGTCATCTAATCTAGGAATTATATGGCTATACTTTAAATGATTTTGTTCATAGCTCTACAATCCACTCACATACGCCAAGTCCCATCATTCTTAGGCACAAGAATAATAGGTCTTGAACAGAGACTAAGACTCTCCTTCACAAATCTCTTTTGAACTAACTCATCTACTTGCCTCTGAATTTCCCTTATCTCCTCAGGATTAACTTGGTAGATAGGTCAGCTAGGGATGGATGATCTAAGGGAAAAGTCTACTTAGTACTCAATGCCTCTTAAATATGGTAGTCCATGTGGAATCTCTTTAGGAAAATATTAGTGAATTCCTATATCAAAGACACAACCTACTAGGCAAAGAAATGTTAGAAATGTTAGTAAAATAATACATAAGCACAAGGAGGTTTGATTTTCACACCAAGGCAATCTTAACCTCACTTTTTAGTGCAAAACTACTCGCTCTCTTATTTTTCTCTTTCTTTGGCTCACAACTCTCTTTCTTTTTTTGCTCACATATCTCAACCTCTCTTTCTTTTCTCTCACTCTCAATTTTTTCCTTACTCTATTTCTTTTCTTTTTCTTTTGTTTCTATCAACTTACACTCTTTTGTAATCCTCACTTGATCAACAAAAGCCTCAACCATCTTCAGGGATGTTAGAATAAAGGTTCGATTATGTATGGTCAATGTATATTGATTCTTGTAGCCATTATAATTTATCCTTCTATCAAATTTCCATAGACGTCCCAACAGCAAGTGTCCAGCATGTATTGGTACTATATTACAAAGCACTTCATCTTTATAGTTACTAATAGAGAAAGCTACCCAAACCAGATTGGTCACCCATATATCTCCCTTAATATTCAACCATCTTAGTCTATATGGCTTAAGATGTTTCAATGAGGGTAGACTTAATTTATCAATTATCAAGGTACTAACTACATTAATGCAACTCTAGCTATTAATAATTAAGCTACATACCTTATTATTCACATGTAACCTTTTTTGGAAGATGTGTTCACACTACTCTTCATTACCATCATCATTAGGCAACACATTAAGAGCATGTCAAGCAACCAATGCTTCTCCATGCATAGGTTCACCAATTTTTACCTTAGTACAATCCTCCAATGGTGGCATTTTATCATCACTAGAATGCTCACTCTCCATCCTTTATCATCAAGAAGAATAATGGCTCTCTTTTTAGGATACTATGATGTAATATGCCTTAACCCTTGGCACCTAAAACATTTTGCATATCATGCTCTAGAGGAAGTAGCAGTCTCAACCCTGGCCTTGGGGTTAAGGGTTGTAACTGAACTCCTCCCCTTGCCCTATTCTTTTGGTCTAGTAATAGCATTTTGTTTATCTTGTCAATTCAACTTTCATGGCGTTTGCTAATTTAACTTCCATGGAGTTTTAGGAATGGAGCCAAATCTAGAAGATGCTCTAACCTTTAACTACTTTTTAACTTTAATTATTTTATGCAGTAGATTCTCTATCTCCACATAATAGTGTATATCCACTACATCTACAATTTTTTTCCTCAAACTGCCAATAAACCTTTCTATTATAAACTCCCTATCATCCTCAATATTATCTTTCATCATGACCATCTCCATCTCATTGTAATAATCCTCTACACTTATAAATCTTTCATGTAGGTTTTATAGTTTTCTAAACAAGTCTCTATAGTAATGGATAGGAACAAACTATTTTCTCATCATAATCTTCATCGCTTCCCACGACTGAATGGTCTTCTCACCACTCTCCACCTATTAATTGCTAACTGATCCCACTAAATACTAACATAGTTAGTAAACTCCACAGTAACTAACTTCACCTTTTTCACCTTAGTATAGGCAAGAAACTCAAACATATATTCCACTTTCTTCTCACACTCCAAGTAAAGTTGGGTCACTTTTACCTTGGAATGTAAAAATTTCATTTTGATGCTTCCTAAACCACTATCACGCCTAAGACATGTCTTCTTTTTCTTTCTTGACCCGAATACTTCACCATCTAAATATTCCCATTCTTCCTCATCAACCCTAAGCTGTTTGGTAGGCTTAAGCTTGGATGGTGACATGAGGTTATCCAACCTCATATTCAGCAACTTAAGCTACTCCTAGACCACCTTTATGAAGATTTTAAGGTCAATTTCAGGTTAATCTTTTTCATTGCTTATGTTTGGCTTAAGATAGGACACCAAACGAATTTTGAGGAGCCAAAACTCTAATGCCAAATTATACATTTCCTTAAGCCAAGAAACATAGTGTTTAGCGGAAGCAAGTATTGTCTTAAAAATTCAACAGATGTTTTGATCACCATGATTTGCCTCAGTAAGATCAGACTTAGTTCTTTATCCAAGAAACAAGGGAAACTCTCACTTTGGGAGAAAACTCAATTCTTACTCTCTTTCCCTTAAAGCTTTTAAACAAGAACATGATCAATAAGCTTATCAAAGAAAACACGTGAATTAAGAATGATAAGAACAAAATTTCATACTATGACAATCCTAGGAACTAAATTTGAGAAAATAAGGGATAATAGACTAGTATGTTGTTTTCAACTTACTTCCTTTTTTTAAACAAATTTCTGCTCTCTCTTTTTGGACGAATTTATGTTTTTTAATGAACTTATGCTCACTTTTATTTTGGGACTTCTTTCTACTATTTTTTTTAAACAAATTTCTCCTCTTTTCTAGGTATTTTTTAAGAATTAGACTATAACTAAAAAAATAAATTTGATTAACTCTCTATTTTTGAATGAATTAAACTATAAATAGGACTCTAATTTGACCTAAAGAAAGGTAGAAGAACAAGAATGACTCTAGAAAACAAATAAAAGAAGAAAAGATAGAACCCAACCAAATTTCAAGGAGCCATAGCTTTGGTACCAAATGATGTGCTTCTTTAAGCCAATAAATAGAGTATTTAGTAAAAGTAAGGAACTTCTTTAAAATTCAACATATGTTTTAATCGCCACAAGTTACCCCGATAAGATCAGATTCAGTTCTTTGCACAAGAACTAAGTGAAACTCTCACTTTGGGAGAAAACTTAATTTTTATTAATCATAAAAATTTGAATTACAAGAACATAAAAGAACCCTTATATAGTCAATCTTCAAGCTAGTAGGAAATCGTAAAAGGCCTAATTGGACTTCAATGGAATTGGTGGATACTGTTGCGGGAATACCAAATTAATACTTTACCTCAATACTAGCCTGTAGTAGTAGAAGTAAGGGTTGATTCCATCAGGACTGATATTACCGTTTGTGAACCAAATAAATGAGGGTTGATGATGTGAACTGTGCAATGGTGAGGGTGATTATTAGCAAAGTCCCACATTGGTTCAAATACCACTAGGTAGGGGGTTTATAAGACCTTAGACAACCTCACTCCAATAGCCTAGCTTTTAGGGATGATTACTTCTTAAGGCATTTCTCTTGTATCATTTGGTATCAAAACCTTGGTTCGTCTAGCCAGTGTGGGTTGACCAGATCGTCGACTGAGGTAAGTCGTCAAAAGCGCCAGATCGCCGGCTAAGTGAGGTGGTCAAAAAAATCAGATTACCGACTGAGGCAAGTTGTCAAAAAAAAAACTTTATCGTGGGGTAGCTCGTAGTGTAGCCCGCACACCTTGCACGAGGACGTGCAAGCCGAAAAGAGTGGATGAATAATGTGAATTGTGCAATAGTGAGGGTGATTATTAACAAAGTCTCATATCGGTTAGAATACCACTAGGTGGGGGGTTTATAAGACCACAGGCACCCTCACCTCAATAGGTTGGCTTTTGGGGATGATTACTCCTTAAGTCATTTTTCTCGTATTTGTTGAATATTGCAAATAAATTATCAAAGTAAAAAGAGTTTAATCACAAAAAAAGAGCGATTAATGATAAAATTGTTAGTTTTGGTTGATATCCACCATTAAAGAATCACGTTGATCCTGGACAACATAATCGATATTAAGTTGAGTATATACTATTAGAATTTTATCCCTGCCCCTCTTTAAGTTTAGTAATTAATGACGATCGTCCCAATTAACAAGTAACCATTAGCGCATTGGTAAAGTTTAACTTATTAGCCACATGAAGAATTAGAGAAATTGATAAAGCTAAAATAACATAGACATGTAGCTATATCAAATTTAGTCAATCATTCACTATAGAGTTAATAATTCATAATCATACAATTATTCATATGATTGCTAAAAGGCCCATTATTATATTATTTGTTTTAATCTACTGCTGAATCATATATTAAACAAAGTTTTCATCATTATCATTTAAGTTTAGTTCTTTGCCTAAAAACCAAGAGAAACTCTCACTTTGGGAGAAAACTCATTTTTTATTAATCATAAAAATTTGAATTACAAGAACATAAAAGAACCCTAATATAGTCTTTCTTAAAGCTAGTAGGAAATCATAAAAGGCCCAATTGGACTTCTATGGAATTGGTGGATACTGTTGCAGGTATACCAAATTAATAATTTACCTCAATACTAACTTGTAGCAGTGGGAGTAAGAGTCGATTCTACAAGGACTGATATTTCCTTTTGTGAACCAAATAAATAGGGGTTGAATATTGTAAATAAATTATCAAAGTAAAAAGAGATTAATCGCAAATAACAAAATAAAAAAGAGTCATTTATGATGAAAGAGTTAGTTTTAATTGATATCCACCATCAAAGAATCGTATTGATTACTGACAACATAATCAATTTTAAATTGAGTATATACCATTGAAATTTTCTCCCTACCCCTCCTTAAGTTTAGTAATTAATGACGGTCACCTAAATTAACTCTAATTAAAAAGTAACCATTAGCGCATCAATAAAGTTTAATTTATTAACCGCATGAAGAATTAGAGAAATTGATAGAGTTAAAATAACGTATACATATTGGCTATATCAAATTTAGTCAATCATTGTAGAGTTAATAATTCATAATCATACAATTATTCATATGATTGTTAGAAAACCTACTAGTATATTGTTTGTTTTAATCTACTACTAAATCATATATTGAACAAATTTTTCATCATTATCATTTAAGTCCCAAGAACCTAGGGAAGCTCCCACTTTGGGAAAAAACTCAATTTTTATTAATCATAAAAATCTGAATTAGAAGAACATAAAAGAACTATTGTATAGTCACTCCTAAAGCTGGTAGGAAACCGTAAAAGGCCTAATTGGACTTCTATGGAATTTGTGGATACTGTTGTAGGTATACGAAATTAATACCTTACCTTAATACTAACCTATAGCAGTGAGAGCAATGGTCGATTCCACAATGATTGATATTACCTTTTGTGAACCAAATAAATAGGGGTTGAAAACTGTAAATAAATTATCAAAGTAAAAAGAGATTAATTGCAAATAAAAAATTAAAAGAGAGTTATTAATGATGAAAGCGTTAGTTTCAATTGATATCCACCATCAAAAAATCGCATTGATCATTGATTATATAATCAATATTAAATTGAATATATACCATTGAGATTTTATCCTTGCCCCTCCTTAAGTTTAGTCATTAATGACAATTGCCACAATTAATCTTAATTAACAAGTAACCATTAGCACATCGGTTAAGTTTAACTTAATAACCATACGAAGAATGAGAGAAATTGATAGAGTTAAAATAATACAGACACTCAGTTATATCGAATTTAGTCAATTATTCACTGTAGAGTTAATAATTCATAATCATACAATTATTAATCCTATTTGTCTCTTAAATCATAATGATGAAAACTTTATTCAATATATGATTCAGTAGTATATTAAAACAAATAATATACTAGTAGGCATTCTAGCAAGCATATGAATAATCGTAGAGAAGAAGAACTGATGAATAATCAATACTCAATTAAAATTGAACTAATAAACTCAAATCTAAATTTCACAATGCATAAAAGATCTTTGAGGTTTCAATCTTCTTCAACCAACAAAAAGGAAATTAGTCATGCAAGGCCATAGGAGAATCTAAGAGAAGAAATGAATTAAGAATTTGATGTCTGTTATGCTTGCTTTCTCCCTTTATTTATAGATTGGGGAACCTTAAATAAAGTATGATTGTTTTTAGGCTATTTTCTAGCCCATTGGGCTTCAATTGGAGAAAAAATATCCTAAAAATGAAAAAATTCCCATTTTGCTATAGCGGCGAGTGTTGCGGTGCTCAAGCCCAACGCTGCAATGATTCGACTTCTTGGGACCGAGGCACCACGAAGCTCTCTTTTTGGATATGCCAACACCGCAGCACTTTGGATATGTCATGATACAACGCTATAATGCTCATTTGTGAACACCATAGCACCTAAAATTTTTTAGAATCTACCGAAGTGCTTAAAACGGTATTGTGGATTTTGTTTTATCTTTCCATAACTACTAGAATCACCTCAATTGGAGTTCATATGAGAGATATATAGCTCAATTAGCGATGAAAGGTCTGAATTCAGCATTTTTTTTCATAATTTTTCTCCTATTTTCCTTTTCTTTTCTTCTTCTTTTGTTCCTACAACACAAACACAAAATTAAGCTCATTCCTAATCATATTTTACGTAAATCAAACAAAAAGTAAGTTTAAAGGTATTAAAATCATATTTAATTGTGATCACATCAAATACCCTCACGCTTAACATTGTTCTTTTCCTCAAGCAAAATAATCCCTAAAGACAAACAAAAATCAATATATGTAGTGAGTGTTAGGCTTACCAAGCTTTTTCCTCATAATATGAAAATATGCTTAAGAAAAAATTTGAAAGGTCATAACCATGCATAAATTTAACTTAAAGGCAATAGATTATTTTGTTCTCTTGAACCTTGAGTGTGTGTGTTTTTGGATCAATAAATTTCCTTTACTCGAATGAGTTTATGTATCTCAAAATTTTAGATGTAGATCTTTAATTAATTTAAGATTTTCATAGGCTTATTTTTTATGCCACTCTCCACTAATGTAGGTTAAAACTACATCTATGATCAATAATACTTTATTCTGCTTGTAGTATGGCCATAGTCTAGGGTACGGTAGATAAAATAATTTTAGGCTTAATTACCCAGCACTTCATGATTAATTTTGATATCTTGAGATTTCTTAAGTTTGGGAGATTTTCTCTCATATTCCTTTTCTTGCTTCAATTAAATTCAGTTCGTTCTTTTCCTTGGTTCTTTATTTTTGTTTCTCCTTCACCCATTGCATAGGCTTTTATCCTTTTTAAATTTTCCTTTTCTTTCCTTTGGATTTTTCTTTTCTTTCCTTTGCTCCTACCTTCTACCTTTTGGTCAATAAAGTTCTACAAAACAAATATTCAAAAAAATAATCATGGAATGAGTGAATAGTGTAAAAGATAAGGATATTTATCACAAATTTTGACTTTTGGCTCATTTATGGATATATAATAAAAAGTCAATTAAGCTTAAATAGAGGAGCTAAGGATATCTAATTGCTTAGGTTAGGTTTGAAAGGTTCAATCTAACAAATAATGTTTAAATCATCTCTTAATTAATAATATTAAACTAGAATTTCACCTCAAATAGAATTTAAATAAGTTCTAAAATCCTATAGAGATCATAAAATAGTTTTAATTTATATAAACCTTATATTTATTTAAAAATAAATTAAATGCCCAACGTTATTGTGCAAAAATGTTTCAAAATTCTAAAGTAAAAAATAAATTGCAAAAGGGTTAAAATTTCACATAACCATGAATTTTATACCTTTTTCAAGAGCTGAAAAATTTGATAGTCGTATCATTTACTATTGGCTATGCTTAATAACACAAAATATAATTTGAAACACTCACATAATTACTCAACTTACTAAATGATATAAAAGTGTATTGATAGTGAAGATCAGAAAATTGATGTTCAAAATAGGGTCGCAGTTATCAAAATAGAGTCACAGTTATTCAAGCAAATTTACTTCTACCCCCATAGTTAAACTTTACATTGTCTTTAATGTAAAAGAAAGATAAGAATAAGGCCTGATATATGAGAAGATATGAGTTAAGTGAACTTCCTTGAACTTTTTTGGGGTAGAATGAGAGTGTTGCATTACTAGACCTTGAATTTTTTTTACCTTCTTTTTTTTTTTAGCAATGACTATGTTAGGTTACCTCCCAATAAGCACATTTTTTTAATGTCATTGGCTCGACTCAAAGCTCCCTATGTCATTCATAGAAGATCCTTGATTTACATTTTAATTTAAATTTTCTAGGAGTAATTCAAACATTGAAGTTCTATTGCATTATAAGTAAACACATTAATAATAACAAGAGGTTCAAACCAGAGAAAAATTTTCTTACCTTTGTGGGGTTTAGTCCCTTTGACTTATAAAACTTGATGCAATTCTATAGCTAGATCTATGCCTTTAAGGTATGCAATAGTTCTTACAATGCCAGTTCCTTGTTCTTGATTTTTTTTATTAAGGCATCCTCTTTTTGAGCACCTAGATTCATAGCAACTATGATAGGTGGCCAATCTCTACTTTCCAGGTATTTTAGGTGATTGGGAAGAGATGTCAAACTTAATCCAAGATCTTGCAAAATAGAATATGCATGTGTTTCATTAGAATTTGGTAATAAAGTAAGGGGTCCTTACCTGTTTGCTATACTTTTGGAGTTACTTTTAATGCTCCAATATTATCTTTCATGTCAACACTCAAGGCTTGCTCCTCATCCTTATTCTCTAAAGGCTCAACATCACATGCTACAAAATCTATCATATTAATAGCATAGGCGGTAAGATCTTTCATGGAATTATAATTACTGAATTTTATAATTTTGGCTTTAAATTCTATTGTTAGTGTGCCACTATAAACATCTATTATAGCTTTGGATGTCTTTAAAAATGGTTTTTCTAGTAAAATTAGAGTGAATTAATCACCATTCTCCATATTAAGTACATAAAAATCAACAGAAAAATTTAGATCATCAACTTATACTAAAACAACCTTAACCACACCTTCAGGAAGGGTGTTAGATTTATCAACTAATTGTAACACCAGTTTCTTTCAAAGGTCCTAATGCAAAAGCCGCATAAACAAAGTATGGCATGACATTAAAGCTCCTAGATCTAGCATAACCTATTCAATAGAAAACATACTTGGGTCCTTGTACTTTGTATGGAGTTTTCTTTGAATAATTGTAGAAACATGCTCCCTTACTTTTACTTTCTCAACTCCCTTCAATTTTTGCTTCATCTTTTGGGTGCATAATTTCTTTAAAAACTTGGCATAACAAGGCACCTGTTTGATAGCATCTAAAAGAGGAAGATTTACCTTACACTTTCTAAATGTTTCACATAAATCAAAAGTTTTCTCATTCATCCTATTTTCTTTAAGAGCATCAGGAAAGGGAGGCACATGTTCATATTCAAGTAGAGGTAGAAACTTAATTTTTGGATGCTTACCTTCCATGGTTGCATTATTTTTTTCTTCCTCTTGCTCTATTGGTATATGTATCTCTTGTATTGGAATCTCAACCTCTTTATCACTTTGTAGCATGATGGCACTTACATTTTCCCTTGGGTTCACCATAATTTGAGAGGGTAATTGACCTGAATTCTGAGCCTTTAACCAAATAATTATAGTTGCTAGTTAGCCTATTTGAGTTGCTAGGCCCTAGATACTGGTTCTTGTTTCTTGTTGAAATTATTTTGATTCATGTTTCATTTCAACAGTAGATTCATCAAGAGATTTAACTATTTCTTTTAAGGAAATTCTTATTTGGGAATCTTGAGATGTAGTATATTTAGGATAATAAGCTTGTTGGTGCAAGTCTAAAACTTGCATGCCTATTTTGTGCATTCCTATACCTTAAGTTTGGATGATCTTTTCATCTAGGATTATATGTATTAAAGTAGGGATCTTACCTCTTTGGCTATCCAAGAAAACCACCTACCGTATTGGCTTGTTCTATGAATTCTTTTTGAAGTGTAAGGCACATATTAGTTGGGTGCCCCTTTACTAAACACATGCCATAAACTTTAACGGGTTGGGGTATACCTGTAACAAATTAACGAACAAGAAAGGTAAGTTTAGACATATATTATTGAAAGGAATGAGTACTTACCTCATGGGTAAGCCTAACTGTGGGATCATGCCTAATGCCAAATTGTTGAGAGTTAGCATCCATATTTGATATCAAGATTCTAGCTGCTTCAGGCGTCTTGTCTATTAGTGCTCCTTCACTAGCTGCATCTATCATACTCCTGTCACTCTACAAAAAGCCTTCATAAAAATATTGAATTAGGAGCTAGTCACTAATTTGATGATATGGTCAGCTTACACAAAGCTTTTTAAACCTCTTCCAATACTTATAAAGAGTTTCTCCATGTAATTTCCTAATGTAGCATACTTATTTTCTTATGTTTATAGCTTTAGATGCAGGGAAATATTTCTCTAAAAATAACTTATTAATCTTATTCCAAGTAGTGATAGTGCTAGACGATAAATAATATAGCCAATCTTTGGCTGAATCTCTTAAAAAAAAAGAAAAGCCCTAAGTTTAATTTGTTCTTCAGTTACTTCAGGGAGTTTCATGCCGGTAGATACTATATGAAATTTGTTCAAGTGTTTGTGTGGGTCTTCACCTACAAGATTATGAAAATTAAGTAAGAGGTAAACCAATCTAGATTTTAATTCAAAATTGACATTTTCATCAAGATTAAGAAAAGTAATGCATAAGAGCTACTAGTGTCAATCTGGAGTTGCAAGCTCCTTCAGAGTGGGGTTTCTAGCAATGAATGCTTCCTCACTCTCTTGATCATACTCCTCTTGGATTTTTCTTTTGTACCTGTATACAGATTTTTCAATATTTAAATTGTACTACAAATTTTGATAATTAGTATAATAAGTCACAAGCATAAATCAAAGTAAAATTTCACAAAAGATAATGAATGCAATCCCTAGCAATGACACCAAAATTTAGTGGAAATTGTCACAAGCATACCAAATTAATACCTTACTTCAATACTAACCTGTAGCAGTAAGAGTAAGGGTCGATTCTACAAGGACTGATATTACTTTTTGTGAACCAAATAAAATGGGGTTAAATATTGTAAATAAATTATCAAAGTAAAAATAGATTAATCGCAAATAAAAAAATAAAATAGAGTGATTAATGATGAAAATGTTGGCTTCGGTTGATCTCCACTATCAAGGAATTGCATTGATCATTGACAAAATAATCAATTTTAAATTAAGTATCTACCATTGAGATTTTATCTCTGTCCCTCCTTAAGTGTAGTTTTTTTATGACAATTGCCTCAATTAACTCTAATTAATAAGTAACCATTGACGCAACGGTAAAGTTTAACTTATTAACCACATGAAGAATTAAGGAAAATGATAGAGCTAAAATAACATAGACACATTAGCTATATCAAACATAGTCAATCATTCACCATAGAATTAATAATTCATAATTATATAATTATTAATCATATTTTCCTCTTAAATTATAATGATGAAAACTTTGTTCAATATATGATTTAGTAGTAGATTAAAATAAATAATATATTAGTAGGCCTCCTAGCAATAATATGAACTCAATTAAAACTGAACTAATAAACTCAAATCCAAATCTCACAATGCATAAAAGATCCTTGAGGTTTTAATCTCCTTTAAATAAATAAATAAAAGAAAAATTGTCATGGGCCCAAATGATGGAACACATGATCGGCACGACATAAGGGTTTTCCCCTAGCCGCAAGCCTAACGCATAGCACATACAAACCTCCAGCACACAATCCAGAGTACATAATAAATATAACTGGCCACATATGCTACATCTAATATAAGAAAATACTGTATATATACATATATATATATATATATCTCATGAATCCAACATTCTGATTCAACTTGGCTCATGGCCTTATAATACAAATATCGTTGTAAAACATAAAACCGTTTTCCAAACAACACATCAAAATACGCAAGAAGCGAGGATCCTGACTGTAAATTCATGGAGATACACTAGACATAAACTAAACTAGACAACCAGTACAAAAGAGCCTTGCCCAAACTGGGGCTCACCAACGCTATATCCAGCCTCCTACAGAGCTGTAGCTGGATCAAAGTCTCTTTAACTATATGTGGGGAGGAAACAGAAGAAGGGTGAGACCACATCTCAGTGAATGGGTAAATCATACTATAACTGAAACAGGGCAAACCAAGCACGAGTATTTCACAATGAGTTTAATAATTAAAATCCAAGTGTAAGATAATAATAGAAACATTTAAGCATTTAACCATAATTTATTGAAAGAAAAGATAAACAGTTCAAATGTATATTCAAAAGATAAATATGGTTTTAAATCAGTCGCCGTAAAGCAAATCAATTATGTATGGTAAGTAATAAATGAAGTTATTTATGCAATAACAATGATGAATGAGCTTGTTTAGAAATATTTAATCTTTAAGAAAAATGCATCAGTTTATTGGAGTTCTTTTCTGACAGATCATCATCTTCCCCAAGCACATAGCAAGGGAGGGGTAATCACTGTAAGCGTAGATATAAGTCCAGCCTAAATTCTCCCAAACACATAGCAAGGGTATGGTAATCACTGTAGGCGTAGACATAAGTCCACCCTAAATTCCCCCAAGCACATAGCAAGGGTATGGCAATCACTGTAGGCGTAGACATAAGTCCACCCTAAATCCCTGTGTTTTAGGCAGTCATATGCATGTCACAGTATCCTAGGCCGAAGCCTTCGCATGACCATGGTGCACCAGGGCTAGCACTCCTTGCGGCTAGCTAACAGTGATCTAAAATGGTTCCTCTAATGGAAAACATTTGAAAATATGCTATTCAAAGAGTTTAAAGTAAAACATTTCAATAATATTACAATAAAGCTATAATTCTCCATCTAGCTCTTTTCATGCATAAAATTCCGTTCTAAAATATGTTTCATCCATGTATTCCCATGGAGACCTTAATCATTATAAACTTTCCCTATAAACATATCGTCCGTAGACGTCGCATAGATGTTCGTATGCATCAAATCATTTCATGGCTAACTTAGTTCATTTCTATGACTAAGTTCACATTTCTATAAATCTAGCTCAAATGGAGAATTATCAGTCTAAATGCTTGCCCTGCATACCTAGGGTTCAACTAGGATTGAAATTTATAATTTCTAACATGGTTGGAACATATTGGTTTTCAAAGCGGTAAAACAATTTAGCATACATTCCAACTAGTTAAAATCATACGAGAGAGTTATAAACCGAATTTGTAAAACATGCGCTATAGTATGAAAAACCCACTCACCGTACTAGGAGTCCAACAATGAGAATTTCACCTCGTGATGGTTCAACAACCTAGAAAACATAGACATAACATGAGAATTCAATAAACCCTAAACGTCATTGTTCATGCCGGCCGGAAACACTATTTACGCTGGCCGAAAAATTAACCCTAAACCTAAAAACCTTATATTATAGCATAGAAACTAATTCTAAGACTATCTATGGAAAGAATTTCAGAAGAACGAAGCTTAAAACGTGATTAGACGGAGTTTTACCTTGGAGGTTACTGTTCACGTGATTTTTCAGCGACATTCCGACGGTTTTTTGGCGAAACTGATCGGTGAGGTTTGTAGCTCTCCTTCCCAAGAGTCCAACGGTATGTTGCTTGCTCAAATTGGATGTCCGGATGATGAGATATCTTAGAGAGAAGGTGGAGAAAACTTTAGAGAGAGAAAGTTAGGGTTCAACTATGGAGAAATGTAGGAAAAGAGGGAGAAGGCTGCAAAAATATGCAGAAACAACCCGAAGCACGGCCTGGCCGTGTCCTGGAGCACAGTCGTGCTTCGGGGCTACAGTGCACCATTTTATTCGCCGAATTGGACAAAACGTCCAACATGAAAGTTGTAGCCCTTTCTCTTAGATTTAATTAGCCACTTGAATCACCTAATTTGGAGTTTATATGAAGGTGTTATGAATAAAATAGTGAGCAAAGGTCCAGACCACATTATGCTACAATTTTTGCCTCTTATCACTATAATATTCACGGAATTAGCAAATGTTCCCAACAACAAAGTTGTAGATATATGTCTTATCTTTCCACAGAAATTATAATCACTTAATTTTGATTTCATATGAGAGAGTTATGCTTATATTAGTGAAGAAAAGTCATAAGAAAGGTTAGAAATGCTCTAAAATTTTACGTTGTTCTCAACTTCCTTGTTTCCAATGATTTGTACTTAACCTTCAAAGGTTTGGGTTATTACAAAAATAGTCACCCATGGCCATAAGAGAATATAAGAAAAGTAGATAATTGAGAATTTAATACCTTTGATGCTTTCTTTCTCTCTTTATTTATATATATTGGAGAACCCTGAATGAAGTATGATTATGTCTAGGTTATTTCTCAGCCCATTTGATTTCAATTGGAGCAAAATAACCTAAAAATTGTGAAAATCCCATTCTACTATAGCGGCAGGTGCCACGGTGCTTTGGCACTTTGGGAACGAGGTGTCACAATGCTCGAGGCTAGCATTGTGGTGCTTTAGCTTCCTGGGAATGTATATATTGTTAGTGCATGTAGATTTGGGTTGATTTTCATCAAGATCCAAAAAATCTATTTGGCCTCCAAAAATGCCATCTATTTAGCTTCAAGCTTATATTCCAAGTTGCCTTATTTAATGTCATCCTCGAGGATGCAAAGTGTGATCCACTTATTGTCTTGACTTGACCCAATAGCTTCCTTTTTAGCTTGTAAGTCCAAGATCAAGTCCAACAAAGCTTTTTTGGCCTACTTTCAGTCATTGGCTCACCTGTCCTTTGCAAAAGATCTTAGAAATGGTTTGGAATAGGTTTGACAGCACATTGATCTCTATCACCTTTCATTAAGGCACATAAGATCCCGAAATGGTCTTCTTAGTGTAACCAAATTGACTATCAAAGAGGCTGATAATCTTAAGAGAAATGTGGATTTTTCTAGTTGCCTTTGTGTTCTGTGTGAGGGTAGAAGAGTTAGTTTATTAATGCTACAGAGAAAAGAGGCTAATTGAACTTTGTTATCTCTTTCAAAAAATCAGACTGACGTTGAAGTTCAAAATGATAGTGGCTTAGATTAGATATTAATAGGCTTTTATAGGCTACCAAATACTATCAATAGATCCCAGAGCCAAAGAACTTTGAAAATTTTGAAAATTTGAAGGTACCAGAATAAGGCATGGATAGTGCTTGTTGATTTTAATGACATTTTAAAAAGTGAATAAAAAAATATTTCATCACACCTTGATACAAATATGTAAGGTTTTAAAGATGCTGTTGATTTTTACACATTATAGGATTTGGGTTTTGATGGCTATAATTTACATGGTACAATAGAAGGCAAGGAAAAGATAATGTTCAATTCCTTATTGATAGTGCTTTAGCTAATTAAGAGTGGAAACTTCTTTTCCCAAAATTTTAAGGTAGCTCTTCTCCACTATAGATCATCAGACCATCTTCCTATTTTAGTTGCTTCTTGTTATAATTTTCATTCTTTTAATGAAAGTCAAAGAAATAGAAGAATCTTTCATTTTGAACAAATGTGGACAACTTAAGGTGATTATTGAAAATGATTAGGTGTCTTAGCCACAGCATGGATCAACCTTAAGTTTACAAGAAAAACTTAAATCTACAAAGTCTCAATTATTAAGGTTACATAAATGTGTTTGGGACTGTAGCTACTAATCTTCCCGATCTTTTGAAGCAGATTTCAATAGGTCATGAAAGACAATATGGATGAGTTAAAGGAAATTGAGAAAAGACTAGATGATGTCTTGCATAGAGAAGAGATTGTGTGGAAGTAAATATCCAGGGTTCAAAGGCTAAAAGAGAGAAACTAGAATGCAAAAGTTGTCCATGCTAAGGCATTTGAAAGAAAGAAGAAAAATTTTATTCAGTGTTCGTTATAAACCTGGTTACTGGAAGGTGGATTTTGATGACATATAGGGTAGTAGCAGTAGACTAATTTATTGCTCTTTTCAAATCTTGTAACCCAGTGCAGTTAGAAAGAGAGCTCGATATGGTTCAGAGGAAAGTTACCTATAAGGTGAGTGAGAGACTATCAAAAACTTTCACTAAGGAAGAAGTCTAGCAACTAGTTTTTAGATGAAGGCCAAAAAAGCTCTAGATCCTCATGGATTTCCTACCCTTTTGAATAGAAATATTAGGGCATCATGGGTGAGAAGGCATGTATGATGGTTTTATTGTTTTTGAATGATGGTATTTTGCATAGTAAGCTTAATCATACTAGATTGGTCCTTATTCCTAAAGTTAACACTCCATAGGATTTTTCTTAGTTTTTCCCCATCCACCACAAGCAAAGTGGGTTTAGCGATGGAGGTTTAACCACGGTTAATAAAAACTATAGCTAAAACTTGGCTTAATGACAATTTCAAAAGCATAGTTAAATCAAGCACTTAACAACGGTTTTATGTGAATCATCATTAAATTACAAAAAATTTTATTAAACCGTCTACTTAACAATGGTTAAGAGATAACCATTATAATATTTTTTGTGCCTTGTGTTCTCCTTCCTCTATTGATCTCCCACAACTGCAACTTCTCCATTGATCTCCCACAACTGCAAGCTTATCTCCTGCGCACTTTCTCATTTCATCTCATGTTTTTTCTTATTTCCTTAGATTTTTTCCTTGATTTTCTCTCTTGCAGCAATATTCAGTTAGTTCTATACCATTTTTAGCTCGTACCTCATCATTTTCATTGAAAGTTGTAACCTATTTCCTCCACTTTTCTCTTTCGGGTTTTTTGTATGGTGCTTGCTTGAATGAAATTAAGGAGATGATGCTATATCGCTTCTAATGGTTGTTGATATATTTATATACTAGATATATAGCTCTAAAATTGTATATGTTTTTTTGTATGATGTATTGCTTATAAAATTATATCGTTTTGTTATGTATGTTTTTTTTTATTTACAAAACATAAGCAAACAATAAAATTATATTGTTTGCTTATTTTTTGTAAATAAAAAATAAATGGAAGAAACAAAATAGATTAATTGTTATGCATAAAATGTAAAATTTATGGATAAAAGGAACCAAATATTTAAAAAAGCGGTTAAAAAGTAAACAAATATATTTTATTAGAAATTTAAAATTAAACTTGAAAGAAAATGAATGAATTACTTGTGGTGTATAAAATAAATAAAAGAAACATAATGGATTAATTGTTATGTATAAAACATAAAAATTATGGACAAAACGAATGAAATATTTAAAAAAATATGGTTAAAAAGCAAACAAATATATTTTATTTGAAATTTAAAATTAAACTTGAAAAAATGAATGAATTACTTATGGTGTCTAAAATAAATACAAGAAATGGAATGGATTAATTGTAATGCATAAAATGTAAAAATTATGGATAAAAGGAATAAAATATTTGAAAAGTAGTTAAAAAGTAAATAAATATATTTTTAATTGAAATTTAAAATTAAACTTGAAAGAAAATGAACGAATTACTTGTAGTGTATAAAATTTAAAAATTTTGAAATGAACAATGAAATATTTATTGTGCATAAAATTTTAAAAAATGGAAGAAAATGAAATAATTATTAAGTTGGCTTGTAAATTGAAAAAATTGGTATGCTGCCTATAAAAAATAACATTAATTTTGTTATACTTTCATAGATGGATAATTCTTAGATTGCAAATCCTCTAAATACCCATAAATACTTGGGTGAACTAAATGGATTTCTAGATTTTGCATTTGCTAACTCAAGTGTGAAGGGTAAAATAATATACCCATGTTTTAAGTGTAAATTTAAGAAATGGTAAGTTATACAAGATTTGCGTGACCACTTGATTATTATATTGTTTCTGCAAGGGTATGATTATTGGGTTATGCATAGGGAAATATGTACAGAAGAACCTTATGTAATGCAACAAGTGATAGAAGAATCGATGCGTAAAGATGACCTTGTGCAGGACATAGTCTATCATGCATTTGGGATTAATCATGAAAATAAAAGTATGGATTTTGTGGAGATGGTATTTCCACTGCTAAGACAAGTGACTAATGATGTGAAAAAAATTTATGAGTTAATTAAGGATGGGCAACGAAAAATATATGAAGGGTGCGAGAACTACTCCAAATTGTCTTTTTTGGTGAACTTATATCACATCAAATGTTTGTGTGAGGCAAGTGACAAGGCTTTGTTACTCCAAATTGTCTTTTTTGGTGAACTTGTATCACATTAAATGTTTGTGTCAGATAAGTGACGAGGATTTGTCGATAATACTAGAGTTATTGGTCGATATCTTCTTGTATGCATAGATTTGATCTTCATTCTACGAGGCTAAGAAAACAACAAATTTGGACGTAACTACATAAAAATCCATACATGTCTGAATGATTACATTTTATATTGGGGGAGGATGAATCCTTAGTTCTCGTCGGATCCTTAAAATTCCTATTTGGCCTTGTCCACCAATGGATTCAATCCATATGGCAACTTGAGTATAAGTTACAACATATGGCCAGTGGTTTTGATACCTTACAATCTCTCTCCTTGGATGTGTATGAAACATCGTTCCTTTATTCTGTCAATGATAATTTTAAGTAGAAAGACACCGAAGAATGATATAGATGAGTATTTGCAACAGTTGATAGAAGAGTTGAAAGAGTTATAATCTATCAAAATTGAAACATTTGATTATTTCACCAATGAAATATTCAATATGCTTACAATTTTGATGTGAACTATTAGGGATTTTCTAGCACTTGAAACTTTTTCTAGTGGAATACTTATACTAGTTTAGTCTGTCCCTATTGTAAATTTGACTCAATTATTGTGTGCCTTCTTCATAGTTGAAATTGGTGTTTCATGGGCCATTGTTGCTTTTTGAACTCAAGGCATAAATTTAGATTATGGCAAAGTAGGTTTGGTGAATAAAAGAAAGAAGAGACCCTTCCTTAACAATAACTAGCATAAACATCTTAACACATCTTGAGAATATTGATGTTGTATTTGGTAAAAATGTAGAAGTTGAAGGTCAGAAACATAGACCTCGAGGAGCTGGTGATTTTGATACTAACACTTAACAATAGAGTAAGAAGAGTATATTTTTTTAACTTCCTTATTGGGGGAACCATATATTATGCCACAATTTGGATGTGATGCACATTGGAAAAATGTCTGTGATGATGTGATATTCATGTTGCTTAATGACTTTGGATGATCAAAAGACCACCTAAATGCCCAAAAAAGCTTACAAGAAATGGGTATTAAGTCTAATCTTTGTCCTAATGACAATGAAAGATATTCCATAGCTTTGTTCACCTTGATAAATGTAAAGAAGGATATTTTTCTCAGACCAATAAAGAATATTATTGTCTCTGATGATTATTCAAGTAACATTTTCAAATGTATTGATTTTATATTGCATGAAATTGAAGGACTAAAAAGTCATGACTCACATGTTCTCATGGAACAGCTTTTACCTCTAGCCATAAGGAAAGCACTTCCTAAACAAGTATCTACTATTCTAGTTGACTTGTATTCATTCTTTAGACATACATGTATTAAAGTGTTAAATGTGAATGAACCTGATTAGCTTCATAATAGAGTTCTTCTGACACTATGTCATATGGAGATGTTATTCCTTCCTTCATTCTCTACAATGATGGCTCATTTAATTGTTCAGTTGGTTGAAGAAGAAAAATTGGGAGGCCCTATCCAATATAGATGGATGTATCCTATAGAAAGGTAAATACATACTTCTTTCATATTTCTTTTTTGTTGATTCATTCTTCCTGATTAATAATTTGTATGCATTTTGTATAGATACTTAGGAAAGTTAAAGTCTTTTGTATGGAATAAGGCATAACCAAAAGGCTTGATAGCTGAGTCTTACTTGGATCAAGTGGTTTTGATTTTTTATTTGAGGTACTTAGATGGTGTGGAGACAGTTTTTAATCGACCAATACGTGTAAATGATCACCTTGATGTTGGGTCTGTCCAATGATGACCCTTTGTTTCCATCATTTTCGGAAAACCAGTTATTGATTTTGAGTACCTTACTCTTTCTCCGATGGAAAATTACAAGTATATTGTCATGCGCTTACCAACTGTAAAGAAGTAAACCCTTTCCTTTGGTGAATATGTTATATTTATTATATTAAAGTGTAACTAATGTCTATCATAACTAATTTGCCTATGTCTTTATGTCATACTAGAAATTCAAAGACTACGTAAAGCATATTTTAAGAGGCCAAACACATTCTTCTATAGAGATAGATAAAAAGATTCATAGGGAGTTTGTTTTATGGTTTTCTCGTCACATAAGTATAAGTATATCAATTGTTAATATGTGAATTACTCACAAACACCTTAAATCATCCTTATTTTTATATATACATGTGTGTGTATGTGTATATATATATATCAAATAAAAATGATGTTAATAGATCCCACTCAGTTGATATGGAATTCCTTGCCCTTGGACCACTTGATAAAGCAAGGTGATATAGTGCATACAATGTCAATAGATTTGAATTTTGGACATTAGAGTGCGATCAAGGATTTAAAACTCAAAAAAGTGTAGTTTTTGAGACTTTTAGGACGAAAACTTATGCAAGTAGTAGCAACAGTCATGCAATTTGGAGGTGTCTCATATTACTATGTATCCTGTAATTTTTAAATAATAATTTTTTGCTATAAACAATATATTTTTATTGTAAATGATTATGTTTTGCTAAAAGTAAATACGCTTTTAATTAAAATGAATTTTGTTTTGCTTAAAATAATTATATTTGGCTTTAAATAATTTTGTTTTATTTTTATAAATTTCTTTCTTTTAATATACATGAAGATATTTTATATTGTGATTTGTTTTATTAAAATTTTATCAAGAAAAGTCATGATTTGATATTAGAACTAAGTTTTTGCAAGGATATAGATTTTTAGAAATTTTTGAGATATTTTAGGATAAAAATAATATTTATATGTATATAATCAAAGAATAAATTTTAAATATATAATTTTTAAAAAATAATAAGTAAAAAAGAAGAAAGAAAAAAAAAAGGGGAGGGCGAGACGCAAATGGAATGAAGAATCAAAATCCTTCGTATATGAATAGTGATAAATAATACTTTCTCTCTCTTCCATTTTTCTCTTTAGATCTAAAATGCCTACTAGCATCTAATCTCAAAACTAAGGGTACCACTGGATTCAGGACGAAAAATACTACAATATTAGCCGAATAATTTTTCAAATCAATCATAGAATCGCCGCAGATCGAAAGTAGAAAATCTTAGAAAAAGGTAAATTCTGAAACTCTTATTTAGAGATTTTAAATTGAAAATCTGACACCGTAGATAAGTTCAAGAGCTAGATGAACTTTAGGATATGAAAATTTTCAACCATTTGACAACTTTTTATGCGTCGTGAATAGTAAATCTGACTGCTATGAATAGTAATTTTTTGCGGTGAATAGTAATTCCGATTGTAAATAGTATCCATCAGTTAACTAGTGTTGACCAAGCTCCCGAAGGCTAAATTTAGCGATTTTAAAGTTATTTCCTAAGTTTTTGAACTCTCCGGACTTGATTTTGAGGTCTATTTGGTCAAATTTAAATTGGAAAAATACATTTTAGGACTATACAACCTAGAGCCTTACCTTGTGAGTAGATAATTCTTTCTATGCCTTACCCTATATGAACTATAAATGTATAATTGATTATGTTTACAAGTTATTTATACTTTTATATATCACTAAAATGGATTAAATTATTTGAATTATTTACAATCTGGTATATAGTTCAAAAAGAGTATGGTTTGAAAAATGGATCTTTGAACTCATTGAATATGTGATTTTAAATGTATTTCTCATTATATGGTAAAAGAAATGTATTGTGCATGTGACATTGATATGTAAAGTTTTAAGATTGCCTAAGAAATAGGCATGTATATGTGATTACCCAGATTGGGAAGTTTGTGACAGAGAAATTGTACTGAGACTAAAAATTCTAAATTTATACTAAACCTCTGTTTTGAACGATATGACATACATACAAATATGATATTTGTGGAGGAATCTTTTTGGAAATATTGTTTGCTCACAACAGATGATGTTAGACCTGGTGCACCTTGATACCTTAGCTAGCAAGGGTGGTGCTAACCTCGTGTGACAGCCAACACACGAGATATGATATGTGAAGGAGAGTGGGATGCCTCATATCTGGGTGAGATGCCGACTATATAATACGTAATTTTCCCTTCCTTAATATATGCTTGGAAAATTGTCCATATTAGAGTCCCTTCGCGTGTCCTCTTAATGGTGGTAGGGAAAATCTTAGCTAAGATGTTAAGTATAGGCAAATCTTACACCACCAAAGTCTGGAAGGGCTTGAACTCTGATATGGTGATTCTAATATCAGATCCTCCTAATGTTTTCAAGTGAAATATTTTGATGCATAATAACATTTGTTTAATGGTCATACAGTACAGTATATGATTTTGAATATCGAAATATCCTTTGTTTTGAGAATATTTGAAATACGGGTCCCATATGAATATACTTCCAAACTGTATTTTCTATGTGACAAATTTTAAAATTTGAGTACATCCATATGTTGATCTAAGAGGTCATAGGAGGTATTATCTGTTCACTGAGTTGTCAAACTCACTACACGATGTTTACATTTTTATTCAGATAAGGATACAGAGTTTGATCTTGCAGCTACATGATCAACTAGGTGTCATATTCTTTGGGTGAGCCTACATTGCTTCCAAGGCTCACAATGTTTAAAATATTATGTATTTATAATCTAGAGTATGCTCTGAACGCCACAGGCAGTATCTCTACTTCTGTTGTAATATTGATAAGTGTAGACTTGACATGTATATTTAACTATATTGAAAACTTGTGAACGTATGTTTTACTCTTATTATCTGATATACTTGAAGCATGTATGCAATAAAATAAGGGTAAAGTTATCTATTATTCGTGTCAATCGCGTTCTATTAAATTGGGGCGTGACAAGTTGGTATTAGAGTATTAGGTTTCTCTGTCTTTCAGAGCAAATTATTTTTTAGTAGGACCTTTAGTATGGATATGAGCCAGACATATTTATAGTTCCAGTTCTGCTGAGGGATTCTATAAGCTTTCAATTTTCTTCCCATTCCAAGTTTGTTAAAGTTCCTAGTATAAGGCCGACTGAATATTATGGTATTTTTAAAAAGATATTTTGTTTTCTATAGCTTATGATGCCGCCAAGAACTAGAGCAGTTGCTAAAGAAACTATAGATTATGCATCCTCTACAAAAGATTCTACACAATCTACAATTCCAGTACAAAGAGGCCATAGTAGAGGCTGAGTTAGAGGAAGAGGCAGAGGCAGAGGCAAAGGATGTGCTCAGGGTACGAGAACCCTAAGACACGATGAACAAGTCCATGTATCTTATAGAGTCCCTAAGAAGAGAGTATAACCCCTTCAGGATATACATTATAGAATAATTGATATGATTACTGGCACATATAGGAGTTTAGAGACATTGGCTGGATTTATAGTAGAACAAGGCATAATGGATTGACAGCCATTAGGAAATGCTCTTAAAGCGCAAAAACTAGAAAGACCAGCTGAATAAGATGACAAGTATACAGGGATTGAGGTGACATTACTGCAATTCCTAATGCTGAAGCCCTTGACTTTTTTGAAGTCCGATATTCAGGAAGACCCACAGATATTTATTGATGTTGTGGAACGAGTTCTCATAGTTTTGGGGTGTTCCATTAGAAGATATGTTGAATTAGTATCTTTTTAACTTATTCAATAGTTATGGATTGTGCTAGAATGATGAAAACACGAGAGCTAGCAGACATAAAAGGTCTAAAGAGAAGAAAAATAGATCGAGATAGTAATATCTAGACTAGTTATAATCCTAATATCTGAGGATCAAGATTTCAAAATCCACAGCGTTTAAGTCAAATAGGATCTGGTAGCTCTAATCAGACATCAGTCAATATCAATAAGCAAATAATGATTCAAAAAAAATATGTGACCCACTAGTCAACAAGATTCAAGATTGATTCCATTATGTTCCATTTGTAGCATTCCTCATACTGGACAGTGTCGCAGAGAAACTGGTGCATGTTTTAAGTATGAAAAAATAGGTCATTTGATGAGTAATTATCCATAATTATAAAATTTGAGTCAAGTATCAGTACAACTATCTTCACCCCTTGCATCTGTACCAACACGACCAAATAGAGTAATTCCAGTTCAAGCAAGTAGTGATGGTATTGGTAGAGGATCAGGAAGTTGAAGCCGAGAATAAACCCGAGTTTTTGCCCTGACATGACAGGATGCTCAGGCCTTAAATGCTTTTATGACAATTACATTATCAGTATATTGCCATATAGCATATATACTATTCGATCCTAGTTTTACTCATTCTTATATATTACCCTACTTTGTTAAGAAATTAAGTAGAAATCCTACTAGTTTACATTGCTCTTTTATGGTTGCTACTCCAATGGGAGAATTCTTACTGGTAAATCATGTGTATAAATCATGTGAGATTTCAATAGAAGATAAGAAGACTCATGTAGATTTGATAGTTCTAGATATTATAGACTTTGATGTGGTACTGGGAATGGATTGGTTGTCATCATGCCATGCTATTTTAGACTATCACCTTAAGGTGATTAAGTTTAATATTCTCAAAGAATCTTCCTTCTTGATATAAGGAGTTTGTAGTGAGGTACCTAATAATTTAATATCTACTCTAACAGCTCATAAGTTATTACAAAAAGGGTGCCAAGGGTATTTAGCAGTGGTCAAAGATATTAATATGAAGTACACCAATGTAGAGTAGGTTCCGGTGGTTAGAGAATTTTTTAACGTGTTTCCTAAGGAATTGACAGGATTATCCCCAGAACAAGAAATTAAGTTTGGTGTTGATTTACCTCTGGAAACCCAACCAGTGTCTATACCTTCATATAGAATGGCATCGATCGAACTTAAAGAATTGAAAAATCAGTTATAAGACTTGTTAGACAAGGGATTTATTCGCCCTAATACTTCTCATTTAGGTTATTCAGTTCTATTTGTTAAAAAGAAATATGGATCGCTACGGTTGTGTATCGATTACAAACAGTTGAATAAGGTGACAGTACGTAATAAGTATCCATTACCTCGTATAGCTGATTTATTTGACCAGCTACAAAGTGCCCAATTTTTTTCAAAAATTGATTTGAGGTCTGGGTATAATCAATTAAGGATAAGGAATGAGAACATTTTGAAAACTGCTTTCAAGACTCGGTATGGGCAATATGAATTCTTAGTAATGCCATTTGGTTTAACGAATACTCCAATTGCATTCATAGATTTGATCAATAGAGTATTTAAGCCTTTCTGGTCAGTTTATTATTGTTTTCATAGATGATATCCTAATATATTCAAGGAGTTTAGAGGAACATGAGCAACATTTAAGGATAGCTTTGCAAACCCTAAGAAAACACCAACTGTATACTAAGTTTTCAAAATGTGAATTTTGACTTAGTAGTGTTACTTTCTTAAGGCATGTGGTTACCAAGGATAGTATTAAAGTTGATCCTAAAAAGGTAGAAGCGGTGCAGCAATGGCCACGCCCTACCACAATTATAGAGATTCGTAGTTTTCTTGGTTTAGCGGGCTATTACCGTAGATTCATTAAAGATTTTTCAAGAATAGTTGCTCCTTTGACGAGGTTGACAAGGAATGGAATAAAGTTTGACTAGTTAGATGAATGTGAAATAAGTTTCTAGAAACTCAAGGAATGTTTGATTACTGCACCAATACTTTCTATTCTTTCAGGTACCAGAGGATACACGATATACTGTGATGCATTGAGAATTGGATTAGGGTATGTGTTGATGCAATATGGTTGAGTCATTGCATATGCATCTAGATAACTTAAGACACATGAGCAAAATTATCTAGCTCATGATAGAGAAATGGCAACAGTAGTTTTTGCCCTCAAAATTTAGAGGCATTATCTGTATGGTGAGACATGAGAAATCTATATAGATCATAAAAGTCTCAAATATATTTTTCAATAAAAGGATCTTAACTTGAGACAAAGACGATGGATGAAATTACTTAAAGATTATAACTGCATAATATTATATCATCTAGGTAAGGCCAATGTAGTGGCTGATACATTAAGTAGGAAGTCTATGAGTAGTTTGGCTCATATCACAATGGTAAAGAGGTCGTTGGTTAAAGAAATGTATAAATTGAAAAGTCATGGGGTAGTATTGGAAGTAAAGGAGCCTGGAATATTATTGACACATATATAGTTTCAATTGTCTTTGATTGAGAAGGTGAGAAAGGCACAAGAATACGATGCCTATTTATGCAAAAAAATTGAAAAGGTAAAAAATGGCAGTGATATTGAATTTACTGTAGACTCTGAAAGAATTATAAGATTGGGCAAGCATTTATATGTACCTAATAAAGAAGAATTTAAGAAATTTTTTTTAGAGAAAGCCCATAGATCAATAAATACCATTTGTCCTGGGGTAACTAAAATGTATAAAAATCTAAAAGAAATTTATTGGTGAGACGATATAAAGAAAGATATAGTTGATTATGTCTCTCGATGCTTAACTTGCTAGTAGGTAAAAGCAGAATATCAAAGACCTGTAGGATTACATCAGCATATAGAGATATCTGAATGGAAATGGGAAAAAATAACTATGGATTTTGTTACAGGGCCACCACGGACACCAAAAGGATCTGATTCCATATGAGTCATCATTGATAGGTTGACTAAATCAACATATTTTCTACCAGTGAAAACCACATACAACGTAGCTTAGTATGCAAATTTGTATTTGAATGAGATAGTGAGATTTCATGGAGTGCCAATATCGATTATTTCTTATCAAGGACCACAATTCACAGCTCATTTTTAGAGAGTCTTCCAAGAAACTTTGGGCACAAAGTTAAATCTCAGTACTGCTTTCCATCCTCAAACAGATGGACAGTCTGAGCAAACCATCTAAATATTGAAAGACATGTTTTAGGCATGTGTGCTAGATTTTCAAGGTAGCTAGGAAAGATTCTTGCCCTAGCTGAATTTGTTTATAACAATAGCTACCAAGCTAGTATACAAATGACCCCTTTTGAGGCATTATATGGTAAACGTTTCCGTTCTCCTATCGGATGATTTGAGATTGGCGAAGTTAAGATTTTAGGGCCTGATATGGTACAAGATGCACTTGTCAAAGTAAAATTAATTAAAGAAAGGTTATTAGCAACACAGAGTCGACAGAAAACCTATGTTGATAATAGAGGTCGACCATTGAAATTTTTCATAGGTGAACATGTCTTCTTGAAGATATCTCCTATAAAAGGAGTAATAAGATTTGAGAAGAAAGGGAACTTAAGTCCACGGTACATATGACCATTTGAAATTCTTGATATTATCGGTCCAGTAGCTTATTGTTTGGCTTTGTCACCTGAATTGGGTAATATCCATCCAGTCTTTCATGTGTCTATACTACGAAAGTACTTACCAGATCCTACACATGTTATATAGTGCCCATAGATTCAATTACAAAAAGACTTAACTTATGAAGAACAACCAATAACGATAGTGGATAGATAAGTAAATAAATTGCATTCAAAAGAAATACCTATAGTGAAAGTGATATGGCAAAATACTCTTCTGAGGAGACTACTTGGGACATTCACACCAGAGGTTTTCCCTCTACATCTTTTTGAATCATGAGGTTTGTTTTTATTAAAAATATGGAGATAAAATTAAGAGATTGAATTTCTTAAGGGGGAAAGAATGTAGTATTTCGTAATTTTTAAATAATAATTTTTTGCTATACATAAATATATTTTTATTGTAAATGATTATGTTTTACTAAAAGTAAATACGCTTTTAATTAAAATATTTTTTTTATTTAAAATAATTATATTTGGATTTAAATAATTTTTTTTTATTTTTATAAATTTCTTTCTTTTAATATACATGAAGATATTTTATATTGTGATTTTTTTTATTAGAATTTTATAAAGAAAAGTCATGATTTGATATTGAAACACTAAAGTTTTGCAAGGATATAAATTTTTAGAAATTTTTGAAATATTTTAGGATGAAAAATAATATTTATATGTATATAATCAAAGAATAAATTTTAAATATTTAGTTATTAAATAATAATAAGTAAAAAAAAAAGAAAGGAATGGGGGAAGGGGAGACGCAAACGGTATGAAGAATCAGAATCCATATATAAATAGTGATGGTAGTACTTTATCTCACCTCCATTTTTCTCTCTAGATCTCGAGTGTCTACTGGCCTTTGATCTCAAAACTAAGGGTACCACTAGATTCAAGACGAAAAGTACTACGATATTAGCCGAATAATTTTTCAAATCAATCGTAGAATCGCCACAGATCGCAAGTAGAAAATATTAGAAAAAGGTAAACTCCGAAACTCTTATTTAGAGACCTCAAATTAAAAATCTGGCACTGTAGATTGGTTCAGAAGTTAGATAAACATTAAGATATACAATTTTTCAGCCGTCGTGAACAATAAATTCAGTCGGTATGAATAGTAATTTTCGACAGTGAATAGTAAATCCAACCATGAATAGTTCCATCAGTTGAACAATATTAACCAAACTCCCGAAGGCCAAATCTCACGATTCTGGAGTTATTTCCTAGATTTTTAGACCGTCCGAACTCGATTTTGAGGTCTATTTGGACAAAGTTAAATTCGAAAAATTCATTTTAAGGCTGTTCAACCTGAAGCCTTACTTTATGAGTAGATAATTCTTTCTATGACTTACCTTATATTCTTCTTGAATTATAAATGTATAATTGATTATGTTTACAAGTTATTTATACTTTTATATGTCTCTGAAATGGATTAAATTATCTGATTTTTTTACAATCTGGTATATAGTTCAAGATGAGTACAGTTTTGAAAATAGATCTTTAAACTCATTAAATATGTGATTTTAATTGTATTTCTCATTATATGGTAAAGGAAATATATTGTGCATGTGAAATTGATATGTAAAGTTATAAGATTGCCTTGGAAATGGGCATGTGTATGTGATTACCATGATTGGAAAGTTTCTAGCAGAGGAATTGTACTGAGACTGAAAATTCTAAATTTATACTGAAACTTCTGTTTTGAACGATATGAAATATATGCAAATATAATATTTGTGGAGGAATCCTTTTGAAAATACTGTTTACTAACAACAGCCAAATTTAGCCCTGGTGCACCTTGATACCTCAACTAAAAGGGGTGGTACTAGTCTCGTATGATAGCCAACACACGGGATATGATATGTGAAGGAGAGTAGGATACCTCTTATCGAGACGAGATGCTGACTATATGATATATGGTTTTTCCTCCCTTTCTATATGCTTAGGAAATTACCCATATTAAAGAACCTTCGCGTGTTCTTTTGAATGGTGGGAAGACAAATCTTAACTGGGATACTAAGTATAGGAAAATTCTACACCACCAAAGTATGGAAGGGTTTGAGCTCTGATATGTTGGTTCTGATATGGGATCCTCCTAATGTTTTCATGTGAAATATTTTGATGCATAACAGCATTTGTTTAATGATCATATAATACAGTATATGGTTTTGGATATTAAAATATCCTTTGTTTTGAGAATATTTGAAATACAGGTCCTATATGAATGTACTTCTGAACTGTATTTTCTATGTGACAAATTTTAAAATTTGAGTACATCCATATGTTGACCTAAGAGGTCATAAGAGGTATTATCTGCTAACTTAGTTGTCAAACTCACTACACGATATTTACATTTTTTTCAGATAAGGATACAAAGTTTGGTCCTGCATTTATGTGATCAACTAGGTGTTATATTATCTGAGTGAATCTACATTGCTTCTAAGACTCACAATGTTTAAAACATTATGTATTTGTAATCTAGAGTATGCTCTGAATGCCACAGGCAAGATCCCTACTTCCGTTGTAATATTAATAAGTGTATACTTGGCATGTATATTTGGCTATAATAAAAACTTGTGAACACATGTTTTACTCTTATTATGTGATATACTTGAAGCATGTATGCAATAAAATAAGGATAAAGTTATCTGTTAGACATCATTGAATTAAATTACCATGGTCTCTTTACGGTTACTTTATTCAAGTTCATATAGGTCAAAAAAACTAATTGCAGAGGTATTTCAGCTAATGAAATGGGCATTACGTTTATTATTTTTCACGGTTGATACATACTAGTGGTAATGAGAATGACAAGTCATATATCCAAGCTTCTGAGGCTCAGTAGGTATATTATGTGCAAGATAGGTTGGACAAAAAATGGAGTACGATCATGATATTATGTATGAGAATGACTCATTCTAAGCTCTATATTTAGAAATATTGTTCTCATATAGGTAAATAAATTTATGCTTGTGTTGGTAATAGTTTTGATAGTTTTTATTTTTATTTTATTTATAGTAATTTTATCTCTATATGTTATATGTGTATTAAATTTGAACTAATGTCTTTTTTTCCTAATTAATAGGAATTTTGAAGATGAAGAGGTCTAGCTCAGCCACAGCAAGCATAATTGGTGAATCTAGCTCTAGACCATTGGCTAGTGAGGGTGGACAACCTAGATATATAGATTTTCTTCACTTATATGTTTCATTCACATTCCAAGAGCTAGAGCATGAGTTTTCTGTTTATAAGCTTTTTTTGAAAGAAGATGAAAGCCATTTAAATACGTAACAGGATGAACAAGCAAGGAGAAGGCAAAGTTGATTGGTTAAGGTTGCTGGTAAGTATCTTAATTCACCTAGTGGCTAAATTGTTTAATTCTATTTTTTGTTCTAGTTATTTTTCTCTTACATATGAGTAAGGTCAAATAAGACCTACCTCATTAACAATACACGATGTTTGGGAATTAGCTCCTGGGCAAAGGGTGGTCATCAACTTCAACACAACAAACCAACCAATTGGAGATTCAGGTGGGTTGTTGGGAGTATTTCTGGGAACACTAGGAGACAATTTCCAAATGTTTTCTTTATCTTACAAGGAATATAGATCTATTCCTACAAATTACAAGAACAATATATTTAGGGAATCTATACAGGTAATTACATATAGTTATTTATTTCTTTTAGCTCATTGACATGGTATCTTTATTAACTTTTCCATTCTCTCTTGCATAAATGTTTATTGTATAAGACGTGTAAAAGAAGATTGTTTTTCAATCACTTGACCAAAAGTGGAGATCAGCACGGTAAAACTTGTGTAGGTCAAAAAAAGATGGGATTCGTACAAGAGAACAATTATGTGCTAACATCCTAGAATTCATTTCACAGGACCACTGGATGACATTTATAAACTATTCTATCAAGACAAATTCTAAGGTAATTACACTTGATTGTTAATATATATCAATTTATGATTAATTTTATGAACATGTTTCTATCATTAACTAGGAAATTACTAAAAAAATGAACAAAACTACGAGAAACAAATGATGCCTCATACTAGTGGTTTTAATGGCCTTGTATGTAACAAGGCTGATATGGCAAGTTCATATTAGTTTATACTCTGGCTGAATTTTAATTTTTATTGGAAATATATTACTTTTTATGTTTTAAATTTTTAGGAAGTTAAGCTTGGGAATCCAATTGCTCATGGAGATGTATGGATTGCAGTCCATGAAAGGGTTGATGGTTCATACATTAATGGTGAAGCTAAAGCTATCAGTGTAAGTGTTTGAATTTCATGAGAATAAATTTTAAGTTATAAATTTATTGTAATGATATTTTTTTAAATGATTTTTTACTCTTTCTTTGAAGTTGCAGGAACAAAATTACTGCAATTTAAAGTCAAAACTCTCCTTCTTAAGAACTTTCCAAATGAGACTTATTTACTAGAGCTTTAGGAAGCCAAGAGTACCCCAATTGAGTTTTAGCATTTAGTTTGGGTGTTTTCCAAACCTAAGTGTTTGGCTATTGTTTTACTAGGAGTCCACAATCTAGGCCCTCCAACATTGAATTGCAAAATGAAGTAGCCTGACTTAAAGCAACCATACAAGAATAAGAGATTGAACGACAACGTTGTGAGGTGGAAATAAAGGCACAAAAATAATAAATAGAAGTAGTTATGGCTTTTCTCCTTTATAATTATCAAGGTCAAGTGCCACCTGAGCTTGCATTACTATTAAGTCTTGGTCCAAAGATAATTTTATAAGTAATAACATATTAGTTGAATCATGAAAATTAATATTTTTGCAATTAGGTTTATTTGATTACTAATAACATGTTTTTTTCCTTTTAGGCACCAAGTGATCAACAAAGTAAACACCCACCTCCAAACTCTCATGGTTGATTTACGTTGTTACTGTATATTTATTGTAATTGTAATGTGAAATTTTCATTTAAATTTTAATTAAATATCAATTTTCAATTGACAATTTAGCTTATGATTGGTAAATTAATTTTTGTGTGGATATTTATATTAAATATTGGTTGTTTATACATTCTATTATGTAGCACGACTACACTTAATGGATAGTTCATGACACAGAAAATGACATGTTTGTCTATGATTGATTGAAAGCTTTTTTTTTAATCTGTTGGAGTACAACAAGTTAATCTCCTATAGTTTTTTTTAATCACAATAAATTGAAACTTTACACATGATTCATACAAATGATGAAGAGAAGAGCAAATTATTTGATTGGGACTCCAAAAAATGAAGCAACGGAGGTTATCTGGCATAAACAAACAATTCATGCAACACCTAAAAAATAGAATAAAACATAAACAAAATCCAAGTGTAGAAACTCACCTTCGAGCAGAAAAAGAACTCACTAGTTGGGAGAAGTAGAAGTAAAACAACTTATGGAAAAGAAAGTGGGAGAAAAGACGAAGGAGCTTCATGGAGAAGAAGACAAAGGGAGAAAATTGGGGGTAGGGTGAAATTTTTTGGACATAATGATGTTATTTAACTATGGTTTTTTTGGTAATCATTATTATTTTAAGAACGGTTAAAAAATTGTCATTATTTTGTATTTTAGTGACAATTTTTCTAATTGTTTCCAAAATTATATCACATAATCCCTTTTTGGATGTGATAAGGTCCCTCCCCCTTTATGACCTTCTCCTTTTTCCTTACCAAAGGTCAAGGAGTCACGACCCCTCCTTCTGGGACCCTAGTCACACCTATTCCTCCTTCCCTTCCTTCCCCTCCTCTCAAGGGGTTAGGAGGTCGAGGGTCATGCCTCCTTCCTTCCTCAATAGGTTTGAGGGTCATGGCCCCTCTACCCTAGGGTGCCAAGGGACATACCACCTTATCCTCTCACGAGGGAGGTCAGAAAGTTGGTTGTGCCCCTTCCCCTAAGGTAAAGCCTAAGTCTTATTCCTTTTCTGCTATTTAGGGAATCGAACTTCTCTTGAGGGCTAGAGATCATGTTTCTTCCCCTTGATGGGGTTTGGGTTCACACTCTCTCCCACTAAGGGTTTAGGGTAACCTCTAGGGTGCTGAAGGACACACCATAGGTGGGGTCTAAGGGTCATACCCTATCCACATCCATTCCTCATCCCTCTTGGAGGTCAAAAGTCACCCCTTCGTCCACTTAAAGCTCTAGAGGGGTCACCACTCCCCCTTCGATCGGGGGTCACATCCCCTCCCACTCATCCTAAGCAGGCTAGGGGTTATGCCTCCTCTACCTTTAGGGTGCTAAGGTGCCAGAGGACATACCACCTCCCTCTACTAAAGGGCAGGAAAATCTAAGGGTTTGGGGGTCATGCCCCCTCTTAGGGACAGGGGTCACGCCACTTTTATCTCCAAAGAGTTGAGGTCAACTCCTTCCATAGAAGGCCCCAACCCTCCTCTGAGGAGTCTAAGGTTTAAATTTTAGAGTTTGATCTCTAGGCATCTCACCCTAAAGGCTCAACCTTAAGTCCCTCAAATCCATTAGTTTTTGTTAGTATTTTTAAAAAAAAATTATTGGTTATTTTAAATATGGAATACATATCTTTCTTAATTTGAAAAATATTTATTACTTAAAATAACTCTTTTTAATGCAAAAAAAAAATTGGTTAAAATCTCTTTTCTTTTTTTACTTCAAATTAAGATAACTGGTCATAAAAATTAATTTTATTATCTTATCTACTATATAACCATTAAAAGCTTGTAATGTTTAGAAACTAATTTTGAAAAATCCAATGAATTGATAGAAAATAATCTAAAATTGAAATTATGATTATACTTTAAACGAAAGATCAATATGTATATATTAGGTTTCGAATATAATCACCCTGCCTAAGTATTTAACCTAAACCAATATGTCAAATTTTTTTTGCCAGCAATTAATCATTTTCAGCCATATTATCATTGCTGTTTAATTTTTCCCAATCAAAAACAAATTATAGGTTTCATTTTTAATATTTCTCCTTAATTTTGCTTAATTATTTCTCCATTTCTTTATTTTTCTTCAAAAAAAACATCTTTGTTTTCAGCGGGATTAATTTGAAAGACTGAACTTATTTCATTGATTCATTGTAATTCTAATCAAGCATTGTGTAGAAATAGAAAAAAAAATTACTTAGTCATTTATATTATTCCTCCATTACATTCGTTATATATTTTTTGCACAAACAACCTAAAAATTGAAACAACCAAACTTTTAAAGACCGTTCACTAGGGCAACAGAGTAGGCAGAGCAGAATATACCTATCTCCCAGAGGATTTTCGGGTTTAATCGAGACCCTACATCTGCTTTTACTGCTGTTGACTTGATCAGAGCAGAATATACCCACTTCTATTATTCCTTCACCATCGAGAACTTACTCGCTGCCATTGTCATTAATCAGAGAAAGGAGGGCCTACTCTTCGGCCACCCTGTTTTGTTTTCTTTCTCCTTCTTTCTTCGTTTCTAGAGCTACGAATAGTTCCTGTTTGCTCTATTGTATGGTTGAGGAAAGAGTTTCTTGCTCTGCTTTCTCCATTGGAGCTACATCCAAGCGCATAGAGTGATTTGTGGGCAGGCCGCTTTCTGCATTGCTTTATCTTCAACTAATTGAAAGAGATGAAACAGAGCGCTTGATCCCTTAAATAGAAGGGGGTATGAAGAAAAACTAGCCGTTGGCAATAGGGAGATTTGAAAATATTCCCGTCCATTGTTTTGTCCATTGGAGTGACATCCAAGTGCATAGAATGATTGGTGGGCATGCCGCTTTCTGCATTGCTCTGTCTTCAACTAATTGAACGGGATGAAACAGAGCGCTTGATCCCTTAAATAGAAGCGGGTATCAAGAAAAGCTATCCGTTGAGCAACTAGCCGTTGGAGGAGGTTTTGAAAATATTCCGTTCATTGTTTTCAAAATATGATGGTGAACTTCAAACTAAATTCAAAAAAGAGCACAAAAACAAAGTCCAAATATAAATAGCCCTCTTTTATTCTTATTTTATAATTTTTCGGAAATCATAAGGAAAACGTGAAGGGAGAAGAGGTGAAGTAAGGAGGCTCAATCCAAAGCTTGGGTTCATGACTTAAAGGAGATCCATCACGTTTCCTTTACAATGCTATTTTTCCCATCTCAATTTGTTGAATGTGGCGTGACCTCTGTTGTATGCTACTATTTCATGAATGATTGTTCCTGTTTGATGAATTAGTTTCTCCATGAGTTGCTATTTGATAAAGTGATTCCAGATAGCTTGGATAATTTAAATTCTATGTACAGTTTGAAGATTAGAAAATTGATTTAGCAATATGATGAATTAGTTCATGAATGACACTTCTCTATTGCTTGATTAACCTTGTTATTGAGTGATTAGTTTTTGAGAATTTTTCTGTTTGTTTATTCTATTTGATTGCAATTCTTCTTATGGAGATTATTTACTATTTTGGTCCCTAGTGAAATCTTGGTTGTCGTTACTGTTATAGGTAAAGCTAAGTTTTTTCTTGGCAAGCTTTGGTTTTTCTTGACAAGCAGCAAGCTATTACAGGTCCTGGCTTGTTCTTTTTTTTTTTTAAAAAAAAAAAGGAATTTTTGGTTGATTAAATGCCTTAATAATATGATGCTTCTACCTACTGCATAAATATGGTAAGTTTGAGATCAGATTCAGGTACTTGGGTTGCTGTTATCGTATGGATTCTTCGGCTAAAGGGAGTTTTTTGCCATTAAAGTTATATATGTGTACTATTTTACTGGAATGGGAGGTCAATGTTTGAAATACAGTGAAGGATTGTGGAAAGTGACCGTTTTAAAGCAGGTAAATGAGTAGTGTCTGCAGAATTTTTGTCTTTTGACTCTTAATGGGAATAAATTATCCTTAGAGTTTAAGGAAAATATTAACTTTTGTTTGCTAGGCATGCAATCTGGTTAAAGAGCAAAGGTCAAATAAAACTACTGCTATATTCTAAAATTAACAGTCGTCAATTGACCACTGTTAATTTCTCGGGCTTTCCGGTGATTTTATAGAAACCGCTGAGGCCACAATCTCTCTCTCACTCTTCCTCTTTGCCACCATCTCTCTCTCACCCTCTCCACAGCCCGGAGTTGCAGCTTAGTGACATTTCTATGTCTAAATTCTTTGACTGCGAAACTTCAAATTGAAGCTAGCTAGATCAGCATCAGTATTTGCTTGAAGGAGTTTTAGAATATTTTTCTCAGCAATGGGTAGGACTTAATCAACAGTTTGAATTGCGATAATTAGCTTCCTAAAAGTTAATTGGTTGTAACATGCCAGTGCGCATGAGAACATTTCATGTCAAGGTAGGCATTGCATAATTTTTGTCTTTTGACTGTTAATGGGAATAAATTATCTTGAGTTTAAGGAGAATATCAATTTTTTGTTTTTGCAAAAATTTCTAAACATATGAATTTAGAATTTTATAGAAATTGCTCTCAAGCTTTCCGGTGATTCTATAGAAACCGTTGTGGCCACAATCTCTCTCTCGCCCCCTCCACAGCCCAAAGTTGCAGGTACTTAGTGACATTTCTATGTCTAAATCTTTTGACTACGAAACTTCAAATTGAAGCTAGCTAGATCAGCATCTGTATTTGCTTGAAGGAGTTTTATAATATTTTTCTTAGTTATAGGTAGGGCTGAATCAATAGTCTGAATTGTGATTATAAGCTTCCTAAAAGTTAATTGGTTGTAACATGCTAGTACACATGAAACTTTTCACATCATAGCAGGTATTGTTGGGTGCAGCGTGTATTACCAGCAAGAATAAATGCAGAATAATCAACAAAAATGACACCAGCAATTTAACATGGTTCACCCTTTATTTTTGGACTATGTCTATGAAACTATATATAAATAAATCTTTTACTATAAAAATAGTAGATACAAAGAGAGTCTTCCTTAAAAGAAATCTAAATGTTACAACTGAGATCTAACTAAAATAGTGACATACAAAGTGTTTTCCACAATACCACAAAAATATTTCCTCACTATTTTATCATTCACTCTTTAGGAACTATTTCTTAAAAATCACACCAAACTCTCTCCCCTATTTTTCTCTCTTCAGAGAGCTTCCTCTCTAACTTTGTCTTCAGGCTGCTTCTTGCTGCATGGCTTGGCGTGTTTTCCTCCTTTCATCCCTTTCCTGTGTGCCTAAAATTATTGAAAACTTTAGTGTAGTTGTTGAAGAAACGATGCCAAACATTTTCGGCGTGCTCCTTTTTCTTTTCCTGAAGCAAAAATTTCAGCTTCTTCTTCTTTCTTACTTCTTACAAATTTGACAAGGTGGTGGGCCCTCTATGTAGGAGGGACCTACACTAACAAATTTTCCCCTTCTGACTACATAAAGAGCTCCACCATTTATGTAGCTAATCAACCGAACTCAAACTTCTCCTTTGGTAGAATCTTTGTTAACATGTCTGATCCATTTTCATTAGTATGGATCTTTTCAAACTGTAGTAGCTTCTTCTCCAACACATCTCTAATCCAGTGATATCTCAAATCAACGTGCTTGGATCTTAAATGAAATGATAAATTCTTCCTAAGGTGAATAGCACTCTAGCTATCACAAAATAGTTAATATATGTCCTGCTTAAAAACAAGTTCATTTAAGAACTTCTTCATCCACAACAATTTCTTATACGTTTTAGTTACTGAAATAAACTCTACCTCAGTAGTTGAAAGAGCAATACATTTTTGCAATTTCGATTGCCATGACATAGCTCCCCCTGCAAATATAATCATATAACTTGAAGTAGACTTTCTTTGAGTCTACATCGCTAGCCATTTTTACATCTGTGTAGGCAATTAACACAGATTTGGTATCTCCAAAACATAAGCATATTTTGAAATACCACGAATATATATATATGAAAATCCATCTTACTGCAACCCTAAGTTTCTTACCAGGATTAGAAAGGAACTGGCTTAATACTCCTATCAAGTGAGCAATATCTGGCTGTGTATATACAATGGCATACATCAAACTCCCAATTGTTAAAGTATATGGAACCTTGTCTATTTCTTCTTTCTCCTCGTTTGTAGAGGGACTCTGTTTAGAACTTAGTCTGAAGTGATTAACAAAAGGACAACTATCCGCTTTAGCCTTGTCCATATCAAACATTTGAAGTATTTTTACAATGTACTTCTCTTGTGACAACCACAATTTCTTGGTGCCTCTATCTCTAGTAATTTTCATGTCAAGAATATGCTTTGCTGCCCCAATTCCTTCATGGAAAAATACTTGCTCAATTATGTTTTTCAAACAATTGATTCTGAAAATATTTTAGCCAATTATCAGCATGTCATCCATATACAGCAAAAGGATAATGAAATCATAATCAGAGAATTTTTGCACAAAAACACAATAGTCTGAAATAGTCTTCTTGTAACCTTACTTCCTCATAATATACTTAAACTTTTTTTTACCATATTCTTAGTGCATATTTCAAGCTTTAAAGATTTTTCTTCAATATGCTAACATAATCCTCTTTTTCTTTCTGCTTGAAACCCTCTGACTGCTCTATGTATATCTCTTCCTCCAAATCATCATGAAGGAAGACAGTTTTCACATCCATTTTTTTAACCTCCAAGTCAAGGCTCGCAACTAAGGCCAACAATATATGGATGGATGTCATTTTTACAACTAGTGAAAAGATCTCGTCAAAATTAACGTCTTTTCTTTGGTTAAATCCTTTAACAACCAATCTAGCTTTGAATCTCGGATAATGACTATGTTCATCGTATTTAATCCTGAACACCCATTTATTTTTCAAAACTCTCTTACTTTTTGGCAACTTCACTAGATCAAACGTTTTGTTCTCGTACAAGGACTTCACTTTATCTTGCATGGCTTCTTTCCACTTCTGCTTGTGCTCATCTTCCATAGCTTCATCAAAGCTATCAAGTTCTCCCTCATTAGTGAGTATTATATACTCATCATTAGGATATCTAGTAGAAGGTTGTCTTATTCTACTACTTCTCCTTAATAGTATCTGGGGAAGGCACAGGTGTTGGTAGTTAATGATGAGCATCATCATCATCATCTTCTGATTCGGCCTTTATAGGAGCATTATCAGGTTGATCTTTATTTCCAACATATCTTGGCACCACTGTTGGAGGAATTAACCTCAAGTTTGTTGAGTCACCATTAGGATCAGGAATATCCTTCTCCATTTTGTTTATGTCTACAATGGTCTGATCTTCTCCTTAATAAATCTGAGGAAGGCACAGGTGTTGGTAGTTAATGGTGAGCATCATCATCATCTTCTTCTGATTCAGCCTTTATGGGAGCATCATCAGGTTGATCTTTATTTCCAACATATCTTGGCATCACTGTTGGAGGAATTAACCTCAAGTTTGTTGAGTCACCATTAGAATCAGGAATATCCTTCTCCATTTTGTTTATGTCTACAATGGTCTGATCTTCAACAAACACAACATCACGGCTTCTAGCAAGCTTTTTTGAATCGAGTCATAAAATCTATAGGCAAATTGATCTTGACCATAACTAATAAATACACACTATCGTGTCTTAGCATCGAGCTTAACTTTCTCATCCTTAGGGATATGCACAAAGGCTTTATAGCCAAACACCTACAGATAATTATAGGAAACAATTTTTCCTAACCACACTTTCTCTGATGTATCATGCTGTAGAGAAACACATGGTGATAAATTCAACACGTATATAGCTGTAAGCAATGTTTCACCCCAAAATTTTTTGGGTAACTTTGCATGTGAGAGTAAACATCTGACTTTCTCTATCAAAGTTCTATCCATCCTCTCAACTAAACCGTTTAACTACGGTGTTTTTGCAGGCATTTTCTAATACCGTATACCATACTCTTTACAATAAACATCAAACAATCTAGTATACTCTTCACCATTGTTTTCCTGGATGCATTTTAACTTTTTCCTAGTTTGTCTCTCAAATGAGATATGAAACTATTTGAAGACATCTAACACCTGATCTTTTGTCTTCAAAGTGTATGCCCACGTCTTTCTGGAATGATCATCAATAAAAGACAAAATATTGAGCACCACCAAGTGATTTTGGTATTGGTTCACATAGATCTGAATGTACCAAATCTAATACATTCTTCATTCTGGAAGTAGGGAAACTTTTGAAAGCAACTCTGCTCTGCTTTTCCGTCAGACAATTAGCACATTTCTCCAAATGTACTTGGTCCATTCTAGATAGCATTTTCTTCTTGGCTAAACATGTCATACATTTTTCACTCATGTGGCCAAGTCTTCTGTGCCACAACTCAACTACATTTTCTTTCTCCATAACATTCACAGTCTTATTGGAGAGCTTTATATGCACAACATACAATGTTGAGTCTTTTCTACCTCTGGCCAACCTTAAGGCACCTTTAGTGAGTTTCCATTGGCCATTCATGAACTTGTTGCAAAAATCTACATCAATAAGTTTGCTTGTAGAAATCAAATTCAGGTGAATATCTGGAATATGCCTGACATCTCTCAACATTAATTTGGTGATATTCTTTATCTCTAAGCAGACATGTCCTCTATCAACAACTTTTAGTAAGTTGTTATTTCTCATCTTAACAGCTATGAAATCTCCTTTTGTGTAAAATGAGAAGAATTTCCTTTGCGGTGTGGCATTAATGGTAGGGCCACTATCAATCACCCAACTGGTCCTATGGGATGTAAGATTGATAGTATCTTCATAATAAACAACATTAAATTCATCTATGGCATTTATCTAATCATCATTACTGTTGTCATCTTTCTTGACTTCCTTGCTTTTGTTCATTTCTTGTTTGAACTTCAGGCAGAACTTTTGAATGTGTCCCCTCTTTTTACAGTAATGGCACTCAATATTGGCATTTTTTTTTTACTTTCCTCTACTTTTGTCTTTGAGTTTTGTATACTTGGACTGACTCTTCCCTCTGGATTCTATAACCAGAATATCTGATTGTGATGAAGAAAATAAACCTTGTGATTTTCTTCTCATCTCTTCATTTAGAATATTATTTTTGACATTTTCCATACTCACGACACCATTAGGTGCTGAGTTGGTAATTAAGATCTTTAAAGTCTCCCATGACTTTAGAAGGGAGGCGAGTACCATAAGAACAAGTACCTCATCGTCAAACTTTATGCCCATCTCTGACAATTGGTCCACAATCCCTTACACCTCGCTCAAGTGATCAGTTATAAAATTACCTTTTCGGTATTTCACGTGCATCAATTTTGTCAAATAAAATAATTTTTTGTTGTCAGTCTTTGAAGCATACAGCTCTTCTAGCTTACGCCACATCGTTTGTGCATGAGTCTTATTGTAAATTTGATTGTACACATTATCTTCAACAAATTGTTGGATGAATCCACACACTTGCTCATGCTTAAATTTCTATTCTTCATCTAATTTAACTTCAGGTTTAGTTGTAGTAAACACCGGTAGATGCAATTTCATCACAAACATGAGATCCTTCATCTTGTTTCTCCACATGTGGTAGTTTGTGTCATTTAGGATAATCATCTTACTGGTCTTTGCCTCTATTTTGAGCAATCTAAACAGTATTAGTATGTATGAATAGTACTTATACGTATTAATAATACCCATATATATGAATAATACCAATACGTGTCAATATTGCCTGTATAGCTTCTTTTAGCCAATAGTAATTCTAATAAAATCTTTTCTGATGTGGAAGATCAGTCAATACTACAACCACAAAGCATACTAATAATTTTAAAGGAATAATCACCGCGGCTCTAGTACCACTTGTTGGGCACAGCGAGTATTACCAGTAAAAATACAAGCGAAATAATCAACAAAAATAACACCAACAATTTGACGTGGTTCACCCTCGATTTTTGGGCTATGTCCACAGAACTAAATCCGAATAAATCTTTTACTATAAAAGTAGTAGGTACAAATAGAGTCTTTCCTAGAATAAATCTAAATGCTACAATTAAGATCCAATCAAAATAGTGGTATACAAAGTGTTTCACACAATACCACAAGAGTATTTTCTCACTATTTTGTCACTCACTCTTTAGGAACTTTTTCCTAAAAATCACACCAAACTCTCTCCTATTTTTCTCTCTTCAGAGAGCTTCCTCTCTGGCTTTCTCTTCAGACTGTTTCTTGCTGCTCAACTTAGTGTGTTTTGCTCCTTTCATCCATACACCCAAAATTATTGAAAACTTTGGCGCAGTTGGTGAAGAAACGGTGCCAAACATTTTCAGTGTGCTTCTTCTTTTCCTGAAGCAGAAATTTCAGTTGCTTTTTCTTTCTTACTTTTTACCAATTTGGCAAGGTGGTGGGCCCTCTATATAGGAGGGACCCACACTAACTGGTATTGTATAATTTTTGTCTTTTGACTATTAATAGGAATAAATCATCCTTAGAGTTTAAGGAGAATATCAATTTTTTTTTTGCAAAACTTTCTAAACAAATGAATTTAGACTTTTATATCAATACTTGTAAGAAGATGCACATTTGTTTCTCTCTAATAACTCATTTACCATTTTAGATTATTATTACTATAGTCTAGGTTTAGTATATCGCCCTTGAGGATCTTGTTTGGATAGTGCCTTTATAGTCCATTTTTTACACATTATTTCTTTCATATTTGTAGTCCCTAAAAATTAGAATATTCGAAGTCTACGTAGAGCACAAGTTGAACAGGTAAAAAATGCTATTTGGAACAAGAGTTGTTTTATTTTGTATAGGAGTTTCCCCTGCTGTGTATCTGTGAACATGTTCTATATGAAATTTGTTAAAAGTACAGGAACAACTAGCCTTATCTGAACATACAACTGCCAGTGCAATTGTTAGTATTGTGATTGTGTAATACTTTGGTCCGATTGATATGCTACTCTAGTAGAATTCCTCAAAAAAAATTATGGTCATTGTAAGAGACCTTATTATTATATGAAATCAACGACATTTAGAATGTATTTGATGAGACATAGTCTCTTTTGGAAGCTTTTTTCTGGATGCAATTTATTTTTGAATTTTTCTACATTCTTCGGTGGTCATCAAAATCATCCTCTAGAAAGAGCACGCTTATCCATCATCCATGGCAAACCATCAGCACTAATACATTTCCCAACATATTCACATTATGGCTCAAACTAGTGATATTTTTCCTATTATTCTTTTCACTTAGATAAAATATAGCAATGAGTTTAACACGGAAGTAGTGTCCATCCCAATTGCTTGATTGAGAAAAGTTGTAAGTATTTTCACTTTTCATGTATTCTTTATATATTTGTTAGTAACCAATAGAAGACTTGTTTTTACAAAGGACTTATCTTTCCTTTGTAGTGCATAACAATGGACACTACAGATGAAATCCTATTTGCAAAGTTGTAATTAAATTGAAAGTGTCAATTTTATACATCTAAAGTGGGTGTGAAAATTGGTATTGTCATTTGTTAACAGTAGTCGTTAAGAGAAAAAAGACTCTTGAATTAAAGAAGAAAATTGTAATACGAACCCGCCTAACTCCACCTCAAAATTTAGCTCGTAAGAGGAGGATTACGAACCTATATATATAACATCCAAGACCTTCCTCGCTAACCGATGTGGGACTTTGCCAATATTCACTCGATAATCACCCTCACCATTGCACGGTTCACATCATTCACCTCTCTCACTAACCGATGTGGGACATTGTCGATATTCACTCGATAATCACCATTACCATTGCATGGTTCACATTATTCGCCCACTCTTTGGATTGTACATCCTTGTGAAAGGTGTATGTAGGCTACACCACAAGTTACCACCACGACGTAGTTTTTGAATGCGAATTGTATAATGGTGAGGGTGATTATCGAGTGAATATCGACAAAGTCCCACATCAGTTAGCAAGGGAGGTCTTGGGTGTTATATATATATATATATTTACAATTCTCCCCTTATGAGCTAGCTTTTAAGGTGGAGTTAAGCAGGTTCGTATCATATGGTATCAAAGCCTACCCTCGACTAGTCGAGTGAGTTGGCTAGATAGCCGACTGAGATAGGTCGTAAAAAACTACGCCTTGGTGGTAGCTTGTGGTGTTGTCCGTGCACACCTTGCATAAGGACATGCAAGACAAAGAGTGAGCGAATAATGTGAACCGTGCAATGGTGAGGGTGATTATCGAGTGAATATTAACAAAGTCCCACATCAGTTAGCGAGGGAGGTCTTAGGTGTTATATATATGGGTTCGTAATCCTTCCCTTACGAATTAGCTTTTGAGGTGGAGTTAGGCGGGTTCGTTTCATATGGTATTAGAGCCTACCCTCGACTGCTCGGGTGGGTTGGCCAGATCGCTGACTAAGGCAGGTCGTCAAAAACTATGTCGTAGTGGTAGATTATGGTGTAGCTTGTGTACACCTTGCACGAGGATGGCAAGCCAAAGAGTGGACAAATGATGTGAATTGTGCAATGGTAAGGGTCCTACATCGATTAGCGAGGGAGGTCTTGGGTATTATATATATGGGTTTGCAATCCTCCCCTTATAAGCCATCGTTTGAGGAGGAGTTAGCCGAGTTTGTATTAAATGGTATATGTCTCCCTTATCTAATGCCTTTTGCTATTAGTATTCTATATGCATATATAGATAATAATATCTATAAGAAAAAAATTAATTATAATAATATCATATCAAAAAAAAAAAATTTCAACTTCTTGAAGTTCCATGGGTGGTTTCTTCTTCACTTCCTCCTATTAGTCTTGATGCATGTTTCTATGACCTTATATTGCTCAAGTTTCTTTTCTTCACTGTAGTCTATGAATGTGAAGCAAAAAATGTATGAAATATTGATGATAATCCTTATAAATTATAGTAATGGTAAAAATGTGATATAAAGTTTATCTCTGTTACTGTATTTGTTTTGCTCTAAGTAGCCTCGCATGACACAAATATTTCCAGTTACATTTCCATATGGGTGCATGAGTGCAATACGTATTATAAGATACATTTTCTTTTTTTATTGATCTACATTTTCTCTTTCTTTTTCCATTTTATGTAGTTTTGAAGAATAGTGATTGGTTCTCCTTTCCATTCAAACCCCATTCTACATAACAATTCTCATGTTCAAATATGAAGTATTGAGATTCTAACTCATATCAAATAAATTATAAACACTAATGCACCAAAGTATTTTTCTTTTAGCTTTCACTAACTATATATCACTTTTCTAGCATACTTCAAAGTATTCATTAGGTCTCAAATTCTGCCCTTTTTAACTTTGAATGGTAATTAAAAAATAAGAGGCTTGTCCTTAACACCTAAGGACTCTAAATGAAGAATGTGTAAACAATATAATCACATTTAACCACAACCAATTCCAAACTGAGAATAATAAAACAAGTTTGATAATTAATTCATTCCCAAAGGTTTTAAAGGAGTCCAACCATCTCATGATATGCCAAATGCAATATAGAATCAAGGAAAATCATAAAATAAGTTACAATAAGCATTATCTACTCACTAAGTAAGGGTTTCCAAGTTGGTCTGGCCCAAAACATCTTTTATGATTATATTTTGGCAAAATGGATTTCAAAATTGAGTTCAAATGGTTCAAAAACCTTACAAATAACTTTAAAATTATGTAATTTGACCTCTGAAAACTCGATCAACACGAGTCAACACAAAACATAACTCTAAAACACGTGTTGCATGCACCACCAAAAAGAATACGTGTGGACTTCATTCACTAAGGCAAAAAGGAAGCATATGGAGTGCATAAGCCTCCTATGGACGTGTTTCAATGGAAAAATTTTGGTTCTCAATTTTTTTTCACCTTCTGAACCTATCTTTGTTTTTTATTTTTTATTTTGAGAACTTTAAATAAAACTTTCAAAGCGGTTATATAATACTGCTATATATTTAGCAATGGTCAACAACCACCACTAAATCCCTGATTTCTTGTAACACCTACCTTTAAATATTAAATTAAATTAAATTTTTTTACTGATATACTATAAAAAGTTACTTGTTAATTATTACCTAATTATATTATGGGTGAGTTTAAATATTTTTGATAACTAGTTTCATGCAGTAAATTAGAAATATACATACCAAACAATACTTGAAGTTCATTTGAGGTCTCAAAAAGCTTTTATTTTCCATTATATTACTTGGAGAATTTCAAATTTAATATTTTAATAATTAATTTTTCAATTATGGAAATGTCAAAACACATTATAAGATGGATGAGATAAAACTAAGATGATGTTTGTTACATTGAGATTTTAGTTTTCTAAATACTTGAATATTTATTTTTATAATATGTTTTATTGTAATAAATATAAAATTATAAGATTTATGTGTTGTATATAACTTATATAATATAAACAATGAATTTTTTTTATATATCTCATGTTCAATTGTGTGTGTGTGTGTGTGTACTTGCAAGTATATAAAAAATTAGGATCTTCATACACCAAATGCCACATGCCTTTTATATATAAGTCTACTTAGTTATTATTCTTGAGACTTTAAATATTGATTAATAAAGTTGAGTTATTTTTCAGAGTGGATCTTTGATTTAGAGTGATGAATAATAAAAATATAACTATTATGTAATAACTTAAAAATAGAGAGAGAAGTAAGAGAGAGACAAGAGAGTGAATAGTTAGTTTCATTCATATATAAGGGGATATTTATACAAGTAGGTGAGAGAATCATAATAGTAGTATACAACCGTTAAGATAAGAGGTGATACAATTATTTTCTAAATAATTAATAGAGATAATATCTTATTAGATAGGATAACCAAAAAATTGGGGTGATGGACATCCACATAAGATATTCATAACACTCCCTTTTAGATATCCATCCTTTAAGAATGTGCTTCGTTAAAACCTTTACTAGGAAAAAACCTTGTGGGACAAAAACTTAATGAAAGAAAAAGAGTATATCATTCTTTCCTTTAAGATGCTATCAAATAAGTATATATATGAAAACATCATTTGAGATCCTTAAGTCTTTGAACTCCAATATTGTACACCAACTTCACGAATGTTGTAGTAGGAAGTACCTTGGTAAACAAATTTGCTAGATTATCACTTGAACGAATTTGTTGAATATCCATATATATCGTGTAGGTGAAGAACTATATGTTTAACTCCATTACAATGCCTTTGTGTAGGTGAAGACTTATATTTTACTAATAGATTAACAACAAATGATATATCGGATCGGGCATGACTAGCAAGGTACATCAATGCCCTTATTGCACTTATATATAGTACTTATGTACCAAGTAGTTATTCATCCTTTTTACAAGATCTAAAAGGATATTTGTTCATACCTAATAATCTCACAACCATTGGAGTACATAAGTTGTACATTGGTCACATAAGTTTCTTGATATATATAGAATCTTTTTAACACCTTGGTCACATAAGTTTCTTGATACACAAACATGTTATTATTTAAATATTCAATTTGTAATTCAAGGGAAAACTTTGTTCTTCCAAAATCTTTCATTTCAAATTCTTTCTTTAAGCAATTAACAGCTTTTTGAAGCTCTTCAAGAGTTCCAATTATATTCAAATCATATATAAACATAAATTATGAAAAACTTACTTCCGATATTTTATAAAGATATATGGATAAATTGGGTTATTTCTATACCCTTCTTGCAACAAGTATTTACTAAGGCAGTTATACCACATGTGCCCAGATTGTTTTAAGTCATAAAGTGATTTATTTAATTTGATTGAGTAATCTACTCAAGAACTTGAATTGTGTGCTTCAGGCAACTTAAATCATTCAAAGAGTTTCATATATATATCATTATTAAGTGAGCTGTACAAATAGGTTGGAACAACATCTATTAGACACAAATCAAGCTTTTCACGTACTGCCAAACTAATTAAATATCAAAAAGTAGTTGCATCCACCACATGCGAGTATGTTTCCTCAAAATTAATTTCGAGTCTTTGCAAAAATCCTTGGGCAACAAGTCTTACTTTATATATCGCAATTTCTCTATTTGCTTTTCAAGCGATTTTAACTATTTTTCAACGTTGACCTTTTGTCGGTTTCATCATATTATATTCATAACATAATTAATTGAGATCTCTTTATTTTCACAAATTTTAGGTACTAGAGTTTCTTCTGGAATTAAAACATAAATTATGTTTTGGAACTCTTTTGAAGTTGCTAAATTCTCGATTTGACCATTTTGATTCTTAGCTCCCTTTTTTTCGAGGATTTTTATCTTTAGAACCAACAGCCTACGAAACTTCATACGGGTCTTAGGCTTATTAGTAATGGTGGATTGTTCGACAGGGACATCAATTTTAATTGGATTAATAACAATTGGTATATATAATTTAGTAACTCTTTTTTAGTCAGTAAATATGTCTAGCAATTGGTTGGCTAAATTTAATTTGTAAATGAATTATCCTTTGAACTTTCAGTTCATATTGTTTTATATGATGATCAAGATAAGTTAGTGACAATTCATGCCAACTAATTTGATTTTTCAGTTGCTTATTTTTTTCTCCTAATGTTAGGAAAGTTGATTCATCAAAATGACAATCAGCAAACTGAGCTGTGAATAGATCTCCTATTAATGGTTCAAGATACTTTATTATAGAAGGAGATTCATATCCAACATATGTTCCCAACCTTCTTTGAGGACCCATCTTAATGCGTTGTGGTGGAACAATAAGAAAATATACCGCACATTCAAAAAAAAATTAGATGGAAAATATTTGATTCTTAATCAAGAACCATTTGTAATAGGGAGTATTCTTCATAACTTGTTTGCCTTATGCAAATTAATGATGCAGCATGTAAGATTGCATGTCCCCAAGTGGAAATTGAAAGTTTTAACTTTATAAGTAATGGTCTTGCAATTAACTTCAGATGTTTAATAAATGATTCTTCAAGACCATTTTATATATGAACATATGCTACAAGATGTTCAACATCAATCGAATAACATACAATACTCATTGAATATTTAGGAAGTGAACTTATCAGCATTGTCAAGGCATATTTCTTTATTGAAAAATCAAGAAAACGTGTTCGTAATTTAATCAATTGAACAAGTAATTTCACAAATGTCAGGTTGCGAGATAATTACAAGCACACATATGACCATCTAATTGATGCATCGATTAAAACCATAAAATACTTAAATGGTCCACATGGTGGGTGTATTGACCCACAAATATTGTCTTGTATTATTTCTAAAAATGTGAGATATTCATTCTCAATTTTAACTAATGATGGTCGAATAATCAATTCCCCTTGGGAGAAAGCAGCATATGAGAAATTATTCGATTGAAGAATCTGTTGACTCTTCAATGAATGTCGACTTAGATGTTCTATTATTTTTCACATCATAATTAATTTGAGATGGCCTAACCGGTCATAACAAATAAAAAATTTATTATGATTTGTAAACTTATGGTTTACAATAGCATATATTTCAATTATATTTATATATGTGTAGTACAATCCAGAGGAGAATGATAATAAAAATAGTTAATATGAAGAAAGAGTACATAAAATATGATCAACAATAACAACATCAAAGAATAAATTGTACTAAAAAAAGGAACAACCTAAAGTTTAATGTTATAAAAGTTATACAAAGAATTTATTTTTGAACACTACCATCACCAATTAAATGATCATTTTTTTTCATCTCAATCAGGAAAGAAATCTGTAACATTTAAATGAGTTATGTCAATCATAGGGATCATTAGGACTATCTTTCTCGAAGAAATTGGTCTCTACCTTTTTATCTTTAATAGATTTTTGATCAAGATCAACAAAATACTTTGGTGTACAACAAGTTCGTGACCAATATCCTTTGCCACCACAAGGATAACATGTGTTTTCAACATGTTTGCTATTTTGCCAACCATTGTTCTTTTCATTTTTAGCCTTATTATTTTTTCACTTTTTATGGAATGGTATGTTCTTGGAATAACCACCACGACCACGATCACAACCATGACTCGGATTTTGAATCTAACCATAGTGGTCATATGTTGCTACATTCGCTTTAGGAAATGGAGTAGTGCCAATTAGATGGGACTCGTATTTTTTCATGAGAAATTCATTATTTTGTTCAGCTACAAGGAAATAAGAAATTAGCTCAAAATATTTCTTGAATCCTTTTTCTCAATATTGTTGCTGCAGGAGCACATTGGATGTATGAAAAATGAAAAATATTTTTTCTAACATGTCTTCATCAGTGATTTTTTTTCTCCACATAACTTTATTTGAGAACTTATTCTAAATAGCGCATAATTATATTCGCTTACAATTTTAAAATCTTGTAAGCGAAGATGCATCCAATCATATCAAGTTTTTGGAAGTATCACAGCTTTTTGGTGGTCATACCTTTCTTTTAAGGAATTTCAAAGAACAAGTGGATCTTTTACAATGAAATACTTATTTTTTTAACGCTTCATGAAAGTGGTGGCAAAAGATCATGATTTTGGCCTTATCTTGATTAGATGTTTTATTTTCTTATTTGATAGTTTCTCCAAGACTATTTGCATATAAGTGGATTTCAGCATCCAACACTTAAGATAAGTAATTTCTCCCAATAATGTTAAGCGCCACGAATTCGAGTTTTGAAAAGTTCGATATTTTAAGACTATCATAATATAATGCTAGTCAATAAACATTCATAAATAAAGTAAATCATTTAAAATAAAATAGATTATAATAAAGACATGTAAATTCATGGTAAGTCTTCTATCTATTATTAAGACGAGAAATAAAGTCATGCTTTTATGCCAAAGTGTTTTAAGAATAATTATTTAACTTCAATAAACATGGACATGTGATTTCTCATTAACAAAGAGATAAATGTTAATAATTATTTAACTTACAATGTACTAATAACAAGAATTTCTACACATAAATCATAGAGCATATATACATGATCTTGATCCATACAAACATATATTATATATAGCCCTTGGAATGCCTATATTCATTAAAAGAAGTTACAATTGAATAGGCATATTCAACTTTTATCATAATCTCTTAGTCATACATAACCATAAAATGGTCTTTACTTTTCTATTGATGTAATTAATATTATTTGCATATATTAAATAAATGTATGCAACTATACATATTAATTGATTAAAGAACGACATATTAGGTGATTTTAAAAAAATAGAGTTTAATAGAAGAGATAGAAGAGACTTGCACCTCTAAAGTTTCATTTAGTAAGCTCTTGGAAGCTAGAGCCAAATACAAAAATCTCTTATCGTATAATGATGCTACACTTAAAAACTGAGGCAACTGAAGTTGGTGTAATCTTTTAGGGGCAGACTTAAAGTAGGAGGTAAAGCGCTATACTGATAACGTGTTATAAAATAAGTTAAAAGTAGAGAGAGATAAGAGAGTGAATAGTTAGTTTCATTTATGTATAAAGTGATATTTATACAAGTAGGTGTGAGAGTTTTGGTAGTAGTATACAACCATTAAGATAATTCTTTAGTGACACAATTATCTTATAAATAATTATTGGAGATAATATTTTATCAGATAGGATAATCGAAAGATCGGGATGATGGACATCCACATAAGATATTCATAACAATAACTAATAATTTTTTATTAAAAGATAAATGGAGTTAGTGCAGGGACCAAAAAGTATCGTATTGAAACGTTTGGGATGCTTTTAAATAAAAAATGTTTTAAGACTAAATCCAATTTTGTTTCAATTTTAAAGGATTAAAATAAAACTTTAGAAAATATATTTTATGAAGTTGAAATTTTTTTTTCATATTTTTTTTCAAATTAAATTGGCATAGATGTCTATAAATGTTATTTAATTTTTCTAATTTGATATTCCATAACTATAAGACTATTTTGATTTTGTTTAATACTTATAATAGACTTTCTTTTAAAGTATAAAACTACCACCGGTTATTTTTTGGGAATATCTTCTACACATTGTTTTATTTTCACCTTGTTTTAATAAATTTTTAAAACTTTTCCAAACACATTTTCTGTTCTTCATTTTTAATGAAAATAAAAACCAAAAACAAGGAAAACTTACAAATACTAATTTTCTTAGATGCTATTTGGCAATAGTTTGTTTTATTTTTCCTTTTTCAGGTAGTTCTATTAGAAATTTTCAATTTATTATGGTATAAGGTTTTAAATCCAATTTATTTAGAACAAAAAAATTTTCAGATCCAGTTTACATATATAATATTGGTTTTTAATGTAACAAATAAAAAATAAATTATTTTAACATTATCGATCATGATATCAATAATTAGAGCTCTTAAAATGATAGGCTAGATCCCACCTCAATATGTTACAATTAATATTAGTAATTTAATCCCACTTATATAGTATTGTCAAAAAAAATGGGTCAAAAAGATTTAAGATATTTATGTTCATATATTATATAGAATCAAAAGTACTTTTTAGGAGTGTGTATGTATTTGGCTCAGTAGTAACCATGTAGACCTCTAAAAGAGGTGACATTGGTTTGAGCCTCTGTAACTCTTAAGCTAAAATAAATGTTGGCCCCTCCTATCCCTTCTAAAAGAGAAAGTACTTTCTAGAAAAATTTGGTTTTAAATTCAGTCTCGAATTTTAATTTTTTGAAATTTTCACAAAAATAGTATTATTTTTTTTAAAGACAGATTGGAGAGAGAGTTGCATCAAATTAGAGATGGAAAATTTTTACCTTCCTATACAGTTTTTAAATATTGTACGGAGCAACATCTAAAATTTTTTTGTCTTTCAATCCAACAACGCTTAATTTCCTTTTGCCTTCCTTTCACCTAAAAAAAAAAATACACTCTAAAAATAAAGAAACCCTTTCATATTTAAAACACGCCCTCTATTTTTCCTTCTCCCAAACACAAAAACCAAACTAAAACCCAACATTCCATTAAACTCTAGATTACGATCTCCTCCACAAAAATGGCTTCTTCATCATCGTCATTTATAGAAGCACTTATCTTTTCCATGAGCTTGTTCTGCTTAATATGCCCTACTTTTGGCTTGGTTAAAGAACAAGTTATAGACTCTCCTTTGTTAACAGAAAAGTTAAAAGTGGTTACCAATCGTACTATCAAGGTCGATATTAATAGCGATGGGGAATTTAGATCTCTCCAAGCTGCCATAGATTCTATCCCTGAAGGAAATTAACTCTAAGTGGATCGTAGTTCATGTTAGGAAAGGAGTATACAGGTGAGAAAAATGGCTACTTGATTTCTATTTTTAAAATCAAAAAATAATTTTCTCCTTGGTTTTTAAGATAATTTTGTATTTTTTGCATTTTAAACACTAAACAAATAAAAAATTTGAGCCTTTTCGGTTAAAACCTGAAAAAAAAATCATTAATTCTTTTTAAAATAAATTTATGTATTGATTTCATCAATTATTTATGTTATTTTTATTTTATAATATAGTAATAATTACTCTATTTATATATTATAATATTTAGATTATAATTTGCTTGGGATTAAATTTTGAATTTTGAAGTTTGAAATAAAATTTCAAAATAATTTCAGGAATAAACTTTATACAAAAAATGTTTAAGGTGAAAGTACCAAAACAATTTTTGTTTTCATATCTTCAAAATATTTGTTAAAATTTGTGCAGCACATTTGCTTAAAATTAAAAAAGAAAGAAAATGAAAGAGGACATTCCAATAGCTATTTTCAACTTAGTATCAACAAGTGAATAACATTGAGTGTCATTTTGGCTCATTTTGTTGGCAGAGAAAAGGTACACATTCCAAAGAGCAAGCCCTATATATTCATGAGAGGAAATGGGAGAGGAAGAACTACTATAGTTTGGTCTCAGAGTTCTGAAGATAACGTGGGTTCTGCTACCTTCAAGGTTGAAGCCCATAACTTCATTGCCTTTGGAATCAGCTTCAAGGTTAGTTATTCATTTTTATATAGAAGAAATTGACAATTTACCCATTACCTGATTTTGGATTCAGAATTTTCTTGAATGTATAAGATAATATTTAAAAGTATCAAATTTATTGTATATTAATATATAGAACACTTAAGGAAAAAATCAACGTGTAATGAATTTAATACTTTTCGATTCAAGAAAATTTAAAGCCTAAAATTAAATTGATCTATAAATCTAAAAGCTAAATTATTAATTTACCCTATTTATGGAACTTTGAGACCCTCTGTGTCTCCCTATTCATGGTGTGATTCTATTTTTGCTTTGTAGAATGAAGCACCCACAGGTATTGCCTATACCTCGCAAAACCAATCGGTGGCTGCCTTCGTAGCAGCAGACAAGGCGGCTTTCTATCATTGTGCATTTTATAGCACTCATAACACCCGCTTTGATTACAAAGGAAGGCATTACTATGAATCCTGCTATGTTCAGGTTCTATTGATTTCATCTTTGGCCGCGGCAGATCCCTGTTCCATGTACGTAGTTAGTCTCTCTTTCTATTTGTTTTTTTAATTAGTAAGGCCCAAAGTCAACTTCTCCTATCATGGTTTAAAATATGTCATCTAACGTTTTATGGATTTTTTTTAATTACAACTTACTCAATGTGTATTATTTTCTACTCAAACTTTATAAAGTATAATCAAATGAGTGTTAAAATAATGAACAATCTCATTGTGAACAATTTGTATCACTTATTTTTGAATAGTTTTATAGTGTATTGAGGTTATTACTAGCGTTAAACTGACAACAGCAGTTTTCAAATATCATCTTAATCCTAGCAAAGGTCTCAAATATAAAATTATTCAACGTATAAATAAAGCATATTTTTAACAATAGAATTGTTTATTATTTTAACATTTATATAATTATTTTTTTTAAATTTAAGATAAAACATATTACACTGTAGTTAAATGATAATCAGACAAACAGGTGAGAAGTCAGATGAGATACTTTAAAGCACAGGAAAAACAAACTGATTTTGCGCCAAATCACAAAAATTATTTTTCTTCTAATATTTTGATTGAATACCTATTGACTATGTAGTGAATTTTGATGTTACAGGACACAGATATTTGTGATAGATGATAAAAGGGTATCAATTCAAGGATCACAGCTCCAAATAGAGAAAGTGTGTAACATCCCTAATTTCATTTCTTTTATTGATAAAAGTACATAAATATTTAATTAAAGAAATAAAATTTATTAGACAATATTTTAGATATTTAAGAAAATATAATCCTTAGAAATTATTCACCTTATGTATATGCATAGAAAATGTTTCTAACATTAAGAGAACAAATAAAGAGAGAAAACTTAATAGGAAAAACAATTAGAGTTACTAAGTTTAAAATCTTTCAAGAACATTGGATTAGGGTAATTTTTCATAATTCAAGAACTAGAGTTACGAAGTTTAAAATCTTTACCCATACATTGGGCTTTTACCTATGGACACTTCATATAAAGTTTTCTCATTTCACATAAGTTTCTAACAAGCCCATTGGATAATCTAAGCAAGAAATAAAACATAGACTTGAACTAGGATATAGTAATTGGACCAATAGCCCAAAAATTATGAAAATGTGACCAACCCCTCTAAGAAAGGTAGAATTTTATCCAAAACAAAGAAAATGGGTAGGAATAAGCCCATAATGTGTAGAAATAAGCCCAAATCCAAGAGAAAAAATAAAATAAAATAAATTAGGTGATGATATAATAATGTAATAATAATAAAGATTAGGTTACATGGCATTAAGACAAAAATTTAGCAAGTGGTGTGATTCTACATTCATAATTTTGGCAAGTGGCATGATAATACAAGGCTTTAGGACAAAAACATCTATATCCTACACTCATAATTTTAGCAAGTGGTATGACAATACATGGCATTAGGACAAAACATTCTTATCCCACACAAATAATATCAACCAAATAATGGAGATTCAATGGCTAGAAATTTTCCACCTAAAAAGGAAAACATATCATACTTGTTTAAGACAAAAGAAAATGGAAATGAATCCCTAAATCAAAGGGATCTTGTCCCATATATTAAGAACATATTATCATAATTTTCATAATACAAATCTCCTTTTCATATGCATATCTTGACTAAGGAAGAGGAAGACAAGAACATAAGTTGTTTGTTTTCCAAAAATTCAACTAAGTGTAATCTAATTGTGATAAGGTAGACCCATGATCATGAAAGGTAAATTATTTTGTGGTCTATATAGAAAAAACCCACCCTTACAACATTATAATTTCGTCCAAGTAAGGGAGAGGAAACATAGAAGCAAGGTAGAGCGAGGAAAAGAGAGGAAGAAAGGAAGAAAGAGGAAGGAGAAGTCTAGGGGACTAAGTGCTCCAGGTAAGTTTAACAATATTTTTTTAAAAAAAAAAAACTTTTGAAACTTATAATATTTATATGAGATTTTGATCGTAGAACTTTGATGATTGGTCATGATGTTGCTATATCATGTTACCTATTGATCTTGCATGTTATGTATGTTTAAATACTTAGACTGGTATAAAAAGTTTTGCATAGGTATGGCTATGGGTGGCAAAATTTTTAGTTTCAGTGTTTTAATTTATGGAAATTATCTGTACGGAATTAAAATAAATTGTTAACATAAGAATTAAAGATATATGTGTCACGGATTTTTAGCCACTAGAATCACTCAAGTTGGAGTCCATATGAGGTAGTTATAGTCCGATTAGTAGTCAAAGGTCAGAAAATGGTTCATCAGGGAAGAATATGTTAGGATAGCTTCTGTATTTTAATTTCTGGAAATTATCTGTATGGAATTAAAATAAATGGTTAACATAAGAGTTATAGCTATGTGTGTCACTAATGTTTAGCCACTAGAATAATTCAATTTGGAGTTCTTATGAGGTAGATATGATCCGATTAGTAGTCAAAGGTTAGAAAATGGTTCATCAGGGAAGAATATGTTAGGATAGCTTCTGTGTTTAAAATTTCGAGAATTATCTGTATGGAAATAAAATAAATAGTTAACAAAAGAATTAAATATATATTTGTCACGGATTTTTAGCCATTGGAATCACTCAATTTGGAGTCTATATGAGGTAGATATGGTCCGATTAGTAGTCAAAGGTCAGAAAATGGTTCATCAGGAAAGAATATGTTAGGATAGCTTCTGTATTTTAATTTTTGGGAATTATCTGTTTGTAATTAAAATAATTAGTTAACATAAGAGTTATAGCTATGTGTGTCACGGAGTTTTAGCCACTGGAATAATTCAATTTGGAGTCCATATGAGGAAGAGCAAAGGTCAGAAAATGGTTCATCAGGCAAGAAGATGTTAGGATAGCTTATGTGTTTTAATTTCTTAAAATTATCTGTATGGAATTAAAATAAATGGTTAACATAAGAATTAAAGATATATGTGTTACGGATTTTTAGCCACTGGAATCACTCAATTTGGAGTTCATATGAATTAGATATGTTTCAATTAGTAGTCAAAGGACAGAAAATGGTTCATCAGCGAAGAATATATTAGGATAACTTCTGTATTTTAATTTTTGGGAATTATCTGTGTGGAATTAAAATAAATTGTTAACATAAGATTATAGCTATGTGTGTCATGGATATTTAACCACTGGAATCATTCAATTTGGAGTCCATATGAGGAAGAAATGAGCTGATTAGTAAGTAAATGTTAGAAAATGGTTCATCAGGGAAGAATATGTTAGGATAGCTTCTGTATTTTAATTTCTGGGGATTATCTGTATGGAATTAAAATAATTGGTTAACATAAGAATTATGGATATGTGTGTTACGGATGTTTAGCCACTGGAATCATTCAATTTGGAGTCCATATGAGGTAGATATGATCTGATTAGTAGGTAGAGGTCAGAACCTATCCGAGACGAACTAAGATGTACATTTAGGGAGTAATATCACCTTGATTTCTTAATATTTCCCTACAATGTTCAACATAATTGTTTTAGATAATTGTTTTATCTTGAAATTGACACCAAGATCACCTACATCGGAGTTCAATTGAGGGAGTTATGCTCTGATTAGTAAGAGAATGTTAGATATGATGAAAACCTGCATCAAGAAAATAAAGAAATAAAATTAATATTTTAAAAAAAAAGACGAATCTTATAAATGACTAGTATATATCATAGCCATTGCCATCGTATGAACTTCTTACCATCATAAGTGTAAAATTCTGACATGGAAAGATTTTATAAAGTGATATTTGAAATGGTTATGTTCATGGCATGATTACCAATGATTTATAGTAATAGTTATATTTTTATGAATATACTTGTTATTGAAAGCATATTTTTGGCTATCATTGTGAAAAGATAAGAAATGAGCACGGTCACATGGCAATCCGTGTGGTGCACCAGTAGAGGACGCCCTACCAACGATTATGATTATGATTATGAGAAAAGAAAGAGAAAGTGTGCCATGTCGGACGGAGCGAGAAAAGCCCGTACCGGAGAGTAGAGGATACTCACCCTGACCGGGGTAGTTTGAAATGAGAATAAGTTGATGGTCATCATATGATATTCTAAAAATAGTTAATCCTGTCATACATATCATTACTGTATGATTCTTATGTGCATAGATATAATGCATTCATGTGACCAAAGATATTTTTGGTAGTTTATACAGCTGAACTTGACGTGATGAGCTATATTGATGATGATTTATTGTTAAACTTACTGGGATTTAATTCTCACTATATTTCCATATCATATTTAGAAAATTAGTTATGCAGATTTTAATATAGCTCTGGCTATTAGTGCACGTTGGATCGAGTACTTTATGATGGGCAGATCCCAGAAGCAAATAAAATGTTTGTGATCGAGTTGACTTAGATCCCGGTGAAGGTGCAACCACCCGCACCTGTATCTCCGGAATTGGTCAACCAGAATAAATAAGATGTAGATTTTTATGTGTTTGATATGTTGTACGTATGTTTTGATTAATGACATGTATGTGAACTCTGTATTGTATAAATTAAATAAATGTTATATTAAGTTAAGTTGTAACAAGGTAATAACTTCATGATATTTAAAAAAAAATTTGATACTTAAATGGAGTTGTTACATGAGGGTGATAAACTCACATTCCCTGATTACCTATTGTGATGATGACATTGGTAATGTGAGGAGACAGAAGGGTGATGAACTCACATTCCTTGTTGATCTATTGAAGTTGTAGTCAGTGGTAATGTGAGGAGGCAGAAGGGTGATGAACCCACATTCCCTGATTACCTATTGTGACTGTGACTATGGTAATGTGAGGAGGCAGAAAGGTGATGAACTCACATTCCATGTTTATCTATTGAGTATATTGAAAATTGTGACATACTTGAGCATTATATAAAAATAATGAATTTTTAATGCATATTAAGTTTGATTTAAGACCATATTGTATTATATGTGGTTACAGATATTCGAATGTGATTTGAACTAAGAAAATTTGAAAATGCGGGTCCCATATGGATGTATCTCTGAATTGTGATTTTCAATGTGATAAGTTTAAAAATAAAGAGTACATCCATATGTTGACTTGAGAGGTTATAGGAGGTATTGTCTGCTCACAGGGTTATAAAACTCACTACACATGGTTGACATAATTTCAAATAAAAACCCAAAGTATGGTCCTATAGCTTCTTGATCGACTAGGTGTCGTACTTCTGTGGTGAGCCTAAATTGTTTCTTGGCTCTCAGTATTTACAAATGTAATATAAATGTACTCTAGAGTTGCTCTGAACGCCACAGGCAGGATCCTTGCTTCTGCTGTACTCTTATGTATATGTACTTGATTTGTATATGATATCTGTATGGGAAAACCTATATGTATATGTTTCCTTGATAAAGGATTGAGATATTCATGTTTATAGAAAATATATGATCATGATATACGTGTTTCATGTGCCATAAAATTAGGGACGTGACAAGTTGGTATCAGAAAATTAAGTTTTCCTGTGGCTATCAGAGCAAAAGATTCTTTAGTAGGACCTTTAGTATCGATATGAGCTGGACATATTTATACTTCCGGTGCTGCTAAGGGATTCTATAGGGTTTCAAATTCCTTTCTATTCCAAGTTGCTAAAGTTTATAGTATAAGATGGATTAAATATTGTGACATCTTAAGAGATATCTATGGATCAATTACAGCTTGAAAGTGAAAGGGATAGGCATCCCAGAGAATTTTAAAAATTGATACAAATACCAAATATGGTGGTTTCTAAATATGACATTCGATGTACTGGTTGTCTAGATATGGTAGACTTTGATGTGATATTGAGAATGGATTAGTTGGCATTATGTCATGTTATTTTGAAATGTCACTATAAGGTGATTAAATTCAATATTCTTGGGAAATTTTCTTTCTTGATACAAGGAGATAGTAGTGAGATACCCAGTAATCTAATCTCTGCTTTAATATCCCACAAGTGATTATAAAAGGTGTCAAGAATATTTGACAATGTTGAGAAATGTTGATATAAAGTATACCAGTGTAAATCAAGTTCCAGTGGTCAGAGAATTTTTTGATATAATTCCTGAGGAATTGCCAGGATTACCTCGAAACAGAAAATATAATTTGGTATTGATTTACTTCCTAGAACTCAACCAGTGTTTATACCTCTATATAGAATGGCACCGACTGAACTCAAAGAATTGAAGGATCAGTTGTAAGTTTGTTAGATAAGAGATTTATATACCCTAGTACTTTTACTTGGAGTGCTCTAGTTTTATTTGTGAAAAAGAAAGATGGATCACTATGACTATGCATAGATTATAGACAATTGAATAAAGTGACAATGTGGAATAAATACTTATTACCTCATATAGATGATATGTTTGATCAGCTACAAGGTGCTCAACATTTAAAAAAAATTGATTTAATTTGATATCTGGATCTCATCAATTGTGGATAAGGGAAGAGGATATTAAAAAAAATCTTTTAGGACTCATTATGGCATTATGAGTTCTTGGTGATGTCATTTAGTCTGACAAATGCCCAGTTGCATTCATGGACTTGATAAAAAAATTATCGAAGCCGTCCCTGGATTAATTTGTTATTATAATTATTGATAATATATTAGAATATTTTAAAAGTACAGAGGATCATAAGCAACATTTAAAGATAGTTTCACAAACTCTAAGGGAGTATGTTTGACAAAGATGGTATCCAAGTAGATCCTAAGGAAATAAAAGCGATACAACAATAGACATGTACTATTAGTTACAGATGGAGATCTAAGTCCAATTTGCGCTTTCCACTGTTGTCTATTATCCATTCTATTCGAGCTATAGTTGGATCAGATACATGAACATATGCTTGTAAAGAATCGATTAACTCCTCAGCATTTGAAGCCGAAATGAGAATTAATCGTGCTGAGTGTGGGATAAACCTTTGTTCCACAGCATGATCAAGAAAAGACAACAGACCATCAAAGAAATGGTTAACATTTAACAAACCTATCGGTTTGTGATGCATATTCAATTGTGCCGAAGAGACTATTTGGAAAATCTCTTCTAAAGTACCAAAACCACCTGGTAAGGCAATGAAGGCATCATCATTACTCATCATTCTAGCCATGAGCTCATGCATGGATGCAACCCTAAATTATTCCTCAATTGTCTTTCCTATGATGTTGGATGCAGTTAGAACTGTAGGAATAATACCTAGAACTTGACATCCTCCTACATGTACAACTGTAGACACACACCCCATTAACCCATGGTTACCTCCATCATAGCCTAAATGAATTTTTCTCCTGGCCAGTACCATACCCAGATTTTGTGCTGCTTTCATATACTCTCCATCTTTCCCAGGACTAGAACCACAAAAGACACAAATATTTCAAAACTGACGGAATATGATTCCCTCCATAGTTATACACACTTTAATTTTGAGTATGAAAGTAAAGATACTAACATGTGTATTTATAGAATTTGGAGAAAGACATACATATGATAGCTATGTGAATATTCTGAGCATAATTAGAATAACTATGTGAGTGATTGATAGATATCAGGTAAATTGAAGATATTTTCAAAAATGACGGCAAGCATGTATATGTACAGTAGTTGTAATAGTCGCTCATATTAGGCATATAAAGAGTATAAGGTTAAGATATCACTAGAACATTTTCTTTTTCTTGTTGTCCTTGATGAAGCATTGATGTCTTGATTCTTGTAGAAAAGTTGTAGGTGATAGCTGTCATTGTAAAAAAAATGATGAAAATGCAAACCAATTAATTGTTGAAGAGGAACAAGCAAATGATTTATTTTGTTTTCTCAATGTTTTTGCCAGTCGACTATCGGTATTATTAAGTCGACTTAACTATTTTGAGAAATTTAATTTAGACTGGTTATTTTACAATTGATTGATTACATCTATTTGAAGCAATCAACTGCATCCTACTAGTTAGCTACGTATTCTTTGTGTTTCACAGACTTTTATAAGTTCAAAAATGTTTCTTTTCCACCGAATATCAACAGCTTTAAAATAGATTCTGGCACATATATTTAAAAATTTGCAGCCACCAATTTTAATGTTTTTCAATGCTTTGTCCAAATTTTTGACTTTCTATTTTGGCACAATTCTCTATTATGCTTTTCATCTGTTTCACTGTATTCTTCCTCATTAATGGTTGGCATTAAATGCAAGGTTCTTTTACCTTATTACAAGGAGAGTTAATATCTTATCTTTGAAACTCAATTATTATGATATCGAGTAATTAGTAAGTTAAAATAATAGATATTTTGATAGGATTTACCTACCAAAGAAGGTACTTCAAAAAAAAATTATTATATCAAGTATGTATAACTGTGTAAGTTGGCAGATTATGTGTAAATTAGAAAATATACCATGCTAAGTTGAGTCTAGTATTTAGGATTTGAATTATGTTGAGATTAGAAATTCACGTATGGATAATTGTTGAGAAAGGAAATTTCAGAAGAAGCCATAGATTGTGAATATGGATGACCCGAGGTAATAAGGATATACTGAGATAAGAAATTGTACTAGTATAATGGTAAAAAGAAGATACAAGTGAAATTTTTCATCGGTGGGAATGTTGGCAAGTACGAATTGAATATATTATCTCAAGAGAGTTATTCAGGAAGTCAAAGGATCTTTACATGAATATCATAGGTTTCTTAATATGTGAGTGAATTGAAAAAAAGTTAAACTTTGGAAATCTAATTTGGAATAACATGCAATAGATAGAATATGACTTATCTACATTGATAATGCTAGCTTGGAAAGCATGCTTTAAGCATATGTTTTTTAGATTGGTAGGAGATTTCTTAGCAGAATTTTTCTATAATAAAATGATATTAGAAGATTTAAGCCTTAAGTAAGAGTTGTTACAAATGTTCTGTTAAATGACTCAGTGGAGTTAGATTTATTATAAGATGTCATTGATAAAGTGAAATTGATTAGAAAAAGAATACTGGAAACTCAATACCGGTCAAAAGTTTATAAGGACTATGAATGTTGAGCACTGGGAATTATCAGTTGGTGACCATATATTTTTGAACGACTCACCAATGAAAGAGGTAATGAGATTTGAAAAGAAAGGGAAGTTACACCCTCGATATATAGAATAATTTGAAATTCTTGATAGGATCGGTTCAGTAGCTTATCGTTTGGTTTTACTACCTGCATTGGGTAATGTTCATCCAGTTTTTCATGTGTCTATGCTATAGAAATATTTACCGGATCCAACACATGCTATATAATGTCCACTGATTCAATGACAAGAAGATTTAGCCTATAAGGAACAATAGTAGTAATAGTGGACAGACCAATAAAGAAGTTACGGTCAAAAGAAATACCTACAGTAAAAGTGATATGAAAAAAAAATCACTCTTCTGAGGAAGCTACTTAGGAAAGTGAGGTGGATATACGCGTCAGATATCCACATTTGTTTGAACAATGATGTTAGTATTTATCTGCAACTAAGGAGATGAAATTCGGGGACCGAATTTCTTTAAGGGGAAGAATGTAATAACCGTAAAATTTAACGAAAATTCCAATTAAAGAAAATTTGGAATAAGAGAAAGAATGTTGAAAATAGAGATAAGAACCAGTGAAAATAAGTTTTACATGGATTTACAAAAGAAAATATGAGCATTTAAGTTTTGGCGCATAATCTCTATTTTTTTTAAATGATAGTATTTCGCTATAAGCAAATACATTTTTATTTGTTTAAAAATGATTATGTTTTGCTAAAAATAAGTAGACTTTTAAGTAAAATAATTATTGTGTTGCTTCAAATAATTATACAGGCCTCTAATGAATTTTTTGCCATATTTTTAGAAATATTCTTTCTTTTATTATGAATAAAGATATTTATTTTATAATTTGTTTTATTGAGATTTTTATCAAGAAAAATCATGATTTAAAAGTTCAACCAAAGGTTATTGAGCATGTAAATTTTTAAAAAAATTTGGGATATTTTTGGATGAAAAACAGAATTTATATAAAAGAAAATCCTATTATTAATTACTAAATAATTATTATTATTAAAAAAATTAAAAAAAGGAAATAAATGAAAGGAGAAACCGATATCAGCTGCAAAATCGAAAATGGAGAAAAACAGAGAGAAGGAATAGTAGTGAATAGTGAGTGAATAGTAACATCCAACTTTATCTCTCGATCTGGAGTGCTTATTGGCTTCCGATCTCAAAACTAAAGGTGTTACTGGATTCAGGACGAAAAATAATTCAGTTCTGACCGATAAATTTTTCAAATCAACCGTTGAATCGCCGTAGATCTGAAGTAGAAAATCTCGGTAAAAGTGATTTTCTGGCATGAATAGTGGCGGTGAATAGTGATTTCAACGGTGAATAGTATTTTTCGGCGGTGAACAGTACCTTAGTGTTGACCTGCATTGACCGAACTTCTAGAGGCCAAATTTAATAAATCCGGAGTCATTTTCAAGATTTTTGAACCTTCCGGACTCAATTTTAGGGTTTAATTTACCGAATTCAGACCATAAACAAGGACTTTAGGACTGTCTAATCTGGAGCCCTTACCTGTGCGTAGATAATTCTTCTTATGGCTTGTTTTTACTCTTCTTGAACTTTACATTGATAAATGAGTATGATTACATATTATTTATACTTTTATATGTTTCTGAAATGGTTTGGAATGTCTGAAATATGATATTTAGTTTAAGAAGAGTATGACTTTTGAAATGAATTTTGAAACACATTGAACATGTGATTTTTAAATATATTTCGCATTACATGGCAAAGAAAATATATTATACATGTGACATTGATTTTACAGTGATATGTTTGCCTCAGATTTGGGCATGTATATGTGATTCCCTGATTGGGAAGTTTTGACAGAGGAATGTACTAAGATTGAAAGCTCTATTTTGCATGATATGTAAAGTTATAAGTTGCCGAATATGATTGAATGGCAAGCATAAAGCTCATAGCGAGTTGTTTGATAATTATGCATTGCATTTAATGGATGTGCACTTTTATACATTTATAAATATATATATATATATATATATATATATATATATATATATATATATATATATATATATTGATGAATATTGACGGATTATATGGTTTGAGACGGTATTGTGAAGGAGGTATTAGTGGTAATGTGAAGAGGCAGAAGGGTGATGAACTCATATTCCCTGATTACCTATTGTGATGATGACAGTGGTAATGTGAGGAGGTTCTTCCAACTGCTTCTTGAGTTCCTGTAGTTCCTTCGAGGCCATTCGATATGGTGCAATAGAGATAGGCATTGTCCCAGGTAGGAGATCAATAGAGAACTCTATCTCTCTCTTGGGAGGTAAGCCTGGAATATCTGATGGAAATACTTCAGGAAACTCGTTAGCTATTGGGATTTCATCAAGCTTCGATTCGACTTCTAAGTTTGATAAATACAAAAGAATGTATCCAAGTACTCCATTTGTCATGGCCCCAAATGATGGAACACATGATCGGCACGGCATAAGGGTTTCCCCCTAGCCGTAAGCCTAACACATAGCATGCACAGACATTCAGCACACAATCCAGAGTACATAATAAATATAACTGGCCACATATGCCACATCCAATATCAGAAAATACTGTATATATATATATATAGCTTCCTATGGAGCTGTATCTGGATCAATGTTTCTCTGACTATCTGTGGGGAGAAAATAGAAGAGGGGTGAGATTACCACATCTCAGTGAATGGGTAAATCATACTATAACAGAAACAGGGCAAACTAAGCACGAGTGTTTTGCAATTAATTAAATAATTGAAATCAAGGTATAGAAAACATTAAACATTTAACCGTAATTTATTGAAAGAATGCTAAACAGTTCAAATGATAAAACAGGATTAAATTAATAACTGTAAGCAAATCAATTATGCATGGTAAGTAATAAATGAAGATACTTATGCAATAACAATGATGAATGAGGTATTTTAGAAATATTTAATCTTTAAGAAAAATGCACTAGTTTATTGGAGGTCTTTCCTAACAGATCTATCATCTTCCCCAAGCACACAGCAAGGGTAAGGTAATCACTGTAGGCGTAGACATAAGTCCACCCTAAATTCTCCAAGCACATAGCAATGGGTATGGCAATCACTGTAGGCATAGACATAAGTCCACCCTAAATTTTGTGTCTTAGGCAGTCATATGCCCGTCACAATATCCTAGGCCGAAGCCTTAACATGACCATGGTGCACCAGGGCTAGCACTACCTGCGGCTAGCTAACAGTAATCTAAAAGGATTCCTCCAGTAGCAAATATTTAAAAATATGCCAGTCTAAGAGTTTAAAGTAAAACATTTCAATAAAGTTATAATTCTCCATCTAGCTCTTTTCATGCATAAAATTCCATTCTAAAATATATCTCATCCATGAATTCCCACATAATCATAAATTTTCCCTTTTTAAACATAGATCATCTGTAGACGTTACATAGATGCTTATCATGCATCAAATCCTTTTATGGCTAACTTAGTTCATTTCTATGACTAAGTTTGCATTTCTATAAATCTAGCTCAAATGGAGAATTATTAGTCTGGATGCTTGCCCTGCATACCTAGGGTTCAACTAGGATTGAAATTTACAATTTCTAACATAGTTGGAACATATTGGTTTTCAAAGCGGTAAAATAATTTAGCATACATTCCAACTAGTTAAAATCATATGAAAGTTATAAACTGAATTCATAAAAAAAAATGCACTATAGTATGAAAAACCCACTCACCTTACTAGGAGTCCAACAACGAGAATTTCACCTCGTGATGGTTCAATAACCTAGAAAATATAGACATAACATGAGAATTAGAAAACTCTAAACATCACTATTCATGCCGGAAAATACTATTCACTCGCCGAAAATACTATTCATGCCGAAACCTAAAAACCCTATATTTTAGCATAGAAACTAATTCTAAGACTATCTATGGAAAGAAATTCAGTAAAAACGAAGCCTAAAACACGATTAGACGGAATTTTACCTTGGAGGTTACTGTTCACGCGATTTTCCAGCGACTTTTCAGCGGTTTTCCGGTGAAACTAATTGGTAGGTTTTGAAGTACTCGTTGCCACGAGTCTAATGGTACCTTGGTAGCTCGAATCGGTTGGCTGGACGGTGAGATATCGTAGAGAGAAGGCAGAGAAAATATTTTAGAGAGAGAGAGGGAGAGGCAGAATGGCAGAATGAGGGAGAAGGGAGGGGATGCTGCGGACATATGAAAAACCAGCCAGAAGCACGGCCGTACTTCGTGGCTACAGTGCACCATGATTTTTGCCGAATTTGACAAAACGTCCAACATGAAAGTTGTAGTCCTTTCTCTTAGCTTTCTTTAGCCACTTGAAGCACCTAATTTGGAGTTCATTGAGAGAGTTATGCATAAAATAGTGAGCAAAGGTCCAGACCACACTGTGCTTTGGTTTTTACCTTTTATCACTATAAGATTCACGGCATTAGCAAAATTGCCCAACATCAAAGTTGTAGATATATATCTTATCATTCAACAGCAATTGGAATCACTTAATTTGGATTTCATATGAGAGATTTATGCTTATATGAGTGAAGATAGGTCAGAAAAAGAGTCAAAAATACTCTAAAATTTTACATTGTTCTCAACTTTCTTTGTTTCAAATGATTTGTACTTAACCTTCAAAGGTAATGATTTGTACTTAACCTTCAAAGGTTTTATTAGTTGAGGGTTATTACACGATTCTTCAACTCTCTATTAATTTGATTGGCATTTAGCATCAATAACTGGACCTCCTCTTTCGAAGTAGGAGGTAGAAATTCAACGGTTTTGTTACAACAATTCAACAAGACTCGATTTCTAGACATCTAGTCTAACCCTAGAATGACCTCAATACCTCTTAAAGGTAAACAGACGAGGTCTACAGAAAACGTTTTCTCCTGGATGGTGACTATCAAAAACAAGTACCTTCTCCCTAGGATAGATGACTTATTAGATCAATTAAAAGGAGCCTCCATCTTTTCTAAAATTGACTTGAGGTCAGGATATCATCAGATTAGGATCAAGGAGGAAGACGTACCAAAAACTGCCTTCAGGACTAGATATGAGCACTATGAGTTTCTCGTAATGCCCTTCGGGTTGACGAATGCACCTGCAATTTTCATGGATTACATGAATCGCATTTTTCGACCCTACCTAGATCAATTTGTTGTAGTGTTCATTGATAACATCTTGATATACTCTAAGAGTGAGAAAGAACATGAACAACATCTCTGAATCGTGCTGCAAGTGCTGAAAGAGAAAAAGTTATATGCCAAATTGGAGAAGTGTGAATTTTGGCTGTCAGAGGTGAAGTTTCTTAGACATGTCATCTCTAATAGAGGGGTAGCCGTAGATCCTAGCATGACAGAAGCAGTGATTCAGTGGGAGAGACCAAAGATAGTTACGGAAGTCAAAAGTTTCCTGGGTTTGGCAGGATACTACAGGAGGTTTATACAAAACTTCTCTCGTATAGCCTTGCCATTGACTAAATTGACCAGGAAGGGAAGTGCTTTCAAATGGACTGATCAATGTGAAGCTAGTTTTCAGGAGCTTAAGACAAGACCGACCACTCCTCCAGTTTTAATTATTCCAGACCCCACAGGACATTTTGAAGTGTATAGTGATGCTTCAAAGAAAGGACTAGGGTGTGTGCTAATGCAAGACAAGAGAGTAGTTGCTTACGCCTCTAGACAACTAAGACCCCACGAAGGAAACTATCTAACCAATGATCTTGAATTAGCGGCGGTGGTGTTTGCTTTAAAGATTTGGCGACATTACTTATACGGAGCAACCTTTGAAGTATATTGCGATCACAAGTCTTAAATATCTCTTTGATCAAAAGGAGTTAAATATGAGGCAACGAAGATGGGTGGAATTTCTCAATGACTACAAGTTTGAGATAAAGTATCATCCAGGAAAGGCGAATGTTGTAGTTGATGCCTTAAGTCGAAAATCTGTACACATAGGCCAGATGATGTTGTATGAGATGCAAATACTAGAGGAGATTCAGAATTTGAAGCTGGACACTACTTTTTCCTCAAAGAAGCTAACCATTAATGGTTTAAGTATAGGGTGTGACCTTAGAGCCCAGATCAAAGAGGCTCAAGTTCACAACCAATACTTACAGGATCATAAAGATTAAGGAAATTTTTCTGTCATGGAAGATGGAGCAATCATGTATCAAGGAAGGATTTGTGTCCCTCAAGAATGAGAGTTGATGACTAAAATCCTACAAGAAGCACATCAGAGTAAATATACTGTCCATCCTCGATGCACTAAAATGTACCAGGACTTAAAGATGATGTATTGGTGGCCAGGGATGAAAAAGGATATTGCAGAGTTTGTGGCGAAATGTCTAATTTGTCAAAAGGTAAAGGTGGAGCATCAAAAGCCAGCGGGATTTCTACAACCTCTTAAGATCCCTAAATGGAAATGGGACAGTATCTCGATGGACTTTGTTGTGGGTTTACCTAAGACTTCAGTGGGACATGACTCTATCTGGGTAATAGTTGAAAGATTAACCAAATATGTTCACTTTCTGCCCATAAAAATTAACTTTTCACTGGATAAATTGGCGCAACTGTACGTCCAGTAAATAGTTAGACTGTATGGGATTTCCTTAACTATTGTTTTTGATAGAGATCCGAGGTTCACGTCGGGGTTTTGGAAAGCGTTACAGGAAGCTTTTGGTACTCAGTTACGGTTCAGTACTGCCTACCATCCTCAGACTGACGGGCAGACAGAACGGACCATTCAAACTCTAGACGACATGTTAAGGGCCTGTGTGATAGAGCAAGGTAAAGGATGAGATAAGAATCTACCTTTAGTAGAGTTTGCTTATAATAATAGTTATCACTCCAGTATTAAGATGGCCCCCTACGAAGCTTTATATGGTAGGAAGTGCCGATCTCTACTATGTTGGTTTGAGGTAGGAGAAAAGAACTTGTTGGGTCCTAATCTAGTTCAACAAACCACTGAACAAATCAGGATGATACGAGACAAAATACTTACAGCTCAGAGTCGGCAAAAGAGTTACTACGATAAGAGACATAGACCTCTAGAGTTTGAGGAAGGAGACTATGTATTTCTGAAACTTTCCCCGACTACTGGAGTTGGTAGGTCTCTCAAAACAAAAAAGTTAAGTTCGCAATTTTTGGGACCCTACCAAATTCTGAAGAAAGTATGGACATCAGCATATCAAGTTGCTCTCCCACCTAATTTTTCCAACCTGCATAATGTTTTTCACGTATCACAGCTGCGGAAGTATCTTCCAGATTCATCACATGTAATACAGGATGAAACAATCCAAATAAAGGAGAACATGACATACCAGCTAGTACCTGCATCCATATTGGACACTGACATGAAGCAACTGAGAAATAAAACCATTCCCCTTGTTAAGGTGTTATGGGAAGGTTTGACTCCAGAAGAAGCAACTTAGAAGCTGGAAGAAGTCACGAGGAAGAAATATCCGCAATTGTTCTTATTAGGCAATTTCTAAAATTTTGAGGACAAAATTTCTTTTATGGGGAGAGACATGTAACATCCCTAATTTCGTTTCTTTTATTGATAAAAGTACATAAATATTTAATTAAGGAAATAAAATTTATTAGACAATATTTTAGATATCTAAGGAAATATAATCCTTAAAAATTCTTCACCTTATGTATATGCATAAAAAATGTTTCTAACATTAAGAGAACAAATAAATAGGGAAAACCTAATAGGAAAAACAATTAGAAATAACATACTAAAGAGATGCAAAATTCTTCGATAAGGAAGATAAATTTTTAGAAACAAGTAAAGGTCATAAAATTTCAAGAACATTGGATTAGGGTAATTTTTCCTAATTCAAGAAGTAGAGTTACTAAGTTTAAAATCTTTACCCATACATTGGGCTTTTACCTATAGACACTTCATATAGAGTTTTTCCACTTCACATAAGTTTCTAGCAAGCCCATTGGATAACCTAAGCAAGAAATAAAACATAGATTGGACTAGGATATAGTAATTGGATCAATAGCCCAAAAATTATGAAAATATGACCAAGCCCTCCAAAAAAGGTAGAATTTTATCCAAAGCAAAGAAAATGGGTAGAAATAAGCCCATAACAGGTAGGAATAAGCCCAAATCCAAGAGAAAAAATAAACTAAAATAAATTAGGTGATGATATAATAATGTAATAATAATAAAGATTAGGTTACATGGCATTAAGACAAAAATTTAGCAAGTGGTGTGATTCTACATTTATAATTTTGGCAAGTGGCATGATAATACAAGGCTTTAGGAAAAAAACATCTATATCTTACACTCATAATTTTAGCAAGTGGTATAATAATACATGGCATTAGGACAAAACATTCATATCCCACACAAATAATATCAACCAAATAATGGAGATTCAATGGCTAGAAATTTGCCACCTAAAAAGGAAAACCTATCATACTTGTTTAAGACAAAAGAAATGGAAATGAATCCCTAAATCAAAGGGACCTTGTCCCATATCTTAAGAACATATTATCATAATTTTCAAAATACAAATCTCATTTTCCTATGCATATCTTGACTAAGGAAGAGGAAGACAAGAACATAAATTGTTTGCTTTCCAAAAATTCAACCAAGTGTAATCTAATTGTGATAAGATAGACCCATGATCATGAAAGGTGAATTATTTTGTGGTCTATATAAGAAAACCCACCCTTACAACATTATAATTTCGTCCAAGTAAGGGAGAGGAAACATAGAAGTAAGGTAGAGTGAGGAAAGGAGAGGAAGAAAGGAAGAAAGAGGAAGGAGAAGTCTAGGGGACTAAGTGCTCCACGTAAGTTTAACAATATTTCTTTTTGAAGAAAACTTTTGAAACTTATAATATTTATATGAGATTTTGATCTTAGAACTTTGATGATTGGTCATGATTTTGCTATATCATGTTACATATTGATCTTGCATGTGATGTATGTTTGAATATTTCTTGCATGATTTTGCTCATTTCTTGTCTGCTTAGTAGTCAAAGGTCAGAAAATGAGTCATCAGGGAAGAATATATTAGGATAGCTTCTGTATTTTAATTTTTGAAAATTATCTGTATGGAATTAAAATAAATGGTTAACATAAGAGTTATAGCTATGTGTGTCACGGATGTTTAGCCACTAGAATCTTTCAATGTGAAGTCCATATGAGGTAGATATGATCTGATTAGTAGTCAAAGGTCAGAAAATGGTTCATCATGGAAGAATATGTTAGGATAGCTTCTGTGTTTTAATTTTTGAGAATTATCTGTATGGAATTAAAATAAATGGTTAACACAGGAATTAAACATATATGTGTCATGGATTTTTAGCCACTAGAATCACTCAATTTAGAGTCCATATGAGGTAGATATGATCCGATTAGTAGTCAAAGGTCAGAAAATGGTTCATCAGGGAAGAATATGTTAGGATAGCTTCTGTATTTTAATTTCTAGGAATTATCTGTATGGAATTAAAATAAGTGGTTAACATAATAATTATAGATATATGTGTTACGGATATTTAGCCACTGGAATCATTCAATGTGGAGTCTATATGTGGTAGATATGATCCGAGTAGTAGGTAGAGGTCAGAACCTATCCGAGTAGAAATAACATGTACATTTAGGGAGTAATATCACCTTGATTTCTTAATATTTCGCTATAATGTTCATCATAATAGTTTTAGATAATTGTTTTATCTTGAAATTGACACCAAGATCACCTACATCGGAGTTCACTTGAGGGAGTTATGCTCTGATTAGTAAGAGAAGGTTAGATATGATGAAAACCTGCATCAAGAAAATAAAGAAATAAAATTAATATTTAAAAAAAAGACGAATCTTATAAATGACTAGTATATGCCATAGCCATTGCCATTGTATGAACTTCTTACCATCATAAGTGTAAAATTCTGATATGAAAATATTTTATAAAGTGATATTTGAAATGGTTATGTTCATGGCATGATTACCAATGATTTATAGTAATAGTTATATTTTGATGAACATACTTGTTATTGAAAGCATATTTTTGGCTATCATTGTGAAAAGACAAGAAATGAACACGGTCACATGGCAATCCGTATGGTGCACCAGTAGGGGATGCCCTACCAACAGTTATGATTATGATTATGAGAAAAGAAAGAGAAAGTGTGCCATGGCGGACGGAGCGAGAAAAGCCCGTACCAGAGAGTAGAGGATACTCACCCTGTCCGGGGTAGCTTGAAATGAAAATAAGTTGATGGTCATCATATGATATTCTAAAAATAGTTAATCCTGTCATACATATCATTACTGTATGATTCTTATGTGCATAGATATAATGCATTCATGTGACCAAAGATATTTTCTGTAGTTTATACAGCTGAACATGACGTGATGAGCTATATTGATGATGATTTATTGTTGAACTTACTGAGATTTAATTCTCACTATATTGCATAGATATAGTGCACGTTGGATTGAGTACTTTATGTTCGGCAGATCCCAGAAGCAAATAAAATGTTTGTTGTTGAGTTGGCTTAGATCCCGGTGAAGGTGCAACCACCCGCACCTGTATCTCCAGAATTGGTCAACCATAATAAATAAGATGTAGATTTTTATGTGTTTGATATGTTGTACGTATGTTTTGATTAATGACATGTATGTGAACTCTGTATTGTATAAATTAAATAAATGTTATATTGAGTTAAGTTGTAACGAGGTAATAACTTCATGGTATTTTTTTTAAAAAACAATTGATACTTAAATGGAGTTGTTACAAAGTGCTTATGAGAAAAGTGGGTTTGTGTTTCACAAAGGCAAGGTCTATGGCATTGGCGCAGAGTGTACCTAGGAAGGGCCAAGAGTGCATATTCTAGGGTCATCTTCGCCAACATATACCTCTCTATGACCATTGCCCCAGAGGGTTGAACCAATTGGAGCTATGATGGTAGCACATAGTAAGTTTGTTTTCATAAATGACTTTCTAATGATAAAGTGCCATTATTTTAAAAATGAAGTAATATCGAGTTAAGTATTTGTATGAGATATGCCACAAAATTTTAAATTATATTTAGACACAATATTTTTTTATTTTTTTCACAATTTCTGTAGTTGTGTTATGTCTTGTATCAATGTTAGTATACGTGACTTTTAACCTCTGAACTTAATGAAACTCGCTACAAGAAATAGGACATTTAGTGACGACTTTTCTGTGGCGACCAAAAAAGTCGTCACTGAAAGGTTGAAAATGATTTTCAGTGGCGACTAAAGTCGCCACGGAAAGTAGATAAATTTATTTTTTCCCTTCTTTTCACATTTTGGTACCTTTAATTGGTCCATATTTGTTTCTTGAAGCTAGCTCAAGTAGTGCAAGGTGGGGGTTTCAGGGATGGGTGTGTTTATTCAATAAAAAAATTATATTATATTTTTAATATATAAATTTTTAGTTATAAAATAAAAAACTAAGTAAACTATTTATTAATAAAATAAATTTAAAAATATTTTTTAAATAAGTTAATTTTTAAATAAATAGTAAATTGATAGAGTAAATTTTTAAAATTAAAATAACAAATATATATATTTTTGAAAAATCAAAAGATATCCATTTACTTTAAGAGAAAATAAAATTTTTTATAAAACAAATGATAAAGGAAAATGATAAAAAGCGAATAAGCAGAGGAAATGAAAAATATACTTAACCCACGTATTTGAACCCATGCATCTGATAACCCATGCATAGGCATCTAAATGTTGAACCCATGATCTGAATGTTGAAACACAATAGAGAGGAATCTAGAGGCATCTGATAACCCACGCATAAGCATATGAAACCCGAGCTTAAGACCCCCAAATTTCTTGTCTCGTGAATGAAACCTCTCAAATTTTCCTCACTAGAAATCATTACCTGGTGAACAAGAAATCTTCCCCCAAAATCACCACCTATTTACCATTTTCCAATTGCTATCACCGAAGTCTCCACGATGGAAGTCAACAGTGGTGGCTCACAGTGATGCCCCTAGAACGAGAAACATGGATTGGCTGAGTTTGTAGCTGCCAACTGAGGTTCACCATCGAAGAACCTTCGGACAAGAAAGTTGTCATCGTCAACGAACTCGTCTTACAAATTACTCTATAGTGGGCTTATCTTCGTCATTCCTCCATTGTGTGTGTCTGCTTTAGTCAGGTTGGCTTGTTTGATTCACCATCGAAGTACCATCAAAGCACCACAGGTTGGCTTGTTTGATTCTGTATAATTAACTTCAATGCTTCCTAGTGTGAAAACGTAGCTATAATTTTAACAGAGGGTCTTCATTAATGATTAGTTTTTAGAGCATAAGATGGGGAAAACAAGATATGGTGTTGGTTGTTGAGGAACTCTATGAATGGAAATCAGTGACATCTGGGGTCTTCTAGAATTTCTTCTCCATTTCCCCCACCTGAAAATAGAAGTAATCAATGTATCATTGAACTAAGGTTGAATATCATTTGCTAAGAACATTGTAAAACTTTTTATAGCTAAACAGAGAAAACATCCTGAAGACTAAACTTTTCTCACCAAAATCTCTCAGTGTTTTGCACTTGAAGCATTCTGACCTGCTAGCATAGTTGTGTACTCCACAGCCAATTCTGTTACATTAGAAGGTGAAAAAAATTTTGTTAAATAGTGAAGAAATTTGGATATATGTATCTGCATTTGTTCTTAGGACTCATAATACATATGTTATTGAACTTTCTTCATACAATTTGAAAGTGTGCAGATGCTGATCTCAGCAATTGCTTGCTCTGATTCTGCATATTGATCATCTTGAAGTAGAAGAGAACTTTTTGGTGGAATAGTCACAGTTTAAATAGTATATTTACTTGAGTTATATACTATTCTATATAGCAAAGAAAAACAATATGCCCATTAGGTGTTTGTTTAGGATGAACCAATTCATCATTAAATTTTATTTTTCCATAAAAAGGGGCTCGTACATGTTCTAATGAAAAGTTTTTATTTAAGATTTTAAAGGATAGTCAGACTCAGTTGTTTGTGGCAATGGCCTACTCGTATTTAAAGGTGCACCGAGAACCTCTTACATTGTGAACCGCTTCGTGGGTTGCTGCCCTGAAGAGCAATTTTCTACTCTATAGTGACACATCTGAGGTATATTATGCATTTTCTACTGATTTAGTTAAGGGTTTTGGTTGGAGTTTATACTTGCAGGGGGTTCGGTTTGGATTTGAGCTGTTTTGTTTATGTATTGTAGTTTCTGCACCAATTTCAGCTTTTGTGATAGTGGGTTGCATAGACATGTCTACACAGAGAATCCCACTGAAAAGCACCAAGAACCCCTACATCGTGAACCACTTCGTGGGTGGCTGTAGCGACACATCTGAGGTCAGTATTTCCTTTCATTCTTCTCTGTATTGGGCATTTGCTACTGATTTAGTTTACGGGTTTGTCTATTGTGGTTGGGGTTTATAATTTTGGGGGTTTTGTTTTGGTACTGTAATTGGTTTAATCTTCTGCACTCAATGCTATGTTTTTTCTCTCAATTCTACTGGTTTGTGTGTCTCCAACCACCTAGTCCTTTGTCCTATTAATCTAAGCAGCGTATAAACCACGACCAATTACAATTTCTTTTCTAAATAACCTTTTCCCAATTCAATTATTTTTCATTGGATTACATTTCTGTTGTTCACATTATGTTGTTTACGTGAGAACTTATTAGAAGAACATAGTTTACTAAAAAAAGAAGACTAAAACCAATGAACAGCACTTATAGACTACACATTTTAATTCTCCCCTTCCTCATATTGAGCAGTGTTCCCTCATTTTCCAAACAATTTGACAGCGGATAGTGCCTTGAAATTTAAACTTGCTAGTAAATGATATTTGCATGTTGATTCAGGGGATTCATCAATTGTTTAACACCTGATGGTCCATGCTTTTTTTTTCTCTGTATCAGTGATTACAGTCATATACTCTTAAAAATAAAGAAGGAGAACAAAAAGGAAGCTCAATGTGAACCAAGAATGTCCTGCTTCAAATATTGAGCACGACGTTGTCATGCTTCCTCTGAATTCTGGGGTTGTCAACAAATCAAAACCACATTTAAGGTCCGAGAATAAGCAAACTAGAATAAAATCATGATTAATGGAAACTAGAATGAGAGTTAAATGAAAATGAAAGAGTGTAAAATCATGATTGATTGAATTCTGCTGGTTTGCGTAAATTCATTCAATGCTATTTAACAAAAGGATAAGGTAGATACATATGTCAAATCCTGCAAGATAAAGTCAAAACACATACTGTTTGTAATTCTCCATAATAAAAGTTTCCCTTTGCAAATTCATTTCTTATGTTAGGCCTATATATACCCATACCAAAATCAATAGTGGCAACCATCTTTAAGCTGACTTTTAAGCTAAGTTGGATTGTCCTTCTAGAAGTTCTTTCTTAGGGCATGAAGGCATCATCTTTAATCTTCCTCTTTAAGCTTCTTTTAGGCCTTAACTAATTAATGGCCTATCAAATATAACAAATAAGAGCAATAATTCTAAGATAAAAAGGGCCCTAACATATTTTCCTTTAATATATTGGCTCGAAATAACTTTATTCATATTTGATTCATATTATGCTTCCCATTGGAACTAAAGTCATAATAAGATAGTCATTCAATTCTCAATGTAAATTTATATTTTTTTTCTTGAGTTTAAGTTTCAATCAATCACAATATATGAGATGATATTATCAAAATCATAAGGCAACTGTCTAATTTTATCAAGGGAACTTAAGCCATAGTAAGACTTTGATGATGGCTAGGTTATGGTTTGCCATTGAAGAGCATAACATGAAATTCGTCATCCTTAATAAGTTTAGGGCCATAGGCCCTCATTCTAATATGATAGTTGTACTATGCTATTGGAACCTTATCTAAAGTTCTAGGCCAACAGTTTCAATTCATTTACTTGTTGGATCATTTATGTATGCAATACTATTGATATATAGCGTACATATCTAGAGCCCTAAAGCCACCATTGGACTCTATTGTTTGTAGTAAGTTCTTAAGGACTTTCGTAATAAGTTCTCTTTCTAAAAGTTCTTGTGTACTATCTTACATAACAAGTTTTCTTCCTAAATATTATTTTATATGAACATGATCTCAACTACCTCTTCTTATCTCTCTATTTCTAGTAGTTTTGGGAACATGTTCCCATTTCTAGTACATTTGGCAACATGACCCCATTTCATTCAATTATCACTACACATATACTTTGTTTTGTCTAAATACCTTGTTCTTTTTCTTTTTTAATTGCTCACTTTGACTTCATCCAAAATTGTATGACAGATAATGGACAAGAGTTGGTTGAAAGTTGGGAACAGAGCTGATCGAAGGTACATAAAAGGGGTGGACGATTTTCTTGATTGGGCATATAGTCAACCGAGGGTGGGCAACAGAATTAGATGCTCATGCAAAAAATGTAGAAATGTTGTCTTCAAGGTTAGTTATGAAGTACGGTTTGATATGTTGAAGAATGTTTGTGGCAATCTTATGAGGTTTGGGATCATCATGGAGAAGTTGTAGGGACAACTTCATATCCCTTGATAAAGGGAATGAAGAGGATGACATAATTGGAATGATACAAGATGCATATGGAGTTGTGAAAATAGAAAATATGAACCCTCATGTAGAAAACAATGAAGAGCCAAATTTTCATGCAAGAAAGTTTTACGACTCACTGAAAGATGCCAAAACAAGTTTATATCCAAATTGTGATAATGTGTCAAAGTTTTCGTTCATCGTTAGACTACTTAATTTAAAGTGTCTTAATCATTGGAGCGATAATTCTGTGGACATGTTGTTAGAATTATTTAAAAAAGTGCTGCCAGAGGGTGCCCAAGTACCTAATTCTTACTACGAAGCTAAGAAGATTGTTCAAGACTTAGGGTTAGACTACACAAAAATAGATGTATGTAAGAATGATTGCATTTTATACAAGAAAGAACATGCTACTGCACAATCATGCCCTAAGTGCAAGTTGTCTAGATGGAAATCAAATGGGTAAAAAGGCAAGAAAGAAGCTCACAAAGTGTTGTGATATTTTCCAACTAAGCCAAGGTTACAAAGATTATATATGGTAAGGCACACTGCCAAAGATATGAGGTGGCACAAAGAAGAACGTGTTGATGATGGTGTGTTAAGGCACCTATCTGACTCCATTACCTGAAAGTATTTTGATGAGGAAAATCCTAATTTCACAGGGGATCCTAAAAATGTTAGGATGGGATTAACAAGTGATGGGTTCCATCCATATGGAAACATGAGTGTTAACCATAGTATCTGGCCAGTTGTTCTTGTACCATATAACTTACCCCCTTGAAAATGCATAAAACAACCGTACTTCATGATGACACTTCTTATCCCTGGCCCAAAGTCTCCAGGAGATGATATAGATATATATTTGGAACCAATGATTGAGGAACTTAAAGAATTATAGGAGGAAGGGTGGAGACATATGATGTTCATTCACAGTCAAATTTTAATATGCGAGCTGCGATCATGTGGACAATAAATGATTTTCCTACATATGGCAATCTTTCAGGTTGGTCCACAAAAAGAAAATGGGCATGTCCTTGTTGCCACAAAGATACCCACTCTGTATCAGTAAGAAGCAAACTATGTTACATGGGTCATCGTTGCTTCTTACCAACTAATCATATTTGGCATCAAAATAAGAAGGCATTTGATGGTAAAATAGAAAATGATACTTAACCTATATATTTGACTGGTGACGAAGCACTTAAACAACTAGAATTCTTGCCCAATGTGACGTTTAGAAAGAGTCAGAAACAAATGCGCGACTAATCAGGTCTTACATATAATTGGAAGAAAAAGAGCATCTTCTTCCAATTACCTTATTGAAAACACTTCTACTACGACATAATCTTGATGTTATGCATATTGAGAGAAACGTGTCAGACAACATTGTGTCCACAGTGATGGATATGGTTGGAAATACAAAGGACACAGTGAAGAGCCGCTATGATTTGGTGGATATGGGAATTAGGTCAGGTTTGCACCCCATTGAGGATGGGAATAATATTTTGTTACCAGCAGTATGCTACGTGCTATCACCTCAAGAGAAGTTGAAGGTTTGCAACTTTTTGGCTGAGTTAAAGGTTCCTGATGCATTCTCTTCCAATATTTCAAGGTGTGTCAATGTGACAAAAAGAAAGATATATGGACTAAAATGTCACAAAAATCACATTTTATTACAAGAACTATTTCCAATTGCAATTCATAGGTTGTTGCCTAAGGAGGTCAATGATCCTATAGTGGAGTTGGCTCAATTTTTTAAGATTTTGTACTCAAAATGCTTAACCATGGAAGACCTAGATTCAATTGAAAAACAAATTGCCCTTACCTTATGTAAATTGGAAACTGTGTTTCCTCTGCCGTTCTTTGATGTCATGGTCCACCTACCAATCCACTTAGTAAGAAAGGCAAAGATTGCAGGGCCTATCCAATACCGATGGATGTATCCAATTGAGAGGTAACATTATCAAACCTATACAATTTCATTGTGTTGAATTTAGTATTAAAAACCCAATTAATTTTTCATTTGTATTTATAGGTATCTACGAACGTTGAAGTCATATGTTTGCAATAAAGCTCGTCCAAAAGGCTCAATTTTCGAACATTATTTAGCTTATGAAAGCCTGATATTCTGCTCAAGATATTTGACCAATATTCCAACGAAATTCAATAGAGCTCCAAGAAATGATGATGAAAATATGACACCTTTTCAGAGGTCGATATTTGGTCAAAGTGGACAGTTAAGAGGTGCCGGTAAATCGATTTTCCTCTCTAACAAAGAATTTGATCAAGCTTCTCTATACGTGCTACAAAATAGTGAAAAAGTTTGGCCGTTCATAGAGTATGTACACTATAGCTAACTCACAATTTAATTATTGGTAAACCAAACTCTAAAACATGGAAGACACAATTTGTAGGGAGCACAAAAGGGAGTTCCAAACACAGGCATCAAATGTTGATTCAAGGCACATTAAAGAGTTTCCTCAATGGTTTAATCGTCTAGTAAGTATTATTTAAGTAGGTTAACTAATGCATTATATTATATGTTATGTCATAACCTTCCGATGTTACTTTTTAATAGGTTACGAAGCCTGGTTCATATTGGCGAGGAGATGATGAGCTACTTAGCTTAGCCATTGATCCTCAAAGAGTAGTATATAGCTATACCACAATTTTGGTCAATGGGTTTAGATTTCATACAAGAGATCGTGAATCTCAAAGAAAAACTCAAAATAGTGGAGTTCTTGTGAAGGGGGATGATTCTGATCTTGAGAAGGAATATTATGGAATCCTCAAGGATATTTATAAGCTTTCTTATGTGGGGGATAGGAAAGTACATCTCTTTAAATGTCATTGGTGGGATGTTTCTCATTTAGGAAGAGGATATAAAATTGACAGATATGGATATACAAGCGTGAATTCTCGTTTTTCATTGAATACAAACGAGCCATTTGTTATGGCATCTCAAGTAGAACAAGTTTTCTATTTAAATGATATTTTTGAGCGCGATTGGCTTGTTTTTGTGAAAACAAACCCCCGTGACCTTTTCAACATGCCTTCTGAAGATGATGTAGGAGAATCATTGTCTGCAGAAGACGCTTACCAATAGGATAAGGTTGAACATGATGAGTTCATTTATAATGACAATCAGAATGACATTACAGTGGCATGATTGAGGGACGATATTCAACCTCAAAGTGTTAATCACCAGATTGAGGGAGGAAGTGTTAGGGAGGTTGACTTCATCAATGACAATGAAGAAGGAGAGACCACAGACAAAGAAAGTGATGAAGAAGACTTCTTATCTGAAGACTCTATATGAAATACTCACAATGTAATGGGTATATATAATGTACAATATTCTTGTTAACAATACTAGTTTAATTTAGTGTAAAACATTGTATCTATAATATACATATTATTGGTAAATATACTTGATGTGAAATGCTATAGAATGTAATAGGTATATACTTTGTCATCCCATATTTTGTTTTATATTGGGTTTTTTTCATTTTGTCTGAAGTGTTGATCACTGACAAGGTTTGTCTCTTTCCAGTAGGTTAATTTCCAAAGATGGAAGGAAGAGAAAGAGGTGGATGCAGTGGTCATGAGTACAGATGTGTCAGACATGGTGGTTCTACTGAAGGAACTCCACTACCATGTATACAAACCTGGCTGGGAGAAACTGAGGCACAACTCACCCAACCAACCTCTCGGCGTCCAATTAGCAGTTCAGGTATGTAAATAAAATAGTTTACAAAATCAGTTAAAATTTCTTATTTTGTGCCTAATACCCTAGTTCATTGTGCCTAATGAAGGAACCCTACTACTGTGTATACAGTCCTGTCTAGGAGAGACTGAGGCACAACTCACCCCACCAACCTCTCGGCTTCCAATTAGCAGTTCGGGTATGCAAATAAAATAGTTTACAAAATCAGTTAAGATTTCTTATTTTGTGCCTAATACCCTAGCTCATTATGGTTCACAGCTTCTTGTAGCACAAGCCGAAATGTAAGGGGATCATACAAATGTATCAGTGTAGACTCGAAGACAAAAAATCCAAATTGTGATCCCTAACAATATCCTTAGAGTCGTGGGAGACAGATCAAGAGAACTTGTCAATTACATCGAACACATAGCACAATCCACTTGTCCTTTGAAAGAGCGGGACTGGACCAAAATTTGGGAACAGTGTGGGGAACATATCTTATTGCAAGTGAAGGTAATAATTAGCATAATTATTTGTCAACTTATATCCAGTTCTTGAATTTAACAAATTTGAGTTTATTGTTGTAGGAAAAATTTGAGGTTGGTGCAAGTATGGAATGGCAATTTGATGCGTTCATCAATGCCACCACACAAAGATTGTACAAAAATTAGAGGAGTCGCTTGCACATATTCTACTCCCAGTACAACACCGATGAGGAGAGACTAGCACATCCACCTCCCACGGTCGACGATGATAAATGGAGGCACTTGGTTAGTTTTTTTTGCTCAAATGATTTTAAGGTATTATGTAATATCATATTAAAAAGTGATCTATTATGAAATGTGTAACGAAATTTTTTGTCAAACTTATGAAGTTACATGCAGGGCAAAAGTTCAACAAATGCACAAAACAAGGATAAACAGTTAACAAAACATACATGCAGTTCTCGATCGTTTGCAAAAGTTGAGGAATTAACGATTAGACTTTAGAATAACTTATTCTTATATATAAATTTATATGCATGTTTTATTTATCATTATATGACAATTATGTTTTATTGTAGAGAAATCCTAAAACTGGAGAGAAGGCTCTAATTGACCAGATATGGGAGATACAGCATACTCGTAAGTCGAAAGAAGGGGAAGTTATATGGTCAGTTGAAAAATCCAAGACAGTTCATGTATACTTAAATTTTATTAATTTTTACCGTATGTAATTTATATTTCTTGTTCTTATTCTAACTCCACTTTGTTTTAAGCGTAGGCCCAACAGAAAGAGATTGTAACCAAGCAATCTTAGGAAGACACTGCTGGTATGACCAATGACAAAATGTTGACTCAGAGAGTTGCTAACCACTAAGAGATACGGGGTTAGACCTCCCACTAAGAGAGTTGCTAACCAAATCACTCCCCAACACCTTGAAGAGCAAGAAAGGAAAATACGTGAAAATGTTGTTACAGAATTATGTGAGGAGATGAGACTACGAGAAAAAAGGATGCAAGCACAGTTTGAGGAAAAACTATAGTCACAGATAACCTTTTTAATCACATCCCTCCAACAGGTACTAATATGTATATAAATATTTGTCTGACTGTGTCTTTGGCACCTTTGACTTACCATCCTTAAAACAATTTGATCTTTTTTTTGGTGTTTTCTCCAAAGATGCATGATTGCAATTGAGTATATTTGGACAGCTTAGAAATCCAAAATGCAAGCCTAAGTGAATATATGAGATACATGCATTCAGAGCATCTGTTCTCTTAAAGTGACTCAAACTTACAACAAATTTTGTTTCAAACTTGTTTGTGTGTGCAAATTCCGATAAGGCAAGCTATTGAGTGACACTATACCATCCTTAAAATTATTTTTTGTATGTGTTCAATGCGTTATTCCTCACCAACTTGAATATCAACCCGAGATTATTTTATCAATTATCTGTTCATTAATTACTAGTTAGCTGTAGTTGTAAAAAAAAGATTACTAAAGTTTGCTACAGTGTGTGAACTATAAGTCCAAAGTCATTGAGAATAGATACAAAATGGACAAGTGCGAAAGAGAACTTGGCATCCTAATTAATTCACCTGGAATCTGGTTCTCACCTCTTTAATCACACTAGAAGAATTCAAATATGTTGCATGGGTTGCCTTGTACCGATTTGGTCTTCTCACCTTTTGACGTGGTGTTCACAAGATATGACATTGTTTTGATTGCTGTAAGTTTTTATGGATTGTCATCTGTTCTGACTTATGAAGAAAATTGGTCATTATTTTATTATGAGAAATGGTTGCAATTGAATTGTCATTTTGATGTCACAATATATGCTTTGTACTGATTTGCTCCCACACTAAAAGAATTCAAATATGTTCCATGGCTTGCCTTGTACTGATTTGGTCTTGTCACCTTTTGACGTGGTGTTAACAAGATATGACATTGTTTTGATTGCTGTAAGTTTTTATGGATTGTCATCTGTTTTGACTTATGAAGAAAATTGGTCATTGTTTTATTATGAGAAGTGGTTGCAATTGAATTATCATTTTGATGTCACAATATATGCTTTGTACTAATTTTCTCCCACACTAGAAAAATTCAAATATGTTCCATGGCTTGCCTTGTACTGATTTGGTCTTGTCACCTTTTGACGTGGTGTTCACAAGATATGACATTGTTTTGATTGCTGTAAGTTTTTATGGATTGTCATCTATTCTGACTTATGAAGAAAATTGGTCATTGTTTTATTATGAGAAGTGGTTGCAATTGAATTGTCATTTCGATGTCACAATATATGCTTTTACTGATTTGCTCCCACACTAGAAGAATTCAAATATATTGCATGGCTTGCCTTGTACTGATTTGGTCTTGTCACCTTTTGACTTAGTGTTAACAAGATATGACATTGTTTTGATTGCTATAAGTTTTTATGGATTGTCATATGTTCTGACTTATGAAAAGAATTGGTCATTGTTTTATAATGAGAAGTAGCGGCAATTTGATTGTCCTTTTGAAGGCACAATGAGAATTGGTCATTGCTCCCACACTTGATTAGCTCCTTCCTTCTTCCCTCTTATTATTATTGATTGCTGTAGATTTCTGTGAATTGTCATATGTTATGACTTATGAAGAGAATTGATAATTGTTTTATAATGAAAAGTGTCATGTTTAATAGTTAGTGAGAGTGAAGTAATGACTAAATTAGTCATTATTATGTGCATAATGTTAGAATATTTTTTAAGTGTCATATATGTGATATTAACTTTGTTAAACTTGGTCACATTTATTTTTTTCGTATTTTTTTCATACTATTGGTATATATTTATTTTTAAAAATTATACTTGTCAAGTTATATCTTAATTTATTATTTGAATATGAATAGGTACAAATTCTGCTGGGCATTATGGGTAGTGCTGCACCAAGTTCTATGACTAATGCAACACCATCTCCAAGAGAGCCACCAAGTTGATTTTTTTTAATTTGTTAACATTTTATTATGTAATTTTTTTTAATTGATATTGTATATTTCACTCAACAATTATGTATTATGTATGAAATTCTGGTTATATATATATATATATATATATACTTTATTAATTTCTTTGGTTATGTTTTTTAATCATAAATAAATATTTTTTTTAAATGTTAAATAAAAATTCTAAAAAAAATTACTATAGGATTCAATGGCGACCAAAAGTCGTCACTAAATCCAATGATAGGAGATTCAACAACAACTACAGTCGTCACTAAAAGAAGAATCAAAGGATTCAGTGACAACTTCAATCGTCACTAAATCCATTATCAATGGCTTTTCAAATTTTTTTCATCCAAAGTTTCAATGGCGACTGTCTTAAGTCGCCACTGAAAGTTACATTTAGTGACGACTCAGTCGTCACTGAATCATAATATTCAGTGACGACTTAAATTATCGTCACTGAAAGTTTAGATTTAGTGACGACTTATTCGTCACTAAATGTCCATTTTCAGTGATGACTTTTTGACCTTCAGTGACGACTAAAGTCGCCACTGAATGCCAGTTTTCTTATAGTGACTGCAGAAACCTATACCATACAAAGTACAATTGCTATGGATTGATGGCAAGGAATGGCTACCAGCATAGCACCAATCAATGTATATAACTTTTTTTCTCTTTTTTTCAATAAATATATAAAGGTGTATGGTAGTTTGTACAAACCCCTCTTGACTAGATCCTACCTAGGTGTGACACTCACAACGCAGGCATTATTTATGCTTTCTAGTTTGTATTATACTTAGTTTGAGACCTCTCTTACTTTGGCTTGTATAAAACTAGATGTGACTGCTGCTACATTAAAAAAATCCTTCTTGTCCTCTAGGTACAATAAAAATGTATTAAAGTCTAAATTTAGCGTTAGTTACGGCCATCTCTACATTTAAAATGAGGTTTTATGATAGTCATAAATAACACTAAATATAGTACTTAACGACAATTTTGACCATCATTAAGAGAAAAGCATTTCACGTCAATTATCATGATAATTGTCACAAAAGAACATATCAGTAGTTATAATTAATACAAAGTGCCTTTTTGAATACACCATGATATAGTGATAAATCTCGTAACACACAAGCAATTCCATTAATTTAATTTATTTTTTTTATAAAATTGTTATGTGTGGTCAGCCAATGATTAAAATTTTCAATTGAAATAGGTTTTAATCTAAAACATTTAGGGAAAAATACATATTGCCCATTTATATATGATTCCACCTAATTACAACTTTAGTGCATTTTAAAAAAGTAATAAATCATTCTTCAATTTTTCACAAAAAGTGAAAGTGTTAAAGCTTGTTAAACTTTAATTTAGCATTTTAATTACACATGCAGAACAAGTGATTTATTACCTTAATACTTACCCACTGGTTTTAACTTTATTTTTACAATATTCACTTAAAATTTGACACTAGTAACACTCAACAACCTTTTTTTTGGTACAGATAGGTCGCCAAAAAGGCTAAGCCATAATAGAGTGGGGAACAATTTACCCCTCAAATCATCCAAAAGAATCTTGACCAGAGATCTGGGTGGACTGTCCAGAAGGTGAAGGCTCAAGTCCTTTCTGTGAGCTTCACTTGCCATCCAATTAGCGGCCATATTTCCTTCTCTAAAAGAATGATAAACTGTAACTTTCCATTCTCTCATCAAGAACTGTTTGATGTGGAAGATGAGATTGCTGCCCATGTGTGTTTTGTCTTGTTCCATCGAGCACAGATCAATAGCCGGCTTAGAATCTGACTTAACAATGATGTCCCTAAATCCTCTGTCCCATGCTATATTGTTTTTTTAATTAAAACTCATAAGTGCATGAATCTATTGGAGTATAGATTTAGTAGTATGCAAGGTCGATCCCACAGGGATTGCCAATTGAGAGAAAACTCTAATTTATATCCAAAATAAATAATTTTAACCTAGTTGCCAATGTCTTGTTTTGTGAGAAGAGTATTGAATAAAATATACAAAGAACTATTATACTAAAATTAAATAAAGATGTATTCAAAGTAAAAAAAAACATGCTAAGGTTAGGGGAACTGCTCTTGGTATATCAAATAAAGATAAATTTAACTCTTTTATTATTCAATTATAATCCTTACATGAATAAGGTTCCAATTGGAAGATATGTTAATTTAACCTCAACTTTGTTTATACATGGATTATATTTACCTCCTTTTTATTGTAGTACTAATATATAAAATATTCTTGTAAAATGGATTCAAACATAAATTGTGTCAATCATCATCTTGTCTACAATAAATCAAGATTGATTCAAGTATTTATTGTGCCAAACATTGTCTACAATGTATCAAGGTTCACACTTCACAAGATTAAAATATAAAGATGCAAAAGATAACTTGTAAATGGATTCTAGCATAAATTTTGCAAATCATTATATTATCTACAATAAATCAAGATTGATTCAAGCATTTATTGTGCCAAAGATTGTCTACAATATATCAAAATTTACATCTTACAAGATTAAATTATGCAGAAAATGAGAAAGGTAGAAAACTAATTAACATAACAAAATAAAATGAAATAAAATATGTGGCAAAGCCAACCAATAATAAAATGAAATAAAGTAGGTGGCAAAGCCAACTATGAACAATAAAAATAAGAAGTAGACAGCAAAGGCAGCCATTAAACAAGAAGAAGAAATATGTGACTTAGTCAGCCATTAAAACATAACATAAGAAAATGAGGGGATAAATACAATATCAAATATAAACACTAAAATTAAGAGTTAGATTAATTATTATTATCATACCAAGAGTTTCACCCTTTCACCTTAACATTAGGAGATTATTTCTCCATGATTAAGGCAAGAAAGTAAAATGAAAGATGAAGAAACATGATAATATTATGAAGGAAAATGAAAATACAAAATGTCTAAAGAGAGAATAATATTACAAGCACTTAGAACTCCAACAAAGCTTTCCTAATCTCTCTCCAATCTCTCTAACTCACTCCTCAGGCCTTCTATTTATAGATACAATTAGGTATAGTAGGTGTGGTAATTGTCAAAATTGTTAAGTAGGAAGTCGTACAAAGTTAACAATTTGGATTCCATCATGTCTACCAAAATTGAACCTTGAATATCTTCTTGAAATCTATAAAATTTACTGACTCCATCAACATGAAAGTTGTAAAAAGTTTCATTATCTTTCCGTCAAAATGAATTGTGGACAAATTAGACACGTAATTTGTGACTTACAGTCCAAATACTAGAGCAAAGTCAGGCTGAACTGTAACAGCAAACAGATTCTATTCTAGCCTACTTTTGGCCCTTTTAATGTCTAAATGTTCTGACCACGTGACATAAAATTTGTACCCAATTGTGTCAGCTACCCACCTACCAAATTTCATACATATTGGATATGTATTTTCTGATATATGGCTTAAATACTGTAGTAAGGTTGGGCTAGATTACAAACAACAAACATATTCTCAATATTGGGTGTTTTACCTTGAATCTTTATGTTTTAGTTCTTTTGGAAATGTGGTCATAAATCAAGATTAAATTTGTGCATATATCCATTAGGATGCGTCTCAGGAGTCAATATGATAATACTCCTTACTCAGTCATTCTCAATGAATTTATTTTATCTGCTTGATTTATAGACATCTTTCCCAAAGAACTACAATTTAACTCTAATTAAGTCCATTTTCTATTGTTCTCTCCATCTATAAAAATACACAAAACTAAAGACGAATAAGAGAGATATATGCTTAATTATGGCAAAAGATAAGATGAAAATATTTATTTTTTGAGTATAAAACTCATTCATCATGCTATATTCAATGTTGTAGCAATGCCCCAGAGCTTGACAATGATTATACTGCATAGGCCAAGGTTCCTTATGAAATCGAGGATCCATTCTCCCATTGCGTTTCTCAGAACTCCCCCACAACTAGCTGAGTCAGAGGGATGAACCGAACCATCAACATTGAATTTAACTTGGTGCCCCATAGTAGGATCCAAGATATCATTTGGATCATTCTTTTATTGCCTTGTATCATGTTTTTGGTGTGTATCCACTGCATATAGTTATTTGCTAGAGCCAGACAAGAGAAGAGGAAGTCTTTCAGACTGTGGTCTTGTGGTTAAAAGGTGATTTCACATCTTTTAATCCAGATGTTCCATACTGTTGTACCAAAAAGGACGTCCTAACGTAGAGTGTTGTGTTCCCCATTACCCAACTTCAGAGATAAGTTTTGGTAAAGCTTATAAGAGTCAAATTATTGCATTTTTGTTATGACTTAAATATTGATATTTGTGTGAAAATTGTGTTTATTTGATTATTTAATCCACAAATATCATTTCACGGGTATTTCGTGTTTAAAGTGTAATTTCAGGTAAAATCATAAGTTTAGAGAAGTTTGGAACAAATTCTAATGACCTGGATTGAGTGAGAATCAAGAAAAGCAAGTTTCAAGTTTTGGAATTCTGGCCGCGGCGAGAATGCTGCAGCATATTTTTCCCGAGAGCGCAAATTTTGAAGGATTCAGAATTGGCCGCCGGCGAGATCCTGAAAATCAGCATTTCACTTTTTTCCAAAAAGGTCGCCGCGGCTAGAATATGTGCGCCGCCGGCGGGTTTCGTCAGAAAATGCGTTTTGTACGTCTTTTTGTTCCAAAATTTCCCCAAAAACCCTAGACCTATATATATCATATGATAGAGAAAGAGGGGAAGGCAAAATAGACAGAGGAGAGGCATTTTTGGAGGAGAGGAAGCCATTTTGGAGAGAAAGCTTGGAGAATCTTGAAGGATCATCGCCATTGTTGTTGCCAAGTGTTCTTCATCTCTTCTCCTTAACTTGCTTTTTCTGCAGTTTATTCCGAATTTATAGTCATGTATTTAGTTGAGATAGTTGTTATTCTTATTTCCATTATGAACTAATTCATTTTTGCTAAGGCTATGATGTAGTTGAATCAAGAAACTCTGATTTCTTTGGTTATGGTTATATGAGTTCATTGCTTTCAAGTTGAGTATTTATTTCCATACTTAATGCTTCTGAATTTTTGGCCAAGATTTAGATGATTAGTTGCATTATATTGAGACCGAGAGGAGATGTGTAATAAATGCTTCTTGTGATAAATACCATATGTTGAATGCGAGTGTGAGAACTAATGCATGATGTATGTGGTTATTCTGGAAATTCCATATATCATAATGTGCTTGTTTGTGATTAAATCTTCATAGAAATATAGTTGATTATCATAGATAAGAAATTCTAATATTACTCGAGAGAGAGTATTAGATAAGTTTGGGTATTTCAGCCATCACTTTTAGCTTTGATTCTCATATGACATGACTTGAAATCGGATTGAATTGATTCAATGAAATCAAATGCCTTAGCATTTTTAATCATTTGTGAACAACATTCAAATGTGTTCTATGCACTTATTTGTAAGTTAATTTGCCTCTTAAACAATTTCAACAATTTGGTTTTCAGATAAAATTAGGATTAGTCAATTTCGGTACTTAGTAACGCCATTCCTTGTGGGTTCGATATATGTACTTTTGTACACTTTATTACTTGAACGATTCATACATTTGCGAAAATACGCATCAAAAGCCACTCCAACATATCTCACGAGAAGAAGTTTTGCCAAAATTTTGGATGCACCAGTCTCATCTAGAGGTTTCTTTATTCTCCACAATCCCTTAGACAGTGTAAAGTTGATTCTTGGGTTGTCTTGCATCTTTGGCATAGTCCATGTTCATCAAGGTGTTGATCAAAACGAAGTTTATTTGTCAGTATGCAATTCTGTCTTGTGAGCCAGATGAAGGTTCTTCTTTTTTGGGGTCCAGGCCACCACCAAATTTTCTTTCAAACAAGTTAGGTGTTGTTCTATCTATTCACTCGGCTCTTGTAAGCAGATCTAATTGAGAATATATCGTCTTGGCTGTATTTCCAGATGATTTGATCTTTACCCATGTCTTCATTAGGTGGCAACATTACCGCTAATGACTTCTTATCTCTCTCAAGTAGGACTTTTATGAATTTAGGCCAATTTTAATGACTGTAGTCTGAGAGCATATCTCTTGTTGTTGTTTTAATCAAAATTCGGAAGTGTACGAATCTATTACAGTATAGATTTAGTGGTATACGAGGTCAATCCCACAAGGATTCCCAATTAAGAGAAAATTTAATTCATATACAAAATAAATATTTTAAACCTAATTTTCAAGATTTTCTTTTGTCAGAAGAATTTTGATCAAAATATGCAAGAAATAAAATACTGAAATTAAATATGAATGTATTCAAAGTAAATAAACATGCTACGGTTAGGAAATCCACTCTTGTTATATCAAATAAAAATAAATTTTAATTCTTTTATTACTCAAATGTAATCCTCAAATAAATAAGGTTCCATTCGGAAAATATGTTACATTAAACTCGCTTTGGTTTACAGATAAAGTGTATTTGTCTTCTCTTTATTGTATTATTAAACATAAATAACTCTTGTAAAATGAATTCAAGTATACACCGTGTAAAACATTATATTATCTACAATAAATCAAAAATGATTCAAGTATTTACTATGTCAAAGATTGTCTACAATGTATCAAAAATTGCACTTTACAAAATTAAAAATGAAAAGATGTAAAAGAAATAAAAATATAACAACAGATAGGTAATAGAATAAATAATAATAATATAAAGTAGATGGTAAAACCAGTCATTAAGAAATAAAATAACAAAAAAAAAATAGAAGGACAACAAAGACATCTTCTAAGAAATAAATAACAGCGAGACGGCATAGATGTCCCTTCACAAGAAAAATAACAAAAAAAATAACAACATAGGGGAGACAAAGTCATCTTTTAAGAAAGAATTAACATAAGAAAATAAATAAGAAGATAAATACAACATCAAATATAAAAATTGAAATTAAGAGTTAGATAAATTATTATTTTCATACCAAAAGTTTTAACCTTTCACCTTAACATTATGAGATTAGTTCTCCATAATCAAGGTAAGAAAGAAAAATGAAAGTTGAAGAAACATGGTAATATTATGAAAGAAAGTAAAGATACAAAATGTCTTAAGAGAGAAAAATATTACAACCACTTAGAACTCTAACAAATTTTTTTCAAACTCACTCTCAAGCCTTTCTCCTCCCTCTCTAACTCACAAGAAATCTCTATTTATAGACACAACAAAGGGGGTAAGTGACAAAGATGGTGGATAGCAAATTACACTAAAATTGACAAGTTATGTTGCATTATGTGTCCCAAATCTAATCATGAGATTACTCCTTTATATTCATCGAATTTTCCAAATCCATTAACATAACAGTTGTAGATATTTTCATTATCTTTCCACCCATATAAAATTTTGACAAATTGGATACATAATTTGGGAATTATGGCAAAAGTATTGGAGCAAAGTCAAGCTGAACTACAATAGCAAATATTGTCAATTCTAGCCTAAATTTTGTCCATTTGGTGTCCTAATTTGCTGACCACTTGAACATAAAAGTTGTAGAAAATTGTGTCAAATACTCACCCACCAAATTTTGTATGCATTTAATTTTTATTTTCAGAAATAGGGTCCAAATACTACAGTAAAATTGAGCTGGACTACAATAGTAAATATATTCTTTTCTAGCCCAATTTTGGCCCTTTTGGATATCCAAATTTGCTGACCACATAAACATAAAATTTTTATGAAATTGTGTTAACCATTCATCCACCACATTTTGTATGTATTTTATACGTATTTTCTGAGATACGGCCAAAATACTGCAAATAAGATCAAGTTGAAAAGCAAGTAGCAAACATATTTTTAACATTAGGTGTTCTCCCTTGAATCTTTATGTTTCAATTATTTTAAAAATGTGGTTATAAATCAAGATTGAATTTATGTATATATCCATTAGAATGCATCTCAGGAGTCAAAAAGATAATACTTCTTATTCAGCCATCATCAATGAAATTATTTTATCTACATGATTTATAGACATCATTCCCAAAGAATCACAATTTAGCTTTGATTCTTCCAATTAAGTCCATTTTTTAATTTTCTATCTATTATTAAAAGATGCACAAAATTAAAGATAAGTGGGAAAAATAAATTTTTAAATATGACAAAAAGATAAGATGAAAGTGTCTAATTTATAGTTATAAAACTCACTCATCAAACATCCTCAAACTTAATATTTTGCTTGTCTTCAATCAAAACACACAAACTTTAAAATTCAAAAGATGAGTGAGTGGTGAGTTGTCTTTGGCTTACTAAACATTCCTCAAAGATCTCAAATGTGCAATCAAGAAAAATATCAGGATCCCAACGTTATGTTGAACTTCAATTCAAATGCAACGTATGGTTTACTTTTGAATCCTAAGTATGTGTGTGTGATAATCTTATGACATTAAACTTTTTGTATTCAAATAAATTTATGTAATCAAATATTCAAAACAAATCTCTAGATAAATACATTTGAGACTCCATAGGTTTATTTTTCATGTCACTCTCCACTAATGTAGACTAATTATAACATTTAACATCATTAGGACTTTCATTAGGCTTGTAATGTATGGCATAGGTTAAAGGTGGACAAAAAAATATTAATGAAAACTCAATTCACTTTACAACATAAATGATCATTTAAGTCCTCTCAAATACTTTTAATCTTATCATGTGAATTCTATCTCCAACCTTATTTCATCCTTATGTTATTTGCTAATACTACACACACACACACACAGATACACACACACACACACACACACACACATATATATATATATAACAACCCCAAACTTTTTTTGAAAAGTTCTATTTTTTTCTTTTTCTTTTTCTTCCTCTTCTTTTTAAAAAAATTCCTTCCATCCTCCCCTAAACCATATCTTTTCAAATAATCATTCTTGTGAGTGAAAGGTAAAGGTTAGAGATATTTTTATTTAAAAACTAGACAATAATATAGGTGGACAAGAAAAGATAAATATAGGTTCAAAATGGGTTACTAGAGATAGCATAATGTATAATTTGGTCTGAAAGGTTAAAACGATTCCAAGAATGCCTAATTCATTTCTTAAATAGAGAGTAGTCTATGATTTTGCCTCGAGTGACAATGAAACAAGTCCTAAACTTTTATAAGATCACTAGTCATATTTGAATCACATAAACCTTCTCTAAATAACAATTAGTCAAATGTAAAAATTATGTGCTTATGATATTAGGATTCTCAAGTAAAACATAAGTCACAATAGAGTGTAGGTTCGCACATAGCACTCAAAACTCGTCTATTTTCTAAATGTTACGAGCATTTTAAACTATTTTATTCATTGGTGTTAGTTTTGTCTAATCCCAAAACATCACTAAATTTTTTTTAAAATCTAGGTGCTGGAACCTATATAGGGATAAAAGGGTAAGCACCCACACTTTTTTTATGAAGAACAAACACACAAAAAACAACAAAATTTGAAAGAGATATTACCTTGAAGGAGATCTAGGAAAAGAAGAACCTACAGTAAATTAAACAAAAAATAAAAATTTATTCAATCAAATAAAAGGTGTTACAGATGAAGATCCAACTCTAATTTGCCCTTTCTGCAGTTGTCTGTCGTCCAATCTATTTGAGTTGTACCTAGATTAGGAATAGGAATATATGCTTGTAATGCATCAATCAACTCATCAGCATTTGAAATCAATATGAGAATCCGTCATGCTGAGTGTGAGATAAACTTTTGTTCTATAGCTTGATCAAGAAAAGACAACAAACTATCAAACAAGTGCTTAACATTCAACAGACCTATGAGTTTATGGTGAATATTTAGTTATGCCCAGGAGACGATTTGAAAAGTTTTCTCCAGAGTACCAAAATCAACTAGTAATGGAATGAAAGCATTAACGTTACTCATTATTCTAGCAATGCATTCATGCATGGAGATTACACTAAATTCTTCTCCAATTATTTTTTCGATTATGTTTGATACAGTTAAAGCTGTAAGAATAATACCAAGAACTTGGCATCCTCCTACATGTGCAACTGCAGACACATACCACATTAACCCACGACTACCTCCACCATAGACTAAATAAAATTTTCTCCTAGCCAATACAATACCCAAATTTTGTGCTGCTTTCACATACTCTCCATTTTTTCTAGGAATGGAACCACAAAAGCCACAAATATTTCAAAATTGATGAATAGTGATTCCCTCCATATCTGCACTCACCTTAACTTTGAGTATAAAATTAAAGATAATAATGTATTCATTTATAGAACTCAGATAAGGGCATACTTACAGTAGCTATGCAAATAAGACGGTGACATAATTACAATAGCCATGTGAGTAGGCCAGTGGATGACAACTAAATTAAAGGTAAAAAATTCAAAAATGACATTATACATGCATATGTATAGTAGTTATGATTATGGCTCACATCTTACTATGGTTTTACATCTAGTAACAGATTAAACGCTCTCTATGGGTCGAGTATATGCTTCCTATCCAATTTTCTTACAAATTGGCAAATAGGGTCTTTTATCATTAGATTTCCAAGACTGTATCGTTTCTATTTTTTTAAAATGAATCCATAAACCAACAATCCCGATATGCACAGATCCACTAGGATGTGTCTCAAGAGATAATGGATGAAACTCATCATCCAATGACTCCTTACTCAAGCCATCCTTAATGATTTTTTTTATCTTCCCGATTTACATGCACCCATCCCAAAAAAAGGCAACGTGTGTTGCAAATTTCACGTCCACATTTATAGCAGACACCTATTCTTTTAGCTCTACGCTTTTTAGCAAAATTATTTTTTCCTATACCAAGCATGTAAGAGATGAAACCAGTTGCAGACTCACCTACTAATCGTACCTTAGTTTTAATTAGCCAACAAACATTAACAGGTATTCCCATGTTCATCATCAACCTCAATCTTTCAACCTATGCTTTTTAAATTTTCATCAATACATTGGGTGGAAGAGAAGGAAAATAATTTTTTAAGTTTGCAAGTATGTCTTCCATTCTTAATTTTTTTTGAAGAAAGATCAAAAGCAACAAAAATAAGAAAACAATAGCAATTCAAAAGAAAATAGCAATGAGGGAACAAAATAATACAAACTAAATAAAGAACGATCTCACCTAAATAGCGTGCGTAGCAATTTCTGACAAAGGAAGAAAATCAATCATGGTAGACAGCATCATGCAAAATTGTCTTCTCTACCTCTTGGTTACATAATTCCAAAAATGATTTTAATCCTTGGCCATTCACTTTAAACACATAACCATTTTTGATATTTTCAATCTTTACTGCACCATATGGGTAAACAGCATGAACAATGAATAGGCTTGACCACCGAGAAATTAGTTTTCCTGGATTTAGCCGTCCTTGTGACTATCTTGAAATTTTGGCATTATCCTCTAAATGTATCATGTGTATGCAAATTGATGGATTAATACCCTTGATGTTTGATATTATCCATCCTATGGTTTCTCTTTGCTCACTTCTAATGAGTTCATCTTCCTGTTCTTTATCTAAATCAAACGCTATGACAACAAGCAAGGTCTTAGAAGGTCTTAAAAAAAGATATTTCAAAGAATTAGGCAAAGGTTTTAAGTCTAACTGTGGTGGTTTTTCTACAGATGGCAATGGAACAGACTCATAAGGTGAAACTGTTATTTTTTTGGCTTCCCATTTATCAGTATCCATTAGTGGAGTGGTCTCTAATAAAGAGTTTACCTCACTAACCAAACAATTCTCATCTATGACCATGTTGAAATGAGCCAAACATTTTTTTAAATTTACCAAAAGAGACTAAAAATGAATCAATAATTGAACTTTCAATCAGGTTAACTTCACACAAATCATCCATGTCCATGGTTGATGGGAGACATTAAAAATATTAAGTTCCACGATCATATTTCCAAAAGAAAAATTTTAAATTACATTTTGACAATTAATGATTGCATTAGAAGTTGCCAAAAATGATCTACCCAAAATGATTGGAATTTGTGTCTCTGTATTCTCAACAGGTTCAGTGTCAAGAACAATGAAATATATTAAAAAGTATAATTTATCAACCTTAATGAGCACATCATCTATGATACCTCTAGAAATTTTTGTGGACCTATATGCTAATTGAAGGGTCACTGGTGTAGGTTTTAACTTTCCTAATCTAAGTTTTTCATACACAGAGTAAGGCAACAAATTCACACTTGCTCCTAAATCAAGTAAGGCTCGGTTAATAACATGGTCATCTATAACACAAGAAATTGTAGGACAACCAGGATCTTTGTACTTGACAAGAGTTTTTTATTGAATTATGAAGCTCACTTGTTCAGTCAAAAATGCTTTCTTTGGAACATTGGTTTTCCTTTTCACCGTGCAAAAATCTTTCAAAAATTTTGAGTACGCAGGTACTTGTTTGATAGCATCGAGAAAAGGGATGTTAATGCAAACTTGTTTAAACACCTCTAAAATATCACTATATTAAGTATATTTCTTATTTGTCTCAAGTCTTTGTGGGAATGAAGCTTTAGGGGCACAAGGAATATGTTCACTTTTATTCTTACTTGAGTCATTAATTTGTGGTTCATACTGACTTTTTCATTTAGTTTCAAGCATGTGAATATGATTATCAATAACCTTTCCTAATCTAAGGGTCGTTATACACTTCACTTCCTCATCAAGATTTTTTGATGATCCTACTTCAAATTGACCTTTAGGATTAGGTTGATTGGAGAATTTTCCTATTTTTCTCTCTCTCTTACAGAACTGGCTAATTGACCCAATTGTGTTCCAAGCTTTGAAATAACTTGAGTATGAAATTGTAAAATTTGTTGGGTTGATTGCATGAACTATTGCAAGGTATTTTCCAAAGAATGTCTTCTTTGTTGTGGTACCCTGAAAGGATGTGCATATTGAGGAATTGGAGGATATGAGTTAGGAGGGCCAAATTATTGTCCACCTTGATTCATTGAAGGCTGATTTTCCCTCTATGAAAAGTTTGGATAATTCCTCCAATTTGGATTATATATAGGTGCAAACAGGCTGTCTGATAACTTTTATAAAATTGAAGAGAATTAACTTGTTCAGAAAACACTACAAAAAAAAAACTTTCAGCGGCGACTAAAGTCCCGCTGAAAGTGCCAAAGTCGCTGCTAAAAGGCTTTAGCGGCAACTTTTAGTCGCTGCCTAACTGTTGCTGATAATGCTGTTGTTGAAAGTACTTTCTGTGGCGACTATTGAATCCAATGAATATTGTCGCGTTAAGTGTTTCAGTCGCCACGAAAAGAGAGATACTTTTAGTGGCGACTTTACATAATCGCCACTAAAAATAACTTTTACAAGTCGCCACTAAAAGTTTTAGTGGCAACTTATAGTTACCACTAAAAGTTTTAGCGGCGACTTAGTCGCCACCAAAAGTTTTAATATTCATTTTTCTTTTTCTAGGTTTTAGTGGCGACCAAAATAGATCGCCACTAAAAATTACTTTTTGTGGCGACCATAAGTCACCACTAAAGGTTTTAGTGGCGACTTAGTCACCACCAAAGATTTCAATATTTATTTTTCAACTTCTGAGTTTTAATGGCGACCAAAAGAAGTCGTCAATTCCATCTTCTGAAAATTCCTTTTCGTGGCCACCATAAGTCGTCACCAAAGGTTTCAGTGGCAACTTTGTCACTACAAAAAGTCTTAATAAAAATTAAGATAAATAAAATTATTGATAAAATGATAATATTAACATATATCAAATGTAGAAAATATTATAAATTAACATCATGTCAATTCCATGTCGAAAAGCAAAATATCATGTTAACTAAAAAGAAAGCAATACATAGTTAAATATTAACAAAAACAATCAACTTGGTGCTTCATTTGGCCATGTTAGTGCTGCAGTACTGGTTGTATTAGCTACAATGGTTGAAGGAACACTACTCGAGAGTATTATTAGAAATTGTCCCTGTTTAATTAAATGTAACAAATTAATATAACTTGAAAATTAATACAACAAAACAATATCATGTAAGAAACTTTCTATAGCCAAACACAATTGAAAAATAAAATTATGCAATAGCCAAGAATATTATAACTATAAATACATCATATCTTGAAAAAAAAAAGAATTGGAAGACATTATTGAATAAGAAATAAGTTAAATTGACCAACATTAATTTATCCCAATAATTTTTCAGGAAAAACTATTTCAATATTTAATCTAATAAACATAAAGCATATTAAATATAGTAATCTTAAATACTATAGTATTCCATATCATAATATCCAAGATGCCATGAGATCTATAATCAAGGTGTACCAAACATCTCTATAAGTGATGCATGATTGAGCCCTAGAGAATTATATAGGAAGCATTGACACAAAAAGTAGAAAAGGATGGCACATTCCCACACAAATTAATTGAACATATCATGAAGCACCAGCAATGTAACACAGCTATGTTATGTTGAGAAATGCTACAACCACAATCTGTGTACAAAGGTATTTTGGTACCAAATCAATATCCACACAGTAATAACTTCTCCAAGACCTCATCAATCCTTAGTACCACACCACCTACCTATTATAGGAGTATTTCCCATGTCTGACCGCTACAAGAAGCTACACCGTCAGTCCAAAGGCTGGACAGAGCCTACAAAATGGCCCTTAGTGTGTTCCATCACAATACTGAGCAGAGGATTTTCCAAAATTGTATCGCACAAGGGACATTAAGTAATTGCAATACAACTCTTCTTTAATTTCTCACACTACACTAAGCCATCTTTGATGAAGCTATGTCTGAATATTATAGGCATGTCAAATGCATCCATTGGATCAGTGGTACTTTCCTATATTGTATTGAAATTTTTAATAATTATGAGATTATTAGTATAAATGGCCATATTTGTTCATCTTTTATTTTCAAATCAAATTAGTATAAATGGACATATATGTCACTTGACTTTTTAGTTTGATTTTTAATAATTATGAAATTAATATGATTTTCTTTAATATTTATGATTTACTCTCTTAAGATTATAAAAATACCACCAGTCACTTTTTAAAAACACTGAAAAAATGTCTATTAGACATTTTTTGTTTTCAACTTGTTTTAAAAAATATTTCAAAAAATATTCTCCTAAACTCTATCAAAAACAGTTTCAACATGTTTTCTATTTGCAATGAAATAAAATCAGGAACCAATATTAGCTTATTAAAAATACATTATAATAGAAGTGTTTTAAATAACTACGCTCTATTTTCCTTATGTTCTTCTCACTCCTCTCATTTTCACGCTCCTTACCACTTATTAAAAAACAATTTTGATACACAATATCAACGTGTTTGTCTACTTTTATTTAGTTAACAACATAATACAGTCCTTTCACTATCATTATTATATCAGCTTCTTGGGGAAGGTACAAACTACTTGGGGAGGAGGGAAAAAAAGGAAAAAAATACCTACAGAACTCACAAAGCCATAAAATCAAATCTAAAGTAAATGTCATGCGGGAAGTATTTTGTCTATATTTCAATAAAAGGTACAGAAAATCACTCTCTTACAGTTCAAACAAAGTTCCACAAAACTGAAGTAAATATGTTAACACTCTAGGTTAAACTGTTGTGTGCTAGTAAAAATCCCAGAAAATCAATATTAACTAGATGAACAGCAATAAGGTCATAAAGAATATCAATTAGGTAAGTCTTAAAATTGGCACATCAACAGGCATTTTTTAAGCTATGCAACATTATGCCCAATCCAAAAATGTGGCTTACCAATCTAGATATTCTAGGTTCTAGAACTAGCTTTTTGAACCCACACTTGTTTCTAGAAATTAAAAAGAGAGATATTAATCATTTATTATATCCAAAAAAAGAATATACAGAATATGATCATGCACATAACAAACTTATACCTCATGGGAACCATAAACAGAGGCACAACTTCTTCTTGGATGTCTCCCTTCACTTGAAATTGAATAGCCATCAACATCCTTCATCCCATGTGTTGGTCCACGGTGATTAGGATGCTTACTGAAACCTGAATAATATATGAGGACTGAAAATGAGATGCACAAGATAGAAAAATCTACCAGCATAAACACATAAAAAGCCATGAAAGTCAGCAAGTTAAACAATATAAAAAATTGGATATTCCAACCAGAAACCAATCATTTTCTTATGAATGACTGGATCGTAAACTTCCATGAGTTATCTCCCCAATTTTTGCATTTGATATGTCATGCTTCAACTCTGCATGACTTCCTACATCACATGCAATCTATGCATGAACTTCAAGTTGAGATAAAAACACATAAGCAGGCAGTAAAATATTTTCCAGAATAATTTGCTCATCAATACACTAGTTGCAATTTTAGGCACAAGCGATTTTCACTTTCTTCCACATGCACAAAAGATTAATCCAAAATCACCTAAACAAAGAAATACATATAAAACAAAGCCTATACCTTTAAAAGAATCTACTTGTGAGGAAGCAGAGGATGACAAATAGTCATGACCTCTATAACTCATTTGGATCATAGATAGTCTTTTCCATATATTCTAAATCTTCTGACCTACCAAGCTTCCTAGTACTTCCTCTAAAGTACATACACCTTCCTATTTATTCATTGATGTGTGATGTCACACAGGAATCAATATCATATTAATTTGGTATCTCATTCCAATTGTCATTCCTAAAAGAGTAAGGTTACATTAAACCAAAGTGCATAAGCAGTTTATACTAGCAGTGCACCAGTAGAAGAACATAAATCACTACTGGAATAATTTTATAAATAATTCACCAGTGCAATTGTTACACAAGCATGATCTTAAAAAAAAGGGCAGTGAACAAAGTCCCTTAATAAGTTTCACTTCATTCTCTAGAAAGTAGCAAATTAAAAGTAATTCCCAATCAAATTAGAAGTAATGAATACAATAAGAGTGATCCAATCAGCAAAGGTCAGGGTTGTCTCAATTTAGGTTCTTTGTCTTCAATGGCTTTGGAGAGAATTGGTTTCAACAACTTGATTAGAAATCGAACACAACCAGGTGACTCAAGAAGGCGATCATCTTAACCCTGAAATAAAAGCAAATTCAATAAACACAGGCAATGTGAATCATGTAGCGAGATAATATTGTAGAGTCCAAACTAGGTATCATATTGGAAATATATGCCACAAAAATAATCATGCATGAAGGTGATGAACAAATCATTCTTTTCCAATAAATATTCAAAAATGAAGCCCTAGCATAAACTTATCAGATATATTCAACAAAACGTTTTTCATAGATAACAGTCGTCCTATATATTTCCCATCAATAAAGAGTTCCCAAAAGCTTTTCTTCTTAAGGACAAGGTATTACATATTTCAAGACAAGCAGATTAAAAAAAATCAAGGCAGAAAACCATTGAAGGCCCATGAATATTTTAGATTTTCCACTGACTATGAACAATATGCTAGGAAGTTTGATGGATGAGGAACCAAAACCATAGAAACCACCAAGAGTAAATGTATGACAGAACAAAATTAGTAAAAATGAAACTTGTTGAAGGAAACAATTTATCGCAAGTATAGCTTCCTCCACAAACTATGAACAAATTAAAAGAATTTTGTTATAGATAAGGTACTAATCCTATAAATGTCTGCTACCATGTATAGAAAAAATAATGTATTAGAATGAGATATTAATAATTTTGAGGAAAGACTACCTAGTAATTTGAGCTGACATAATTTAAAATAGAAGCACTATTAAAGACATAAATGCCTCACAAAAATAAAATATAAGATCATGAGACTAAATTATTTGTCAACTGTTTCAGTGATGAAAGGGATTTTGAACCATCAAATTTATAAAACTTGATATACTATGTCATATAACATAGTCAAATAAGTGCGTGAGAATGCTAACACTGTATGAGTAAGATAAAGGTTTCACAAGGCAGATGTAGCAAACATAAAACCAAATTATTAAGCTATTTATCCCTGAATCCTTATATGGAAACACTAATTAATTACTCTCATTCTATAAATTGGCCAGAAAGTCCACTAAGCAGAATGACCCAAATGCAATCCTTCAAGAGGGTCAAAGATCTAACTTCCAAAGTACATATTTATTTGGAAGCAACTATAAAGACCTCGAGGTTGAGTCTATCCAAATCGTAATTATTTTAACAGACTCATTGACAAATCAAAATACTAATGCAATTTTGCTTGTCTTCCATTTTTTTCTTTTTCTCCTGAACCACTAAGAAATAATTGAATCAACAATGAAATTTGGAGCACAAACTATCCCCGAACTTCAAAAGTAAAAAAAAAAAAAACAAACGCCCACTAAATTCAAACTCACACTCATCAAGTAATCTAGGAGTACTCCATGAGTTCATCCAGCTAACCACTCTGAGTTCAAGTAATGCACCTTGGATACTTCAAGCTGGACCCAACAGCAACGTGCAACACGAAAGTTCATCAAAGGTTCTCCCACGAAATTGTAAATACAAGCACCTTGGAAAAAAAATTCACATGCACTGTTCACTTAAGCAAAATCTATGGATTTCAGCTAAAAAATCATGTTGTATGACCATTAAAATAATTTTAAAGATGTTGTCCTACCTTCTAAACAAGAATATATGGTCAAAAGCATCTAAAAAAGCCAAAAATGCAAAAAAAAAAAATTGATGGATTGAACCTGTGAACAGTGCTTCGATTTTCTGCTACAGGAGGTCGCTGTTGATGCTATTTCCTCACAATTTTTGTTGCCTTACCATCCTCAATCTAGTTACTATACACCCATCCACTTGATCTAAGCTCATTGGGGTTGGATTATTGGAGAAATTGCCATAAGGGAAGAGAAGATGTTGGATGGGGACAAAAAGAGAAACTGCCATTTGAAAGGGAAAGTGTGCACGCCTGCGCGAGTAGAAAAAATAAAGTGGGGGAATTTTTTTAGATGTTTTGAACATGGGCATTTTTTTCAATGGGGGAAAAAAGATACAAAAATGGCAGTTTCTTTATGCCCATGTTAAAAAAGCATACCTGGTCAGCATTTTTTTATTTTTTTTCCCATTTAATACATTGATGTTAAAAAAATGTGTTAAAAAAACAAAAGGGAAAAAATAATAGTAATACATTCACGCTTTCTTTATGTCAATGCTATTTTTTAATAGATTATGCTCTCTTTTTTTAAATTTAAAAAATTCACGTTTTCTTTATTTCTTTTTAAATTTATAATGATATTCTTTCAAGGTATTTTTTTTAATTTACACTATTTATTCTTATTTTAATTTTTTTTAAATATTAATTTGAACTTTTAATTATATGTATTACATTAAATTAAATTATTTATAATTAATTATAATTTTTTAAAAATGCATAAAGCATAAATTTATTATTAAAAATTGTTTAATTTAAATTGAAAAAAATGTAAGTGTATCTTTTTAAAATTATTTTTTAGTTAATAAATGTCAAATGACTAATTAAAATATATTTTAATGTATTAATATTTAAAAAAAATTAATATCATTCAAAAGATCAATAATAATAAAATAATATGTAATACTACCTAAAACATTATGAATATTTTAAAATTAAAACAGTTTTGTGGCCGTAAGAATCAAAGCCTTATTTATGAACATATTATTTATTTCATAACCATTGTGACCAAAATTATATTATATCCAAAATTAAGCGTACATATATTTATTGGGAAAACATACCTTTATTCTTCATAAATGTTTATTTCTTTTCAAAATTATTAAATCATTTCTTATAAATTATTCAAATATATCTATTAATTAATTCTTAAAAATGTAAAATGAAAGTAAATATAAAAAATTTGAAAAACTAATGGTAAATGGAATTTTACTGTTTCTTATTTCATTTCACTTTTTCCTTTTTTATAAATTTTTTAAGATAAAATCATATCCTATATAGAAGAAAATCCGTATATCGTCGGAATAAAAATTAGAGTCAAATATATCAGCCAAACACAACAAATTAATGTAAGAGAATGTGGATTTCTATTCTATCAACTTATTTCTACAAATTAAGCAGGACTTAAATTCTTTCTCTAACGATGATTTTGTTTACATTTCAAATAATAACAACAGAATTACAGATGAAAAATTTATAAACAAAAAATTCCCATCTCTATGAATAATTTGAAAATTGTTTCGAAAAATATAAACGGAATTAGTGACATTAAATTTATCGAAAAGATAAAGAAAAAATTAGAGACAAAAATTTTAGAGCTGAAAAATTTTATCTCTAGATTCTATCTTGAAAAATAATTTAAATATTATTTCAAAAATTAGGTATGAACTTAGAGATGAAAAATTTATATACACAATTTTTATATTTTATTATTTTGAAAAGTAGAGACGGATTTAGTGACCGATTTTTTTTAAAATTTAATTTTTCGTCTCTAATTCTGTCTTTAAACATACTATTTTCATAATTAGAGACGGAATTAGAGATGAAAAATTAAACATTAAATTTTTTCATCTCTAAATATTTTTTAAACACTGTTCACGAAAATAGAGAGAAAATATAAAGACTGAATTTTTTCGTCTTTAAATTCTGTCTCTATTCTTCAAAATCTATAATGCGTCACTAAATTTTGAAATCCGTCTCTATTTTCGTCTCTGTTAGAGACATAAATTATTTCGTCTTTAATTTTCATCTCTAAATCGTCATTTAGCAAAAGAGCCAAAAATAAACAGCTCACACAATATGCAAGTAACTTTACATATCCAACCGTAGGATGCAACTATATCACAAAAATGGTTGCTAGTCTCAGAATCAAAGAAAGACATAACACAAACATTAGGAAAGAGATTTTTGTCTATGCAAACCTGAAACATATAATATTTAATAATCCTATCAAGTACTGTGGTCCAAATGAAATACTAGACCAAATGAAACACTTATCCCATTGCAATATACAACTATACATGTCAAAAGAAGAGATATATAGATGCATTTTCTGTTGAGGAACCGAGCATGGAAAATTTATTGCAATACTAGCAGTGAAATTAAAGAAAGCAACATTGGTGTTAAGAAGAGTGACTACTAACCTCTTTTGGGGGCTACGAAGCTAACATCCATGACCAAAACTCGAGAGCAGCGAGAGCCTAGGGTCTGCGATGTGAGAACTTCAAACGAAGGGAAAGAACACTGTGGTGGAAGTCTTTCTATGCCAAAATGGGAGAAGCTGAAAGGAAAGGAGTAGATCGAGACGAAAAGCTCTGGAGATTTTCTATGCCAAAATGGGAGAGGTTGAGATGGAAAACAACGGGGGAAGGGGAATTTTTTTAAGATATTTTTAATAAAAACACAAAATATGGATATTTTTTCTTTGATCTTAAACTACTCTTTGCTTTTTTTTTCTCTGTGAGAACTAAGAATATTTTTATAAATATTATTATAAGATTAATTATTTTGGAAGTTTAGAATAATAACAATTTTTATTTTTCTTATAATAGTGTTTTTTTATCCTAAGCATGTCTCGGGCCTTGACTAATGGGTTGTGGAATAAATTGACTTACTATGCTAGCATTTTGAAGTGGTTCGCAAGAGGAATATTTCTCTAAGTTTTATGCCTCCATAAATACCGAACCTCAATTCTTGTTTAAGGACAAACACAATATACCAACTATCATTTTGAGCAGAGCAAGAATCAGAAGAAGTCATGGAGAGGAAGTCACTTGCTGGGCTATTCTTCTTGCTCATTCTTCTCCTTTTTTAAATAAAAGTGAATTTTTTCGGTGAGAATATATATGTTAAGTAAAACGAAGTGAGAGGCAGAGGGGGGACATTGTCTTTTTTATTTTTAATTTATTAAAATAAAAGTGAATAGATTTTGTATAATATTAAATTAGTGTGATAGTGACATGATGATAAAAGACAAAAATTGCTAGAAAAATTTGATCTAATCATTAAAAAAAACCATGTAAATATGTATGTTTTTTATTAAAATGAATTTATACTTAATCCAATATAAATATATATGTAGATTGAGTCAAAAAAAATAAGGAAATAATATATAATTTTACTGATATTAAACTATAACGATATCATTTACTCTGTAGGCGCTTCATGTTATATAAATGATCAAGCAAGTAATTTCAAGCCAAAAAAAGAGGAAATCACGTCATATAGTGTATGTATGGGATATACAAGCAGGAATAGCAAACTGAACCACAAGATCCTTTCCCCACAAGATCCTTTCATTATTTCTTACATATTTTTGTGGTAATTTTTTTATTACTATTTATTTATTTATTTAGTTTTAAGAAAATATGATATAAAATATCTTTACTCTGTAGGCGCTTCATGTTATATAAATGATCAAGCAAGTAATTTCAAACCAAAAAAAGAGGAAATCACGTCATATAGTGTATGTATGGGATATATATACAAGCAGGAATAGCAAACTGAACCACAAGATCCTTTCCCCACAAGATCCTTTCCTTATTTCTTACATATTTTTGTGGTAATTTTTTTATTACTATTTATTTATTTATTTATTTTTAAGAAAATCATGATATAAAATATCTTTATAAACTTATTATAAATTTAAGCATAATTAGTTATATTTAGAAAAGTAGATTAATTATTTTTCTAAATTTTCTTAATAGTTTATTTTTTTCAACTGAAGTACTTCTTCAATTTTGTAAAGTGCACGAACCTTGATTATAGATTATTATAAAATCACTTCTTTATTATATATCTATTTGTTAAAATTATCTGGTAAGTTCTTATATGCTCCTTTCATTCTGTTAGGGGATCAATTTATTTTTCTAGTTAAAAAATAAATTTGTACTATTAATTTCTACCAACAGTTTAATTTCAATTGGTGAAAGAAGTATAATTATTTTGTTTATATTTCATATTACTGTAGAGAAATTTTTTAATTGATTTTAACTGGTGAAAGAAGTACACTTCGTTATATTTGATTATTTAAAATAGTTAATTATATTATGGTTCAAAAATTCAAATGTAAAGAAAATTATGAAATCAATTCCTAACAAAAACAAAAAAGGCACAATCAGAAAGAATAATATAAGCCTAAAATCATTAAATTTAATTAATTATTTCATCATTCTTTCATTAATTGTATAATGACTTTCTAAATTGTTTAATTTAAACCCCAAAGTTGTTTCTCTTTTGGGTGATTTTATTTAAATATACAATAATTGTGAGAATTATTTAAGTAACATTTTTATACTTGAAAAGATATATGTTCAGGGGGGGTTTTTGAGAAATATATTTGGATTTTTTTTAAAACAATTTCTTTAATTTATTTCAATAACAATAAAAAAAAATTTCCTATATCATTTTTTAAAATTAAATAGTTATTTTGAATTTTCAAAGATATATACATTATTAATTTGATTTTTAAATTTTACCTTATTAATTTAGTATTTAATAGAAAATTAACTTAAGTTAAAAAAAATTTGAATTTATTTTATTAGTAAATATTTAACATATTTTTTTATCTTATAACTAAAATTTAATATTTTTTAACTAAAAATTTAGTTTTGTTAAATGTGAAAAGAGAAAAAAAAAGATAAAAAGTGATTTTTCTACTTTCTGTGGCGACTTTAGGTCACCACTGAAAATCTAGTTAGATAAATATTCTACTTTTAGTGGCGACCTCTTCTGGGTTGCTACTGAAAGTGTATGTTTAGTGGTGACTATTAAAAGTCGCCACTAAAGATTTACCTTTCAGTGACGACTACTAATAGTCGCCACTAAATATACATTTTCAGTGGCGACCTATGAAGGTGGCCACTAAAACTGATTTTCAGTGGCAACTTTTTATAGTCGCCACTGAAACTTCAGTTTCTTGTAGTGAAATGCTTTTTGGTAAGCTGGTATGGATGGACAAAATTGTACAATGTGAGATGTATTAGAACATTAGGCACATGCATCTATCCTAATATTGATATAAGAGTTCAGAGTGTGGCTTAAAGTTAAAACTTTGATCTTCCTAATTAGGCTACCTAAGGCAATTCTAACATATGTGTCATCACTCACTTCATAAATTTCTCTCTTTTGTGTTTGAGACTTCTTATCGCTGGGATCTATGCAGTTCCAATGTTAAAAATTTTCAGATAAATATCCTAAGAATTCCTAAACTTCTCCCTTATTCAGTTGTAAAAATCTCCCACTATGCATGCTTTGGATTATTTGACGGTTTGATGAAGTTAAACCATCATAGAAATATTTCACAAATCTCCAAGTTTCAAAACCATGATGAGGACATTTCAAAAAAAAAGATCGTTAAATCTTTCCCAACATTCAAAAAATTGTTCACCCATTTTTTGACAAAAATAAAAAATTTCTCTCCTAAGGGCATCAGTTTTAGACATAGGAAAAAAATTTGTCAAAAACATATTTACCAATTGGTTCCAACTAGTAATGTTTATGTAGGAAGGGAGTTCAACCAGGTTTTAACATGAGAATGAAAACATTTTAAGCCTAATTGACTTATCATTGAAATTTTAAAAACAAAATGTAGAAATAATTTCAAGAAATTCATTCACATGCAAGTATGAATCTTCTCTTTCCAAACCATAAAATGATGGTAAAAATTGAAATATGGCTGGTTTGAGTTCAAAGTGAGTTGTAGTAATTTGTGGCAAAACTATGATAGATGGAGTATTGGTTAGGACAGGTGAAAAGTACTCTATAAGGGTTTTCTCATGCACAACTTGTTCCTCCATTTTTTATGGTGTCTCAACAAAGTCTAATGTTCCAATTTTAAAATCAATAGGTCATCCTAAACTTTTTCTAACCAAACGCTAATCTTTATGACGTTTCCAAGCAAGCATAAACTAAAAGAAAAACTATAAACAAATATTTCTAATAGCATACAACACAATTACAGAAGAGGATAATTTTACCACTTAATAACATATATATACAATGTTAACTACAAGGAACAAAATGCAAATACAACAAAAAAAATCACAAAATTATGCAGCAAAGAAATTTTTTTTATCTTTTTATTTTGAGTGTTAGTAATAGTGGGTGGTATTCAATTAGTGGATTCCCAAAAAAGTGTGGAGGAGTTACAATAGTCTCACTTAAAATCCATATTCCTTAGGCATTTTTATCCTTGTTGTCACACTTAACTAATTTTATACACCCAAATTACCACACAAATTTTTAATAAATACTTTTTTCACAAAAAAAATTTCTATACAAAGAATAAATAAATATTCCAAATAATAACTAGTGGAAAAATTACACTTACCAGGATCTAATTAGCTTTTTCGTTGTAATCTCCGGCAATGGCACCAAAAGCTTGTTAATGTTTTAATTAAAATTCGTAAGCGTATGAATCTATTAGAGTATAGATTTAGTGGTATGCGAAGTCAATCTTACAATAATTTCCAATTGAGAAAACATTTAATTCAAATCCACAATAAATATTTCTAACCTAATTGCCAAGATTTTCTTTTCTCAGAATAATTTTGAACAAAATATGCAAGAAATAAAATATTAAAATTAAATATGAATGTATTCAAAGTAAATAAACATGTTAAGGTTAGGAGATCCACCCTTAGTATATCAAATAAAAATAAATTTTAACTCTTTTATTACTCAAATGGAATCCTTACATAAATGAGGTTCCATTCAGAAGATGTGTTAGATTAAACTCGCTTTAGTTTAGAGATGAAGTATATTTTCCTTCTTTTTATTGTATTACTAATAATAAAAAACTCTTGTAAAATGGATTCAAGTATACACCATGTCAATCATTATATTGTCTACAATAAATCAAGAATGATTCAAGTATTTATTGTGTCAAAGATTGTCTACAATGTATCAAGATTCGCACTTTACAAAATTAAAAATGAAAAAATGTAAAAGGAAGAAAAATATAACAATAGATAGGTGACAGAATCAATAATAATAATAATAATATAAAGTATGTGGTAAAACCATCCATTAATAAATATAATAATAATAATAATAGAGAGGCAACAAATCCATCTTTTAAGAAAGAAAATAATAAGAAAATAAATAATAGAGGGGCGATAAAGCCATCCTCAAAGAAATTAAATAACAAAAAAATAAATAACAGAGAAGAAACAAAGTCATCCTCTAAAAAAGAAAATAAATAACAGAGAAGCGGCATAGCCATCCACTTCGAAGGAAAATAACAAAAAAAATAACAACAGAGGGGCGATAAAGTGATCCTCTAAGAAAGAATTAACATAAGAAAATAAATAAAAAGATAAATACAACATCAAATATAAATATTGAAATTAAGAGTTAGAGAAATTATTATTTTCATACCAATAGTTTTACCCTTTCACCTTAGCATTACGAGGTTAGTTTTCCATAATTAAGGTAAGAAAGAAAAATGAAAGCTGAAGAAGCATGATAATATTATGAAAGAAAGTAAAGATACAAAATTTCTAAAGAGAGAAAAATATTACAAGCACTTAGAACTCCAATAAAACTTTTCCAAACTCACTCTCAAGCTTTTCTCCTCCCTCTCTAGCTCACAAGATGTCTCTATTTATAGACACAATAAGGGGGGTAGGTAACAAAGATGGTAGGTAGCAAATTGCACTAAAGTTGACAAATTGTGTTGCATTATGTATACCGAAAGTAATTGTGAGATTTCTCCTTGATATCCACCAAATCGGCTAATCCTATCAACATAAAATTTGTAGATATTTTCATTATATTTCCAACCATATAACATTTGGACAAATTGGATATGTAATTTGTGAATTATGGCCACAATATCATAGAAAGTTTAGGCTAGACTGTAACAGCAAACATAGTCTATTCAATCACAATTGTTTCCCTTTTAGTGTCCGAATTGTCTAACCACTTGAACATGCAAGTTGTAGAAAATTGTTTCAAATACTCACCCACCAAATTTTGTATGTATTGAATTTGTATTTTCTGAAATAGGGCCCAAATACTACTGTAAGGTTTGGCTAGACTACATTAGTAAACATATTCTTTTCTAGCCCAATTTTGGCCTTTTTGGATGTCTGAATATGCTAACCACATAAATATAAAAGTTGTATGAAATTGTGTCAACTATTCATCCACCAAATTTTGTATGTATTGTATATGTATTTTTTGATATACGGCTAAAATACTACAGTAAGATCAAGTTGAAAAGTAAGCAGCAAATAAATTTTTAACATTAGGTGTTGTATTGAATCTTTATGTTTCAATTATTTTAGAAATATGATCATAAATCAAGATTTAATTGATGCATATATCCATTAGAATACGTCTCAAGAGTCAAAAAGATAATGCTCCTTACTCAGCCATCCTCAATGAATTTATTTTATCTACTAGAATGCGTCTCAAGAGTCAAAAAAATAATGCTCCTTACTAAGTCATCCTCAATGAATTTATTTTATCTACTTGATCTATAGACATCATTCCCAAATAATCACAATTTAGCTTTGATTCATCCAATTGAGTTTATTTTTTATTTTTCTCTCCATCATTAAAAGATGCACAAAATTAAATATAAATACGAAAAATAAATGCTTAAATATGACAAAAAGATAAGATAAAAGTTTATAATTTATGGTTATAAAACTCACTCATCATCTCTGATACAAAATGTAATATCTTAAAATTTTTATTTTTAAATAATATTTTATTATAAACAAGTATGATTATTTTTAATGACTATGCATGTTTTACTAGAAGTAAATATATTTTTATTTAAAATAATTATTGTTTTGCTTAAAATAATTATACTGACCTTTAATAAATTTTTGTTGTAATTTTAGAAATATTCTTTCTTTTATTATACATAAAGATATTTATTTTGTGTTTTGTTTTATTAAGGTTTTTATCAAGAAAAAACATGATATAAGAGTTCAACTAAATTTTTATGAGAATAAAAAAATTTAGAAATTTTTAAGATATTTTAGGATGAAAAACGGTATTTATATGAATATATATGAAATAAAATGAAAATAAATCTAAATATTTAATTATTAAATAATAATAAAATAAAATAAAAATAATGAAAGGGAAAGGAGAACGGAAGAGAGACGAAGAACTGAGAGAGTCTGCATATTTTGATGAACATTGATAAATAGTACTTTTCAATTTTATCTTTAGATTTGGAGTGCCTATTGGTTTCTAATCTCAAAACTGATGGTACCACTGGATTCAAGACAGAGAATACTACGATTTTGACCGATCAATTTTTTAAATCGACCGTTGAATTACCGTAGATCTGAAGTAGAAAATCTCAGAAAAAGGTAAACTATGAAACTCTTACTTAGATACCTCCAATTAAAAATCTGACACCGTAGATGGATTCAAAAGCTAGATAAACCTTAGGATATGAATTTTTTCGGCCATATGCCAACTTGTTGTTCGTCGTGAATAGTGACTTTCGGTCGGCTTAAACAGTGACCAATCTCCCAGAGTCATTTTCTAGGTTTTTGGACCCTTCGGACACGTTTTTGAAGTGTTCTTAGTCAAATGTGGATTGGAAAAGTGCATTTTTGGACTGTCTAATCTAGAGCTCTTACCCTGTGAGTAGATGATTCTTTCTATGACTTACCATATACTCTTCTTGATCTTTAAGCATGTATATGATTATGTTTATGAGATATTTACACTTTTATATGTTACTGAGATGCATTAAAATTATATGAATTGCCTACAATTTGAAATACAGTTCAAGAAGAGTATAGTTTTGAAACTGGATTTCTGAACCCATGGAATATTTGATTTTACATGTATTTCTCACTAAATGATAAAGTGAATATTTATGCACGTGGCATTGATTTATAAAGCTATATGATTGCCTTAAGATGATGTGATCATAGAATACCACATTTCAAGTTATGACAAGAAAATACCTTCAATTAGGCCTTTAACTCGTGCAAGAGCTAAGAGGCTTGGAATGAACCTAGTTACCTTGCTGAAAATTGAAGACACTTGAAGAAAACAACAGTCAAGAGGCTATACATCTGAATATCTTTTTAATTTCTGATGAATTTGAATAATTACTATTGTGTGGTAGGTGATTATGTGCCATGAAGTCATATGTACGTTTTTTCTTGTAAATGGCAGAATGCATAGACTTTCTGCCATCTAACATTTATTTCTTGTATCTCTTAGGTTCAGCCTTGCATTTATTGCTCTTAGACTTTTTGCCACTAGCATTTATTACTGCTCTTAGACTTGCTACCATCTATGTACGTTTTTAGGACTTTTCCTTGTAAATGGCAGAAAGCATAGACTTTCTGCCATATAGCATTTATTTCTTATATTTTCTAGGTGCTGCTCTTAGAATTACAAGATAGTATAGCTAGGTCTCTTAAAACTAGCTTACTCATTTATATATGAGATGTATCACACAAGATCAGCACAATTGAATGACCATTTCGAATTTTTCAGTATTGTTCAAGTGTGTTTCTTGAAAATACAGCTTCTCTTATCTAACTTAGGTTAGTGGTGAGAAACTTCTGATTTCTTATCATTCACATCCCTTTAATTCTTGAGTGTGGTGAAATTAATCCAAATCAACTTAATTGTGGCGCCCTAGGCTTATCAATTGAGTGATTTGGTTTTCTTCTTTGTTTGTTTCAAGCTAAACCAGATACGAAATCCAGTGCTCATCCTCTTCACGTTTTGAGGTCACATCATATTGGTATCAGAGCTTCTGGTTAGTAAACCTGAGTTTAAACACTTAGAGAGTGATCTACCCTCAAACACCTTGACCAGCAACCTAAGAAAAGCATCATGGTAAAAGGGAGTGATTCTGGAGTCCCTAGAGGGATTAGCCTAGAACAAGCTCAAATTATTGGCCTGCAGAGGAGACAAAAAGAGATGATGGAACAAATGGCTCAACTCACCAATCAAATGACAAGACTCATGGATCTACAGCTAAGACAACCAAGAAGAGAGGAGAATGTTGAGTCTAACGGTGCCGAAGCTGAGTTTGAGGAGGAAGAACAACCCTTGCATAGGAGGTAGCCTAAAGTATAGAAGATTAACATCAAAATGAAAGTTCCTCCATTTAGGGGAACAAGTTCTCCTGAAGAATATTTAGAATGGGAACAACGAGTGGAGAAAGTCTCTGAATGTCAAGAGTATTTCGAGATAACCAAATGCCGCCTTGCTGCCCTTGAATTCACTGATTATGCAAATCTGTGGTGGGAGAATTTGAAGAATCAACGAAGGAGAGATGGTGAAGAAGAAGTAAGAAGTTGGAGGCTAATGAAGAGACTCATACAAAAACGGTTTGTGCCTGACTATTATAGGCAAGAACTTTATTTCAGACTTCAAAACTTGAGGCAAGGAGGTATGAACGTGGAAGACTATGTGAAGGAATACGAAACCTTGGTGATTAGGTGTGAGCTGAATGAACCACAAGAGCAAACCATAGATCGATTTTTGGGTGGCCTAAACAAGGAAATTGTTGATCTAGTAGAGTTGCAGAATTATGTTTTCTTTGAAGATGTAATTAAATTAGCCATCAAAGTATAAAGGCAGAAGAAAAGAGTGTATGGGAGGAACTTTGGGGTGACTAAACCTATGGGAGGAAAACCATTCCAAACACTTTCTCAAACAACAGCAAAACTTACCAAAGGGGATAGTAAGGAAATGGAGAAAAAAGGATCAACCAGAACTGAGAGTTTTAGGGAAAGGGAGAAAGCGGTAGAAAACCATCCCCTTAGAAGAAGTAGAGATATTAAGTGCTTGAAATGTTTGGGGCATTGCCATATTGCATCAGAATGTCCTAACAAAAGGGTGATGATTTTGAAGGAAACACAAAGAGAGATAGAGAGTGACGATGAGGGTATTTTGGAGGACTATGAGGGGAATGAGTATCTAAAAGAGGCAGAGGTTGTTGAATATGCAGATGAAGGTGAAATTTTGGTTATTAGGCGTGTCTTGAGTATCCAAACCAAAGCAAAGGAAGAACAACGATAGAATATTTTTCATACGAGGTGTACTATTGAAGGCAAAGTTTGTAATGTCATTATTGATAGTGGAAGCTGCACCAATGTTGCTTCCACCACTTTAGTTGATAAACTAAAGCTAACTACCATGAACCACCCCCAACCATACAAATTGCAGTGGCTGAATGAAAAAGGCAAAGTGAAAGTCACGAAACAAGTGAAGGTTCCAATCTCTATTGGGAAGAATTACAGAGATAAGGTATTATGTGACATTGTCCCAATGAGTGATGGACATTTGCTACTAGGGAGGCCATGGCAATTCGATAGGAGAGCACTGCATGATGGCTATAAAAATACCTATGCCTTTGAGAAGGATGGAAAAAAGATTGTGTTGGCACCACTTAAGCCAATGCAAGTACAGCAAGAGAAGACAGTAAAAGAAGAGTAGAAAGCAAGCTGCTTGGCTACTAAAAATGAGAACATTGAATAGATGTAGTCTCATTCTATTGCTAATGCTTAAGGAGTTTCAAGAGTTAGAAAATGAAGTATCCCCACATGTGAAGAAACTATTAGAAGAATTTAGAGATGTCTTTCTTGAAAAGTTGCCTAAGGGATTACCACCCTTAAGGGGGGTTGAGCATCAAATCGATTTGGTACCAGGTGCTGCTTTGCCTAACCGACCTGCCTACCGAATGAATCCCACAAAGGCAAATGAAATTAAAAGACAAGTTGAGGAGCTGATTGAAAGAGGCTATGTAAGGGAATCCATGAGTCCATGTTCTGTTCCGGCATTGTTAGTACCAAAAAAAGATGGTTCAATGAGAATGTGTGTAGACAGCAGGGCTATCAACAAGATCACTGTCAGGTACCGCTATCCAATTCCGAGATTGGATGACATGCTTGATGAGCTACATGGTGCTAAGGTGTTCTCAAAAGTTGATTTGAAGAGTGGCTATAACCAAATTCGTATGAAGGAAGGAGATGAGTGGAAAATAGCATTCAAAATAAAGCATGGCCTTTATGAGTGGATGGTAATGCCTTTTGGGCTATCTAATACCCCTAGCACTTTTATGCGTCTAATGAATTTTGTGCTCAGATATTTCATTGGCAGATTTGTCGTAGTATATTTCAATGATATTCTAATTTACAGCCAAAGTTATGATGAGCATGTAGAACATTTGAGGCAAGTATTGGAAGTGTTGAGAAAGGAGAAACTCTATGCAAATCTGAAGAAATGCTACTTTTGTCAAGATCATGTAAATTTTCTTGGCTTTGTAGTATCTCATCAAGGTGTGGAAGTTGATCAAGAGAAAATCAAAACAATCAAAGAATGGCCTATTCCCAAAACCATAACTGAAGTAAGGAGTTTCCATGGACTCGCATCTTTCTATAGAAGATTTGTTCAAGATTTTAGCACTATCCTAGCACCATTAATAAAATGTATAAAGGGGGGAAAAGAGTTTGAATAGAATAATGCAGCCCAGAGGAGTTTTGAACTAATTAAGGAGAAATTATGCAATGCCCCTATATTGGCACTACCAGACTTCTCCAAGACATTTGAGATTGAATGTGATGCTAGTGGAGTGAGGATTGGTGCTATTCTACTACAAGAAAGGTGTAATAACCCAAACCTTTGAAGGTTAAGTACAAATCATTTGAAACAAGGAAGTTGAGAACAATGTAAAATTTTAGAGCGTTTTTGACATTTTCTTCTAACCTTTCTTCACTCATATAAGCATAACTCTCTCATATGAAATCTAAATTACATGATTCTGATTTCTGTGGAAATATAAGACATATATCTACAACTTTGATGTTGGGAACTTTCGTTAATTCCGTTAATATTATAGTGATAAGAGGCAAAAACCGCAGCATAGTGTGGTTTGGACCTTTGCTCACTATTTTATGTATAACTCCTTCATATGAACTCTAAATTAAGGAATTCAAGTGTCTACAGAAAGCTAAGACTACAACTTTTATGTTGGACGTTTTGTCAAATTCGGCTAAATGAGTTTGCCGCGGCAAGAATACTGCAGCATTTTCCCGAGAGCATGAGATTTCTAGTTTCCAAACTCGCCACGGCAAAAATATGCTCGACGCCGGCGAAAATCGCAGACCAGCAATCTCGCCGTGGCGAGAATCGTCAGAGAGGCATTTTTTTGCGGTCCCCCCTCCCTTTTTCCTTCATTTCCTCCATAGCTGGACCTTCCTCTCTCTCTCTAGAATTTTCTCCACCTTCTCTCTAAGATATCTCATCATCCGGACGTCCGATTTGAGCAAGCAAGGTACCGTTGGACTCATGGGAAGGAGAGCTACAAACCCCACCGATCAGTTTCGCCGAAAAACCGTCGGATTGTCGCCGAAAAATTGCATGAATAGTAACCTCCAAGGTAAATTTCGTCCAATCGCGTTTTAGGCTTCGTTCTTACCGAAATTCTTTCCATAGATAGTCTTAGAATTAGTTTTTATGCTAGAATATAGGGTTTTTAGGTTTCGACGTGAATAGTGTTTCCAGCGAGTGAATAGTGTTTTCCGGCATGAATAGTGACATTTAGGATTTATCTAATTTTCATGTTATGTCTATGTTTTCCAGGTTGTTGAGCCACTACGAGGTGTAATTCTCGTTGTTTGACTCCTAGTACGGTGAGTGGATTTTTCATACTATAGCGCATGTTTTAGGAATTTGATTTATAACTCTCTCGTATGATTTTAACTAGTTGGAATGTATGTTAAATTGTTTTACCGCTTTGAAAACCAATATGTTCCAACCATGTTAGAAATTATAAATTTCAATCCTAGTTGAACCCTAAGTATGCAGGGCAAGCATCTAGACTGATAATTCTCCATTTGAGTTAGATTTATAGAAATGTGAACTTAGTCATAGAAATGAACTAAGTTAACCATGAAATAATTTGATGCATGCGAACATCTATGTGACGTCTACAGACGATATGTTTAAAGGGAAAGTTTATGATGATAAAGGTCTCCATGGGAATACATGGATGAAATATATTTTTAGAACGAAATTTTATGCATGAAAAGAGCTAGATGGAGAATTATCGCTTTATTATAATGTTATTGAAATGTTTTATTTTAAACTTTTTGAATAGCATATTTCAAATGTTTTCTATTGGAGCGAACCTTTTAGATCACTGTTAGCTAGCCGCAAGGAATGCTAGCCCTGGTGCACCATGGTCATGCGAAGGCTTCGGCCTAGGATACTGTGACGGGCATATGACTGCCTACGACACAGGGATTTAGGGTGGACTTATGTCTACGCCTACAGTGATTGCCATACCATTACTATGTGCTTGGGGGATTTAGGGTGGACTTATGTCTACGCCTACAGTAATTACCCTACCCTTGCTGTGTGCCTGGGGGAGATGATAGATCTGTTAGGAAAGATCTCCAATAAACTGAAGCATTTTTCTTAAAGATTAAATATTTCTAAACAAGCTCATTCATCATTATTATTGCATAAATAACTTCATTTATTACTTACCATGCATAATTGATTTGCTTTACGGTTACTAATTTAAATCCTGATTTATCTTTTGAATATACATTTGAACTGTTTAGCTTTTCTTTCAATAAATTATGGTTAAATGCTTAATGTTTCTATTATTATCTTTACACTTGGATTTCAATTATTAAACCCATTGCGAAACACTCGTGCTTGGTTTGCCCTGTTTCAATTATAGCATGATTTACCCATTCACTGAGATGTGGTCTCACCCCTCTTCTGTTTTCTCTCCACAGATGGTCAAAGAGACTTTGATCCAGTTACAGCTTCGTAGAAGGCTGAATATAGCGTTGGTGAGCCCCAGTTTAGGCAAGGCTATTTTGTAATGATTGTCTAGTTTAGTTTATGTCTAGAGTAACTCCATGAACTTACAGGCAGGATCCTCGCTTCTTGCATATTTTGATGTGTTGTTTGGAAAATAGTTTTATGTTTTACAACGATGTTGTATTATGAGGCCATGGGCCAAGTTGAATCACAAATGTTGGATTCATGAGATATATATATATATATACAGTATTTCCTTATATTGGATGTGGCATATGTGGCCAGTTATATTTATTATGTACTTTGAATTGTATGCTGGATGTTTGTATGTGCTATGCGTTAGGCTTGCGGTTAGGGGGAAACCCTTATGCCGTGCCGATCATGTGTTCCATCATTTGGGGCCATGACAAAAGGTGCCCTATTGCATATTTTAGTGAGAAGCTAAGTGGGGCTTGTCTTAATTATTCAACCTATAATAAGGAGTTCTACTTCCTGATTAGAGCTCTTGAAACATGGCAGCATTATTTGTTACCAAGAGAATTTGTTATCCATACATATCACGAATCCCTTAAACATTTGAAAGGGCAGAGCAAGCTAAACCGATGACATACTAAATGGGTGGAATTTCTTGAAGTATTTCCATATGTTCTAAAATACAAGAAAGGGGATACCAATGTTGTTGCTGATGCTTTATCCATGAGGTATGCATTGCTTTCTATGATGAATGCAAAATTGTTAGGTTTTGAATTTATTAAGGATCAATATGTTGAAGATCCTACACTTGCTAAAACTTACCAAGCTTGTGAAAAAATAGCATACAAAGGGTTTTATAGGCATGAAGGGTTCTTATTTCGTTTGGGAAAGCTTGTAATCCCAGATTGCTCCATGCGGGAATTGCTTGTCGGAGAAGCATATGGGGGAGGATTGGCTGGCCATTTTGGCGAAGCAAAGACATTAGAGATGCTGAAAGAACACTTTTATTGGCCAAATATGATCAGAGATGTTCATCATGTGCTTGAGAGATGTATTGTGTGTAAAAAGGCCAAAAGCAAAGAAGCTACCCATGGTCTTTACATGCCCTTGCCTATATCAGATCAGCCTTGGGAAGATATAAGTATGAATTTTGTGCTTGGCCTACCTTGAACTCAGAGGGGAAAGGATTCGGTCATGGTTGTTGTGGATCAATTTTCAAAAATGTCACATTTCATTCCATGCCACAAGTCAGATGATGCTGTGAATATTTCCAATCTGTTTTTCAAGGAGTTTGTTCGACTCCATAGCATTTCAAAGAGCATTGTTTCAAACCGTGACTCAAAATTTCTGAGTTACTTTTGGAAGACCTTATGGCAAAAATTAGGCACAATATTGCTTTTTAGCACTGCCTATCACCCACAAACTGATGGACAAACAGAAGTGGTAAACCGTACACTCTCTACTTTGCTTAGAACTGTCATTAGTAAAAATTTGAAGAATTAGGATGAATGTTGGCATATGTTGAATTTGCCTATAACAGAAGTGTGCATAGTGCTACTAAACATTCTCCTTTTGAAGTGGTTTATGGATTCAATCCGTTAACCCAACTTGACTTAACACCATTGCCACTTTATGCTCGAGAATTTTTGGATGGAAAACAGAAGGCTGAGATGATCAAGAAGTTGCACGAAAATGTTAAAATGCAAATTGAGAAGAAGACCTCAATCTATGAGAAGGCTACAAATAAAGGGAGAAATTTTGTGCAATTCAGACCTAGAGATTTAGTATGGATCCATCTTCGAAAAGAGCAGTTTCCAAACAAAAGGCAGTCCAAATTAATGCCCAGGGCAGATGGTCCATTTCGAGTCTTAGCAAAGGTAAATAACAATGCATACAAAATAGAGTTGTCTGGTGATTATAGAGTTTCAGCTACCTTCAATGTTAGAGATATTTCTCCTTATTTGCAAGATGAAGATGATTTGGATTTGAGGGCAAATCCTTCTCAACCAGGGGAGGATGATGTGATCATAGAATACCACATTTCAAGTTATGACAAGAAAATACCTTCAATTGATCCTTTAACTCGTGCAAGAGCTAAGAGGCTTGGAATGAACCTAGTTACCTTACTGAAAATTGAAGAAACTTGAAGAAAACAGCAGTCAAGAGGCTATACATCTGAATATCTTTTTAATTTCCTTTGAATTTGAATAATTACTATTGTGTGGTAGGTGATTATGTGCCATGAAATCATATGTACGTCTTTTTCTTGTAAATTTCAGAATGCATAGACTTTCTGCCATCTAGCATTTATTTCTTGTATCTCCTAGGTTCAGCCTTGCATTTATTGCTCTTAGACTTTTTGTCACTAGCATTTATTACTGCTTTTAGACTTGCTGCCATCTATGTACGTTTTTAGGACTTTTCCTTATAAATGGCAGAAAGCATAGACTTTCTGCCATCTAGCATTTATTTCTTGTATTTTCTAGGTGCTGCTCTTAGAATTACAAGGTAGTATAGCTAGGTCTCTTAAAACTAACTTACTCCTTTATATATGAGATGTATCACACAAGATCAGCACAATTGAATGACCATTTCGAATTTTTCAGTATTGTTCAAGTGTGTTTCTTGAAAATACAGCTTCTCTTATCTAACTTAGGTTAGTGGCAAGAAACTTCTGATTTCTTATCACTCACATCCCTCTAATTCTTGAGTGTGGTGAAATCAATCCAAATCAGCTTAATTGTGGCGCATCACATCTATATGTGATAAACCCTGAATGGGTAATTTATGACAGATGAATTTGTACTGAGACTGAAAGTCTGTATTATATTGAGAAGTTTATACTGGATTATATGGCATATTTGCATATGATATTTTCTGTGAAGGAATCCTATTGGAAACACTGTCTGCTAATAGTAGGTGATGTTAGCCCTGGTACACACCTTGATACCTCAACTAGCAGAAGGTGGTGCTAGCCTCGTGTGAGGGCCAACACACGAGTTATGATGTGTGATGGAGAGCGGGATGCCTCCTGTATGAGCGAGATGCCAATTATATGAGATGTGATTTTCCTTCCCTTGCTGTGTGCTTGGGAAATACCCATATAGAGTCCATTTGCATGTCCTCTTAAATGGTTGTAGGGCAAACCTCAGCGGGATGCTGAGTTTAGGCAAATCCTATACCACCAAAGTACAGAATGGGTTAAACTCTGATATGAGATTCTCCAAAAGTTTTCATGTGAAAGGTTTTGATGCATTACAGTATTTGAACAATGATCATACCATATTACATATGATTTTGAATATCTGAATTTGATATGAACCTAGAATATTTGAAATGTGGGTTCCATATGAATGTACTTCTGAATTGTCATTTTCAATGTGATAAATTTTAAAATGAGTACATCTATATGTTGACCTAAGAGGTCATATGAGGGATTATCTGCTCACTGAGTTGTCAAACTTACTACACGATATTTTTATATTTTTTAGATAAGAATATAGAGTTTTGTCTTTTCCCTTCAGATGGGTGATCAGCTAGGCGACATTTTCTCTGGTGAGCCTATTTTGTTTCTATGGCTCATAGATTTTGATTTGTATTATACTTGTACTCTAGAGTATGCTCTATATGCCACAAGCAGGATCCCTACTTCTGCTGTTACTCTGATGTTTATGGACTTGTTCCGTATATGGTATATGCATGGGAGAACCTATATGTATATGTTTTCCATGATAAAGAAGTGAATTATGCATATTTATGAAAAATATATGTTCATAGTATATATATTTCACGTGCCTTTAAAGTAGGGGCATGACACAAAAAATTTTCAAGTCTTCCTATATAGGTATAACAGCAACCTTTTAGAGAGGACCCATACTTGGAAGCCAATCATCTAGCCAAATTTTAGTAGTTTTGCCATTCTCCACCGTCCATGCTATCCCATCTTTCACAGCCTGCCACATTTATTGGACCTTTCCCCATAGGTTGGAAGCGTCCTTCCTTTTGTCAATTAGGATGGGAATGAGACTGTTGTCACTTGTGTATTCAGCTTGAAGAATTTTCACCCACAAATCATTTGGATGTTGTATGAAACCCCAAGCTATCTTTATTAGGAAAGCTTCATTCATCCCTCTTAATTTCTTTAGGCTTAGGCCTCCCTCATCCTTCGATTCACACAACTTATCCTAATTGACTAGTTATATTTTTCTTGCCTATTCTGTATCTCCCCAAATGAAGTTGTGGCTCATTTTTTCAAGTTCATCACATAAGCCCATAGGAAGGAGGGCGGTTTGAATGGAGAGGAAAGGAAGATTGTTAAGCACACTACTAGTCAGTGTTATTCTTCTTGTAAGAGAAAAAAATTTGACTTTCCATCTGCTTAGTCGTTTCTTACCTTTCCCTACTATATGCACAAAGGTTCTTTTAGTGACCCTTCTATAGCTAAAGGGTATGCTAAGGGAAAACCTAAGTTGCATATCTACTAGAAACCTAGCTCCTGGCAATATTGTTTTGAGTGGTTGTGATTAATATTGGCAGAGAAGAGGCATTTAGTCTTCTCTCACTGACCAGTTGTCCAAAGCTACAACAAAATGTGGTAAGTAGAGTCTTAACCATTTTGTATTAGTTCAAATTTATCTCTATAAATAAGATGAGGTCATATGCAAAAAAAGAAATGAAAGAGAATAAGTTCGTTCTTGCAAATTCGGATGGGTTTCCAAATTTTGTTCTCTACTACCCAGTTAATGTAATGGTATAATCTTTCAATACATAGGACAAAGAGATAGGGGGATAGAAGATCACCTTGTCTTATGCCCCTTGTCATTCTGAACTCCTTTTGATTTCTTTATTCCATAAGATGCTCATAGATCTGGTATATATGCACTTCATGATAAGGTTCACAACATGTTCATGAATTTCAACCTCTCAAAGCGTCTCTTCAAGAAAGTCACATCTAATCCTATCATAGGCCTTTTCAAGGTCAAATTTGATGACTATCACACCATTCTTCCCTTTTTTCCTTCTCATGGAATACATAACTTCTTAGGCTATGATACTATTGTTAGAAATGTGTCTCCTTAGAATGAAACTATTTTGGCAAGTACCTATCTACCGTTGTATGAAAGGCTTCATCCTATTGGCAATAGTTTTAGTTAGGATGACATTACAAAGAGCAATAGGCCTAAATTCCTTTCGGCATTCTAGATTTTCCACTTTTGGAATTAAGACAATGAGGGCCTGCTTTATATTATCCACCAGATTGGGATTGGAAAAGATTTCTTCGATAAGTTTGCATATAGAAGGACCAACCACCTCCCACTGACTCTAGATGAAGATAGCATGGAGGTCATCTGGTCCTGAGGCTTTGAAGGCTCCTAAGCTGAAAGCTACTTCTTTGATTTTCTCCTCCAAAATAGGTTTTTGAAGCTCACTTAGTTCATCTTCACTGATCTTTGGGAAACATTCTTTTAGGGGAAGAGGTTGGAAGGGATCATCATTTTGAGTGTATAAAGATTGGCAAAATTTTCTTGCCATAGTTTTAAGGTTGTCAGCATCTAGTTCCCACCTTCCATTGTCGTCTTTCAGGGGTGACAATTTTGTTCCTTCTTTTTTTAGCCATTGTGGAGGCATGAAAAAATTTATTATTCCTATCCCCCATCTTTAGTCACTTACATCTAGATTTTTGGAATCATATGGCTTCTTCCTTGATAAGAATATTCTCATATTCTTTACACAATTATGTGTTAAGGTCAGAGTGATGTGAGTTGTCCTGGTTAGTGAGAGCTCTGTCAATCCCTGCTAGTCTTCTGATAAGGGCTCTATTTTGTTTAAACACGTTGCTAAAAACCCTTTAGTTCCATAGAGCAACTTCCTCCTTAAATTTGACTGAAGTTGTATTCTAGTTTTATTTCTTTCCCTAAGCTTTAGTGACTATCTCTAGGAACGAATTATCAAGTAGCTAAGCTGCTTGAAATTTCAAGGGCCTGTTGTTTTTGTCTTGCCTGTTTCTTTGCCAACGATTTATGTAAAGGGGTCAATGGTCAGATTTCAAAGCTAGGCAGTGGACCACCACTGTTTTTAGGGAAGGATGTTTACCAATCCAAATTGCTGATGGCGTGATCGATTCTTTCCTTGACTATCCCTCTCTCCCAAGTGAACTTTGGCCCCTTGAAATCGAGATCAATAAGGGAATTACCATAAATGAAGTCCTTGAATTCCCTCATAGACATCCAGTTCATGAAGCTACCTCCTATTTTCTTAGTGGCATTTTTGTAGGCATTGAAGTCCCTCCAAAAAAGCCAAGGGATGCCCAGTTTGGAGTTAAGTATATTTAATTTCTGCCATAAGTCTCTTCTACCCAAGTAGTTGAGGCTCCCATGCACAGTCATTACAATACATTTCCTGCTCTCCTTCTTGAAAGTAACTTCATAATGGATGAATTTTCTATCTTTAAGTATAATCTTTAGTTGTGGCACTGACAGAGGGATCCAGTGCTTTAATTCAAAATAAGCTGCTACAAAAGCTTAAGGATCCCAAAAGCTTCTCAATTCCTTGCTCTATAAGAGACATGAAGATTGACAGATCCCTATGAGACCTTAAAGCAAATGTGAGCCTCATGCCTCTTTCAGTTTTTTGACTTGAAGCCTACCACTCTTTCTTACCGATCCATCAAGCATCTAATAGGTATATTAGAGGATGTTCCTCTAAAGGTGGGTAAATTTTATATACATGTTGATTTTGTGATTTTAGAGATAGAGGAAGATGACAAAATCTCCATCATTCTTGGAAGGCCTTTCCTAGCCACAGTTGGTGCAATCATCAATGTAAAAGATGGAAAGTTTTCTTTGAATGTAAGAGATGAAAAAGTAGAATTTAATTTAAATGATACGATGAACCCTCCTTCTCTAAATGAATCTTGCTGTATGATTGGCTTACCTGAACATAATATGAATAATAATGCCATGAATTTTCCTTCCTCTAACCCACTTGAGTTATACTCTGTGAAAACTAATTTTGTTTATAATAAACAGGGAAAAGAAAAGAAGGATGTTGAGGAGGCAATCCAAGCTCTAAAAGTAGAACCTAAGCCACCTTCTCTCAACCTCAATAGAGCTAAGGAGAAAAAGAATGAGTCAAAAAGATCCTTGAAGGCTAATGGGCAACATTCCAAACATTATACTGAGAAGCAATGGATAGCAAAGAGAGTTATTCAAACTCTCTTCAATCTTCCTTGAGTGGAAAGCATGCTAAGGAGTCGAGCTAATGACTTTAAACAAGCGCTTTGTGGGAGGCAACCTACATTTTAATTTTTGAGTTTCTTTTTACTTAGTTTCATTGCTTTTGGTTTTGTTTTTATCTTTAATTTTAATTAATTTTGTAGGCTAGGAGTTTAAGAGTGTTTCTAGGTGTTTTGCAAGTCACAATTTGCATTTCCAAGAGTGAAGAAGGAAAGAATCTAAAGAAATCTTAAAGTAAAGCAAAAACTGAGGCAAAATTCGAGAAATTTAGGATTCCAGCAGCCAACACGGCTAGCCCGTATGATGCACCACACCCGTGCTTCAAGCACGGGCCAAATTCTAGAAAAATTGGTTTTTCTAGCGTCAAGCACGGGTAGGTCATGCCCCACATCTAGGTCCAAAAGCACCCTTTGCCCATGTTGTTTAACACGAGCCTTTTCTAAACAATTCCCAAATCCAGCGCCAAGCACAGGCTTGTCGTGCCTTATGACACAGTCGTGCCTTTAGCCCCCATCCAACACACCCTGCCCGTGTTCCTCAACATGGGCCTAATCCAGGAGGATTGGGCATTCTAGCCCGAAGCACGGGTGGGCCGTGCTTCGAGCCTAGGTAACTATTTCTTCTCCGTTTTTCTTATTTTCTTCTCCCATGTTTCAATATATCCTCACCGTGCCCTAGCCCGTGCCTCAACCAATTACATCGTGCTCTTTTCCTGTCCCTTCCCAACCCTATCTCCTTCCTTAATCTTCTCCACACCCGTACCCTAACCTAATCCCTCTCCCCTATACCCAAATATGCTCGTGCCCTAGCCAAGAAAAGCACCCTAATTTAGCCTCCCAAATCCCTGCTTTCCTATACCCAGAAACCACTCCCCTGCACACCAGCAAACCGTAGCCTTCACTCTCACCCAGCTTTTCCGCTTCCCTACACACCCAAATCCAAATTCCCCTGCATTACCTATGCCCTAACCAGCACACCAAAACTTGAGCCCCCTCACCATTCTCCCCAACTTATTTCCACTCCACTCTTACCATTCTCTCAAAATTTCTCTCCAAGCGAACTCCAAACACCACCTCCACAAACAAACCCAGCCTATACTCTCTACTAACACAAACACATAAATTTCCCAAATACCCGTAGCCTATACACTCCCTACAAAACCTTCATCAGTAACCCATCCTCCTCTAAGCATCATCTCCCACCCACTACCTTAAGCCCCATGCCCTTTCCCCTACATTACCTCTACTGTATTGCATTACTGGCTGCTAGAAGCACATTGTTGTATCTCATCATACTTCACTCAGGTAATTTTAGATTTCTTGCCATTTATTTAAAATTCTGGATTGAACATTCTGCACTTGGTAATTGATTTTGAATTGGGCTGGTTTTTTCTTTCTGCAATTGGTTTCAATCTACTGGTTTAATGCATTGAACTTTCTGCACTTCATTTGTCTGCATTTCCGACATTTTTTGCCAAATTTTTTGCTTTTGCTTACTTCACTTGAGCTTCACTTGCTGGACTTGCTGCATTCGAATTTCCCTCCCACTATTTAGACTTGCTAGATAGTTTATTTGCATGGGACTCATTGATTAATTTTAGTTAAAATACTACAGTATTTGGAAAAATTAGTTATTCAATTTGCCGGTTACTTGGTTGGCTACATTACTTCACTGGTTGCCTAAATCCTAATTTTGGATAAACATTTGAATTCTAATTTTAGACTTGGTTTAATCTGTACTATTATTGGTTTGTTGCACATATGGATGATTATTTGAAGTTTTAATTGCATGATAACCAACTGAAATTGAAATCACCTTGCTAAAAATTTCTTGGTTTGCCTGGACTAATTTCTGCTTAGCAATTGAATATTTTGCTGTCCTGATTTACAGTGTGATTGCATTGCTTGATTAATTAGTTTTTGGCCCTGCTCACCCCACTCCCTATTATATATTGAATTGCATATCATCAAACATGGGTCCGAAAAGAGCCAGAACTGCCAATCCTCCTCCCAATCCTAGCAACCACGTAGAGGATGAATTCAAATACCGTCCCAACTTCCTCACCATATCAATGAGTATGGTATTGTGTTTGTTGATGATAGTTAATGAACACGATATGATACTATAGTTAAACGAAAAATGTTAAGTACCCGGTACATGGATGAGAAATGTTTAGACCGGTTAGGTCTTTTAACTGACATTCGCTACCTTGTTGATCGGATTAGGTGGACTACATTCATTGGCCTATGCTACCCGACTTATGCTAAAACCACCTTAGAGTTTTTTAGTTCAGTTAATGTGGTCCTGTTTTGGGGTTCCAACGTCGACCAGGGTCGCATTAACTTTAGATTATTTTAACTTTCTTTTACTTTATCATTGGCTAGATTTAATGCATTATTCAGATTGCCTCCAGGGGAGATAGATCAGTCCCCTCAAGTTTTCTTGCTCAACATTTTTGAAACTCTATTTCTGTTGGGGGGCAATATGATGCATCGAGTTCAAAAGCTTCTTTTATTTGTAATCTCACTTTTAGATATTTACAACGCCTGATGGCTCATACCATTTTTGGTAGAGCTAAAAGTGATGGGGTTGCAAATAAAAAAGAGCTTTGTTTTCTTTGGCCCATGATACACGGTCATAAGGTGGATACTGGTGCTCTTAATGCCCAACAGATGACCAGGGTAGGTAATACCATGAATGGCAAAATAGTCATTGGAGGACTAGTGATTGCAATAGTTAGAGGGCTAGGATTTGAGGCAAATTTTTAGGGTTTGTAACCAATAGTTGGCAGCAACAGGATTGATTTAGAATCCTATTTCCATATGAAATTAATTATGAAAAGAAATGGTGACTATTGGTTGCATCTTAAAGGCCATAATATCTTTTGCCTCCCTAACTCCACTAGGACTGTAGTTACTAGTGAGAAAAACTAGATCTACCCTCTAGAAGAGGGCAGAGAAGGTGATGAAGATTCTGAGGGGGATGACTTCCCCTATGAGTCACTTTTGGCTCTACCACCCCCACCCTCTTCCTATTTTACTGACCATTCAGGTACATCATATGCTCTTCTAGATAATCCAGACTCCATCTCTTCACAGCTTAGTCGAATTGAGGCGAAGTAACTATCGCGGAGAGCTACCCTGCATGCCATGCAAGATTCTATCTAAATCATGCAAGGAATGATGAATGGCTAGTACAATTGGCACCTGAGTCAGAATCCTCCACCTCCTCCTCCAGACAACTAGTGAGCAAGTAAGTCACTTATCCCTTTGCATGTTCTTTCTTTATTACTAACATTATGGACAATGTCAAGTTTAAGCATGGGGGAGTAGACTTTAACTTTTGATTTTCACTGGCTGAGTATATGGTTTTCATTGGATGAACTTTTGATTTGCACTGGCTATTTTCATTGGCTAATTTAGTTGTCTTTTGCATGTATATACTATACATATCACATCTCTCTTGTTTATTTTTCTGCATAATCATATAGTTTGCTATTTTAGATATAGATTGATGTAATATAGATTAATTTTAGCTCATGAACATGTGATGCACAATAGGATATGAAATAAGTAGTTTAAATTTTAGTCTCTCTCTTCTAGGATTAAACCTCTAATTTTTTGAAAAATATATCTCCTATTGTGCTGTGAATTGTATGCCTTTATTGATTTTTAATACTATGAGAGTACGAAGGCTAGGAGAGGAGAAAAATGAGAGAATGTAACACCCCAAAAGTTTTCACTTTGAGTACCCCTTTAAGGCACCAAAAAGGCACTAGTATGAGTATCTAACTGCCTTTACCCTAGTGAGATGGAGCATAAAATACACTCACTGCATATTTCTATAAAAGAAAAAAATGAATGATGAGAAATAAAAGAAATTAAGTGGGAAAAAGAGTAAGAAAAATAAAAATAAGGGTAAGGCAACCTAGGGAGACCTAAAGGATGAGGTGACCTAATTATGTATTTAAAAATTAATTTGACGCATATGTTCAATGGTAACAATAGAAGCATATATATAATAGGAGAATTTTGGTTTAATTTTAGAAGAATCAAGGATATCTGGTAAATGTCTATTCATATATATATTGTGTGCACATTGATTGAGTGAAAAATTACTTGCATTGCACTTTTCTATCCTCTGAAATTTGTATGCATCATCTCCCTTCCTTTTGATGTGACATGTTATTTGCTTGAGGACAAGCAAAGGTTTAAGCATGGGGGAGTTGATAAAGGGAAAATTTAAGTACTTAATGGTTATATTTTATCCTCTAATTCATAGTAAATTTGTGATTATTTTTCTGCTTTTGGTTATGCTTTGCTCTGGATACTACTTTGGCTTGTTTTATGCTTGTAGGTGAGCAAAAGAGGCCTTTCATGAGAGGATCCATATGGACTTAGAACATGATGAGGAGGAAGCAAGGAGGCAACCCTAAAAAAATTGACAAATTCTAAGCCTGGTAGCTTGAAGCACAGCCAACCCGCATCATGAAACACGGTCGTACTTCGTGTCCGTACACTATATGATTTCTAAGGTCTTGAGCAGCCAAATTGTTATAAATACATGGGAAAGCGCAGCCAAGAGGATCCAGACTCATTCACTTTTACTCAGTTTTAGACTTAGGAAACACCATTAGATTAGGTTTAGAGAAGAATTAGTGTTTACTTTCATGTTTTTAGGTTAGATTTGAGATTGATTTGGCATTATATCTCAATTACATTCTGCAAACCAGGTTATATCTTTCAATTCTGCACTTTCTTCTTATTCTACTCCTTTCTTTTAAATTGTATTGAACTTTAATGGTTTACTTAATGAATATGATTTTGATTTCTGATTTTATTATAGTTGAGTAGATTTGATCTAGGATTTTGGTAAACCCATTTATGGTATGATGATGCTGAACTAGTGAATTGAATTGTGGAACCCTAATTGTATTATCCATGGTTAATTAGGATTGACTATTATGCATTGATCATATGAGTTGATGAATGTCTGGCAAACGTTTTATCACGTCTTAGGATATTAATTGATGAACTGAAAGATGAAAATTAATACCGGAACCTAATAGTTAATTAGGGATATCTTAATCACGAAAGTAGTTTAAAGTTTTTTAGGAATGAATAAATTAGTAGGCACAAGAAAACTGATTAATTGTATTCCATGGTTGGCATAGAACTTAATGGATTTAGGTTAAATTAAGAACTACGAAAATAGGCAATTGGATTAACCTAGTTACGATTAGTAATGCTTGAAAGAGGTTTCTAGTTAATTAAGGTTAAACCATCCCCAATTACCTAGATAATTGCAATTAGAGGTACATGTTGAATATTGAATATCAGAAATGTGGTGAACCTTAACCCTAGGCTTTTATTAATTGAATTACTTATTTACTTAATTATGACACACTCTCTCATCGCATTGCATTGATTTAGCTAGCATACTTCATAAAGTCTAGTAGTTGACATTGTTCTCTGTAAGATACGATCTGTACTCGCCGATCTAACTACAGCTACACCGTACGCTTGTGGTTATTTATAAAACAAACACAACAGAAGGACACACTTTAATCATTTATGACGATCCCTCCAAACAAGCACAAGCTTATTGCCAAATGTCTTTTCTATTACGAAGACCACCGAGTCACAAAGCTTATCCGGGAAATTTTTTTTTATTTGCATTCATGCCTTTTGGAAAGAGACGCTAAATCAAGTTCTCAGTTAAGTGAAGGAAGTATGACTACTTTACCAATAGTTAAGATCCAATCGGGATATGTTTCACCTTATATTCCTACTAATGTAATTTCCATTACAAATGGTCAAATATTCTTATCCGCCGATCTATCCATAGTTGGATCTGCAGATCAAATTAAAGCCATGAAACAAGTAATTGGTAAATTAAAATTGGAATTTGGCACAATTTGTAGAATTAGAAGCTTTTGCACAATTCACTTCTAATCTCAATAAAGCTACTCAAAATCAATTGGCAAGAGGTCAACGATTGCGCGAGTTGCTCAAATAATCCCAATCAGCCCCTCTCACTGTAGAAAAATAGATAATCACTATTTATACCAGAACGAATAGTTATCTTCATTCATTAGAAATTAGACAGGTAAGGAAATTTCTTGTTGAGTTACGTGCTTACTTAAAAACGAATAAACTTTAATTTCAAAAAATCATATCTTCTACCAAGACATTCACTTGGGAAGCAGAAACCCTTTTGAAAAAAGCTATTCAAGAACAGATGGAACTCTTTTTACTTTAGTAACAAGTAGAAAAAAATTGATTAATAATTTAATTTAATATTTAAATCATCTTAATAATTAAAATATTATTATTATATTATTATTAAATATTTAAAAAAATTATTATTTATTAAAATTTTGATTAAATTAATATTATTCTAAATAAATTAAAAATTATATTAATTTCAAAATTATATTAATTTATATTAATTAAATTAATAAAAATCTATGATTTTTTTTATAAGATTCTATAAAAAAAAATAGGGGGTCAAGATAAAAATTGTGCATAACTTATGTATATAAGTTAAGTTATTACTCTAAAAGTCTAAGTGTCTTCTGTTAAATTCAAAATATTTTTTTTGATATAGAAATATAAAAATTCAATTAAATATATATATGAAAATAATTTGCGTCCAATAAGATTTGAACCTATACCAAAAGTTTAGAAGACATATGTCCTATCCATTAGACAATGGACTCTTTTCTTTTTATTATAATTGGTTTTTTATTGTTCTATTCGAAAAAAAGAATATGTGAAACAATTCCAGAGATTGTGTATTCAATTTAATGATAAATTAGATTTATTTATGATGAATTGTATTAATTTTAATTTTTACATTAATTAGTAATTAGAATTAATTAAATAATTCTATTATATTTATTTTATTTTTTATTTTTTATTTTTTATTTAAAAACTAATACTAAATAACTAAATTAATTAGTTATATATTAAATATTCAAAAAATTAATTAGTTAAATATCAGGATGTCGATGGACTTCATCGTTCTCCTCTCTTCTTATCGCCAGTGCCTCAAGTTATTTTTCCAAGGGAACATCTAAATTATATAAAAGCTTTTCAACAACCTTTAAATGTTCAAAGAAATCACTCTAATTTTATTAAGGTTCTTCGACTTTAGTTTTTGGTAGGAAAAAATGACAACAAAAAAAAGAACAAAATTTACATGCAAACATGCTTCTAAATTCTAATATATGATTGGTTTATTAAAGGTCACATAAATTTAAAGGTCTCTTGTTTTTTTTTTCATTAAAAACTAAAAATATGACTAAAAATGTTTTTGATAGAACTTTAAGGCAAAATGTTTTTTAAAATTATTTTATAAAATAAGGTGAAAATAGGAAATTTTTAAGAGATGTTTTCATTGTTTCCGAAAATAGTAAATGAATTTTGTAATTTTAAAAGTGAATCTAGTATAAATATTAAAGAAAATAAAAATAATATAATAATTATTGAACATCAAATTAAAAAATTAAGTAACATTTATAGAGATTATTTTAATTTCAAATTTAAATAATTCTATAAAATACTAATAATTTATTTTTCTAAAAATCAAATTTTAAGTAATATATATATATATATATATATATATATATATATATATATATATATATATATATATATATATATATGTATGTGTGTGTGCGCGCTCGTCAGATTCGGATCAGATTTTCAGCCACCTATCCGCTCGACGTCTCCGTTCACGAGCAGCTTGGTCACTCTGTTTTCTGATCTCCTGCTCCCGCGTTCTTTCTCGTTCTACTTGGCTCTCTGTTCTTCTGTTTCGTCTCAGTTTCTTTCACGTCCATCTCCCTCTGCATTGCTCTAATACCACTGTTGCAGAGTTCCTTCCCTTCATTTCTTTTTTACCTCCTTAACTCTGCAACAGCGTATGTGTCAGACTGAGCAGGTTGACGGAGCTCACGAAGTGGTGGTCCTCCCACGTACTTTGCGTTCATTTTTTATTTTTTGTTATTAATTTTGTGTGACTAGGGCGATCTGATTCTGCTTGCCCTTCAAGGTCTCCAAATTCACTTAAACTTGTTGTAACTTGTGTTTAAGTTCTTATAGTTATAAGTTGTACAAAGGAGCTAAAGCCCCTGATCACTACCGGCCCAATAATTTTTAAATTTAATTGAGATCTAAAATAAAATTAAAAAATAAAGTCTTTTTAAAAAAATTTATTAAAATAAATAGTTAAAAAAAATTGAAGTCTAAAGCTATAGTTTTACTATCTTCACCCTTGAACCCTAATATATATATTTTTTTAGCATTGCCATAACTTGGATGTAACCCTTAGTCACTGATATTGAAAGGATTAATTTGACTTCCTAACAATCACCTCTTTTAAGTTTAAGTAAAATTATGTATGCAGCATTCTGCTTTCATAAATTGTTGCAGACTACCATGAATAGTATTCTTCAATTTTAGAAAGCATGGACATCACAAAAAGTACCATTATATCATGTCACCACTCATTCCAATTAGTATTATATCAAATTTATAAAATTCAAAACCAAATACATTTTCATTTTCTGAAACCATGTTTTGAATTTATAAACATGTCTTCTAAAATAAATAAAAAATTGAAAATGAAAATAAAAAACAAAAAAATATTTTTACAAACCAAATAAACTCAGTTTTTCTTCTTCAATGCCTATTCAAACAATGTCTATTGTAATCCGAATCAAATTACAGTAAATATTAAAAAATTTACTTTTCAAAACTCTATTCTCTTAATGATATTGTATTTTATAAACCATAAATAATGAGTTCGTTAAAATTTCAAACAATAAAGTGTCAACCCCACACTTCATTCAATCTCATCACGCCTAATTTCACCTATTGTTTTGAAGACTTTCAAATAAATCCTTTTTATATATTATTGAGTGTTATACATTTCATCTAGAATAATATTTAATATATTTTTGAATTATTGTTTTTTACATAATTTAAATTTCATATTAATATTTGCAACTAAAAGAGCTTGTTTTTATTTTAATATCTATTTATTTATTTGAAATATTTTTAAACTTTTTTTCTCCATGTCTCATAATCACATAATCTTATTAATTTATGGTAATCGCAATCATGAGGTAAATATTGAAATTTATATTTAATAAATACGCTTATTAAAGTAAAAATCAAATTTTTAGAAAATTTTAGTATTCTTCATGATGCAAACAAGTTAAATATAGTTAATAAAAATGAAGAACCTAACTATTGTAAAAAGGAAAGGCCTATCTGGGCTGGCTTGGCTTGGCCCGGCTCAACTCGCTCTAAGGGCAAAGGCCAGTCAAATTGGTCTTATAGACTAGACTTATTTTGATAGTCTAGTCAAGTAATAAGTAGATGAATTTGCAAATATCACTAGTTAGAGTTTGGCCTAGTAGTAGATTATTTACAAGTTTATGCTCACCAAGCCTAAAAGTATAAGGTTACATTGATGCACACTAGACAAGAAGTGCCATTGACAGAAAGTACACATCTAGCTATTTTATATTTGTGGGTGAAAACTTAGTTACATTGAGGAGCAAAGAAAAGGTAGTGGCCTTCTCTCAAGTGTAGAAACAGAGTTTAGAGGAATGGTCAAGAACTATGTGAACTTCTTTGGCTTGAAAGATTGCTATCAGAAACATATTTTGATTTCAATTCAAAAATGAACCTATACTATGATAATTGAATCTCTTAAAATTCAGTCCAACATAATTGTACCAAACACATTGAAATAAACAAACACTTCATCAAACAAAATCTTGAAGAACAAATAATTTGATTTTCATTTGTCAAGTTATGTCACACCTCCATTTTATAAGAACACGATTATCACGAATAGCAAATAACTTTACTCTTAATTTAATACATATATGCTCCAAATAAATCTCATAATAGAGATAATCTTATATGTTCGCAAATTTTTCAGTATATCCAAACATACATGCCAAATCTATATTCATATATATTACACCAAAAGTAAGAATTTTGTCTGTAGTGTTCAGAGTATACTCTAAATTATAAATACATAATAATTTAAATATTGTGAGTCTTGGAAGCAACATAGGTTCACTCAGAGAGTATGATACCTAATTGATCACGTAGCTATAAGATCAAACTCTATAAACTTATTTGAAAAAAAATATAAATATCATGTAGTGAGTTTTACAACTCAATGAGCAGATAATACCTCCTATGACCTCTTAGGTCAGCATATGAATGTACTCATATATTAAAATTTATGACAGAAAATTTACAGTTTAGAGGTACATCTATATGAGACCCGCATTTCAAATATTCTCATTTCAAATCACATTTAGTTATTCAAAATTATATGTATTACAGTATGATCATTAATCAAATATTCTTATGCATCAAAATATTTCTCATTAAAATATTAGAAGAATTTTATATTAGAACCACCATATCAGAGTTCAAGTTCTTTCATACTTTAGTAGTATAGGATTTGTCTAAACTCAACATCTCAGTTAAAGTTTGTCCTATCACCATTCAAGAGGACATGCAAATGAACTTTAATATACGTATTTCTCAAAGTACACAACAAAGGGATAGCAAATCACATTTCATATAGTGGACATCTCACCCAAATATGAAATATTCTGATTTCCTTCACATATCATATTTCGTGTGTTGACCGTCACACAAAGATAGCACCACCCCTATTAACTGAGGTATCAAGGTGTATTAAGGCTAACATCACCTGCTATTAACAAACAGTATTTCCAATAGGATTCTTCCATAAAAATAATTATTTACAAATATGCCATATCGTTCAAAACAAAGGATTCGGTATAATACAAAATTTTCAACCTCAGTATAATTTATATGTCAGAAACTTTCCAATCAGAGTTATCACATATACATGTCATTTTTCAAGGCAATCTTATAGCTTCACATATCAATGCCATGTGCACAATATATTTCATTTACCATATGATAAGAGATACATTCAGAATCATATATTTAATGAGTTTAAAAATTATATTTTTAAAATTATACTATTCTTGAACTTTATGTCAGATTGTCAATCAAGTAATTTAATTCATTTTAAAAACATATAAAGTATAAATAACTTGTAAACAAAATCAATTACACATTTAAAGTTCAAGAAGAACATAGAGTAAGTCATAGAAAGAATTATCTACTCATAAAATTAAGGTTCCAAGTTTGATATCCCCAAATATATTTTTTTCAAGTTAAATCTGATCAAATGGACCTCAAAAATAATTCTGTAGGGTCCGAAAATTTAAAAAATGACTTTAGAATCACGCAATTTGACCTCTGGGAGCTCAGTCAACATTGGTCAATTGATAGATTATTCACGGTCGAAAATACTATTCATCACTGATATCGCTATTTATGCCAACCGAAATTACTATTCACGACGCACAAAAAGTTGTTAGATGACTCAAAAATTTCATATTCTAAAGTTTTTTCACCTCCTGAATCTATCTATGATGTCAAATTTTCAATTTGAACACTTTAAGTAAGAGTTTTAAAACTTACCTTCTTAGAATTTCTCCTTCATTTTTTGGCAAATTTTCAGCCCTATTTCTAGAAATCAATTGGAAAAATTTGTAGTTCTTGTCGTTCTGAATTTGTAGGCAATAGTGGTTTCGAAATCTGAAATCCAAAAGTGCTAGAAATCTAGATATAAGTTTTAGAGTTTTTAGAGAGAGAAAGTGAATTTTGGGAGAGAGAGAGAGAGAGAGAGAGAGAGAGAGAGAGAGAGACTGAATTTCGTACACCTCTCTTCTGCAGATTGTTTAATAATGTCAGGGGGACCATTCTACAAAATTTTAATTTTTGAGGGAGGTCTTGCAATTTTTCGTTATTTATACTTTGACCCCTCAACTTTTAGGAAATTACATTTTGGCCCAAAATTTAAATCATCATATTACCTTCATAACTTCTCAAACAATATAATAAATAAACATATTTTCAATGGTATTTTTTTCATAATCCTCACACTTACCTTTAAAAAAAATTTTAATTTATGGTTTGTCATTTATTTAGGATTTTCTTTCTTTCTTTCTTTCTTTTTGGGTTATTACAAGTTAGAAGATCAATTAGTAGATATAATGAAAAAATCTATCCCTAGGAAGAACTTTTACAAGTTACTCTACAAGTTGGGTATAGAAGATATTTTTGCATTGTTGGCGTGAGTTGCACCTACGGGTAGTTAGAGAGATTTTGTTAAACCCATACCATAGTTGTATATATCCAAAGCAAAAAAAAAAAAAATCCTAGAATATCAAGAAGGGTGTAGTCAAGGTGCGAATTTAACGAGCTAGGAGTGTAATTTGGCCTATAGAAGAAAAGATCTGGAAGAGAACGTTTATACCGGGTCAACTATTGTAGTGGTTGAGGGGGACTTGTTCTGTGATAAACAAATGACTCCAAACAAGAACTTCAGGGCAGTTAATCCTAAGAAAAGAGTAAGAGTAAGTGTTCAGTTGCTGGTGCTATGACTTTAAAGGTGGAAGATACCCTAGGTTCTAACCACCTTGAATGAAGAGTGAGCCAAAAAAATGCAAAACATATCAGAGATGTTGAATTCTAAAAGCACATGTTGGCCCACTTGTGACTCTAGTGAGAAAGGTTCACAAAGTGGTTGAGAAGGGTTTTTAGGGACTCTGCAAGCTGATGTTGTTGATGGGAAAGAAGACCTTCCCTTTCTGGCCTAATCCGATTGCCTGTTTGAGGTGATACCCTTACACACCCTTCCAACTCCTAGGTATAATGGCTAATAGCTCTTTTGTCAGCTCTTTTGTACCTAATTAGGTTGTTTATGTATATGCCAACTATAGATCACCTATGTGAACAATCTTCACCATTGGTTTCACAGCACTGAGTAAGCATACTAATGAAATCAAGTTGGTTGCTTTACATGTCCATTCGCTCTAGGTAATGTAATATGGGCTCGACTTCCTTTGAGCTATGAGTAATAAATAGGGCTTAGTAGTGTCTTCTTAAAATATCTAAGTTATCAAATGTAATGTTTCACTAGCAATTCTATCTATCTTGATTCTCATGGTATTTGTGATAAAACCGTTAAATTAGTCAACGTACAGCGTAGTGAATATATTACTTTAAGAGCTGGTATTCTCTTTGAAAGTAGTAAGTCTTTTTACATGTTTCTGATCCTTCTAACATAGTAAATTATGTTAAACTATTTTTAACTGTTTACTTATATTTTACTTCTAATCAAATAAAATATATTTTAACATGGCCAGTGTATATATATACTTCAATAAAAGAGTTTCACCTCACAAGTAGCTTTCAAAAATATTAACAAGTAGTATTTTTACAAATTTATTATTTAATTATAATATAAGCTTTTATTTGAATCCAATACAAAGCTTCCAAAATTACTAACAAGTGGCACTCAAAGCTTTATAAGCTACTCATCTGGTAATATTATTAAAATAAAAAAGTTACAAAAATAAAAATAAAAAGCTACTGACACTTGTTCAATAACAATCAATATTGTGAAAATTCTAAATTTAAAAAATTGTCCATTTTTTCTTTGAATATGTAATCTAAATTTTTAAAATTAATTTTTCAGTAAAAATTCAAAATTTAAATGATGTTCATTTTTCTCAAGTATAACATAAATTTAAATTAATTTATTTATGTTTAATACCTTAGATAATTTAAAGGAAATATCTTGTGTTGCACAATTGACAACGCAATTGATATGTTGTTATCTCAAAATTTTTGATATTCTGAATAATATAATATGAGATATCATGATATAAAATATTATAAAATTATTATATTTAATGATAAAATTTAAAAATTATTATAAAAATATAATTAATAATTTTATAAAATTTAAAAATTTTAAAAATGATGGTTTTTTTTTAAAATAAATTATAATTTTTGAATTATATGAAATACTATTTAAAACAAGTCTATCTTATAATACTATAATATCTTAAATAATATTAAACATTTTAAATATTAGTATGCATCAAAATAAAAATAATAGTATGTCAAATGTCTTCGAAAATCTAAAAGTTTATGCCATTGAAACTTGTTTCAAATACAATATTACATTTCACGAAAGATCTGAGAGGGGTTTGCACAACCCCTATGATTAGTGGGTTTTGTGTTCTTTCTCTTCTTTTTACCCGAAAAAAAAAACATAATACAATATTCAAATGCAATAAATTATTTTTCTACAACTTTACTAATAAAAAAAAATTTTAATTAAAAATTTAGAAGATGAATAAATTATTTCAACTTTAAAACACATTCTCTTTTAAAGAGAGTTGAATGTTAAACATGTAAGCTTGTCAAAAAATTAAAAATATAAAATAAGTTTTATATGTATTACAATCAAGAATATTGAGGGAATTTCTTTTTCTCATAACTATATACAAAGTGGGCAAGAAAGATAATTAGTTCATATGAACAATTTTAGGCAAGAATGCTCAGAAGAACACTTTCCTCCCAGTTTCCTCACAGAGCGTACAAATTTTACGTGCTACTTTTTTCCTTGAACAATACAGTTTTGAGGACATTGTGAAAAGATGATTATTAATCATTACTCGAGATTTATTAATAGAACTGAAGTTTTCAACCCCGAAACATTCAAATAGAAAATTTTCAAGAACCTGAATATTTATTGTACAAATTTGTTATTTTACAACCCTACCCCAAAATAATAATAATAATAATAATAATAATAAATTATTTGAAGCGAGTAACATGGCCATCATTCATGTTCCAAGTTACAATAAAAACTGTGAAGAAGAGTTAATTGATTCATTTAATAAAGATTAAAATATATTTTTTTTAAATTTAAATTTTACCATCAATAGTCTTATTTGATAAGTGATATATAAGTATCGTTGTGAATCTCTAGAAAAGTCTTTTATTTTTATTAAAGAAATTTTTTTCTCTTTTTAAGAGGACTCACTTTCAAAGTAATAATTTTTTTATATTTAAATTTATAATTTTTTGCTCATATTTTTATATAAAAGAAAAATTAAAGAGAATAACTATTAAGAAAATATTTAAAAAAAATGTTATTTCTCTATTAATGTTTTTCTATTTTTCTCATATTCAATTGTGATATATGGTAACATAGTATTTAAAAATTTCTTGTTATACATTAATTTTCAACTTTTATATCTGATTTTTTTGTTTAATTAACTTTCCATATTTATTTCGTCTAATTATATATATAAATATAAAAATAAATAAAAATAGACAACCATATACAAAGAGTAAAACTAAAATGTTTAATTCAACGAAAGAGAAGAGAAAAAAAATAATAATTTTTTTATTTAGTTTAATTTGAAAAAAAAATTTATTTAATTTAATTTGAGAGGAGAGAAGAAAAAAATGATTTTTTTTATTTAGTTTACAAAGTAAAGAAAGATAAAATATAATATAATATAATAACTATTATTTTTTTAAAAAAAAACATTATTTTTACTAAAAATAAGATTATTTTAAAATCATTTTTTTATTAAAAAAATTATTTTCAATCAATTTTTAACTTGTTTTTTTATTTTTTATTTTACTAAAAATTTGAAAATTTTTTTTAAAAATATTAAGATAATTAACTGACATTACTTTTATATTTTTCCTATCACATTTTTTTTCCTTTCAAATTTTTTCACTCTTGAAGGGAATAAATTTTAGAGAGAGAAGGAAAAATAGGTTTGTTTATTTTGTTTTTATTTTTTTGTTTTTAAAAAATATTTTTAAAAATTATGTTTAAAAATTATTCTGTAGAATAAAAATAAAAAAAATCTATTTGATAAACTGTTTTAAAAATATTTTATTTTTTATTTTTTTGTATTTTAAAAATAAAAACAAAAAATAAAAATAATTTTTTTATTTTTATTTTTCTGTTTTAAAAATCACTTATTTTCAGAATTTATTTTTAAAATAACAACATAAAATAATTATCAAATAATTTTTTTTATTTTAAAAATAATTAAAAATAAAAAATAATTTTTAAAAATAAAAAATAAACAGACCTAAATCTTCCCTCTGTTCCAAATTATTCAACCAAACCAAATAATTTTAAAAAAATTTCTCCATCACTCCAAATCACACTATGTAAGCCAACGGGGAGGGTTAGATACCTATATCAGAGGAGCTTGCTCTGCGCTGCAAGTATAGACAGTTAGACACCTGATCCGCAACCTTGTTTAGAGTTCTGGGAATCCAACGAAACGAGCAAGCCGCGTTTTGGGGTAATGTGCTTCTGATTTCTTCCACTACATTTTCTATTATGCTTTGATTCTCCTGTGCATGCATGCTTGAATGAGTGAATGGATTCTTTACAATCTGCCTCTATCTCAAATTTTCCAATTTGCTGGTTTCGCGCGAGCTGAACGGCGTCTCTTATTGCTAAGATTTCTGCATGCTGAGGAGAGAAGGCTGCTGCTTGCCTAGCTGGCCCCGTGAGCAACTCTCTTTGGGGCCTCTGTAAACAAATAATTACAATTGTTCACATTATAAACAAATTACTTACAATTGTTTACAAATTACTTACAATTATTTTTATGATAATATAAACAATTGTAATTATGTGATTATGTGATCCATATTCAAATAATGCACAATCTACTTTGGCCATATTAGATGGCCAAGAATTATGGCCAAAAATGCATATTTCACTATGGCCATATTGGAAGGTCAAGAATAGACATGGTCAAGAATGCACAAAACATTTTTGAGTGGCTATCCCACTATCAATAGCATTAAATGGCTCTTTGATGGCAAGAGACATTGAAAAATTGCTATAAATAAGATTTTAGTCTCTAAACTTCTCCCTTGGCAAAAAGTGAATTATACACCATCTATAGAGAAGGAGAGAAGGCTTAGAAGCATCAAAACCTTTGGTAAAAACTTGAAGAAAAGCAATGGCGAGAGGTTGGTGCAATCCTATTTTATTCCGTATTTTGATTGATTTATTCATGTTAGTTTGAATTTAGAAACATGTTTAGATCATATGAATTATCTAACATTTGGTATCAGAGCATGAAATAACCTATGTTTTGCTTTGCATATATGGTGTAATTGTTCATGAATTTTTTCAAGAAAAATTTTGACATTTAGTGTAATTGTTCATGAATTTTTCTAGAAAAATTTTGACGTTTAAGATGCAAAATAAGATCATGAATCATTAGGATATTGTTTTCTGATCATTTTGGTATATTATACGTAATTTTTGATGGTCTATATTGAGAGAAAAATTCGAGTTTTGAACCAGGTCGAAAACGGGTCATTTTGACCCGTTTAAAGCTTGAAGATGATGAATAGTAACTATCATAAAAAAAACGCAGGCAGCCTTGCCAAGTATTGAACTTGTGTCCTTAAGGAAAGTGATATGCATTCCAGCCACTGGACTGTAATGCTTCTTTAGTTTAAATTGTGCTTATTATTATATTTAACAACTTAAGTAAAAATGCACATGAAAAAATTGCATCTGCGGGAATTGAACCCGCAACCTTTAGATGAAGTGAAATGGCATTCTGCCACTGGGTCGTGGGAGTTTGTTAATTTTATTTTTGCAGAAAAATATTGCTAAGGGTTTTGAATAATCAAAATAATATTTTTCTCAATTTTTTATTACCATGATTAATAATTCTTTGAATTATTTTATGTGTATGTATATATGTTATTCTGTTATTTTATATACATGAAATTTAGATTAAATACTCTTATGATGCATGAATAATTTTTATGTTTTATTTTCATGCTATTAAGAATGAATATTTTTGTGTGCATAATATTTAGTTTAATTATGCAATTATGTTTTATTTATGAGATGTTTTTTATATACTCTAATATGTCATTAAGTATTGATATTATTAGAATGTATGTAATTTAGGATTATTTTCATAAAATTTAATAATATATCTAGTGATCTTTATAATCTTAATTAATTAGGGATTAGCCACAGCATCTTTAATTAATTAAAATTATATATTAAGTTTTATTTAGGATCACATAAGGAATTAGATATAGTATTGTGATTAATTATATTTAATATAATAAATTTTATCCCACAAGAATTTTTATTATATTTATATAATTAATTAGGATAAAATGTCAGATTATTTTCATAATCTACCCACAGGAATTATGAATTGTTATATAATCTGATAAGTTTTATCATAAAGACATTTGGATAGAAAATCAAATTATTTTCATAATGTATCCATAAGATATGAAATTAAGTACATAATTTGATAATTCTATCATAAAGTACATATGAATCTAATTGAATTAAAAATTTAGCCCACAGACAATTTTTATGTCACTAGATTCATATATATACATGTTTACATTGGTAACACATGAAATATACATTAATAAATCTCAAAATTTTGACATAAGCTTTTGGATTTTATACAGTTTCTTAATCTGCTAGTTTTTCTGATATCCGCTGTGATATTCCCGAACTTAGAGGAGATAACTATAAGGTATGGAAGGAGAGAATACTCCTCCATTTAAGGTGGATGGACATAGATTATGCTATTAGGAAAGACGAACCACTAGTAATTACTGATCATAGCACGCCGGCTGAAATTACGCTATATGAACGATGGGAGCGATCCAATCGGCTCAGCGTAATGTTCATTAAGACTAAAATCACCGCCGGTATACGTGGTTCTGTTGATAAGCATGAAAAGGTCCGAGATTTGCTAAAAGCCATTGACGAACAATTCGTCACTTCTGAGAAGGCCTTAGCAAGCACCCTAATCATGAAATTCTCTTCTATTCGACTCACCAGTATAAGAGGTATGCGCAAGCACATAATGCAAATGCGTGACATTTCAGCTCAACTTAAGATACTCAAGGTTGATATGTCAGAGTCCTTCCTGGTGTACTACATTCTGAACACTCTTCCGCAAGACTACAGGCCTTTCAAGATTTCTTATAACACACATAAAGACAAATGGTCAATTAATGAATTAATGACTATGTGTGTTCAAGAAGAAGAAAGGCTAGTGATGGAGAAGGGTGAGAGTGCATTACTGACAACAAATTGTGGGAAGAACAAACCTTATAAGTCTCAAGCTAATCAGAATGGGAAAGGTAAAATACCACCTCAAGCTGATATTAAAAAAAAAAGCAAAGTGTTTTTTCTGTAAAAAGAAGGGACACATGAAAAATGAATGCATCAAATTCCAAAAATGGCTTGAGAGGAAAGGTAAATCAATCTCATTTGTATGTTATGAATCTAATATGGATAATGTTAATATTAACACCTGGTGGATTGACTCTGGATCAACAATCCATATTGCAAACTCTTTACAGGGTATGCAAAATTTAAGGAAACCAGTGGAAAGTGAGCAGAGCATCTTATCAGGCAACAAGATTGGCTCACATGTGGAAGCAATTGGAACTTGCATTTTAACTTTAAGTAGTGGCTAGTATTAAACTTAGAAAGGACCTTTTATGTACCAAGTTTCTCACAAAACTTGATTTTTGTTTCTAGACTTGTACCATTTGGATATTCCTTTAATTTTAAAAATACATCATTCAGTTTACTATATAATTATGATTGTGTTGGGAATGGTATTTTGTCTGATGGTCTTTATCGTCTTAATTTACAAAGCGATGCTACTTATTGTTCAATGTAAGTTCAAACTGGTCTTAAACGGTGTAATATTAACGAGGATTCTTCTATGTTATGGAACCGGAGATTAGAACACATCTCCATAGAGAGAATTAAGAGGTTAGTAAAAGATGGGATACTTAGTACGCTAGATTTTACTGACTTTGAAACTTGTGTGGACTGCATTAAGGGAAAGCAAACCAACATGTCTAAGAAAGGTGCTAATAGGAGTTCGAACATATTAGAGATCATTTATACTGATATATGCTGTCCAGACATAGATGAGTATGGTCAGAAATATTTCATCACCTTTATAGATGATTACTCACGATATATGTATATCTATTTGTTTCATAATAAAAACGAAGCATTGGATGTCTTCAAAGTCTTTAAAGCTGAAGTTGAGAACCAATGCGGAAAGCAAATAAAGATAGTGAGATCAGATAGAGGTTGAGAATATTATGGTAGATACACGGAGAATAGACAAGCACCTGGTCCCTTTGCTAAGTTTCTTCAAGAGCATGGGATTGTTGCCCAATATACTATGCCTGGTTCTCCAGACCAAAATGGTATTGCAGAAAGAAGAAACCAAACATTATTAGACATGGTGCGGAGTATGCTTTGCAACTCCAATCTTCCTAAATCCTTGTGGACAGAAGCACTAAAGACGACTGTGTATATATTAAACTGAGTTCCAACTAAGGTTGTCCAAAAGACACCTTTTGAATTATGGAAATGTTGGAAACCGAGTTTGCGACATATGCGCATTTGGGGATGTCCGTCTGAAGTAAGGATATATAACCCACAAGAGAAGAAACTAGACCTGAGGACCATTAGTGGATATTTCATTGGATATTCCGAAAAGTCCAAAGGTTACAAGTTTTATTGTCCATCTCACACAACTAGGATAGTGAAATCAAGAAATGCTAAATTTCTTGAGAATGACTTGATCAATGGGAGTGATCAATTTAAGAACTCAATTTCTACACATGATCATATACAATTTCAACCTTCTACTTCAAGTGATAGATTAGTTATTGTTCATAGCACCCTTCAAGTACAAACGGATGCTGAACAACTAGTCATTGAGTTTCTACAAATTGATCAATTAGATCAAAATATTCAGGATTTACAAGCAGTTCTTGAATAAGTTGAACCACAAACTCTTCAAGAGGGTGAAGCTACAACATTAAGAAGATATACTAGAAAGAAAAGATCAGCTATTTCTAGTGATTTTATAGTGTATCTACAAGAGTCTGACTATAATATAGGAGTTGAAAATGATCCTGAAATATTTTCACAAGCTATGAATTGTAAAGAGTCAAATTTGTGGTATGATGCCATGAAAGATGAGATAAATTCTATGAAGAGTAATGAAGTCTGAAAACTTGTAGAGTTGCCTAATGGGGCGAAGGCCATTAGCTGTAAATAGGTCTTTAAGACCAAGAAAGATTCATTAGGCAATATTGAGAGATACAAGGCAAGACTCGTTGCTAAGGGATTTACTCAAAAAGAAAGAATCGATTACACGGAGACCTTTTCTCCTGTATCTAAGAAAGATTCTCTTCGCATTATTTTGGCATTAGTTGCTCATTTTGACCTTGAGTTGCAACAAATGGATGTGAAAACAGCATTTCTTAATGGTAATCTAGATGAGGAGGTTTATATGAAACAACCTGAAGGTTTCTCCTCTAGTGATGGTGAGCACTTGGTTTGTAAGCTTAAAAAATCCATATACGGTTTAAAACAAGCCTCCTGTCAATGGTATTTTAAATTCCATGGAGTAATTTCTTCATTTGGATTTGTTGAAAATTCCATGGATCAATGTATATACCAGAAGGTCAGTGGGAATAAAATATGTTTTCTTATTTTATACGTGGATGATATTTTGCTTGCAACCAATAATAAGGGTTTGCTGCATGAGATGAAACAATTTCTCTTTAAAAATTTTGATATGAATAATATGGGTGAGGCATCTTATGTCATTGGCATTAAGATCCATAACCTCAAGGTGTTTTAGGTCTGTCGCAAGAAACCTATATTAATAAAGTTTTAGAGAGATTTCGGATGCAGGATTGTTCACCAAGTGTTGCTCCCATTGTGAAGGGTGATAGGTTCAATTTGAATCAATGCCCGAAGAACAATCTTGAGAGGGAATCTATGAAGAACATCCCATATGCTTCTGCCGTCGGAAACCTTATGTATGTTTAGGCTTGTACTAGACCTGACATTGTATTTGCTGTGGGAATGCTCGGGCGATATCAGAGTAACCCAAGAATGGACCACTGGAGAGCTGCAAAGAAAGTCATGAGGTACCTACAAGGGACCAAAGACTACATGCTTATGTATAGACAGACAGACAATTTGGATGTAATCGGCTATTCAGATTCAGACTTTGCTAACTGTGTTGATTCTCGCAAATCAACATTCAGATACATTTTCATGTTAGCCAGTGGAGCTATTTCTTGGAGAAGTGTTAAGCAGACCTTAACAGCTATTTCTACTATGGAAGCCGAGTTCGTCTCCTGTTTTGAGGCCACTTTTCATGGTGTATGGCTTAAGAATTTCATTTCGAGGTTTAGAGTTATAGATTCAATATCTAGGCCATTGAGAATTTTTTTGCGATAATTCAGCCACTGTCTTTATGGCTAAGAATAATAAAAGTGGAAGTCGAAGTAAACACATCGATATTAAGTACTTAGCCATTAGAGAAAGTGTAAAAGAAAAGAAAGTGGTCATTGATCACATTAGCACTGAATTAATGATCGCTGATCCTTTGACTAAGGGCATGCCACCACTAAAATTCAAGGATCATGTAGAGAAAATGGGACTTGGTTTCACTTTATGATTGTATACATACAATTAATTAATGAAATTCTTGTATAATGTAATGTTTTCTCATATTGATGTGCACTTTTCATTTGAGGAAACATATTTTTATTTTTGGACCAAGAATAAACATAAGGTTTATTCATTAAGTTTTTGTTGCCACATTAAGTATAATACTTGAAACTAAATACATCGTAATATATGGAAAGTAATACTCGCATATAGAGGACCTACTGCCATGATTCGTGTATTTGATTTTTTTGAATATTCGGACCAAGTAGGAGAATGTAAACAAATAATTACAATTGTTCACATTATAAAAAAATTACTTACAATTGTTTACAAATTACTCACAATTATTTTCATGATAATATAAACAATTGTAATTATGTGATTATGTGGTCCATATTCAAATAATGCACAATCCACTTTGACTATATTAGATGGCCAAGAATGCATATTTCACTATAGCCATATTGGAAGGTCAAGAATAGACAAAGCATTATTGAGTGGCTATCCCATTATCAATGGCATGGTCAAGAATGCACAAAGCATTCTTGAGTGGCTATCCCACTATCAATGGTATTAAATAGCTCTTTGATGGCAAGAGACATTGAAGAATTACTATAAATAGGATTTTGGTCCCTAAACTTCTCTCTTGGCAAAACTTGAATTATATACCATCTATAGAGAAGGAAAGAAGGCTTAGAAGTATCAAAACTTTTAGAAAAAACTTGAAGAAAAACAATGGCGAGAGGTTGGTGCAATTCTATTTTATTCTGCATTTTGATTGATTTATTCATGTTAGTTTGAGTTTAGAAACATGTTTAGATCATATGAATTATCTAACAGCCTCGACACATCACAGCTGAGTAATCTCGATCTTTTCTTTTTATATAAGCTGTCTATGTTGATTTTTGTGAGATGCTCAGAGGAAATAAAAGGTTTTGTGGGTTTTTCCTCTGAATGAATGTTGGATCTGGTGGCCTTGCATTTTGAAAAGCATCTATATAAGATTTACTGTACCAGTTGGCTCTCTCAATTGTACCCATAGAATCCACCTTTTTTTGCGCAAAATGGTATTTGTTTCTAGTCTTCCATATGCTCCAGCACAAATGGCAAAGGTTATCCCATAGAGATTCAGAATTTCCTTGACTACGCTTAAAGGCTTTCTAACATTTGTTGCAACCAGCTAGGGAAACTATAATATTGAGAGTTAGCAACATCCCATTGTTAGATAAAGATGTACCGCACCGGCCCTGTCCACTGGCATTTTAGGAATAGATGTTCAATAGTTTCAGGTTCAGATTCACATGTAGGACAGAGCCCACAAGAGGCTAGTTTCCTTTTGTGGAGATTTGCCTTAGTTGCTAAGGCGTTATTGCATATAACTTCCACGTGAAGTTTTGGATTTTAGGGCTTGCCTTGCCTTTCCAGATGCTCTGCCACAGTTCCTTGCTAGGGAAGAAAGAATTGACTTTTTCTTCTTAAACAACCCATACTATTGGAAGCTTCAAAGAAAGAGTAGTGACTATGACTTCAACCCGACATATGTACCAAAGTCTAGTCAAGAAAATCAATGGTTTGTAGGAAAGATATAGCAGCAGTTACAACTTGGTATTTTCTTCAAATTCTTCTGCTATCAGCATCTTGAGCGTCTCAGCTACACTTCCAATAGCTCTATCTTTTGCACAGAAATATACTAAATCATTCCAATTTGGAGTGCCAAACTTTTCTAGTATTTTCATGTGATTGAAGATTCAAAATATTGCATTAAGTTCTGACTATAGAACATATAAGAAATAAATACACTCCCTCAAAAAATGGGTGGTATTTTATTTCAGTAGGACCCCTTTCATATGCAATCGTGTTAACTTGATAATAAGTTGATTGATTGTGCTAGTTGGTAGTGCTAACCAAAACTGTATAAATATTTGTCAACTCAACTGTCTAAGTCACTAATTCATGGAGACATATATAAGTAAGGTAATACACAGGTAATGAAACTCTTAGCATTGGTGGGTATAAAGCCACAGTTTTGGTTCTAGACAGATAACAGCTATAGTCCTGAACAAAATTCCTTGCAATAGCTAAATCAGAAAAAGAAAAAAAAAATAGAGGCATGGAGGTCACACCTGGACACTGACAGCAAAAAATGCCTCCAAAAGCAGATAGCTTAACAGACCTTTCTCTTTTTTTCCTAATAAAATATGTATGGAAGCTCCAGCAGGGGAAAAGTTATTATTACCAAATTTTAATCAATAGTCAATAATTAAGGCAACCTTTTATTTGAATGTTGCAGGGTTCAAAAGTTAAAAGCACCTGTTTTGTAGGTATGCCATGAACATGAACACGAGCATATTCTAAAAAGTAAGCAAGTTAACCATCAATTGAAGCCAATTAATCATCGATAGAAATAAGTCTTATTTCTCATTAGTCATAAGCTACACTCCACATAAATCACTGTCTGGAACAAGTGATCCCGTACGTCAACCAGGAATTTGGTAGTTCAAATGCCTCACCATCTTTATTTTGGGCATGAATTAGGTGATATATCATGTCCTATCCTTAACATCTCGTATACTAATTATTTGATTATAGTCCAAATCATATGAGCAGCCCTGCAATTGCTCAAAACTCCATTGTAGTAAACATCTGATACATACCTATTATACTAAATATGCAGAAGACTCTTAACTAGAAAGCATGATACGTATATGATGCCCATCAATAAAGATAGTTCTGCAGATTAAAATCTATCCTGCATTTTATTGTGTCTAACTCATTAGTTAATGAAAAATATCCTATTCAACATCTATAGCAACGTGAAGATCGAAAATAAGCACAAATACTGTACAATGAAAACTCGAGTAAAAAATATTCCTTCGTTTATTTCTTGAGCTACGGTTGAGATTGAAGCAACAGTCAAAAGATATAACAGCATCGTAAGGATGGAAAATATGCACAGAAAACCCACTTTCAGAATATATGGTAAATTCGTAAATTGCTGCCAACCCATAGTAAGTATGCCCATAAATTATCAACAAAACACTAAAAAGTATCCAAAAACAAAAAAACAAAAAGTACTACGTAAAAACTCGGAAATAAGTTCATAGAATCTCAAATAACCCAATTTGCAACCCTTGATAATTAAGGGGGGAAAATATAAAACCACACAATAAACAAGATATGTCATATATAAAAGAATGAACGTTAGTCTTTTCTTCAAATTAACAATTTGAAGAAAATAGGTGGCAAAATTGAATTAACAATTTTTTCTTGACATATGTACCAAAGTTTAGTCAAGAAAATAAATGGTTTGGAGGAAATGTATGGCAGCAGTTACAACTTAGTCTTTTCTTCAAATTCTTCTTTACTCATGGAAAATTAACTATAGAATCTTAAATAAGTTAACAAGTTTTTCTTGACATATGTACCAAAGTTTAGTCAAGAAAATAAATGGTTTGGAGGAAAGGTATAGCAGCAATTACAACTCATTCTTTTCTTCAAATTCTTCTTTACTCATTGCATTATCAGCATCTTGGGCAGTCTCAGCTACAATTCCAGTAGCTCTATATTTTGTACAGAAATATACTAAAACATTCCAATTTGGAGTTGCTTTGTACCAAACTTTTCTACTATCTTCATGTTATCGAAGATTCAAAATATTGCATTAAGTTCTAACTATAAAACATATAAGAAATAAATCCACTCCCTCAAAAAATAGGTGGTGTTTTAGTTCGGTAGGACCCCTTTCATATGTAATCATGTTAACTTGATAATAAGTTGATTGATTGTGCTAGTTGGTAGTGCTAGCCAAAACTACATAAATATTTGTCCACTCAACTGTATAAGCCACTAAGTCATGGAGATATATATAAGCAAGGTAATACACAGGTAATGAAACTCTTAGCATAGGTGGGTATAAAGCCACAATTTTGGTTCTAGACAGGACAGCTATAGTCCTGATCAAAACTCCTTGCAAAAATAGCTGTATCAGAAAAAGAGAGAAAAAATAATACCATCCAAATAAAGGCGTGGATGTTACACCCGGACACTGACAGAGCAAAAATTGTCTCCAAAAAACAGAGCTTAAACGGACCTTTTTTTTTCCTATTAAAATATATATGGAAGCTCCTGCAGGGAAAAAGTTATTATTAAAAAAATTTAATCAATAGTCAATAGTTAAGAATAACCACCTTACTTAATGGAAAAAAAATTAATTGTTGTAATCAACAGTTAAGACAACTTTTTTTATATCAATAGTAGCAGAGGTGGCAATTTAGAGGGGAGACATATTAGAATTGAATGTTGCAGGGTTCAAAAATTAAAGGTACCTGCTTTGTAGGTATACCATGAACATGAAGAAGAGCCTATTCTAAAAAGGAAGCAAGTTAACCATCAATTGAAGCCAATTAATCATCAATAGAAAGAAGTCTTATTACTCATTATTAGTCATAGGCTAAACTCCACATAAATCACTGTCTCCAAAAAGTGATCCCATACGTCAACAAGGAATTTGGTAGTTCAAATGCCTCGCCATCTTAATTTTGGGCATGAATTAGGTGATATATCATGTCCTACCCGTAACATCTCATATGCTAATTACTTGGTCATAATCCAAATCATATGAGTAGCCCGGCAATTGCCCAAAACTCCATTGTAGTAAACATCTGATACATACCTGTTATACTAAATATACAGAAGACTCTTGACTAGAAAGCATGATCCATATACGATGCCCAATCAATAAAGATACTTCTGCAGATTAATATCTATTCTGCATTTTCTTCTGTCTAACTCCTTAGTTAATGGAAAATATTCTATTCAATATCTATAGCAACGTGAAGATAGAAAATAAGCACAAATACTGTACAATGAAAACTCAAGGAAAAGATTTTCCTTGTTTATCTCTGGAGCTACTGTTGAGATTGAAGCAACAGTCAAAAGACATAACAGCATCGTAAGGATAGAAAATATGCATGATTACTGCAACAAATAAAAACTAAGTATTTTTTTTATTAGGTAAAATTAGTTATATTTATTATAAATAAAATTAATAGAAAGATTATTAATAGCTAAAACTTTCTTAATGATTTCACTTATTATTTCTTTTGATCTTATTGAACTACTCTCCATTTGATTTATTCTTCGTATTAAAATTTTTACAGATCTTCTTTACACATAATAAAATCACTTTAAACGAAATTATACCATTTTTTTTAATAGGTATTACTCCAACTTTTTCTCCAATATATTTATTTTTAATTATATCTCTTTTAGTGTATCTATACATCTAACGTAACATTTTGTATCATCATTCTATGTTTTCACGTAAGTCATAGTTTTATCGTACATATTTTTAATTATTCAAATATAAGTAATACATATTATTTTCTTCTCTAAAACTTTTCATAAAACTTTTTTCAATATTGTATCATGTACTTTACTCAAATCAATAAAAATTATATTTAAATATTTTTAATTTTTTTGATATTTCTCCCTCAATCAAATATGCAAAGGCTACTATAGGAAGAAACCCCACTTTCAGAATACATTGTAAATTCGTAAATTGCTGCCAACCCATATTAAATATGCCCATAAATTATCAACAAAACACTAATAAGTACCCACTTTCAGTACTACGTAAAAACTCTGAAGTAAGTTCTTAGAATCTTAAATAATCCAATTAGCAATCCTTGATAATTAGGGGGAGGGGAATATAAAACCACACAATAAACAAGAAATGTCATATATAAAAGAATGAACATTCACACAAAGAATAATGAAACTATCTGAAGAGAACGATATAGTTATCATCCATGTTGCAAGTCACATTTACAACACATTCGTACGTTACATACAAAACAATTTGTCCTTGATCAACTTCTCAATGAACCGAAAAAGACGAAACCAGAAACTAAAAATTAGAGGTCGACCAGAATCTAGCAATGGCATAACATCCTCAAGGCCATTATTCTCACCAATATCATGCATGTGGCCTTTCAGAGGCAGATTGTGTCGTCCTGTGATAAATTTTACATAGAATACAATCATCAAGCTGCAAAAGATCAAAGATATATAAATGCAAAATTCAAGATGATGATAAATCTTTGTTTATAAAAAAATATTTTTTACCTATCTCTTAGGTTAATATTATATTATGTAGTCAAGATATATCAGAACTTAAACATTATTATTAAAGACTTAATTATTATATATAGCTGCTGGACTTAGTGATCTTTTTCCCTCATAGTCTCTCTAATAACTAGGGAGTTGTATATCCTTATCTTTTTTTTGGCCAAATTGATTATCTTTATATGACTTTTAGTGTTCTAATATTTATCTTTAAAAATTTAAGATAGACATTTTTACAAAAGAATATTTCTTTATTGATGCTATACAATTAAGATGTATAAAAAAAGAAACTCGAAAAAATATAACTTAGTATATATCAATCGAACAGAATACGATTATTATTATTTATTATTTGTTGTACTCACTACTTAATTAGTATTTATCTTTATAATAGCAAGATAAACATTGTTTTATAAAAAATATTTTCTACCTATGATTTAGTTAATATTATATAGTGGAAGTGCACGTAATTGCTATATATTTATCTTAAAAGAGTCCTGAGAGTACATACATTCCAGCTACAACTACTGAGAAAGGTTCATCTTTATTCTTTGATTTCTGCCATGGATCATCTTGCTTTCTTCTTTCCTTCAGAAGAATGTAACCAGATTGAAGCAAGTCATGATGAGGTTGGTTACGATGAAACGTCCTTCGAGTCGTTTCCTCCAGGCTATAGGTTTGAACCCACAGATGAAGAACTCATTGTTTACTACTTGAGAAACAAAGTTTACCATCAACCATTACCATCTAATCTGATCAAGGAAGTTCTTTTGTACGACAGCAATCCTATTAAACTTTCTGGTATTTTTCTTTCTCCCTCTTTACTAACTTTTATTAATATCCATATTTTGAACCACAATGAGCTCTTACTAAGAATTGGCATATATCAAGGTTTGGTGTTATTATAAATTATCAATATAATGGATAGTGAAACCCTCATAGATGTCAATGCATGACACATGCGTGATTAAAGGAGCTTTTAGGCGTAGGTTATCTTCGACCTATTTACTAATTAACTAGCTTTCTACACAGCATTTTCGTTATTTTTTATCCTTCCCTAAAAAATAAAATTAATAAAGATAACTGCCCTCGTTTTCTTGAAACTTTTTCCTTCTTTTTAAGAAAAAAAAAATTATTGGGTAGCCTCGAAAATTGTCTAAAGTTCAATCACAAATTAACAATGTTACGCTACAAGTGACAAACTTCAATATATATATATATATATATATATATATATATATATATATATATATATGCACAACTCAGCCTTCTGTTCCCTTGTGTCTTTCGATTTGGCTATACTTCCCTCTGTTTTTTTACATTTTCTTTGGCGAGAGATGGGGTTGCTTGTTATTTTCAATCCCAAAGTTATAAATAAAATATAACTTGTTACATACATGCACACGTATTTATTTATTTTACACCATTAGTGGTACAAATTAAGAGAAATAATTTTTTCGTAATGAATTACTCATAAAATTTCCTGTTTTTACTTTAAGATAAAAAATTTAGTAATTTGTTACATAGAAACTCAAGCACCCAAATATGCATATATACACTTACAGTTGAATCTTATCCTCGAGTTATACTTCATAGATATTTATTTATTTATTTTAGTGAAGAATATATTAATTTGATATATTTGAATATCACAGAAGAATACAAGCCAATAGGTGAGATTAAATGGTACTTCTTTACCCCAATAGACAACAGGCATCCAGAGGGAGGGAGAGTAAAGCAAGGTGCATCAAACGGATAATGGAAGGCCACAGGATCTCCAAATCCTGTGAAATCATCTGAGGGTGTCACGGTTGGACATAAAAGAACATTGGTGTTTTATGAAGGAGATCGTCCTGGTATCAAGACAAAGTGGATCATGCACGAATACAAAGTTGCTGACCCTCCAAAGAGAACAAACAATGGTCCTAATGACATAAGGGTATGAATAATTTCTTGTACTTAATAATTTAAAATGAGAGCATTTATAAGTAACTCACTAACATTGATTCATTGATATTTTTAATTTCATTTTTTTTCTTCCCTTTGCTTTAGATTGATATGGAACACTAGTGTAACTTAGACATATATATTAGCTAGATTCCCTTGGCAAATAATTGGCTGTATCCTGTCACAAACAATCGTGTCAGCATTCGATTTTGGGCAATAAGTGTATGATTTGTGAATATTTTAAGTATGGCAGTTCTCTATATTTTGAACTTCTTACTTAGGTTTGATTTAACAAAGGTGTACTTTGAGTTTATCATTTTATCTTCTTGAATTTCTGTTGTTTCTTTTGATGACTTGTGGTCTGAAGTTCTTATTAGAATCATTTAATTTTATGAAGTTATGGTAATCACAGTTGGGAGGTGAATATTGTAATTTACATTTAATAAATATATTTATTCAAATAAACAAATAACATTTTAACTTTTTAAAGTTTAAGTAGGGGTTAAATAATTAATCTAAGAATAACAAGTATCCATTTGAAAACTCTTTAGTTTTAAGTCTACATTCATTTCGTCATAAATTTTTTTTTATTAGTGAAATACTATTATTAAAAAAATACATTAGACATAAAATCAAAAATAAATTAAAAGATAAAAACAAGTGAATTAAATATAATTAACTTAATTTTGCAGTTTTTAAAAATATAATATACAAACAATTAAGTCTTACAATCAAAGAATATAGAGATAACACACTTCACAAATATTAATTTATCAAATATTATATATCAAAATCTTAGATATATATTAATACAATATTAAAAAAAATAGAGACATTTTTAAAAAAAAATATCACATATATCAACTTTTTTTTAGAGTTAAATTTTTTCAATTTTTTTCAATTTTTTTAAGTAAATTCATAGTTGTAAATTTGAGTTTTTTTTACTCATAATTAAAAGAAGAATTATAGATTTAACTTTAAAATTATAGATCAAGATAAAGAAATACAAAATTTTTAAATTCTTTCATCTCTTGTAGAAAAAAAATTCTTTTATGTATAAAAAAAAACTCTTCTTATGAAAAAAAACAAACTTCCCTAAAAAAAAACCAATAAAATACAAAAGAAAGAACAAGAAGAATGAGAGGAAGACAGCCTTCTCCTCCTTGCGGTGCTGGGAAAATGGGTTTTGCTTTTGCTTTGGAGTTCTCTGCTTTCCTCGCGACGTTAAGGGATAGATGTCCCGTCATAAATCTTAAGTTGAAATACAGTTAACAAAAATGAGGAACCCAACTATTGTTTAAAAAAATTTAGCCCATCCGGTTCGGCTTAGCCTGGCTCTAGGAATTAAGGCTGAGTCAAGCCAGTCCTATAAAGTATAAACTAGGTTTATTTTGATAGCTCTAATCAAGTTCAAGTTATAAATAAATAGATTGGCAGTTTGAATGTAACAACTCCATTTATGTAAATTTTTTTTTATTAAAAATACGATGAAATTATTACCTCGTTACAACTTAACTCAATATAACATTTATTTAATTTATACAATACTGAGTTTCCATACACAATATTATTTTACAAACTACACACCATTATTTTACAAACATTTGTACAAAAATACATATTAGTTCTAATCATCTATATCGACTACTTCCGGGGACACTGGTTCGGGTGGCACGTCCACCGGAATCTCAGTTACATCTACGACAGTTATATCTGAAATAACTGGAAGTTGCCCAAGGTAGGGCACCTCGATCCAACGTACAGAGATAATAAGTGTCATAGAGAATATCTGCGTATTTATTATTCTGAACATGATATGGAAATATAGTGAGAATTAAATCCCAGTAAGTTCAACAATAAATCATAATTTATCATCAATATAGTTCATCATGTCATGTTCAGCTGTATAAACTACAGAAAATATCTTTAAGTCACATGAATGCACTTTATCATGCACATGAAAATTATACAGTTATGACATGTATGGTATGAATAACTATTTTTCGAGTTTCATATGATGGCTATCCACTTATTCTTACTTCAAGCTACCCCGGTCAGGGTGAGTATTCTCTACTTTTCGGTACGGGCTTATCTCGCTCCGTCCGACATGGCACACTTTCTCTTTCTTTTCTTATTAACATGATCATAACCGTTGGTAGGGCGTCCCCTACTGGTGCACCACACGGATTGCCATGTGACCGTGCTCATTTCTTTTCTTTTCACAATGATAACCAAAAATATGCTTTCAATAACAAGTATGTTCATCAAAATATAACTATTACCATAAATCATTGGTAATCATGCCACGAACATAACCATTTAAAATATCACTTTATAAAACATTTCCATGTCAAAATTCCATACTAATACCTTGGTAACTGGATAGTAATTGTAGTCTGTAAACAGCGCACCAGAAAAGTTCCCAGGAAAGAGAGGTGGGTCACTAATGGACACGCTTAAGTACCATGTCTTTCCTTGCCAGAGCTTTCCTTAGACATGCACTTTTCACAAATCACAATTTTTTTTCCAGTAACTAGAATAATTCTTTTCTGATGTGAAAATACTGCAACCACGGAGCATACTAAGATTTTTCAAATAAAACCGGCACTTTCAAAACTTCTTGTAAATTTATATGAGTACTAGGGTAAATTCCATGTTAAAAATTACACACTTAAAATGGTAGTAAGTTCATGCAATGGCAATGGCTATGGCTATACTAGTCATTTGTTAAGATTCATCTTCTTTTTAAAATACTAATTTTATTTCTTTATTTTCTTGATGCAGGTTTTCATCCTATCTAACCTTCTCTTACTAATCAGAGCATAACTCCCTCAATTTAACTCTGATGTAGGTGATCTTAGTGTCAATTTCAAGATAAAACAATTATCTAAAACTATTATGTTGAATATTGTAGCGAAATATTAAGAAATCAAGGTGATATTACTCCCTAAATGTACAGATTATTTCTTCTCGTGTAAGTTCTGACCTTTACTGACTAATTAGACCATATCTCTCAAATTTGAACTCCAAATTGAGTTATTCCAGTTGGTAAAAATCCATGAGCCCTATATCTATAATTGTTATCTTGGCGTACGATTTTAACTCCCTACAGAATATTTTCCAGAAATTCAAAAACTAAAGCTTTAATAACATATTCTGAATAAACATTTTCTGACCTCTGCTTACTAATCAGCTTATATCTACCTCAAATGGACTTCAAATTAAATGATTCCAGTGCCTAAAAATCCATGACACATTTATCTTTAATTCTTATGTTAATAATTTATTTTAATTCCTTACAGATACTTCTCAGAAATTAAAATACCGAAGCTATCCTAACATATTTTTCCCTGATGACCCATTTTCTGACCTTTGTCTACTAATCGGCTCATATCTCCCTCATATGGACTCCAAATTGAATGATTCCAGTGGCTAAAAATCCATGACATACATATCTTTAATTCTTATGTTAACCATTTATTTTAATTCCCTACCAATAATTCCCAGAAATTAAATTACCGAAGCTATCCTAACATATTCTTCCCTGATGATTCATTTTCTGACCTTTGACTACTAATCAGACCATAGCTACCTCATATGGACTCCAAATGGAATGATTCCAGTGGATAAAAATCCATGACACATTTATCTTTAATTCTTATGTTAACCATTTATTTTAATTCCTTATAGATTGTTCCCAGAAATTAAAATACCAAAGCTTAAAATTCTGCCTCCCATAGCCATAACCATGCAGAACTATCTACACCAACCTAAGTATTCAAACATACATCACATGCAAGATCAATATGTAACATGATATAGCAACATCATGACCAATCATAAAAGTTCTAAGATCAAAATCTCATACAAATATTATAAGTTTCAAAAGTTTTCTTCAAAAAGAAATATTGTTAAACTTACCTTTAGCTTTCTAAACTTCTCCTTCTTCTTCCTTCCTTTCTTCTTCTCTCTTTTCTCCTTTCCTCACTCTACCTTGCTTCTATTTCTCTCTCTTTCTCACTTGGACGAAATTAAAGTGTTGTAAGGGTGGGTTCTCTTATATAGACCACCAAATAAGTCACCTTTCATGATCATGGATCTACCTTATCACAATTAAGATACACTTTGTTGAATTTTTGGAAAACAAACAACTTATGTTCTTATCTTCCTCTTCCTTAGTCAAGATATGCATAGGAAAAGGAGATTTGTATTTTGAAAATTATGATGATATGTTCTTAAGATAAGAGACAAGGTTCCTTTGATTTAGGGATTCATTTAATTTTTCTTTTGTCTTAATCAATTATGATAGGTTGCCTTTTTAAGTGGCAAATTTCTAGCCCTTCAATCTCCATTATTTGGTTGATATTATTTGTGTGGGCTATGAATGTTTTGTCCTAATACCATGTATTATCATACCACTTGCTAAAATTATGAGTGAAGGATATAGATATTTTTGTCCTAAAGCCTTGTATTATCATGCCACTTGCCTAAATGATGAATGTAGAATCACACCACTTGCTAAATTTTTGTCTTAATGCCATGTAACCTAATCTTTATTCTTATTATTATATCATCATCTAATTTATTTTATTTTATTTTTCCTCTTGGATTTGGGCTTATTCTTACCCATTATGGGCTTGTCCTACCCATTTTCTTTGTTTTGGATAAAATTCTTACTTTCTTGGTGGGCTTGGTCACATTTTCATAATTTTTGGGCTATTGGTGAAATTACTATATCCTAGTCCAAGTCTATGTTTAATTTCTTGTTTAGGTTATCCAATGGGCTTGCTAGAAACTTATGTGAAGTGGAAAAACTCTATATGAAGTGTCCATAGGTAAAAGCCCAATGTATGGGTAAAGATTTTAAACTTAATAACTATAGTTCTTGAATTAGGAAAAATTACCCTAATTCAATGTTCTTTGAAATTTTAAAACCTTTACTTGTTTCTAAAAATTTATCTTCCTTATCCAAGAATTTTGCATCTCTTTAGTATGTTATTTTTAATTTCTTTCTTATTAGATTTTCCTTCTTTATTTGTTCTCTTAATGTTAGAAACATTTTCTATGCATATACATAAGGTGAAGAATTTCTAAGGATTATATTTCCTTAGATATCTAAAATATTGTCTAATAAATTTTATTTTCTTAATTAAATTTTTTATGTACCTTTATCAATAAAAGAAACGAAATTAAGGATGTTACATTGAACATCACATATTTGAGTTCGAACTTTGTTGCTTGTCTTTTAGTAGTAGGTTATCTATAAATCTCTTGAAAATATTTATTAAATTCAAAAACTTATGACTTTAGATTAAAACGTTATTCCTTCAATCTAAAATTATTTTTTATCAACAAAAAAAAAATTGACATGCATGGCCAAGCCACAGTTTACTTTATATTCTTTTTAAAATTTTTGTTCAACCCTGTGATTGAACAAGGCCAAACTAAAATTTACTATTTAAAATTAATCGCATTCTTTCTAGTTTTTTTTTATTTATAGTAAAGTTTTATCAGTCACTTTTGTTGTACGGAGTTTTTTTTTCCTCTTCGTCGAATCTGTGAAATTAATTTTCAAAAAAAATCATTTGTAATATGTTTGTATACTTTTTTTTGTAGTTGTACGACAAAAATATTTTTGAATCATCTTATGTACTAATTAAGATTGAGTTTTTCTTCAAATAATCTTTAAAGACTTACATTTTATATGAGTATGAGACATTTAGTCTTTCAGTTATTAATTTTAAAATTTGAAGTCGAATAATTAGATGGAAAACCTTTTTTACCATTGAACTAATCTCTTGATATTATATAATTATTTATATTATTAATTAATTATTTTTTTGGATAAAATTTTTATTTATTTTAAATTAATTGTGAGTGTCCAAGAATTCACACGATAAAGTAATGTTTTACACGCAATTCTGTATTCGCAATAAGTACATTAGACTTTAAGCGATCTTAATATATTGATTAAACTCTCATTTAGTGAATTGAAAAGTAATCCAATTACAGTAATTTACTAAAAAGTACTGCTTAGACCACTAAAATAAAATAATTATTCCACTTCTCTCTTAGACATGAACATATTTTATTATTTATATTATCATCATTTTTATTTATTTATTATTACACTATTATATAAAATTAGATAAATAAAAAATAATTATAATAATTAAATTAAATTTTTTTATCTATACTGTTCACTTTTATAAAAATATATTTAGATTAGATTTAAAATGTAAAATAAAAATATTTAAAGAAATAATTAAAAGCTTTTCCACCGTTAAACGCGTGTAAGGGGCGGCATAGAGCACTTCACATGAATAACGTTGGTAGTTTTTTTTCTCTTTTTTCTTTTTTTGTGGACAGAAACGTTGGCTCGCAAATCACAATTCAGGATTCACGCCATTGGGCCATCTTTCCCCTTTCCAGCCTGGCCACGTTTGTCGTTACCTAGCAGTGATTAAAAGTTTGAATTGCAATAGGTACGTTTAGGGAGAAGTACATTTTACCGTTTTATAATATCGTCTAAGGTTAAGTTTGAATATATAATTTATTTAAATACTTATAAAATAAAGTTTTATATAAAAAGTATTTATAAAAAAAGGATTTTTAAATTAAATTATTTAGTGTTTGGATATATATTTAAAAAAGTGCTTTTCAAATTTATAAATTTTTTTTAAAATATTTGAATATAATTTTGATAGAAGGAGAGAGGTGAATGGTATAATTTTGAAGAAATTTTAATTTGTAAAAGTACAAAATAACTTTCTGATCATGTGAATTTGAATTTTTACAGATACTTTTTTCAATAAACTTAAAAAACTGACTTATGAAATAAGCTGAAATTAGCTTATTGAAAATTGATAAGTTACTTATTTAAACTTATCCAAACACTATTTTTTTAACATAAAAGCACTTATATTGATAGATAAGCTCTAATAAACTGTAAACTCTGCTATCCAAACGGGCCCTAATTACAACTTAAATAATAAAATATTCCTTCAACTTTTCACAAAAATTGACATGGATAATAAGTAATTTCTTACTTCAACACTTACTCATAAGTTTTATCCTTTTATTTTAGGATTTTTACTTAAAATTTGACATTAATAACACTCGACAACCTTTAATTTTCAAAGAAATTACTCTAATTTTATCAAAGTTCTTCAAATTTAATTTTTGATAGGAGAGAAAAAAGTTAGAACAAAATTTAAATATAAGCATGCTGCTAAATATAATTGATATGTTAAAGGTATCAACAATTTACGTCTGTTTGATTTATTTGTTTTTTTTATTAAAATTTAAAAATACGATTAAAAATATATTTAATAGAATTAAATTTTGTTTTTAAAATAGGGTGAAAATAGATAATGTGAGATTTTTGTTATTTCAATAAATGATAGGTGGGTAAAGAAAATAAAAATAATATTATAATTATTGACATTACAAAAAAAAATAGTAATTGAATGACAGTTAAAAAAATTATCACTAAAAAATAAAAATAGCAACAATTTTTAGCAATCATTTAAAAATCGTCGTTAAATAATAATTAATAACAATTTTTGTAAATTATTATTATTTAATGATAATTTTTTAAACAACCGTCATTGAATATTGTTATTTTTGACTTGTACTTTTAAACCATCAATTTTTAGCAATGATTGTCACTTTTTTTTTGTTTTCTCCCTTCGTCTTCCCTCTATTTTCTTCCATTTAGATAAAGTTTCTTCCTCCAATTGTACTACTCAAACTTTTGTGAAAAATTCTTCTCAGTTATCTTTCCTCTATTTTCTTTCACGAAGAAGTAATAATGATACAAGCTTTGATGAATTTGGTAAAAAAAATTTAACGGATTATATTATAGTGATAGTAACATTTGCCAATATAAAAACTTCCCTTACATCATATATGTCTTCCCTATAATTCTAAATGTAAATTGCAAATGATTTTTAGATATAAGTTATTTTGTTGTTGGGTGGGGAAGAGGGTCATCGAAGATATATTGTAATAACCTTAAATTTAAAGAAAATTCTAAATTAAAAAAAATTTGAATAAAAGAGAAAATTTTGAAAATTGAGATAAGAACCGTTGAAAATATATTTATTTATTACATGCGTTAAAAAATTACAAAAAAATATGAGAATTTACGTTTCGAGACCAAAATTCAATTTTTAAAAGTTTAGGAGTCAAAATGTAAATAAGAAAAATTTGCAAGGATCTTCCTCTAAAATTGAATTTTTGTAGAAAAGTCCCCCAAAATATTTTAAGGGTCTCAGTCACTCAAAGAAGCAGAAAATCTGGATTTTCTCTCTCTCTCTCTCTCTCTCTCTCCTCAAAATTTTCTCTCATGAAACCCTAAAACTTCTTTCTAAGATTCTACTGCTTCTGAACTTCAAATTTCGACACCACCACCACCAACGAATTTAGGATGAAGGGTTCTACAAATCTATCCGATTGATTTTTAAAAAATTAGCTGGAGATTGGCCAAAAAATAGAAGAAAAAATCGTCTAAAAAGGTAATCTCTGAAACTCTTATCTGTAGTTTTCAAATGCAAAAACTAACACCGTAGATCGATCCAAAAGGTGCCGAAACTTTAGGATCTCAAATTTCAAGACCATCCTCTCTTGCACGTTCCTCCACGCGTCGCTTCTCTCTTGGTGAATGAAGCCCACGTGCAGCCTCCCCTAGTGGTACGTGTAGCGCATGAATCCGGATTCTGTTGCGTTGACTGAGCTCTTAGAGGTCAAATTTTGTAAATCCGGAGTTATTTTTTAGGTTTTTGGACCTTTCAAACTCAATTTTGAGTTTTATTTTGTCAAATTCGGACTTGAAATGTAGATTTTGGAGTTATCCAACTTGGTACCCTAACTTTGTGAGTAGATGATTCTTTCTATGACTTGCCCTATACTTTTCTTTATCTTTAAACATGTATTTGATTATATTTATAAGATATTTACATTTTTATATGTTCTTGAAATACATTAAAATTATCTGAATTGCTTACAATTTGAAATATAGTTCAAGAAAAGTATAGTTTTAGAAAATAGATTTATGAACTCATGGTATATCTGATTTCACATGTATTTCTCATTAAATGATAAAGTGAATATTTATGCATGTGGCATTGATTTATAAAGTTATATAATTGCCTAGAGAAAGGGCATGTATATGTAATAAACCTTGATTAGATAATTTATGACAGTGAGCTATATTGAGACTGAAATTTTGTATTATATTGAAAGCTCTGTTTTGAATAACATGGAATATGTGCATATGATAATTTTGTGGAGGAACCTTATTAGAAATATTGTCTTCTAACAGCAGGTGATGTTAGCCTTAGTTCACCTTGATACTTCAGCTAGTAGGGGTGGTGATAGCCTCGTGTGAGGGCCAACACACGAGATATGATATGTGATGGAGAGCATAATGTCTCCTAATCTGAGCGAAATGTCTGTTATATGAGATGTGATTTGCCTTCCCTTACTTTGTGCTTGAAAAATTGCTCATATTAAAGTCCCTTTGCATGTCTTCTTGAATGATGGTAGGAAAAATCTTGACTGAGATGTTAAGTATAGGCAAATCTTACACCAACAAAGTACGAAAATGGTTGAACTCTGATATGGTGGTTCTGATATGAGATCCTCCTAACATTTTTATACATTTTTATAGGAAATGTTTTTAATGCATATCACTGTTTGATTAATGGTCATATTGTATAAGATATGAATTCAGATATTTGAATTGATTTGAACTGAGAATATTTGAAAATGCAAGTCCTATATGAATGTACTTCTGAATTATAATTTTTGATATAATAAATTTTAATTAATGAGTACATCCATATGTTGATCTGAGAGGTCATAAAAGGTATTATCTGCTCATTGAGTTGTCAAATTCATTACATGATATTTCTACATTTTTCAGATAAAGATACAAAGGTTGGCCCTGCATGCTATGTGATCCACTAGGTGTTATATTCTCTGGGTGAACTTACATTGCTTCCAAGGTTCGAAATGTTTTAAAATATTATGTCATTGTAATCTAAAGTATGCTCTGAACATTACAGATAGGATCTTTGCTTCTGCTGTAATAATATTAAGGATAGTTTTGATATGTATAATTAGTTATATTAAAAACTTGTAAACATATGATATTTTCCGGATATGTGATATTGTGAAACTGTGTGCAAATAAATAAAAGTTAAGTTATCTGTTAATAGTGTTATTCACGTTTCATTAAGTTGGGGCGTGACATATATATTTTATTCTTTATTCTATAAATGTTAATTCTTACAAAAAGTGATTGATTAGCATCCTAAATTTTGCTGTTGAAATTTTTATGTAGCTAAACTTCTTGTTGTTGCACAAAAATACCTTTGCAAATAGTATTAATGTTGCGTAGAATAAGTTTTCATTAGTTGAAGATATGATATTATATAAGAGTTTGCTCATGTAGATTAAATTTGATTATAAGATAATGTAAAATGAATATTCTTACAATTGAGTTTTTTTATAATTAATGACATGTCTTTTTTTTTCAGCACTAAGCAATCAGTAGTGGACACCTATCCTTATACTTCCAAAATTTGTATTTTATTGTAAATTTTATATGATTGTAATATAACAATGTAATTTAAATTTAAATTAAATATTTGTTTTGGTTGTAAAATTTAATTAATTTTTTATCATTAAATTGATTTTTCTATAAATATTATTATTATTATTGTAAATATAATTATAAGAATATTAAAAAATAAAAATAAAAATAAAAAGAAAAACCATCACTAAAGTAAAATGTAGTTTTAGTGATAGTTTTGAAATCGTCGCTAAATTAAATATTTGTTTTGATTGTAAAATTTAATTAATTTTTTATCATTAAATTGATTTTTCTATAAATATTATTATTATTATTGTAAATATAATTATAAGAATATTAAAAAATAAAAATAAAAAGAAAACCATCACTAAAGTAAAATGTAGTTTTAGTGATGGTTTTGAAATCGTCGCTAAATTAAATTTGACAATGATTTCAAAACTACTGTTAAATTAGTTTAGCCACAAATTATTTATAATTCTTAAAATTATTGTTAAAATATTAATTTTGTGACAATTTGTATAACTATCGTTAAGAAGTTTAAGAAGTTTAAGGACAATTAAAATTACATTTAAAGTCATTTAAAAGCTGTTGCTAAATTTTTTTTTTTTTAAGTGACATGTGCATACTTGTTTCGATGCCTTTAGAGTATTTAGTGCATTTTGGTATAAGAGAGTGAGTCTGATTTAAAATATTTTATTTAATTATAAAAATTAGTGAGTAATTATTTAATAATATATACTTACCATTATTTTTCATTATTTTTAAAATAAAAATTTAATACAAAATAAAATTATTTAATTATTTTGATTATTAAAAAATTAAAGTAGAAAGTAAATTAAAATTGTACCAGCAAGAGGTGGGTCAAGTGTAGGTGTGTTATGGCTTCCTCTTTTTTTTCTTCTTTTTTTTTTGATTTATATCATAAGACAAGAATGAATATATTGTTTTTTTTCTTAAATGCCTATCCAAACCATGTCTATTATAATCTAAATCAAATTACAGTGAATATTGAAAATTTTACTTTTTAAACTCACTTCTTTATTTATAATATTGTAATTTATAAATTATAAATAATAGGTTCATTAAAATTTCGATAGTGTAAACTCCTCACTCCATTCAATCTCTTGCCACCTAATCTTATGTATTTTTTTAAAACTTTCAAATAAGTCATTTGTATGTATTATTAAGTGTTATACATTTCATGAATAATATTGAATACATTTTTAAATTATATTTTTACATAATTTGAAGTTCATATTAATATTTGCAAGTAAAAATACACTTGTTATTTTAATATCAATTTAATTTTTTTTTCTATGTTTCAGAATAAAAAAATCTTATTAATTTATAGTAGTCACACTTGTGAGGTAAATATTGAAATTTATATTTAGTAAATATACTTATTCAAATAAATAAGTATTTTTTTTAACTCTTAAGAGTTCAGTGACTGTTAAGTAATTAATCTGAGATTAACAATTATCTATTTGAAAAATCTTCAATCTTATCCTTGCAAGTCTACTACTCTTTTTGACATGAATCTTAAGCTGAATATAATTAATAAAAATGAAGATTCGAACTATTTTTCTTTTGAAAATGGCCCATCTAGCTAGTTTACCTTGGCTCCAAGAGCCAATGTTGACTCCAGCCTATTTAAAGGGTTACGACGGGTTGATTCTATGGATTAAGTATATTTTGATGGCCCTAATCAAATAGTAAGTAGACAATTTGTTATTTCAATGTCACAAGTTTAATTTCAAAATCCATTATAAGTTATTTATAAATATCTTATAATTACTTGCTAAATCCAAAGAGCTGCTTTAGAGAAATTAAGACGTCTTTTCTTTAATTAAATTTTTGTTTCAACAAAACAATCACGAACATAGCGGGTTAACTATTTACTTCATATATTTTTTAAAATTTTTGTTCAACCCTATGATTGAAGAAGGCCAAATTAAAAATTACTATTTAAATTAGATTGTCATTTACAAGTCTCGCCCTTTCTACGTTTTTATTTATAGTAAAACTTTATTAGTAACTTCTGTTGTAAGGAGTTCTTTTTTTTTTTTTTAAGGAGTTAACACAAGGATCGGTGAAATTAATTTTAAACAAATAATATATTTATAAAAAAAATTTCGAGTTGTACTATAAAAATATTTTTAAAATTAATTAAATTTTTCTTTAAATGATCTTTATAAAGGTACATCTCAAATTGGTTTGATATAATTAGACTTTTAGATATTAATTTTAAAATTTGAATTTGACTAATTAGACGGTAAATTTCTTTTATCAATAGACTAATCTCTTAAATGTTATATAATTATTTATATTAATTAATTTTTAATTTTTTATACAATTTTTATTTATTTTAAGTTGATTCGGAGTGTCCGAGAATTTACACCGTAAACTAATGTTTCACACGGAATTCTATTTATCTTGATTCTCACGATATTTGCGATAAGACCGTTAAATCCGTAAATCTGACCTACAGAATAAAAATTTTTGGCTACTTGCCTTCAATTACACGAAAATGTCCCTCGCTCTTTACAAAAAGAAAGTGTTAAAGAAATAACCTCCATATATCTCATATTTACAACTTTACACCCTACGTTACATTAATAAATACTTCAAAATAATTCACCGCCATTTCCTCCACTTCCACACCTTTCACTCTCTACTTTCGGAGCTCTTCAACCGTCCATGCATGGCGACCCATCTCGGACCTTGTGCTGGTGCACCTTCTCGCTCCTTGCGACTACCCGTACCAGAATTCAACCACCCCCTTCTTTTCGTTCTGCAAGAACAACAAGCTTCGCGAATTGGGAGCAAGCCAAGAATCAGAGGAGGCTTGAGAGCGACGGTGAATTCTTATGGCGGAGACTCGTACCTTGATATGTGGAAGAAAGCGGTGGATAGAGAGAGAAAGAACCTTGAGTTTGAGAGGATCGTTGAGAGCGATGCTGCTGCTGGGGATGACGGTGGTGAGCCAAGTGTTGAGGAATTGGAGAAGAAGACTGAGGAGTTCCGGAAGATTCTCGAAGTTTCGAGCGAAGAGAGGGATAGGATTCAGCGGATGCAGGTGATTGATCGGGCAGCTGCTGCCATCGCGGCGGCCAGAGCAATTCTTCAGGAGGGTAACGGGCCGAAGCCCGAGAGGGAGTCGGGTGGTTCCGTTGGTGGCGATTTGAAGAGAGAAGGCGGTGAAACAATGGGAAAACCTCTAGAAGGTAACTGACTGTCCGCATTGTTTGATTGATCTTTGAATTCTTGTGCTTTATAGTGATTCATTTAGGGTTTTCAATATAGGTTTGAATTTTGTCCTGCTGACTACTGAGATTCTTTGGATGATGAACCCAGAAAAGAAAGTAAAATAGTAAACGATTCTTTTACAATTAATTGAGACTGCATTTTATTCCTTTTCCCGTCAAATTGGACCTACCGTTGACCAAAGGATTGCTTGGTTTGAAAATTGCTTGAATATTGAATATTCTCACATAATGTGAATGCACTAGTAGTTTGTTTGTTAATTTGATTCCCGAAGAAATGGGATATTTAAGTATTTTTCTTTCTAAATGATTATTGTATATTTGGTTTGTCGAGCAAAGATTTTAGAAGCAGAATTGTCTGTCAAATTCTTTCAAGAATGACATGGAATTGGAATTTTTTTGGTTACATTTTTAATTCATTGGCAAATATTTGATATAATCAGGAATACAGAATGGGAGTACATATGCGTCACAATCAGAAACTCAGAGAAATGGAATTCCAGGCCCTGATTTTTGGTCCTGGACACCTCCTCTAGACAGCAATATTCCTTCAGATGATGTCGGTGGCTTGCAGACAACTACAACGAAGTCTTCAGTTTCTTCAACCCCATCTAGTCCTATTGTTGAGAAAGAAAGATCTCTTCAATATCTCTCGATTCCATTTGAAAGTTCACTTTCTCAAAGCAAACGTAGTGCTATTCTTCCACCTCTTCAGTCATCACTAGAGGATGAAAAAGGGGAATCCTCCAGGTCCAATCTTGAGCTGCCTTCCTTGGAAGACGAACAGAGACGTGGTGCACTGTCCTCTAGCCATGCAGCAGAAGCTGCTCATGCCCTTAATGATGTGGACAAATCATCACCTAGTGGAGTGAATCCAGATGGATCAAGATGGTGGAAGGAGACAGGAATTGAGCGAAGACCTGATGGTGTAATTTGCAGATGGACAATGACCAGAGGTGTTAGTGCTGACAAAGCTATTGAATGGCAAGAGAAGTTCTGGGAAGCTGCTGATGTGTTTGGCTATAAGGAACTTAGTTCTGAGAAATCAGGACGTGATGCAGTTGGAAATGTTTGGCGTGAATTTTGGAGGGAATCCATGCGACAGGTTAGCAAAATTGACATACTTAAATTACAGTTAATGCCTTTCATATTATCATGCATCATAAAGTTTTTTGAAAATTGGATTAGCATATTCTTAGCAGTTAGTGATTACCATCCTTTTGGGAACATCTACTCAGGTTTGCAATTGGGCACCACTTATTGAAGCTATAAAATATAATTGCTCTTAAGTTTTTCTTGTCAAATACCAATGCATTAGCTGTACCTGAAGCCTCAGCACTTTTATATCTACCCCTAGACTACCACAGTCACCTTTCAATAAAATACCATGTATTTACTTCTCATTTTGTCCATTTGTGTGCTTATCGAAATATAATGCATTTAGAATCACCATTTTGCATAGGTTGAAAGATTAGGAAATCGATAAAAAAGGTTACCATATTGTAAAGTGTTAATTGATTTTGGCTACAACCAGATGCTGTATCATATATGCAATAAGTTTGACTGTTGATGAGTTTACGGAGAATGCATTTTACTTTGCAGGAAAATGGGCTTATGCATATTGAGAAAACTGCTGACAAGTGGGGCAAAAATGGTAAGGGTGATGAGTGGCAGGAAAAATGGTGGGAACACTACAATGCTGCTGGTGAAGCAGAAAAATGGGCGCATAAGTGGTGCAGTATTGACCCAAACACCCCCCTTGAAACTGGGCATGCTCATGTTTGGCATGAAAGGTACCTGTGTTATAATACATTAAACTTTAAGAGCTGATCCTCTCTTTTAGAAGTAGTCAGTCTACGTTGCTTTTACATGTTTTATGATCCTTCTAACATAGTAAATTATTGTAAACTACTTCTAACTGCTTACTTTTATTTTATTTTTATCAAATCAAATATATTTTAGCATGCACAAGTTTATAAGAAATTCAAGGAAATTTGCATTTCTGAAGTCTACTACACTTTCTAATTTATGGATTCATCTGATCAATTGAGAAATTATATATGGATTATGTAATTTGTATTAATATGATGCTATATAGCTTTGTAAGTTAAGAGTTTATTTTTTAGGCTTGATCTCATGACATATAGTGAAAAGCTGTCATATGAGCAAGTTGTATGCTTTACATGTATGGAATATATACTTAGTGCATCTTACTGGGAAGCACCTTATATTGTTTACAGAATTCCAGCTGTCCACTTTGCCTTCCTATTTCCTTGAATGAGGGATTAGTTTAACAATACAAAACCCTTCCTCTAAATTTCCCTCAACAGTTTCTTATAAATTAAGATGTCTTGCCTATAAATAAGTTGCGCTTCACATATGAGTTAATGAAATTATCACTTTACTTCCACAGATAAAATGAATGACAGTGATTTCTTTTTGCTTGATGGTATTTCTTTGACCTTTATGTTTCCATATTGTCCTTGCTCTTAGCCTAAGTGTGCCTTGCCTTTGCCAGGTGGGGTGAAAACTATGATGGGAAAGGTGGTAGCATGAAGTACACTGATAAATGGGCAGAGCGCTCAATGGGTGATGGATGGGAGAAATGGGGTGACAAATGGGATGAAAATTTTGACTTAAATGGCTATGGTGTCAAGCAGGGGGAAACCTGGTGGGAAGGCAAACATGGTGAGCGGTGGAACCGAACTTGGGGAGAGCAACACAATGGTTCCGGATGGATTCACAAGTATGGGAAGAGCAGCAGTGGGGAACACTGGGATACACATGTGCAGCAAGATACTTGGTACGAAAGATTCCCTCATTTTGGTTTTTATCATTGCTATGAAAACTCAGTCCAGCTCAGGGAAGTTCAGAAGCCACCTGAGTTACAGGAGGAACTCTAAGTCTATCCTCCCCTCCCCATTTTTGGGATCTTAGTTGATTGTTACTTGGAAAATTCACGCAGGTCATGGTATCCAGAGAATAGTACTATGTCTAGTATAATAATGTCAAGTTTTATGTAAATGTAAAGAATGGCTAGTCCGTTTCTGGTTTCCAACATTATAGTATATATACGTTGTTCAAGCTTTTATAGAAGTTCTGAATATGTTCGCCAATTTCTGTGAGGTTATCATCTATTAAAAGTGTTAATTTTGTTCTTTGTTGTCCACAGGACGGTATAGTGTTCACAATTTAAACTTATACACACTTGATAACACACATTCTGGGCCAACCCAACCCAAAACACATGGCCAGCTTGGCCTTAGCCCGAGTGTATATTTTTGGTACAAGTACCAAGAGTATTCCTTTGCAGTGTAGACAAAAGACTAATCTCTCAGAAATTGTCGGACGTATAGAGGTGGGCTACCTTTTCAACAGCCCAGAACCAATACTTAAAGAACCGAGTGTATATAAATACCATCCTTTTTCTCCGGGTAATGATTCTAGGCCCTTAACTATCCTAGCTCCAGGATTTATACTAACTTAATTGTTGGAGTATTTACAAATTCATGGACCAAGTCGGTTCATTAAGCCACTGGAACATCCAGGACAAGGAAGCAAAATCAACAACCAAAAGAATATATTTTGTTTAATGGTGAAACTTATAAGAAGTGAGGACAATGATCTTGAGGGATTTTTACAGCAGGGCAAAAAAACTATGTTTAGGGATTAAATAACAAGTTATTGATTAAACTCGTCTTGCAAGTTAATTAGTTAGAGCAATACAGATTCAGATAAGTATCGTGACAAATTGACAGTACATTCTAAAAACAAAATAGGCCAGTTTGATACAATTAGTTTAAGTCTGGAAAAAATAGGCATTTGATTTATTCTTTGTAAATTGTAATTATCAAAAATAGAAGTTTAGCCTGTTACATCATCTAATCAATTTTCTTAAAGGAGATTTATAAAAAAATCTAAAGGTTAAATTATAAATAATTATCAATTGAATTATGCATGTTAAGTTTAAGAAAAAATAAATAATATATAGTTATTAGTTAATATTAATGCTAAGTCAAGAATCTATATAAAATCTAAAACCATATTCAAGTCATACAACTAAAAATTATGGAATAAGGAAATTTATAATATTATATATTATAAGGATAATCATTTTTTCGAAAATGTTTCTCGTTGGGCAATCAGGCGGGTGGGAAAGAAAGTCAAACTTATTAAAGCGTCGTCGTTTCATGTGAAGGCAACGCCTCGCTCGGAATAGAACAGGATCAATAGAGACAACCATCAACTGCCGCCAGACATCACTGATCTGCACCAACTTTATGTGGTGCGTATTAACTCATTCAGCGCTGCAGCACTAAGTTCTGTGTCTTTATCCCTGATGGCATAGCCCTCGTGGCCCCTCGCAAATTTCCAAGTATCTGTCCACCTTCACGCTATAGGAACCCCGTCTTTATATACTTCTTTCCACTGTAGAGCCCCAATTTCGTTGATTTTGAAATAAACTATCAGGAGCTTTTGTCCATCTGAATCATATTTGCATACCCCCCTGACAAGATTGTTATTATTTATGTAAATTTCCTCTTTTTTTTATCAACCTATGGCTTCCTTAATGCTTAATGGAGCTAAAAACCCAATCTTTACTAGTGGGGGCAATGGCATAGCCCCATCTGGGTTAGGCTCTGTGGGTCTTAACTTTCCCAAGAGATGCTTCTTCGAGAAGGGTTTAGTGCCTTATGGTGACAAATATAGGGTCAGAAACTTGGTTCTCAGATGCAGCAGCATCTCGTCCTCAAGGCCTGCTTCTCAGCCTAGGTTCATACAACATAAAAAGGAAGCGTTTTGGTTCTACAGGTTTTTGTCTATCGTATATGATCATGTCATAAACCCTGGGCACTGGACTGAAGAGATGAGAGACGAGGCACTGGAGCCTGCGGATCTCTACGATCGTAAAATGAGAGTGGTGGATGTTGGGGGAGGAACTGGGTTCACCACTCTTGGTATAGTTAAGCATGTGGATGCCAAAAATGTGACAATTCTAGACCAATCTCCTCACCAGCTGGCCAAGGCTAAGCAGAAGGAGACCTTGAAAGAATGCAAAATAATTGAGGGCGATGCTGAAGATCTTCCATTCCCAACTGATTATGCTGATCGATATGTTTCTGCTGGAAGGTAATACTAATATCTCTGGAAATCTTTGCTTTTGCGGGCTATAGTGTCTTACCATACCGAAATTAAGGATTAAGGCTTACCGTAATTTGTCTTAATTTGTGATTAGCTAAATTGATACTTTTTATCAATGAGTTCTCTGAAATGGGTTATAAACTTTGAAGCATGGGTTTTGCTTGACTAAAGTAAATTTTGTATTTAGTTGAAGGAAAGGAAGAGCAGTATAGAAAAGTGAGATGTGATAGTTCTTTTGATAAGATTGTGGATAGCTGGATGCCAAATGGGGCTTTAGGATTATGGGTAAGTGAAACCATTAGTAAATCTAAGTCTTCATGATCATTAGGAAGGAAAAAATACTTAGTCTACATGATGATAAATTAGTATTTTCTATAAAATGGCCAGTCTTAACTATGTTTCCTCTATAGCTCTTTGCCCCTATTTAGTGTCTTACTACACTGAAATGAAGGTTTTAAGCTTACCGTAATTTGTCTTAATTTGTAATCAGATCACTGGACTCTTCTAGGCAATGAGTTCTCTGAAATGGGTTTTATATTTAATTTTTAAAGTATGGGTCTTGCTTGATGAAAGTAAATTTTGCATTTAGTTGAGGGAAAAGGAAGAGCAGTATAGAAAAGTTAGATGTAGTTTTTATTCTTCTTAAAAATTGTAAATAGCTTGGATGCCTAATGGGCCTTTATAATTATGAGTGAGTCAAACCATTAGTAAATCTAAATCTTCATTATCATTATGAAGGATAAAGAAGAATCTTAATCTTCATGATGATGAATTAGTTCTGTAAAATGGCAAGTAATGTCTATGTTTTCTGTATAGCTCTCTCCCCTAATTTATTGTAATGACTTATGATTGTATTCTTCAGTATCGAATACTGGCCTGACCCACAGCGTGGCATTAAGGAAGCATACAGAGTGCTCAAGATAGGAGGCAAGGCATGTGTTATAGGACCTGTATACCCAACCTTTTGGTTGTCTCAGTTTTTCGCTGACATGTGGATGCTTTTCCCGAAGGAGGAAGAGTATATTGAATGGTTTCAGAAGGCTGGTTTCAAAGATATTAAGCTTAAAAGAATAGGTCCAAAATGGTATCGTGGTGTGCGCCGGCATGGTTTGATCATGGGTTGCTCTGTGACAGGTGTGAAGCCTTTATCTGGGGACTCCTCACTAAAGGTAATGTGCTTTTATTCTTCTCCTTGTCACCTTTAATTCATCAAGCATTAGTCCCAGAAGCCCTCAGATTTGGCTTTTGTCAGATTTTAGTACATTATTACTATGCTCATAGCCTCAGACCCTTTTTGTGAACTTGTGATCATATTATCCTACAGAGTAGAATTAACATCTCATACATTGACATAAAGTAATTCTTCCTATTATATGGCTAGCCTATTCATGGTTGTCATGAAATGGAAGACCTTTCTGTGAACTTGTATTGATATTGTTCTTCACAGTAGGATTCACATCTCGTACATTGACATGAAATAACTCTTATTATAGAAATTGTTGATTTGGGAATTGGACTTGTTTGAAGATTTTAAAATGTTAAAACTGCATTGAAAAATATGGTTTAAAAGCTTTAGGCCTACAGACTTTTATTAATAGTTGTCCTATTCCATTAAGATATTTTTGTTCAGGGAATCAATAGTCTCGTGGGGCAAGAGCACTTGGTTGCTTGCTTTTGCCTTAAACCATGATAATGCTTCCTTTTAATTGTACTGGGCGTTTTGAATGCTAATTTTCTTTGGATGTGTCAAGGACCACTTCAACCCAAGAGTTTAAGCTGTTAAGTGAAGGTCATGATTGATTTTATTAATACCCCTAACACATCCCATTACATGCAAGTCCTTTGGTCTAAAAGCGTAGACAAAGCAGAGGCAAAATACTATATCAAAGAGTACTTAGACTTAAAAACTTAAACTGTTAAGTGAAGACCATATTTGGTTTTAAGAATATATCTTAATGAGATGGAACAAAGGGACCAAATGAAATTTCTGGAAAAGAAAGTTGCCGAATCAAACAAAAGTTTTTTAGTTTGATAGGTGTGCAATTTTCTGTTATTTATCTGTGAAGGCAACTAAATAAATAATTGATCTAGGATTTTGCTTCCCTTTTAAACGTTTGTTGTGCATCACTGATGCTTCTGCATTGTTCTTCTGTATTCTCTCTGGTTGCAAAATTTATAAGGAAGATATTTTTTGTCTAAGTCTGGATAAAATAAAAAGGACAATCAGCGGAGAACAATCCTGTCTTTTAGGTAGCTGATGTTGAAGCTTTGTAGCAATTGTCATTGGCAGGTATATTCTTTTTGTGAGGCCAACTTCGGGAGTATAAATATTAATAGCTTCATTGTTCCAAACCAGTTTGATCCTTCCATTGAAGTCTGTCTTGTTTTGGCCACCATCAACTCGTTTAAATCCATCATATCTACTCTGAGATGTTATCTATAATATATACTACAAACTTATAGAGCATGGAAGCATCTCTTTTTAGGAGTGTCAGCTTGTCGGTATCCAACAATGCTACAACACACACGGACGTTTTAAATCAATTTTTTTCCTTTCTGGCTTGGACACATCTAGCCCCAAGAAAAGGAAAAACAGCCCAGAAAAGGGATAGAATGAGGGGTTAGAAATTCCATCTTGATGAGATAATAAAAGAATCTTTTTTTTTGTACATGAATAATTTGAATAATATAGTTTAACATCTATTAATGTAGTAGGTTTTTTTTTGAAAAATTATAATATAACATACTTAGAATATAGAATATTATTGGTTGTATTTTTCTTTGGAAGTAGCTCCCTAGACGAAAAGTTTAAAAATTAAGTTTGAATGTGATAAATATTCCTATATATTTGCCATGTCTTGTCATGTTTTATATTGTTATGATGTTTGATGTGTCAACGTATTTGTGGCATGTCACATTTTCGTATTTCACAGTTACAAACCAAACTTCCACATAAAGTATAGATGCTTTATTTTGAATATTTTATATTCCTAGCTTCAATTTTAGTGCAATACTTATAGTATGTGTATATGTATCTCTTTATGCAGCTCGGTCCTAAGGTAGAGGATGTAAAGAAGCCTGTAAATCCATTTGTGTTTCTTTTGAGGTTCATTGTTGGTGCAATTGCAGCCACTTACTATGTGTTAGTGCCAATTTACATGTGGATCAAGGATCAAATTGTTCCAAAGGGGATGCCCATCTAAGATTAAAGGAAGAAACTAGGATAGATAGGATGGTCAAAATTTTCGTATGTACATCTCTAAAATGACTGTTTATCATGATTGATATATGATCCTTTTTGCATTTGTTCCATCTTGCCCAAAATATTAAGGACAAGTTGCTTCAGGATAATAGTCTTTTTTTTTTTTTTTTGGGACAAGTCAGGATAATAATCTTGCATGCCACTACTTAGCATTGTCAAGATGAGCCTAAGATAGGGGCCCATTTAATTAATCTATTGGGTGGGCTTGGACTTTTAAAATGAGGCCTGTTTAAATGCAGGCTGACTTGTGTAGCCTGCTGGCCAAAATGGGCTAGCCCGTTTAACCAAAATATCATTTATATTTATTTATTTTGTATATCCCATTCTTGCTTTGGTAACATAATAAATTTTAAATCTCAAAAATAGATTTAGAATGGAAAAAAAAGTCTAGTTTTCAAATGTTTGCTATGAGGTTCGAGTTATGACATTTGGAGAAAGTTTTTTGAAGTTATCAACAATACGATGGTTACTTAGAAAAATGTTCACATGCTGTGCACTTAAGGAACTTTACCGATGTCTTGTTCACTTAAAAAGTGTTTGCTAGTTCCAAGTCTGGAGGATAATTCTTGAGTCAAGTCTATCATCAAAATTTCTTGCTTCTTTCGTTTTCTTTGTGCCAATGGACCAGACAAAGTAACTATGACTATGTTCAAATATGATTTTCTTTCACGATAGAATGGAGGTTTGAATCGAAGACTTCAGCTAACTACCAGTGTGACTTCAAATATGATTATTTTAGCTTTATACAGAAATGATTATTATTTTAACTAGATTCAATTATGGTTTTGGTTATTTTCTTTTCTTCATCCTAGAAGTAGTCTTTTATTCTTGACAAGAAGATCCAATGGAGAGGGAGGAATAAGCCTTTACCAATTACTATCTTGAGAGTAAACTTAAGTTATTTTCTTTCCCTTTTGATCAATCATTATCATTATCAGGTTAACCATGATTATATTTTGGTTTAGAGAACATGATCTGTTTGGTTTTTTCATTTTTTATTTTTATTTTCATTGAAAAGAGGATAACTAAATGAAAATGTGTTTGGTATAGTTTAGGCAAAAATATTTTTTAGAAGTATTTCTTAAAATAGAGTGAAAACATAAAACTTTTAAAAGAAGTTTTTAATATTTTAACTAGTGATACATTTGTTATTTTAAAAGTAAATCTATATTACTAAAAAAAATTAAAATATTATAATTATAGAAGATTAAACTAAAAAATAAATTAATATTTATAGTTATTTATACCAATTAAATTTAAATTTAAATATAAATAAATTTTTAACATTACAAAACAAATATTTTTTTTTAAATATTGAGAACTCGCAAATGAAAATATTTTCATAAACTGGACGCATTCTTTATGTTGTAAGATATATTAATTAATTAAAGATTATCGTTCCTTTTTTTTTCCTAATTTAACAAAGATTTTTCCTAAATTCTTCCTTAGTATGAAGCCTAAATTGAAAAAAGTTTAAAGGCTTCGGCCTCTCATCCTCTCCCAAGTTCAGCCTGGACTAATTTTTAGCAGGTAAAAATCTCAGTATAGTTTAGTTTTTTAAAATATTTTCAATTTTTATGCTCTAATTTTTTTAATTTTTTTGATCACTTTCAAGTTTTTATTATTTAAGAAATACATGTGTTTTATGAAGTTACAAATTTGTTCATCTTTATTTTCAAATCAAGTTGGCAAAAATGACTGTAAATTATATTTGATGTTTCAGTTTGATATTCAGTAATTATCAAATTATTTTTATTTTTATTTGATATTTATGATAATCTTTTTAAAATTAAAAAATTTCATTGGTCATTTTAAAAAAAAACACTGAAAATATTTTTTAAAATATTTTTTATTTTCATCTTTTTTAAAAAACTATTTTTTTTATATATGTCTGAGACTTTTGAGTTGTGTTTGAAAATATATTTTTTTAAAATCAAATCTATTTTTAGTAGTTTGATTTGGTTTAGTTAAATGACTTTTTTAAAAAAATAATGAATTTTAATATTTTAGTAAATCAATTGGTTCCATTTCAAAAACCAAAACAAAACTGACTCGGTTAAGACCTTTACTTTTAATTATCTTGGACTTTGAAAACTAATTATTTATATATGCCATTGTCACAGCCCTTATCCAGCTATTGCAATATCAAACGCAAGGTACTAAATTTCGTTTCGAGGTACCGTTTCGGTGACTCTAAAAACAGAAACATTTCGAAACGTTTCGAAAATTTCAAAGAAACGGAAGATTTTTTAAGAAACGTTTCAAATAATTTCAAATAATATTTTTTTTAATTTTAAAAGATTTTAACATAATATTAATGATATAGATATATAAAATTATATTAAAATTAATTTGAATTAATGTCTATAATTGAATAGTAAGTAAACATACTACTACAGTAAAAACTTCAACTCAAATTCTAATAGTATTCAACAACAATATCTCTATTGCATCTATCTCTCCATTTTCTTCTTAACTCTTTCGTGATATTTATATTTAAGTCTCTTTCTCTGTCGATCATAATTCTATCTCTATCTTTAGGTATATTTCTCTCTCTTTGCCTTTCAATATCTCTTTGTATCATTTTTGTAGTTTCTTCTTTAAAATAAAGATAATAAAGGAAAATAATGTCATAAGAATAAAGAGGGAGAGTATGAAGTTAATAAAAGTGTTGTGACTTGTGAGAGAAAATAACTTAGTGTTAGATATGATATAATCCTATTTTCATCTACTTTTATATTGTCAATTTTTTTATTTTTCAAATTAGTTTAGTACTTTTTCATCGAAACAAGAGTATTTCCATCGAAATAATTCGAAACAAGAGTATTTCCATCGAAATAACTCGAAACAAGAGTATTTCTATTGAAACAACTCGAAACAAGAGTATTTCTATTGAAACAACTCGAAATAAGAGTATTTTCATCAAAATTTTCATTGAAACAAGAGTATTTCCATCGAAATAACTCGAAACAAGAGTATTTTTATCGAAATAACTTGAAACAAGAGTATTTCTATTGAAACAACTCGAAATAAGAGTATTTTCACCAAAATTTCCATTGAAATAAGAATATTTCTACCGAAATATTTCAAAACATAGCAATTTTAATTGAAATAGCATAATTCCTTAACAAACACTTCGTTTCGTTTCGATAACTTCGTTTCGCATCGGTGACTCAGGAAACGGAAACGTTTCGGTCATTTCGATGAAAAAGAAAGGAAATTTAGTTCCTTGATCAAACGTGCCAGTCACAGAATATCTGACCAAAGTAAGTGTTGCTTCTCAATTCCATTCATTCTTGTGGCCCTTATTATTTATGAATACGAATCCCTCAGTTGCTTTCATTGTGTTTCAAAACTATCTACAACCGTATCTTCATAGTCATAAAACTAAGCTTATTGCATCTGATCAATAATCAATTTATAATCCCAAAAATTTAATGCATTTCTAATAATAAGCATATCTTGGAAATCATAATTACATTCATGTACATTGAATCTACCAAACTTGACGTTCTATCAGTTTCATGCATGCAACTCGTAGAAATTGAAGCTATCTTACTTAGTTTTAGCTGTAACACTAACAAATGGTGGCCACTTCATTAATGGCGTACATTAATATTTGCTCTATGGGACCACGAAATAACTCTTATCAATAGTGATTTGTATAAATAAATATTATATAGTTTTAATTACTCAATTAATTTTTATAATTTGAATAAATATTATATAAGTTTTTATAGTTTCAATTTTTTAGTTAGATTATTATTAAACTTATGTCATAAGTTCATTAATTGATATAGAGTTAGTAGTGTAAAAACAATTACGAATATTATTATTATAAACGATAGATAAACAATAGGAATTTAATAAAAATATTGAAACTATAAAGACTTAATTTAAAAGTTTTTAATTATATGGATTTATTTATAATTTGACCAAAATTATAAACACTAATTGAGTAATTAAATTTATTGTATATTTAAAATTTTTAAAATTGATGTGTGTCTGATAAATTATTCCATTTTTTTTGTTTTCTTCCAGCCCTGTAGTTTTCCTCAGCACATCTTGAATCTCTTATGTAATCCAGCAAAAGAAAAAAAGAGAGAGTTTGTTTTCTCTTGTTTAAATGAGAATTTAGGGTTCAATATTTTCAAGAGAAAATTTTAGATAAATTGGGTCTATAAAAATTTGTTAATTAAATTAATTATATATAAACATGTAAATATATAATAAATAAATTTCATTGAAGAGTGTATTATTATTCTTATTGGTCTATTACTAATTTGTTTGATCTATCAATTTTTTTGCAAACCCCATCTTTCTAAGAAACTTTCTATGTCTTAAATCATATATATGCATTCTACCAAAAAAAATTGTATAAATTTAGTTTAATATGTTTTTTTTTATTTAATTACTCAATTAATTTTTATAATTTCGATCAATTTTTAAATAAATTTTTAGAGTTTAAAATTGACAAGTCTCTATTGTTAATATACCATCAGTATATATCTAACACTGTATATATACATATTTAAATTTTGGTCACTAAAAGTTACATATGACTTACACTTATTTTTTTAATTCTGTATCAATTAACAGATTTCTAACCACAAACATTAGATAGGCCAAAATGGAAAAAAAAAAAATTAGAATTGTAGAAACTCAAATTTTAAACTTTTAAATTATAAAAGCCTGTTTAGAAATTAATTGAAATTATAGAGCTCATAATCTATTTTTTTTCAATAGATAATGAAGAACATTTATACAACTTTTGAGAGAAGATACTTGACCTTTGCACAAAAATGCCATAGGACTAATATTCCATCATGTGAGGGAATGCATTTTTGAAATTCTCTAAAAAAGAGATTTAATTTTAAATAAAGTCTAAGTCAACTTTGATGATAATATTAAAAAAAAGAAATTGACAGCTAAGTCTAGAAAAAATTTCTTGGAAATCTTTAGATCTATCCTCCCATCGTGTAGGATTTGAAATGTCATAAACAATTCGTCAAATAATTATCATGTGAGAGTATATATTTTGCATCTAATTATAAGAATAAAAAGTATAAATTCTATGGATCCAACAATGCCAACTACCAACACCAACCCCAAAAAAAAAAAGTGGGAGTATTGGATAGGCTTGTACGGTATGTGAGCAAATTCATTAAATCCGGCTCAAAGATATTTTATTATCTTTGATTTTGTTAGGTATGCTAAAGATGTCATATCTATCTTAAAAGAAAGAGAGAGGCTCAAGATAATTATCACAAAATGATGATAATTTTGTTTATAAACCTCCAAATAATTAATGTATAAAAGTGCCAGCTCTTACTATATTATGTGGCTTCCTTCATTTTTTTCAAATTTTTTTTCCTAATGTGATGATATAAATATTTAAGAAAAATTTAAAATTATTATGAAAGAATTTTTTAAATTCTATGTTTACTAAAATATGATAAAAAATAGTTTAGTACACACTGGTTAAGAAAGAATTTTTTTAAAAAAATTACTGTAATTAAAATTATTGTTAAGGAAACTATAAAACTAAATGGGCAGAAATTTAAATTAGAAAAGGATAAGGATTGGTATAAAAAGAAATTCAATATTTTATTAATTATATTTTTAAGTTTAATTGCAGCTTTAGCCCCTCCATTCTTTTAAGAAAGCAATTTAGTCCTTCTTGTTTCAATTAAAGTAAAGTTATCCTTCTAACTTATCTAGTGCTAATTAATTAAAGCAATATTAAGTCACAAAAAAAAGTTTAAATTACTTTTTCCTTTTCAAATAATTAGAGGTTACATAAAGTTTCAATTGAAGTTAGGGACTAAATTGCTTTAATAAATAATATAAAGGATATCATTGCCATAATTTATGTTGAATGGACTATATTGCTTCAATAAAAATAAATTGAAAAAAACGTACAAATAAATCAATTTTTTTAAAATCTCGATAGTTTTGAATAAATATATAGTATAATATTTTTCAAAAAAAAATGTGATTTAAAAAATGGTCTGAATAAACATATTAATTCACATCAATTTTACTAAATACATTTGTGGCTTTGATGTTAAAAAAAATGAAAACCAAAGTAATGCAGTTTAAATGGGGAGAGTTAATCAGCTTCCTTCCCTTAATAAACACTTTTTATCTCAGTGAAGGCACTATTCAAATCTATATCATCACACTCACCACAAAAAATTTTACTTTTTTTTTTCAAGAAGAAATGGTAGTAAGGACAGTAGTTCTAATACTACCGATCATGATGTCAATGGCATGTTTAGAATTAAAGAAAAATAGATATTCAAAGAATTGCCTTATCTCTTTAAAAAATATTACTCAACTAACTCTTCAATGTCAAATAGATTTCTTTTAGAAGAATTAAGCACCAAGCAAGATTACTAGTTGAAGGAAAAATTTGATCTTGCACGTAGAGAATACAAAATCTTAAATCTAATACTTTCAATCGGTAAGCTGACCTGCGTCATAAGATTATACCAATTAAACTAATAAGCATCTATCATCCTAGAGTAGCTCAGGTGGAGGGTGGAAATTTAAGCAAAAGGTGGAAAGTTCAATAAATATTTTTGTACTAAAAATAACTATTTGATTTAGCACCTTAATATTCGTGTGTAAGCAAGGGTGAAATTTCAAATTAATTTGGCAGGTCAACAATATTTGCATTTTCCATTTAATGCTAGAATATAAAGTATAATATTTGCATATGGACTGGTTCTAGACTTTGGATGACTTAGTTATATATATAGCAATAGGTTGAGAGCTTACCAAAACTAAGACGATTCAAATTTGAACCCTATCAAATGCTTTAATCTAATTATAACTAGTCCATATTGAATTAAAAAAAATAAAAAAAGTCATATATTTTATAATGGTCTATTGCCTACTCTTGTGAAACATGATTTGCAATCAATCTATTAAATAATTCTTGCTGAGTAATGAAAGTAGCGATCAGTATGACCAAAAAATTTTATTTTTTAATAGTTCAACAAAATAGATCTGGGCTTCAAAATGATAAATTAACTCATAATCTTGGTATTGGAGCATATATAATCAAAGGTTCGTTTGGTATATTAAATTTAGGTGATAGAATGAGAATTTAAATTTTATTCTTTCATTTAATTAACAAAATTGATGAAAATATGAATATAACAAAATACTGATTAACTCTTACACGATAATTGTCATTATCTCTAAAAATGAGTAAAAATTGAACAGTATAATAAAAAGAATAAAAATATTTCTACATATTTTATTTATTTATAAATTTTTGTAAAATTAAAAATATATATATTTAAATTAAAATTTTTAATACTGTTTAATAAAATTTAATTCAATTTTTATATTAATAATAATTTATTTTATTTTTTATTTAAAATATTTAAAATAATTTTTAAAATTAAAATAATATTTTTTTTATTAATTTATCTTTTAATAATTATTTTTGTCTTTTTATTAATTTTTATTTTATTTCTTTAATATCATACCAAATGTTATTTTAATCATAATATTTTGTTTTTAAAATTTTAAACTAAACGAGACCTAAATGATTTGATATATTGATATCTTATATTGTTAAGTAGATATTAATTATAATATGAGATAACAAAGATATAAAAAAAATCATAATATCTAAGAATTTTTATATCTAGTAAAATAATTTTAATTGTAAAAAAAATTAATCTATATTAAAAAATAAAAATTCTCAAATTTTAAGTGACAAAAAAATTATATAAGACGATCTAAATATCTCAATACTTAAGTACATTATCTCCTACAACTTCAATTGTGTACCTTCTCAATTCTTGAATAAAACAAATAATATTTAATTAGAGGTATGGATGTGTTAGTCCTTGAAAAATATACATTTTTTAATTTTTATTTAAATTTATTTTTTTCATTTTAATCTTTTAAAAATTATCTAATGTTAAAATAATTTTCACCTTAATCTTGTTAATAGATATTTAATTTTTTTTATTTGACATAATTAAAAGATTACATAATATAGGTGAAAGAGATTTGATTTTAAGATTTTATATTAGCGAAAGATATAGTCAAAATTAAAATAAGAACATAGAAATTTGAGACTAAAATTAAACTTTCTAGAATCTAAATAGGAATTCACTATGTAATATTTATTAAAAAAATTCATTAAAATAAGCATAGTTTCCTTTTTTTTCTTTGTTAAGAAAAATGACAATATAATAAGTTTCTTCCACATTATTAATTAAAGCTGCAATAAAAAACTACCAAAAAAATAAACAAAGACTCAATCAGAATACTAAATTCGTTGATAAATGACTACAAAACTTATCAGTTCTTTTTCCTGATCTAACATGTACTTGGGTCTTCTTCGATTTTATTTATTTTTTGTTTCTCAAAGTATGTTTAGTCTATTAACATTGCAAAATTATTTTTTTTATTTTATTATAAAAAAGAAATTTCTCAAAAAGTGTTTTTCTATAAAAATCGAATTTTCGTGAATCACTTACCATTGATGTTTAGGATTTCTTTTGAGAAGACTTTGTCAAAATTATGAAAGGGTTGGTCCAAACATCCATTCCCCTCTCTCTGTCTCTCTCGTTTGTGTTCTTGTCACGTGTTATGTGATAACCAATTGACTCGCACGAACATAACACGGAGGGGACAGAGACTCCGGACAAGTGACATTAATGTGCTTGGCTGTCTACGCGGTTTTCTCTTTTCCTTCTGTCCATACTCTCTCACTTGACATTATTTAATCACTTTTTAGGGTTTCTGATTTTGGGATTTTTTATCTTATTAAATCCCCAAAAGCTTGAATTAATTTTCAGCTGCATAAACTTACCAATGGTAGTTTCCCAGATATTAATATATCTATTTTATCTGATATTTGATTGCTCAATGTTATTTTTTTATATATAAAATTATAGATCTAATTAAGATTTTCTTAAGTTTCAAATTGATAATAATTATGTGATTTTTGAGCAAAATTATGAATTTAGATTCTCTTATGTAAAAATATTGTGATGTGAAAAAAGAATAGATACTAAACAAGTAATTATAAAAAGGCAAAATAATTTTTAGTATCTATTTTTTTCACATTAGTGATAGTTATTTCAATTAAAGGATTTCCACGTGTAAATTTATATTTATTTTAAAATTGATTGAAATATATTATATTAATATTATATATATTCATATTTTAAATGTATAGTATTCAAAATTTTGGAGTTTGGTATGATATATAATTGAAAGTTATAAAAATGTATAATTCATATTTTATAAAAAAAATTAAGAAAAATAAAAATTCTAAGAATATGAAATGCTCATAATTTTTTAAATGATAAAAGATACTGTTAAAATAGAAACATTTTATTTATTCAAGCATTTTAAATATTATTATATTAAATACAAACATCTTTAAATATCATGATGCAAAAGAAAACGTACCAATCAAATCTTTCAAATAATTTACTTTCCTAGTTAAAGACTACCAACCATAATAGTAATTAAAAAAATGTTAAAATAGTCTGAGACTTTTGATTTGGCCTAATTAAAAGCTTACATTTGAAATTCCAAACATATTAGTAGCACTATAACCAAAAAAAATCTTGAAGAAATCTATTCTTACATCATTTCGAACTAACTTCATGAACTATTTAGGCTTGACTTGATTAATAAACAAATTGAGTTTGATCACAATATTTTGATTGATTAAATCTTGAGCTTGAAATAGGGCTTAGTCTATTGTAAATTAACACACTTTTACATCTTCTATGCAAAAATGTTCCATTTTCAGAAGGTCTTCTTTTAACTCATTGGATTTTTTATTGGGTTCTATTCTCATAATATCCCCAACGAGAAGAAAAAAGGTATCAGGAGATACACTATGCTAAGGTAGGAGGCGGCGAAGAGATATATATATCGAGTATGCTGGATGTGTGAGAGAAAATATGGCAAAACAGTGTGTTTTAAATTTTATATTTGTATTTTTTGGCAAATTTTTATGTGTGTAAAGAACAATCAAATATAAATTTAAAAATAAATTAAATAATAAAAAATTAATTTTACAGTGAGTCAAATATAAACTCAAGGGTGAGTGATTAAATAAATTTTAACATAACTTACTTTATAAGAGTTAAATATAAATTTAAAGAAAGTCTTTACATATATTTAAATATATTTAACAAATTTTATCAAAATAAATAGATACATTTAATAAATTTTTTTATTAAATGTGTTAATTACGTTAACCATTGCACTAGGCTTTTCCGCAGACCACCGGGGAAGGCGGAGAAAGAAATGAGGAGAAGAAACAAGAGAAAAAGATGATAGTGAAGTTTCCTCATAATCGTCATGGCCACAATTATTGGTATAATCATGCATTTTAAGGAAATGGAAAATTTCACAAAAAAAGGATTGAAAGGTTGCCAATTTCATTCCTCCAATAAAGAAGTCTTCTTAGGCTAATTAGAGTGTAAGTTTGTTGGTTAAAACAAAAAAGAGGGAAAGGTTGTTAATCTCAAGGGTCGGCATGGTCTCGTGACGGTGGTAATTAGGCGAAGTGTAATTGGATAGATTGTCGCAAATTTAAATCTTAATTTTGTTAATTTTTAAGAATCTTGTCGCCAAGTCTTTGTTTGAATCCTCAATCCAACGTAAACAGATTTTAGATAGATTAGATGCGCACAATTGGATTTGGCCACCCACCGACGTATCAAACTCTTACCGATAAAATCAGAAAAGAGTGGTTGATACATTTTAAAATTATTTTCTTAAAGACATCGTCTAACAAAATTTAATTTTGATTAAGAGTATGTTTGGCAAGTCAAATAAGTTAACTTATAGCGTATTTGACTAATTTATAAGTTTGTTTGACCAAATTAGAGGTGTTTGGTAAATAAATTTATTTGAGTAGCTTATAGCGTATTTTCATACGCTACTTTAACTAACGTATAGCTTATAGTGTATAGCTTTTATAATTTTATTCTTTTTTTATCCTTGTTATTTTATTTAAATTCCAATACTATTATACTCATGACCCTTGACGCAATTTATTGATCTTCAAATTTTGTGTGTGCACTTTTCTTCTACTAATCAAGCAACACTTCTCAAAAGTGAGTGAATTTATATTTTTAAAATACTGATGAAAAATAATCACAGAGTAAAAGAAAAAAAAATTAAAATTAACAAATTATATTCTTGTATTTTTTGGGATTACATAATGAAATATAATTACTAACAAAAAATGATAAATTTTATATAAGTATGTACTTTTATGTCATTTTACATTTATCAGCTAATTCAATAGCTAATTTTACCAAACACTTTTAATTCAATAAATTAGTTTAACAGCTTTCAGCTATCAGCTAACAGTTTTCAGCTAAAAATTAACTTTTCAGCTTTCAGCTAACTTTTCAGCTTTCAGCTAACTTATCAGTTATTTTTGTCAAACATAGCCTAATATGTAAATTGATCTAAAAATAATTTTATTTTATAATAAAATATTCAATAAAAATTGAATTTCAGTTGTATAGAATATAAATTACAATGGAATTAAATTTTATTGTTTAAAAATGAATTTTGTTATATATGATTTTAAAATATCACCAAAATAAAAATTTATTTTGGTGAAAAAAATTCTTCTTTATCCTTCATTATTTCTTTAACGTAATATTAAAAAATTAATAGACAATTATTGTAAAATTAACAATCTACTTGACACTTTAAAATATAATTTAAACAACTAAATTTAATTGAATTTTACTATATTTAAAGTTTTTTTAAATTAATACTAAAAAAGATTAAGTTCAGCAGATAAATGACATTTATAATATTAAAAATTTAAATTTATAAAAAAAATATTTATAGAGAAAGACAATCTAAATATCTTAAACTTAAAAAAAAATATTTGTGAAGAGAGTTTAAATAATATTAGTCTTATATTCAAAATATACATAAATATCTTGAGTTAACAAAAATAATTTATTCTAAACACAAATTAATTAAATAAAAAAATTTAATTGAATTCATTGATAAAAGTTCGATTAGATTCTTGATAAATTAATTTGATTCCAAACAACCCTCAATATTCTAATTTGTCTTCTAGATCCTTAGTTGTTCCTTGGTTTGTCCTTCGTGATCTCCACAATGCACAGACACTTGGAAGAACTGGTCAGATGAAATCTTCTAACAAATAGACAAACCGTAACATCTATTAACTTACTTTATTGGATTAAAATTATTTTATTTAATTATTTAAAAATGATAGTTGATTTAATTATTGATTATGTCCCAATAAATAAAATTAAAAACTTTCATACGATCATCTAGAGTCAATATTCAGGTATTTATTAGTATGCAATATTTCCAAATTTGTACGAAAAAAAATAAAATTTCTGACTCGTCCTCATGTTATAAAACCATGTTATTCCTTTTATTATGGATAATGTTGTTATCTACACAACTTTTATAATCTTATCTTTATATAATTATCTAAACATAACTTGGTCTAAATTTGAATAGTCACATCTCATATAAAATATTATGATAAATTTACAAAAGTTTATTTATATATTGTGCACAATTTTAACTACAATAATTATATAAAAGAAATCATAATTTTAAAAATCAATTGAATTAGTCAGTTGGATAAAAAAAAAATTAACTATTTTCTGACCAAGTTATAGGGAGAAAACCGGATGTGTTCAGAATCAGTCAACCAAATAGATGAAAACCGGCTGGTTTATTTTGCGTAAACCAGTTTCGGTTTGTGTATGAACTGGACCATAAGTGGTTTTTCTATAAAAAAAAATGGACAAAGTGGAACTCAAACTCTGCATGAGGTTGTTAACCCCCCTTGCTTACCGGAGCATGACATCACTGTTGCTCTTATTGTGTAAATAATTTATATATACTCTACTAAAATAATTAAGCATTTAACAACGAAACATTAATTCATAAAAAAAATTATAAAAATACAATATAATATTTTGATTGTTAAATTATTAAAGGAAAACTATTTGCTCATGAGTTAATCTATAAGTATCATGTAACACCAACACTAAATTTATATTAGTGCTACATTTTATTTATAAATTATGAGTTAATTTGATAAAAACATTTTACGATATCTCTATTTTATTAGTGTGTTTTATAATTTTTAGAATTAAATATTCTATCATGTAATATTATAATTTTGTTTATGTCCAATTAAATCGTTCAATGATGTTTTATATATTTTTATATTATATCTTGGATATATATTATACATAATATAAAAATAATTATACATATATATTTACTACTACAATTCAACTAATAAATCATGAATTATTTTCTTTATTGTTTCAATGGGCAGTCTGATTTTTAAAACATTGAAAAAAAAATATTCAATTTTTTTTCGCATATATGTTATATTAAAGGGTAGTTTTATGGAGTCAAGAAATTGAGTTTTCATTTCTCACTTTAATAATTTATTGGATGAATTATAACCTAAAAAATAAAAATAAAAATTTTAAGATAGATTTAATAATAAAAAAATCCCAATATCTTAAAAATAAAAGTTAATATTAATAAAATTAGACCTAATCGTCCAATAAAATTTACGTTTCGCTTCGGATAACACTATAAGTGAACTGACGGAACCCAACAATAAGGAACGTATGCATGGTAGCATGTGTTAGGCCAAATTTACATGTTCATCATTTAAAAATTGATTTTACGATTGAGTTATGTCAATATAATTAAATTTTAGCATTTTATCATAATTTTCATACAATTAATTTCAACCAACAAATATTTGTCATTAACTAACCTTTGTAAAAAATCAAATGTCCATGGGACTCATTGATTGAACAAATTTATAATCAAAACTCAATTTTTTTAATATTGACTTTTAACTCGTACATTTCTTTTTTATAATTTTTTTTTATATTTGATATTATTTTAATGATTTATTCAACTCATTTATGTAAAATCTCATAAATTTTAAATAATAATTTTTTGTTATAGACAAATATATTTTTATTGTAAATGATTACGTTTTATTAAAAGTAAATACACTTTTAATTTAAATAATTTTTATTTTATTTAAAATAATTATATTTGACCTTAAATAATTTTTATTTTTATTTTTTTTAATATGCATGAAGGTATTTTATATTGTGATTTGTTTTATTTAAATTTTGTAATAATATAAATTTTTTTAAATTTTGAGATATTTTAAGATAAAAAATAATATTTATATGTATATAATAATAAAAATTAATATTTAATTATTAAATAATAATAACTAAGAAAAGGAAAGAAAAGAGGGAGGGGAAGATGTCGAAGAGGGATCAGAAAATTACATATATAAATAATGATAAACAATACTTTCTCTCTCTTCAATTTTTTTTTTTTATATTTGGAGTGTTTACTGACTTCCGATCTTAAGATTAAGGGTACTACTGGATTCAGGACGAAGAGTACTACGATTTTGACTGAATAATTTTTTAAATCAACCGCAGAATCGCCGCAGATCAAAAGTAAAAATTTTAGAAAAAAGGTAAACTCTGAAACTCTTATTTATAGATCTTAAATTGGAAATCTGATACTATAAATAGATTCAGGATATAGATAAATTATAAAATATAAAGTTTTACAGTCATCTGACAATTTTTTATGTCATAAACAGTAACTCTAACTGACGTGAATAGTGATTTCGATCGATATGAACAATAATTCGACTGGCATGAATAGTATTTTTCGGTGATGAATAATATTTTCTAATCGTGAATAGTACTTATTAGTTGACTAGTGTTGATCAAACTTTCGGAAGTCAAATTTCGCGATTCTAGAGTTATTTTTTAAGTTTTTGGACCATCTTGACTCGTTTTTTATATTCATTTAATTAGATTTGTCTTGAAAAAATACATTTGGAACTGTCCAATCTAGAACCTTAACCTGTGAATAGATAATTCTTTCTATAACTTATCATATACTCTTCTTAAACTTAAAATGTATAATTGATTATGTTTACAAATTATTTATGCTATTATAAGTTTATAAAATGTGTTAAAATATTTGTTTTACTTACAAATTAGCATATAGTTTAAGAAAAGTATGGTTTTGCAAATATATTTTGAAACTCATTAAATATGTGGTTATAAATATATTTATCATTATTTAAAAAAGTGAATATTATGTGCATGAAACATTGATTTATAAAACTATAAAGTTGTTAATTATGATTGAATGGCAAGTGTAAAATTCACAACGAGTTGTTTAATAATTATATATTACATTTGATATATATATATATATATATATATATATATATATATATATATATATATATATATATATATCTGTATGTGTGTGTGTGTGTGTGTGTGTGTATTTATATATATGGATGAATATTGATGGGTTGTATGGCTTGAGACGGTACCGAGTAAGGGACACCCTGTTAGCCTGAATGAGTCAAAAGAGGGTCGCTCCAACCGAGTGACAATAGTAATGTGAGAAGAGAGATAGGTGATGAACTCACATTTTCTAATCATTATTGTGACTATAATCAATCGGTCACTATGCGTATAACAAATGAGTGAATTGAGAGCTGTAACATATTTAAGCATTATGTAAAAAGAATAGATTTTCAATGCATTTATAGTATGATAATTATGCATAAATAAAAATTATAACTTTATCTCAAAAACTTAATATTTTACTATAGTTTATACAGTTGAGCATAACAATATTTGTTTAATGATCATATTGTGTTAAGTATGGTTTTAAATATCTAAATATCTTTTTATTTGAAAATATTTGAAATACTGATCCTATATGAATGTATTTCTGAATTGTATTTTTTATGTGATAAATTTTAAAATATCAGTATATTCATATGCTGATCTAAGAGGTCATATGAGGTATTATTTATTCACTGAGTTGTCAAACTCATTACACAATATTTTCATATTTTTCAGATAAGAATACAGAGTCTGATTCTGCAAATAGGTGATCAGTTAGGTGACATATTCTCTGGATAAATCTACGTTGCTTTCAAAGTTCACAATTTTTGAATTATACTATGTTTGTATTTTAGAGTATACTCTGAATGCCACAGGCAAGATCCTTATTTCTATTGTTACTTTGATATTTATAATTTAGTCTGTATAATGTGTATATATGAGAGAACATATATATATATATATATATATATATATATATATATATATATATATATATATATATATATATATATATCTCTCTCTCTCTCTCTCTCTCTATTTTTATAATAAAAAATAGTGCTATACATGTTATGATAAATATTTAATTACAAAAAAAAATATTTGTTTCATGTGCCGTAAGTTGGAAGCATTATAACCTAACTGTTAAATTCCATATTTGTTAGGATCAGTGCCATAGTGCTAACCATTCTTGTATAGATTGATCAATCACTATTTTACCATGCTTAACTATATAGATATCTAGTTGAAAGACTAATCATGAACTTCATATAAAATTTTGAAGTTTGATCTCACAAAAACCAACACATCTCAAGTTAATGACATATTCGATCCATGATTAAGTTTAATTAGAATGTTTCACAAGTAAATAATCAGCTTTGAAATTTATAAATTGAATTTTAGTTTCAAAAACCAAAACCTGAAAAAGAAAAAAAGATAAAAAAGAGAGAAGGTGGAGAGTTACGTTTGCAGAGCTTGACCACAAAGCCTCATAGGTTGATTGCTTCCTTAGTGGTGGATTTACACAAGGAAGAATAATTAGAGTAGCCTTGGCAAAGTGTGGCTTCACCATAGACTCCTATGCACAAGTAAGTAGAGTTCTCTATGATTGAGGGAACTTAAAAAAAATTTGGTAAAGTAAAAAGATAGGAGAGTCCTATCCTTAAAATAATAAAAAACTATTTTTTTTATTAATAAATTATCAACATAATTGATAGATAGTTGAATTCTTAAAATATATTATCTTGAGTTCAATTTAAGTAGTGTGTAAGAAGAGGAATACCCACTAGTCTCTGATCGAAGATACTTACTTGGTTTCATACCCAAAAAAAAAAAAAAAGAGACACCACTTTTATATATCTTGATAAATCTGTGAACCTAAAGACATTTTAGTAGATTCACTTTGCTAACCAGAATTCATGTGTCGGTCTGTCTACACTTCATACTTAGTTGCCGACCATAGTAATTGGGTTGAAAGTAAATTTCTCTACAGTAGAACATGTTATTACTATTTTTGAAATTTTGTTGTTATGAATAAGAAAAACCTCCAAATCAACAATTTATTAAATTTGGGCACTTGATTTGTTAGACTTACTGTTTCATGAAGTTTAATCGAACCAAATTTTATTTTGTCCAAAAGGAAGAAATTGTGACAAGACAAGTAAAACAATTTAAGGAAAGGAGAGGCTCTTTAATTTTGAGTCTTGACCCCTTCCAATGGAAAAAAAATTCACATTCCACAGTCCAAACACGTACATGCCATTCCTTTCTTTGAGAAGTATAACACAACGCGTATTCTCATTCCAGATACGCGTTGACACTTGACGTTGATCTGCAACATATCAAACCTCAACACACACGTTGAGGGTAAAGTATTTCTTTTATTTTTGAAAAGTACCTGCCTCCCTTTCATACCTTCCTCTCTTCTGTAGGCAAAACCAGCGTGGTCTTTGGGTGGGTCTGGGGTTGGAAGTTTGAATATTATTATTATTGACAAAATCCCAAATGCTACTCTACCCTTCACACCTTCCTATATAGTCCTTGCTCAATTCGCTCTTCTCTCTTTGAATTAATACCTTTTGTCCCCTAAACACCAAACCCTTCCAGCTGTCCAAATTTCATCTCCCCATTTCTTTATTCTAACCAAATGATCTTTCAATATTAAACAAGCAAGAAAACTCCTATTACTTTACTGGGATAATTTTTGAAATCAGGTCGTAAGGAATTATTTTGTAATTAAGGGTTTATTTTTAATTACATCAGAAAGATAAATTAAAATACATACAAATTGATTTGAATAACAATTGAACAATATCAAAATATAAAATAAGGGGGAATATATAATATTTAATTAATTAAACTGCAAGAAATGTTTTTATAAATCTTTTAGTACCTGAATAATTTGCAATATCAGACTTATTTTGAATGAACTGAATAAATTAATTAATTAAAATACGTGAAAATTGGTCCTTATTGCAGTACCAAAAATAATAAACAAGAAGTTCCACATTTAAATCTTCTTGCTCGCCACCCCATTTTACGTGTTTCATAGATAGAGATCAAGGGTCGTTCTCTCTGATTCTTTCCCATAATAAAGCCAATAAATGTTACACCAAGATACAGTCATCTACTTGATTTGACTCTTATTATTAAATCGAGATTCAAAAGGAAATCTTGCTGGACTTGTAGCCCATTGAAGTTCTACAAATAGCCCCAGCTAAGATTGAGCTATACTCAACTTTAATACCATCCCTCTCTCTTTCCCTTTCTCTCTCTATCTCTCTCTGTCTCTATCGCCTTTCTTTGGCCGAAGTTTCAAGCGCAAATAATACCATAATGGCAGATATTCTGAGTGAAGAACAGATTGTTGAGTTCAAAGAAGCATTTTGCTTGTTTGACAAAGATGGAGATGGTGAGAGAGAAGCTTTCTCTTTTCTGCATATTTTTTTTTTAATTTTTCTGAAATGGGTCTCTGTTTTTTCTATTGAATTCTCTTCTCTGCTTTTCCTGATCAATCTTCTTCATGCTTCAATAATGCCTGAGAAATACCCTTTTGAATCTTGTAATAGGATGCATTACTGTGGAAGAACTGGCCACTGTAATTCGTTCATTGGATCAGAACCCCACAGAAGAAGAACTTCAAGATATGATAAGCGAAGTTGATGCTGATGGCAATGGAACCATAGAATTTTCTGAGTTCTTAAATCTAATGGCCAAGAAAATCAAAGTAAGCTCCCTTCGTTTATTCCATAATAATAGTTCTAATCCTCTAATATTAAAATGATAGCCAGAGCTAAGTTTAGTTCTGGGTTTGTTTTTCCCATATAGGAGACTGATGCAGAGGAGGAGCTCAAAGAGGCTTTCAAGGTTTTTGACAAGGATCAAAATGGCTATATTTCTGCTAGTGAGGTATATTTCTTAGTTCTTTATTTTTGTTTGGAGGAAATATTTTAAAAATTATATTTATACTTTTTTAGTTTAAAATTGAAACAACAATTTTTTTATAAAATTTATAAAACTTATATTGGTGGTTACTTGAAAGTATTAATTTTTTATTTATAAAATAATACATAAATTTTATTAATAATTTTGTGAATGAAAAAGAATTTGTAAGAAGAATTTGTAAGTATAATTTTAATGAACTTTATTGAGAAAAATGAAGTTTGCTTTTCTGTATTTGGTTAGATTAAGGTTGGCTTCAAATTTTGCTTAAAATTAATTTTTTTTTTCAAATAATTTTTAAAAAACTCTTATTGTACTTTTAGAACACTTTCAAAGAAAATCAAATTCTAATTAATAAAAAAATGGTTATTCTCTCTTGCTATAATCTAATTTATTTGGTCATAACTTTTCTTGTTTGATGGCAATGCCAATTCAAATGCACATTAGCACTAGTTTTAGACTTTTTGACAAAACTTGATTGCAGGTAAGCTAACTGGCTTACAACTCACATTAGCCCTATTTCTTCTTTTGTTATCTGAGGCCACAAGTTATGATAAAACTTTTTTTTTTCTTTTCCACTAGAGAAAATCAATATAATTGAAATGAAATTTAATGGGTTTGTAAAAGTAAGTCATCATGGGGTTCTAAAAAATTATGATGTAATAATACCCCACTTATTGTTTTTCCTGAATTTTTTTTGGACTGGCATTATATAATATAAATTTATTTATTTTTAGCGATGGAATAGTTTATTGTGTACATCTGGGACAGTACTTTATACGTTTCTGCATGCAATTAATATTATTAATTTGAATAAAACATGCATTGGGGTTTGACATTTGGGTGCTCAAGAGAATCTCTCTCTCTCTTTCTTCATATATATCATTAAATTATTAATAAAACTAATATTATATATATTTATAAAAAAATTATAAATAATTTAATTTAATATATTTCAAATCATCAAAAATTTAAATAAATTTTTTTAAAAATTAAAATAAAATAAGTTAGTATAATATTTTCTAAATTTTATGAATATAATTTTATAAAATATTATTGTTTCAAGTTAAAATTAAAAAGAGGGTGAATGTAATAATAAAGAATGAATGTAACATTTTAAATATTAAATATATTTTTAAAATTTCACTCTAATATTTTCAATATTAATTAAAGTGAAAATATAAAAATTTATTTAATAATAAAAAAGATCAATTTTTTTAAAAGTTAAGTTCTTCGTAAAATTACCTTCCTTAAAATAATGAACCCTAAGAAATATATATAAGGATATGATTAAACGTATATATAATACAAGTGTTTTAAATGTATTGGATACTAATTTAAAATTATTTTTTATTTTAAATCTTGCACCTTAACATGTAACACAGGCATACACTGATATATAAAACTCCATTTTTTCTGTGCAGTTGAGGCATGTGATGATCAATCTGGGAGAAAAATTAACAGACGAGGAGGTAGAGCAGATGATAAAAGAGGCTGATTTGGATGGTGATGGCCAAGTTAATTATGATGAATTTGTGAAGTTGATGATGACCATTGGATGAAAACCTCATCACCCCAAATTGAATTACAAATCCTCACCCGAAAAATAATGTGTATTATTAATTATTATTATTATTATTTGTTTTGGTGTATTTTACTTGTAGCCCATGATGTTAATGACCAAGCATTTAGAGTCACTCCAAAACTACCATTTGATATGTTCAACTTCCAACCCATATAATGTTATATTCTTTCATTTCTAGTTCATTACAATAATAATAATAATAATTTGAGTTTTTAACTTTCTATTTTCCTTTGATATGAATTAAGTGAAAAATAAAATTCTCCATAAATTTATTAATCTTCATGTTAAATTACTAAATACAAGTATTGTGAATTTAATAAATATATATGTTAGATAAAAAGTTTCACCTCTGCTATTGGTGTATAATTGATAATATTGAAATGATTTATTTTTAAAAAAAAATGAAAATCAATTGTGAGTTTTTGACATTTTCAATGTGAGAGAAAAAAGAGAGATAAGTAGTCAAAGATTCACATTTTTAAAAAAATAAAAATTAGTGGGGCTTATAAAGTAAACTTAGAATTTTATTTTTAAATTTATAGATCTATTTTTTATATTTTTTAAATGTATAAATTAATCTATTAAATTATCAATTCATATTGTAAGTTAACTATTTTGTTAGTTTTAAAAATATTAAATTCGTTATATATTTATTTAAAAATAATAGTTATGTTATAAATTTAATATTTTTAAAAATTAATTCATATACTAAAAATTATTAAAGGATTAAATTAAGCAGGTTTATAAATTTAAAAAATAAATTATATATTCTTTTACTCATAAAATGTACATCCTTTGTCTTTCTAAAAAAATTACACTATTTTTTTTTTTTTAGCGAAACGGCAAAGTATCTAATCCTGAAAAAGAAATACGAAACTTTTCCGACCCTTTTGGCTCATGCTCTAAGACTTTGACCGAGAAGGCCAAAATAGAGCAGTGGTTGGACATGTGACTTATTATTATGAGAAATTTCATCGAGCAAGTTTGTCGTTTTCTTGACTTTTTGCATCTGCTGACTCATTCTTACCTACATCTTTGATTTACAAAGTAGCGTATGGAGAAGTCTAGCTAGGTCTTTCCTTTAGTTGTGATTCTCTTCTTAGCCTTCCAATTCATGTCCAAAAAGAATGCCAACAAAGTCACTACACAGCGTGCCGTTGAAAAAAAGAAGAAGATGGTTTGAACTCTTAGGGCTCGTTTGGAGAGTAGAATAGATAGAATAGGATATGATAGGATAACAGATAGAATAATAGCAGGATATGATATGGGCTTGATAGCTCCTATCCTATCCTATGTTTGGTGCACAACAGAATAAGTATTATATTATGTTATCCTATATTTAAAATAAATCAGATAATGATAGGATATGATAGAAATGATATAAAATGACAAAATTACTCTTATAATAAAAGTGCATATATATTTATTTAAAATCAATTTTAATATCATTTTTTTGATTACTTTATATATTGGTATAAATTTTAAAATTAAAATAAATATATACAATTAACAAAATAATATCCATAATATTAGTGAGAATTTATTTATCTTTATTTTTCATTCATTCATTTACCCTGTTATTAAAGAACTTTCTTTTCTTTTTCTTTTTTTTCTTTTTTTGTTTTTTTATAAAAAATTCAATCCTATTTTTTGTTATTTTAATAAACTCAAACAGCAATGGAATAGCCTCTTCCATTATTTGTCATTTGATCCCAAATCAAAGTCAAGATTGATTATTATCATAATAGTTGATCAATGTCGTCACTTTCGTATTTTCTCAAATATTTCAAAAGAACAAATTTTCACTTAAATGCCACAAATTCTGCAGCTTATAAAGAGCATTCCATCCATGAAGCATCAAAGTGTCTTGTTCCATCAAACACACGATATGACATTGATAATTATTTTTAAATATTACATATGTATCATGTTGTATTCTGCATTTGTATAATATTCGAACTTCTTAACACTCCACTAATTTCATCGCATTATAGAGAAAAATTGAATATGCAAACTGACGAACTATCAACTTTATTGATAATCCATAAATTAAAAATAAGTACACAATTGCTAACTAAGCTCTAAGCATGATACATTCATTATCTACAATAGAAATATACTTGGGAGGGGTAAAAAGGAACCAAGATTGAGGAGCCAAAAGTGACAATTATTCCAATGACTTCAGAAGCCTAAATAATGAGCTGTCTCCCTGATCCACGAAAACTCAATGCAAAACGCTTGAACTTCAATGAAAAAGTCTTTAACTGCAACACAGGTCATTTACTAAAATCAGTGACATGCTGCCGAATTCACTTTCTTTTCAATGCATTCAATGAAATAACATACAAAATTAAGTACATCTAATGAAGAACACACTCAAGCAGCATCCACTTATGGTGTTGTGTTAAGATACATCCAAAACTCAGGCTTCAATCTCAAATGTTTTGGCATGAGCAATGCAAAAGGCAGAGTAACAATGTCCAGGGGAAGTAAACCGGAACTACAAATGTAGACAAAGATCATAGCAGCCAGATTCAGAACCAAATTAAGTTTAACAAAAAACAACATCTTAATGCATATGCATCCATGAATTTGACAACTGCCATAATATACTTGTTTCCATATTTTATATTCAAGGCAGTAGATTCCAAAACTCAAGCAAGTAAAAACTAGAAATTTTCTTTGTTGTGAAATGGGTAGTGGGGGGCATGTTGTAGGGCACCAATCAGGCCATTCTCCATTTAATATTTACCCATGCCTGGACTGTAACAATGTCACCTTCTTGTATACCCTCTTCGCCTTCAGTCTTACATATTATCTCCATAGTTAAAGAAGGTATCATGTCCAGTACCATCTCAATGTCTTGCACTTCAGCAGGTGATAGCCCAGTTGATTGAATAAGCAGGTCAGCTCAGTCCTATGAGTTCATGTCCCAAAGTTCCTGAAATGTTCTCACCTTCTACATATCAAAAAGAAAATATCCTTATGTTGAAGATTAGTGGGAACAAATAGAAAATTTAACATGTGAACAGCCAATCATCACAAGGAAAAGCACACTTAATGAAGATTCTAAAAAAATTACATATGACTTTATTGGCATTAGAAATTATGAATAAAATGAGAGCTGAAAATGGAAAGCACAATATAAATCTAAAAGTGTAGTCCTTATAGCAATTCAAGTTGAAATATAGAAATCATGAACTGCCATATATATACAATTCAGTGACCCATTAATTGGCCCCCATTCGACCTCATCATTCAATAAATCCAGTAAATAAACATAAGGAAGACAAGTTAATAACCAAAGATGTAAAACAGGATCAAACACAAGGCATAGTATTAAGGAAAAAAAAATAGAACATAGATTCATAACAGATTTTCTTTTACTATAATTAAAGCTTTTTCCATCTTAAATAAGTAAAGCAATTTTGATCAAAGCTTAAATCTTATAGGTAATATGTTTCATGAAGGTTGCACAATTGCTCGGTTTATATGAAGCAGCATTGTTGCCCAAACGAGCTATCCAGGTCTGTATCTCTGAAACTTAGTACACTTGATTCAAATTATGTTTTATTTAAAATGAGCAACAGGTTTTCAAAGGTGAGACAAAGCCATCCAAGGAAGTTATATGCACTTTCAAGGCTTGCAAATTTTCAGTATGATGGAAGTTTATGGATTTTAGAAGTAACCGAGCAGCAAAGGGAAAGGGAAAGGGTAAAGATGCAGAGACATAAATCAGATGCAGCAAGGTAACTCAGAGCATATACACAACAAAGACAAAGGTAACCCAGAGCATATACACAACAAATAAGCATATATAAGCAAATCCAAAGACATAAATAAGATGTAGGCAGAAATCAGATGGAGGCAAAAATCCAGAGACGTAAATCGATACCCAAATTTTTGAATCAATGCAAGTGTGAATCGATGCACAGGCAGAAATCGAAAAGGAGAGAAGGGGAAAATCGATGCAGGCAGAATCGATACCCAAAACGACAGAGAACGAAACTATACAGAGAGGGAGGAATCGATGCTTACCTCAGCTGAAGGAGATCGACAGTTGGAGGAAGAGGAGGAGCCTTCTCGACGGTGAGGGATGACGATCGTTATCCGAGTTGAGGGAGGATTGCGTTCTTGGGGGTGAGACGATCGTGGTGAGGGGATTGGGTGAGGCAATTTCGAGAGTGAGGTGTTTGGGTGAGAAAATTTCGGGGATGAGGGGGTCTTGAGTGAAAAAGATCGTATCCGGTCTGTAACCTAACTAATACCACGGGATAGAGATTTTAACTGAGAAGGGAGGATAGGATAAGAAATATGATAGATATATCCTATCTCAGTGGCCCACCAAGCCGAAAACAACAATATGATAGGATTAACTATCATATCCCATCTCTTCTATCAGGTGCTCCAAACGAGCCCTTAATGGCTTGCGCTTAGCTGTCTTCTTAACAAGAGGCCGGTTAACACACACCGTCAATATTTTTCTTATGTTTAGTGTTTCATGTGTCATGATGAAGAGAGGCCAATTAAAATCTGACACCCTGTTACACTTTTCTATGTTTTCAGGATCATCTATTTAGCTGTATGTATCATCTTTTTTTTTAAAAAAAAAAAAAAACTTTTTTGGACATTGCTGTATGCATAACATAGGGAATTGTTGTTTGTTGATGATAAACTTGTGTGTGGTATTTCATTATCTTTTACTTTTTAATATTTTAAATTATGTGATTTAGGATACCATCATAGCCTTCTACTGTCCTAGTGGATTTATTTGCTCCGAGAGATAGAGAAGAATGGGGCCCAGAGATTACTATTAATCAGATTAAATTATAAATTTAATTTGATTAAATAACATTAAAATTAAAAAATTAACACAAATTATTAATTACAAATTTAAATTATGTTAAATACGATTATATTGATTCAGGTTCAAAAAAAAAAAAAAAACTATGCTAGAACATAATGCTGGGAAGCTTCATAAAAAAGTTAAAAACATAAGAGGCCGGTCAAATTGACTTTGGATGAATTTTTAAAATTGCACTAAATTCGATTATGTAAATTCTATTTTTTTAATAAAATACAATTTATTTAAATATATTAATTTGATCCAATCAGATCGTTACAATTTTTTTTCAATAGATTTATTTGGATTTGAATAAATTATCCAGTTATATTTACCTCTAGTATAGCTCACTCCATGTTTTATCTACCGAATCTAGTACACAGCTTCACTGAATCAAAATCTCCTGTCCAGTATGGAAAGCATGACTCTAGCTACTTATTTTTTTCTATTTTTCATGCTCTATCTTGACCTAGTGTGAGTTTCTATCATATATTAAGGTATAAGACATTATACTATTCATAACTCTCATATTTGGTATTACAATAAAAGTTGTTATATTGGTACAAACCATGTTTTCAATTAGTACAGAAACACTTTCGCTTAACTACACGCACTCATGTTTATTCACCCGAAAGTATTAGCTCAGTTATAAAATAAAGCTCAATTTGGGTGCAATGTATCAACTTTATGTCATTGAGTTTGTGGATCTATTTATAGGTAATCAATATTTTAGCTAACGATGTTTCGTCATGCCAACAAGAGATAACACAATATGAAATTTTTTTAATATTTTTTTTTTTGAGGTGCCACGTAAGACATAATTTTATTTATTTATAAAACATCGATATTTTAAATATAAAGATATATCATATTTAATATGTATTCAAAATTTATATTAAATACGATACCATATTTCAAATTATATATAAATATTAAATATTTTATTATGTAACAATATATTTATATTGTGTCATATACAAAACATACATAATACAGAAATTTTAAACTTTTATATTTGTTGTACTTAATAAAATTTTAAGTTTTTTTTGGAATACCAAACACTACCTAAAGCAATCAACTTGGCCTGCACGAGTTGGTACAAAGATGAAAGCCAGACACGATGTTGAAGTTTTCTGAGTATAAGCCTCTGAAATCACTGTATAACAATCAAATAAACAGATGTTACAATCAAAAGAAGAAAGATTTCCTATATTCAAATCCCCACTTTTATAAATTCTCTCAAACAAAATAAAACTTAACAAGGAATCACTTCATCTTAAATTTACATCAGAAAATAATCACAGAAAACTTTACTGTTGGTTGATCTGATCATGCTGCCAACCAATATCTCTTTAGAGTTCAGATCAAAACTTCACTTTCAGAAAAAACCAATCAAAACAAGAACTCAGCAGCACAAAGTAGAGAAATGAAACAGATCCATAACGAAATTCTGAAGGTTTTTAGTTTGTCACTGTGGCACAACACATGCAACTGCTGAAGAAAAAAGGCCTAGGCTTACTTTTTTCTTTTCCTTTAGGTGAAGCAGATGCCATTCCCTTCACTGTCTTCATTGTGCCACAATGGTTTTCTTTTTTCTGTGGCGTGACTAGAAGATGAGCTTCTTCGTCTTCTTTCAAGAGACCTAGGAATGGAGCTTTAAATTTCTCAGAGTAACTTCTTTCCATTGTAACTATTTTCTCTTCCACCGGCATTTCTTCTTGCTGTATTATGGATGAACCATATTCAGCATGAGTCATCGAGCTGTTGATAAGATTTAGACTAGTCTTGCCCTGATGAAGCAATGGAATCTGATCTGATTCTTCCATCCTCCCTTCGGTTCGGAGATTAAGGTTGAAGCTTGGTGATTTTTGTATCAGAGCAGTGATATTTGGATTATCAGGATTTGATTCAGTGCTAAGCCTTGTTATACTTTCCATTGCATCATAACCATAACCACCATTTGCAAATATAGAATTGTGCGAGTATGTTACACTGGGCAGATTGGCTTCTGAAGTTGTTATTTCTGCTTCTCTTAATGAAGTTGCTTTTACATGTTGGGAATAGTCTTTTGCTTCTTTCTCAAATGCTTCATCATCAACTAAGTCCAGAGCTGGCACAGTTAAATTTGAAGAATCAAGGTTGTTCACTGTGGAACCTTTGCACTTGATGACATTCTCTTGCTTCCAATCTGAGGCCGCCACACTACTGGCAGTGAAACTACTGCTATGGTTTGTGTTGTTCTGCAATGTAGAAGATTCTTTCTGATCTGTAATTACTGAATGAGACTTGCATTGTTCTGAGATGTCTCTTCCATCTAAACTTTTTACAGTCGCAAGAGAAGCTTCTGGCATTTTATCCATTTCTTCAATAATCTTCTTCTCATTATTCTCCCTCTCTTCATGTCTGCAATTTTCAACTAATGACCTTGAGATAGGTACATCCACTGCAGCTTCAGGAACCACAGAATCTTCTTGTGCTGAAACATTGCTGATTTCATCAATTTGGTGTCCATTCTCAGTCACTTTGTGTTCTTCGTCTTGACCAGTGTTGCTAATCCCAGACACAGAAGAAGCCAGAACTATGTTTCTTTCACCGTTAGAGTCTCCATTAGACATCATATTGGTCATATCAGCCTCAAATTCTTTCGGTTGCTCTTCCCAGCAATGACTTGGGTTGAAATCTTGCGCACTCTCCCTTTTTGATCCATTTCTGCTCAGTTTTCTTTCTTCATAAACTACCGTGCACTTTTCTTCAAGGTCAGATTTCTGTCCTTCATCCACCATATCAGATTCTGGTAGTGAATTCATGGAATCATCAGTAATATTATTGATCTTGGCCAATGGGCTGCCATTGCTTTTTTCGCCGGTACTCAGAGAATCATCTGTTATTTCTGATGCATATCTCAGACTACTCCCAAACTCATCTCCATCTTCACAAAGTATTTTTTCTTGGGTTTCCATTTCTTTTCCTAACAAGTCATCCTCATCCAATGAACAAAGTGGATTAGTATCCAGAATATCACTTCTTTGCAGCGATGGCACTGTGGAAACTTCAGCCAACTTATTATTATGATTAGAATGTAAATGTGATGATTGTTGAAGTTCTGCTTCATTTGAGATGCCAACATCATCCAATGTTAAAACCACGGTGTTCTCTTCCCCTTTAGGAATTCAAAGCAAAGCAATACAATTTGTGAGATCTAATCATATAAGATTAAGTAAGGCTATGAAAACATCAAAAGGTGAAGTGCACTAACCTTGTTTGGTTGAAGACTCCGTATCAAGGTAATGATCATTTGTAACCAGCAGATTCTTCTCAAAACATAAATCATCTTGTTCCTCATAATCTTCAGTTCCTTCCAACATAGAATTCGTCAAGATTTCACAGTTTTCACCTCCTGCTTCTATTAATCCAGAATTCCAAATATTCAATATACTGTTATGCCAAGTAATTGTTGGTTACTTGAAAATAAATTTTTTTAAAAGAAACTACTAACCTGCATTAGAAAAAGAATCTTTCACATTCGATTGATCTTCAGAAGACAAGCTGGTAGCTTTTCCCTGAACATCCATGTCTTCAGCAATAGAATCTGTTGCATTTTCATCTTCTTCATAATTATCATGGGTATATTTCTGAGATTTATCTGCTTGAACTTCACTTGTTTTATCATCCAAATCAGTCCTTGCAGGTTTTCCCTGAACAACTTCACCTTCAGCTGTTGAACACCTTTGGTCATCTACATTTACACCATCTGCATAAGGATCTTCCTTTTGAAGTTCACTTGTTTTATCATCCAAATCAATTCTTTCAGCTTTTCCCTCAACAACTTTGCCTTCAGATGACGGGTTTTTTTGGAGATCTACATCTACGTCGTCTGCACAAGTATCTCCTTCCAATGAATAATTTCCAAGTGCACTTGTTTCATTGTCAGAAACCATTGCTGATGCAGTATTACCCTGAACGTCTTCAGCTTCAGCTGTTGGCATTTGATTTTCTACAATCACATCATCTCCATGAGTATCACCTTCCAGTGAATCATTTTCAAGCATTCTTGCATTTGATTCCCCTTCAACATCTTCATCTTCAGCTGCTGGAATTGTTTGATTTTTCCCTTTTATATCATCCACATGACGATCTTCTTCTAGTGCATCTTTTCCAAGTTCATTTGTTGCGTCATCAGAAGCCTTTGCAGGTTCTTCCATTACATCTTTGGCTTCAGATGCTGGAATTGTCTGATTTTCTCCCTTTACGCATTCTTCATTAGTATCACCTTTCCATGTCTCATTTCCAAATTCACTTGTTCCATTAGAATCCAACTCAGCAGCTTTTGTGTCAGCTTCTTTGCCTTTGGCAGCAGGATTTATCTGATTTTCTTTTTCCACGTTCTCTTCTTCAACTTCCTCTAGCAGAGTTTTTTTCTCAGCCTCACTCGTGCTATCTTCCTCTGCAAAAGTGTAAATGAAATTGAAAAACGAAGAAACAAAAAAGAAATAACTGTACACTACAAAGCACCGATAACACTTGTATCAGGTTCCAAATTTAATTCAACACTGCAATAACAAACCCAATACCTTTGAGAGCAGAAGTGCTGTTATTACCCATTTCGTTGCCCATGCTCAGCTTGCCAAATCCTGCAATATAAGCAATGTTGGAGAGTAGGATGCAATTCTGAATTCTCAGAGAAACAGTGTGCTTCTAATAGGGGAAGACTTATCAAAGGAAAGAACCCCAAATTCAAAATCTGCAAGACCAACTACAATTTAACACCATACCATGATTGTGATGATGATATTCACATGCTCCTTGGCTTTCAACATCTGAGGACAGCTTGGGATGGCCAGAGTGTTTATACTGATCAGAACAGCCATTAAAACTGTATTGCTTACAACACAAGCCTTATTTTGAGTCATCTGTCTGCTTAATAAGTGCATCCTTTAAAGTATATAATTGAGCATACATTATGCATCATCTCTTTTTGCTATCTGGCAATACTAATTTTGACCATGAATGTAATATAACTTGGGATAAATTCACTGTGGGTCCATGTTTAATGAGTAGCCTAGGCTGCCCATAGTAATATGCTCTATGATTTTCTAAACTATTTTTGTTCCATAGACACTCATGAATGACCTTAGGAAGGTCTGGCCTAACTGTAGGCACTGATATTATTATAAACACTATATAATGTTAAATATTATAATAAAATTATTGCTAAATTTTTACTTAACAAATTAATTTTTTGAATTGAAATAATTTTTAATATGATATTATAATTTCTATTTTCAAGTGGTTAAGAGTTTATCAACTTCAATACATTTAAACAAAAAAAAGAGAGAAGCAAAACAATTATTTTTTTTTAAAAGAAAAACAAACTTCAAATGAATTTTCGTGATAAGAGTATATTAAATATTATAATAAAATTATTGATAGATATTCATTCAATAGTTTAAATTTTTTAAAATTAAAATAATTTTTGAATATTTACCTAATAAAAATATAAATACGAAAATATTATATAATATTTCAGAATAACTTAAAATGTGACATATCAAAATATCAAACACAATACAATATTATTTTTGAAGTATTGATACTCTAGAGCGACTATTAATTATTAACTTGTTACAAGAGCTTTTGAGAATGCATATTCAATCTAAAATGGCTTTCCATGTGCTTCCCTTTTATAAAGAGGCGGAAGTTCTGGGCTGTCTGAAAGTGACAACCGAAGACAGAAGACCCATTGAACCATATATCTGACAGATAGGCATTGGGCACTTTGTCCACTAAAATTGGCTACAATGAAGTTCAAATAACCATCTTCGATGTGTATATTTTTTTCCTTGGGAAATGGAAAGAGTAGAGGACGATGATCATGATAAGGGCATGAGGCTTCAATAGCTGGTGGGTCTCTCGTTCTGCATTTTGGTCTTGATGATTTTTTTTTTCTTGTATTACGATTAGGTGTCCACGTCAATTTGCGCATATTTTAATTAATTTACCTCTTTGAGTCAATAAACGACACACTATTTAGGCCAAAACAGAAAATTTACAGAAAAAAATCTTGCAGCGCAAAAAATAAATACGGCTAGAATTTTAAAAAATGTAACAATGCATATAATCACTTGTCAAAAAAAAAAAAAAAACAAATAGTGCACGTAATCACGTTTCACACTCATTTTCACCACTAGGCGAATATTGTTTTTTATTTTTTATTTTGATCGGTATCTTTGTATTCTTTAGTATAAACTTAATTTTATTAAAAATATTAAAATTGTCTCTCTATATAAATATCTTTTTTAAATTTAAATTCTTAACGTCATAAAAATCTTTCAATCGCTCATTTTAAACTTTAGCCACAAGCATGTGTGAAAACCAACCGTTTTTTATTCTTTAGATGCCGGGGAAAGACGACAATTTAGTGCTGGGCTCATAATGGGTGAGGAAGCAGTATTTTTTAGAACTCAAACCTTTTCGATATGATAAGAGCTAAACTATTCAGATCCTTCCCACTTCTTTATCTCTTTGAAAGGAACGGACAGAAAAGGTAGTGTGGAAATTCCCCCTTGCCCACTTCTTTTCTAAATAAATAAATAAAAATCACGAAATGATTGTAGCAGATTGCATCCATCTGGACGCATCAAAGTTATCAAAATTTAATTATAATTTATCACAATATTAATCCCTTGACCCTTTTCTGACTATAAATCAAAATAAAGCTTATATGGTGAATAATTTTTTATAAAATGAATTTCTAGCTGACTTTTATAGTGAATTAATAGATTTTATCAAGAGAATCTTCCTCATAAAATTACTCACGAATCTGCAATTCATTTGTACTCCATTATTACATATATTTTAAAATTAATGTAAACTTCATTTTTTTTAATAAATTACTTACACCTATTTGAGAAAATTAACTAACACTCCTCTAATTTCAAATTCAAAAAAGAATTTCCTTTAAAATGTATAATACTTATATTCACATTCTCTCAAACTTTTTAAAAATGTACACATACTAAATTTTTTTATTTTAAATTTTTATAAATATTAATTTGACCATTTAATAATTTATATTAAATTAAATTAAATTATTTATAACTAATTATCAAGCAGCTCCCTCCGGCAATAGGCCAGGCATTGCATCAAAGAAAAAGATGGGTGATGCTGATGAACCTTTTTCAACTAGCCCTAATCAGTTTGAGGGTGAAGGAGCGTCAAAACAGAGTTCGTCATAAATCATTGAATATTGAGGAAAATGGGGAAGTCTGTTGGTGCAAGTATATATAAACTTTTGTGCTTATTGAGTATTACTGACATTATTTCGACAATTTTTTGTGTTACTTCGCCATTGGCGTGTAATTTGTGAAGTGGTTTGCAAGCCCAGTTTATTCGTTCTCTTGTTTTGAAAACTTTGTTCATCAGCGTTCCTCTTAGTTTAACATAAGTTGCTATACTTCTAATGTAGTGAATATTATTCTGTCCGCTTTGAGTTTCTGTATAATTTATTTTATAGGAAGAAAAGAAAAAGGGTGCATGCCTTTAGTGAAGATCAAGAAGCTTTAATTAGAGCTCTATATGAGCAGTGAGTGTCACTTAATTTGAATGCTTAGCAGCTAGAATATATCTCTCTCTTGTCTCTTTGTCATGATGCTAAATGAATAGTAAATGAGTATATTTTGTCTAATTCTACATTTTTATGTTATTTTGCAGTTTTTACTATAAAAAAAATTATGTTATGAAATCATCTATTATTGTGGATGTCCATTTAATTTCTCAACTGTCAAAATAATGAATATTATTAAATCTATTATTATTATGAGTGTCCTTTTATTTTCCCTCCTAAAGCCATTGAATCTTATTTATACTTTTTGACTTTTTGAGTTATCTTCTTTTATGATTGTATGCCTATAAATAGAGGCTTCTATGGATCAATGGAATGTAAAGGACATCTTTTTCTATGTGTTATTTCTCTCTAAGTGCCTTTACATTATATTTCCTCATTGTATAACATTTTATTTACAACACGTTATCAGCACGAGTTTGCTCTTGGCTATTCGTTTTCAAATCACAAGAAAGAGATCTTATTGTATCACCAATGCTATTAGAGTATTTGAAGTTGCTGGAACTACAATTTCAAGGTGATTCAAATATTTTTTCCATGTCTTCATTTAGAAGAAAAATAGAGTTGGTAATATATATTTGAGTTTGTGGAATAATTTTTGTTTGAGAGGAATTTTCATTATTATACATTTTCGAAAGGTATGTGATTTTGTTCTTATTTGACATTGCATTTGCTTATGTGAAAAATGAATTTGGTGCCTATTATGATTCATATAATTCAGTATGTCTATTTCATGAAAAGTTTTATTCACAAAAGAAATTTAAAAAAAAAAAATATTTCATGGGGATATCCATATATGTTAAGATAAAATTTTCTGTGGTTAGTCCTTGCAATTAATTTAGCATAATTGTGTTATCCATGTTGGGATAGTTTTTTTGGATATATTATAGTTCCTAAATGTGTAATCAGCGTTGAAACACTTGTAGATACTAATAAATTGTTTATACTTGATGGTGCTACATAACAAAATGAGAATTATTACTTTTGGATCGCTTCATGTTAATAAAGATTGTTAATTACGTTTTTATTTAATTCTTTATCTGCATGAATGCCTTGAAAGTTGTTTTAATATAATTATTCTTATAAATACTAGAGATGGATTTTTATTCGTCATGGTTTATCATGTTTTCATCCAACCCAAGATAATAAGAAATTTTGTAGAAGTATCATAAAAGGTTCTTGGAAGGTCAATAATTCTCTTATGGGTTCGTTTGAATGAAAACTATAACCATCAGAAATTTAATTTTGTGAATTGTACATTTATGAGTATTCTGTTTTTAAAATTTATATCTTGTTAAAAACTGAATTACAATTTTCTACAATATAGTTGAAGAATCCTTTGTAATACGAATTATAAATTGAGCATGACCTCTAGTTGATATATATCTATATGTTTTATTTAATTGAATTCTCTGTATGGGTATACAATTATACTATATGCGGTTGTAGGCATTCTTGAATTTGGTATGTGGGATACCATATAGGAGGCCAATTAATTGCCTACTTTACTAAATAATTTGTGAAATGTGAAACTCTTCTTGACATTCACTTTATCTCTTTCTAAATTAGCTAGAGTTTATATTATGGTTATTTATCACTTGCATCAATATAGTGCTATCTTATACCATTCATTTTATAATGTGCCTAGTTACTTGAAAAATGATTCTTTTAATGCACTGTTCACAATTTGCAAATTGTTTGAGTTAAGTCTTATATACAAAAAGAAGTATTTGTGAACATGCTACAATAAACCAGAAGTTTATTGATCACTATTTGACATGATCGGTTGAGACATCTTGGATCAATAATAATGCAAAAAAAAATTATTGAAAATTCACATATGCACCTATTGAAAAACCTGAAGATTTTTCAATCTAAAGAATTGTCATGTGTTGTTTGTTCTCAAAGCAAATTGGTTATTAAGCTATCACTAGTTAAAGTTGGAACTAAATCTCCAACATTTCTGAAAAGTATACATGGTGATATATGTAGATCTATTCATCCTAAATATGAGTCATTTAGATATGGTATTAATAGACACATCCAGTAGATGATCTTATGTGTGCTTGCTATCAACTTGTAATCTAGTGTTTGTAAGATTACTTGCTTAAATAATTCAATTAAGAGCACAATTTACAGATTATATAATTAAATTCATTCACCTTAATAATGCTGGTGAATTTTTTTTCACAAGCTTTCAATGACTATTGTATGTTGATTGGCATAAATGTAGAATATCATGTAGCTCATGTTCATACACAAAATGGGTAAGCTGAATTATTTATTAAACAATTTCAATTAAGAGCTAAACCCTTACTTAAGCGAACAAAGCTCTTTGTTTCTATTTGAGAACATACAATTTTTATATGCAGCAGCACTAGTACACATCAATCTAACAAATTATCATGAATATTTTTCCTTTATAATTGGCTTATAGTCATGAGTTAAATATTATTCATATTAGAATTTTTGGGTGTGTGGTATGTTTAATAGCCTCACCACAACACATTAAAATGGGTCTTTAAAGGAGATTATGAATTTATGTTGGATATGATTCTCCTTCTATTATAAGATATCTTGAGCCAATGACAGGAGATGTATTTACGGCATGTTTTGCCGATTGTCATTTTGATGAACTAGTCTTCCCAACATCAGGGGGAGAAAATGAAAAACAGTTAGTCAAAGAAATTACATAGAATGCTTTGAACCTCACACAAAACAATATGAACTTGAAGTTCAAAAGATAATTCACTTATATAGAATAGAAAATCAACTGTCAGATGTATTTACTGACCTAAAGAGAGTGACAAAGTCACATATACCAGCTATAAATACTCATGTACAGATTGATGTCCCCTAAGGACAATTTGTTAGTGAAATCACTAGCAAGTCTAAAGCACGTCAGAAGCGTGATAGACCAATCGGTTTAAAAGATAAAAATTCCCGTAAAAAGAAATAAATAATTATTCAATATCAGAAATAGATGCTCTTGAAGAAACTAGATACATAACAAACAAAATACTTCCAGAAGAAGTTCAGGTACCTGAAATTGTTGAAATTGCTAAAATTGATAAAAATGAAGAGATCGCAATAGATTATGTATCTACGGGGAAACGATTAAATCGAAAAGAAACAGTTGTCGACAACATTTTTGTGTATATAGAAGCGCTTAATATTTTGAATGATAATGATGATTATGAACATACATCTGTCGATGAGTGTCGACATAGATGTGATTGGCCAAAATAGAAAGACGCAATTCAAGCAAAATTGAATTCACTTAAAAATTGTGAGGTATTTGAATCTATGGTTCAAACACTTGAAGGTGTAATACCCGTTAGGTACAAATGGGTATTTGTATGTAAAAAGAAATGAGAAAAATGAAATTGTGAAGTACAAAGCACAGCTTGTTGCAAAAGGTTTTCACAAAGACTTGGAATTGATTATAATTTCACATATTCTCATGTGGTAGATGCAATTATATTTCATTATCTCATTAGTCTGGCAGTACATGAAAAACTTGATATGCATCTTATAGATGTTGTTATAGCCTATTTATATGGCTTACTTGATAGTGACATATATATGAAAATTCTAGAAGAATTTAAGATGCCTGAAGCATATAATTCAAAAATCCCGGGAAGTTGATTCAATTAAATTACAAAGATATAGTTCATCCCAGTAGTATGAGTTTACCTCATGCAAAAATTTTTTCTTCTGCTGCCACGTCAGGTCTGGTGGGAACATTCCACTCACATGGTAATTTACATAATCAGCGTACCATGGCACATCATCTTGGGACAGGAGATAAAGTTACTCATATGGGAATCTTTCATTAATGTCATCTGCTCCAGAGCTGTGCCCTTCCAACCTGAAGAGATGGTCTGCCACTTGATTTTCAGTTCCTTTCCTGTCTCTGATCTCTAGATTGAATTCTTGAAGCAAAAGCACCCACCGAATGAGCCTGAGCTTGGAATCCTTTTTCCTAACCAAGTGTTTGATGGTAGAGTGATCTGTGTGCACTATCACCTTTGCTCCTACCAGATATGCTCTGAATTTCTCAAAGGCAAACACTACTGCAAGTAATTCCTTCTCTGTCATCGTGTAGTTCAGCTGGGCACCTTGCAACATTTTGCTAGCATAGTATATAAAATGAAACAACTTGTTTCTGCGTTGCCCTAGGACAGCCCCCAATGCTGTTCCACTAGCATCACACAGCAGCTCAAATGGAGAGGTCCAGTCTAGTGCCACAATAACTGGGGCTGCACTCAATTTCTGTTTGAGATCGCAGAATGCTGTCATGCAACTTTCATCAAAACAGAAAGCTCTATCCTTCTCTAGCAAACTGCATAAAGGTTTGGCAACCTTAGAGAAGTCCTTAATGAACCTCCTATAAAATCCTGCATGTCCCAAGAAGCTTTGAATGCCCTTGACCGAGGTGGGAGGAGGCAGTTTCTCAATGATTTTCACCTTGGCCTTGTCAACCTCAAGTCCTCTCTGAGAAACCTTATGCCCCAGCACAATCCCCTCTTTTACCATAAATTGACAATTCTCCCAGTTCAGCACCAGATTTGTTTCCTCACACCTTTGCAAGACCTTAGCAAGGTTTCCCAAGCATAGGTCAAAGGAGTCCCCAAAGACTGAGAAGTCATCCATGAAGATTTTCACAAATTGCTCAGCCATCTCTGTGAATATTGCCTTCATGCATCGCTGGAATGTTGTTGGAGCATTACAAAGCCCAAATGGCATCCTTCGAAATGCAAAGGTACCATAAGGACATGTGAATGTGGTCTTATGCTAATCTTTTGGTGCTATAGCAATCTGTTTGTAAGCTGAGTACCCATCCAGGAAACAATAGTATTCTCTTTCAGCAAATCTATCTAACATTTGATCAATGAACGGCAGAGGGAAGTAATCCTTCCTAGTGCTTTTGTTCAGCTTCCAATAATCCATGCAAATCCTCCAGCCAGTTACAACCTTGGTGGGGATAAGCTCATTGTTTTCACTTTCCACCACAATCATACCCCCCTTCTTAGGAACACACTGGACCGGACTCACCCAAGAGCTATCTGATATTGGGTAAATAATTCCAGCATCTAGCCATTTGATAATTTCCTTTTTAACCACCTCCTTCATTATTGGGTTGAGCCTTCGCTGGGGTTTTATGGACCATTTTTCATTGCTTTCCAAGAGGATCTTATGCATACAAAATGAGGGGCTGATTCTCTTAATGTCAGCAAGTGTCCACCCAATAGCCTTTCTGAATTTCTTCAGTGTAAGGACCAATTTCTCCTCTTATTCCACTGTCAAAAGTGCTGAGATAACCACAGGAAGAGTGGTTGTTTCTCCTAAATACACATACTTGAGGTGTGCTGGCAGAGGCTTCATCTCCAAGGCTGGTGGCTCTTCCACTTATGCTTTCAGCGGCCTTGAATCTGGTAGGGTTACATATAATGGCTCCTTTATTGGCTCCAGCTTCCTAATGCCATGCCTGACATCAATCCAGGCCCATTCTTTCTCGTTCTCCTCTTCGGAATCTGAGTTGTCTGTCCATGCCACTGGTGGTGGGTCCTTGCAGCATTTTTCTAACTGTTCTGATGCTAATGTGTCTATCATAGACACCACTGCACATTCCTCTTTTTCACTGGCAAACTTCATGGTCTGGAGCACATTGAATGTAACCTGCTCATCCTGGACTCTCATGGTTAATTCACCCTTCTGAACATCAATTAGTGTCCGGCCGGTTGCTAGGAATAGCCTGCCCAATATGATTGGTACCTCTGCATCAGCTTCATAGTCCAGAATTATAAAGTCCACTGGAAAAATGAACTTATCCACTTTAACCAGGACATCCTCAATTTTTCCTTCTGGGTGTGCTATGGATCTGTCTGCTAGTTGTAGTGAGACTGTGGTAGGCGGAGCTTCTCCAATTCCTAACTTTTTAAATATGGCCATTGTCATAAGGTTGATGCTTGCTCCCAAGTCAAAAAGTACCTTGCCAAAATACTGGTTCCCAATAGAATAAGGTATGGTGAAACTGCCTGGATCCTTAAGTTTGGGTGGCAACTTATTTTGCAGCACAGCACTGCATTCTCTTGTGAGAGCAACAGTCTCGAACTCACCAAATCGTCTTTTCTTTGTTAGGATGTCCTTCATGAACTTTACATAGTTAGGCATATGCTCTAGTGCTTCTACCAGAGGTATGTTAATGTGCAGCTGTTTCAGGACATCTAGGAATCTTCTAAACTGCTGGTCATTCTGCTGCTTCTGAAATCTCTGAGGGAAAGGGGGAGGTAGCTTGGTTTGCTGCATGCTTTGTTGCGGTAAAGTTGCCGAATTTTGCTGTAGCATAGTTGCAGCATTTTCTCCAGAGATGGTTTCTTCCCTGCTTACCTCCTCCTCTTGCTTTTACTTGTCCTTCTTTTTCTCCTGGGGTACAGTGAAGTCTTTCTGGTCCTGCCCTCTTGCTTTTGGTACTTCCACCATCTTCCCACTTCTCAGGGCTATAGCCTTGCAGTGCTCTTTCCCTTCTCTCCTAGGGACTTTAGTATTACTTGGAAGTGTTCCTGGAGGTCTGCTTTCTAGTTCATTGGCAAGCTATCCCACTTGAGTTTCTAGATTCTGTAATGAGGCTGCTTGACTCTGGATTAGAGTATCATTCCTTGCCATATACTCCTTCATCAAGGATTCCAGCGAAGTGGGGGCTTCTTGAGGTTGTTGTCTTTGCTGCATGAAGCCTGGGGGAGCCTGTGATCTTTATGGGGCAGAGTTGCTTCCTTGTCCCGTACCATAGTTACTCCAGGAGAAATTGGGGTGTTGCCTCCATCTTGGGTTATATGTGTTGGAGTATGGATTGTTATTGCGATTCATATTTCCCACGAAGCACACTGATTCGGGGTTTGAAGGGCACATTTTAAAAAGATGTGGTCCATTGCACAGTACACAAGATGGTTCAGTCTCCTGGACTGCATTGGTTGCTTGAGGGCGGGTCATTTGCTGGCTCTTTAAGACATTAACTAGTGAAACTAGCTGGGCTCATGCATGCCTGCTGCTTTCTTTCCAGTTGAAATTGTCCATTGGCCATTGATAGTTGTTACTAGCCATCCTTTCAAGCAGCTCGTGCGCTTCATTATATGTTTTGGATAATAGTACCCCATTAGCTGCTGCATCCACTATAGTGCGGGTTTGAGCATTTAGGCCATTGTAAAAGGTCTCCATCTGAATGCAGTAAGGAATTCCATGATGGGGGCATCTTCGTAATAACTCTTTATACCTCTCCCAGGTCTCGTACAAAGATTCACCTTCCAATTGCTGGAAATAGGTGATGTCATTTCTCAATCTGGCATTCTTGGTGAGCGGGAAGTATTTCAGCAGAAATTTCTCTGCCAAATCACTCCAGTTAGCGATAGAGTTAGGTGGCAGAGAGTTCAACCACGCTCTTACTCGGTTTCTTAATGAGTAAGGGAACAGCTTTAGCCTGAGTACTTCTTCTGTTACCCCATTCATTTTGAAAGCATCCGTGACTTCCATGAACACTCTTAAGTGAAGGTGAGGGTCCTCTGTAGGCATTCCACTGAATTGCCCTGTAGTTTGCAGCATCTGGAACATTACTGGTTTGAGCTCAAAATGTAGAGCCTCGATCTCTGGTCTCACAATGCTCGGGTTCAACCCATTCAGGTTTAGTTGAACATAAGCATTTAAGACCCTATATCTATCGTCCATGTTGTCTGCTCCATTCTGATTAGCCATCTCTGCCTGCTACTGAGGTGTTAACTGTCCTCTTCTTCTTCTTCTCAAAAGCGTTCTTTCTATCTCTGGATCTAGAGACAGAAGTTCTCTGTCAGCCCTGCTCATGCACTACGTTACCTGCTCAACAAGACACTAGAGTAAAAAGAAATATAACAAAACAACACTTCACACAGTCGAGTATCTAAAAACAGTTTTCAAGTTGATACTCCCCGGCAACGGCGCCAAAAACTTGTTGTTTGATTCATGCAAAGATGAATACAGTGTCAGAATGCAAGTGCACGTGTCGTGACCAAGTAATAAAGTGATGAGTGAGTATCGTCCCACGAGGAGTGAACTAAAACTATTATAGAGACTTTTGCCGTGCGAATGCTATAGCAAAGATATGATGGTTTGTAGAATAAAATAAAGGTGGTTCAATTAACTACAGTTATAACTAGGACGAGAGGTACAAGGGTGTAAAGAAATTGGGATAGGGAGGTCTAGGTTTGCTCAGGGTTGCCATGAACTAACGCACTCATCTTTGCTCCAGGAATTGCTACAGCAATTGTCCTAGGTGCCCAGTTTAGTCTTGAACGGAGTCTTCCCAGACTTCCATTCCTTGCAATTCTGAGGTTCAGACCTGCATTCCTGCAGCAGTCTTCACCCTTGAGTTGTGCATGAAGCTCCATTGCTGGGGAGACGGGGGACCATATATTCCTATATTGGCTGTCCCTATCTATTCAAACTATTTTTCTAGCCTCCATTCCCCTCCCGGGTGAATATTGGCCTCAATCCACCTTCACTAACTTCCGTTATCAGAGGAGTTTTAAAATATAAACACAGTTGAATGTAAAAATAGTGCTGCAGCGAATGTGTTATACTAAAAATGTGCTTAAGTTCATTACAACCCTTGCGCAACTCTAGCCGGAAACTAGCCAAGCCTCATGGTCACACTAGTTACAAAAATCCCAGAATCACTGGTATACATCTCTAGTGATAAAAGAAAATGCAAGAGTAGTCTTGATAGAAAACAGAAGAAAAAGGAAAACAAAACAGCGAACCAAAAAAATTCTAGGATTGCACTCTATCTCCTCCACTGAGGCTCCTCGGCAGTGTGTAGCTATTCTCCTCCTTCACCCCCTCCGTCACGTCTCCTTTTGTCTCCCCCTCTCTGCCTCTCTTTATCGTTCAGACTTGTGGTCCTAGTCAGCTGCCTTGTTTTTGCTGTCATTCCCCCTGCTCTGCGGCAAAACCATCTCTGCGTGCAGCTTTGTCCTTTCCACTTTTAGTAGTGGGGCAGTTCTGTGCCAGCAGCCTACAGTGTCAATTTTTGCTGCTTTCTCTCCTGCTGGGTGGAGGCTGCACCTGCTGCGCAGCCCTGCTCTGCTATCACCTGCACTATATCAAACAGAATCAATGTATTGCAGAAGAAGGGAGCAGCTCACCCAATGTCACTCAGGTTTTTGCTATAATTGCCACATATGCTTACTAAAATGCTGCAGCAACGGGGTAACTGATGTTTTATCTAAAAGAGTCATCCCGTTCGATTTATTCAGGGAATAAGAGTGCTTAAAACACCAGAACAACTCAGTAAACATACTCAGAAAGCACATGGGAACTACAATAAATTGCAGTTATCATCGGGTTCAAAATCTTGAACCCGACCCCAACTGATAAATTTGAAATTTTTTAAAAATTCACCTATATAAATTCGTTAACCTAATTTAATTCACTTGAAATGTAATTTTTTTTGTCAAATTTAAATAGATTCAATCAATTTGTTCGAGTTATGCTCACCCTCAACTCAAAGGTAGTTCTTCGAAGCACCACCATTACTGAAAAGAAGCACCTCCATTGTTGAAAAGCACCCCCATTACTGAATTAAATAATAAAAAGGGATATGTGTAATGGTGGTGCTAAAGTGGTTGTGAAGGTGGAAAATGAAGACTTTCTTACTTAGTTGCATGGAATATGATTCCTTCTAATTGCATCCCATCTCTGGTTAAAATCTTAGGTAGCTCTCTGGATTATATTCTTGTTACGACTAATTGGCACTTGAATAGCTCAACCAGAATTTCTCCAATAGATATAGAATTTTTTTTATGCCAACATTAATTTACTTTATATATGCTATTAACTGATTTCTAACATTCAAAAATTTCTTGAAGGACTCCTTCTATACTCTGCTGGGATGTGCGCAAAACTGTTGATTGTGTCGACGAGTACTATTCTCTCACTTCACCTGAGGTTGTTTATCTATGTATATTTTATATAAATTCAAGAACATTATGAGGCATAGATTATATATCTATGAATTATAGATGCAGAATAACTGAAACTAAAGAAAAGTTGTGTATCAAGATAATGAAATTGGAATTTCTTGATGAAATTCAACTACAATCTAGAATTTTCTTATTTTTTAACGCAAAGCACATGATATGCCAGTCATTAGACTTCCAAAATGCTTTCGTTACTACTACTACTACTACTACTACCTTTAAAGCTGCTACCAATTAGAACATGTCAAATCGGAACATGTTGGCTTAATGTCCATTTAATGTTTCTAAACTATTATTTTTCCATTTTGGGCTTCAGGATGGTTTAGATCACATATATAATCTTCAAACTGAGCATTGGGTGCCATGTTACCAAGCTGCGGTAGGTACTGAGATCTTGTATATTTGAAGGATGCTAGTGGTTATAAACTTATATTAATGTCATACTTGGCTTTGATCTTAAATTTGGGTAATTTATGGCATGATCCCTTGTCACTCCTATTCTCATCATATGCTTCAAATTTCTGTATTTGTTTTTTATTAACAGTTACAGAATCTTGTCGTGTCTAATATGCCGACATGCTTGAAAATAAGATGCAATTGTCGAATAGTCAATCGTATACAGTTTACAAGTGTTTTTAGTTGTAGGGAACAAACTTCTTTTGGTTAATTAGTATGAATGAAACACTAATGATTTAAATGTCTCCCATTTAATGTTGCACTATATGAGATGGCAATCATGCAGTAAAATGACAGAAAAAAACTGAACTTAGTATCAGAACTCATTCCTATCATGTTATAAGCAGATATATATATATATATATATATATTCACACCTATTAAAGCAATTTTGTTCTAAAAAATTGCTATATTTAGGCTTTCCCTCTGAAGACACTGTTTAGTTCTTTGTTGGTTTTCTAAACAAAATTCTGTTGATTGCAGATTATATATTTTTTGATAATCAGCTTAACATATAATTTTGTCGCTAAGCCTTCCTTTGTCAATATTCCTAACTACTACTTAAGTAAAATTCACAGGTACTGTACAACAGAGCCAATATATTTACTCTTTTGCTGCTTCATCATTTTCTTGGCATTATTCTATCCTGAACTTTGTAAGACAGTATATATTCTTGTATGTACACAAGCTTTTTGGCAGTTGCTGTTGCAGTTCTGCTCTTTCTTTTTACCAGCTTTTTTGATCCAAGAACTGTCATGACCCAACTCGGGCACAGGACTAACACAAGCACAAAGCAGAACTTTGACCTCATAAGCCTCAAACACACATACCTGACATTTGAATTCAGACTTCAAACAAAATACCTAACATAGACTTCATTGAAAAACATATGTTTACACAAGTCACACGCATGCAAAATATCCATGAGAGCTAAACCTCAACAACTCAAACTAAGAGCTTAGCTCCACAAGTATTGTCAAAACATAAACACATTAACCTGCAGACTGACACAATCCTATGAGACTACAAGTTTACATTGACCTAACTTGCTTCATCAAGAGTTTCTTGCCTCATGGTATCGGCGCAAGTCTAGGCTTTAAGCGAAGGGTGATTGAGTTGAGCTGGGGCTGAAAAATAAGATATAAATGAAAGGGTTGAGTCACAGGGACTGAATGAGTGGATACAAAAAAATAGTACGTTTATATTATTCATGAAAATTGTGTGAGCAATATGAAACAATAAGTTCAATATATCATAATAGAGTAGAGTATGTCCATAGCTTGTATTCAAAACACGCAAAGTGGGATTAATAGATGTTTATTGAGGTGACCATTATGCTAGTATTTCATAATAGGAGTAAAGGGATTTTTTCCCCTTACTAAATAGGCATAATAGGCCTTAACAAGCATATCAGGTATAACAAGCGTAATCGGCTTTAACAAGCATAATAGTTGTAACAGGCATAGTAGGCCTTAACAAGCATAAAAAGCAAAATAGTCTTTAAGAATCATAGCAAGAATGTATATTATATCTTCATTTAGTACAAGCATTTATCAAGCTTTCAGTACATGCATAGATAACAAGCATATCTGGAATTTTATAAGTTCAGCTGAATATATATATTATCATGTTCATCCTCATAAATCATTTGCGACCCTAAGAAATCTCATTTCAAATAATGATATGCAATCTTAGTCAACTTGTACATTGCTCTCATAATATAAATCATGCAAAATTTTGAATAAATTCAATATTTAACATTTCATGCAATTCACAATTGAATAAGGCATTTTATGAATATGCAGATATCTAGCAAAGCAATTATGTTGTAAATCAAAGCATGCAAAATAAATTCATACAGTGTATTCAATCACTAGCTAAGCTTTCACCGGTGTACAGGACATTTGACTATGCGGTAACGAGTTGTCCTCCACCAAAATTTAAGCTGATTTAGACTAAATGATGCTAAAAAATGAATTTCAAAGGCCCAAAAATCTAGGAATGGAAGTCTAATGTGCGAAAATCAGACATCCCAACCTTGATCAACACTCAAAGGTTGTCAAGGTAAAAAATCAATGGGTCAACAGTCAACAATAGTCAACCGATCAAAGAGCTTACCAAGTCAGCAAGTCAAAGCCGGCCAAATCACAGGTAAACAAGTCAAATTGGGCTTATGTATGTTCTGCACTACAATCTTTGCGCATCCAAAAGAACCAGTAGGCAAGAGCAAGAACAAAGTCAAGCAGCCTTGCACTACAATCACAGTCCAAGATATCCCAATTCATGATTGGTAAACCAAAAACTTAATTTAAAACAATATCAAAAAATGAAATAGAGCATCTAATGGATAAGACAACATTTTAAAAATTCAGATGGTTAGCTCCCATCAGTAAGTTCTAATACCTTTGAAGAATTTAATAGAATATAAATATGAAACTGTCCTCACAAAATGAGAATATTAAAAAGCTTTGAAAATGGAAATGTGATAAGATGAAGGTGATTTTAAATTAACAGCGTTTCAAATTTTTACTACAAGCAAGAACATCCAAGGAACTTTCATACTACCAAACAAGTTCATGAAAATTACCATTGAGCTCTTATCTGGCTAATAGTGTGAAGATGGAGTTGCCATGGTATAAATCCTTGAAATTATAAATTATTTCTGTGTAATGCACTGCATCTCAATAAAGAGGATGCAACAGAAAACCATTTCATATCCACATAATGCAGCCTAATCCTATGGAAAACCTTTAGTTCTGTCTATTGCAGAAAGAAGACAAAAATAGTAATTTGTAAAATTCTAGCAAACCCATAAAGCACATTAACTTAAATCATTAGTTGACAACCATCCACTTTCTAATTCACTACTCTAGCAAATCAAAGTGTTGCGATGTGTCCAATACAAGCCTTTGATATGGAAACAGCTCCTTCTTTGAAGTGTTAGTGCAAATTGGTATTTAGTTCCTTAAAGGAGTTTGCAATACATGTAAATAACAGTAACTTCTAGGGTGATGGAACCCACGGTTATTAGGTAGAATTAAGGGCTGTTTTGAGTTATTATTAAGTAAGGACAGATGGCATATTATAATAATAAGAGTGATTAATTAAGATTTTAGTTATAAAAAGAAAGAGAAGGCAGTGGGGTAAGATGGAAAATCATATGAAAATTGGATTTTGGGAGGATTCTAGCCGAGGTCACTTTTATTGTATTTCTTTTATATTTTCATTATAACCTCGATATTTAATTTCTATTTCGTTATCGGAACAATCGCAAAGATTACAGAGATGGAAGCAAGACTGGAGGAAAGAGTAGAAAAATTGGAGAAGGTGGTGAAGGAAGTAAAGGGAGAAATGGAGTTAGCGAGGGAGCAAATATTCAAACCAAGGGAGATGGTGAGGCGTCGGGGGCACAGTAGACTAAGTGTTTCGGAGGACTCCATTCCATGGGGGTTGGGTCAACTCGCCAGGCTCTTCAATCCAAGCAAAACTTCAGAACACACAAATGAGGACAAGGCTAGTAACCCATCTGCGACACCATCATTCAAGGGTGAAAACCAAATAAAGGCCGATGCAACAAGAAAAGAGAAATGGGGGCGCTACTGCTGCTGCGGTGAGAAAAATAATTCCACCCATCGCTACCAGGTTTTACTAATAGCCGAAGAAATAGAGGATGCTGGGAGGTCCTAGATATGGACGCACAACTCAACGATGATTAAAGAAGGCTCTCATTGGCGTCTAACTGAGGCAGGGGAAACCAGAAATGGCGGGCTCAGATGTTGCAATAGAAGCTACAAGAAAAACAGCCCTAGGCATTAATGTTGCCATCGCCAAATGCGGGTCTTGTCGGTAGAAGAAACAGAACACCCAAAGAGAGAAACGCAAGAATCGGAGTCAGGGAAAGAAGAAGGCGAGGCGGAGAGCAATGGAGGTCGCGAGAGGGAACAAGACGATGAGGGGAAGCCAAAATTGTCTGGGATTGGGTTGGAGAAAAATACAGAAGCGTTGTGGGAGAAAGAACGAGACGATGAGGTGGGGAAGGAGAAGATGGCTGCAACAAATGTGGAGGAGCCCAGGGGGTGTGCAGGAGGCTGCCCAGGGAAGATCGGTCAGAAAGTAATCACATGCAGAAGAAATATTTGGGGGGTGTTGGCGTTAGATTTGAGGTGTTTGGGCTCAATCTGACTTAAGGCTTCAGAAAGGTTGAAATGCAATGGATTAAGGTAAAAGGAAGCCCTGGAAATTTTTTTAATTATATTATGCCTAACGTAAGTCATGGGCTTATTGAAAAAATTGTTAAAAGGCCTTTGGAATTGGAGATTGGACCGGAGACCACGTCAAAATGGTACAAGTGCATAAAGAATATTTGAAAGATATTAGGTCATGTTTGGTTTGATGGAATGGAGATGGAAAAGGTATTGGAATGAATAATTCTAGCGTTTGGATTGGTAGAAAGCCTATTCTGTGGAACGCCGCATTCCACTCTTTAACGGAAAATTCATTCCTCCGCCTATAGGTAGGAATGTAATATTCCATCAATATTTTCCAGCCCAAAGACAATACGACCCCTGGGTTCCGTGCGTGGCTACTTTCTTTTTTCTTTCTTCCCGTCTTTCTTTTTCGTGTTCCTTCTTCTGGGTCCATTTTCGTCGCAGCCCACCATAGCCATGTGGACGTGATTCCACCCACAAAACCACCTCCTTCTCCTCCTATAACATCTATTGTTGAACCCTTCGCTAATCTTTCACCTAAGACCACCTTACCTCCTTCTCCTTCTTCGTTCGATCTACAGCCGAGATCGAAGCTTTCTTCCTCTTCCCATCATTCACAACTAAGGCCTCTCTAATTTTCCCGTGCTTCCTCCCTCTCCTCTTTCACTGGGCCTTCGAACTTGAACGCCACCGAACTTTTCTGTTGCACGCTTCCACTCTCTTTTATACTCACACACTTTTCTGTTCCACGCTTCCCTTACCTCTCCCCACCAACGTATCGCAGTTGGTAGCTTCATTGAAGACTACACCAACTGTGTTGATATCCTCTCCTTCAACCCTGACTCTCTCTCCATCAGACCCCAGCCGGCCCTCGCCTTCGACCATCCCTACCCACCCACCAAGCTTATATTCCACACCAGCGCTCACTCTTCCCTGCAAAAGTCTTCCTCTGACCTCCTCGCCACCTCCAGTGACTATCTTCGCCTCTGGGAAGTTCGGGAAAATTTCGTCGACCCAATTTCACTTCTCAACAATAGGAAGACCAGCGAGTTTTGTGCCCCATTGACCTCCTTCGATTGGAATGATACCGAACTCAAGAGAATTGGGACTTCTAGCATCGACACTACGTGTACGATTTGGGATATCGAAAAGGGGGTTGTTGAAACGCAGTTAATTACGCATGATAAAGAAAACGGTTTGGGACTTCTAGATTCTGCTTGGTACGTTGAGAGGAATCCACGTTTGGGTTACTGCCCATACCCGCCTTCCAAAAAGAAAACGGTTTTTTTAGATATTGATGTTAATCAATGCTATGGACGCATTGTTGTGTTCTTTGTGCTCGCCGGTTTTGTATTTCTGGTTTCTCGCAGGATTGGTAACACTTGATGGATCGTTTAGTTCACTGGTTTACATTTTGCTTCATTATTACTGCAGTTGCAGGAGTATGTGTGTTGTTTCTGCAGCGTCTGTTTTGGTTACTTTTTATTAAAGTTGGAAGAAGAGGAGAAGTTGGGCGTAGTGTTTGAGGGGATTCCAAGGACATTAAGCAAGTGTGAAGGGTGTGGGGATGTGAGGTTTGTGATGTGCATGGAATGTAATGAAAGCTGTAAGGTTTTGGACAAAGAGCACAAGAAGACAGTGATGGTGAGTGTAATGAGAATGGGCTAATTTAATGCCCTATCTATTGTTGAGTTCGTTCAGAATGGGGAATTGGGTTGGATTTTGGTATGTTGCTTGGTGTCAAGAGACAGAAAAAGAATGTTGTTTGCTTTGCAATGATTTTTTTTTCTTCTTCTTTAAAAGAAAGAAAGAAAGAAAGAAAGAAATATATATATATATATATATATATATATATATATATATATATATATATATATATATATATATATATATAAGTTAATAAAATATTTATTATTTTTATTTATTATACTACTTTTTATAATTTTATTTTAAAGTAAACAATATTTTTTAATATAATTTAAATATTTTATATAAAATAAACACCTCCTAAAAATAAAATAAAATAAAATAATTTAATTGATTTTAAAATGAAAATATAATTTTTTACATTTTTATTAATAAAAATATGAAAATATAAATTTTTATAATTTTTTAAAAATAATAATTCTTTTATTTTATATTAAGGGTAATTTAGTCTTTTTACTTATTCTATCTTTCATTCCTTCTATTTTTTCCATCACATACCAAACAAAGTAAAGAGGATTCCATTCCTTTATCCATTCTCACTTCCTTTCTCTTTTCCATTCTATTCAAATTCATTCCACCGAACCAAACGGGCCCTTAGAGCTAGGAGTGTTTGGATCCCCGAACACTTGTCTATAATCTAGGTCTTTTACAAAGAAACAAGGTGGGCTAAAGAAGTTCTCAACATTTTTATAATTTGATTGGGCCTAAATTAAAATGTGAGCTAGCTCAAAAATTCATTAAAGAGACATTTGGTACATAATTTTTTTTTTTAAATTTTTTTTGAAAATCTTAATTTATAAAAGTAAAATTACCGTATTTAATACAAATTTTAAAAAATTTATTTTCAAAAAACTAAAATTATTAAAAATAATATTTTAACAACTTTTCCACAAAATAATTTTCATAGGGAGGATTTAATTTTCTATAAGTTTGAAATTTTTTTAATATTATTAAAAGATAAATATATATTTTATTAATAATATAATTATAATAATAACAAAAATTTTACTTTTTCTTTGCTCTCACTTTTTCTCATCTCTTTTTCTTTTCACTCTCTATCCTCTCTCTCACTTTATCTTTTATCTCTTTTCTTTATTTTTATTTTCTCTTTCATAGAAATAAAGAACATTTTAAAAAAATATACAAATATTATCAATAAATTAAATATAATCAAACATAAAAATAAAAAAATTTAAAAAAAATATTATTTAAATATTTTCAACAATTTTAAAAGTCAATCAAACATATTTTATACATTCTCATCAATTATATCTCTCAAAAAACATGATTTCAAAAATTTTTTTTTAATGTATATCAAACGCCCCTTAAGAATGTATTATGAAAAGACTGAAATACCCTCTTTAGTTTACTTTTTTTGTCTGACCCTCCCTCATTTTCGTGGAATTTGGCTTTGCTCCTTTTGCTTCCATCTCAGCCTCCTATTTTCGTGGTTGCCAACTTTATATTAATTTTTTTGTGATATCATATATAATAAAATTTTATTTATTTTTAAAAAATCAAAATATTTTTCATTAAATAAGTAATAAAAGTATTTTTTTTAAAAAAATAAATTAGAAAAAATTTACAAAAATTTTTTTGTGGTTCGTCGAAGTGTTGTTTAAAAAGAGATTCACAAATAATAAATAATCAAAAATATAATTCTCAAAGTATTTAAAAATTATAAAAAAGAATAAAAAAATAGTTTCATATTTTTTTTACAAATTACAAGCTGCTTATTATTCATAAATAAAATAAAAAATAATATTTAAATTATGTCTCAATTTTATTATTATTTTTAATAAAAATAAAATATTATTAATTATTTTTGTATTTATTTCATTTTTAAATAATTTTATAAAGTCAAATAATATTATTTGACTATTTTTATACTTCAAGAATATTTCTGTCTTTTTGTCAATTTTTAATTCAATTTCTATGTTATTTAAAATATACCAAACGTAAGAAATTAATAGAAAATTCTTTCTTTTCCATCGCGTACCAAACATAATTTTTTTTTACAATATTTCATTCTATTCCATTCCATTTTCAATTCACTTTTTCATTCATTTCTTTGTCACCAACCAAACGGAGTCTAAGAGTTTATGGATTTGTGGGTTAGACCAAAGCAAGGCATGCACCAATAAAATTGAAGTTTTATTGGCTAAAAAAGAAGTGAATGATCAAGAGAAAAGGAAGAGGAAATAATTTCATAGAAAGATATCACATATTCTTTCCTTCACCACTTGAGGATAAAGTGAAACTTGAGGGCAAAATAATGATGAAACTTATGGTTATTAGATAAAATTAAGAGCTATTTTGAGTTGTTATTAAATAAAGACATATTATAATAGGAGTGGTTAGTTAAGATTTTAATTATAAACAAAGAGAGAAGGCAATAGGTTAAAGCATGAAAAATTATTTGAGAATTGAATTTTGTGAAGATTTTAATCCGTTCAAGTGTTAAAAATCACTTTTATTGTAATTTTTATATATATATTTTCAATATAATCTCAATATTGTATTTCTATTTTGTTAATAAAATCCTTGATGGAGATCTAAGTTTTCATCATAGGGCCAATTCCCCTCCTTCCCACCTCCAAAAATCTCAATTAAGTCTTGTTTTGTTGGTGGGTTAAGAAGAAATATAAATAAACATTAAATAAAATATTATTATTAAAATTATATTTAATACATCGTAAAAAAAATTGACAAAAAGATAAAATTATTTAAATAATATTTTTTTAACTTATAAATTTTTTTTAAATATTATAAATAAAATAAATTATTAATAATATAAAAATTTAAATTAAATTTTGTTAAAAAATATTAAAAAATTTAATTTAAATATATGTATATTTTTAATTATAAAAAAATTTATAAATAAATAAATAAATAAAATAATAAAATACATTTTAATCTTTTTTTTTCACTCTTATTTTTTAGGTAATGTCAATTTTTTTTACAAGAAATAATTAGTATTATGCAGGATCCATATTTTTCATCGATTATGCCAACCAAACAAAAGAAAGAAACGAAAATTCTCATTCCATCACTATAGCTCTCATATTCAATTACTGTTATTACAATATCTCTGGATCTCTCAATTTGAGCATCCCACTATCTAAATTTGGGGTTAACTACACCAATATTCCATGAGTTGTGATCCTTACATGCCCGATATTCTTTTATGTACTGGGGTTAACTACACCAGTAGCTAAAATTCAATACGCTTACAATAAAAAAGAACAAGAAGCAATGAATATGCTCATTAATCAGAACCAGAAGCAAGAAGAACCAGTAGCTAAAATTCAGTATGCTCACAATAAAAAAAGAACTAGTAGCTAAAATTCAGTACGCTCGTAAATCAGTTAGGGGTGTGCATAACCCGTCTAACCCACTACAACCCGCTTGAATCCGATTAAAAATAGGTATTTCGGGTTGATTAAATAGGATTGATGGGTTTAATCAGGTAAACAAATTTTAAAAATCAGATTTATTCGTTCGAATCGGGTTTAGGATATTTAAACCCGAAGTAACCCAATCCGACCGATAATATATAAGTTAAAGTCAAATTAGCATAAGGGAATACTTGTAGCTGAGTGGTGAGGCGAATATATAGTGGCTCAAGAGTCTCGGGTTCGAATCCCGATGGTTGCTTTAGGTTGCTTTTTTGTGTGGAAAAACGACGTTGTTTCCCCTTGTATATAAACACACCACCAAACCCTATCCCCCTCATTCGATCATTCCTCCCGCAGCTGCAGCTTCTGATCTTCAGCTTCTTCGCTTCGCAGCATCAAACCATCATCGCTTTCATTCCCGTCGTTCCCTTCTTATGGCACCAAACAGTCCAAACCCATGTATCTCTCTTAATCTACCTCCTTAGTCTTCCAAAGACTTCTAGAAGACTGAAATCACGACCCCCAGTGTTCTTGTTCTATTTTCATCTCCAGCGACGGTGTTCGTTTCCGCTACCTTCCTCGATGTTCTTATTCTGTTGCTTGGTTGTCCATGGCCTTTTTTTGGGCCATTCTTCATCTCCAGTAATAGAACACAGATATGTTTGCTTTATTTTTCTAGATTTGTTGGTATTTTGGCTTTGTTTTTCAAGATCTGTTAATGTTGATCTGTTTGCTTACATTTTTCTTTTTTTTGGCTTTGTTTTTCTAGATTTGATTTTTGTTGATATGTTCGCTTACATTTTTCTTTTTCTTTTTTGGCTGTTTTTCTGGATCTAATGTTGTTGATCTCTTTGCTTACATTTTTCTTTTCACTTTTTTCTGTGTTGGGACAGAGTCTTTGAACTAAGGATGCGGGTAGCCCGTGACCCGACCAAAACACAAAGAACCCAATCAAACCCGAAATCTCCGGATTACTAAATATGACGGTCGGTTTCGAATGATATGTTTACAACCCGACAATGTACGGGTCGGATGGAATTTATACCCAAATCCGACCGAACCCGACGCGTGATCACCCCTAAAATCAGTAGTTGGAAAATAGGTATGAGATAAAGAAGAACCAGAAGCAAAATGACTGAAACCCACAATCAAAAAGAGAACTCCACTTCAAAGTTTAAATTCAGTATGCTCACAATTCCACATATGATCGAAAACATTCCTCCAAGGCAACCAAACAATCAAAACCATGCAACCAGGCTACACAATGAAAACAAATTAACCCCAAGTCCATAAATTCAGAAACTTTAACATAAAATTTATTTTGTTTTTTCCCAACAAGTACAAAGCCAAACACAACATTAATAGCTCATTGGATTTGGCAAAGTCATCAACAGAATGTTGTAAACTTTTAGTTGAGAGCCAGAACCCCAATGTTCAGCAGATATATATAATGAAACATAACATATAAATCAGCAGATATATGCATAATCAAAGAAAACACCTATTAGAGAGATGCAATTAAAGAAGCCATCTTCGATTGTAATCTTTCCTCAAATGCTACTTGCAACACTACTTTCATCCTTTCTTCTAGTAATCTCATCTCCTTGTATACTTCCGCTTCTTGAATCCTCATATCTTCATGTACGTCTACTTCTCAAATCCTCATCTCTTCACATATTGCAACAAGCTTCCCATGATTTCCTCTTTTTCTCCTAAAGGTGTTGGAGAGTAATTTGGTTTGTGGTTCTCTTAGAAGGAGGTCTAACTCTATATCATTTATCATGAAAGTACCTTGTCCTTTGACCAAGTACATAGGTCAAGATTTCATCGTTGGTTAGACAAAGATCGTCTTCTTGATATTGCTTGACTACAATCCTTACAGTTGGTAGGGCTGTACATAAGGTCAGTTCGGTTCGAATTTAGGACTCAACCAAACCGAACCGAACTATTAAAATGCAGCAAAAATCAAATTTGATCGATTCGGTTTATATCTATTAAACCAAACCAAACCAAACCGTTAAATAGCAGTTCGGTTTGGTTCGATTTTTTTTTTGGCCAAATTTTTTTGATTTTTTTGGCCCATTTGAATTTTTTTGGACCCATTTTTTTAATTTATATCCGTTTTGAATTTTTGTTTGGGTTTAAAGACTAACTTTTAATTTTTGTATCTATTTTCAATAGAGATGGTCAAGTCTAAAACAAAAATATGTAAAATATTTTTAAAATATAATAAAAATTAAATTAAATAATATAAATTTGATATATTTAAAATAATTCGGTCCGGTTCGGTTCGATTTAGTTTTTGTCTAAATTGAAAATCGAACCGAACTGATCGGTTTTTCCACAAAAAAAACTGAATTAAACCAATTTTAATCAGTTTGATTCAATTTTATCAGTCCAATTCGATTTTTGTACACTTCTAACAGTTGGCTCAATTTAATTGAGCAAAAATTTAAAATAAAAACAAAAATATAAATTACAATTTATAAAAATTAATAAAATTAAATTATACATGAATTTTTTAGAACTTTGCATATGACTATATAACTTTCTCATCTTTACTTTTACGAGTATGTTGCAACTCTCATATTTAGTCAATTGGTGCATTCTCTCCAGCTTCGAAATTTCTCTATAATAAAACATCATTGTCACTTAACAATAGATAAAATATGCACATCATTGTTACTTTATATATGAAAGTAATTTATTTTAAAATCTCATTGTTGATTCCTTAATTTCTCCAAATGATCAAGGATCGCCTTAATGTTTAGTTGTTTGCTTGAATCTATTCGGTACATTTGTTAAAATTCAACCCTACATTTAATTTCATAATTAGTTACGTTATACATTTCATGAGAGCGCTATTTAAATATGTCATTACAAAACACCTTAAAATCACTTGAGCTAAAATAATTGACCAAGTGCCTCCAATCATCATCAGTGACTTTAAGAGGTGCATTCACTACTTTTTCTCGTCAGTGTTGTACATCTTATATCTATCGTGCAACCGACTCTTTTAATTTTTATACATATTTTGCAAAGTGGCATTAATGAACGTATCAAATTGCTATTCTAGATTTGCACAAACCTCAAATTTTTCTTTTAACAATAATACACAGTTACGTTTACAATTTGCACCCAACATAAATATAAGTATGATAAAAGTGTTAAATTTATAGAGTGGATATAGGTAGAAGTACACTAAACAATTATGGTAATCATTACTTTCATTTTTAACACATCTGTCCTCCACATTGTTTCCAAATTGTTGTCCAATCTCGCACATTCAAGGGAGGAGTGTATATGTAATGTACTCATTGTAATTTACGAGATCTTTCATGCCTTCTCCCATAGTTCGAAGGATATCGACGAGAATGACTATTTGAATTTTTTCACTTTAGCTTTTGTATCCACTATAATGCATTTGTACAATCCACTTACATTTCTAGATATGGTGCAAGAAGCTACCAATCAATGTATTAGTTATATAATAATAAATCTTAACTAATATATGTAAAGTATTTTATTTGCATGCTTGCACTGTTAATTAGGTGCCGAGAAGTTGGTATAGTGGATTGTGTCTAAGTCTCTTTGTTGTTTTCCACGTGATTACTCATGTCCTCTATGTTCGCAACTCCATATGGACCGTGTATCATCCGATTATATCATTCTCCTCAACTGTCTTCTAAATTATCATTGCCTTCATTAAAGGGATACGAAGTCCTTCTCACAACTTCTCTACGAAGAATCCAAACTTTGTAAAACTACCAAATCATTTGTCCATTTTATGTACCTTAGATCAACTTTATTCTCAATCTTCAACTAACTTTTGTCTATAATATTTCCTACAATTCTATTGGAGTGAAAGTGAGCAAATGAAAAAGAAGAAGAAAAGAATAATGTATTTAAACAAAATAAAGTGTATATATATTGCTAGAATAAAATGGGTCATATTGACAAAAGTACATAAAATGGAATCATGTTGACAAAAATATTAGAAAAAGAGTAATTTAGAAAGGTCGTTGGAATCATAGTTGATAGAGCATTTTCTCGAAATATCTTTATCGTCATGGCTGTTCTACCAACATTTAATTGAAGTATTAGAATGAAATGAAAGAGGACATAGAAGAATTCTTAAGAAGACAACTTGTTTCTTATGAAGAGGAGAGAGTTAAAGAAACGAAGGCATTGAGATCATTCATGCTTTAAATCTTGGACTCTTTTGTTGTTCCTTCATTGTTTCTTTATTTGCTACTACTACTAAAGAGTTGCTCCTAAGACATTAAGTTCTGCATCTTTCTTTCGATTTTAAGTTACATGCACATGATACTAACATTTAACAAAAATTTGATAAAATTTCTCTATAAATTAGGACTCTCCCATTATGTGCAAACAAACAAACAAAATGAAACCTCGGCTCTTCAAAATGAACTTATGCAATGGCCTAAGAAGAAATCAAATTTTTATTGGATTTTCTTAATCAATGCTTGAGCTTTCAAATTACCTTAATAACTCTAGGTTTAAAATGTTGTTCAAATTCATACTATGATGTAAACACAACAGGAATGCAAGAAGCATAAGACATTAAATAGCATCAAACATTGTTGTAACTGCACTCAAATCAAGTCAATCCAAATCTACTTTTCTTCATTTTTCTTACTGTGACTAATTCCATATTAGTTATCATTTATCAAAGAAACAGAAATGAGATTTCAGAGGGGAATAAAAAAATGGCAAGAATACAAAAGGAAGATAACAATTTGATAAAAGTACATAATGCTAGTTAAATATTGAAAAATCTTATTAAAGGGTTGGGCTTATTTAACTTGTGCTTTTCGGTGAAGATTGAGCTTAAAGGGTTGCACCACCATGACATAAGAGGAAGATGAATTATCCTCTTAAGATAAAATACAAGAATTGAACAGAAAAACGTAAAAAGTAGAAACTCATTCATCCAACAAAGCTGTCCAATCCTCTATGATGTGTTTTCTTAAATTAAGAAACAGAGTGTTTGACAAAAATAAAGATAGTTTTAAAAATTTAATAGATATTTTGATTGCCACGAATTATTTCGATAAGATCGAATTCAATTCTTTATCTAAAAACTAAAGAAAACTCTCACTTTAAGATAAAACTCAATTATCATTCATCATAATATCTGAATTACATGAACATAAAAAATTCTTATATAGTCAAACAATTCTAAGACTAGTAGAAAACTCTTAAAACTCCTAATTAAACTTTCAATAGAATATAGTTCAAACAACACTAGTTATTTGACCCAACTAAACTAATAAAAATAAACCTATAATTAAACTAATATTTAGTCAGTATAAAGAATGGGTCCAAATACTAATAATATAAAAAAACATATAACATAAATCCCATAATACATCTTTAGTTTATATAGATTTGAGCTGATTGTCTTCAAGATTCAACAATTATTTGGCCTCCAAATTGCCCTCTTTAATGTCATCTTCAAGGCTGTAAAATGTGACCCACTTGATATCTTGATTTAGCCCAACAATTTTTTTAGTCTGCACATCTAAGATCAAACCCAACAAAACTTCTTTGACCTACTTTGCCTTATTTTTAGTCATTAAACCGCTTATCTCTTGTAAAGGATCTTGAGAATGATTTGAAATATGTTTGACAATGTAATAACCGTAAAATTTAACGAAAATTCTAATTAAAGAAAATTTGGAATAAAATAGAGAATTTCGAAAATGGGGATAAGAACTGTGGAAAATATATATATTTATTACATGGATTAAAGAATTACAAAAAAAATATAAAAATTTACGTTTTTGCATGTAATTTTTATTTTTAAATGATAGTATTTTGCTATAAGCAAATCTATTTTTATTTGTTTAGAAATGATTATGATTTGTTAAAAGTAAGTGGACTTTTAAGTAAAATAATTAGTAGTTTGCTTAAAATAATTATATTGGCCTCTAATAAATTTTTATTGTATTTTTAAAAATATTCTTTCTTTTAATATCAATAAAGACATTTATTTTGAGATTTTTTTTATTACAATTTTTATCAAGAAAAATCATGATTTAAGAGTTTAACTAAAGATTTATGAGAATAGAAATTTTTAGAAATTTTTGAGATATTTTAGGATGAAAAACGGAATTTATATAAATTTATATAAAAGAAAATCATATTATTCTATTATTAAATAATTATTATTATTATTTAAAAAAAATGAAAGGGGAAGGGGGAAATGAAGACGGACAGCAAAAAATTTCGAGAAAAAAACGAGAGATGCATAGTGAGTAAATAGTAACTTTCAACTTTTCTCTCGATCTAGAGTGCCGATTGACTTCTGATTTCAAAACTGAAGGTGCTACCAGATTCAGGACGAAGAATACTTCAGTTTTGACCGATCAATTTTTCAAATCAACCGTTGAATCGTCGTAGATCTGAAGTAGAAAATCTTCGTAAAAAGTAAATTTTAAAACTCTTACTTAGAGATCTCCAATTGGAAATCTGACACCGTAGATAAATTCAAAGATTAGATAAACCTTAATATATGAGTTTTTTTCGGTCATTTGGTAACTTTTTATGTGGCGGCGAATAGCAATTTTCGGCGTGAATAGTGGCGGTGAATAGTGATTCCAGTGGTAAATAGTGTGGTGAATAGTGACCAAGCTCTCAGAGTCACTTCTAAGGTTTTTGGACCCTCCAGACACGTTTTTGAAGCTTATTTGGTCAAATTCAGACTTGGAAAAGAACATTTTAGGACTATACAATCTGGAGCCCTACCTTGTGAGTAGATAACTATTTCTATAACTTGCCATATACTCTTCTTGAACTTTAATTGTATAATTAATTATATTTACAAGTGATTTATGCTGTTATATATATTTAAAATGGATTAAGGTATCTGGAATTGATTACTATCAGAAATTTAGTTCAAAAAGAGTATGGTTTTAAAAATGAGATTGTTGAACTCATTGAATATGTGAATTTAAATGAAATATATTGTATACAATGCATTGTTTTATAACGTTATTTGCTCGCCTTGGAAAAAGGGTATATATGTGATAAACCCTGAATGGGTAATTTATAATAGATAAATTTTGAAATACATTGAACGTGCGATTTTTACATATATTTTTCATTATATGGCAAATGAAAAATGTTATACACATGATATTAATTTATATAGTGATATGTTTGCTTCAGATTTGGGCATGTATATTGATTCCCTGATTGAGAAGTTTTGACAAAGGAATGTACTGAGACTGAAAGCTCTGTTTTGAATGATATGTAGAGTTATAAGTTGTCGAATATGATTGAATGACAAGCATAAAACTCATGGCGAGTTGTTTGATAATTATGCATTGCATTTGATGGATGTGCATTTTTATACATATATATATATATATATATATATATATATATATATATATATATATATATATATATATATATATATATATATATATATGAATATTGACGGGTTATATGGCTTGAGACGATATTGTAAAGGAGGTATTAGTGGTAATGTGAGGAGGCAGAAGGGTGATGAACTCACATTCCCTGTTGACCTATTGAAGTTGTAGTCAGTGGTAATGTGAGGAGACAGAAGGGTGATTGACTCACATTCCCTGATTATTTATTGTGATTGTGACTATAGTAATGTGAGGAGGCAGAAGAGTGATGAACTCACATTCCATGTTTATCTATTAAGTATATTGAAAGTTGTGATATACATGAACATTATATAAAAAGAATGGATTTTTAATGCATATTAAGTTTGATTTAATATCATATTGTATTATATGTGGTTACAGATATTCGAATGTGATTTGAATTGAGAAAATTTGAAAATACGAGTCCCATATAGATGTATCTCTGAATTGTGATTTTCAATGTGATAAATTTAAAAATAAAGAGTACATTCATATGTTGACCTGAGAGGTCATAGGAGGTATTGTCTGCTCACTGAGTTATAAAACTCACTACACGATGTGGATCTATTTCTCAGATAAAGACACAGAGTGTGGTCCAGCAGCCACGTGATCAACTAGGGGTCGTATTTCAGTGGTGAGTTTAAATTGTTTCTTGGCTCTCAGTGTTTACAAATGTAATATAATTGTACTCTAAAGTTGCTCTGAACGCCACAGGCAGGATCCTTACTTCTGTTGTACTCTGATGTATATGTACTTGATTTGTATATGGTATCTGTATGGAAAACCTATATGTATCTGTCTTCTTGATAAAGAATTGGGATATTCATGTTTATGGAAAATATATGTTCATAATATACGTGTTTCACGTGCCCTAAAATTAGGGGCGTGATAGACAACACCTTCATCTCCATCATTTTTTCTCTCCTTGAAAGGATTCGTCCTTAAATCAAAGGCATCACCTACATCAAATAAAAACAAGTCAGCAATATTAAATGTAGCATTAATATTACCATACTCACTACGTAAATCAATCTTATAGACATTGTTATTTATTCACTCCAAGACTTAAAAATGTCCATATCCTCTAGGATGCAATTTAGACTTTCTTTGAGCTGTGAACCTTTCGTTGTTCATATGTACCCAAACCTAATCACCAAGTTTAAAAACAACTCTAGTTCGACTCTTGTTGGCTGGTCAGTTAAGAATGGATGCTCCAGGGCCAAAGTCTATATGGTACTTAATGCTTCTCAAAGGTGGTAGTCTATGTAAAATCTCCTCAAGAAAAATATTAATGAATTCCTATATCAAAGACAACTATATTAGACAAAGAAAGGTTACGAGTGTTAGTAAAATAAATATCTTTGTACATAAGCACAAGGAGGTTTGACTTGCATATCAAAACACTCTTCACCTCACTTTTTAGTGTAAAAGTACTTACTCTTTTATTTTTTTCTTCTTCTGACTCAACTCTCTTTCTTTTTCTGCTCACATATCTCAACCTTTCTTTTCTTTCACTCTCAATTTGGGCCTTATTCCCTTTTTTCTTTTTCTTTTTGTTTCTCTCAACTTACACTCTTTTGTAATCCTTACTTGATCAAAAAAGCCTCAACTGACTTCAGGAGTGTTAGAATAAAAGTTCGATTATGCACGGTCAATGTATATCAATTTTTGTAGCCATCATAATTGACCCTTCTATCAAATTGCCATGAATATCCCAACAATAAGTGTTCAGCATGCATTGGCACTATATCACAAAGCACCTCATCTTTGTAGTTACCAATAGAGAAAGATACCTGAACCTGATTTGTCGCCCATATATCTCCTTTATCATTCAACCATCTTAATCTATATGACTTAGGATGTTTTAATGTAGATAGACCCAATTTATCAATCATCAAAGTACTTGCTACATTAGTGTAACTCTCACTGTCAATAATCAAGCTACATACCTTGTTATTCACGTGGCACCTAGTCTAAAAAATGTGCTCACGCTATTCATCATCAACATCATAATTAAATTGCATATTAAGAGCACGTTAAGTAACTAATACTTCTCCATACACTAGTTTACCAATTTTTATATCACTACAATCCTCCAATAGTGGTATCTCATCATTACTAGAATGCTCACTCTCCATGCCTCCATCATCAAGAAGAATAATAGCTCTCTTGTTAGGACACTGTAATACAATATGCCCTAACCCGTGACATATAAAACATTTTGTATCTCGTGTTCTAAAAGAAGTAAAAGTCTTATCCCTAATCTTAGGGTTAGGGGTTGTAACTGAACTCCTCCCCTTGCCCTCTTCTTTTAGCCTAGTAACAACCTCTAGGTTGTTTTGCCAATTCGGCTTCCATGAAATTTTGAGAATAGAGCCAAATTTAGAAGATACTTTAACTTTTAACTGCTTTTCAACTTTGATTGTTTTATATAGTAAATCCTCCATCTCTACATAACGGTACATATCCACTACATCTACAATTTCTTTCCTCAAATCAACTATAAACCTTGCCATTGTAGTTTCCCTATCCTCCTCAATATTAGCTTTCATCATGGCAATCTTCATCTTATTGTAGTAAACCTCTACACTCATAGATATTTGATGCAGATTTTGTAATTTTCTGAACAAATCTCTAGTAATGGCTAAAAACAAACCTTTTTCTCATCATAACCTTCATCTCTTCCCATGACCAAATGGATTTCTTACCACTTTTCTACCTATTAATTGCTAACTGATCCTACCAAATACTAACATAGTCATTAAACTCCACAGCAGTTAACTTCACCTTTTTCTCTTCATCAAACACATTCTACCTTCCTCTCCCACTCTAAGTAAAGCTCAAGGTCACTTTTCTCTCACCATTTCTCTGTTTATTAATTGTTAACTGATCACACCAAATACTAGTATAATCATTAAACTCCACAACAGCTAACTTCACCTTTTTCTTATCAGTATAAGCATGACACTCAAACACATATTCCACCTTCCTCTCTCACTCTAAGTAAATCTCAAGGTCACTTTTACCTTGAAATGTAAGAATAGTCATTTTGATACTTTCTAAGCCACTATCACACATATGAGCTGTCCTCTTTTCCTTTCTTGACCCGAATTCTTCACCATCTGAATCTTTCCCTTTTCCTTCATCAAACCCAAATTGTTTGGTAAGCTTAGGCTTGGATGGTGATTCAAGGTTATCTAGCCTCATATTCAACAACTTAAACTGCTCTTGAATTGTCTTCATGAAGAGTTTAAGATCAATTTCATGTTGATCTCTTTCTCTACTCATGTTTGTCTCATAAACCTCACGTGTTTGCTCTCAATTTTACTCTTTTTTCCTTAAAACTCTTAAATAAAAACCTAATCAACAAGCTTATCAAAAGAAATAAGTGAATTAAGAATGATAAGAATAAAATTTCAGACGATGACAACCCTAAGAACTGAATTTGAAAAGTTGAGGGATAATAAAATCAATATGCTATTTTTTCGGCTTCCTTCTTTTTTTTTTTGAACAAAATTCTCTTCTTCTTTTCTGAATGAACTTCTACTCACTTTTTTTTTAATGAATTTCAGCTCTCTTTTTGTGAAAGAAACCAAATTGAAATAGGACTAAGACTCTGCTTTTTTTTTTTTACAAAATTTTAATTTTTGTAAGAAAAAACTAAATTACACTAAGACTAGGACTCTTTTTTTTTTTTTCTTTTTTTAAAAAATTAGACTATAAGTAGAAAAAAGAAGTTGACTAGAACATAACTCTTTTTTTTTTTAGAAATTAGACTATAGCTAAGAAAAAAAGATTGACTATAACTGAGACTTTAATTTGATCTAAAGAAAGGTAGAAAAAGAAAAAAAGATAAGACACCAACCAAATTTCAAAGAGTCAAAACTCTAATACCAAATGATGCATTTTCTTAAGTCAAGAAACAGAGTGTTTAGCAAAAACAAAGATTGTTTTGAAAATTTAATGAATGTTTTGATCGCCACGAATTGTTTCGATAAGATTAGATTCAGTTTTTTGCTCAAAAATCAAGGAAAGCTTTCACTTTAGGAGAAGACTTAATTATCATTCTTCATAATCTCTTAATTACGTGAACATAAAGAACCTTTATATAGTCAAACAATCCTAAAATTAGTAGAAAACCTTTAAAATTCCTAATTACACTTTCAATAGAATGGCTCAAACAATACTAGTTATTTGACCTAATTAAACTAACAAAAATAAACTCATAATTAAACTAATATTTAACCAGCACAAAAAATAGATCTAAATACTAAAATATCCAAAAAAAACATATAACATAAAACCTATAATACATTTTTAGTCCATGCAGATTTAGGCTAATTGTCTTCAAAATCCAACAAGTTCGATTTGGCCTTTGAATTACCCTCTTTAATGCCATCATCTTTTTTTTTTTGGACAAATATTTAATGCCATCTTCAAGACCGCAAAGTGTGATCCACTTGATGTCTTAGTTTGACTCAACAACTTCTTCTTTAACCTGCACATTCAAGATCAAGCCCAATAAAACTTCTTTGACCGACTTTACTTTGCTCCTAATCATTGGACCGTCTATCTCTTGCAAAGGATTCTGAAACGGTTTGGAATATGTTTAACAGCATCTTGATCTCCATCACTCTATGTATCAAATAAAGTGACTCCCTTAAAAAAGCCATGACTCGTGAGCCAAACATCAAAAAGAGGCTGCAAAAGCTATTCTATCCCATAGGAGCATTTCTTTCCATCCAACCCTTTGGAGGACAAATTCATTTAGATGCAATATTTGAGGAACAATAGGAACTTTTCTGATATATTTTAGATCATATACATCATAGATTAATAACTCTATCAAGAAGTGATTTGTTTAAAGTTGAACCATAATGGGCAAGATAAAAGTCAAATTGTTCAAGGCTGGTGACTTGAGACCGTATTGGTGATAGAAAGGGTATAAATAAAACAGTCAACTATTTACAGTTTAGGACTATGGATTGCTTATATATGCTTAAAAATTAATAATTAACTTGGTGAAGTGAACTAGTAGCTTGACTATAGACACAAATAAATTGCCATAATGTTTAAAAACAATTACAGCCATGCTATTATCTTATAGGACTGTAGCTTTGGCTCACCATGTCAGAGTGATTAGCACCACTCCCATTCATATCAACTGTGAGCTAAAACTAAAGGGAAGGAAAAGGAAAAGAAAAACAAATAATGAAAGTTTTTACACTACCACAGATTAGTTCATATGGAACATAAATTGATAACTTCAAATAAAGCACATAAGAAGCTGCATCAGGACAATATCAAGCTTCATCAAGACAATATCTGAATTGAATGTCTTAAATTCTGGTACCAGCATTATGAATGGTCTAAAACCTTATTGACTGCCTCAATACTGAAAAGGGAAGTGGGGTATTATATTTAGTTATACACATTTTATTTGATTTTAGGACTTGATGCATAGCTTAAAACTTTCAGACAGATTCAAATGGTTAGCCGGGGCATAATTTGATATATAATGGACTTGTATGTAAAGTTGGTACATGCAACCAATTTAGACTTTGTACTGGCATATATATACACTTATTTGGAAATGGACTATTTGTACTAGCTTTAGAATTACGCCCATACTTCCATGATGTCCATTTAGGGATTAGGATTTGTTTCATGCATGACCATGATCATGTGAGAGTTGTGTTTTTTTTCTTCTTCTTTTTTGGGTTACAATATCAGAATTGTTTTGTCATTAGACTTGCATGCTAAAAAGGCATCAGCTCTCCGACATGCCACTAGCCTACAATAGACATAGATTCCCCATAATTTGTTTTAGAATTGCCTAAACCTAAATTACTTTTAAGTTTTGAAACAATTACCCCCTTTGAAGTCCAAAAAATTTATATGGAATGTACAATTTGAAATTTAAAGTACATATTATTACATTCTGATAAAATCTATTAAGAACATTTCCAAGAATTTTAAAGACACTAGTTCTTTAAGAGAAGGCTATCCCACGATATTTGTTTATAGTGAGGTACCCAAGTCGAAGGAAACCAAAAGAGCCTTTTTCTAGGTCATACTAAGTCTGTATATTGAAGATGCACTCATGGTCCTAATGCTTAATAATAGTCAAGTAGCACAATACAAAAAAGAAAATGGATTGATTAATTGCAATTGCATCTAAACACCAAGCAAAAACCTATAAGCACAACATTCACAGGAGTTCAGATTTGGCCCATTTGGGTATCATTCACATTGCACAAAAACAAGAATTTTGATTGCAAGTGGCAAAAAGTAAAACCCTGGGCCTAAAAATTTTTGAATGATACCCCCAGCAAAACCAAACACAATCCAAACAAAATGGAAAGTCTACTCTACAATCTACATCTAACAAACTCAAGTTAAAAGCATAAATTCATTCTTTTGGTGACCTGCAAGTGGTGTACATTCTTACTTAAGTGCTGAATCACAATCTGATGCAACGATCAAGCTCCCAACGGTCACTGAGGTGGTCTTCAACAACCTTTCGTGGTGGTCCTTTGGGTGGCTTGCAACAGTGCTATGCGGTGGTCCTTTGCCAAAAATAAAGTGGGAGGGTGAGAGGGTTTGTGGTGGTCTTGCTGAAATGGGGTTTCTAAGAGAACAAGGGAGGAAATGCCATGGCTTTTTTTACCTACATTCAGTGGTGACCTTCAAGGTGGCCACTAAAAGTAGGGTAGCTTTCAGTTGGGGATCACAATTGAAAGGGGTTTTAGGTGACAACCTAAAAAGTCACCACTAAAAATTCTTTTTCATGTAGTGTTACTTGGTCATTTTAAAGATTAACAACCATGATTGAGACTTGATTTAATGTTTTGGGAACATTTGGGGGTCGCGAATGAAAGGGGTTTTTAGTGGCTTCAGTGGTGACTTTCCATGTTGCCACTGACAACTTTTTTTCTTGTAGTGTTACCTGATGCACTCATTTTTAAAGATTCCCAACCATGATTGAGACTTGATTCAATGTTTTGGGAATGTGAATTTTTTCTTTATATATACTATCCTAAGGTTTAATATATGGCTGAAGTTACTATGAAGTTGTCACACCTCTTGATAGGGAACTATACGACACGCACAACAGATTTAAAAAAAAAAAATTCAAAAACATTTCAAAAAGCTTTTTTAAATGTTGTCACCACTAAAATTTATTTTGAAATGGAAAAATTTTAGAAAGTATCATCTTCAAACTATGTAGGGTTCACATGGAATGTATTAAGCACTTCACAATACCCATTACTAAGAATGATTACCCTATGAGAATTGTGCAATTTTAATGACCTTAATTATATTTTATTACCTTTATCAAAGACATGCAAAGGAAGAAGGAAAATGAAAAAATAAAAAGAAAACAAAAGAAGAAAATTATTTACAAATATGGACCTGAGTCACCCGAATTAGGAAGATGGACCCGAGTCACCCGAATTAGGAAGGGACCTAAGGCCTACATATCCAGTGAATAGATCAAAGTCCTGTATAGTTTGCAAGGGTAAAAAAAATTGTGATGTGAGTTAATTGCTTTTAAACTATTTTTTGTTTAATTGATTTTATTTAAAAACTCATTACCTCCCTTAGCCTTATTTTTATTTTTTTGGACTTTTGGAAAAAAGACTGGAAGAAAAGATATTTTTAATTTTTGAATGTTTAAAAAAATATTTTCAAAATTTTTAAATTTTTGAAAAAAAAAGATATTTTCAATTTTTTTAGATTTTGGAAGAGATATTTTCAAATTTTTTGGAAAAAAATATTTTTAATTTTTTTTGTGGGATTTTGAAGAAAAGAGATTTTCAATTTTTTGAAGATATTTCTTCTTTTTTTTCAAATACTTTTGAATTCTCAAAAGAGAAAAAATAAAAAGAAAAATAGGCTCTTAGAATCTAATTTTTATTAAACACAACCTAGCCAGAGTCATTATCTGTAGCAGGCTCAAATTGTCTGCATGCGGCTTATCAATTGACACTCAATGCGCTTGCAGTAGGTTCAAGACACCCACACAGTAACTATAAAAAATAAATGAAATAAAAAAAATAAAAAATAAAAAGGAAAGAGTACATGCATTCGTTGTCTTGTGTGCTGTGACAAACGAAATTCATATCAGGTATTACAACCAAGTGAATGTAGGTTAGAAGAAGAAAAGCTTAATTGCCATTTACGTCTTTCTTTTCTCCTAAGGTCAGAAGCCCTTGCATGCATTTCAATTTTTGGCTCCCACAGAGTTCATCATTCCATGAAGACAAGCATACATTAACATTGGTCTAAACACCATGCGCAAAAAAATAAAGTTTATTTGGACTAAATGAACCCACGATCAAAATTAAGGTAGGGCCATGTGTAATTTCATTTATCAAAATGTGCCTAAGCTAATCATACCATGCATGACATGTGATTAAGATGGGCCAAAAATTCTATCCATGAGAGATCAAGACTTTAATACGGGCCAAACTAGACATATGGTTTCAAATATGAGACTGGGTTTTAATTAAGAAAGAAGCAAGCCTACACAAAGCCCCAACAAATTCAACATCTCTCTTACAAACTAGAATCAAAGAATTAGTAGATCTGTTCCACCCAAAATGGGAATGGGTTAGGGAACTTATAATCTATAATATGATGATTGAGGCAATTCCATGATTATAAGTTAATTTATACTAGACTAGATCGAAATAGGGTTATATACATCCTCATTATTGAGTCGACTCCATGATTATAAGTTCATTCCATGTCGGACACAATCAAAAATTGGTATATACATTCTCATTATGAGAAGGGGTCATTCCAGCCTATCTAAATAGATAATATTTATGAAGAAAAAAAACTTTGCAATATTGGACAACACAGCATTAATATTTCACAACAATCCATCACAATTCAGACATATTATATTCCCCTTTTGATTTAACTAGGGCCATAATGCCATTAACAAAAGAAAACCAGCCCCATGACCATTAACCCCAACAACTAGCAGGCATATCAACTTCTATTATCAAAACCAACTCATGACAAGGAATGAAGAGGGTTACCAGAAATTGGTCTCAACAGCAAGCGGATATTTGCACATCCATTACCAAGAACAGCCAATAATTATCTAAGAGGATAAAAGAAATCAGTCCCAACCGAACCCATAATGATCAAGAAATCAATCCCAGCAATCAGCAGATATGTGAACCTCTGTTACCCCTAATGCAAACATAATTCATCATCGAAGAACAACAAAGGAACCAAAACCATGACCATTACCCCAAAAACCAACAAAATCAGTTTATAATAGGTCACTTGTGAACAAAAATCCAAACCTCACAAAGTGAAAAAGAGCAAGCAGTCGCGCATTCAGCCGATATATCAACCTTCATTACAAAACTACCTCACAATAAGCTTCTTGTGACCCAAAAACCAAACGTCAAAAAACAAAGAAGCCTAAGCAATCAGGACAGTGGTGAACCCAATCATAGTAGCTAATCAGAATCACATAAGGAGAAAATTTCATCTCAAAATCTACCCAAAAGACAAACAGAACCTAAACCTTATTTGAGCAGCAGATGGGAAGCGTGAAACAATCATAAATATACTGTAAACTTACTCACCTTGCTACACAACTTCACGATGCAAACCAGAGATTTTACTCACAAATCCTTGCTGTTACATTCTCGAGAAACAAGCTGGGAGGGTCTTGCGTATCGGCCAACGGAGGAGTTACGGTGGAGGCTTCGCGTGGAGGTGGCTCTGTTTCGCAGCAGCGTTTTCTTTGTGAAATAAAGGCACTCTTTCCCGACGGTTCTCTTTCTTCCCCCTTCCACTATTTTACCCTCTTTCTTTTAATATTAACCCTTTTTTTTTTTGTCATTCAGACTTTCCTTTTTTCAAAATACTTTTTCTTCTTCTTCTTTTTTTTTAAATTTTAAATTATTAATAAAAAAACACACTTTTTGTTTGTATTATTATTTTTAGTTTTTTTAATTTCATTTATTTTCCTTTTTGTATTTGTATTTTTTCCAATTATAAAAAGATAACATTTTAAAACAATCCGCACAAAATATAGTATTTAGAGACCTGTGTAATATGATGTGGATAATAAGGTCAAACAAGTTTAAGCTAGATTCTATGTTAAGGACTTTTCAAATTTTGGAATTAATGAGCTAAGTAGAAACTTCATACGATAATAGTTTAAATTGCTGCATTCTCTTATGACTCTAAGTGTTAAATAATTTAGAGAAATACAAAAAAAAAGAAAAAATTAGAGTTTCATTGATACTGAAAGAATACAATAGAATAATAACCTAAATACAAAGAAACAATATATAAGCTAACTAAATTATGAAAAGACTATACTACCCTTAATAAGTAATAAATAAATAAAGACCCTATATTTCTTAACATCTCCTCTCAAACTCATGATGCAGCAGCTACAAGCATTGAGAGTTTGCCAACTAGAAAACAAAAACGAGAAATAGAATGTGACTTGGTAAAGAAATCTGCTATATGCAAAGAAGAAGAAACAAAGGGCAAAATAATGGTGCCATGCTTGAGATGATGACGTGTAAGGTGACAATCGATCTCAATGTGCTTAGTTCGTTCATGAAAAACTGAGTTGTGAGCAATCTGAATAGAACTCTGGTTGTCACAATACATAAGAGTAGGGTGAGAAAGAAAAACTCCCATATCGGCAAGTAACCATCGTAACCAAACAATTTCTTTAGTAGTAGATGTCATAGCACGATATTCTGCTTCAGTTGAAGATTGAGAAACAATAGATTGTTTCTTGCTCTTTCAAGAAATAAGATAATCACCCAAAAATATACAGAAACTAGTAACAGACTTGCGATCTATGGGATCACTGCCATGATCAGCATCAGAGTATGCACGCAGCTCCAAGGAGGAGGTGGATGAAAGTAAAAGATTCTAAAATACTGTACCCCGAAGATACCACAAAATACGAAGAACAGCTGCCCAATGAATTGTAGTAGGAGAGGCAACAAACTGACTAACAACATGAACAACATATGCAATATTTGGACGAGTAATAGTGAGATATACCAAGCTCCCAACAATAGTACTATATAAAGTAGGGTCAGACAAAGGTAAACCATCGGAAGAAGAATATTTAACGTTAACCTCAATGGGAGTATTTGCAGTCTTATTATCAGTAAGTCTAGCCCACTCAAAAATATCTTCAATATATTTCGACTGAGAAAGAAGATAACCTCTAGGTGAGTAGACTACCTTGATACCCAAGAAATATCGCAGAGAACCCAAATCATTCATTTCAAACTGTCTAGCTAACTCTTTCTTCAAAACCGAAATACCAACAATATCATCACCAGTAATGATCATGTCATCAACATATAAAGACAGAATGATATGTCCTTCAGTAGTGCACTTAACAAAAAGAGCAGAATCATGACTACTAGAAGCAAATCCGAGAGAAGAGATCACAATAGAAAATTTCTCAAACCAAGCACGAGGTGCTTGTTTAAGACCATATAATGCTTTCTTGAGCTCGCAAACATATCCAGATTCATGCGAAACACCAGGAGGTGGTGCCATATAAACTTCTTCTTGAAAATCTCCATTTAAGAAGGAATTTTCAACATCAAGTTAAGAAATAGGCCACTGACAAACAGAAACCACTACAATAAGAGTACGAATAGTAGTCATTTTTGCAACAGGAGCAAATGTCTCCTCATAATCCATACCATACTGTTGAGAGTACCCTTTTGCAACCAATCTAGCTTTGTATCACTCAATAGATCCATTAGATGTTGTCTTGATCTTATACACCTAGCAACAACCAACAACACTCTTACCAGGAGGTAGAGGAACCAAATCCCAAGTACCTGTCTTATGCAAAGCAGAAAGTTCCTCATCCATGGCTTGCTGCCAAAGAGGATCAAGAATTGCCTCTTTATAAGAAGAGGGCTCAAAGAGACCATGAATAGAAGCTAAAAAGGAAGTAAAAGATGAAGAATAACAAGAATAAACAAAATCTGGTAACTTTGTGGACTTACGAATGTGTGTGGATTGACGTAGAGGTGGATCCACAATCTCAGATGAAGCTTCAGGTGGGTTGGAGAGTAAAGTGTCAGTACCTGTAGAATGATCAGTACTAGGAACCGGAGATGACAAACTATCAGAATCCTCAGAAAAATGATCTATACAAATAAGATCAAATCTAGTCAAGCTATGAGTAGTGGATGGAATAGAAAAGAAAGGTATATGCTCAAGAAACACAACATGAAAAGACACATAAAGCTTATGAGCGATTGGATCAAAACAACGATATCCCTTTTGACCTTCACCATAACCAAGAAAGACACAAATAGCAGATCGAGAAGACAACTTGTTGCATTCTACATGAGGACGAAGTACGAAACAAGTACAACCAAAAACTCTAAGGAAAGAATAATCAGGGGCATACCCATACAACATTTTGAAAGGAGAAATACCTGAAGTATGAGAAGATGGAATTGTATTAATCAAACCTACAGTGGTAAGAACATTTTCACCCCAAAACACACTAGGAATAGAAGAAGACAACAAGAGAGAACGAGTAGTTTCAACAATGTATCTATATTTTCTTTCAGCAACACCATTTTATTCAGGAGTATCTGTACACGAAGTTTGGTGAATAGTTCCATCTACGGCAAGTAGCTCACAAAATTTATTAAAGCTATATTCCTCACCCAAATCACACCTAAAATATTTGATAATAGCAGAATGTTGAGTTTTGACAAGAGCTCAAAAGGCTGTATATATATCAAAAAAATCATAACGATGTTTCATTAAATAAAACCAATAATAACGAGTATGATCCTCAATAAAAAAAATATAATATCGAGACCCTCTTTTTGTGGCAACAGGAGAAGGTCCCCAAACATCAGAATGAATTAAATCAAATGGAGAAGAAGAAACATAAATACTTTTATTAAATGGTAAGGCTGAAAATTTTGCCAGTTTACATCCACTACAATCAGAAATATCATAGGTTTGTAAATTTTCTAATGCCCTTGTGGATGCTAAAAATCTCAAATGAGAAGACGAAACATGACCTAGACGAGAATGCCATAAATAAAAAACAGAAGAAGAAGGACTCAAACGAAAAGAAGACAAATCAACACTAGTAGTAGCAGCTGCAGCAACTGGCACTTTTAACTCATCCAAAACATATAGTCTCCCCTTTCTACGGCCTGTCCCAATCAGCTTCTGAGATTGCAGATCCTACACATAACAAGAAGAGGAAGAAAATGTGACAAAATTACTAAAATCACATAACTGACCAACAGAAGCAAGATTTAATGTAAGTTTCGGAATATGATAAACATTAGGTAAAGACAAGTGAGGTGTGACAACAGAACCGACACCTGCTAAAGGCATAGGAGTGCCATCAACAGTCATAACAGAAATTGAAGATGAAGGAGACACAGAAGTAAAAGATGAAGAATATTGAGACATATGATATGAAGCGCCAGAGTCCAAGACCCATACAGAATGTGACATACCTGAAGAATTATGAGGCGACTGACCTACGGAAAAAGAAGCAGACATGGCCTGTGGTTGTAAGGAGAGAAACTTTTGAAATTGTTCAGCCAGAGTACTGGGATCGGTGAACTGATTTGATGAAACTACTGTTGCAGTATTGGACGATGAAGATTTGTCGTTAAACTTCTGTGACTGGTTGCTAGGCTTCCAAGCTTGAGATTGCTGTTGAGATTGATTCTGATTTCTCAACTTGGGACACTGAGCCTTCCAATAACCTTTCTGCTTACAGAAACTACACTCGTCGAAGGCAACCTTTGTGTAAGGCTTATTCTGATTCTTGGGATGTACTACTAACACAGAAGGATTAGAAGTAGAAAGAATTCCCTTTTCAGAATAAGACTTAAGACATATTTCTTTAGTCAATAACTCACTGACAACTGAATCAACGGAAGGAAGTGGAGAACGATGCAGAATTGAACCTCTAAGTCCTTCAAAATCACTACGAAGTACAGTTAAAAATTGTACCAACCGTTGTTCCTCTCTACGAGCAATATAGGCACCACATGCCTTTAATTCTGTTGATTCTGTAAGGGCCAATTGATCCCAAAGATCAGTCATAGCAAAATAAAACTCCTGAATACTCATATTTTTTTGCTGAAAGGCTCGTATATCATTCTCCAATTGATACTGCTTTGCAAAATTCGATTGGATGAATAGCCTTTGTAGGTGATCCCAAACCTCCTTTGCTGTCTCATATTTTGCCAACTGTGTACCTATAGATTGCTCAACAGAATTATTAATCAAAGTAATAATTTTTGCGTTTTTTGCTTCCCACGCCTCGATTAAAATAGCATAATTCTCATCAATATCCCCAGGTTTCACAAAATTTCCACTGAGAAAGTTTCTCATCACATAACTCCAATACGAATAATTCTTTCAGTCCAACCTCACACTCACATATTGAAGCGAATCGTCTCTTTCGGTAGCTATAATCAAGATGTGTAAAAAATCAGAATGTCAAAGGAAAACTGTATGGTACAAAACTGAGCCAAACGAAATTGTACGAACTCCGATAATTCGGGGCTCCGCGAAAGCTGTGTTTAGGATTAAGCCTCATGCCATCAAACCATCCTCTGATACCATGTTAAATAATTTAGAGAAATACAAAAAAGAAGAAGAGAAAACTAGAGTTTCATTGATATTGAAAAAATACAATAGAATAATAACTTAAATATAAAAAAACAATATATAGGCTAACTAAATTATGAAAAGACTATGCTACCCTTAATAAGTAATAAATAAATAAAGACCCTATATTTCTTAACACTAAGGACATTAAAGGCTCTACTACAAGTTACTGTATAATTTATGATAGCAAGTTTGATCCTAGTTTGTGTATTTTGGCCACGTTGCCAGTAGCAATTATTTTTTTGGTTATTTACAATTTGACAATAATTTATTTTTATGAACTTTGATTTTCGTAGAACGGTTTTCATGGAGCCAAATTTACAATTTATGCATTACTGTTTAAATATTATGATTTAAAGCATATTTATGTTCCCTAATTTATGTGGAAGGAGTTGAGTTCCTGGTATTTTGTTTTTGACTGCATGATATAAATTGACCATTCTCCCTAATTTATATTCTTCTCACCATTGCCATAATAAACTGCTGCTGAAGAAGGCCTTACATATTTAAATCGAACCTCGTTCCTGTGACAGTAAATACACCAACAAATCAGCCTAGCATTTTCCAATAATTCCATTACTTCCTTTTGTTTTGCCTTATTACTCATAACAGTAAGTGTTTTCGGCCATTGAATGACTAAAGGAGGATTAATCCTATCTACTCATATAGACCAGTCCATGCCAACCATACTGGTCTATTTAAAGAACAGCTTATGAAAATATGAATTATTTTCCACAAAAATAAAGAAAACCGTACTATCTATTTCAGGCGAGGGTCTGTTTCCAGAAAGGAGAAACTGACTTCGAGCATTTCAAATGGTCTTCAAAGTTCGCATTACTGTATTTCCTACGGATAACCGAGCCATAGGATGAGTGAGGTTTATCATAAATTCTCCAATATTGCTTTTCCAGGAGGGCTTGATTTCTGAATCTGAGATTGGGGACGCCTAATCCACCCTTTTCTTTAGGAATGCATAACTTACTCCACGGCTCATGCATACATGTAGATTTTCTGCGTATTATTAGAATGGCCCCAGAAGAAGCTTGCCACAATATTTTCACATTTTGTGATATCTTTATTAAGTAATCTCGCATAAGAGACATTTTCCTCTGTGCTACTGATTAAAACCACATCATCCTCCAAGTCCAGCAAAACAAGGTTCATGGGACTGAATATTAACTGGAACTGGTTACCCATCAAAGCCATCAAGTCCCTCTAGTGCACTAACTTCATGTTTGCCCATCTTGTTATTTCTTCATCACCATATGGAATTTTCAATATCTGCAATGAAAAAAATGGCAAATATTTGATGAAAATAAAAGATCAAGAAAAATAAAATGAGTTGAATATTTGCACAGGATAGAGTTTTAAGTTATGTTATAATGATAACATCTAATTATTTGAAGCTAAGTATATGGCAACGTCTTTTTGGTCATAATATCTAAGTTATTTGAATTTCAATATCAAATTAAGAAATCTGACAATTTCATAAAGATATAATATCTTATTTTTAGTTATATTATTATGCTTTTCTAGTATTTTTCTAAAAAATGCTAGATTAAAGGAGATGTATTAAATGAAGCAATTTAAGAAAGATAAAAGGAAAAGTTTTTATATAAAGACCCCTACTTTAATGAAAAGGGAAAGATTTTAAAGCCTACAAAGCATATCAATGATGCCCCAAATCATGGAGAGTTAAAGTTGTAAATCTAACTCTTAAAGATGGAAAAAATCAAACAACTCTACGTAAGGAAGATTTTCAAATGGAAGATTTGAAGAATCCTTTTATAATGACCAAAAATAGTTTTTTTTGGAAGATATACTATGCTTTGGGAAAGTCTCATGAGAAACGAAGATGGTACGTGATCCAAAGTGAGTTAACTAGAAAGAATAAATTTCTTAAAGCTTTTCAAATTTGAAAAGGAGATTAATCAAGATCAATCTCAAACTTCACGAAGGATTTTATGCCAACAGGCAAGAGGTTAAAAGGCTACTTAAAGGCCAAACTTAAATTAATTTACCAAGAATTACGAGAGCATAGTTCTGAAACTTAAAGAAAGTCTTCCTCTTTCTTATCTTTTTCATTCTTCACAGTGTGCCTTATCTTACATGTCATTTCAATTAGAAAGTGTTTCAAAGCATATATATGTATATCTAAGTGGTTTAGGTATCTACCAAGTCTAGACTTTGTATCAAAACTTGTGAACACAAGTACATCAAATAGATGCTTAGCTGAGATACCTCCTTCACAAAGAAATTTTGGTCCCATCTTTTCATAGAAGGAAGCTAAGATAAATACCCTCAAGGCTCAAATCAAATAAATTAAGGATGATATGGCTAGAAAAGCTCAATCATAACCATTATTTGAAGCCCCTCATCATTTTCCAGCATATGTTCCACCATATCCATTATCCTATGTTTATTCTCAGTCTGATTATTCTAAATGCTTCAACATGACTCATGAACTCCTGTCCAAACCCTCTCTTACAACACTTCATCAACCTAAACCTAGAGAAAATACTCAATATCCATACAAAAGTATTGCCTTATCCTCTAAATCAAAATTTGATGCATCCTTTATAAGAAGTATTGAGAAAAAAAAGGACAAACAACATGCTTATCCTTTACAAGACATGGTTTCTTTAGCTAATCCTATCCAAAATACTAAAGATGAGTAGTGTGATGAATCAACATATGAATTTGGTGTTGAGTTTTAAAGTCTAGCAGAAGATGAAAGAATCAGAAACATTATAGCTATGCTCACTACAAAAAACTGAAGTTTCTGTAGCAATTTTTCTGTGGCGATTATAGAAAGTCGCCACTGAAAAGCATTTTTAGTGGCGACCTTAACGGGTCGCCACTAAAAGTGTATTTTTACTTAAAAGTGACTTTCAGTTATGACTTTCTATAGTCGCCACTAAACATACATTTTCAGTAGCAACCTACAAAATGTCGCCATTAAAAGTAAAAAATTTATGTACTTAAACTTTCAGTGGCGACCTTAGGAAAATTACTTTTTATCATTTTTTTCTCTTTTCACATCTAACAAGACTAAATTTTTAGTTAAAATATATAAAATTTTAGTTATAATATAAAAAAATATGTTAAATATTTACTAATAAAATAAATTCAATTTGTTTTAACTTGAGTTAATTTTTTTATTAAATACTAAAATAATAAGGTAAAATTATAAAAATCAAATTAATAATGTATATATCTTTGAAAATTCAAAATAACTATTTAATTTAAAAAACATGATAAAGGAAAAAAATGTATTGTTATTGAAATAAATTAAAGACAAATTTTAAAAAAATTCAAATATATTTTTCCGAAACTTCCTAAGCATATATCTCTTCACAATTATTGTACTTAAATAATTCTCACAATTATTGTATGTCTAAATAAAATCACTTAAAAAATAAGCAGCTTTATGGTTTAAATTAAACAATTTACAAAGTCATTATACAATTAATGAAAGGATGATGAAATGATTAATTAAATTTAATGATTTTAGTCTTAAATTATTCATTGTGATTGTGTCTTTTTTATTTTTGTTAGAAATTGACTTCGTAATTTTCTTTACATTTGAAGTTTTGAACCAGAATATAATAAATTATTTTAAATAATCAAATATAACGAAGGATATCAGAATTGATGTTGGCGACAACATGTGCAAAAAAATTATTAAGTTTATTAATGTTATCTTTTAATCGCCTTTTTGTTCATATCCCTAGATCGTTTTATCTTTATTGAAAAAAGTTGTCTAATTTTATCTTTTTATTGTTAGAAAGTGTAATTGTTATTAATTTTTTCGTACTAGATTACCACATGATTTTTCTCAAAATTGGAAGTTGAAATCAATTAAAAACTTCTATACAGTAATATAAAAAATAAACAAAATAATTATACTTCTTTCGCCAATTGAAATTAAATTGTTGATAAAAATTAATAGTATAAATTCATTTTTTTACTAGAAAAATAAATTGAGCCCCTAACAAAATGAAAAGAGCATATTAGAATTTACCAGATAATTTTAATAAATAGATATAAAATAAAGAAGTGACTTTACAATAATATATAATCAAATTTTATGCACTTTACAAAATTGAAGAAGTACTTCAGTTGAAAGAAATAAACTATTAAAAAAATTTAGAAAAATAATTGTTCTACTTATTTAAATATAACTAATTATGCTTAAATTTATAATAAGTTCATAAAGATATTTCATATCGTGATTTTTTTAAAATTAAATAAATAAATAGTAATAAAAAAGTACCACAAAAATAAATGGTTAATTGATTTCAAATAATATTTTTAATAATTTTAATAATATAAATATATAAAATTATATTAAAATTAATTCGAATTAGTGTCTTAATTGAATGTATAAAATTTCAAGAGCATTTAACAACAATATTTCTTTTGTGTCTATCTTTCTATTTTCTTAATTCTTTCAAAACATCTATTTTTAAATCTTGTTCTGTCTTCGTGTGACTATTATTATATCTATATTTTCAAGTATTTCTCTCAAGTACTTTATTTTCTTTTTGTCTGATCTCAATTTCTTTTTTTATCATTTTTTTAATTTGTTCTTTAAAATAAAGACAATAAAAGAAAGTAATATCATGAGTATGAAAGGAGAGAATAAGAAATTAACAAAAATGTTTTGACTTGTCACGGCCCCAAATGATGGAACATATGACCGGCACGGCATAAGGGTTTCCCCCTAGCCGCAAGCCTAACACATAGCATGCACAAAATATTCAGCACACAATCTAGAGTACATAATATATATAACTGGCCACATATGCCACATCCAATATAAGAAAATACTGTATATATATATATATATATATATATATATATATATATATATATATATCTCTCTCTCTCTCTCTCTCTCTCTCTCTCTCTCATGAATCCAACATCTGTGATTCAACTTGGCCCATGGCCTCATAATACAAACATTGTTGTAAAATATAAAACCATTTTCCAAACAACACATCAAAATACGCAAGAAGCGAAGATCCTGCCTGTAAATTCATGGAGATACACTAGACATAAACTAAAATAAACAAACAGTACAAAAGAGTCTTGCCCAAACTGGGGCTCACCAACGCTATCTTCAGCCTCCTACGAAGCTGTAGCTGGATCAAAGTTTTTTTGACTATCTGTGGGGAGGAAACAGAAGAGGGGTGAGATCACATCTCAGTGAATGGGTAAATCACACTATAACAGAAACAGGGCAAACCAAGCACGAATGTTTCGCAATGAGTTTAATAATTGAAATCAAAGTGTAAGGATAATAATAGAAACATTAAGCATTTAACCATAATTTATTGAAAGAAAAGCTAAACAGTTCAAATGTATGTTCAAAAGATAAAACAGGATTAAATCAGTAACCGTAAAGCAAATCAATTATGCATAGTAAGTAATAAATAAAGTTATTTATGCAATAACAATGATGAATGAGATTGTTTAAAAATATTTAATATTTAAGAAAAATGCACGAGTCTATTGGAGGTATTTCCTAACCGATCTATCATCTTTGCCAAGCACATAGCAAGGGGAGGGTAATCACTGTAGGCGTAAACATAAGTCCATCCTAAATTTCTCAAGAACATAGCAAGGGTGTGGCAATTACTGTAGGCGTAGACATAAGTCCACCCTAAATTCTGTAACTCAGGCGGTCATTAGCCCATCACAATATCCTAGTTCGAAGCCTTAATATGACCATAGTGCACCAGGGCTAGCACTACCTGCGGTTAGCTAACAGTGATCTAAAATGGTTCCTCCAATAGCAAACATTTGAAAATATGCTATTCAAAGAGTTTAAAGTAAAACATTTCAATAACATTATAATAAAGCTATAATTCTCCATCTAGCTCTTTTCATGCATAAAATTTCGTTCTAAAATATGTCTCATCCATGAATTCCCATGGAGACCTTTATAATCATTTTAAACTTTCCCTTTAAACATAGATCATCCGTAGACATCGCATAAATGCTCATCATGCATCAAATCATTTCATGGCTAACTTAGTTCATTTCTATGACTAAGTTCATATTTCTATAAATCTAACTCAATGGAGAATTATCAGCCTAGATGTTTACCCTGCATACCTAGAGTTCAACTAGGATTGAAATTTATAATTTCTAACATGGTTAGAACATATTGGTTTTCAAAGCGGTAAAACAATTTAGCATACATTCCAACTAGTTAAAATCATATGAGAGAGTTATAAACCGAATTCGTAAAACATGCGTTATAGTAAGAAAAACCCACTCACCATACTAGGAGTCCAACAACGAGAATTTCACTTTGTGGTAGTTCAACAACCTAGAAAACATAGACATAATATGAAAATTAGATAAATCCTAAACGTCACTATTCATGCCGAAAAACACTATTCACTCGCCGGAACTTAAAAACCCTATATTCTAGTATAGAAACTAATTCTAAGACTATCTATGGAAAGAATTTCGGTAAAACGAAGCCTAAAACGCGATTGGACGGAGTTTTACCTTTGGAGGTACTATTCACGTGATTTTTCGGCAAATTTCTAGCGAAATTGATCATTGGGTTTTGAAGTACTCGTTGCCACGAGTCCAACAGTCTAGACAGTTCGTCAATCGGAGGTCCGTAGCTCCAATTATGAGGGTTTGAAATTGAAGAGGAAAAAGAAATGGTGGAAGGGGGGGTGCAGGTTTTTTTCCTTTTCTAGTATCCGTATGCACATATATGTGCAGCGCTACAGTAAATATTTTTTTTAAAATAATAATAATTATTGAATAATTAATACTAGGATTTTCTTTTATAAAAATTCATATAAATTCCGTTTTTCATCATAAAATATCCTAAAAATTTCTAAAAAATTTCCATTCTCATAAATCTTTAGTTAACTCTTAAATCATGATTTTTTCCTTGATAAAAATCATAATAAAACAAATTTCTAAACAAATATCTTTATTCATATTAAAAGAAAGAGTATTTCTAAAAAATATCATAAAAATTCAATAGAGGCTGGTATAATTATTTTAAGGAACACAATATTTCTTTTACTTAAAAGTCCACTTATTTTTAACAAATCATAATCATTTGTACATAAATAAAAATATATTTGCTTATAGCACGCCAAAACATAAATTCTCTCTTTTATTCTAAATTTCCTTTAATTGAAATTTTTGTTAAATTTTACAGTTATTACATGACTTGTGAGAGAAAATATGAGTGATGAATAAGACATACTTGAACAACTTTGTATTGAATGTAATGTAATGCTACTTTCATCTATTTTCAAATTATCAATTTTTATTTTGTTTTTTAAATTAATTTTGTTCTTTTCTATCAAAATAAAAGTATTTTTATCGAAATATCTCGTAATATAATGTTTTAATTAAAATGGTCTAATTTCTTAATAAATACTCTGTTTTATTTCGATAACTCTGTTTCATTTTGGTAGCTTCAAAAACAAAAATATTTCAATCGTTTTGATAGAAAAGAAAAGAAATTTAATTTCTATCTAATTTAAGGTGGCTCACTCCTATTTTACTATGTTAATTATCGCTACACTTAAAATTGATTTTAGATGTATTTAGTTTTTTTATGTATGTCTTTATCAGCTGTTGTATTTTACAATACATATATATATATATAAAATTTTATTTTTCGTAGCACAAAAATTTAAACTCACATTTATAAAATATTCAAACTATTTATCACTTGATCATAAAAGATATTTTTGCCTTCATTTTGAGACACCATTTAGAGATTACCTACACAAATTTGTATACAATTATTTACAAATGTGAATCCAAACTAACAATTTTGGTTTATAGATTTATAACATCATAAAATGCCTAAATAAAAAAAAACTACTAACAAGTCAATAGGAGAGAAACATTATATTAATTTACTAATAAAAGCAAATAAAAATACTAAAAATTCTTAAACCCATCTAAAAACAAACAGATTAAAAAATTTAAAAATCTTAAATTTATTTAAAAAAAGATGTAATAAAAGAGTTATTTGAACACACAAAATGAAGAGAGAGAGATTGAGAGAAAATACTAATTTTTTTTTCAAACCCACCTCATGTTATAAATGACATTGTAATTTTAAAATAATGAAAATAAATTATCATTCTTGTTTAATTAAATTTTCCAACGGCACACTAGCAACCTACACCAAAACTTGCAAACTAGCTTAACGTCACCTCATGCAAGCTTAACGTGATAGCATGTACAGATCCTTTGACCCTCTCACTTTCTTCCACTTAAAAAATTCCCCTTCCCCGGTTGTTTTCCCTCTCCCATTTTCATTGTTTCCCTCTCCCGTTTTCATTGTTTCCCTCTCCGCCTCTCCCTCAGAAAATCTCCAAAACTTTTTCCCTGTACTCGAGCTTTCCGCAGAAAAGCTCCAGTCCCCAAAGCTTTCTCCAGAGCTTTCTCTCGGTCCACTCCTTTCAATAACCTGAGCTTTCCGCAGAAAAGCTCCAGTCTCCAAAGCTTTCTCCAGAGCTTTCTCTCGGTCCACTCCTTTCAATAACCCGAGCTTTTCGTAGAAAAGCTCCAGTCCCCGGTGTTATTTCCCTTCAGTTGAAGCTGCTCCTGAGTTTGGTCGTGGCTGTGAGCTTCGTGGTCATGGTTGTGAGCTTCGTAAGGAGGTTAGTATTTTTACATATTCTTAGCACCATTAGAAAATGCATCTATAGTGTTATGGCTGTGAGCTTCGTAAATTTTTCATGCTCTGTTCTTCAATAGAAAATGCATCTATAGATCTCTTTTATTGTGTCACTTTTTTCCATGCCCTTCTGAACCATAATCTGAACCTTGGACCTAAAACCATATAGATATATTATTTTCCATGTGAAGCACACCAGTATAGAAACTTAGTATCATAGGTTGAGTTGAAATTTAACATGATGGAATAAAGATTACCAATAGGATGTCTGGAGAAGAACTTTAACACCTTATCAATGAATATAACCTGGACAACAAAAATAACATTCAGTAGTAAGGTATATGGTAAAAGATGCATGTTGGAGAAACTCCTTTTCTCTTCCCAAACTTGGGATATCTATAGGTTGAGCTGAAACTCCTTTATCCTGCATCTCTCAGCTACAGGGATATCCATTGGAGCCTACAAGTTAGTGACAGACTAGCACCAGAGGAGAAGAAAAAATACATGGGAAAAAAAATTAGAATGTTGAGTGTATTAAGCATACCTTGAAGCTCACAATATGAAATAGGGTTTTGTTGTCACGAGCAGAAACCTGAGGGACGTAAACTGAAGTATCAAGCTCTTTGAGCAGCCTTGAGTTGTTAATAATGTTGTTTGTGCAACCACTATAAAAAATCCAAGCCTCCTCTATGTCATGAGTAGAAACTTGAGATGCTACAAAAAGGCTATCTTCTACTTCATTCTTAGAAACATTAGCTTGTTGTTTTTGCTTGAATTGCTCTGAACTTTGGCCTTAATTGAACTTGCAAAATATTTCAATATGATCAAATTTCTTTTAGCATCTGCTAGATTCAAATTGTAGTCCTCTTGCTAATTCTTTTCATTTTTCATATTCACTTTTTCCATTTGGACATAGATATATTTTACCAACCACTTTTAACATATAATTTCTCTTAATATTTTTCATTATATCAAATTATTTACTTTTTCTTCATAAATTTTTAAAATATAACTATACACTTTTCTCATAATTAAAATTGAGGATATTAGCCTTTGATTCTAAAGTAAACTTCATAGCTTCTTTATCCTTGCAAGCAGAAGTTTTAGCATATAGTGGATGGAATCTTCTTGGCACTTTATCTTCAGGAAGGATATCTTCTGCATCATAATCCATCCCAACTTTTGATTCTTCACGCAAGTTCATTTCAGCTTGTAGCTCCCCAAAGTCCAAAACATCATCAGAGAGAATTTTCCATATGATTAACTTCCTATTTGCAGCTAATAAATAATACTCGCCATAAAAAATGTCTTCATAAAATCCTTTCCACTCAGGTCCCTTTGCATATCCCTTAATTGCTACATACCAAATCACAAAAACAGGCCAAGTCAATGTGTCAAGCAAGCTCCAATCATTGCACCTACAAATATATATTTGAATTCATATCTGTGTTGCATATATATGGATAATAATAATAGCATAAAGTATAGATACATTAGGCATGTATTATCGTATGCACGTTCAGAGATACAAAAATAATGCTACAGATAGGGGAGGGGTAATTTTATGTCCTCTGTAGACATTAGTTAATGGATTTGAACAATCCCATGTTCAGGTGCCTAGAAGTGAGGGGGAAAAACCACACACATACACATTTTTAGTGACATGTCTCCAAACGAGACACTAGTTTAACTAGAGTAGTTAAGTCAGTTATGTGCTCCCTAAATCCCCAAAAAATAAAAATCAAAGCAATAGTTGTGTGTGCTTCTCATCAATCAATTAAAGCAAAAATTACTTGTAATTCAAATGTCTACAAGATGGGAACAAAGGAAGAGAAAAGAGTAATGAAACCTTAAAAATTAACATGGAGACGCTTGAAAACATGGGTTCTAAAGTGGACTTGTTAAGTTTCCCATTTGGGTACTTTCGGAAAGATAGATAGAATGGAAGAATTTTAATTCCAGTGAAAAACATTTAAAATATGGAAGCTAACATGGAAAGTCATTGAGAATCGTATTTAGAGGCAGAAGCAAATAATTGTAGGTTTGAAGAATCTATTGAGCTCCCAGAATATATACCACCCTAAGTATGCAATGCAAACATAGCAGGATCTAAAAATGTTCAGGTTTGACCCAAGATCCTATTTAGAAGGGATGCAGTAGTTGCCTATTTGGATTTATGCTATATTTCATGTCCTTGTCCTAGAGGGATAGTGGTTTTCGACCAAGAAGTGGGGAAAGAGAGGTGGAAGAGCTTAGCACACCTATAAAGTTGAGTAGGAGTGGCCTCCGGAATGATATCATTCTACTCCTTTGAATTGATTTTTTTTTCTTAGTTATTTTATCAACACAATCTCATTTCTCATACATTTGGCAACATTGTCATCATTATCATTCAAGCACCATCCATACACTTTATTTTGGCCAAATTTTTCTTGAATATTATTTTGCAATTGCTTACTTTGACTCAAACCTGTAGGCAGTATAATGGACAAGAATTGGATGAAGGTTCTGAATAGAGCAGATCCAATATACATAAAAGGGATTGATAATTTTCTTGAGTGGGCATATAGTCAACCAAGGGCAGGCACCAGAATTAGGTGCCCATGTAAAAATTGTAGAAACACACTATTCAAGGTTAGGCATGAAGTACGATATGATCAGTTGAAAAATGGATTTTGGCAGTCTTACAAAGTTTCGGCTCTTCACGGAGAAGTTATAGGCACAACTTTTTTTCCCATACATGAAGATAATAATCAGTTAGAAGACAATGGTGAGGAGGATGACATAACTGGGATGATACATGATGCATATGGAGTTATGAACACAGATAATATGAATACTAATGTAGAAAATAGTGAAGATCCAAACTTGCATGCAAATAAGTTTTACCAATTATTAGAAGATGCCGAAACAAATTTATATCCAAGTTGTTCTAAGATGACGAAGTTATCATTTATATTTAAGCTCCTTAATTTGAAGTGCCTTAATCATTGGAGCAATAAGTCCGCAGACATGTTGTTGGACTTATTTAAAGAAGAACTTCCAGAGGGGGCTCAAGTACCTAATTCTTACTATGAAGCTAAAAAAGTTGTTTAAGACCTTGGGTTAGACTACACAAAAATAGATGCATGTAAGAATGACTGCATTCTATATAGGAAAGAACATGCCAATGTACAATCATGCCCTAAGTGCAAGTTGTCCAGATGGAAATCAAATAGGTAGAAAGGAAAAAAAGAAGCACATAAAGTTTTGCGATATTTTTCTATAAAGCCTAGGTTGCAAAGAATATTTATGGCAAAGCACACCGCTAAAGATATGAGGTGGCATAAGGAGAAACGTGTTGAAGATGGTAAGTTAAGGCACCCAACTGACTCTATTGCTTGGAAATCCTTCGATGAGAATTATCCTACTTTCTCAATTGATCCTAGAAATGTTAGGATGGGCTTAGCAAGTGATGGCTTCCAACCATATGGAAACATGAGTTCTAACTATAGTATCTGGCCAGTTGTTCTTGTACTGTATAACTTGCCCCCTTAGAAATGCATGAAACAACCATAATTCATTATGACACTTCTTATTCTAGATCCTAAGTCTCTAGGTGATGATATAGATGTCTATTTAGAACCAATGATTGAGGAGTTAAAAGAATTATGGGAGGTAGGGGCAGAGACATACGATGCTCATTCACAATCAAACTTTAGTATGCAGGCTGTTATCATGTGGACAATAAATGATTTTCCTGCATATGGCAATCTTTCTGGGTGGTCAACCAAAGGGAAGTTGGCATGTCCTTGTTGTCACAAATATACCCATTCTATATGTCTGAGAAGTAAATTATGTTACATGGGCCATCGTCGCTTCTTGTCAGCCAATCATCCATGGTGTTGGAATAGAAGGGTATTTGATGGTAAAATAGAAAACAATGTAGCACCTACATATTTGACTGGTGAGGAAGCGCTTAAACAACTAGAATCTTTACCGAATGTGTCATTTGGAAAGGGTCAAAAGCAAACACGTGACCAAACTGGTGTTGCATATAATTGGAAGAAGAAGAGCATTTTCTTCCAACTACCTTATTGAAAATCAATTTTGTTGCGGAATAATCTTGATGTCATGCACATTGAAAGAAACATTTCAGACAACATTGTGTCCACAGTGATGGATATAGCTGGAAAGACAAAAGCCACAGTTAAGAGTCAGTATGATTTGGTTGACTTAGAAATCAAGCCAGATTTGCATCCAATTGATGATGGGAATAATATTTTGCTACCGATAGCATGTTATATGCTATCGCCACAAGAGAAGTTAAAAATTTATAAATTTTTGGCCCAATTAAAGGTTCCTGATGCATTCTCGTCAAATATTTCAAGGTGTGTCAATGTAGTAGAAAAGAAGCTTTTTGGGCTAAAGTGTCATGACCATCACATATTATTGCAAGAATTATTTTCAGTTGCAATTCGTGGGGTGTTACCTAAGGAAGTGAGTGATCCTATAATAGAGTTGGCACAATTTTTCAAGATCTTGTGCTCAAAATGTTTAACCACAGAAGACTTGGATTCTATTGAAAATCAAATTACCATCACCTTGTGTGAATTGGAAACTATATTCCCTCCAGCATTCTTTGATATTATGGTTCATCTACCAATCCACTTGGCAAGAGAGGCAAAGATTGCTAGGCCTGTTCAATATCGATGGATGTATCCAATTGAGAGGTAAAATTATCATATTTATACTTAATCTATTGAATTCTATTTGTTATTAAAAACTGATGCATTAGGAATAACTTTCATTTTTAGGTATCTACGTACACTAAAATCTTATGTCTGCAATAAGGCCCGTCCTGAAGGTTTTATCGCCGAAGGCTATTTAGCAGAAGAAAGCCTGACATTCTGCTCAAGATATTTGAGCAATTTCCCCACAAGGCTTAATAGAGCACCAAGGAATGACGATGGAAACATATCAGCTTGTGGGATGTCATTTTTTAATAAAAGTGGGCAACCAAAAGGTGCTGCCAAATCCTGTGTCCTATCTAATGATGAGTTTGATCAAACCCATCTATACGTACTACAAAATTGTGAAAAAGTTTGGCCCTTCATAGAGTAAGTATATGATAGTTTGCTAGCAATTAAATATTTATTAACTAAACTCACATCGATAGATTGTCATAATTTTGTAGAGACCACAAAAAGGAGCTTGAGACACAGATGTCAAATGTAGATTCGAGACACGTAATAGAGTTCCCTCAATGGTTTAATCGCCAAGTAAGTGTCTACCAATTATGTCTAAAGCAAATTATATTATAAGTTATGTCATAACTTATTAATTGTGTTTATTTGATAATAGGTTATGAAATCAGGATCACAATGGCAAGGAAATGATGAGTTAATTAGCTTAGCCCTTGGTCCTAAAAGAGTGGTATATAGATATTCAACAATTCTGATTAATGTATATAGATTTCATACAAGAGAACGTGAATCTCAAAGAAAAACCCAAAATAGCGGAGTTCTTATGAGGGGAGATGACTTAAATGCTGAGAAAGAATACTATGGTGTTATCGAAGACATCTATGAGTTATGTTACGTGGGGGATAGGAAAATATATTTATTTAAATGTCATTGGTGGGATGTTGTTCGTTTGGGAAGAGGAAATAAAATTGATAAATATGGATACACAAGCATCAATACTCGTTGTTCATTGAATACGAATGAACCATTTATCTTGGCATCGCAAGCAGAACAAGTATTCTACTTAGATGATATCACAAATAAATATTGGTTTGTTGTTGTCAAAACACAGCCTCGAGACCTTTTCAACATGCTATATGAGGATAGTGAGGGTGAATTATTATTTGTTGAAGATGCCTACCAACAAGAGGAGGTTGAACATACTTCGTTCCTTAATAGTGAGGCTCAAAACGACATTAATGTTGTGTTGTGTAGGGATGACATTCAACCTCAATGTGTTAACCATCAGGGTAATGAGAGAAGTGTTATAGAGGTTGATTTCATCAATGACGATGAAGAAGACGAGACCATAGACGAAGAAAGTGAAGAAGGAGATTTTTTATTTGAAGATTCTACGTGAAATGTCAGAGTATAAATAATTAGTCAGTGTAATGTAATTTAATGTTCATACAATGCTTGATATAATTTAATGAACTGCAATTCATTATTTTTTTATAACTAAATTATGCATGTATTTATTATTTGTAATGTTTGGCAATATTAAAGCATTTATCGTATGACAAAGTGAATTGAGGTCATCTTATCATTTGCAATAGGTAAGTTGGAAGATGGTAGGAAGAGGAAGAGGTGGACGAGGTAGACATGGATCTAGAGGTGCTGCACAGGGTAGCCGTAGTGAAGCAATTTCACAGCTACATATACAATCAGTAGGAAATAATGAAGAGACCCAAGCACAGCCCACTACACCTACTTCTCAGCTTCAAATTAGTAGTGCAGGTATGTAAATAAATAATTTATATGAGTTTAGTTAAGATTTACTGCCATTTGACTAATGTATTGGCATCATATTCTTGGTAGCTTCTTGTAACGCATCAAAGAATGTAAGGGAAACGTATAAATGTCTTACGGTGGACACAAAAACAAAGAATGGAAAAATAAAAGTTGTCATTGTAGATGATATCCTTCGAGCTATGGGAGAAGGATCGAGGAATTTCATAAATTACATTGGATATGTGACACGATACACTACTCCTGTAACAGTAAGAGAATGAAAAGAAATTTGGAAAAAATGCGGTTCACAGATCCTGCTGAAAGTTAAGGTAATGAGACATATTATTGTTTAACACACTTATTATATTTAAGTAATGTTTGAATTTTTAACATAAATATTTATTATTGTTGAAGGAAAAATTTGATGTTGGTGCAAATTCAGAGTTGCGATTTGATGCCTTTGTTAATGCCACTGCACAAAGGTTGTACAGAAATTGGAGGAGTCGCTTGCACAAAATATATAAGTAATACAACACTGATGAGGCAAGACTAGCGAATCCATCTACCGAACTTAATGATGATGATTGGAGACATTTGGTGACATATTTTGGTTCAGAGGATTTTAAGGTATTATGTAATAATATGTATAAATAGTATTTTTCATATAAATTATGTAATGTTACTAATTATGAAATAAATTATAGGGTTAAAGTTTAAAAAATGCACAGAATAGAACAAAGCAAACAACAAAACATGCATGTGGTTCTCGATCATTTGTTGAAGTTGAAGAATTAACAGTATGATTTTACAAGTAGCTATTGTTATATATAAACTTATGTGCATTATTTCTTTAAAATTAAAATGTTTTATTGTAGAGAAATCCTGAAACGGGCAAGAAGGCATCAATTGACCAAATTTGGGAGCTACAACATAGCAAGGGTAAAGATGGGGAGGTTATATGGTTTGATGCAAAATCTCAAGAAGTTCATGTATACTTTAATTTTATTAACTTTTTACAAATTAAGATTTATATAATTGCTTTTACTCTAAATCTCACTCTAAATTTTTGCTCTTTACATACGTAGGGCCAACTACAAGAGATTCTGACTAAGCAATCACAGGAAGACAATCTCAGTCTAAACAACAACGAGATCTTAACCCAAGTTCTAGGTCAGAGGACAGGGTATTTTTGTGGCAAATGATATGGAGTTAGACCTCCCTCTAAGAGACCCACTGATCGAATGACTTTCGAACACCTTCAGGAGCAAAAGAAAAAAATACGTGAAGATGTAACTACAGAACTATGTGAGGAGATGAAGCTACGAGAAGAAGCAATACGGGAAGAGGCAAGGTTACGAGAAGAGAGAATGAAAGCAACGTTGCAAGAGACTTTGCATGCACAATTGCAAGCACAATTAGAGGAAAGACTACAATAACAGATGGCTTCTTTAATCACATCTCTTCAATAGGTATTTCCTTGATCAAGTTGAGAATATATATGGATCTAGTGCTTAAGCTTAATTGCTATTAAATTATTTCAATTCATGGATTTTGTTTTTTACATTATTACAACTTAATAAATATTCTCTTGTTGCTATGAGCATGCATGTTAAGCTAAAGTTAGAGAAGAAGATGTGAGAGATAGGATAATTAGCAGTGGACAAGTAGTTGGTTTCGTTATAGCCATCAACAATGATAGTTTCTCTTTTGTTAGCGTAGAGTTGGCCTAGGAAATTGCTCATTTACTGTCAATATGGTTTTGTGCTGCCAAAGCTTGTGTAGCCAGCGTCTTTGACCTGCAATTAAGTGAAATATGCTAATAGTTAGCTTGAATGAAAATTTTAATTGTTTTGGATTTTTGTGTGAAATGCATCATAGGAATTTCTGTAATTTTTTTGAATTAAAGGCTTTCTCATACATAAATCCCCTGTTTTAGATTCTTGAGGAATTTTGAGAATGTGTATATGATAATGTTTCTGTTCTCTTAAACTCCCTATTATATCCAGTTTGATAAGGATACACATTTTTGAATTATTATATGTTTTGTGAAGGAAACTGAATTAGTGAATGTCGACTACTTTTGGGGATTCCTTTTTGCTATGTGTTTTAAGTCTCCATTCATTTTGCATAGCTTAAATATGAATGTGTTATGTACATTGTAGGCTCCTTATTTTGATAATATGAAGCTTGAAATTTGGGTTTACTGAGTAGAAGTACTTGCCTATTTCTGATTCTGTTTACTTTTTCTGCATCAATGATATTTCTGGGCTATAGTGAATTTGATCTTGGGATTGCGCTTTTTTTGTTATTTTCTTTGCAATAGTTCTCTTAAACTCCCTATTATATCCAGTTTGATAGCGATACATATTTTTGAATTATTATCTGTTTTGTGATGGAAATTGAACTAAGTGAATGTCGACTACTTTTGGGGATTCCTTTTTGTTATGTGTTTTAAGTCTCCATTCATTTTGCATAGCTTAAATATGAATGTGTTATGTACATTGTAGGCTCCTTATTTTGATAATATGAAGCTTGAAATTTGGGTTTACTGAGTAGAAGTGCTCACCTATTTTTGATTCTATTCTTTTTCTGCATCAATGATATTTCTGGGCTATGGTGAATTTGATATTGGGATTGTGCTTTTTCTGTTGTTTGCTTTGCAATAGTTCTCTTAAACTTCCTATTATATCCAGTTTGATAGGGATACATATTTTTGAATTATTATCTATTTTGTAATGGAAACTGAACTAAGTGAATGTCGACTACTTTTAGGGATTCCTTTTTGCTATGCGTTTTAAGTCTCCATTCATTTTGCATAGTTTAAATATGAATGTGTTATGTACATTGTAGGCTCCTTATTTTGATAATATAAAGCTTGAAGTTTGGGTTCATTGAGTAGAAGTACTCGCTTATTTCTGATTCTGTTTACTTTTTCTGCATCAATGATATTTCTGAGCTATAGTGAATTTGATCTTGGGATTGCGCTTTTTCTGTTGTTTGCTTTGCAATAGTTCTCTTAAACTCCCTATTATATCTAGTTTGATAAGGATACATATTTTTGAAGTATTATCTGTTTTGTGATGCAAACTGAATTAAGTGAATGTCGGCTGCTTTTGGGGGTTCCTTTTTGCTATGTGTTTTAAGTCTCCATTCATTTTGCATAGCTTAAATATGAATGTGTTATGTACATTGTAGGCTCCTTATTTTGATAATATGAAGCTTGAAATTTGAGTTTCCTGAGTAGAAGTACTTGCCTATTTCTGATTCTGTTTACTTTTTCTGCATAAATGATATTTCTAGGCTATAGTGAATTTGATCTTGGGATTGCGTTTTTTCTGTTGTTTGCTTTGTAATATTTCTCTTAAACTCCCTATTATATCCAGTTTGATAGGGATACATATTTTTGAATTATTATCTGTTTTGTGATGGAAACTGAACTAAGTGAATGTCGACTACTTTTGGGGATTCCTTTTTGCTATGTGTTTTAAGTCTCCATTCATTTTGCATAACTTAAATATGAATGTGTTATGTACATTGTAGGCTCTTTATTTTGATAATATGAAGCTTGAAATTTGGGTTTACTGAGTAGAAGTGCTCACCTATTTTTGATTATGTTCTTTTTCTGCATCAATGATATTTCTGGGCTATAGTGAATTTGATCTTGGGATTGCGCTTTTTCTATTGTTCGCTTTGCAATAGTTCTCTAAAACTCCCTATTATATCCAGTTTGATAGGGATACATATTTTTGAATTATTATCTGTTTTGTGATGGAAATTAAACTAAGTGAATGTCGACTACTTTTGGGGATTCCTTTTTGCTATATGTTTTATGTCTCCATTCATTTTGCATAGCTTAAATTTGAATGTGTTATGTACATTGTAGGCTCCTTGTTTTGATAATATGAAGCTTGAAATTTGGGTTTATTGAGTAGAAGTACTCGCCTATTTCTGATTCTGTTCTTTCTTTGCATCAATGATATTTCTGGGCTATAGTGAATTTGATCTTGGGATTGCGCTTTTTCTGTTGTTTGCTTTGCATTAGTTCTCTTAAACTCCCTATTATATCTAGTTTGATAAGGATACATATTTTTGAAGTATTATCTGTTTTATGAAGTTTGAAATTTGGGTTTACTGAGTAGAAGTACTTGCCTATTTTTGATTCTGTTCTTTTTCTGCATCAATGATATTTCTGGGCTATAGTGAATTTGATCTTGGGATTGCGCTTTTTTTGTTGTTTGCTTTGCAATAGTTCTCTTAAACTCCCTATTATATCGAGTTTGATAAGGATACATATTTTTGAAGTATTATCTATTTTGTGATGCAAACTGAATTAAGTGAATGTCGACTACATTTGGGGATTCCTTTTTGCTATGTGTTTTAATTCTCCATTCATTTTGCATAGCTTAAATATGAATGTGTTATGTACATTGTTGGTTCCTTATTTTGATAATATGAAGCTTGAAGTTTGGGTTCACTTAGTAGAAGTACTCGCCTATTTCTGATTCTGTTTACTTTTTCTGCATCAATGATATTTCTGGGTTATAGTGAATTTGATCTTGGGATTGGGCTTTTTCTGTTGTTTGCTTTGCAACAGTTTTGATCATAATATATTTACTTCACATTATAATTCTGGTTGAGAAAAGATGTATGGTAGCCATTGTTGGAGTATTATTTATTCGTTTCTATCTTTTGAAATGATTTTTGAGTTGTTGTTTTAGTGTTATGTTGAATTTTTGTTGGAGAAATTTTTTTGGATTCCTCTCCTCTAGACTACAAATAGGATTTGGTTTACAGGATATGTAGAAGGACTGGCCTAATTCTTATCATTTGATATTTTATGCTTTTTCAGGATTGTTTTTTTATTTTCTGGGTTCTAGGAGGATATTTTATTCTTTTTTTTTTTTTCTGAAATTCCTTTTCTTTCTAATGGATTATTCTTTTATGAAGAAAAAATGCTATTTTCTTGCTTGATATGATACATTCGGTCTTAGTAGGAATGCAGAGTTTATGAAGGCTTTCAGAAATACAGTCTTAAATGTGTCGTCTTCTTTGTAATCTCTTTCCTTTCTAATGTATTGTTCTTCTATTAGAAAAAGAAATTAGAAAGAATAAATTTGCTATTTTTCTTACTTGATATAATACTTTTGAGCTGAGAATGAAATAAGAGTTTTTAGGGCATCTATAGGATTTTAAATGTGTTAGTCACATTCTGTTATTTTTGAATTTTCTATAATTTGGTTATTGTCTTTATATTGAGTACATAATGTTATATTAGATGCTAATTTTTTGTACTGTTTTTTTCCTTTAAGCGTAAGCCTTTGATTTATTGTGGTAAGTTATACTGTTGTTACAAATGCACAAGGCTATCAAAAAAAATCGGTAGATATATTTTTATCGAGTTTTATATTGTTGTGCCAATAGTGCGTTTGGCCTACTAACATCTTTTTTTTTTTGCATTCTTTCACTGACTTCTGTTTAATTTTTGTGATTTCTTTTGTTATTTTTAGTAGAATATCATATTATAAAAAATATGCAGCTAAATTATTATTTAATTAAAACTAAATAAATGAAAAAGACTTTAAAAGTAAAAAAGACTTGGCCATTGTATATTTTGTGTTTATAAACTATGAATGAAGTATTATTTAATATGCTTTATGTTTATTAAATTAAATATTGAAATAGTTTTGCTTGAAAAATTATTGAGATAAATTAATGTTGGCCAATTTAACTTATATCCTATTTAATAATGTCTTCCAATTCATTTTTTTAAGATATGATGGTACAATCATGTATTTATAGTTATAATATTATTGACTATTGCATAATATTATTTTTCAATTGTGTTTGGCTATAGAGAGTTTCTTACATGATATTGTTTTGTTTGTATTAATTTTTAAGTTATATTAATTTGTTACATTTGATTAAATAGGGACAACTTCCATTAACCTTTTCGAGTAGTGCTTCTTAAACTATTGTAGCTAATACGACCAAAACTACAGCGCCAACATCATCAAATGAAGCACCGAGTTGATTGTTTTTGTTAATATTTAGCTGTGTATTGCTTTCTTTTTACTTGACATGATGTTTCTTTTGAACATGAAATTGACATGATATTAATGTATAATATTTGCTATATTTGATATATTTAAATATTATCATTTTATCAATAATTTTATTTATCTTAATTTTTATTAAAGTTTTAATTATTATAATATAAAATGATAAACTTATTAATAAAAAAAGTTTATACTAAACCTATGGTGGCGACCTAAAGAGGTTGCCATTGAATTTCACATGAAAAAAAATTTGAATATTGAGACTTTTGGTGGCAAAAAAGTCGCCATTGAAAGCTTTGGTGTCAATTATTATTGCCACGAAAAGTAATCTTTAGTGGCGACTTCATTTGGTCGCCACTAAAATTTAAAAGTTGAAAAATGAATAATAAAATCTTCAGTGATGACTAAGTTGTCACTAAAACCTTTAGTGGCGACTCATAGTTGCCACAAAAAATGAATATTGAAACATTTAGTGGCGACGTTAAGTCACCACCAAAACCTTTAGTGGCAACCTTAAGTCGTCACCAAAACCTTTAGTGACGACTCATAGTCGCTACAAAAAATGAATATTGAAACATTTAGTGGCAACCTTAAGTCGCCACCAAATCCTTTAATGGTGATTATATATAGTCGCCACAGAAAGTACTTTCAGTGGCGACTCCATTAGTCATCATTGAAAACTTTCAGCGACAGTAGTATCTGCAATGACTTGGCAGCGACAAAAAGTTGTCGCTAAAGCCTTTTAGCAGTGATTTTTAGACTTTGAAAGTCGCCGCTGAAAGTCTTTTTTTTTTTGTAGTGGCTGATGGCCATCTCTACTAATCCATAGGAACCTCCAAACATGAATGAGGATGATCCTAAAGTAGGCCCTCCTATCATAGAGGACCTTCTTCCAAAAGCCATCAAAATAGATCAATTCAACAAACTAGGCTCTAGTCCCTGGTTCACTTTTGATTTTGTTTCTCCAATTGAAGGGCATAATGGAATTCAAGAATTTGGCGCATGGATAGACTTCCAGATAATGAAATCTGGCATAAATATCATATCTATTCTTAATGATTTTGCCTCTAAAATGATTGGCACTAAGGTGTCGTTTGGTTGGTGGTAAAGAAAGGAATGGAAATAGGAATTGAGAATGGAATGGAATGTTGTAAAAAAAATTATGTTTGGTGCACTATGGAAAGGAATGGAATCTCCATTACTTTTATGCGTTTGGTATGCTTTAAATAATGTAAGAATGGAATAGAAAACTGATAAAAAGACAAAAAATCCTTAAAACATAAAATTAGTAAAATAATATTATTTTAATTTAAAAATAATATAAATAAATAAAATAATTAGTAATATAAAAAGTTTATTAAAAATATTAATGATTTTAAAAAATAATTTAAAAAATTTATTTTTTATTTTTTTTATCAATAATAAATAATATTTTCTAATTTATTTATTTATTTTTAAAATATTTATTTATTTTTTTGAAAAAAAATATTTATTTATTATTTTACAAAAAATAAGTCAAGTTTTTTTAAATTATTTTTGTAAACATTTTTTAATTAATTAATTTTTTTAGAAAATATTTTTATTATTTATTCAACTAAAAAAAAAGAAAAAAAATGTTATTTTGCCTTAGATTCCATTCCATTTTGCCTGATTCCTTCCTTTGTACGTGGGAATACGTTCTCTCACGTCCAAAGGAATATGGATTCCATGAGTTGTTAATTCTGACAACCAAACACTCTTTTTTGATGGAATGGAATGAGCATTTCCATTCTATCACCTTAAGTCTATGTACCAAACGGTACCTACGGGAATGGTTCCAAAGTGTTTGTCCCTATATACAAATTTAATTCACTTAATCTCCAATAACAAGTGAAGTTCTTGGCGCCATCTACCAAGAATTTATTAGAGATTATAATATGATTAACAAGCAGACTAGAAAATAATACTTTGAGATGAAATATTATTCATTAAAGAAAAAGGATATTGAATTCTACTACCAACACATATAAAAAATATATTACATGCTCGATGGATTCAATTATCCTAATCTTAGGCATACCTATATATCCTCTCTATCTTAAGAATTACAACCTGAATTATAAAGATCACTTTTTGCCTTAAAAAAGGATATGAGAACTATCACTCTTAGAGAAATTCACCATATTACACTTGTGGCTCTTTATAAGCTTTGTGAACAACAAAAGCTCTATGCTCACATGTTTGATGACCGTAACAAGTTCAAAAAGATGCGCGAAAAGCCACGCTTATAGATTAAATGCAAAGATAAGCATAGTTTAAATAAAAGAAAAAGCCGTAATCCCACTTTCTAGATGAATTTTACAAAAAGAAGAAATAGAAAATTCTTTAGAAAGAAATCCAAAAAAGGAAGACAAAAATTTAACAGGTGCTACATATTTAAAAAAAGAGGGACACTTTGCAAAGAACTGCCCCAACAAGTCCACCAAGGCAGTAAAAATGCTTTATCATGTTTATACCGTACTTTCATATGAAGATGCATATATTGAATCACTTTTCTCATAACAAAGTGATTTAAATGATAAAACTGCATTTTCTTTTTTTGATTCTTCAGAAGTAGTTTCATAGGAATACAATTTAAAATATTCAAAATATGAAGAAATCCATGTCTTCTCAACACGAATGTTTGAAGATAGTCTCAGCTTCAAAACTCATTTCTAAAGCTCACGCAGAAGTCGAAATCTTATTGTTCAAATTTGCTAAGCCAACTAAAGCTGTAGCAAATATGGATACTAGAGCACAAAGAACCATGATGGACCCAGTAGTACTCCTAAAAGAATAATGGAAACCTCATGTTGAATGAGGTTGGCATAAAGATCTTTCCAGACTGCATTATTTGGACAATATTGGTGGGATCTAATCTTCTTAATAAAGACATTGTGATAGGCATGGGTATTTATTGGCAAGCAAAGAATTTGCAAATTTTACCCAATGGTCTTAGACATAACCAACAGTTCAAGCTATATACTTTTGTCTACAAAATATTTGCATTACAGAATGCACTAAAAGCATATGGTGATATCAAGACAAAAATGCTAGAAGTTTGTACAGAAAGCCATGTAGAATTTAAGCATCCCTATTCTCTATGGAAGAATGAATCATTCTTTGTTCAACTCCCATTTCAGATCAATAAAGATGTCGATCCTACAAAGGCTACCTGTTCAAGAATGGTGCCTACAGATTTACAATTAGCCAAAGAAGAATGTTCTCCACTTTTACAACAAGGACTCATTGAACCTATAAAGTTAGAATAGGCATGTTATGTGTTCTATGTTGAAAAAAAATCTGAAAAAATATGTGGGAAAAAGATGTTAGTCATTAGTTACAAGCCTCTAAATCATTTCTTTAAAGATGATAAATTTCCCCTACCAAAGACTAGTTCTTTATTTACCTATCTAAGGGATGCCAAAATTTATTTAAAGTTTGATCTTAAGGTAGCTTTTTGGAAAATTGGCCTTGATCTTAAAGATCAATACAAAACAGCCTTTTACCCAATGTCAATGGATAGTCCTTCCATATAGTCTCAAAGTATCCCCATCACTATTTCAAAAAGCTACGATAAGAATATTTAAACCCATACTTCACATTGGTTTATATTGATAACATTCTTTTATTCTCAAAAGATGAGCAAGCCTACTGGGTTCTCTTAAACCAATTTCTTGAGCTCATGAAGAAACATGGTGTTATGGTTTTTGAAAAGAAAAGCCAATTAGCCTAGACCAAAATTAATTTTTTGGGCATGAATTTTTTCCAAGGAAATTATTAGCTTGCATATCACATTGCATAAGAGTTACTTAATTTTCCTAAAAAAACTTAACCAAGAAGGAAGTTTAATAGTTTTTAGGCATTATAAATTATTTTAGATATGTTATTCCACATGCCTCAAAACACACAAGCTAACTATCTAAACTCCTAAAGAAAAATCCCAATTTGGGGACATGAGCAGACAAAAGTGGTAAAAGCTTTAAAGCAGATAATGTAGAATTCGCCACTTCTCAAAATTCTTACCACTGAAAAAAGAATCCTACAAACTAATGCGAGTGATTATTATTAGGGAGCAATACCGATTAAAGAGACTGATGGAAAGAATTACTATTATGGTCATGCAAGTGGACAATTCAAAGAATTAGAAAAGCATTATCACACCATCACAAGGAGATTCTTGTAGTAAAATATTGAATTCAAAAGTATGATTTCTACCTTAGAAGACATCATTTCACAATTCAGATGGAAAATTCATCATTCTCGAAGGTTCTAAAATTTAAAAATAAGGCTCTTCCAAAACCCCAGTTGCTCAGACTGAAAAATTAGTTCTCCAAATATAGTTTCACTGTCCAGCATATAAAAGGAGATCAAAACCTCATTTTGGACTTACTTTCAAGACCAAAGTCCATCCAAGTCATCGCATCAACTTTAATCTTTCCTTTGATCATGGTCTCTACCTTACACTTACCTCTATGGGCTAGAAATAAAAAAATGTTTCCCTCAAGGTTTGCAACTTCCACCCATACTAGCCTTTATTAGAGCCTTTGTCAAAGATAATATATTCCATTACCTCTATAAAATTCTCATAAAAAAGGGGCTTAATTAAGAAAATTTTGTGTTCCATCCTAAATACCTATTTTTGATTCTTTGACATATCAAAGCCCAACAACCTCTCTTTGAGGAAGAGTTATGGTATCTTTAGAGTACTACAATTCTTTATTCTATATCCATTGAATTCCCTATCATGTCCATATATTATCACCTCCAAAATCCTGAGAATGAAAACTCATTATTATGGACATTCCTTGAATGGTTTTCTCCACTGATGTGGTAGAGAAAATAATTCTAGAGAACTATTGGTCATGAAACTATCCATTAAAGACCTACCAAAATTTTCATATGTTTCTATCCTTTATAGACCATACTTTGAAAGCCCTGATAAATCATTATGGTCACAAAACCAAGCTTACCAATTGAAAACCTTTCTTGACTATCCAAAAAATGAAAAGCAAATCTTACTTTCTCTCAAAAGTTTTCTCTGTGAAATCAACAATTTCATTGCCAAAATCCATTACTTGTGCTTTTGTTCGTCCCAGATAAGGAGAATTCATCCCTAGAGAACAACAAGAATGGAAAATGTTACCAGATAACTATTATGAATAATATTATGGTGGTAATCATTCCAATTTCATGATAGGTAATCAAACTCCAAGTTCAAGGAAAGGAAAAGTTCTAGCAATAGAATCCTCAAATTCGGAGCCCCAAGATATTCTTATGGAATTCCAAGATCCGAATGAAGAAGATAAGTTTGAAAAACCATAATAGTACAATTTTATGAAAGTGTTAGTTCTAGTGACTCAGATTATAGAAATTTAAACTTATCTCCCATCTACTCTTCATAAAGTCTCCAACTATCTTGCCACCTCCAAACTACATTTTTCTCACATTTAACATGTGTGTACCATAGTTTTAATAACTTTTGTCTTGTGCGTAAAGTGAATGCACAAAATTAGGAAGAATTTTAAAGAGTTATGTGAGTCATCAACCTTATTTATCCTAGTCATGACCTTTTGCATTAATTAGGTGATAAGTTTTCATCTTAGTAGGAGTACATTTATGGTGACTCATTGTACCAAAAGAAATGAATCATGATGTATCTATAGTATAAGAAAATAGTCTATGTGTATTTGACTTCGGCTATATATGTAGATAGCCATTAGTGTTGTAAATACAAGTTGCAAGTTGAATAGAAAGTCCTTGTATTCTAAAAATGTTTTCTTTCTAAATTTTGCTGTCTTCCTAAAAATTATAATTCTATAGTATTCGCTTGATACTGTTAGTTGAGACTAAGATATGAGTATGCTCTACACTTGCCTCTTTAGATGATCCTATGTATAAGAAAATATCAATTTTCTCTAGAGATCATTTTAGAGATCATATTCTTTATTTTATGATAAAATACTTATGAGGTATTTTACTTTAAGCTAAGGTTGTCTAATTTGAGGTGTCAATAGAGCTCAACAATGAAATATGTATTTGTTCATAATATATTGATCTTGATCCTTAGTTTACTGGTCCTGAATATGATTGAATACGGGTTATATTAGTTATACTACCCTCTTATGGTATTAGAGCCTCTTAGCTTTGGTGTTGCTTTTTAAATAATCTAAAAACCATTTTTGGTAAAAACTAATTTATAAAAGCGTTTTTAGGAATAAAATTGATTGAAATGAAAAATTCATGAACCTAAATAATTAGATCAAATTATAATGGTTACGAATAGTATAGATGTAGAATTATATCTCACACACAAATGAATCAATTTATTATATAGCTACTATGACTAATTATGTGCTATACAATTCAAGTAATAAACAATTAAACCTTTTTTACAAGAAGAATTATTATTTCCTAATCATTCATTAATGATCAATAAATTAAAAGCATTAAATACATAATTGAATAAATAACTCGATATTGAAAATATAATATAATTAGGGTTTCAATTAAACAAAATATTATGATCCCTTGACTACCCAAACAAAACAAACTACTTCATAACTAAACCTAAAAACACCTGAAAGCAAGGTACTAAATTTCGTTTCGAAGTACCGTTTCGGTGACTCCAAAAACGGAAACATTTCAAAACGTTTCGAAAATTTCGAGGAAACATAAGATTTTTTAAGAAACCTTTCAAATAATTTTAAATAATATTTTTTTTAATTTTAAAAGATTTTAACATAATATTAATGATATAGATATATAAAATTATATTAAAATTAATTCGAATTAATGTCTATAATTGAATAGTAAGTAAATATGCTACTACAGTAGGGACTCTAACTCAAATCTTAACAGCATTTAACAATAATTTCTCTCTTGCATCCATCTCTTCATCATTTTCTTAACTCTTTCGTGGCATCTATGTTTAAGTCTCTCTCTCTGTCGACCATGATTCTGTCTCTATCTTTAGGTATCTTCCTCTCTCTTTGTCTTTCAATATCTCTTTTCATCATTTTTGTAGTTTTCTCTTTAAAATGAAGATAATGAAAGAAAATAATGTCATGAGAATAAAGGGAGAGAATAAGAAGTTAATAAAGATGTTGTGACTTATGGGAGAAAATAACTTGGTGTTGGATGTGATATGATGCTACTTTCATCTATTTTTATATTGTCAATTTTTTTTATTTTTCAAATTAGTTTAGTACTTTTCCATCGAAACAACTCAAAATAAGAGTATTTCCATCGAAATAACTCAAAATAAAAGTATTTTTATCGAAACAACTCGAAATAAGAGTATTTTTTACCGAAATAAGAGTATTTTCACTGAAATTTTCACTGAAATAAGAGTATTTCTATCGAAACATTCCGAAACATAGTAATTTCAATCGAAATAGCATAATTTTTTAACAAACACTTTGTTTCGTTTCGATAACTCTGTTTCGTGTCGGTGACTCAAGAAATGGAAATGTTTCAATTGTTTCGATGGAAAAGAAAAAAAATTTAGTTCCTTGCCCGAACGTATTGAAAAGCAAACATAGAGAACAAGTTACAAGAGGAGAAAAAGATAGATGGAATTTTTTCAAATTCCAATTCTGTATATCACTTTCTTTATAACTATAATAATTCTCCACTTGGGTGTCGTCTTTCTTCTCTTGAATGTTCTAAAAACATGGTGAATGACCTTCCCTCACGAAGCCCTAAGTGCTATTTGTATACAAGACCCATAGGACTCTTAATTGAATTAAAAATAAGCTTAAATTCATATATATGCTGTAGAGTCATAACTCCAACCCTTTTTTCACTGAAACTTCGTTTTCCTTTCTTTTTTGGCTCCTTTCCACCTTGGCTCACCTATAGATAATCAAGCTACATCAAAAAGCAACTTAGGGCCAATTTCTTACCATAAAATAAAAATCACATAAAATCTCAAATAATTTCTATTTTAATTCAAGAACAGGACCAAATTAGGCTAAAACGAAGGTAAGTAACTCTATAATGAAGAGTTATCACACTCCCAAATTTAAACAATTGCTTAACCTCAAGAAAATAAGAACAAGACCCAAAAGAAAAAAATAAATGAGGTTAAATGATCATGGCAACAAATCTCATGGAAAAGGGAAAAATAAGCTGAAATCAATCAAAGAAAAAACTAGCAAAGACAAGTAATTTCAAAAGTCATAAATTGCAACATCATCCAATTTCAAAATAACACACAGATATCTTTCATCATAGCAACTCCCAATGCAACACTATTCTCATATAGAAATTCAATGATTGTGTGGAATCTCTTGTCCTAGATCTTACACATAATCCGAATGAATTTGCGCTCATGCATGCAAACAATAACCAAGTCCCATAAGTTTACTTGTCATCACTCTCTCCACTAATATAGATCACATTTAACTAAAGAATATTATATCTTTATAGCTTGTAATGCTAGGCTAAGCAAAATGTAGGATGTAGAAATTTTTTAGCTAATTCACCTTAGGCATTCTCATTTTTCTCATATCTTTAATTCAAAGAGCCAAACATTGTTTCACTAGTCTCATGCCTCTTTGGGTTATATCTCTGTTTTCTTTTCTTTTTTCTCTTTTCTCTCTTTCTTCCCTTCTTTATTTTCCTTCTCTTTTTATATACTTTTTTTGTTATATTTATACTTTTCAACTTTTTTTATTGATAACATTCCTAGAGTATACACTTTAAAGACATTCCTAGAGTATATAATTTTCTACTAGTAATTAACTTGCAACTTTAAGCTAGGTAGTATATCTTGCATGCCTCACTTATAGGACCAATGAAGGTATATATAGGAGAGTTGAAGACTTTCCAACTCCAATGCAGGAATACCACTAGCCACAATAACCTACATCCCATAAATCCTCATTCATTCACCATACCCATTAATCATGACTATTAAACAATGAATCTCATGAATTATATTAAGTATATTATTTAAAATTCCACAATTCATTTGATTGAAATATGTCTTGTAGAATTTCTTATTTTAGATTTTTACAATATTGATTATATTCTTTTAGAATGCTTCAATCATATGAATTGAAGTGTATCTTTATACTTTCTCTTTTCAAAGTTCATGGATTATTATTAATTTTGAAACCATCACAATTCTCACACATATGAGATGATATTAAATGATACAAAGTGTCATGACCCCAATTTGGGATACATGACCGGCACAACGTAAGGTGATTGGCCCTTAGACCGTAAACATCGTATCAGACATATAGAGCTAGCACACAAAGATCAGCCTAGATCAGAAGATTCACATTGAATATAAAGTCATGGCCATATTAGAACATACGCAGATCATCCATAAGCATAAATCTAATTTCAAATAATTGGGTCATACATCCGTCACAAATGTACATATCATATTTATCATATACAGAGCACACAATAAAAGCATGATCCTACCCACAATCATTGGACCATACTACTAGAGTACAAAAATAGATAAGTTACAAAACATTGGAAGCCCCAAGAACAAATAGGCTCACCATAGAAGCAACTATACTATTTAGGTCTTGACGGAGGTAGGTTGGATACTCTAATGCTATTTGAAAACATAGAAAGAAGGAGGTTAGTTTATGCAACTCAGTAAGCAAATATAGATTACTATAACAAAAACGAAACATACCATATACATGAGTTTTTCTTATATAAAATATGCAATGCATTTAAAGGAAATCAATAGTAATGTAATCAATGTATACAAGAAAATTAAAAGATCATAATGTAATCAAAAACCCACTTAATGAAATTGTATTTTAAAATAGAAAGAAAAACTTTTAAAGGAAGACTCCACATAAGAACTATTTCAACATGCCTAAGCTAGTTAGGGTAATTAAAAATTATCACATTACATATAATAGGTAACCATTCAAAATGCCACTAGTTATAGGAGGAGAATACATCAACTTCTTTCGCTCATTTGTACCCCCGCTAGTTAGGGTAATCAAGGTGCATAAAGACTAGCTATTCCTGCCGCTAGTTCATTGTGTTTTTGATATTGATTCATCCCAAAACAAACATGTTTTATAAACCAATGGAAAATAAAGTAGAAGGAAAGTGAAAACAGGGAATTAGAAATGTGTTTAATCCAAAAGTTATCCCTCCAAATCAAAACATTCCTTGAACAGAGTTCTGATGTAGAAATCCACTCCCATAAAGCCGTCAAATCCAGTATTTACCATTCAAATTCAACAAATCATAATATTCAAACGAATAGAATATTTTTAATACAGCCTCATCATGTTCATAAGATAATGAAATATCAATTCCAACATAATCCATATAAAACGTTATGAGAAAGCGTACATTCATAAAATTCATAAACGAATGATATAAACATCACATTCTTGTCATAAACATAAGGAGCGATTTCCTTGGAGGCATGTTCTACTTTTTCTATGGCTTTTAAGAACAAATTCAACATAAACAATATACATGTAAGGAAGGGTAGGAATATTTTGTAATATGGTACAAGGTGAAAACAATTCTTGAATTATCTAATAAATATGTAAATCTAATATGTGTAAAATTCAAATTTATGCCATTCATAGTTAAAATTCATTTAAAATACATGTGCATGAGAAGGATTTGGAAATGCGTCATAGTAAACTATATTCACTCACCCTTTAGGGGTTCAAGGAGGATAACCCTTTTTCTTACACTTCCAATGTCCAAGTTACCAAGTGAACTTCCAATTTGGTTAGGAGTTTCTTTGAGACCTATGATACAACATCACATAATTATCATTCATACATGGCACATAATTACCAAGCTATGAGTCTAACATTTCATCACATATATAAATCTCTACGTCTTTCAATTTGGATAAAGCTCTAAACTTCTCAATCTAACACCAACTTATAATTTCACATGCATTTTCAATTCCTTTAGTAGCTAGCTTACAATTCAAAATTCAAGAACTTTCCTTATACTTCTAAAATAACTATCATACACATCACTATGAAAAAAAAGTAGTCTTTGTGACTAACAAAATCAGTCTCAAACAAGTGAAAATCAATCGTAAAAACATTTTGCGATTGAATAGAGACCGTTAAACAAAAGTCACAGATTTGCTGGTCATAGCCCCATTAGCGATCGATACAAAAGTGGTGACAACATTTTGTGGCAAAAAATTCGTTGCAAATTTGTTGCCATTTTCACCCATTAAATGATGTTGTCTTCAAACTTATGTTGAGTTTTGCGACTGATATGGAAGTTGCAAATTTAGCGAAGGAAATAATTGGTTGTAAAATCATTAAAATATTAAATTTATGTTTTAAAAAATCATTCACAATGTTTTGTGACCGCTTATTGTAGTGGTTGATCGGTCGCAAGATGGTGACAAATTAGTTGCAAATGTTTGTCAAATTGTAATATATTGATTATTTTTTGGACATTCCCAAATTTCAATCACAAAAACAATACAATAATCTAGTACAGAATCAATAATCCTGCTAATCAATCCCAATGGTATAAATATAACAATTCAATTAATGATAAAAGCAACATGTTATAAAATCAAAATAAAAGAATATATATAAAAGTTAACTAAAAATAATCTTCAAACATTGTTTGGGCATAGTTCAAAATAAACCTATACAACGCTGAAATCTAAACTCTACCCCAAGATTATCTTAAGATAGATTATTAGCAACATTCGAGTCATAGTCATGTAGAGCTGCTAGGTATCATGTAATGGGTTAGACTGCTGGTTATGAACTAAAAGGTGAGAAGGCTAGTGATCTGGCACAGAAGTCGCACCTAGAAGAGCTAAAACTCCAAGGTGCTAAAATAAGAACCATGTCACTCTCTCAGTTTTGTGGAGGCGATCAGTGATATCATTAATAATAGCATGATTTCTTATGAGCTCCATGGAAAGGTTAATAACCTTGACCCTTAATTGGATCAACTCTACACTATTAGGTGCCTATGAAGATGATCCATGACGTGCAGAAGAAAGCAACATAGAGCCTAACTTGCCCATCCTAAATACGTTGCCTTTCTATCCCCGACCTCCCACAACCTCCAGATAGAGAGCATTAAATGCTAATGATCTCTGTTCCTCACCCTCCGTGGACTGAGCCTAGCGCCAACGATATTCAATCTACACATTTAAAATTAAAAGAGTTAATGATGAGTTAAACATAAAATGATATATGTTTAACCTGGCATATTAAGAATTGTATACTTACATTAACATGTTGAGCCTTCTGACAGGACCACTGTCCATCCTTTAACTTCTTGGTCCACTCCATAATCTCAAAAGCAACAGGTTTTCTGTGCAGATCATCTTTTTGCAATAAGCTCATTACTAAAATGTTAGTACATTTGAGACAAAGTAACATAACTAATTGGAATTAAACAAATTTTCCATAAATTCATACCAATCTTTTTCTATGGTCAGTTGTAGAGATCAACCCATCAGTGTATTATGAAGCACCTACATCGACTGACCGATTTTGCTTGGCTTTGTTACTTTTCTCTTGCCACTGGGGACTCCTCCATTTTTGATCCAACTACTCCCTAACAGATGGATGCACCCAGTTGGTTTTTCCTTTTCCCGCTTTGAGTTTGTTCATAAGGTTTTTGAGGCATTTTTAACCCTCATTGTAAAAAATCCTCCTAAACATACATACTAATTAAGAATATGCTCAACAAAAATTAAATTTACATGAAATTTAGCAAACCATATAGTCTTTTCACACTCAAGAACCTCACTCTAACATATCTAAGGTTTAGTGAAGTAAGACTGATGTGTTATAATTAAACATGATTTTAATACCTTTAAACTTACTTTTTATTTGATTTAAGTAGAATATAAATAGAAATTAATTGAGTTTTATGTTTTAAAAAAAATAAAGAGGAAAAGAAGAGGAAAATAGAGAGGAAAAATGAAAAAATGTTGATTTACGACCCGTAATTACTAATTGAGGTATATCTCTCTCATTTGAACTTCGATTGAGGTAATTCTAGCAGCTATGGAAAGATGAGACACAAAACTACAACTTTTGTGTTTCATACTTTGGAAAATTTTGTAAGTTTTTAGGTACCGTGGAGCAAATTTTCTTAGCACCAGAGTGTCGTCGCATTGGCCGCTAGCGTCGCGGCACCTGACCTAGTGCGTCATAGCACCCCATGTAGGAATTCTGAAGCATCGTGGCACCCTATCAGGTAGTTTTCAAAGCATTGCAGTGCCCATCGTCACACTAGAATGCTAAAATTGCAATTTTTAGGTCTTTTTAGCTTCAACTAAAGCCCGATAGGCCAAAATTTGATCTAAAAATAGTGATAATTCAATGAGGAGGAGCCAATCTATAAAAAGGGTGAGAAAGAAAGCATCAAGGAAGGAACCAAGCTCTTAATTACCTTCTTCAATTCTTCTCTAGATTTTCTTATGGCCTTGCGCGGCTAGTTTATTTTTACTTGGTAGAGAAAGATTGAAACCTCAAAGGATCTTCATGCATTGTGAGATTTATATTTGATTTTATTATCTTAATTGAGTATTGATTACTCATTTGCTCTCTTTTTTAAAAGATTATTTATATAATTGCTAGAAAGATTTACTAGTATATTATCTGTCTTAATCTACTATTGAATTATATTTTGAACAAAGTTTTCATTACTGTAATTCATGAGACCAATATGCTTAAGGATTTTGGATTATAAATAATTAAACATACGATGAATAATTGACTAAATTAGATATAGCTGATGTGTCTATATTTGTTTAGCTTTATCAATTTCTCTAGTTCTTCATGCGATTAATATGCTAGACTTTACCGATGTGCTAAACAATATCTTATTAATTAAGGTTTAATTGAGGCGATTGTCATCAATTACTAGAATTAAGGAGGAATAGGGTTAGAATCCCAATGATATATATTCAAATTAAGATTGATTATGTTGTTAATAATCAATGCAATCCTTTGATGGTGGATATTAAATAAAACCAACCCTTTATTATTAATAACTCTCCTTTTTATTATTTGCATTCTCTTTTTACTTTGTTTACTTGCAATTATAAAACTCCCTTATCTAATTTCACAAAAGGTAATTTCAATCTCTGTGGGATTGACCCTTACTCTCACGACTAGAAGTTTGTTGAGAGGTAAGATATTAATTTGGGTGTACTTAAACAATACGCACCAAATTTTTGAGCCATTATCGGGGACTGCGTCTATTACCTTTCTATGATTTGTATTTTGATTTATACATATGACTCAATTTGCTAATTCTCAAGATTTACAGTTCAATTCAGATATTGAAAAATATGTTCATAGGCATAGAAGAGGACTTTAAAAGGAGGTTGCAGTTCTAGATCTACACCAACAGCCATTATGTATTATTTTTCCTAACATTGATGAAAATATTAATTTTGAATTAAAATTTGGACTGATTCATCTCTTACCTAATTTTTATGGTCTTACAGGTGAAGACCCATATAAGCATTTGAAGAAATTCCATGTGGTGTGTACCAATATGAAGCCCTCTGGAGTAATGGAAGAACAAATTAAACTCAAGGCTTTTCCTTTCTCCTTAAGAGATCTAACCAAAGATTGACTATATTATGATATGAGGGAATTGCCTTAGGGAGTAATCATCCCCAAAAGCTAGGCTGTTGGAGTGAGGGTGCCTAAGGTCTTATAAACCCCCCACCTAGTGGTATTCTAGCCGATGTGGGACTTTGCCGATAGTCACTCGATAATCACCCTCACCCTTGCATAATTCACATCATTCACCCACTCTTTTTGGCTTGCACATCCTTGTGCAAGGTGTACGGGCTACACCACGAGCTACCCCATGACGCAGTTTTTTTTTGTTTTTACAGAAGAGACCAAATTCAACTAGGATTAGGAATCTGATTTTTTTTTTGAATTTTGAATTTTGAATTTTTGAACAAGAAACCAAATTGAAATAGGAATAAGACTCTTTTTTTTTCAAAATTCAAATGTTTTTGGAAGAAGAAACTAAATTGACTAGGACTAGGAGTTAGAATATAAGTAGGAAAAGAAAATTGACTAAAACTAGAACTCTTTTTTTTTTTTTCTAAAAGAACTAGAAGAACATTAACTAGAACTAGAACTAGAACTCTAATTTGACCTAAAGAAAGGTAGAAGTAGAAGAAAGACTCTAGAAAATAGAAAAAAAAAGATAGGACACCAATCAAATCTCAAGGAGTCAAAACTCTGATACCAATTGATATGAGGGAATTGCCTTAGGGAGTAATCAACCCTAAAAGCCAGGCTGTCACGCCCCAATTTAATGGAACGCAAATAACACATCTATAAGGAAACTTTATCTTTATTCAATTACATCCGTTTCTCTTGGTTTTCAGATTTGCATAACGTCTCCCCGGTTTCCTTCTTCCTTCCTTTTATCTTTTTTTTTAATAATAATAATTAATTAATAATAGGATTTTTCTTTTATATAAATTTATATAAATTTTGTTTTTCATCCAATAATATCCCAAAAATTTCTAAAAATTTACATTCTCATAAACCTTTAGTTAAACTCTTAAATTATGATTTTTCTCGATAAAAATCTCAATAAAACAAATTACAAAATAAATATATTTATTCATAATAAAAGGAAGAATATTTCTAAAAATATGACAAAAATTCCTTAGAGGCCAGTATAATTATTCGAAGCAACACAATAATTATTTTACTTATAAGTCTACTTATTTTTAGCAAAATATAATTATTTTTAAACAAATAAAAATATATTCATTTCAAAATAAAAATTACGCGCCAAAACGTAAATTTCCATATTTTCTTTATACTTCTTTAACCCATGTAATAAATATACATATTTTCTACGGTTTTTATCCCAATTTTTGAAATTATCTCTTTTATTCCAAATTTTATTTTATTGAAATTTTTATTAAATTTTACGGTTATTACATTCTTCCCCCCTTAAAGAAATTCGGTCCCCGAATTTCATCACTACAGTTGCAGATAAATACTAACCTCATTGTTCAAACAAATGTGGATATTTGGTGTGCATATCCTCCTCTCTTTCCCAAGTATCTTCCTCATAAGAGTGATTTTTTCATATCACTTTCACTGTAGGTATTTCTTTTGACCGCAACTTCTTTACTTGTCTGTCTATTATTGCTACTGGTTGTTCTTCATAGGTTAAATCTTCATGTAACTGAATCTGTGGACACTGTATAACATGTGTTGGATCTGATAAATATTTTCGTAGCATAGACACATGAAAGACTGGATGGACATTATCCAATTTAGAAGGTAAAGCCAAACGATAAGCTACTGGACCGATCCTATTAATAATTTCAAATGGTCCTATATACCGTGGAGTTAATTTTCCTTTCTTCCCAAATCTCACTACTCCCTGATATTTTCAGAAAAACGTGTTCACATACGGCAAATTCCAATGGTCGACGTCTATGATCAATATAGGCCTTCTGTCTACTCTTTGCTGCTAACAACCTTTCCTTAATTAATTTTACCTTGACCAATGCATCTTGTACTATATCAGGCCTTAAAACCTTTGCTTCGCCCATCTCAAACCATCCAATCGGGGAACGGCAACGCCTGCCATATAATGCCTCAAAAGGAGCCATTTGTATACTGGCTTGATAGCTATTGTTATAAGCAAATTCAGCTAATGGTAGAAATTTTTCCCAACTAACCTGAAAATCTAAAACACAAGCCCGAAGCATGTCTTCTAATGTTTGAATGGTCCGCTCAGACTGCCCATCTGTTTGAGGATGGAATGCAGTACTGAGATTCAACTTTGTGCCCAAAGCTTCTTGAAAAGCTCTCCAAAAACGAGCTGTGAATTGTGGTCCTCGATCAGAAATAATTGATATTGGCACTCCATGAAGCTTCACTATTTCATTCAAATATAATCTTGCATACTGAGCTACATTGTACGTGGTTTTCACTGGTAGAAAATGTGCTGACTTAGTCAACCTATCAATGATCACCCATATTGAATCAAACCCTTTTGGTGTTCTTGGTAATCCCGTAACAAAGTCCATAGTTATTCTTTCCTATTTCCATTCAGGTATCTCTATCTGCTAATGTAGTCCTGCAGGCCTTTGATGTTCCGCTTTCACCTACTGACAGGTTAAACATCGAGACACGTAATCCACTATGTCTTTCTTTATACCTTCCCACCAATAGATTTCTTTTAGATCCTGATACATTTTAGTTATTTCAAGATGAATTGTATACATGGATCTATGGGTTTCCTCTAAAATTTCTTTCTTTAGTTCTTCTCTATCAAGTACACATAGCCGCTTTCCAAATCTCAGAATTCCTTTAGAGTCTACAGTGAATTCAACTTCACCACCATTTTTCACTTCTTCTATTTTCTTGTACAAATATGCATCCTCTCTTTGTGTCTTTTTCACCTGCTCAATCAAAGATGATTGAAACTGCATATGAGCTAACAATATTCCAGGCTCCTTTACTTTTATTACTACCGCATCACTTTCTAACTTATGCATTTCTTTAACTAACGGCCTTCTTACCATTGTGATATGAGTTAAACTACTCATAGACTTCCTACTTAATGCATCAGCCACAACATTGGCCTTGCCTGGATGGTATAGTATTGTGCAATCATAATCTTTAAGTAATTCCATCCATCGTCTTTGTCTGAAATTAAGATCTTTTTGTTGAAAAATATATTTGAGACTTTTATGATCTGTATAAATTTCGCATGTCTCACCATACATATAATGTCTCCAAATTTTAAGAGCAATAACTACTGCTGCCATTTCTAAATCATGAGTCGGATAGTTCTGCTCATGTGGTTTAAGTTGTCTAGATGCATATGCAATGACTCAACCATTTTGCATCAACACACATCCTAATCTAATTCTTGATGCATCACAGTATACTGTGTATCCTCTAGTACCTAAAGGAATGGTTAATACTGGCACCGTAGTCAAACATTCTTTGAGTTTCTGAAAACTTCTTTCACATTCATTTGACCAGTCAAACTTTATTCCCTTTCTTGTCAACCTGGTCAAGGGAGCAGCTATCTTTGAAAAATCCTTAACGAATCTGCGGTAATAGCCTGCGAAATCAAGAAAACTACGAATCTCTGTAACTGTGGTAGGACGTGGCCATTTCTGCATTGCTTCTATCTTTTTAGGATCAACTTGAATACCATCCTTAGTAACCACATGCCTTAAGAAGGCAACACTACTAAGCCAAAATTTATATTTTGAAAATTTGGCATACAGTTGGTGTTCTCTTAGGGTTTGCATTGCTATTCTTAAATGTCGCTCATGCTCCTTTGAACTCTTTGAATAAACCAGGATATCATCTATGAATACAATGAAAAATTGATCCAAGAAAGGTTTGAATACTCTATTCATCAAATCCATGAATGCAGCTGGAGCATTTGTTAAACCAAATGGCATTACTATGAACTCATAGTGCCCATATCGAGTCCTAAATGCAGTTTTTGGAATATCCTCCTTCTTTATCCTCAATTGATGATACCCAGATCTCAAATCAATTTTTGAAAAACACTGGGCGCCCTGTAACTGGTCAAATAAATCATCTATTCTGGGTAAATGATATTTATTTCTTATAGTCACTTTGTTCAACTGCCTATAATCAATACATAGACGTAGGGATCCATCCTTTTTCTTCACAAAGAGAACAGGAGCACCCCAGGGAGATGTACTGGGTCGAATAAAACCTTTATCTAATAAATCTTGCAGTTGCTCCTTTAATTCCTTAAGTTCTGCAGGTGCCATCTGATAAGGAGGTATGGATATTGGTTGTGTTTCAGGGAGGAGATCAATACCAAACTCAATCTCTCGGTCTGGTGGTAATCCTGGCAATTCCTCAGGAAACACATCAGGGAATTCTCTAACCACTAGAACCTGCCCTACACTGGTATACTTCATATCAACATCTTTGACTACTGCTAAATACCCCTGGCATCCTTTCTGTAACAGTTTATGAGCTGTTAAAACTAAAATTAAATTACTAGACTCCTTACTATGATCTCATTGTATCATGAAGGAAGATTCTCCAGGGACATTAAATTTAATCACCTTATGGTGACAATCTAGAACGGCATGACATGATGACAACCAATCTATTCCTAAAATCACATCAAAGTCTACCATATCTAGAACTATCAAATCTACAAGAGTCTCCTTATTTTCTATCGAAATCTCACACAATTTATACACATCATTTACCAGTAAGAATTCTCCCATTGGAGTAGCAACCATGAAAGAACAATGTAAACTAGTAGGATCTTTATCCAATTCCTTAGCAAAGCATGGTGATATATAAAAATGAGTAGAACCAGGATCGAATAGAACATATGCTTTATGGGAACATACTGATAATGTACCTGTCATAATTGCATTTGAGGCCTGAGCATCCTGTCGTGTCAAGGCAAAAACTCGAGCTGGTTCTTAGCCTCGACTTCCTGATCCTCTACCAATACCACCACTACTTGTTTGAACTAAAGCTGCTCTACTCGGTCGTGTTGGCACAGATGTAGGGGGTGAAGTTGGTTGCACTGATGCATGACTAAAACTTTATAGTTGTGGGCAATACCTCATCAAATGACCCACTTGTCCACACTTATAAAAGGCACCCATTTCAAAATCCTCAATATGATGCCTGCCACAGAGGGGACATAAGGGAATCGATCTTGAATCTTGTTGACTCGGGGGTCTTATATCTCTTTGGAACATTCTCTGCTTATTAATGTTAACTGATAGCTGGTTAGAACTACCAGCTCCTGTTTGAGTAAAACGCTGTGGATTTTGAAATCTTGACCCACTGATAATAGGATTATATCTAGTCTGGGCATTACTATCTCGATCTCCTTTGCTTCTCTTAAGACCTTCTATGTCTGCTTGCTCTCGTGTTTCTATCTTTCTAGCACAGTTCACAGCTACTGAATAAGTTGAAAAATAATTTATCTGAGGACCCACCGACTTAAACAATGGGCGTATCAATTCCAAAACAAACTTCTTAATTCTATCCTTTTCAGTAGGGATCAGATATGGTGCATATCTGGACAACCGGGTAAAACATATGTCATATTCAGAAACTGACATGTTTGGTGTTTGTCTCAATTCCCTAAACTCCCTGGCCCTCTTGTCTCTTTCACTCATTGGTAGAAAGAGATTCATAAATGCTTCCTTAAATTCATTCCACTCCATTGGTGGTAAAATAACTGCCCGTCCTTGTACAAGTGTCTCAAACCAAACTTGGGCCACATCAGATAGTTGAAAAGACACCAATTCAACAGATCTTCTACTAGAGCACCCCAAGGCTCTGAAAACTCGTTCCACAGCATTAATAAATATATGTGGGTCTTCCTGAACTTCTGACCCAGAAAAAGTCAGAGGTTTCAACTTAAGGAATTGCGGTAATGACACCTCAGTCCCTGTAAGCTTGTCCTTTTGCTCAGCTGTTCTTCCTAGTTCTTGCACTTCAGGAGCATTTTCTGCTGGCTGGCCTTCCCTTATACCCTGTTCTACTATAAATCCAGCCAATATTTCTAAACTTCTATGTATACCAGCAATCATATTAGCGGTTCTATCAGGTGGCTCCTGAGGGATTTCTACTCTTTCCTTAGGAACTCTATCAGATATAGGAGTCTGTTCATCTTGTCTTGGGGTTCTCAGACCCCATGCACGCCCTCTACCTCTACCTCTTCCTCTAGGTTGGCCTCTACCACGGCCTCTTTGTACTGGTATTGTAGATTGTGCAGACTCTTCTGTAGAGGGTGCACGATCTACAGCTTCTTCTCTAGTGACCGCTCTAGTTCTTGGCGGCATTATTAACTATATAGAATAAAACATCTCTTTAAGATACTATAATATGTATTCAAACTTTACTCAAGGAATTTAAAGACACTTGGAATAGAAAGGAAGTGAATATCCTATAGAATCCCTCAGCAGCACCTGAAGTATAAATATGTCTGGCTCATATAGATACTAAAGGTCCTACTAAAGAATCCTTTGCTCTGATAGCCACAGGGAAACCTATTGTTCTGATACCAACTTGTCACGCCCCAATTTAATGGAACGCAAATAACACATCTATAAGGAAACTTTATCTTTATTCAATTACAATCGACTACATAATGTGTCATAACAGGATAATATCATACATTTAAACGTTTTCAGTATAGCTAATTATACATGCCAGGTCTACTCTTATTAGTTTTACAGCGGAAACAAAGATCCTGCCTGTGACGTTCAGAGCAACTCTAGAGTACAAATATTACAATATAAAACACTGAGAGCCTAGAAACAATTTAGGCTCACCACCGAAGTACGACACCTAGTCGGTCAAGTAACCGCAGGACCAAATTCTGGGTCTTTATCTGAAAAATATATCAACCATGTGTAGTGAGTTTTACAACTCAGTGAGCAGATAATACCTCCTATGACCTCTCACATCAACATTAGGATGTACTCATATATTAAAATTTATCATATCAAAATCTACCGTTCAGAAGTACATCCTTATGGGACCCGTATTTTTAAAATATTCTCAGTTAAATCACATTTAAATATTTGTAACCACATATGATACAAATTGATCTTAAATCAAATTTGATATGCATTAAAAATCAATTCTTTTATATAATGCTCAAGTATGTCACAACTTTCAATATACTCAATAGATAAACATGGAATGTGAGTTCATCACCATTCTGCCTCCTCACATTACCATAGTCACAATCACAATAGGTAATAAGGGAATGTGAGTTCATCACCCTTTTGCCTCCTCACATTACCATAGTCACAATCACAATAGGTAATCAGAGAATGTGAGTTCATCACCCTACTGCCTCCTTACATTACTACTGACTACAACTTCAATAGATCAACAGGGAATGTGAGTTCATCACCCTTCTGCCTCCTCACATTACTACTGTCATAATCACAATAGGTAATTAGAGAATGTGAGTTCATCACCCTACTGCCTCCTCATATTACCACTAATACCACCTTCACAATACCGTCTCAAGCCATATAACCCGTCAATATTTATCAATACATATATATATATATATATATATATATATATATAAATGTATAAAAGTACACATCCATCAAATGCAATGCATAATTATCAAACAACTCGCCATGAGCTTTATGCATGCTATTCAATCATATTCGGCAACTTATAACTTATAAATATTCACTTTATCATTTAATGAGAAATACACGTGAAATCATATACACCATGAGTTCATAAATCCATTTTCAAAACTATACTCTTCTTGAATCATATTTCAAATTATAAGCAGTTCAGATCATTTTAATGTATTTCAGAAACATATCAAAGTGTAAATATCTCATAAACATAATCATATACATGCTTAAATATCAAGAAGAGTATAGGGCAAATCATAGAAAGAATCATTTACTCACAGTATAAGGGCTCAGAATTGGACAGCTCTAAAATGAACTTTTCTAATCTGAATTTGACCAAATAAGGTTCAAAAACGTGTCTGGAGGGTCCAAAAACCTTGAAAATGACTCCGGGAGCTTGGTACTGTTCACTGTCAGAAACACTATTTACCGCCACTATTCATGCCGGAAATCACTTTTACCGAGATTTTTTATTTCAGATCTACGACGATTCAACGGCTGATTTGAAAAATTGATTAGTCAAAACCATAGTATTTTTCGTTCTAAATCCAGTGGTACCTTCAGTTTTGAAATCGGAGGCCTGTAAGCACTGCAGATCTAGAGAGAAAAATAGAGGTTACTATTCATTACTATGCGTTTCTCTCGGTTTTCAGATTTGCATAACGTCTCCCCGGTTTCCTTCTTCCTTCCTTTTATCTTGTTTTTTTTAATAATAATAATTAATTAATAATAGAATTTTTCTTTTATATAAATTTATATAAATTCCGTTTTTCATAAAAAATATCCCAAAAATTTCTAAAAATTTACATTATCATAAACCTTTAGTTAAACTCTTAAATTATGATTTTTCTCGATAAAAATCTCAATAAAACAAATTATAAAATAAATATCTTTATTCATAATAAAAGGAAGAATTTTCTAAAAATATGACAAAAATTCCTTAGAGGCCAGTATAATTATTCGAAGCAACACAATAATTATTTTACTTAAAAGTCTACTTTTTTTTAGCAAAACATAATTATTTTTAAACAAATAAAAATATATTCATTTCAAAATAAAAATTACGCGCCAAAACGTAAATTTCCATATTTTCTTTATACTTATTTAACCCATGTAATAAATATACATATTTTCTACGGTTTTTATCCCCATTTTTGAAATTATCTCTTTTATTCTAAATTTTTTTTAATTGAAATTTTCATTAAATTTTACGGTTATTACACAGGCTGTTGGAGTGAGGGTGCCTAAGGTCTTATAAACCCCCCACCTAGTGGTATTCTAGCTGATGTGGGACTTTGCCGATAGTCACTCGATAATCACCCTCACTCTTGCACAGTTCACATCATTCGCCCACTCTTTTTGGCTTGCACATCCTCGTGCAAGGTGTACGGGCTACACCACGAGCTACCCCACGACGCAGTTTTTTTTTTGACAACCTGCCTCAGTCGGCGATCTGGTTTTTTTTTTACGACCTGCCTCAGTCGGCGATCTGGCCAACCCACATCGACCAGACGAACCAAGGCTCTGATACCAAATGATATGAGGGAATTGCCTTAGGGAGTAATCATCCCCAAAAGCCAAGCTGTTGGAGTGAGGGTGCCTAAGGTCTTTTAAACCCCCCACCTAGTGGTATTCTAGTCGATGTGGGACTTTGTCGATAGTCACTCAATAATCACCCTCACCCTTGCACAGTTCACATCATATTATATACCATCTGGCACTATCACTACTTGTAATGAGATGAATAATTTATTTTTAGAATGTTATTTTCTTACATCTAGAGCCACTAATATAAGAAAAGAAATATACCACATTAGGCAATTATATGGCGAGACACTTTAGGAGTATTGGGAGAGGTTTAAAAAACTTTGTGCAAACTGCCCAAATCATCAAATTAGTGAGTAGATACTGATCCAATATTTTTATAAAGGTCTTTTGTTGGGAGATAGGAGCATGATAGATGTAGCTAGTGGAAGAGCATTAGTAGACAAGACTCCTGAAGCAGTTAGAATTATGATATCAAATATGGCTGCCAACTCCCAATAATTTGGCATTATCCATGATCCTCCTGTTAGACATGCCCATGAGGTAAGTACTTCTTCTCTTTAGCAACAAATATATGAACTTACCTCTTTTGTATGTCAAATTGCTATAGGTACACCGCAGCAAGTAAAAATATGTGAAATATGTTCAGCAACGAGGCACCCAATTGATATGTGCCCTACACTTCAAGTGGAATCCATAGACCAAGCTAATGTTGTAAGAGGTTTCCCTAGACAACCAAAGAGGTATAGCCCTTACGCTAATACATATAATTCTGGATGGAAGGATTATCCCAACTTCAGATATGGGAATGTACAAAATAGGCCTACAGGACCAAATCTTTAGCAAAATCAACAGGCATATTATCCTAGACAAAATACATCTTAGGACTTCCAAGGAAGTAATTCTTTACAGGATATTGTTAAAACTCTTGTGCATAACTCTTAGCAATTCCAACAAGAAACAAGAGCTAAAATTCAAAACCTGACAAGTCAAGTGAGTCAATTAGCAACCACAGTTAATCAATTGGATACTTAAAATTTAGGTAAGTTGTCCTATCAAAATGTGGTGAACCTAAAGAAGAATGTAAGTGTCATCATGTTACAAAGTGAGAAAGAAGTTGAGAGTCCAATACAAGAGGTACAAGTACTAAATGAACAAGAGGAATAAAAAAATAATGCAACCATGGCAGGTAAGCACCCAAAAGGTAAGTTTGCACCTTTATTTGAATATGAACCTGCACCTCCCTTTATTGAAGCTCTGAAAGAAAATAAATTGAATAAGAAACTTAACTTATATGAAACTCTTAGAAAGTGTGAGGTGAATCTTCCTCTTTTAGATGCAATCAACTAAGAACCCTGTTATGTCAATTTCCTGGGGGAATTGCATGCCCAAAAGAGTAAGAAAAAGTTAAAAGGAGTTGAGAAAGTAAAAGTAGGGAAACTTGTTTATGCAATTATTCAAAGAAAACTCCCTACTAAATGCAAGGACCCAGGTATATTTTCCATTCCCTGCACTATAGGCAATACAAAATTTAAGAAGGCCATGCTAGATTTATTAGCATTTATTAATGTCATGCCATACTATGTTTATGCATCTTTAACACTAGGACTTTTAAAAGAAACTGGTGTTATAATTCAATTGGATGACAAATCTAATACCCTTCCAGATGGTGTGGTTGAGGATATTTTAGTGCAAGTTAGTGACCCAATTTTCCCTGCTGATTTTTATGTATTTAATATGGAGAGTGGTGATCAAACCACTCTAATTTTGTTAGGGAAACCATTCTTGAAAACATCTAAAGCCATAATAGATGTTTATAGTGGTGCACTGACAATGGAATTTGGAGGAAAAATTATACAATTCAGTAATTACAGTGCCATGAAAAATCTTACTGCCTGTGCTATTAATATGATAGATTCTATAGCACAGGATGTTGAGCCTTTAGAGAAAAGGGTTAAGGAACCAAACTTGAGTGTTCACTTGTAAGAGAATAATGAAGAGTCAAAAGCAACTCCAAAAGTGCAGCAAACAGGTAATGATCCCCCTCCCTCAGTACCAAATTCTAATGAAGTAAGTACACCTTCTGTTTTATAGGATTGTGGATCAAATCAATCACTTCTTCCTAATCACCTGAAATATTTGAAAATTAGAGATGCATCACCTATCATAGTTACCAAAAATCTAAGTGCTCAAAAAAAGGAGGCATTAATGCATATTCTTTAAGAAAAAAGAAGTGCCATTGCAAAAACAGTTGCAAATCTTAAAGGCATAGACCCAACTGTAGAATTGCATCAAGTTTTAAAGTAAAAGGGGTTAGACCCTACAAAGATAAGAAATACCTTCATTGGTTTGGACCCCTTGTTATTACTAATGTGGTTGCTTTTAATGCAGTCAAACTTCAAGGCTAGAATCAGTACCAAAAAATTCATATTAAAGTAGACATCAAGGATCCTCCATGAATGAGATAGGGAGTTTTGAGTCAAGCCAGCGACATTAAACAAAGACTCTTATTGGGAGGCAACCCAACATAGATATTAAAAAAAGTGAAAATCAGAAATGTTCAGGGTTTAGTAATGCAACACTCTCTTTCTACCCTAAACAAAGTCAAGAAAGTTCACTTAACTTAAATCTACTGTCCACCATCGTACCAGAATGCTAAAACCACGATTTTTAGGTTTTTTTTGCTCCAATTGAAGCTCGATGGGTTGTGATTTGACTTAAAAATAGTTTTACTTCAATAAGGAGGAGCAAATCTATAAAAAAAGGGGGAGAAAGCAAGCATAATGGGAGGAATCGAGCTCTTAATTACCTTCTTTAATTCTTTTCTATATTTTCTTATGGCCCTATGTGGCTAGTTTACTTTTAATTGGTAGAGAAAAATTGAAACCTCAATGGATTTTCAGGCATTATGAGATTTAGATTTGATTTTATTAGTTCAATCTTAATTGAGTATTGGGTATTCATATGTTTCTCTTTTCAATCATTATCATTACTGTGATTCATGCGGCAAATAGGCTTAAGAATTGTGGATTATAATTCATTAAACTTATGATGAATAATTTACTAAATTAGATATAGCCGATGTGTCTATATTTGTTTGACTCTATCAATTTCTTTATTTCTTCATGCGATTAATAGGTTAAAATTTATCAATGTGTTAAAGGATATCTTATTAATTAGAATTTAATTGAGGTGATTGTCATCAATTACTAGACTTAAGGAGGAACATGGTTAGAATCCCAATGATAGATATTCAAATTAAGATTGATTATATTGTCAATGATTAATACAATCCCTTGACGGTGGATATCAATCGAAACCAACCCCTTTATTATTAATAACTCTCCTTTTTATTACTTGCATTCTCTTTTTACTTTGTTTACTTGCAATTATAAAACTCCTTTATTTGATTTCACAAAAGATAATTTTAATCTCTGTGGAATCAACCCTTACTCCCATGAATACAGGTTAGTTGAGAGATAAGGTATTAATATGGGTGTACTTGCGACAATACACACCAGAGACCTAATAGCATCATCAATGATATTTGATGGTCCTCTAGTAATGTCAAATCTTATTCCAAAAAAGAATGTAAGTTAGAATAAATCCCCAAATTAATTATAAAAACTAGCATGCTAATAAACTCAGTTTACTTACTCAAAATGAATATCTCTAGGAGTAATCAAAGTCATCCTATCATGTGGTTTATGAGATTGAGAGGATGAAGGTGCCTGAGTACCCAATGTGACAGGAGAAAGCTGTATGGATGAAGATGGTCCTAATGATCCTTGAACGACTGGGGTGGATTGAGTTGAATCATCTTCAGTGGGAGTTAAAAGAGTCACTCTACCACGTCCTTTCCCACGAGCCTTAGTGGCTCGACCATGTCCTCGACTTGTGTCAACCATCTAAAAAAAAGAAAACAAATTCATAAATAATACAAATTACTAAAATAACAATAATCATAATTAATTTCATTAATAGAATAAAGTTATTACAATGTATTATAATCTAACCTAAACTAATCAACAGATGTTTCTGAATCACTAAATCCACCCTCATTCTCTGAAGAAGTATAAGCATCTTTACTTGACATATCTATTTTTGTTTGGTTAACCATATTCCCATCAACTTCCTCTACATCACCATCTCCATCTACAAGTGAATCTTCATATACATATGTATCAACTTGTATCATTTGAAGATCTTGAATTTCATTGTAATATCTCGTAATTTTTAAATAATAATATTTTGCTATAAGTAAATATATTTTTGATTAAAATGATTTTTGTTTTACTTAAAATAATTATATATGCCTCTAATAAATTTTGTTTTATTTTTAAAAATATTTTTTCTTTTATTATGCATAAAGATATCTATTTTGTGATTTGTTTTATTGAAATTTGTATCAAGAAAAGACATAGTTTAAGAGTACAACTAAAGTTTTGCAGTAATATAAATTTTTAAAAAATTTTGGGATATTTTAGGATGAAAAATAGTATTTATATGTATATACATATAAATAAATCCTATTATTCAATTATTAAATAATAATAATACAATTAAAAAAGAAAAAAAGAAAAAAAGAAGAGGCAGCAGGAAACGGGAAGCGCAGCGCGCAGAGGGGGGGGAAGAAAATTTTATCTCTCTCTCTAAGCTTCTTAACTTCTTTCTAAGATTTCTCTCATTCTAGACATCCAATTGAGATACTAGAGGTACCGTTAGACTCGTGGCGATAAGAGTTTCAAAACCCACCGATCAATTTCACCGGAAAGTCACTGAAATTTCGCTGAAAAATTGTGAATAGTAACTTATAGGTAATTTTTTCAAAATAATGAATTTTTGATGGGTTTTCAAGTTTTTAAATTAGGGGTTTTGTTAAGAATGTAGAGTATTGGTTGTATGATAAATTTCACAGTCAAACAACGTGATTTGGTGCTTTAATTTTGCAAATTGTTTTTCGGTGAACAGTAACTGTGAACAGTACCCGACACACTATTTTTTGACATGAATAGTAATTTTTGCCGGCGTGAACAATTTTTTTCGGTCATGAACAGTACCAGTGTTGATCAAACTTCCGGAGTCATTTTCTAAGTTTTTGAACACATTTTTTAGGTCTAATTGATTAAATACAGATTGGAAATATAATTTTCGGGCTGTCCAACTTGGAGCTCTTACCAAGTGAGTAGATAATACTTACTATAACATAATTTCTAGCTATTAATTTAATATATCCATATGAGACATTACTATTGATGTGAAATTTATTTTTATTTATGAACATGCATTTCAAAATATGGCTTCTAGTATAAATCTTAAAAATGCAGGACAAGCATCATACATACTTTATTTTTATATTGATATTAATTTATACTGATTGAGAAAACCGAAAAATATTGTGTTGGGTCATGGTGATATTTATATTTTATATGAATTGATAAATTATTTTATGAGGCATATATGTGGACTGATGGATGCGGACTTTTGCCTAATGGATGAATGTGCGGGTTTTTGCCTAATGGATGCGGGGTTTTTGCCTGATGAATGATTGTATGGGCTTTTGCCTGATGGATGAATATGCGGGTTTTTGCCTAATGGATGCGGGATTTTGCCTAATGGATGATTGTGCGGACTTTTGCCTGATGGATGACTGTGTGGGCTTTTGCCTGATGGATGATTGTGCGGACTTTTGCCTGATAGATGATTGTACGGATTTTTGCCTGATGGATTCCTGATTGATGGTGAACACTCCTTTTGTTGCATGCTTGAGAAATGACTATGGATCTGATATAGAGAGAATTCTTTAATCTATGAAAAGATTTAAACTTATTTGTATTTATTTATATAATATTGTAACATTGATATTATGTATTTTGATATTGAAACTTTCTTGTTATTGATCTTTCAAACATATGATGCATATGGCATTCATCTTTTCCTTGCATTAAATATTTACTTGTGAAGGAAGAACTCGTGCCCTGCTTGTCCTGTTTTTGTTATAGTAAGAATTACCTGCTCACTGAGTTGTCAAACTCACTACACGATATTTCTACATTTTTCAAATAAAAATACAGATTTTGGTCAGTCTCCTACAGATAGCTGGTCAGATAGGCAACACATTTTATGGGTGAACCTACTTTATTTTCAAGGCTCCCAGCTTTTGGTTTATGTTGTATTTTGTACTCTAGAGTTGCTCCATATATCACAGGCAAGATCTCAGCTTCCATTTGCATAGTGTTTATGTATAGTTTGAGATAATTGAAATTATACAGTATAAATAATAAAGTTATCAAATGAATGTGATTATGAGTTTTATTACAATCTATACTATTTGTGAGAAATTCATTTTATATGTATCATACTAGAGGCTTATGGGATGAGGTTATTCTCAAAACCCGTGCCGATTATGTACTCCTAACTTGGAGTCGTGACAAAGTTGGTATCAGAGCCCTAGGTTTCTCTATGGTTTAATGGAGCAAAATATTCTTTAGTAGGACCTTGAATATGGATATGAGCTAGACATATTTATAATCAAGGTGCTGTTAGGGGATTCTGTAGGGTGTCAAAATTCTTTCTATTTAGAGTTAATTTTCTTCTGTTGCGTCATAAGTCAATTGTTTAACAATATTTTCAATTGTGAATTGATCTGAATATTATGAAAGAGTTAAAAATAAAGTGATGGTTGACATTACATAGCAATGATTCTTTCTGTTTAATGTGTATTATACAATATCATGGCATAATTGTGTTTATTTAGTTGATAGTGATTAACATATATTCCAGTGACAATTATAATTTGTACTAGTTTATGCATGATATCAATAACAAATTGCACTCAATATTTTATGTTACTGTATATTAGCTATAAAAGTTAACATCATATCCCAGCTATTTATAAGAAAGAAAAGTTACAGGGGGAATGACCCTTAAATCAAGAAAGGTGATGCTAAAAGGTCACATGACAAGTATGTTCATACTGACCTAGTTAAGACACAGAAAAAAAAATAGACAGCCATGAGATAAAAAAAAGTTATGAAATAATGTGCAACGAGTTAGTTGAGATATGGTGTTTGCGTGATACAATAAATCAATCATGCATTATATTGATGAGATATGGCTTATATGTTTGTAACATAATATATGCATTAAATATGGTATATGCTTATACTTGAAAATTGCATTGAATGGTTAAGAATTTTTGCATGGAATGACTTTATTTGTAGAGCTATTTTAGCTAGGGAATATGATGTCTATTTTGTGCACTTATTCGAATATGTTTTATAATTGTTCTCTGTTAAGTGGCGGAAATAAGATTTTTATTAATAAAATGGTATATCCATTGTTAAAAGATGTACCATAGATGAAATAATATCTCATATATGGGATTGATGTAGGATGTGTTACAATGATTTAGACGAGAGAATCTTCTTTCTTGATACAAAGAGACCGTAGTGAGGTGTTCAGTAATCTAATCTTTGCTTTAGCAGCCCATAAGTTATTGCAAAAAGGTGCCAAGGATATTTGGCAGTGTTCAAAGATATATATATGAAATACATTAATGTAGATCAAGTTCTGGTGATTAGAGAATTCTCTAATGTGTTTCTTGAGAAATTTTCAGGATTATCCTGAAATGATAAATGAAATTTGATATTGATTTACTTCTTGAAAGCCAACCAATGTTTATACCTATATAGAATGGCAACCACTGAACTTAAAAAATTGAAGAATCAGTTGCAATATTGGTTAAATAAGGGATTTATACGCCTTAGTACTCTTTTTGGAGTGTTTTAGTCCAAATTGTGAAATGGAAGAATGGATTGTTGCGGTTGTGCATAGATTATAGACAGTTGAATAAGGTGACAGTATAGAATAAAAATACATTACCTTGTATAGATGATCGGTTTGAGCAGTTACAAGAAGCTCAATATTTTTGTTTTTAAAAAAAATTGATTTTAGATATGAGTATTATTAATTGAGGATAAGGGAAGAGGATATTCAGAAAATTTCTTTTAGGACTCATTATGGATATTATGAGTTTTTGGTGATATCATTTAATTTGACAAATGCCCCAGCTGCATTCATGGATTTAATGAATAGAGTATTTAGAATTTATTATTGCCTTTATTAACGAAATACTGATATGTTCTAAGAGTGCAGAGGATCATAAGTAACATTTAAAGATAGTTTTACCAACTCTGGATGGTATCCAAGTTGAGCATAAAAAGTAGAAGCAGTGCAACAATAGATACGTTCTACTACAGTTATAGATGAAGATCCAAATCTAATTTGCACTTCCTGCGGTTGTCTACCGTCCATTCTATATGAGCCATAGTTGGATCAGGTACATGAACATATGCTTGTAAGGCATCAATCAACTCCTCAGCATTTGAAGCCGAGATGAGAATTCGTTGTGCTGAGTGTGAGATAAACTTTTGTTCTACAGCTTGATCTAAAAAAGACAATAGACCATAAAAAAAGTGATTAACATTTAACAAACCTATTGGTTTATGATACATATTCAGCATTGCTCATCATTCTAGCCATGTGTTCATGCATGGAAGCTACTCTAAATTCTTCCCCAATTGTCTTTCCTATGATGTTGGATGCAGCTAGAGCTGTAAGAATAATACCTAGAACTTGGCATCCTCCTACATGTGCAGCTGTGGCCACACACCCCATTAACCCACGGTTACCTCCACCGTAGACTAAATGAATTTTTCTCCTGGCCAGCACCATACCTAAATTTTGTGTTGCTTTCACATACTCTCCATCTTTTCCAGGACTAGAATCACAAAAGATACAAATATTTTGAAATTGACAGAATGCGGTTCCCTCCATAGCTGCACACACCTTAACTTTGAGTCTGAAAATAAAGATACTAACGTGTGTATTTATAGAACTCAGAGAAAGGTATATATATGATAGCTATGCAAATAGGTCGAGTATAATTAGAACAGCTATGTGAGTGATTGGTGGATATCAGCTAAATTGAAGGTGAAAATTTCAAAAAAAAATGACGGCAAGCATGTATATGTACAGTAGTTATGACTGTGACCCATATTAAGCATATAAAGAGAATAAGATTAAGGTCTCACCAGGAATTTTCTTTTCCTTGTTGTCCTTGATAAGGCATTGGTGTCTTAATCCTTGTAGAGAAATTGTAGGTGATAAGCGTCATTGTAAAAAAAAAAAGTGAAAATACAAACCAATTAATTGTTGAAGAAGGACAATCAAATTGTTTAATTTTTTTCTCAATATTCTTGCTAATCGACTATCAGTATTATTAAGTCGACTAGCTATTTTGAGAATTCTTAATTTGAACTGGTTTATTTTATAGTTGATTGATTACATCTATTTTGAAGCAATCAACTGCATCCTACCAGTTAACTATGTATTTTTTGTTTTTCACAGTCTTTTATAAGCTCAGAAATGTTTCTTTTCTATTTGATATTGTTCTGACGAATAATAGTATCTTTGAATTAGATTTTGGCATATATATTCAAAATTTGCGGCCATCGATTTTTGCCGAAATCGTAGCTAGATTTTGTTTACAGATTTTTAAGAATTACGGCCACCGATTTTAATGTTTTTCAATGATTTGTCCAAATTTCTAACTTCCTATGTTGGCATCATGCTCTATTATGTATTCCTCATTTTCTGCTGCATCGTCCTTCATTAATGTTTAGCATTAAATGCAAGGTTCTCTCTTTCCTTATTACAATGAGGTTTAATTTCTTTTTTTCGAAACTCAGTTATTATGGTGTCATAGTGGATATAGGTAAAAGTAATGAAAATTTTGAGAGGAACAGAAGGATGATGACCTTATGGTGTTTTAATGAATGTAATCAAGAGAATTAATGGTGTTAAAGTTTTTGAGGACAAAAAAGAAAAGAAGGATTTAAATTAATCTTTGAACTCTTAATTTAAAAATATGGAGAATATTTTGAGAACCATGTATGAAAATAATGAAAGGCGATCAAGGTATTTGTATTAAGGGATTATCCATGTTAAGCTGAGTTTAGTATCTAGGATTTGAATTATGTTGAAATTGAAAATTTACGTGTGAATAATTGTTGAGAAAGGAGAAATTATTTGTCCTTAATTGAATTTGCTCATATAAAAAATTATCAAGCCAATATACAAATGGCAACATTTGAGATTTTATATTAAACATTATAGGTTTCCTAATGGGTGAGTGAGTTGAGTAAAGTTAGGTCCACAGCATATAAGATCGGTCCAGTAGCTTACCATTGGGCTTTGCCATCTGAATTGGATAATGTTCATCTAGTCTTTCATGTATCTATGCTACGAAAGTATCTACCAGACCCAACACATGTTATTTAGTGTTGAAAAATTCAGTTAGACAAAAATTTGTTATATGAGGAAAAATCAGTGACTATAGTAAATAGTCAAGTGAAGAAATTAAATTCAAAAGAAATGTCATGGTGAAAGTGATATAGCAAAATCATTTTTCAGAGGAGGTTACTTAGGAAAGAGAGAATAATATGTGCGCCAGATACCCTCATATTTTTTAGTGATAAAGTTAGTATCTATTTGCAAATATGGAGATGAAATTGATTAGAAAAAGAATATAAGCAACTCAGTACAGGCCAAAAGTCTATAAGGACCATAAATATTAGAGCACTAGAAATTATCAGTTGGTGATCAAATATTTTTGAAGAATTTATGGTTGAAGAAAATCCCTATGGTTAAGGTTATATGGTAAAATCACTCAAGTGAAGATTTCTTAGACAGTAAAGATAATCTACAAAAGAGATACTCTCAATAGCTTGAGTAATGAAGTTAATAATTGTAATTTATACCATTACTTCATTCTCTATTTGTGATAGGATGAGTTGAAATTCGGGGACCGAATTTATTAAGGGGAAAACAATATAATATCCCGTAATTTTTAAATAATAATATTTTGCTATAAGTAAATATATTTTTGATTAAAATGATTTTTGTTTTACTTAAAATAATTATATATGCCTCTAATAAATTTTGTTTTATTTTTAGAAATATTTTTTCTTTTATTATGCATAAAGATATCTATTTTATGATTTGTTTTATTGAAATTTGTATCAAGAAAAGACATAGTTTAAGAGTGCAACTAAAGTTTTGCAATAATATAAATTTTTAAAAATTTTTGGGATATTTTAGGATGAAAAGTAGTATTTATATGTATATACATATAAATAAATCATATTATTCAATTATTAAATAATAATAATACAATTAAAAAAGGAAAAAAGAAAAAAAGAAGAGGCAGAAGGAAACGGGAAGCGCAGTGCGCAGAGGGGGAAGAAAATTTTCTCTTTCTCTCTCTAAGCTTCGTAACTTTTCTCTAAATTTTTTCTCATTCTAGACATTCAATTGAGATACCGGAAGTACCGTTAGAGTCGTGGCGATGAGAGCTTCAAAACCCATCGATCAATTTCGCCGAAAAGTCACTGAAATTTTGTCGAAAAATCGTGAATAGTAAATTATAGGTAATTTTTCCAAAATACTGAATTTTTTTTTATGGTTTTTCAAGTTTTTAAATGAGGGGTTTTGTTAAAAATGTAGAGTATTGGTTGTATACTAAATTTTACGATCAAACAACGTGATTTAGTACTTTAATTTTATAAATTGTTTTTCGGTGAACAGTAACTGTGAACAATACCCCCTGACACAGCATTTTTTGACATGAATAGTAATTTTTGCCGGCGTGAACAATTTTTTTCGGTCATGAACAGTACCAGCATTGACCAAGCTCCCGGAGTCATTTTCTAAGTTTTTGGACATATTTTTTAGGTCTAACTGATCAAATGCGGATTGGAAATATAATTTTAGGACTATCCAACTTGAAGCTCTTACCAGGTGAGTAGATAATACTTACTATAACATAATTTTTAGCTATTAATTTAATATATCCATATGAGACATTACTATTGATGTAAAATTTATTTTTATTTATGAACATGCATTTCAAAACATGGCTTCTAGTATAAATCTTAAAAATGCAGGACAAGCATCATACATACTTTATTTTTATATTGATATTAATTTATACTGATTGAGAATACCCAAAAATATTGTGTTGGGTCATGGTGATATTTATATTTTATATGAATTGATAAATTATTTTATGAGGCATATATATGGACTGATGGATGCGGGTTTTTGCCTGATGGATGATTTTGCGGGTTTTTGCCTGATGGATGCGGGCTTTTGTCTGATGGATGAATTGTGCGGGCTTTTGCCTGATGGATGATTGTGTGGTCTTTTGCCTGATGGATTCCTGATTGATGGTGAACACTCTTTTGTTGCATGCTTGAGAAATGACTATGGATCTGATATAGAGAGAATTCTTTAATCTATGAAAAGATTTAAACTTATTTGTATTTGTTTATATAATATTGTAACATTGATATTATGTATTTTGATACTGAAACTTTCTTGTTATTGATCTTTCAAATATATGATGCATATGTCATTCATCTTTTCCTTGCATTAAATATTTACTTGTGAAGGAAAAACTCGTGCCCTACTTGTCCTGTTTTCGTTATGGTAAGAATTACGCGCTCACTGAGTTGTTAAACTGACTACACAATATTTCTACATTTTTCAAATAAAAATACAGATTTTGGTCAGTCTCCTATAGATAGCTAGTCAGATAGGCGACACATTTTATGGGTGAATCTACTTTATTTTCAAGGCTCCCAGCTTTTGGTTTATGTTGTATTTTGTACTCTAAAGTTTCTCCATATATCACAGGCAGGATCTCAGCTTCCATTTGCATAGTATTTATGTATAGTTTGAGATAATTGAAATTATACAGTATAAATAATAAAGTTCTCAAATGAATGTGATTATGAGTTTTATTACAATCTATACTATTTGTGAGAAATTCATTTTATATGTATCATACTATAGGCTTACAGGATGAGATTATTCTCAAAACCCGTGCCGGTTATATACTCCTAACTTGGGGTCGTGACATTCATCTTGATATAGAACATCCCTTTTAATTTGTTGAGCACCAAGAGCACTTATTGTATAACACGCCTTTATTTGAATAACACTCAACCAACTGTTACAACCTTCTGGATACGGTGTATAATACACTTATTCAGCTTATTGTGCAAGTATAAAAGGATTATATGCTTGGTTGTATCTTCTCAATTGTTTAACTTCAACAAGCCCATATTGGTGATGTACCTTTGTCCCTTGATTAGGAGTATTTTCAAACCATTGACACTCAAAAAGTATTACTTTTTTGATAGGACAACTAATGAAACTTACTTCAAGACCATCAGTTAATATCCCATATAAGTCGTCTTCTATTTATCCATTAGTGCTTCATACACATGCACTATAATTTAAAGCTTGCTTGCTTTCACTATGGTTTAGAGTATGAAACCTATACCTATTGATTATATATACTGGTCATGATTCAACATTCATAAGTGGACCCCAAGCTAAACTTTGTAAAATATGATTTTGAATATTGTTTGATGGGTTTTCCACCTAGTTGGAAAAAAGCATGTTATCTTATATAACATATGAGCCAAGAACACATTCATAGTTAAATAAAATACTCACATATTCTCTAAATGACATAAAAAAATTAAAAGCAATCTCTGAGTCAATTTGAGATTATGAGATATTCGAAACAAGCTCCTTCAAAAAGTTAGTGTACATCCTACAAAGTATAATATAAATGAATTGTGAAGTTGACTTTGAATATAATAGTAAGTGCACAATGATTTACATATGTAAAATTTAAATTTTTACTTACTTTACGTAAGGCTGAACCTCTTTGCAATTACTAAGAATGTATAAAATGACATTTTTCATGTCACGGTCATTAAGGAACATAGACCGAGATTTTTCACTGCCATATCCAGGATAGTTGAAAATTGACATTTGTGTAGGAGAGGAAAGACCTTCACCTCCATTATTACGTGACAATTTAGTCCTTCTTGAACATACATCTAATGGATAGTAGTAAGAAGTAAATGTATAAATTTTCTCCACTTAATATGCTTCACAAAAACCTTTCAAAAGTTCGCAAAAATCTAAACAAAAATTCAGAATTTCATTTAATAATATAAATCATATATCAATTACATAAGTTAAATTACTTAGGCAAAGGGACACACACTTTTTAAAAGAATACATTCATCAATATTGAACTGGACCTCCAATTCGAGCTTCATAAGGCAAATGGATAAGAAGATGCTCCATTGAATCAAAGAAGGTTAGAGGAAATATATGTTCAAACTTACACAATATAATATGAATATTTTTCTCCATACTCTTCATATGATTTGCCTTTAACATCGTAGATGTCAAATCCCTAAAAAATAAGCTAAGCTCAACAAGTGGATTACAAATAGGTCTCGGTAATGCATCAAACGAAATCGGCAATAAGTGTTGCATGAACACATGGCAATCATGACTTTTTATACTGTACAACTTTGCCTCTTTCATATCTACACACCTAGCCAAATTGGATGCATATCCATCTACATCTCAAGCTGCTTATGTCTGCAAATTTCAACTATATCAAGTCTGGCTTGACACGTATCTTTTGTCATACATTTTATGTCCACTATTATATTAAGTATGTTCATAAACACATTTCTCTTTGTGTACATCACATCTATATTATTAGGTTGAAGTTATGTTTTCCAATATGGTAAACTCCAAAGTATGCCTTGTTTCGTCTAATTATGATCCCTATTACTCTCGGGTAGAGGTATTCCATGAGATTCTTGGATTATAGGTATTGCTCTAACCATATATCATATCTCTTTACGACTAAACTATTTGGGAATGGAAAAGTGTTCGTCACAATGCTTCTTGAATGGATTTTTATTTTTTCTATAAGGATGATTAAGTGGAAGAAACTGACGGTAACAATCAAAGAATGATAACTTACGACTGTGTTTAAGATAAAACGCTTTCGAATTATTCATACAAATTGGCCAAGCAAACTTTCTTGCAGTTGAAAAACCCGATAATACCCCATAAGCAGGGAAGTCATTTATAGTTCACATTAATGCTGCCTTCATCACAAAATTTTTCTTTAAGGACACATTGTAAGTTACAATGCCTTCATTCCACAACATCTTCAAATCATCTATGAACGGCTCCATATACACATATATTTTACTTTTAGGGTTCGATGGACCCAGAATTATGATTTTCAAAAACATAAATTCTCTCTTCAAACACATCTATGAAAGAATATTATATGGAGTTAAAATGATAGGCCAACACGAATATGTTTTACCAGATTGCCCATGTGGATTAAATCCATTTGTGCATAGCCCCAATCTCGCATTGTGAGGTTCTTGTACAAAGTTTGGATACACTGTATCAAAATGTTTCCATGGCTCTCCATCAAAAGGATGATACAATACACCATCCTTTCTCTTGTTCTCATTGTACCATCTCACATGACCAACAGTGGACATTGATGAGTACAAACTTTGGAGTCTTAGAACAATAGAAAAATACTACATTTGGGATTTAGGGATCTATTTTGAGTTACCCCTTCGAGAAGTTTTTTTATATCATTATTCTTCACAAAATTTGTAATGTGTAAACTGCTCATCTTTTTTGTAAAATAACATGTAACCTGTAAGACAATAATCAATTTGAATGCATCCCATCCCAAGCTGCAAGACATTCTTCTTTGCATAACAAAGGTTATTCGGCATACAATTTTCATTTAGTAATGCATTTTCAATATCCACAACCATTCGATTAAAACAACCTTAGGACATATTATAATCTGACTTCAAACTTATAGCCCACAAAGACATTGATAACTCTGATTGAGTTTCGCATCCCTCCCATACCGGTGCTTATGAAGAAGCCAACATGTTATAAAATCTTTGATCGGCTGAATTTAGATCCTCTTCCATATTTTTAGTCACCGTTTCACCAAATTCTAATTGAACATCAATTTCATGTTCGGATGTGTCCATAATCATTTGATGATAGAGTTTGTATTCTTTTCTCTGTCCATCTTCACCATAGTACAAGTTTCCACCAATAATTGGCATGATTTATGGTGATGTTTCTCCATGGACTGTCCACCAATAATATTTTGGCATGAATATCTTGCTAAACAAATGAACTTTAATATCATCCAATATTCATGATTTCTTCTTATTCAACGTATTATATATCCACATTCGATTCTCTAAAATTTATATATTAATAACCAACTGTAGAACAAGCTATCAGTGGCTAAATTACGTTATTTTTTCATAAATCCACATAAATAAATAGTAGGAAGGACACATTTTATAATACCTATCCCACATTGATAAAATGTAGATTATTACAGTATGTATGTGATTATATAGTAACATTCTCTAGGTTTTTTTAGTTATATGCTCATAGTCCAAATAAAACACATTCATGAACAATACATAATTCTATTTCTATTCCTGAACAATACACTCATAGTCCAAATGGAACTCCCTTTTCAAATTATGGGTAGCCTCCAAATGCACATTCATATAGCTTTACAAACCATAGCCATTCACAAAGCAAAGGTTTACCAGAGAAACTTAATGATTAATCCTTCTCTTTCCCATGGTATACCATGAATTAGGGTCAAATTGAATCTATTTCGATTGGTTTTATGACTTTTATCCAATTTTACAGTTATAATAGACAAAAGATTTATGTGGCTCCTACATGACATGTGCATATCTTGAGTTGTTGTAAGTTATAGGTAGCAGCAAATACGAGGTTCTAGGGTTAGAAATTTTCGTTATAAGGATTCGGGAATATATTGTAAAGTTTATTTTACAAAGCTTACTAATAAAGGATGAGTAGTATGACTTAAAAATAATGTAAGATGAATTAAAGGCCACAAATAAGTCTGAATAATGTAACTAAATCCATTATAAACCCAAGTGGACCACGATTAAGGCACATGCCCAAAATAGAGAAAATCATCTAAATGCTTTAGATAATAAAATTCAATGAAACTTAGATATTTATATAATGATGACTATAAAGGACACTTCTCCTCATGCCAAAACAGATTTTTTTGTTGAAGGCAGTCAAGCCTTTACAACTAGCCAAAGGTTATAGCATTGCAAGACATACCAACAAAAAAAATAAAACTATAAAGACTCTTATATAGCAATGAGTTCATAAGCTGCTAGTAGAAAATCTTTGACATACATAAAAACACACTTTCTGACTAGTCCAACTATGAAGATATTTGTTTGTAGCACAAAATCCATGAGAAAGACTACTCCCTGTCATGTTTAATGGACCAAGAACCCCAAATATGACATTTTAAAATGAACTATAAAGAACATGTCTCACTTAGCTTGATGAATAAGCCAAAATAACCATTGTATAAAGATACAGCCAACTCTATGGTGTAACAGTTGCTCTGGTGCAATAGGTTGTTAGATATTAATGACCATTAGATTCTACAGTTGGTCTAACTTAAAATTTTTTTGTCAAATTCAAATTTAACCTAATTGTTAATAAAAAGCAGCCAACAAGGCTATTGCACATGTGCAATCATTGCACCAAAGACTTAGCCAAAAGAAAATTGAAACTTGAAATGAAGATGCCTAACTCTGAAGTCTAATCTTCATAACAAAAGAAAATTTTCAATCAATTTGGCATTCAATAGAGACGTTATTCCCCCATCAATAACTAACCTCCAAAGCCCCAAGATATATTAAATTTTCTACATCAAAACCACACTCAATTAAATTTGAGTCTAGCATGGCTATCATAGAATGCAAAAAGTAACTATTGATAGAACAGTGAATATAAATAAGCTAAATAGATAAAAAAATATTAAAATTATTACCAATCCTTTCCTTACCTAAGCAGTATTTTAGATTATTTCATATGTACCTTATAATATCTCCACTCTGTAGGTCAGCGACGAGGAGACTAGAAGAGTGACGAGGAGGTCAGCGTTGCCAGCGAGGACAATAGAAGGTGTGAAGCTTCGGTGCGGGGAAGAGGGGAAAACAGAGCTCTAGCACGTAGATGGAAATGGGAAAATAATTTGGGTCTTAGGGATTTATAAATATTTGAGATCGATTTGCGACCAATTTAGATAGTTTGTGACCGATTTAAATATAAATTGTACACCAGAAAACTACGACTACTTTGACACCACTTTACGATCGATTTTTTTTGCTTCTTTACTATCGGTCGCCATATTGGTCTCAAGAGAAGTTAAAATTGCTTTCACAAACATTTGGTCACAAACAGTAACATTTCGATCTCAAATTGAGTGGGATAATTTTAGTCACAGATTGGTAAATTGCTGCTACTTTGTGACGAATTTGCCATCGATTTGTTTGATTTTTCCATATCGATCTCAGTATTGGTTAAAATTTCTTTAATGTAAAATCAGTTGCAAATAGTGTTTGTTTGGTTGCAATGGGAGACTAGTATTTTTCGGTCATAGATTACGATTGCAAGTCATCATTTTTTTTATAGTGCATATGCCAACTTTAAACTTTCAGACTAATAGCTTCTTAAATGCATTTGCTTAAATTAACCCAATTACTTAATCCTTCCATGCATAGCTTAAACTTAAAACAAAATACATTTAGAATCATTTTCGCTATTACTGTTTACCATAGTAGAAACTTGATGATTTGGTCCCCTAAATGATGTTATTTACTTATAAAAATTGGCATGTAGGTAGTACAGTATGTCCTTAACATAATTCTATATCCAGAATTCCAAAAAACAACAAAAGAACCAAAAATTTCAAGTTTTTACCTCTGTGCTACAATACCTCAGCGAAGCATAATTTTTTAGCTAAAAAAACGATGGATTGCTTCAGTTTTCCTAGAGATTTTGCAGCAGATTTCTAGTTTTAGTATGAGGGATTTGAGTGGCTGGAAGTTTGGATGAAAATGGAACATAAAATGGAAGAAAATGGTAGGGTTTTGGGTGAAGAGAAAAATGCACGTTTTGCTAGAAAATTTTCCAACTTTTGTCGCATCGTGCATACATAAAAAAATGGGAGGACTATTGTTGTCATTTCCCACCAAGATGAGGGCAATATCATCCTTCCTTGTGACTAGATTTTTAGAGGAGTAGTGGCTAGAATTTTTTAAAAATAGGCAGGGCAAAATTGGAGGCCATTGGAACAAAAACATTTGCACTTCTTGGCTTGTTTTGAAATTCCTCATAAAAAGAAAACTTTTTCAAGGTTTCATCACCCTTAAATCCTTAGCAAAATAATAAGTGAATTTCTAAAAAAAAATTCCTTTGGAGTATTACACAAAGAGTCTTGTACTAGTCTAACCATATATAGAACTCCTAAGAAACTTGAAATGACATGAAGCACTAATTAATAAATACAAAGTGTCGTATTTTCAAAATATTTATACTAGTACAATGTTTTGAAGATCATAGTTCATAGACATGTCTTCAATTTTCCTGAATTAACTTCTAATAGTACTGAGATTACAAGCATTGTGCCAAGCGCATCAACAACCATGGTGCCAAAGAACAAGAGAGGGTGCTCATTGCTGTTAATCTCTATGTGATCCCTTACCCGTGTCATGCTTAACTTGTCCACTTGCAAAGAATGCCCTTCTAAGAATAACCCATTAGTAGAACTTTGTCTCAACGCTTTAAGCTAACGACATGATTTTAAATATTGAAATCTGTTGGCGTCGTCCTCCCTTCACAACTTCAATTTTAACATCACTTTTTTAGTTGGGATAACTTGTGATTTGTCTCTTCCACCGAAAAGCACTAATGGAAGACACAGCAAATGGTAATAAAGATGCTTCCACCGTCATACCAACTATCTCTAACTCATGCCCTTTGATGCCAAGGACAAGAAAAAGAGTAGCTAAAGCAAAAAGAGGAGATTGATAGGATCCTTAAATGATTCCCCACAAAATGGAAGCAACCTTTAGAAGTTGGTTTGAGGCAAGTGTTTCAACCAAACTCTTTATGTCAGTGTACAATTCTATTGCTATCATCTTTCTCTTGGATTCCATCCTCTTTGTTGGGTTTAAGGTAGAAGCATGCCTTCAACCCCACCATATTTTCAAAGTCCTTCTAGACTTCTCTCTTTTACAAACCCATTGAGAGTTGTACAAACGGCAGTGGTGAAAAGTTATCGGGCCGATCAGTGAAATATCAGTAGCGAGGGATATCCTAGATCTTCTTGAAATTAAGAACAAGAGCCGTAGAAAGCAAGGTAAAGAAGGTATATTACGAAGAGGCAGAGACTCGGGGTCAGCAAGTACGGAGAATTGTGTGGAGTTATGGATTGCTGGTTGGAATAGTGTCAAGAACTATTTCAACTCAAAAGTTTAAACTTTGAATGTCCATAAATAATTTTATTATAATTTCTATAATGCCCTGATGAATATTTTTTAGAATTGAAATGTGAACGGTAAAGATTGAATCTTTGACTTTTTAATTGATATTATATTTAAAACCATTTCAACTTAAAAATTTAAGTTAAGTGAAACTTATGAATAGTTTTATCATAATCTTTAGTATATTAGATGTTCTTTGTCCCCATGGCCAAAGAAGAGGAAGAGGAAGTTTCTGGGGTCCTACCTGATGATCAATTGGACATTTTAAACTCCTTTTGACTTCGAGGTTTGTCGATGTCATAACCGCGTGAGATTTTGGCAATAATTGTCACAACCAGATTTTATTATCATTTTTTTTTTTTGACAAAGTCTAAATTCAAAAGTTGAGAAATATATCTATATATATAGAGCCCTCCCCTGTCATAATTGCCTGACATACACCCCTGGATTTGAAACAAACAGAAGATTACTGAAAAAAATTAAAATAGTCAACATATCAAAGTCATTACACCTTCGAGGAAAGAACAAGGAATCTCCGAGCGTCTTATAGAGGAGGAGAAATGAAAAACATAAACGTGCAAAGAGACAAGGAGAACATTTGAATATATATTGAAGAGTGTGTTCATCATAGACAAGCCCGATATTATTTACTTCATCACTGAAACCATGGCCATTTCGTTGAGAGACTTGTTTTACACGTTCTTCCAAATCTTGTATCAGGTAGTGATCCTGGGAACCATATATTTGAAGGGCGACTCAGTCTTGCACGCTGATGAGGAGCAGAAGCAAACCATCGTCTTTAACGCTTGGGTTCTCTGCCAAGCTTCCTTGTTTACTAGTAGTGATATCAGTGCCAGCAACGTTGAGAATAAAGACCATTACAAGCAAAACCTGTGTGTTCGGATTGGACTAATAATTATGGTAGTGCTTATGTTGGGTTTGGTCAATGTTGCAGCAGGGATGAGTGTTTTGAGATGGGATCAATGGGGTGCCTGCATAGCAATTGGAGCTACGCCCTGGTTAATTGCAGGGGTTTATTCTCAATTGCTGAAGCTTCTGAAGTTTTCATTTCCCAGAAACGCAGACCAAGACTATTTATATACTTGTTTCGATGGTAGATTCGTCTGTCATTCCAAATATACCACCGAGGTAGGCGACAAATCTGAATTCCTTTCAACATAAGCTATCGATTTGTTGGTTCTTGTTTGTTTGTGTTGTGTGTAATCTTCTTGTTCAGTTCAAACTCAAAAGTTTAGGATTTGTTTGTTCTTATTTTCATCTTTATTGAAAATAAAAAATATAATTAAAAGTGTGTTTAGCAGAAAATATTTTCTGAAAAATATTTCTTAAAACAAGGTAAATCTAAAAGATGTTTTCAGTATTTCTAAAAAATAATCAGTGGTGTTGGTGTAATTTTAAAAGAGAATTTATCATAATTATTAAACAAAATAAAAATAATACCATAATTATAAAATATCATACTGAAAAATAAAGTAATATTTATAACCATTTATATTAATTAGATTTGAAATTTACAAAATTAATGTATTTTTTAAAATATTGAAAATTTGTAAATGAAAATATATTTAAAAAAAAAATAAAAAAAAAATATATTTTCATAAACCAAACATACCCTTAACTTTTTTAAAATTATCGCAGTGAAGTAACTAAAGCTACTATCATTATAATATTTTTTAAGTAAATAATTATATAATGATTTTTAAATTTCAGAGGAAATTTAAAATTTTGATCAGATGAAAGTTCTTATCGAAAGCATAATAAAGTAATAGATGAACAATTCAATTAAGGAAATATGCGTTTCATATATATCGCATTATATGCACAAATCAACATGTCATAATTTGGTGCAATGAGGCATTATAAATATGCAAGGATGCATTTATTCATATTTCGTACTCCTGATTTTTCCAAAAATTATGGCGCCATCTCATCATGAGGAAATCTTAACACTTCAACAAATATGACTTTTAATGGCGAACCTCATACATTTTTAACCGTGACTGATAGAAATTGACACTAAAAATATGACTTTTAGTGACAACGAAAAGTAGTGTCCACGACGGCAACCTCAGGGCAATGCAATGTGGCCATGAAATGTAAAAACAAAATATTAGGGCTGTTTTAGCTCATTTCATCAGTGCATTTCCTTGACTAGGTTTTCCCTCCCTGGAAGTTGGTTTTCCTCTACCCTGATCTCGTTTCTCTCAACGTTCTTCTTCCCTCTAATTTCTATCAGCCCATCTCTCATCTTTGTACAACGTACCCAGTTGCAAGGGTCACCCTTGTTAGCAGATTCACCTCTCACTCTCATCTTTCTCTCCCCTGCCATAATATCCCAGCTCTATTTGATCTTTCCCTTGCGTTGTTCACCCCCATCTTCATGCCTTCATGACTTGGAGCCACTTGGCTTCGGTCATCCCCCTTGCCGTTGTTGTGGACTTGCACTCGATCCGTCTCATATAACTTTGTTAGCTTTTTTTTCTTCCACTATCTAAGGTATTTTCTCTCTCTCTCTGGGTACTTTTCTCTCATAAGGTTTACTTGGTGCACTCATTTTTAATGATACCCAACCACGATTGAGCCTTGATTTAATGTTTTGGGGACATGGATTTTTTCTTTATATATATTATCCTAAGGTTTAATATATAATTGTAGTTACTTGTAGAGTTATCATACCTATTGCCCAAGGAAAACACGCGACATGCACGATGATTTAAAAAATAATCAAAAACATTAAAACGTCTTTTTCAATGGAGTCGCCATTAAAGTTTGTTTTGAAATGGAAACTTTTGAAAAGTATGATCTACAAACCAAGATAGGGTTCAAGAGTCAATTGTGCATAGATAATGTTTTAATCACTCCACAACATCTGTTCTAAAGAATGATCACCCTAAGACAATTGTGCAATGTTTAATTACTTTAATTATAGTTTAATTATCCTTATCAAAGACATGCTAAAGAAAAAGGAAAATGAAAAAAGAAAATACAAACAAAAGAAGAAAATTATTTACAAAGATGGACTTGAGTCACCTGACTTGAGAGGGGACCTAAAGCCTACGTATCCAAAAAGGAGAACAAAGTCCTATATCTCAAGGGTAAAAAACTGTTAAATTGATTTAAATTATTTTTCGTGAAAGAAAGATTGGGTGGGTGGCTATGGTAAGCCAAAAGAGTCATACGTAAGTTTAATTAATTTTATTTGAAAAATCATTATCTCCTTTAGCCTTATTTTTCATTTTTTGGACTTTTGAAAAAAGATATTTTCAATTTTTCAAAATTTTTGGAAGGAAAGATATTTTTTTTTTTGATATTTGAAAAAAAAAATTCAATTTTTTCAAATTTTGAAAAAAAATATTTTCAAATTTTCACATTTTTTGAAGAGATATTTTCAAATTGTTGAGATTTTTGAAAGAAAAAATATTTAATTTTTTTTGTGGAATTTTGAAGAAAAGAGATTTTCAATTTTTTGAAGATATTTTTAGTTTCTGGTTTTTCAAATATTTTTAAATTTAAAAGAAAAAAAATGCGCTGTTGGAATTTAATTTTTATTAAACGCGATCTAACCAAAGGTTAAACTCTTAGGTACCGTTTGGTTGGTGGTAAAGAAAGGAATGGAAAAAGGAATTAAGAATGAAATGTAATACTGTAAAAAAAAATTGCGTTTGGTACACTATGGAAAAAAATGGAATCTGTATTATTTTCCTACGTTTGGTATGCTTTCAATAACATAAGAATGGAATGAAAAGTTGACAAAAAAATAAAAATACCCTTGAAACATAAATAATAATAAAATAATATTATTTGACTTTAAAAAATTATTTAAAAATGATATAAATACAAAAATAATTAATAATATTTTATTTTTATTAAAAATATTAATAAAATTGAGAAATAATTTAAATATTATTTTTATTTTATTTATCAATAATAAACTTATAATTTGCAAAGAAAATAATACGAAACTGTGTTTTTTTATTCTTCCTCTTAATTTTTAAATACTTTGAGAATTGTGTTTTTAATTATTTATTATTTATGAATCTCTTTACAGAAAACACTTCAACGAATCACAATCAATTTTGTACAAATTTTTTATGATTTATTTATTACTTTTTTTAAAAAATACTTATGTTACCTAATTAATGAAAAATATTTTGATTTTTTAAAAATAAATAAATTTTGATTATACATGATAACACAAAAAAATTATTATAATTTTTAAATCCTTTTGTATGAATTGTAAATAAATATTATTCATATAAAAAAATAGATATAGTAGACAATTTGCTGATTTAATATAACTTACCACGTCTATTTTAGCACGAGAAAATAACATAATTTACAAACAATTTGTCCCCTCATCCATAAACAACACCAAAATAGTCAAACACAAAAGTTGAACAACTAGTAAGCAACAAAAATAATTAAGCATAAAGATAACATAATTAACAATCACATATAACAAATATCATCAGCGGATAATGTCGCGGATCCACTCTGCTTTCTCTTCGTCTGGTATGGATGGAAATCCAACCAGTAAGCAATCATTTTGTGATATAGTAATATGAGTCATACGACGCTCTTGTCTCGTCAAGTCCCCGACTTTTTCCAACTTCGGATAGAGACGCTCTCTTCTTGCATTCAGCTCAGCATCAACAGACACCATATCCACACTTCTAACAAATTTGTCTGTTGCTAATTGAAATGCTTGAATAAAAGGGTCCTCATGTCGTCTGCGCCTCTTCCTTGAGCCTGAACTTGCCTCATTTGCAGGGTTGCTAGGGGCTTCAGAACATGCCATCTCTGCTAAAGGATCCTGGAACATATTCGTGTCCTCCAAGTCTTCAAGTCCAGCACCCTCATTTTCAACGGCCATCTCCTCAATGACGTCACATGCAGATTGGGCATCCTTACCAATTGCACGATCCTTTCTCCAAACGATGCATAGATCCTCAAAGTGATGGAAATGCTTGTTTCTAAAAGATGCAGCCTTTTTGTGTGTCTGAAGAAAACAAAAAAACATAAACTGAAACAGTCTTTAAATATTAAAATATAAACATATCAGAATAAAATACAAATATGTAAAATATGATATAGCATAACTTTAGTAACATCATTTACCTGGATATATGTATCATATACTACTTTATCTGCTGTGACACAATGGGTATCGTTATCATATCTAAATCCACTGGTATTTGTGCCATATACCATATCAAATACGATACTCCAGCTAGTTTTCAGTGATTTTAACCTTGATTATATATGAGGTATCCCTTTAAGACTCCAGCCAAGACACCTCTCCTATAACATACTTTCCAAGGCTTGTAAATACCCAGGCTTAAACCCATTATCAGCCATATACTTCTGCTCAACCTTCAACTGAACAAGACATTGGATGAGTAATTTATCCTCATCCAATGTCCATACATGTTTTGCACTTTGAGAACTTTCGTCTGAATATTGTGACATTGTATTGCTAAAACAAAATCTTAACCAGTGTCACAAATATACTTGCAAAACATCCATCATTTATAAAAGTGTAAATATTAAAATAAATGTCATCCATAGTTATACTCTAATGTTAAAGAAAAACAAACCATAGAATCAATATTAAATTCAGTGTTAAAATACAATCATATTGTAGTAATGTAAAAATTAATAAAAATGTAGCACATAAATTTTTATTCAAATGTCAGAATACACATAAAAATATACAACATCATTCATCTATTCTCCCTAAACTCATTGAATATTTGATTAGCCAAATTATCTCGCCAATTGCTCCAAGCATTTGTTATCTCCATTGTTAATATTGAAATGTTCTCTAAATTTTGTGTTCCAGGTTGAGTGTCATCCAATTGATCTTCTAATGGGTCCTGTGTATTCTCCTACCTAATAAGATTATGAAGTAGATAACAAGCAATGATGACACGATTATGTGTCCTAACAGGATACCAGGAAAGACTTCTAAGAATTGCCCACCTTAACTTCAACAGTCCAAAACACCTCTCAATTACATTACGTGCAGATGAATGTCTCATATTGAAGCACTCACGTGAGGTTATAGGTTGGTGACAATCTCTCCACTCGTTCAAGTGGTATCTTTGTCCTCTATAGGGTGCTAAAAAACCCTCACAATTGATATACCCAGCATCAACCAAATAGTAACAACCTATAATATACATATCGATATTAGTAAGTCAAATTTTTGTACAAAAAATGTTATATAAATATATATTTACATGAACATATGATCGAATTAAAAGCAGAACATATTCTCTCACCTTGTGGTACTTTCAGCCCATTCTTTCTACTAATTGCATCACGTAATACGCTGCCATCAGCTGACGACCCTTCCCATCCTGTCAATACATATATAAATTGTCCTTCTCGAGAGCACACTCCTAATACATTAGTTCTGATATCTCCTTTTCTTTTACAATATCTAGCTTTATCTTTTAGTGGCACTCTTATCCTTATGTGTGTTCTATCTAGAGCACCGAGACAATTCTAGACAAAAAAAAAAGTAGAGTTAATATTATTTAATAGTATGTAGGTTATGGTCCAATAAATTAGTCAATATAATTATTTACCTTGAACCATTTCCATTTATCATCCATTGAATCATCAGAAACCGGTTCAGATGTTTTGAATAACTCCCCTTGCACACGTATCATAGCGTTCAACACTAATTTAAAATATCTACTAATTGTTTCTCCCGATCGACCAAATTGAAATTGGATTACCCTATTCTTGACGTGATGAACAAGAATGTGTAGAAACATTGTTACTTGCTCATTGACTAACTACTTTCTCATCGACTAACATATGTTTAGTAGGTTTTAAACCCCCTATAGAATCCAACATAGAACATAGCCGATCAAATGTTACTCTGTACATCCTAAGTTGGTTAAAATAATTACTATCACTATTATAAACCAAATACCTAAGATGTGCTCTCTTGGCATGGAAGTTTAAAGTGAATGACTTATTACTAAACTTAAAATTTAGGTAAACGTTATTTTAAGTTAAATGGGTTGATAGTTACTTGTGTTTAACCCTTAATTAATGAGTTGTGGGTAATATAATGATCCACTCAAAGATTTAAATGGGTAATAAATGCTTAATTGAGCTACAGCTTATCCAACCATTTATATGATCCAACCCAAACCTTCCTTCTTTTTTTGGACAGATCAAAGATCATAATATTCATAAAACAGGTATAAACCTGAACTTACAGAAACCTTTAGCAAGGCACAATAAGATAAAAATTACAGATCCATCTGCACTTCTGAAAGAAAGAAAAAATATAGATTACAAGGCAACACACCTCCTAACTATTACTACCAACATCATAAAAAAAATATAAATTTTACCTAACTACAACTCATTTTAAAAATAGAGCGAAGAAAATTCGAGTCTTTTAAGAAAAGGCAACACACCCTTCAATCTTCTCTGAAGATAATGACTCATGGCATTGAAGATTCTTCTAACCTTGAAATGTTGTAGATCTAAAGCAAAACATGTAGATCTTCAAGAGCTGGTGAGCACTGGATAATCTCTATGAAAGAGATAAAATTTCTCTCAATAAAGAAAACAAACCTCCCTAAAAGAAGGAAAAAGACTTCCCTAATGAAAGAAAGAAACTTCCCAAATGGAAGAGGAGAACTTCCCTACTGGAAGGAGAAAGAAAAAGAGAGGCAAAAGGGGGGGGGGAGGGAGGAAGCTGCCATTGGCAGCAACCCCCCAAACAAACGTCTCTGGTGCGCCGCGAGAGGAAAGAGCTTTGCTACGCTGCTAGGGTTTCGAGACGTAGTACACACAATAACCCAAACCTTCTCAAATCCAACCATCTGCCACTCCCTCCCAAAAATGCTGACCCAGACTATTCATATGCTTGTTTCCATCGTAGATCCATCTATCGTTCTTATGCCCCCCGAGATGAGGACAAGTCTGAATTACTTTCAACATAATCTTATGTTGGATTTTTTTTTCAAGGGTATCGTGTGTAATTTTCTCGTTCAGTTCAAACTCAAACTAAAAGAAAAATATCTGAATAATTTAAATTAAATCGTGTATTTAAAAATTAAATTATAAAACCTTGGGGAATAAAGTATATTAAAAATTAATTTTTTTTCTATATATTATCTAAATTATATAACACAAATTTTAAAATTTTCATATTTTTTATACTCAAACATTTGAAAAATAAATTTCTTAATTTTTTGAAAAAAATAAAATCCTCATACACCGAGCACAACTATGTTTTTATATATTCCACCGTTCCACCAAATAGGGAACTTATAAAGTGAGAAGAGTAGTTTTATGAAAGGTAAGATGAACGCTTAATAACTCTTTCTTTTTTTTAATCTAAAAACATCCAACTATTGTTATATATGATAGGATAATTGATAATCACTTAGGAAAATGCTGTAAACGTTAAACCCATAAACTCTTAAAATTTTAAATCTTAAAGCACTAAACTCCTAAAATATTAACTTCTAAATTTTAAAATTCTAAAATCATAAAATTTAAATCACTTCATAAACACATAGGGTTTAAAATTTAAAATTTTAAGAATTTTATAATTTAGGGGTATTGTTTAGAGTTTAGGAGTTTAGTATTTATAATTTAAGGATTATGGTTTATAGTTTTATGGTGTAGAGTTTAGAATTTTTAAATTTATATAGTTTATGGTTTAAAGTTCAAAGTTGAGAGTTTTTAATGTTTATTATATAAGATTTAAAATTTTAGAGATTTAAAATTTTAGAATTTAGTCATCTAGTGGTGTCTAAATAACAAGAAAAATAATAATAAATCAATTATTGTAAATTATATTATAAAGATAAATCAGTTTATTATTTATATTAAGACAATAAAACAATTAAATTTTAATCATTTTAAGAAATTCTAATATGAAAATCCATAAAATTTTCTATAAAATTAAATAAGAAATTCCAGTTAATATTTACTACCAAACATTTTCTACCTTTTAAATTTTTTTTTATCAAATTAAATTACTTTACTGATAAAATAAATGTTTGAATTTGATTAATGACACGCCCCTACTTTAGGAACGCGAATAACACTACTGTCCGATAACTTTATCTTTATTTATTTACAATCAACTTCATATTATATCATAACAGGATAATATCATACGTTAGCAAATCTCAACATAATTAATTATACATGCTAGATCTACATTGTTCAGTTATATAGCGGAAACAAATATCCTACATGTGATGTTCAGAGCAACTTTAGAGTACATTTATATTACAATTTAAACACTGAGAACTCAGAAACAATTTAGGCTCACCACAAAAGTACGACACTTAGTCGATCAAGAAGCCGCAGGACCAAACTCTGGATCTTTATCTGAAAAATATGTTAACCACATGTAATGAGTTTTACAACTCAGTGAGCAGATAACACCTCCTATGACCTCTTAGGTCAACATATGAATGTACTCTTTATTTTTAAAACTTCTCACATTGAAAATTACAATTCAGAGGTAAACTTGTCACATTTAAAATCACAATTCAAAGGTACATTCATATGGGACCTGCATTTCAAATAATCTCTGTTCAAATTCATATTTATATTAATAAGGAATGCTGTAAGAACGGTAATAAAATCATGTTATGCATCATCATAAATCTTATGAATACATTTGGAGGATCCCATATCAGAACCACCATATCAGAGTTTAACTCCTTCCGTACTTTGGTGGTATAGGATTTGCCTAAACTCAGCATCCCGCTAAAGTTTGCCCTACTACCATTCAAGAGGACACACGAATGGACTCTATATGGGTATTTTTTCAAGCACACAGCAAGGGAAGGCAAATCACAACTCATATAACTGGCATCTCGCCCATATAGGAGACATTCTGTTCCCCTTCACATATAATCTCCCGTGTGTTGGCCCTCACATGAGGCTAGTACCAACCCCTGCTAGCTGAGGCAATCAAGGTGCACCAGGGCTAACATTATCTGTTGTTAGCAGACAGTATTTCCAATATGATTCCTCCATAAAACCATAATCTTATATATTCCATATTAATCAAAACAGAGGTACTATTATAAAACAGCATTATCATTCTCAGTATATTCCTTTATCAAAACTTTTCCAATCAAGAGAATCACGTATAAATGCCCATATCCGAGGCAAACATATCACTGTATAAATCAATATTATGTACATAACATATTTCATTTGCCATATAATGAAAAATACATGTAAAAATCACATGTTCAATGTATTTCAAAATTCATTTCAAAAGTCATACTCTTCTTGAATTAGATATCATATTGCAACTATTTCAGACATTCTAAACCATTTCAGGAACATATAAAAGTATAAAAAACTTGTAAACATGCTCATTTATCAATGTAAAGTTCAAGAAGAGTAAAAACAAGTCATAGGAAGAATCATCTACTCACAGGGTAAGGGCTTCAGATTGGATAGCCCTAAAATGTACTTTTTTAATCTCAATTTGACCAAATAGACCTAAAAAACGTATCCAGAGGGTTCAAAACTCAAGAACACAACTTCGAGAACTTGGTCACTATTCACCGCCGAAAATCACTATTCACGACAAACAAAAAGCTGTCAGATGGTCGAAAATATTCATATCATAATGTTTATCTAACTCCTAAATCCATCTACGATGTCAGAATTTTAATTAAAGGTCTATAAGTAAGAGTTTTAGACTTTACTTTTTTCTAAGATTTTCTATTTCAGATTTACGGCGATTCAACGACTGATTTGAAAAATTGATCGGTCAAAACCGTAGTATTCTTAGTCCTAAATCTAGTAGTACTTTCAATTTTGAGATCGGAAGGCAATAGGCACTTCAGATCTAGAGAAAAAGTTAAAGATTACTATTCACTCACTATTCTTCAGTTTTCAAAAATCTGCAGACGGAACCGTTGTTTCCCCCTTCCCCCTTGTCTCTTTTTATTGTTTGTTTGTTTGTTTTAACAATAATAATTATTTAATAATTGAATAATAGGATTTTAATTTATATATATTCATATAAATTTTATTTTTCATCCTAAAATATCCCAAATTTTTTAAAACATTTACATTCTCATAAACCTTTAGTTAAACTCTTAATCCATGATTTTTCTTGATAAAAATCGTAATAAAAAAATCTCAAAATAAATATCTTTATACATATTAAAAGAAATAATATTTCTTAAAATAAAACAAAAATTTATTAGAGGCCAATATAATTATTTTTAAGCAAAACAATACTTATTTTAATTAAAAGTCTACTTACTTTTAGTAGGACATAATCATTTTTAAACAAATAAAAATATATTTGTTTATAGCAAAATACTATCATTTAAAAATAAAAATTACGCTCCAAAACGTAAATTCTCATATTTTCTTTGTAATTCTTTAATTCATGTAATAAATAAACTTATTTTCATCGGTTCTTATCTCTATTTTTAAAATCCTCTCTTTAATTCAAAATTTTTTTTAATTTGAACTTTATTAAATTTACGGCTATTACATTCTTCCCTCCTTAAAGAAATTCGGTCCTCGAATTTCATCACCATAATTGCAGATAAATACTAACATCATTGTTCAAATAAATGCGAATATCTGGCTCGTATATCATCTTTTCTTTCCCAAGTAGCTTCCTCAGAATAGTAATTTTTTCATATCACTTTCACCGTAGGTATTTCCTTTGACCGCAACTTCTTTACTTGTCTGTCCACTATTGCTATTGGTTGTTCCTCATAGGTTAAATCTTCCTGTAGCTGAATCTGTAGACACTGTATAATATGTGTAGAATCCGGTAAATATTTTCATAACATAGACACATGAAAAACTGGATGAACATTACCTAATTTAGGAGGTAAAGCCAAATGATAAGCTACCAAACCGATCCTATCAAGAATTTCAAATGGTCCTATATACCGTGGACTTAATTTCCCTTTCTTCTCAAATCTCACTACTCCTTTCATAGGAGATATTTTTAGAAAAACTTGTTCACCTATGGCAAATTCCAATGGGCGACGTCTATTATCAACATAGGCCTTCTGTCTACTTTGAGCTGCTAACAACCTTTCCTTAATTAATTTTACCTTGACCAATGCATCCTGTACCATATCAGGCCCTAAAACTTTTGCTTCGCCCATCTCAAACCATCCAATCGGGACATGGAAACGCCTGCCATATAATGCCTCAAAAGGAGCCATTTGTATGTGGTTTTCACTGGTAAGAAATGTGCTGACTTAGTCAACCTATCAATGATCACCCATATTGAATCAAACCCTTTTGGTGTTCTTTGTAACCCCGTAACAAAATCTATAGTTATTCTTTCCCATTTCCATTCAAGTATCTTTATCTGCTGATTTAATCCTGTAGGCCTTTGATGTTCCGCTTTCACCTGTTGACAGGTTAAACATCGAGACACGTAATCCACTATGTCTTTCTTCATACCTTTCCACCAATAAATTTCTTTTAGATCTCGATACATTTTAGTTATTGTAGGATGAATTGTATACATGGATCTATGGGCCTCTTCTAAAATTTCTTTCTTAAATTCCTTTTTATCAGGTACATATATCCGCTTGCCAAATCTCAGATTCCTTTAGAATCTACAGTAAATTCAACTTTAACACTATTCTTCACCTCTTCAATTTTCTTACACAAACAGGTATCCTCTTTCTGTGCCTTTTTCACCTGCTCGATCAAAGATGATTGAAACTGCATATGAGTTAAGAATAATCTAAGCTCCTTTACTTCCATTACTACCCCATCACTTTCCAACTTATGCATATCTTTAACTGACAGCCTTCTTACCATAGTAATATGAGCTAAACTACTCATAGGCTTCCTACTTAATGCATCAGCCACAATATTGGCCTTACCTGGATGGTACAGTATTGTGCAATCATAATCTTTAAGTAATTCCATCCATTGTCTTTGTCTTAAGTTAAGATCTTTTTGTTGAAAAATATATTTGAGACTTTTATGATCTGTATATATCTCGCATGTCTCACCATACAAATAATGCCTCCAAATTTTAAGAGCAAAAACTACTGCTGCCATTTCTAAATCATGAGTCGAATAGTTTTGCTCATATGGTTTAAGCTGTATAGATGCATATGCAATGACTCGACCATTTTGCATCAACACACATCCTAATCCAATTCTTGATACATCACAGTATACCGTATATCCTCCAGTACCTGAAGGAATAGTCAATACTGGCGCCGTAGTCAGACATTCTTTGAGTTTCTAAAAGCTTCTTTCACATTCATCTGACCAGTCAAACTTTATTTCCTTTCTTGTCAACCTTGTCAAAGGAGCAGCTATCTTTGAAAAATCTTTAACAAATTTATGGTAATAGCTTGTTAAACCAAGGAAACTATGAATCTTTGTAACTGTTGTAGGGCGTGGCCATTTTTGCACCGCTTCTATCTTTTTAGGATCAACTTGAATACCATCTTTGGTAACCACATGCCCTAGGAAGGTAACACTAATAAGTCAAAATTCACATTTTGAAAATTTAGCATACAACTAGTGTTCCCTCAGGGTTTGCAATGTTATTCTTAAATGCCGCTCATGCTCTTCTGAACTTCTTGAATATACCAAGATATTATCTATAAATACAATGACGAATTGATCCAGAAAATGTTTAAATACTATATTCATCAAATCTATAAATGCAGCTGGAGCATTTGTTAGACGAAATGACATTACTAAGAACTCATAATGCCCATATCGAGTTCTAAAAGTAGTTTTTAAAATATCTTCTTTCTTAATTCTCAGTTGATGATACCCAAATCTCAGATCAATTTTTGAAAAAACATTGAGCACCCTGTAACTGGTCAAACAGATCATCTATTCTAGGTAAAAGATATTTATTTCGTATAGTCATTTTGTTCAATTGCCTATAATCAATACATAGGCATAGAGATCTATCTTTTTTCTTCACAAAGAGAACAGGAGCACCCCAGGGAGATGTACTGGGTCGAATAAAACCTTTATCCAGTAAATCTTGTAGTTGCTCCTTTAATTCCTTAAGTTCCGTAGGTGCCATCCTATAAGGAGGTATGGATATTGGTTGTGTTTCAGGGAGGAGGTCAATACCAAACTTAATTTCTCGATCTGGTGGTAATTTTGGCAATTCTTTAAGAAACACATCAAGGAAGTCTCTAACCACTGAAACCTGCTCTACACTAGTATACTTCATATCAAAATCTTTGACTACTGTTAAATACCCCTAGCATCCTTTTTGTAATAGCTTATGAGCTGTTAAAGATGAAATTAAATTACTAGACTCCTTACTACGATCTCCTTGTATTAAGAAGGAAGATTCTCCAAGGACATTAAACTTAATCACCTTAAGGTGACAATCTAAAATGGCATGACATGATGACAACCAATCCATTCCTAGAATCACATTAAAGTCTACCATATCTAGAACTATCAAATCTACAAGAGTCTCCTTTCTTTTTATCGAAATCTCACATGATCTATACACATTATTTACCAGCAAAAATTCTCCCATTGGAGTAGCAACCATAAAAGAACAATATAAACTAACAGGTTCTCTATCCAATTTCTTAGCAAAGCATGGTGATATATAAGAATAAGTAGAACCAAGATCGAATAGGACATATGCTTTATGGGAACATATTGATAGTGTACTTGTCATAACTGCATTTGAGGCTAGAGTATCCTGTCATGTCAAAGCAAAAACTCGAGCTGGTTCTCGACCTCGACTTCCTCATCCTCTACTAGTACCACCACTACTTGCTTGAACTGAAGCTGCTCTATTTGGTCGTGTTGACACAAATGCAGGAGGTGAAATTGGTTGTACTGATACTTGACTAAAACTTCGTAGTTGTAGGCAATTCTTCATCAAATGACCCATTTGTCCACACTTAAAACATGCACCAGTTTCTCTGCGACACTGTCCAGTATGAGGCCTGCCACAATTAGGACATGGTGGAATTGATCTTGAATCTTGTTGGCTAACAGGTCTCATATCTCTTGAATTCATTCTTTGCTTGTTGATATTTACTGATGTCTGATTAGAGCTACCAGTTTCTGTTTGAGTGAAGCGCTGTGGATTTTGAAATTTTGATCCTCTGACATTAGGATTATAACTTGTCTGAGTATTACTATCTCGCTCTCTTTTTCTTCTTTTTAAACCTTCAATATCTGCTTGCTCTCGTATTTCCATAATTCTAACACAGTCCACAACTACTGAATAAGTTGAAAAATAATTCATCTGAGGACCCACCGACTTAAACAATGGGCGTATCAATCTCAAGAAAAGCCTTTTAATTCTGCCTTTCAGTAGGGACCAGATATGGTGCATATCTGGACAATCGAGTAAAACGAATGTCATATTTAGAAACTGATATGTTTGGTGTCTGTCGTAATTCTTCAAATTCTCTAGCCCTCTTGTCTCTTTCACTCATTGGTAGAAAGCAATTCATAAATGCTTCCTTAAATTCGTCCCACTCCATTGGTGGTAAAATAACTGCCCATCCTTGTACAAGTGTCTCAAACCAAACTTGGGCCACACCAGATAGTTGAAAAGACACTAATTCAACAGATCTTTTACTAGAGCACTCCAATTCTCTGAAGACTCGTTCCACAGCATCAATAAATATCTGTGGGTCTTCCTGAATATCTGACCTAAAAAAAGTCAGAGGTTTCAACTTAAGGAATTGCGGTAATGACACCTCAATCCCTGTAAGCTTATCCTCTTACTCAGTTATTCTTCCCAATTCTTGCGCTTCAAGAGCATTTTCTACTGGCTGAGTTTTCCCTTCTACCTTGTTCTACTATAAATCCAGCCAATGTCTCTAAACTCCTATGTATACCAGCAATCATATCAGCGGTTCTATCATGTGGCTCCTGAGGGGGTTCTACTCTTTCCTCAAGAACTCTATCAAATAAATAGACCTATTCCTTTTGTCTTGGGATTCTCATACCCCGTGCACGCCCTCTACCTCTACCTCTTCCTCTAGGTCAGCCTCTACCACAACCTCTTTGCATTGGAATTATAGATTGTGTAGACTCTTCAGTAGAGGGTACATAATCTACAGCTTCTTCTATAGTGACCGCTCTAGTTCTTGGCGGCATCATGTACTATACAGAATAAAACACCTCTTTAAGATATTATAATATTTAATCAAACCTTACACTAGGAATTTAAGCACACTTGGAATAGGAAGGAAGTGAATATCCTATAGAATCCTTCAGCATCACCTGAAGTATAAATATGTCCGGCTCATATCGATACTAAAGGTCCTACTAAAGAATCATTTGCTCTGATAGCCACAGGGAAACCTAATGCTCTGATACCAACTTGATACGGCCCTACTTTAGGAACGCAAATAACACTACTGTCCGATGACTTTATCTTTATTTATTTACAATCAACTTCATATTATGTCATAACAGGATAATATCATACGTTGGCAAATCTCAACATAACTAATTATACATGCCAGATCTACATTGTTCAGTTTTACAGCGGAAACAAAGATCCTACCTCTGACGTTTAGAGCAACTCTAGAGTACATTTATATTACAATTTAAACACTGAGAGTCTAGAAACAATTTAGGCTCACCATGGAAGTACGAAACCTAGTCGATCAAGAAGCCGCAGGACCAAACTTTGAGTCTTTATCTAAAAAATATGTTAACCACGTGTAGTGAGTTTTTGATGTGATCATGGTATACCACATTTTAAGTTATGAAAAGAAAATATCTTCAATTGGGCCTTTAACTCGTGTAAGAGCTAAAAAGCTTGGAATGGGCCTAGTTACCTTGCTAAAAATTGAAGACACTTGAAGAAAACAGCAGTCAAGAGGCTATACATCTTAATATCTTTTAATTTCCTACGAATTTGAATAATTACTATTGTGTGGTTGGTGATTATGTGACATGAAAGTCATATATACATTTTTTCTTGTAAATGGAAAAATGCATTGACTTTCTTCCATCTAGCATTTATTTCTTGTATTTCCTAGGTGCTGCTCTGCATTTATTGCTCTTAGACTTTTGGTCATCTAGCATTTATTACTGCTTTTAGACTTGTTGCCATCTATGTACATTTTTAGGACTTTTTCTCATTCTGCCATCTAGCATTTATTTCTTGTATTTCCTAGGTACTACTCTTAGAATTACAAGGTAGTATAGCTAGCTCTCTTAAAACTAGCTTACTCCTTTATATATAAGATGTATCACACAAGATCAGCATAGTTGAATGACCATTTCAAATTTTTCAGTATTGTTCAAGTGTGATTCTTGAAAATACAGCTTCTCTTATCTAACTTAGGTTAGTGGCGAGAAACCTCTGATTTCTTATCACTCACATCCCTCTAATTCTTGAGTGTGGAAAAATCAATCCAAATCTCCTTAATTGTGGCGCCCTAGGCTTATCAATTGAGTGATTTGGTTTTCTTCTTTGTTTGTTTCAACCTAAACCAGAAACGAAATCCAGTGTTCATCCTCTTCACATTTTGAGATCACATCAGTTTTACAACTCAGTGAGCAGATAACACCTCCTATGACCTCTTAGGTCAACATATGAATGTACTCTTTATTTTTAAAACTTCTTACATTGAAAATCACAATTCAGAGGTAAACTTGTCACATTTAAAATCACAATTCAAAGGTACATTCATATGGGACCTGCATTTCAAATAATCTCTGTTCAAATTCATATTTAAATTCATAAGGAATGCTGTAAGAACGGTAATAAAATCATGATATGCATCATCATAAATCTTATGAATACATTTGGAGGATCCCATATCAAAGTTTAACCCCTTCCATACTTTAGTGGTATAGGATTTGCCTAAACTCAGCATCCCGCTGAGGTTTGCCCTACTACCATTCAAGAGGACACGCGAAGGGACTCTATATGGGTATTTTTTCAAGCACACAGTAAGGGAAGGCAAATCACAACTCATATAACTGGCATCTCGCCCATATAGGAGGCATTCTGCCCCCCTTCACATATAATCTCCCGTGTGTTGGCCCTCACACGAGGCTAGTACCACTCCCTGCTAGCTAAGGCAATCAAGGTGCAGCAGGGCTAACATCACCTGCTGTTAACAAACAGTGTTTCCAATAAGATTTTTCCATAAAACCATAATCTCATATATTCCATATTAATCAAAATAAAGGTACTATTATAAAACAGCATTATCATTCTCTGTATATTCCTTTGTCAAAACTTTCTCAATCAGGGAAATCATGTATACATGCTCTTATCTGAGGCAAACATATCACTGTATAAATCAATATCATATGCATAACATATTTCATTTGCCATATAATGAAAAATACATGTAAAAATCATATGTTCAATGTATTTCAAAATTCATTTCAAAAGTCATACTTTTCTTGAACTAGATATCATATTGCAACCGTTTCAGACATTTTAAACCATTTCAGGAACATATAAAAGTATAAATAACTTGTAAACATGCTCATTTATCAATGTAAAGTTCAAGAAAAGTAAAAACAAGTCATAGGAAGAGTCATCTACTCACAAGGTAAGGGCTCCAGATTGGATAGCCCTAAAATGTACTTTTTCAATCTCAATTTGATTAAATAGACCTCAAAAACGTATTTAAAGGGTTCAAAACTCAAGAACACAATTTCAGGAACTTGTTCACTATCCACCGCCGGAAATCACTATTCACCCGCCGGAAATCACTATTCACGACGAACAAAAAGCTGTCAGATGGTCAAAAATATTCATATCCTAAAGTTTATCTAGCTCCTGAATCCATCTACAGTGTTAGAATTTCAATTGGAGGTCTATAAGTAAGAGTTTCAGACTTTACCTTTTTCTGAGATTTTCTATTTCAGATCTATAGCGATTCAACGGCTGATTTGAAAAATTGATTGGTCAAAATCGTAGTATTCTTCATCCTGAATCCAATAGCACCTTCAATTTTGAGATTAGAAGGCAATAGGCACTCCAGATCTAGAGAAAAAGTTAAAAATTATTATGCACTCACTATTCTTCAGTATTCAAAAATCTGTAGACGGAACCATTGTCTCCCCTTCCCCCTTGTCTCTTTTTATTGTTTGTTTGTTTATTTTTTTACAATAATTATTATTTAATTATTGAATAATAGGATTTTAATTTATATATATTCATATAAATTCTGTTTTTCATCGTAAAATATCCCAATTTTTTTAAAAAATTTACATTCTCATAAACCTTTAGTTAAAATCTTAATTCATGATTTTTCTTGATAAAAATCGTAATAAAAAAAATCTCAAAATAAATATCTTTATACATATTAAAAGAAAGAATATTTTTAAAAATAAAATAAAAATTTATTAGAGGCCAATATAATTATTTTTAAGCAAAACAATACTTATTTTAATTAAAAGTCTACTTACTTTTAGTAGAACATAATCATTTTTAAACAAATAAAAATATATTTGTTTATAACAAAATACTATAATTTAAAAATAAAAATTACGCTGCAAAACGTAAATTCTCATATATTTTTTGTAATTCTTTCAAAATCCTCTCTTTAATTCAAAATTTCTTTTAATTTGAATTTTATTAAATATACGGCTATTACAATTAAACTGTGAGGTTTGGCTGGCAAGATTCTAACAAAGTTGGATTCTTGACAAATAGTGTAATGAATTGAAGATCACCATTACAAGGCCTTTAATATTTTACTTTATAGAGGTGCAGGTTAGGAGAAATTATTTTCCAAAGATACACTAGTATTTGTGTTGTGTTTTCTTGAAAACATGTATATATGTAGATTTGTTTTAAGAAAAAAAAACAGCATTTTATAATTAAAGAAAGGATAATTTCCAATCATATCCCGAATTTCTTTTAGGTGTCGTCCTCTCCATTCCAACACTTTGCTATCTACTTTTCTTCTCTCTTTGGCGGTATCTCTTGTTGGAAAAATTAAAGTTTATCCGATTCAAAATTCACATATAGATACGTAGTATAGAATATTCTTAGATAAATATATAGAGAAATTTAATAAAAATTTGTGTACCTGACACCATTGAGGGATCCATAGTAGTGGCTACCAAGAGAACTTAGAGAGGGTAACCGCTCTCTGTGTGATACGCAAAATTTACTCTTTGTCTAATGGGATAACAAGAGATGCTATATCAAATGAGAGTAAAGATATTTCAAGTGGACTACAGATGAATAGTCTAACCCATCATAAACAACCTATTTACAAAACTCATACCAATCCATTAATTGGTCTAAATAATATAATGTTTCAATATTTCATAATTGATATTATTTAATAATCCAATAAAAAATTCTTAATAATTGATTAATGCTAATTCACAAATATAATTATTAAAAAAATCCAACATTCTCCCACTTGGATAGCATTAGTCAATTATTAGAAACAAAAGATTATTATAACTATGATAAATATCAATTATGACCAAAACACATATAGACCAACAAATTCAAAAGAAATATAAAGCCTTCAATCATGCAAAACATCATATCTGATGGGGATAAAATGTCATACATGTCTATAACCTCATATTTCACAATAAAATATACAACACTTAAACAAATATTCCAAGCATCTCAATGATGCTATCAAAGGTATAATAATATTATTGACATGTTATTCAGTACATACTTCACACAAAAGCAAATAAATATATAAAATTCAGACTCTTATTGATCCAAAATGTCAAAAGACTTAAACCAAACCCATATGAGTTACATGATTTTAAAAAATAAAACTCTAACAGATAAGCCTTTGGTTAGTGGATTTGCTAACATATGTTTTGTAGAAATGTATTTAATCTAAGTCTAAAATTTTCAAACTTTCTCTCGAACAAACAAATATTTCTCTTGAACAAACAAATATTTTATATCAAAGTGATTTATTATTCTAAGAGAAATATACAGCAGCAGTATTGTTACAATATATCACAAGTGGCCTAGATATACTTTCAATAATATGAAAGCCAGAAATAAAGTTCCTTATCCACATGGCTCGACAAATAGCCTCTTGAAAAGTGACATACTCTGTTTCTACAATCAAGGCAGCTGTAAGCGTCTATTTAACACTTTTTTAAGAAATAGCTCTTCCTACTATCATAAAAATAAAACTAGAGATAGACTTTTTTTTTCATTTGGGCAACCTGTAAAATCAGAATCGAAATAGTCAGTAACTTCGAGTTAATTAGACTGATGGTAAGTCAACATATAGTCCTTGAGATTGCTCATGACCTTTTTCATAGTTTTCCAATGATTCAGAACTGGTTCCTCAAGTATCTCCCTAAAACATTAACAGCAAAAGCAATATCGAGATAAGTACTATCACGGCCCCAATTTATGGGTATGCGATTGTCACGAATAGTAGATAACTTTACTTTTATTTATTGAATACATACTTCAAATATATCACATAATTACATATACAATGAGTTCAAAAATCCATTTTCAAAACCATACTTTTCTTGAAATTATATTTCAGATTGTAAACAATCCAGATAATTTAATCTATTTCAGAAACATATAAAAAGTATAAATAACTTGTAAACATAATCAATAATACATTTAAAGTTCAAAAAGAGTATAGGATAAGTCATAAAAAGAATTATCTACTCACAAAACTAGTATTCCAAGTTGAATAGCCCCAAAACATATTTTTCCAAGCCCAATATGATCAAATGGATCTAAAAAATGAGTCTGGAGGGTCTAAAAACCTAGGAAATGACTTTAAAATTGTGAAATTTGACATCCGGGAGCTTAGTCAACGCTGATCAATTGTGGGGGTACTGTTCACTGTCGAAAATTACTATTCATGACATACAAAAGTTGTCAGATGGCAGCGAAATTTTATATCCTAAGGTTTTTTCCACCTCCTGAATCTATTTATAGTGTTAGATTTTCAATTTAAGGATTCTAATAGGAGATTTAGAACTTACCTTCCTAGGATTTCTCCTCTACTTTACGACAGATTTTCGACTAAATTTTCAGAAACCAATCGGATATAATTGTAGTCCTCGTCGTTCTGAATTCGTAGGCGGTGATGGTGTTGAAATCTGAGGTCTAAAAGTGCTAGAAATCTATAGAGAAGTTTTAAAGTTTTTAGAGAGAGAAAATGAATTTTGGGAGAGAGAAACTGCAGAAGTTTCACGCCAAATTCTACATCTGGTTTATCTTCAATCTTCTGAGGGACTTATTAGCAAAATTTCAATTGTTGAGGGGTGTCCTTGCAATTTTTGTTATTTACATTTTGACCCCTAAACTTTTAGAAAATTACTTTTTGGCCTCAAAACTTAAATTCTCATACAATTAGCTTCACTCCCTACATCTATACCAGCACAACCAGTTATCTTTTTGAACTATATTCTAGATTGTAAACAATTCATATAATTTAATCTATTTCAGAAACATATAAAAATATAAATAACTTGTAAACATAATCAATTATACATTTAAAGTTCAAGAAGAGTATAGGATAAGGTGAAACTTCTGCACTCTCTCTCTCTCTCAAAATTCATTTTCTCTCTTTAAAAATCCTAAAATTTCTCTCTAGATTTCTAACACTTCTGGACCTTGGATTTCAACACCATCACCGCCTACAGATTCAAAATGACGAGGACTATAATTCTATCCTTTTGTTTTTTGAAATTTTGGTCGAAAATCTTTTGAAAAGTAGAGGAGAAATCCTAAGAAGGTAAGTTATAAATCTCATACTTAGAGTCTTTAAATTGAAAATCTGACACTATAAATAGATTCAAGAGATGAAAAAAATCTTAAGATATGAAATTTCATTGCCATCTGACAACTTTTGTATATTGTGAATAATAAATCCGATTGTCGTTAATAGTATTTTTCGGCGGCGAATAGTAATCCACAGTTGACTAGCGTTGACTAAGCTCTCGGAGGCCAAATTTCGCGATTTTAGAGTCATTTTTTAAGTTTTTAGACCATTCGGACTCATTTGTGAGATCCATTTGATCAGATTAAACTTGAAAAAAATATATTTTGGGGCTATCCAACTTGGAATACTAGTTTTGTGAGTAGATAATTCTTTCTATGATTTATACTATTATCTTCTTGAACTTTAAATGTATAATTGATTATGTTTACAAGTTATTTATATTTTTATATGTTTCTAAAATAGATTAAATTATCTGAATTGTTTACAATATGAAATATAGTTCAAGAAGAGTATAGTTTTGAAAATGAATTTTTGAACTCATTGTATATGTGATCTGATTTCTCTTAAATCCTTTGAGGGACCTATTAGAAAAATTTTAATTGTTGAGGGGTGTCCTTGCAATTTTTTTTATTTACATTTGGACCCCTAAACTTTTAGAAAATTACATTTTGGCCCTAAAACTTAAATTCTCATATTAACTTCACAATTTCTCAAACAATATAATAATTAAGCACATTTCCAATGTTACTTATCTCCATTTTCATAATCCTCACTTTCATTTAAAATTTTCTTTAATTTAGCATTTTTTAAAATTTATTTAGGGTTTTCCTTTCTTTTTATTTTTTTATTTTGGGGTTATTACAAGTACAAACTTGAGCATACATTAGGACTGCCAACAACGAAAGCATATGGGACATTTTCAATTTTAGCTCTCTCATAATCATTTTAAGAACATTGAGATCTCAAAAGCTTATAATCAATGGTGCAACTCATAAGGAACAAGATTAAATGTGAAATCGCTTTAAGATTTTTTAATATATCCCCCCTTTGAGATAATCTAAAAACACCTTTAGATATATCACAATGAATTTAGATGCCTAAAACAAAGAAAGCATCACCAAAGTCTTTCGTATCAAAGTGATTATTCAACATTTGTTTTGTCTTATTCAAAAGTTTAACACATCTACTAGCAAGAAGTATGCTATCAACATAACAAGAATAATAAAGTTATTCCCATTCATCTTCATATAAATACATTGATCTAAAGCATCTTCCTTAAATACAATTGACATAATTGTCAAATTTGAAAAATTTAGACCATAAAATATGCCTTGATTGATCCTTATCTCAATTTGAAGTCTAGAAATAAGTCTCAAACGCCTATGCGACAACATTGAGGAACTTTCATCAACTCTCATACACTTATTTTCACTAGCAGAGTTATCAAACATACTATTCAAATTCAACATATATAGCCCATCACAAAATTTGAAAACTAACTAAAATAGAGTTAAAATGCATAACAAGTTTTTCATTGTCAAATTTAAAAGTGTAGTCACATTGATCTAAAATTGAAATCAGAGTTATCAAACATACTATTCAAATTCAACATATATAGCCCATCACAAAATTTCAAAACTAACTAAAATAGAGTTAAAATGCATAACAAGTTTTTCATTGTCAAATTTAAAAGTGTAGTCACATTGATCTAAAATTGAAATAGAAATCAAATTACTTCTCATAGAAGGTACATAAATAGCATCCTTTTAACAATAAGGTATGTCTTGAAGGAAAATTCAAAAAAAAAAAAATACTTTTATGTCTTCTACTACTATTCTAAACTTATCTTTCACCATAATTTCTAACTTTACTTGGCTTCCTCTGATTTTTGAATATCTTCTTTTTTATGTTTCTTCTTAAGGAAATAACAATCTTTTAACTTATAACCATATTTCTTACAATATTTGCAATTTTTCTTGAAGAATTTCTTCTTAGACTCTTTCTTAATCTCTAAGAATTGTGCTGACTTTCTTCTTTTTCTTTTGTTAGAATGAGAATGAGATTTTCCTTCACCACCTTTATTAAGTTCACTACTAGAACTAGATGTATCAAAATTAACACTATAATGCTTTTCCCTTTTCATGGACTCTTCTTCTTGAGTAACAATGGCAATCATCTCATCAATAGTCCACTCATCTTTTTGAGTGTAATAGTATAACATCCCTAATTTCGTTTCTTTTATTGATAAAAGTACATAAAAATTTAATTAAGGAAATAAAATTTATTAGACAATAATTTAGATATCTAAGGAAATATAATCCTTAGAAATTCTTCACCTTATGTATATGCATAGAAAATGTTTCTAACATTAAGAGAACAAATAAAGAGGAAAAACCTAATAGGAAAGAAATTAGAAATAACATACTAAAGAGATGCAAAATTCTTGATTAAGGAAAATAAATTTTTAGAAACAAGTAAATGTCTTAAAATTTAAAGAACATTAAATTAGGGTAATTTTTCCTAATTCAAGAACTAGAGTTACTAATTTTAAAATCTTTATCCATACATTGGGCTTTTACCTATGGACACTTCATATAGAGTTTTTTTTCCACTTCACATAAGTTTCTAGCAAGCCATTGGATAACCTAAACAAGAAATAAAACATAGACTTGGACTAGGATATAGTAATTGGACCAATAGCCCAAAAATTATGAAAATGTGACCAAGCCCTCCAAGAAAGGTATAATTTTATCCAAAGCAAAGAAAATGGGTAGGAATAAGCCCATAATGGGTAGGAATAAGCCCAAATCTAAGAGAAAAAATAAAATAAAATAAATTAGGTGATGATATAATAATGTAATAATAAAGATTAGGTTACATGGCATTAAGACAAAAATTTAGCAAGTGGTGTGATTCTACATTCATCATTTTGGCAAGTGGCATGATAATACAAGGCTTTAGGACAAAAACATCTTATATCCTACATTCATAATTCTAGCAAGTGGTATGATAATACATGCCATTAGGACAAAACATTCCTATCCCACACAAATAATATCAACCAAATAATGGAGATTCAAGGGCTAGAAATTTGCCACCTAAAAAGGCAAACCTATCATACTTGTTTAAGACAAAAGAAAATGGAAAAGAATCCCTAAATCAAAGGTACCTTGTCCCTTATCTTAAGAACATATCATCATAATTTTCAAAATACAAATCTCCTTTTCCTATGCATATCTTGACTAAGGAAGAGGAAGACAAGAACATAAGTTGTTTGTTTTTCAAAAATTCAACAAAGTGTATCCTAATTGTGATAAGGTAGACCCATGATCATGAAAGGTGAATTATTTGGTGGTCTATATAAGAAAACCTACCCTTACAACATTATAATTTTGTCCAAGTGAGAGAGAGGAAAAATAGAAGCAAGGTAGAGTGAGGAAATGAGAGGAGAAGAAAGGAAGGAAGAAGAAGGAGAAGTTTAGAAGGCTAAGAACTCAAGGTAAGTTTAACAATATTTCTTTTTGAAGAAAACTTTTAAAACTTATAATATTTATATGAGATTTTGATCTTAGAACTTTTATGATTGGTCATTATGTTGCTATATCATGTTACATATTGATCTTGCATGTGATGTATGATTGAATACTTAGGTTGGTGTAGATAGTTCTGCATGGGTATGGCTATGGGTGGCAGAATTTTTAGCTTCGTTGTTTTAATTTCTGGGAACAATCTAAAAAGAATTAAAATAAATGGCTAACATAAGAATTATAGCTATGTGTGTCATGGATTTTTAGCCACTGGAATCATTCAATTTTGAGTCCATATGTGGTAAATATGGTCCGATTAGTAAGAAAATGTCAGAAAATGGTTCATCAGGGAAGAATATGTTAGGATAGCTTCTGTGTTTTAATTTTTGGGAATTATCTGTAGAGAATTAAAATAAATGGTTAACATAAGAATTAAAGATATATGTGTCACAGATTTGTAGCCACTGGAATCATTCAATTTGGAGTCCATATGAGGTAGATATGGTCCGATTAGTAGTCAAAGGTCAGAAAATGGTTCATCAGGGAAGAATATGTTAGGCTAGCTTATGTATTTTAATTTATGGAAATTATTTGTATGGAATTAAAATAAATGGTTAACATAAGAATTATAGCTGTGTGTTATGGATTTTAAGCCACTGGAATCATTCAATTTGGAGTCCATATGAGGAATATATGAGCTGATTAGTAGTCAAAGGTCAGAAAATGGTTCATCAGGGAAGAATATGTTAGGACAGCTTCTGGATTTTAATTTCTGAGAATTATATGTATGGAATTAAAATAAATGGTTAACATAAGAATTATAGCTATGTGTGTCATGGATTTTAAGCCACTGGAATCATTCAATTTGGAGTCCATATGAGGAATATATGAGCTGATTAGTAGTCAAAGGTCAGAAAATGGTTCATCAGGGAAGAATATGTTAGGACAGCTTCTGTATTTTAATTTCTGAGAATTATCTGTATAGAATTAAAATAAATGGTTAACATAATAATTATAGCTATGTATGTCATGAATTTTAAGCCACTAGAATCATTCAATTTAGAGTTCATATGAGGAAGATATGAGCTGATTAGTAGTCAAATGTCAGAAAATGGTTCATCAGGAAAGATTATGTTAGGACAGCTTCTGTATTTTAATTTCTGGGAATTATCTGTATGGAATTAAAATAAATGGTTAACATAAGAATTATAGCTATGTGTGTCATGGATTTTTAACCACTGGAATCATTCAATTGGGAGTCCATATGAGGAAGATATGAGCTTATTAGTAGTCAAATGTCAGAAAATGGTTCATCAGGGAAGAATATGTTAGGACAGCTTTTGTATTTTAATTTTTGAAAATTATCTGTATGGTATTAAAATAAATGGTTAACATAAGAATTATAGATATGTGTGTCACGGATTTTTAACCACTGGAATCACTCAAGTTAGAGTCCATATGAGGTAGATATGGGCCGATTAGTAGGTAGAGGTCAGAACCTATCCGAGAAGAAATAACCTATACATTTAGGGAGTAATATCACCTTGATTTCTTAATATTTCGCTACATTGTTCAACATAATAGTTTTAGATAATTGTTTTAGCTTGAAATTGACACCAAGATCACGTACATCAGAGTTAAATTGAGGGAGTTATGCTCTGATTAGTAAGAGAAGGTTAGATAGGATGAAAACCTGCATCAAGAAAATAAAGAAATAAAATTAGTATTTAAAAAAGAAGATGAATCTTAATAAATGACTAGTATAGCCATAGCCATTGCCATTGTATGAACTTCTTACCATCTTAAGTGTGAAATTTTGACATGGAAATATTTTATAAAGTGATATTTGAAATAGTTATGTTTATGGCATGATTACCAATGATTTTTTGTAATAATTATATTTTGATGAACATACTTGTTATTGAAAGCATATTTTTGGCTATCATTGTGAAAAGAAAAGAAATGAGCATAGTCACATGGCAATCCGTGTGGTGCACCAGTAGAGGACGCCCTACCAACGGTTATGATTATGATTATGAGAAAAAAAAGAAAAAGTGTGCCATGTCGGACGGAGCGAGAAAAGCCCGTACCGGAGAGTAGAGGATACTCACCCTGACTGGGGTAGCTTGAAATGAGAATAAGTTGTTGACCATCATATGATATTCTAAAAATAGTTACTCCTGTCATACATATTATTACTGTATGAATCTTATGTGCATAGATATAATACATTCATGTGACCAAAGATATTTTCTGTAATTTATACAGCTGAACATGATGTGATGAGCTATATTGATGATGATTTATTGTTGAACTTACTGGGATTTAATTCTCACTATATTTCCATATCATGTTCAAAAAATTAGTTATGCATATTTTTCTATAGCTCTGGCTTTTAGTGCACGTTGGATCGAGTACTTTATGTTGGGCAGATTCCAGAAGCAAATAAAATGTTTGTGGTCGAGTTGGCTTAAATCCCGGTGAAAGTGCAACCACCCGCACCTATATTTCCAGAATTGGTCAACCAGAATAAATAAGATGTAGATTTTTATGTGTTTGATATGTTGTACATATGTTTTGATTAATGACATGTATGTGAATTTTGTATTGTATAAATTAAATTAATGTTATATTGAGTTAAGTTGTAACGAGGTAATAACTTCATGGTATTTTTAAAAAAAAATTGATACTTAAATAGAGTTGTTACAAATAGGATGTTTTTAAAACATCAAACTGGGGTAGAGGTAACTCTAAGACCTTTTAGATCAAATAACTCTCACCAAGTTCAACTTTTAAATATTTTAGTTTGTTGTAATAATGCACCAGCTTCATTATGTGCTCACACACTCCACTCACACCATCGTGCTTGGTCTTTTCAAGTAGAGAGGGAAATTAGCCCTTTTGTACTTTATCAAATTTCTTAAACTTCTCACCCAGAAATTTTAAAAAGGTTACAACATTATCAATCTATAAAATGCTCTGTTTAATTGACTTCTCCATGGTATATTTCATAACCATAAGGCACACCCTATTTGAGTATTCTCATTTTTTATGAGAAGTCTTATCAGCAGCTATAAATAAATCAGTTAAAGGAGGAGGCTCTTGCTCTTTCAAGGTCAGGTCCAAATTTGTTATAGCTAAATACAAATCTAGAGATTCTTTTCAATCTTCATAATTGGTTCCATTCAAAATTTTGACAGAAGTCAATTATATAGGTAATGAAGCTGGCACCAAATTTAATAGAGAAACATTTAATATACATGTAAAATAATATTCTCATGCAACCACAAATAATGATTCCTTATGCACAGCTAATCATGGCTGTCAACTAAATTTTCTATTTATTATAATCCTGCTTAAGGGTTCCGAATCACAATAAATAAGAAATATAAGCATGCAATGCACATGATATTATGTCACAAAAAATTCTAATACCGATAGGATACTCGAAACATAATTGACATAAGTTCATAACAAATAGTACATTGCATTAATAACATATCACATTAATAATAATATACCGATAGGATTTAATTATCATTAATACAAATATATATATAAATTCATTTAAATTTTAAAAATAATTTGAATTATTTTTTCCCATAAAGTTTTACATAATTATACTCACGATAGGAAATGTCATAATTATACAAAAGAACATCATATTTGCTTCTGCCATACAATAGTCCATTATTGTATAATTTAGAAAATACATCAATTTAATGTAAAATATATTCAATCCACAAGATTTTTCATAATTATACTTACAATAGGAAAGTCCATAATTATATAAAATAACATAATAACTATTGGTGTATAACAATACATTATTGCATAATCTACAAAATACATCAATTTAGTGCTAAATATATTGTTTTAACTCTAGATTAAGATCCAAATTTTATTCTGTGACCAAACCATAGTACCAGAGAGAGTACCTAACATATATATAGATATATATATCATAAAAAAAATAACATAAATAAAAAATTTGGGGTCCAAAAGGCAAGTGTACAACAACCAAAATACTAAATTATTCTTTGTATAATCTAAATAAAATATATAATGAAAGTAAAAAAATTTCATAGAATATACAAAGAATTATTAAATAAAAATAAAAAATTTGGACAAATTTTTTTTTATGCTTGTACATGGATGTACGTGGTACACACGCTTTTTCCTGTGAGTGGGCCTTGCATCCAGGAAGTCTTCTTCCTTACCTGAATTTTATAAAACGGGTCGTTTGACCTACAAAAGACCCGGTTTGTTTTTCTCCAATTTTACTCAACTAAAAACCATGATTTTCATGTATGTTGACCTGATTGTGACGTGAAACAATAGCCCCAAATTAATTTTGAGTTTCATTAAGACAAAACCTAGATCGATAGTCACGAAAAATTGAAGAAAAAAATTTCCATATCGATCTCCCTATCTATTCGGTTTTACACAATGGAGAAGCATGGTTTTAATATATAATCATCATGTAATCTTTCCTATCATAAGCCCTCTGTCAATTTAGGATTCTATGGAAGAAGAATGTCAGAGATCCAAACGTTAAATTCACGAAAAATAGGTCTAATTTCATACAATTTTCATGGGTTTCTTTCACAATTAATGATAAAGATTGTCAATATAACATCAAATAAGTCAAAACCCTAAACCAAATTGTTTAATATATGGTAAAATTAAGGCCAACACAAAATTAGGGTTTTAAAAAATCAGGGTTTATGCATTTGATTAATGGTGTGAAAAGAATTATATAGATATGCATAAATACATGAACAACCATAATACATAATTTAACTAGGCTCTGATACAATTATTGAAAAAATTAAAGTTTACCCGATTCAAAATTCACATGTAGATATGTGGTATAGCATATTCTTAGATAAATATATAAAAAAAATTAATAAAAATTTGTGTATTTGACACCATTGAAGGATCCATGTTTTTCTATAAAGTAGTGGCTACAGAGAAAACTCAGAGAGAGTAATTACTCTTTGTCTAATATGCAAAACTTACTCTTTGTCTAATAGGGTAACAAAAGATGTTATATTATATAAGAGTACGAACTTTTCAAATGGGCTACAAATGGATAGTCTAACCTATCATAGACAACCCATTTACAAAGTCCATATCAGTTCATTAATTGGTCCAAATAACATGTGTCAATATTTTATAATTGATATTATTTAATAATTCAATAAACAATTCTTAATAATTGATTAATGCTAATTCATAAATAATTATTAAAAAAATTCAACATCTCTGTCAAGATAGTCCTTTAATACTCTCAATAGGTGCGTATATGCCATGCTGAGTTAAGGCAGTTTAGATTCAAAATTTTATTTGATCTTTTTAATTTTCTTGACAATTTTATTAATCAGTACAATAAATTAATCTCATGAAATGATTCTAATTATCTTAATTAAGAAATTTATTTATTCTTTTTGTTGAAATATTTTGATTAGAAATTACATTTTATTTATCATATATTTAAAAATTTAATTAATGTAATTATTTAATTTGAAAGTAAATAGAATTATCTAATTTGTATAATAATTCACAATAACTTAAAAAGAGATGAGAGATTAAGGTTGATCGATGAGAGATATAAGGTATATAATTTATTATTAAACATGTTTTTTTTTCCCTTGTCAACTCCATATATAACTAAATGCGTTTGAGCCATTAGATGATAATGAAATCAATGATTAAATAACGATGTAAGAGTTAAACTCTTATGCTGGTCGATTGATCCCTATATATATATATATATATAAGGTATAATTTATTATTAAACATGTTTTTTTTCCCTTGTCAACTCCATATATAACTAAATGCGTTTGAGCCATTAGATGATAATGAAATCAATGATTAAATAACGATGTAAGAGTTAAACTCTTACGCTGGTCGATTGATCCCTATATATATATAAGGTAGATAATTTATTATTAAACATGTTTTTTTTCCTTGTCAACTCCATATATAACTAAATGCTTTTGAGACATTAGATGATAATGAAATCAATGATTAAATAACGATGTAAGAGTTAAACTCTTAGGCTGGTCGATTGATCCCTATATATATATATATTAATCATTTATATTATCCTCACAAAAGTTTGTACTAATCCAACATTTTTTGGTACTTTGTCAATCTATTCTAAAATTAAAACTTAATATAATCTTTAAATATGAGAACAATGAACTATTCGATTACACACTTATTGTTGTCTATTTTTTTTTTAAAAAAATTTGGCACAAAAAATCAACATAGTAATTACTTGTAATCCAACCGATGGATCCATGAAAATTATATCCTCTAATGTATCATTAGATTATATCAATGTAAGTACTTCTCCAAGTATAGCTTATAATTCATGCTTTTTCCTTCTCCTTTTCTCTAAGATATTAGTGGGGCTTTTTGCAACTTATTCTTTTATTAATTGCTATTCGAATTGAGAAGATGGACCTAAAGCCAGATTAAAAAAAACTAATATTTACATTATTAAAAATTCTAATAATTAATATTATCCTAACAAAAGTTTGTACTAATCCAACGTTGTTTGGCACTCTGTCAATATATTCTAAAATTAACATTTAATATAATCTTCAAATATGAGAACAATGAACTATTTGATTACACACTTATTGTTGTCTGATTTTTTTTACTTAAATTTGGCACAAAAAAGCAACATAGTAATTATTTGTAATCCAACAGTTGGATCAAGGAAAATTATATCCTCTAATGTATCATTAGATTATATTAATGTAAGTACTTTTTCAAGTATAGCTTATAATTAATGCTTTTTCCTTCTTTCCTCTAAGATATTAGCGGGGCTTTTTGCAACTTATTCTTTTATTAATTGCTATTCGAATTGAGAAGATGGACCTAAAGCCAGATTCAAAAAACTAATAATTACATTATTAGAAAATCTGGGTAGCACACAACACCAATGCATGTGACTATTTTTGGGACAAAAAAGACTATACAAAAACTCCTTAAAAAGCTACCGTTGTTTCGTTAGTCCTCCGCTCCCCCTTCATCTGCACGAGTTAGAAACTGCAAGTTGGGAATGGGGTTGGCCTGAGGGTAAAATTCACTGAAAACTTGATATAGTACGAAAGCACTGAAGATGAAAATATCTGTGGCTTTGGCATTCGCACTGAAGAAAGATTCCCCTCCAAGCTGCAAGACCATGATGAGTGCTATCTGATACAATGCTTTGGCTGCGTTACTCCATATAAAATCACTCACGCTGATCTTAGTACGTTCACGTTGCATCGGCAACGTATGCCAGATGGTGTCCTGGGCGACAAGGCCCAGAGTGCCCATTATATAAATTATTATGTTCCCCGAACATAAGTGAACCACAGTCAAGGGGAGCTCTCCTCCTTGAATGGCTGCCAGCATATTCATTGCAATTGCGACAATATTCACTGTCAACTGCACTGTTATGAACTTGAAGTGACAATTACGCACCCATCGCCCATACCTTAAAAGTGTGGCTACAGAGTCAAAATCATCATCCATGATAACGAAATCTGAGCTCTCTTTCGCCAGTTGGGTACTTGGACTTTCCATGCAAATTCCTATATTAGATTCCTTCAATGCTGGTGCATCATCTGTGCCATCTCCAACAACTGCAACTACATGTCCTTTCTCTTTGAGGCATTGAACCATCAGGAGTTTGTGAAAGGGAGAGCATCTTGCCATTACAATGATTCTATCTACTTTCTCCAATCTTTGTTCAGGTGTGTAGTTTTCAAATTCCTGTCCTTCCATCACAGCTCCAACTGTGTCATTATCAAGGTGGAGTATGCCACATTCTGTGGCTATAGCTTTTGCGGTGTAAACATCGTCCCCTGTGATCAGTTTGACATTTATCCCCCCATGTTGGAAATCTTCCACTGCCTTCTTCACGCCTGGACGACATGGATCCTTAATACCCACAAGTCCTAATAGTGTGAGGCCATCCTCTTTTAACTCTGCAGCTTCTTCATGTGCAAAAGCAATGCACCTGAGTCTGCTGGCTGCCATTCCTTGAATAATTTTCTCAAATTCCAACTTCTTCATGTTGTCAAGATCGTTGATATTGCCAGAAGCATCATAGTATCTTGAACACATTTTAAGTAACATCTCGGCTGCTCCTTTCCAGTGCACGTGGATTTTATTGTCAGCTTTCCTTCTTATCAAAACTCCACTCCTTTTCTTTTCCGAATTGAAGACTTCCACATGGAGGGTATTACAATTTCGTTTCACTTCCTCCATCTTCAAGTCCAAATCCGAAACAGCCCATGACAGAATAGCCTTTTCTGTAGGACTACCTGTGAACTCATATAGATCATAATCTGATTTGGTCTTGTAAACACTACCTGTTGTGTTGAGAGCAACTCCTTCTCGAAATAATCCAAGAACATCTGTAGCCAGTAATGAATGAGCATGCTCTTCCATGGGTTGTTGGCCAAGCCAGAACTTGGTCACTTTCATCTGGTTAAGAGTGAGTGTTCCTGTCTTGTCAGCGCAAATTGTGGTCACGGAACCCATTGTCTCACAAGCAGAGAGTTTCCTCGCCATTGCCTGATTAGCCATTATTTTCTTCATGGAATAAGCCAGAGTCACAATCACAATTAATGGTAGCTCTTCTAGAATTACAACTACAACAATAGTAACTACGGCAGCTACGATGCCCATTACTGCATTTACTATGTAATTCAGTTTTGCACCCCCATTGAATTCCTTATTCTCGTTCTCATTTGTTGTGTTTCCAGTGAAGAAACCGATCAATAACACAACAAGAACTAGAAAAGCCATGGAAAAAATAACGTGTAGAATCAATGAAGTGAGTTTATTGAGCCGTAGTTGCAAAGGTGTTTGCTCCTTGGTGTCAAGGCTGATTGAACTCATCATCTGGCCCCATCTCGTGTTCACACCCACAGAGGTTACAAGCATTTTCGCAACCCCATCAACTATCATGGTCCCCGAGAATAAGAAGGGGTTCTTGCTGTTTACCTCCGCATGATCACTCTCCCCAGTCATGTTGGACTCGTCCACATGCAGAGAATGGCCTTCTAAGAATAACCCATCAGCAGGAACTTTGTCTCCAATCTTCAAGCAAACGGCATCACCTACTACGATTTCGAATGTTGAAATCTGTTGGCGCCGTCCACTTCTGACAACTTCAATTTTAATATCATTGCTGACTTCGGATAACTTGTCCAGTTGTCTGTTCTGCCGAAAAGTACTGATGGAAGACACAGCAATGGCAATAAAGACAACAACAAAGATGATTCCACCTACGTGCCAACCATCTTTAAGTCCATGTTCTTTGATGTTACAGCCAAGAGAAAGAGTGGCAAAAAGAAAAAAGAGGAGATTGATGGGATCCTTAGAGGATTCCCCCACGAAATGTAAGAAGCTTTTGGAATGTGGTTTAGGGTAAGTGTTTGGACCAAACTCTTCACGTCGGCGCTGAATTCCATTGGCATCATCATCATCTTGGATTCCATCTTCTTTGCTGGTTTTAAGAGCAGAAACTATGCCTTCCAGCCCACAAAATTTTCGAAGGCTCTCTAGATTTCTCTCTTTTACAAGCCCATTGAGAATAGTTCGATCAACACGGAAGTAGTTGTCGGAGTTGAAACCGACAGTGACAGAAGACGAAGGAGAGGAAATGAGAGAAGGCAAAGGAGGGGCCATCCTCGTTCGATGTTCTTGAGAGCAGAACAAGAGCAACAGAGAGCAAGGAGTTTAAACGAAACCAGTACGAAGAGGCCAAGCGCTCTGTGCAGTTAGTAGTCTCACGGTATTGGAAGATTGCTTGTGGTTTGATCCCGCTGGGCCAAAGCGGGGGCTTCTCCAATTTTTTTTTAAAAATTTTTCCAAGCAAGTGGTTGATGTCTTGCAAGATACCAAACTTTTAAAATCAGATGATATTAGAATATGTATTCAAATGACAACCGTGTGAGACTTTGGGAATGATAGTTACAATCCGATTTAGTTATCCATTTATGTTAAAAAAGTATAAATGCAAAAGTTGACAAATACGATATAATGTCGTAAAAATTATTTAAATCGTTGCGTGAGGGTCGTAAAAATGAGAAGACACCTTGTGAGAAGAAACTTGTACGAAGAGGCAATGATCCCTTGGCCAGCGAGTGCAAAGTGCTGAGTGGAGCTAATAGGTGCTTTGATCCCTTGACCAAAGCAGGGTCTCTTCAATTTTTTTTGTTTTTTCATTTAATTGTTCCCTCGTTATTGATGTCATAACCGTGTGAGACTTTCGGAATGATTGTTAAAAACAGACTTGATTATCAATTTTTTTTAAAAATAGTGCAAATTCCAAAGTTGACTAATAATAATACACACAGACTTCATTATCATATATATATATATATATATATATATATATCCCTCCCCTGTCATTACCTATACTTCACGCGGATTTGAAAGGCCAGGTCAAAAAAGAATATTTAAATAGTTGCGTAAGGGTTGGAAAAATGAGAAGGCACCTTTGAGGAAATGAAAAGGAATTCAGTAAGAAATGCTCGTTATAAAACAAAAGAAAGAATAATATTCATTTAAGAGGATGTTGATTATATGAGAAGTTCATATATCCGCCGGGGATTGTTCTCTTCATCTGTCGCTTGACAAAGTTGCAGCTACCTATCTGATTGGCAACCATGTCCATTTTGATGAGGAACTTGTACTTGCTCTACTTGCTCTTCCAAATAATGTATCAAATAGCGGTCCTGGGAATTATATATTTGAAGGGCGATTCAATCTTGCACACTAATGATGATGGGCAGAAGCAAACCTTCATCTTTAATGCTTGGGTTCTCTGCCAAGCTTCCTTGTTTACTAGTAGTGATAACATTGCCAGCAACGTTGAGAGTAAAGATCATTACAAGCGAACCCTGTGTGTGCGGATCGGACTAATAATTATGGTAGTGCTCATGTTGGGCTTGGTCAATGTTGCAGCAGGGATGAATGTTTTGAGCTGGGATCAATGGGGTGCCTGCATGGCAATTGCAGCTATGCCCTGGTTAATTGCATGGGTTTATTCTCAATTGCAGAAACTTCTGAAGTTTTCATTTCCCAAAAACGCAGACCCGAACTGTTCAAATGCTTGTTTCGATCGCAGATCCATCTATCATTCTGCATATACCACCGAGATAGGTGACAAAACTGAATTCCTTTCAACATAATCTATCTATTTGTTGGATCTTTTTCCTTTGTTGTTGTGTGTGATCTTATTGTTCAGGTCAAACTCAAAAGTGCAGCTTTCCCAGAATCGCCGCGGCGAAGAGGTATGCTTCCACCGTTGTAGCCACTAATTGAAGCTATTATCATTATAATATTTTTTTAAAATAAATAATTATATAATTATTTTTCAGTTTTAAAGGAAATTTAAATTTTGATAACATGGAAGTAATAAATGAACAATTCAACTAAGGAAATATGCGTTTAATACCACATTAAGTACAATTCAAAATGCCATAATTTGGTGCAAGGATGCATTTATTCAAATTTTATACTCATGATTTTTCAAAATTTATGTGCCATCTTATCATTAGAAAGCCTTCGACAGTAGAAGAAATAAGTTGTGTTTAGTGTAGTGTACAAGGCTCCACCTAATAAAAAAAAATTTAATTGTTGTTGTTGTAGTGTAGTGTACAAAGAGATGCATAATAATATAAATTTATATAATTTATTTTTATGTAATTTTTTGTGTGACATCATATTATATAATGCTATTCAATTAAATTAATTTTATAAATTGACCAATATATAAATCTATATATAATGATAAGGGTGGTGGAGATAAAGGTTGATAAAAAAAAATAGGATTGAGATTGTATAAAAAAAGAAGCAAATAACAAAACCCATATTTGCCCTCAACCTATTGATCTTTCTCACCTTTGTGAATCTTCTTCTCAACCATCGCCGTCTTGTCTCCCCTCAGTTTTATAGCTCCATCGCTGCTGCTCTATTCTCATCTTGTAGATAGGCGCATTTCTCTCCTGTTCTCTCACACCCTCTTGTCTGATAATTCTCTCTAGTGCCCAAAAGATTAAGTCTAGTGTCGAATAAACTAGCTTTGCTTTTCATTTTACTGCTCAATTTTTTTTTTGGGTTAAGATTCAAATTGAGTTTCATTCGCGGGGTTTTCAAGTCGAAGTGATCAAAATTTTTCAAATTGGAGAGAATTTCTAGTTTCAAGCATCCACGTGTGGGAAATTTTGGGGTAGATTGTGATAAAGAGAGCTTCGTAATCTGGGTTGAGACGTGAGAATGCCTGCAACGGAGTTTCAAGGTTTGTCTCCTTCATCGTTTACCCATTTTGGTCGTTCCCTTCTGAGTCTCCTTGGCGACTAGGTTCGCTCCATGGAAGCTTCCACACCTCCCTACTTCCAAAACGTCAGCTTAGAGCTAGAGCTCAAGTTGTTTCAGAAAGAAGTCACTGAACTATTCCTTGACCTCGCTTATAGTGGTCGAGATGATTTGCTTTCCCTTTCAGGGGCTGTAAAGCTTTTGGATTCCTTCCTTTGCTGCCATGAAAACTTTAGGGTTATTCTTCATAATCACGGAGCTCAAGTGCTCAAATTCCCAATGGATCGAATGGTAACTGATTTCTTCGAATGGAGTATGAAGGCTTTAGATGTGTTTAACGCAATTCATAATGGGATTTAGCAGATTCGGCCATGGCAGAAGCTTTCGAAGTGATTTGTGCATTGGACCATCAGAGAACCATTGGGGAGGGCCAATTTTGTCGTGCCAAGAAGGCCTAGTGTCAAAATAACATAATTTTTGTCAGATTTTGATCCATAATTTCTCACGTGAAATTATTGTGATAGGAGAGAGATAGATACAATGAGTTGTTTTTGCTTTTTTGTAATTAATTATTATGTGTCTATCTCTCTTCTGAAGATAATTATATTATATAAGATGATCCAAATATATTTTTATCTTATCTATTGTTTAACTAACATAGGATATGATTATATTATAAAATATATAATATTATACATCATTTATACTGTAGCATAAAAGTTAATCAAGTGGATTGCTTATCTTATAGTATTTTAAGACTCTTATTTTATATGATGCAACAGATAGAGCCTGAATCTTTTAATGGTGATTGAAAAAAGTCAGCCACTAAATTGCAATAGTCATACATTTTTTGTGGTGACTAATAAAAATTGACACCAAAAGTAAGACTTTCAATGGTGACATAAGTAGTGTTGCCATTAAATAACTTAAGTCGTCACCATACTAGATTTTGGTGATGATTACAAAATGTTGTCCCTTAAGTTATGGTAACGAAGCAATAGGTGACAACAAAAAGTCACCACCAGAGTTTAAGATGACGGCGTCTTGAGCATTAGTGACAACAAAAGTCGTCACCTTAGACCATTTTTTTGTAATGCAATGTTACTGGGACATGTAAAAATAAACAATAATTAAGTTTGCTTTAGCTCATTTCACCATTCCGTTTCGCTTAACTAGGCTTTCCCTGTCTAGAAGTTCATTTCACTCTACCTCGAAGTCATTTCTCTCAACCCATTCAAAGCTCTTCGTCCCTCTAATTTCTATCAGCTCATCTCTCGTCTTTGTGCAGCTCATTTGCAAGGATCAGGCTCGCCTTCCCCCTGGTTATCAAATTCACCTCTCCCTCTCATCTTTCTCTGCCCTGCTATAATCCCAACTCTATTTTTGTCTTTCCCTTTCGTTTTCCACTCTCACCTTCATGTCTTCATGACTTGGAGGAACTAGTTCCGATCATCCCCCTAGCCATTGTTGTGGACTTGCACATCGTCTCATGTAACATTGTTAGCTTTTTTTCACTATGTAAAGTATTTTCTTTCTTTTAGGGTATTTTTCTCTGATAAAGGTTACCTAGAGCACTCATTTTTAGAGACAAAATCATGATTAAGACTCGATTTGATGTTTTGGAGACATGAATTTTCTCTTGATATATATTATTGTAAGGTTCAATATATGGCTTAGAAGTTACTATGGAGTGTTATATGATGTGGATAATAAGTTGAAAAAGGTTTAGGCTAGATTCTGCATTATGTTATGGATTTTTGAAATTTTGGGACCTTTGGGCTAAGTGGAACTTTCATATGATATTAGTTTAAATCTCTGCATTCTCTTATGACTCTAAGGACATTAAAGGCTCAATCGCAAGTAACCGTATAATTTCTGGCAACGAGCTCAGATCCGAGTTTGTGTATTTTGGTATTTGTTCTGAGTGGATGCTACATATTTATATGCTTTCTTTTACAATTATTTTCTTAAATATTTATGATTTTATGATAATATATTTTTGTGAACTACGATTTTCCTGGGACAGTATTCATCGAGCCATATTTACAATTTATGCATTAATGTTTAAATATTATGATTAAAAGCACATTTTTGATTCACATTGTGAGAACAAATATTACGATATTTGCAATTATTTGTATTATTCCATACATGTTATTATGTTTAAGTGAGATTTTTGAGAAAGTAAAATATTTATCGAGTAGAACACTTTACTGTACCTTGGACAAGTGAAAATATTCAGCTTTAGCTATGTGATTATTATTTTCAGCTTTGAATGCGTGATTATTATATCATCTTTAACCGCGTGATATAAATTGACCATTCTCCCCGATAAGCATTCAATGATCCCTACACAGAAATATGATTATATATCATTTAAAATATTGACATTTAAATGTTTAAGTGATGGATTTGAAAATGAGATATTTCGTGGAAGCATGTTGTACTCATCAAGGGTATTTCTAAATTAAATTCATTCATTCTCACCCTTTTGTTGTTAACTACATTTATTTGTTTTTATCTACATTGGGTTTATATAATTCATTCCTTTCAATTTTCATCATATTTTTCAGCTCTAAGTTAGCCTAGCCATCCTACACCTGACTCTTAGGCTTACCACCCTCTTTGTGAGGCAAGCAATTCTGGAGGAAGCAAGCTTGACAATGGACAGACTAAATTTGCACTCACACAGGGCCTATTTTGTCAGTCTTGTAATTGAAGTATTTATGTTACCTAATCTATGTTGGATGAGTTGATTCCCAAGTATTTTGATTTTTGAGAGTTGAATTCTTATTCTAGTTATTTTGACCGGTTGTACTTTTGTTCCGTTCTAAGAGAAGATTTCGTCAAGATTTCAATAAATTTGAGTACCATAATTTAAAGATTTTCGAAGTTGTGTTTACATTTCCAACATGTTTGGTTAACGTGTGGAGCCATCAAAACCAGTTCAACTCACCGAATTGATCTGTTTAGTTGAGTTGGCATTTTGTCAATTCATTTAAATGCGGATAAATTTAGTTTGGCTTTCTTAACTCATGTGTTGGCCCTTTTTTCTAAACTTGACATGACCACATCCAACTGCCATATGGCTATAGGTTGAATGGGAAAACAAAAGTGAGCTATTAGTAAATTAGTGTCTAGAATTTTTTTTTCATGTGAGCTTAGAGAGAAACATGAAGAGAGGGAGAGAAAGAAGGAAAACAAAATTGGGGAAGCTACAAGGAAAAAAGGAAAACCGTGAGAGTCGTGACAACTGGTCCTTGTTCAGCATTAGATTCATCCTAATTTCCCACAGTACTTTCATCAAATTTTACATCACAACTAACAACAATTTCCAAGACTTCAAATTAAAATTTCTGTATCTTTTTTACTAAGTTCTGTAGCCCAAGAATATTCTTGTTTTCAACATTTTCTTCTAATTTGTGCCTTTTTTTGCTGGAACATGGATGTAGGAAAGAGAACTAAACACTTTCAAATGATTGACTGAAATTTATGATTAATCCATGCTTCCAACAGTGTCATATCTTTGACTGCTCTTGTAGGCAATTATTCTACAAATAAACAGCTGTGTTCACAGCTTCTGCCTAAAATTTCTTAGGCATGTCAATTTTAGATAGACATCTCCATAACTGTTCTATTATTTCTTTCAAAAACTCTAGCCAACAACCAGCTGGTGTTGTGCACCTTCATCTTCACATTTCTCAAATTTGTTAGAGGTGTATTCATTGTCTCTATCAGATCTCAAGTGTTTGATTTTGCAACCACTTTGAGTCTTAACAAGATTTTTGAATTTTTGAAGACATGAAGCACATCAAATTTTTGTCTAAGGAAGTACACTCATGTCATCCTTATGAAATAATCAAATGAAGTTCTGGTTTTGACTCAAAGAGAGTGTCCATAAGACCAAATATTTTGCTTGCCAAGTTGACAAGGTTCGCAAACATCATGACATATGTGAATGGGACACAAATTTCTCACCAATTGTCTGTCATATAAAAATTCAATGCATTGAAATGATAATGGCTAAATCTTTTGTGCCACAACCAAGTATCATCAACTCTAGCTTTAAGGGCTTCATTAAAATTTTATCATTTAAACATGAAACTTTTGTTTTCCTTTGCTAACTTGGCAATATTCTTACTAGAGGGATCATAAATGGTGCAATGATTATTTTAAAAAACAAGTGAATAACCATGTGTAACCATTTGAGGCAAACTCAGCAAGTTTTGATCAAGTTCAGGTACAAGTAAGATATTTTTTTTTTTGGTATGGGAACCAAGTAGGTATCCTCTGACTGATAGCCAGAGACTAATCCTCCCCGAGACCTTGAGATCACTGAAGTGGGTATACCTCTCCCAACAAATTCTTTTTCATACATACGGCCTGGATCGAACCCAAGCACTACAAGAAATTTGACCTTCGGTGGCGACTTTTTTCGCCACTGAAAGTTAAAAAATCGCCACTAATAACTTTTCGTGGCGACATTTCGCCACTAAAAAGTTGCCACCCATACGACCGTCACTAAAACTTTCTGTGGCGACAAAAATATGTCGCCACCAATAATTATATCTTCAGTGGTGACAACTTCGAGCGCCACAGAAACTACATTTTTAGTGGCGACTTATGTGGCCACCAAAAAAAAAAATTTGCCACCAAAACTAAAAAAATCGCCACTAAAAACTAGTAATTATACCTTTAGTGGCGACTGTCTGGTCGCCACTAAAGGGTTTTCAGTGGCGACTTTTGTAGTCACCACTGAAGGGGCTTCAGTGGCGACTATAATAGTCGTCACTAAAGACCCTTCAGTGACGACTTTTGTTGTCGCCACTGAAGGGGTTTCTGTGGCGACTGAAAAAGGTTGCCACCAAAGACTTTTTAGTGGCGACCTTACATTTGTCGCCACTAAAAATATTTTTTTCACATGTTATCACGAAATCCCAGTTTTAGTGGCAACAAAAAAAAGTCGCCACTAAAACCTTTATTTAAATTTTTTTATTAAAATTTGTGCAATTGATATTATAAAATTATTTATATTTTTTTATTTAATTTTATATTTAAACTATATTTTATAATAAAAATCTAATAATATGTAACAAAAAAAACTTAAAAATTAATACAATATTTTTCTTTAATATATATATATTACCAAAATCAAGCATAATTGTCATATATATAAATAAAAAAAATTATTTTATACAAAATAAAATGAGTATAGATACGGTGTGAATTACATATAGAACACAAGAAGAAGATTATCATACTTGCCAAGAATTTGGCTGTAGTATAGATAAGGACAAGATTAAACATACTTTAAATACAATTTGACAATAGACACGCAATACATGCAAGTTTCGTGAAAATAAAATAAAAGACTAAATCCAATACAAATTTGTGACTTTGACTAAGACCAATGTATATTTAGGTTTTTCTTGTCGTATTCTTGATCATACTTGGCAATAGATATGAAGCCACCATCAGCATCCCCATCCTACACGTACACAAAGATTAGAATCTTTCAGAAAAGGCGTCCTATTAATTCAACATAAAAAAATGTATATCAATGCAAAATCAATTACTCATAAGATATAAAGAGGCCATTATTGCAAATAAAATTGAAATTGAAATTGAAATTCTACATTTTTGTAGGAAATACAATTTTTATTGTCAATGTGGATAAAACGATTACTCTTTATAGAATAGTTTGTTAAAAATTTAAAAAAAAATTGTATATCTGTTGCATTACAATCAAAATTTGTTAAGATTTATTTGTGTACCTCAATTAATAAAATAGTAGCATTTGGCATACAAAATGGAAATAAAAATATCAAGAATCTAAGCATGTATACAAACTATACCCTACCTCAGGTGATGTTGGGTCAAAAATAGTTATCTAGGTAATTACCATAAAAGTGAAAGAGGAAAGAAAGCTAAATTATCAATGAATTTAGATGCTTTTGGTTTCACTCTGAAAATGGTTAGCATAGTCAACTACTATTCTCTGGAAGAGAGCTTGAACCATTTCAAAAATTTCATTGAAGTTTAAAATGAGGAAAGTGAGGTATAAATTGAATAAGTGCATAATGAAAGAAAAAAAAAAAAGCAGCAGTTTGGCCCAGACGTTTAGGGAAATAATGAATTACACATTCCTCACCTCAGTATTCTCTTCAAGAATTCTAATCATAAGTCCTGTCAACCTATGGGAATTGGATACTAGTTTCAACTGGATGCATTTCTGAGCTAAACTGTACATGCTTTCCATACCCTGGTTGCAAAAGGAGAAAATGATTAAATAGAGGTCCATCTTATGGAAAAAAATACAGGGAGAGCATCAATTAACTAGTGACAACAATAAATATAAGATTAGATAATTAAACAAGTAGATCAAAGTTACCATTGTAAATAGTCTGATGTACAGAAAATAGGAAATATACAACTCTATCCACTGACATGTTGCCATGCAGAGACTCTCAATGTTACCCAACATTGTTTGAAGCATGTTTTTCAAGTCCAGAATACACTGCAATCCAGCTTAGTGATTTATTCCTTCCATTTCTCCCAAGCCTATAATATTAAAATGTGCCTAATTTTTTAGCAGTAGATTCAGGATACAAGCAAGGCATTTTGGAAATAAGAACAACGACTGCCTCTAATAATCCATTCTCTTTGCTACTCCATAGCTGCTTTGGGACTTTTTTTTATTGGTGAAAAAAAAAGCCTATGCCTACTTTCCCTACGTGTATATCAATTACCAAACTTTGAAAACAACATGACAATATATATATATATATATATATATAAAGTGTACAATATACCACATCACATAACAGGATTTATAGGGAAAAGAACATGACAATCATAGGACAAGAATCATATTTCTGAAGCTTTAGCAAATAACAAAGTGAAAGCATTAACGATCATATATAGGTCCACATATATACTATGTGATAATTGAAAATTTGGACATGAATTGGTAGAGTTTGTGCGAGAAAGAACAAAGGACTGTGAATAAAAGAGATAGAATAGCTACAAAGAAGTTAAGTTACTACAACAGTTTAGAGAAAGTGGAATCAGAACCAAGATTTTCCTTTATATAGTAATATAGATAAAACTGAAATGTGAACCAATCAAATTATATGAACTACTATCTTGCAATGCAAGTTCATCATATGGTTGATACATCATAATAGAAGCATTACCTGAACAAACGAAGCTGTGTGCCCATTTAACTGCATAATGTGCTCAGTTTCCACAAAATTAGCGACATATCTATCAGAATCAGCTCCTCTTCTCAACATCCAAGTTCCGTTCAGGTAGTAAGAATGGGTCAAGCTGCATCCCCAGAATAACATATATTACTAGTTAGTAATGTAATATAAAAATGCATAAGAACTGAAGAAAATGAAAAAGTAGACTAAAATTTACCACAAGCCCACATTGTTATCGATGAGCACTTCGAGCATATAATTGTTCCATAGGAATCGAGGCTCTACCTGTGACAAAGCATCTGGTGGCATAAGCAGAATAATAGGGGAAAATAAAAACTGCAGAAAGAATCAATTCAAACTAAACATGTTCTAAACAAATTTCAGGAAGTATTGTAAGCACAAGAACCTGAGACTGCTTTCTTAAATGTGCAATATACCACATCACAGCAACTTAGATCCAAAACTCCAAATTTAAACATCACTTTAACTACATATCCAGGTGATTTTCCTTTTTTCCCCCTTTTTTCTATAACCAGTAACTTTCTAATATATCCATATGGCTTGCAATAGGAAGAACAAAATCCTTATTAAATCCAAATGTTGCCCACCAGCAGCAAATCCGCAAAAGAAAAAATAGAGCCGACATTCCACCATTGAATTTAATGCCATAAACTTATGAAAACCAATTTTGTTCATTCCTTCTCTTTCTCTGCCATTCATTTTAAAAGAGAAGGTTTCCTCTCACCTAAAGAATGGATCAGAGAACAATTGCAACCACGACATTACTGGGAAAACTAGTATAGATTTTCGCAACTCCACCCTAGTTGAAGACTTTCGCTCAAAATGAAAACCATCTAAAAAAAATATATGTTGGATCCATTACGAATGTATTGTCCTAGAAGACCATCACCCAACCATAGAATGTTGTTTTTAGAGAATCAAACCTTAAATCCCCCAAAAATGCTTTACATACCAGTACCCAAGGAAAGCTCACGACTGAGGAATTCGTAGGTAGGCTGACGGCGAAAGTTTTCTCATCCGAAGGTGCGTCGATGGTGAACCTCAATTCGCAGCTACTTTCTTGTTGTAGCCATGGTGTTTTGTTGCAGGGCCTTTACTATTGTACCCATCGTGTACCGTTGCAGCTTCTTGCCAGTGTTGTGCTTAGGTGATGGTAGTATGAAAATAAAAGGCTGGTGCTGATTTTTGGGGAGGGAAATTTTGGGGGAGGGGTTATTGTTCGCGGGAGTGAAAATTTTAAGGGGATATGCGCGGGGTTATCACTTCTCAATTCACAACACTGAGTCATTTTTTATTTTGGAGGGAGACGATCAAAAAATTTGGAGGGAAGCGAATAAAAAACAAAAAATAATAATTAAATTATTCCATCTCTAAATTTTAAAGTTAGACATAAAATTTAAAGAGTCAAAAATTGTATCTCTAGATTCTATCTCAAAAAATAATTTAAACATTATTTCAAAAATTAGATATAAATTTAAAGATGAAAAATTTAGATACTCAATTTTTACGTCTTATTATTTTGAAAAGTAGTGACAAATTTTTTTAAATTTGATTTTTTTATCTCTAAATATATTATTTTTAAAATTAGAGACGGATAATTAAACATGAAAAAATTTCGTCTCTGAATACGTCTCTAATAATTTTTTAAAAATTGTTCACAAAAATAGAGATGGATATGTAGAGACGGAAATAATTCAGTCTCTAATTCCGTCTTTAAAAGTAAGTAGAGACGAAAAATATAAAAAACAGGAGTTTTTTGTCTCTAAATTCCGTCTATATTTTTCAAAATTTCTCATCCATCACTAAATTTTAAAATCTATCTCTATTTCCGTCTCTGTTAGAGACAGAAATTATTCCGTCTCTAAATCATTTTTTTCTAGTAGTGTAATTCCACCAAACTAAAGCAGTTATGCCTATTTTACTAATATGACGTTTTGTGTCAATGGCCTATTTTACTAACAAAATAAAAAAGGATGAACTGAATTGAGAATTAGAGCTTGCAAAGTCATGGTGACAAAATTTATTTTATTACATTTTTTGGTTGACTTAAAAAATTTAAAACTAATTAATAATTAAAATATTAAAATATATATTCCTTTAATTATAAAATAGTTTATCAATAATCAATAAAATACAAATACATCACTAATTGGATATATGAATGATGGATAGTGAAGGGTACTTTACTCTTTTTATTTTTTTATTTCATTGCACTTTTTCACTCTTAATCAATTTTTTAAAGTAAAGTCATCTCTTATATAAGAGAAAATCCGTATTTCGTAGGAATCAAGTGTGCAGTCAAATTTATTAACAAAACACAATAAATCAATAGAATAGAATTTAAATTCTCATTCTATCAACTTATTTTTACAAATCAAACGAGACCCAAATTCTTTCTTTAATGATATTTAATTTATGTTTTAAAGAATGGAGACGGAATTAAAGATAACAAATTTAGGGATGCAATTTTTTCATCTCTAAAAATAATTTGAATAATCTTTCAAAAAAATAGAAACAAAATTGGGGACAAAAATTTAACGACAAAATTTTTTGTTGTTAAATTTTGTCTCTAACAATAATTTAATTATTATTTTAAAAAGTTGAGATATAATTAGAGATGAAAAATTTATTTTAAAATTTTTTCTCTAATAATAATTTAAATATTATTTCTAAAAGTATAATAGAATTAAAGATAAAAAATTTAGATATAAAATTTGTTCTTCTATAAATTCCATCTCTGACAATAATTTAAATATTATTTTGAAAATTAGAGATGAAAAATTTATAGACGAAATATTTCGTCATTAAATTCCATCTCTACCAATAATTTAAATAATGTTTCGAAAATTATAGACAAAAAATTTATATACATAACACATTATATTCCTTCTTTACATTTTTTATATGTTGTATCTTCATGTATTTATACATTTATACGCAATACTAATTCATTTTTTGGGCTAAATGTGGAGGAATGACAGATCTTCGGACCCTCAAATTTTTTATTTAATATATAGAACAAGATTTTTAATTGTTACATAATAATAGGGTAATATATATACATAAATAAAGTTATAGTTACTTATTATAGTGCTTTAGTGGAGAAAAAGTTAGTTTGGGCGCAATTATCAAATATCCACCTCACCGTCATAGTATATAAACTTCAAAGAGCTACCCTGCATTCTATACTATGACTTTGAGTTTTATATAGTCATTTTTGACACACACAAAAATTAGAAATCATAGTTGAAATTTTAGAATAACCAACAACAGTTCCTATTAAAGCTGTGCTAGTGCCATCATATATTAGAATTTTTAATAAAATATTATAAGAAAAAAATGTCATCTTTTCATGACAATTGATATCTTGTATTTAATACATGAACCATTTTAAATTTTTGTAATTATTAAAGAAAAAGAAGAAAATCTATTCTTAAAATATATGAATGGAGAATCAGAATATAGGTTTTGCATATTTTAAATATATATATATATATATATATATATATATATATATATATATATATATATATATATATATATATATATATTCAATTTTATTTTTTAAACTTAATTTTTATCAATTTAATCTCGTAAGAATTAATTAATTAATTGTAAAAATGTCTTCAAATTTATTTTATTTGTAAATATTTAACAATTTTTTTTATAATTAAAGCAAAGCTAAAGTTTAGTTAAAATTTCATTTTAATTAGTTACAAAAATTTATTCAATTTCTATTAATATAGTTAATGCACAATTATTTATACAAGAAAAATAATTTTTTAAGTAATATGTATAAAAATACAACTTCAAAAAATTTTAATTCAAAATAAATTTTTAATAGATTAAAATAAAAAAAATGATCTTTTAACTTTAAAGTTTTAAATTTTGAAAATTTTTGATGATTAAGTAAAATTGAAACAAACCCTTTATTATTAAAATAAATTAAAATAACAAAAAAAAAAGATAGAACGTCCCAACAATGTGCATTTCACGTATTTTCTTACTTAGTATAAATAAGAATTTATATGGTTGAAATAAATATATAATTATATTAAATTTTTCTCTATATTAATCAAAAGTTTTTTTAACACTCTCAACAAAACAATCTTTTAAAAAATATAAATTTTTATATAATTTATATAAAAACTTTAAATTTTATGCATATATTAAAAATAAATTAAAGATAATTTTTTTTTAAAAAAGTAATTTTACCTTTCAGTGGCGATTTTATTTAAATCGCCACTAAAACCTTTCAGTGGCGATAAATAGTCGCCACTGAAGACAAGATTCAGTGGCGACTTCACATGTCGCCACCGAAAGTTTATTTTCAGTGGCGATTTAAATTAAATCGCCACTGAAACCTTTTCGGTGGCGACAAATAGGCGCCACTGAAGCCAAGATCCTGTGGCAACGTCACATGTCGCCACTAAAACCTTTTTGATGGCGACAAATAGTCGCCACGGAAACCAGGATTTAGTGGCGACGTCAAATGTCGCCACGGAAAGTGCACCTTTTGCCCAAAAAAAAATTTTAAATCGCTTTTTACCCCATCTTTCGTGGCGACATTATTAAAGTCGCCACTAAAAGTGTGCTTTTTTGTGGCGACGTGCTTATGTCGCAACTAAAAGCATAACTTTCAGTGGCGACCCTAAATATCGCCACTGAATGTAGCTTTTAGTGACGATTTTAAAAGTCGCCACGAAAAATTAAATTTCTTGTAGTGAAGACAACATGCTTAAGGGACCCAACTATCTACTAACTGTGCTCGGACTTATTGGTAGGTACAAGTAAGATATCTAAAATAAACTTAGTATCTCTCTTTGTAGAGATTGCAATGGTGCCTTTTTGTAGAAATTCTAGGGGTGCCTTTTCTAGCCAATTTTACAAGAACTTTATTGCCCATTCTGATAGAGACATTGTCAGAGGTATTCAACTCATTAAAAATATTTGCATTGTTGGTTATATGATTGATGCAACCACTATCAATAATTCATGCTTGCTTGCTCTCAACATTAGATTATAGTGTCGCCACATAGATGATCATTGTCTTCTTTACAATCAAACATATCAACTTGTTATTTGGTTTGTTTTGTTGTGAAACTTGATTTTGCTTCAGCCTGAAAAATTTCTCAATAGAGCTGAATTTTTTACATTATCAACACTGCATCTTGGTCTTGTCTGTTTGGTTCTATTACATATACCACATGGAGGAAAATTTTCCTTTTTGTCTTAATCTTTTGAACCTACAGCCCTTTACTAGAATCTGCAGTAGCTAGCTTTTAACCACCCCTTTTGAAATTAGAGGCCTTTGGTTTATGTTTTGATCAAAATGCCCCTTAAAGTGTATTATTAGATCTTTTACTAGTTCTTTGTTTATGAGTTTATAAGGTACCTACTAACTCAATTGTAGTTAACGTAGATAAATTTATACTTTTCTCTATATCAACAACAACAGTATCAAAATTTTCAAGTGAGCTAATCAACATTTTATTCTACCACATATTGATCAGAAAATTTTTCACCATATATACAACTTCATTTGGATAATAATTTTTGAACTCGAAGAATAATCTTGCATATTTTCAGAATTTTTCATACTTGAATTTTCAAAATCTCTTCTTATGATTTGAATTTGACAAGTTTTATCTTATTTGTGCCTTGGAATTCTTCTTTTAGAATTTTCTATACCTCCTTTGTTGTAAAGATAGACATGATTCTTGGAAAACAGAATCAGATATGGCGCATTGCAAGAAATAAATAGCTTTTGCATTCTTGATGGCTTTCCTTATGCCCAGCAAAGATTCACACTTCTTGAACTAAATCTTCGTACCCACTTTCTACAATCTCCCATAAATCATTATCCATGAGAAAATATTTCATTTATACACACATTGTTTTCATCCAAAATAATATCTACGAACAAGTTCGTTTAAGTACAAGTGTACACTATCGTTGTTAAATAATAAAATTTCTCTATAGGTGACTAGAGAGTATTGTTCCTATGAGAATTAATGTTATTAAAAGTTGTGCTTATACGAATTCTAATTCCAATTGAATTAATTAAAAATTTTCGCAATTAAGAATGTATAGAAAGTAAGTTTTTTGCAAGAAAATTCAATCACTCAAAATCTAGGGTTTCTGATTTCATCATAATAAATATCTTGAAGTTTTAATCTTTTTAATTTAGAAATTATAATCTAATTGAGAGTCAAGTTATCCTAATTTATCCACTAGTCTTTTCTAAGATCTAACAGAAATATCACTAGATACTAATTCACTTTGTCTACATGTGAATTAAAATACCTAAAGACTCATTTAAGATTTATGGTACTCAATTATGATTGTGCAAACCATGCAAGTGTATCCCTACCTTATATGCAATATATGGTAACTACACAATAACTTAAACACACAAACATTTTGATTAACAGACTATTTAATTAGCTAGTGGCTAATTAATTTGAAGCATTAATAACCATGTAGTAACTTAATCAGGAAAAATTGAAAAATACAAGGTTTATAATTTGGTTACATTGTAGCCTTAGAAAATAAACTTATGTCATAGCTACAAAATAAAAAATATTAAAAAAATATGTTCAACAGAAAAATATAGAAAAGATAAATTGGTGGAGTCAGAACTCTGGTCTATGATTGGGTTGTAAAATCTTCTTCTCTAGGCTAGAAATATTTTTCATTTCATTCTGTCTCTCCAAGTTGTAAATTTCGTAGTCCAAAGATCCTTTCTAAGATTTCCTAAATGTCTTTCAATCCAATTCAAATTCTTTTTTAAAAAAATTCAATTTTCATCCTAGCATTGCGACACTAAGATCAAGTGTCTCAACACCAGATCTCTCAAAACTTAAAACATGAAAGTTTTATATATTTTTCTTAAATTTTCATAGCATCTTGAATCATCTCAATTGAAACTAAGATGAGAGAGTTATGCCTAAATTAGTGAAGCAACATCGAAGTTGTTCAAAATATGCAATTTTTGCTCCTTTTCTTTAATCTTCTCTAATTTTCACTCAATTCTTCATCTTATTTTTACCTATAAAATAAACACACAATCACACATAAAATTGAAAAGAAAAATACTAAGCACTAACACAAATCTAATTCAAGTATTTAAATTATGAGTATAAAATTCACTTATCACAAAACCTTTAAGAACAATCCCTAGTTGACATATGAACTTCCTATATCATTATTAACATCCTCTTAAAGAGAATTATTTTTTTATGACAAGCCTTACATTTTAGTTCAAACATCATTGCAATACTTGGTTTGGGCTATTGTTGTCATTTATTCTCTTATTTCTTCTTTATTGTCTGACTTTATGAGAGTGTCCTTATTCTGTTTAGAAATGTTTCATCTCTTTAGAGTAAGATTTTTTGTGTCCATTGATAAAATCTTTGAATATTTACTTTTTAATACACATAATCTCAACAATAATAATGGATCAAAAGGAAAGAAGAATTGTAGAAGACTTAACCTTTAAAAAAGGTTAAGAGGTGTGCAACCTCTTCTTGTATGTCATATATTCCATGGTTGATTTTTAAAGTGGAGTTATATATTCTTCTAAAGTTTTAGTTTAATTCATTGACTTCCAAAACTTCAAATTTGTTGGTATTTCTAAATTTTAATGGTCTTGATTTTGAGAAGATGTTCTCATTAGTATGTATTTAGTCTTTTATATTCAGAAACATGTGCATATTATATCTATCGTATTTCCATCACAACTCATAACAAAAGTGGGATACATCCAAATTCAATTGGCATGAATTATCTAGGCCATGTCAATTTGGGGTTCGATATAATGTTTCTTTGGTAATTGTCCATTAATGACTAGTTAACTTTGATACAACAGCTCTACTTAATTTTTGCCAATTTTTTTATCATTTAATTCTTGCTACAACTCTCATTTATGATGTTTAGAGCTCAAATATTTAGGGTGTTTTTGCATCTTGGATGAGTAGTGCTACTGAAAGTCCTTTATTTTAGTGTGTAATGTTTAATATGGTTGAATTGTTCACCTTTTTTCTTTCATATGGTCAGTTATTGTAGCAAAAAGTTCTTTATGCATAATTATGATGGTATTACTAATGCCACTATTGATTCAAACAAGTTGTCTATTTGGTAAAACTATATTGACCATTATTAGACAATATGTTTTGGTGGAACTCTATTTCAAATGTTGTATGGGTATCTAGTGTCTCCAAACAATTCTATAGAATTGCATAGAACACCATTAAGCATTTCCTATAGAAATAGCTCTCAAGGACCAAATTAGCATGCGTGCAATTGATATGCCTTTAAGTTATTGAAGGCTTTGAGTAGTTCTAACCCATTAAAACACATAGGGCTTTTTGTAAGCCTAAATTATCAACATGCTAATCAGCATTACCTGAGTTGTAAGTGTGCATATTGAGACCATGCATGTCTGGAAAATCTTTAGAAGACCTAAAAGTTGGCATATCAAAATTGAAGGCATTGAAGAATATATTTCAAGTTTTCATAATAGAATCAGCTTGCGAGTCTGAAATAATAACAAAGAAACATAACACATTCGCCACTTTCAAATTATGTATTTGTTCCTTTGTAGTACTTTTCTTAGGACAATGCTTCATTTTCATTTAAAATTTTTCTCTTTCCTTCTTAATATAATTTCTTGTCCTGTCAAATAGGAATATACATTGATCAAAAGGGGAATAACACATGTTTTCACTTTTTTGTCAAAAAACAATGTTCAAACTATGGTTAAATGATGATTTCTCTAATGGAGGATGATCTTGGAGGGGCAACGAACAATCCTTCATTCTCTTTCCCTTTATGTAAAAACTCCCAAATAAGGGGAAGGTCTGATTCCAACCTTCTCTTTCCTTCCTTTTTTCTCAATTCAACTCAATCCAACATAATTTTAAAGCCAAATTTGGGGTCGAGAGTTACAAAAAGGCTTCAGTCATAAACTGTAAAGTTAGTAACAACAAGTGTAAAGACATCAGACGTAGGTATATATCTAACTTGTGCAATAGGAACAACAAAGCCAAAAATAACTATTTTAGCACTTAAGCTCAAAGGGTTATAGTTACAAAATAAATCTGAGTAACTATTTTGAATACTCAAAACTCCCACGTAGACAAATACAATACCATAAAATGCACACAAACACACACACACAAAAGAGAAATGATGACTTATTGTTGTTTAATGAATGCATAAGGAAGGGAAAAATAAAAATGAAACATACTTTCACAATGTTACATGTTTCCCTTGGGTTCCCATAGAAATTCCCTAGCCATAATGATCATGATCCTATCCTTGAGAAGGATTTTAAGATTCACATGGGAGATGCAAATAGCCAAACAATATTGTACAACTTTACAAAAAGGTTATAGCTTCAAGAAAATTATCTAACGATTCCATATGTAAGTCACAAAGGAAACTACTATAAAATTTATGTTTATGTCTTAAGAAACTTTGAAGAACAGGCTAATGAATATCCTCGTACTAATCAATCTTCTTAGAATATCTACATAAGCATAACTTATCTTAAAATACTTAGTTGAATAGGCAGAAAAAAAGTTCATCCTTAACAAATATTAATTTATTTCTACTTAATTAAGTAATTTCTGATGTGGTAGCTTATGTTCAAACTAGAATGTTTTGGCAATAGGCATCAAGTTTTGTCTGAACACCAAGATGGTTATTTGACTTTTCTTGACATATTCTGGCTACTCATTTGTGTGATTCAGTTTCTATAAATATTGCTGCTATTTTAAAATGGTCATATGTTGTACTAATATGTTGATTAAATAAAGATTGAAATTTTTGCTTTATTTCAGTTGAACAAGGTTGTTAGTGAACCAAGAAGTGTAGGAGTGGCGAATGGAACTTAATAGAAAGTAAGTTGAACAATTGTACAAATTTATTAATTCACAACTATACTTTTTCAATTTTCTGAACTTGAATATTATAAATTATATTTATTTAGATATTGTACTAGAAATTCTTCCTTTCATTTGTAAGTTAACTCTTGCTTGATGGTCATTTCTACAAAGTGTAAACTAAACTAGTTGCAGGTTTAGGATTAGTCTAATATTTCTTGTTGTTACTAGTGCTATTTTTTTTGTATATGGATTAAAGGTTTTGGATAGAAAAAAGAGGGAAAAAATTTGTGGACTTGTGTTGCTTTTTTAGTGATTTAGAATACTTGGTTGGAAAGGAATGCATGTATGTTCAAGGGCATCTATTTGTCTTTAGATATCTTATAGGATATGATAACTTTTATGGCCTCTCTTTAATGTTTATCTCATGGTCTTTAAATAGAACCTCTTTCTTAAGTATGTAGAGGAATTGGGTAACTTTGCTACATGTTTGAATTTCTACTTTTTATTTTCTGCAGTTTTTCCTTTGTAGTTTGTTTCTACTACTTATTTTTCAAAAAATAGTGATAATAATCTGTATATTATGGAATGATCATAACCTATACAGTTCCCAACCACGACATACAACTATACTTGATGTTTTAACTTTAAACCATGACATATAACTATACTTGCTAATAAATTAGTACAGGGCACTATCTAACACTATCGAGTCCATAAGATTTTCAGCACAAGACCTAGGAGGTGTTGACTTGACATCCATGCTCACTAATTATCAAACCAACTCTTACTAGCCATTTTCTAACTTGTTATTTCTTAGAAGATATGAAACAACACTCTTATTAAATGTCATTTTATTTATTTGTTAAATAAATAAACAATGAAGGAGTCTAAGATTTGAGGCATGGATGATCTCAATGCCTTCCATTTCTTCAATTTTCTCCTCTTCATATGCCCTAAAGCAACCCTTGTACATGATAGATAAACTATGGTGTTTGAGTTAGCTCTTGAAGGTCTTTGTAACAAGTTTTGATCCTAAGAATTCTTCATTTATGCTCTCTTCTCTTTATATTCCCTAAACCTTAAGAATTTGTTTACGGTCTCTTGGTATAACATGTTCACATTCTAATAATTATTTTTTGTCACCATGATCCTAACAAACTCTTTGAATTGCTCTTTTTCTAGTACATTTGTCAACATGATTCTATTACTTTTCTCGATATGATTTCAATTCTACTACTTTTGTCAACATGATCACATTCCATTCAAGCAATGTGCATTTTATCTCATCTAAACACATTGCTATCTCTTTCTTGATTGCTCGCTTTCACTCAAATCAATTTTCTAGGGAATATTATGAACAAGATTTGGTTGAATGTTAAGAATAGTTTTGATCCAAGATACATATAAGGGGTGGATCATTTTCTCGAGTGGGCATATAGTGAATTAAGGGAAGGAAGTAGAATTAGGTGTTCATAAAAAAAATGGAGAAATGTGGTGTTCAAGGTGAGACACGAAATACATTTTGATTTGTTGAAGAATGATTTTTTTGGAGTCTTAAAAAGTTTAAGATCTTTATGGAGAAGTTGTACAGACAACTTCATATGCCCCTAATGAAGGTAATGTTGAGGAGGATGACATAGCTAGGATGATACATGATGCATATGGAGTTGTGAACCTAGAGAAGATGAATACTAGTGTAGAAAATAACAAAGAGTCAAATATGCATGCTAAGAAGTTTTACCAATTACTAAAAGATGCCAAAACAAGTCTATATCCAAATTGTAAGAAGATATTAAAGGTTTCATTCATCATTAGTCTACTTAATCTAAAGTGCCTTAATCATTGGAGTAATAAGTTTATGGACATGTTGTTGGACGATGCTAGAGGAAGCCTAAGTACCTAATTTCTACTCTAAACCCAAGAAGATGGTTCAAGACTTAGGGTTAGACGACACAAAAATAAATGCATATAAGAATGGCTACATTCTAAATAGAAAATAACATACTAATGCACTATCATGTCCTAAGTGCAAGTTGTCTAAAGGAAAATCAAATGGACACAAAGGTGAGAAAGAAGCACATAAAAATGCTACAGTTTTTCCAATGAATCCTAGGTTACAAAGACTATACATGGTATGACACATTGTTAAAGACATGAGGTGGCACAAAACGGAAGGTGTTAACGATGGTGTGTTAAGGAACCCAGCTAACTTCATTACTTGGAAGTCTTTTGATGAGCAACATCCTAATTTCTTAGTTGATCCTAAAAATGTTAGGATGAGTTTAGCAAATGACGGCTTTTGACCATATAGAAATATGGGTGCCAATCGTAGTACCTAGCTTGTTGTTCTTATACCATATAGTTTTCCCCTTTGGAAATGTATAAAACAACCATACTTCATGATGAAACTTATTATCCCAAACCCTAAGTCTCTAGAGGTAGAGACATATGATGCTCATTCAAAGTCAAATTTTAGTATGTAAGCTACTATCATATAGACAATAAATGTTTTTCTTACATATGATAATCTTTTAGGGTGGTTAATGAAATGAAAAATTAGCATGTCCTTGTTGCCACAAATATACCCAGTCTATATCATTGAGAAGCAAATTATGTTACATGGCTATCGTCGTTTATTACTAGACAATCATCCATGGTGTCAGAATAAGAGGGCATTTAATAGTAAATTGAAAAACAATGTCACACCTACATATTTGATTGATGAAGAAACATTTGAATAACTACAATACTTATCTAACATGATATTCGGAAAAGGTAACAGGTGAATGTGTGACCAATTTAGTGTTGCCCATAATTGGAAGAAGAAAATTTCTTCGAAATGCCTTATTGGAAAACACTTTTACTATAGCATAATCTTCATGTCATGCATATTAAGAGAAACTTCTTTGACAACATTGTGTCCATGATGATGGATATAGCTGGAAAGACAAAGGACACAGTGAAGAGTCAGCATGATTTAGTGGACTTAGGGATCAGGATATATAATATTCCATTTTTTTTCCTTTTTATTATCTATAAAATTACCAAATTACCGCCTCTTAATTTGGAAAAGACTATATTACCCCTCTCTTAATTGTTTTCCTCTTTCATTCTTCCTGTGGGCACACCAGTAATAGGAACTAAAAATAAAAATGAAGCTATCCTCCCTCACTCGTAAAGCTCTTTCTTTTTCCTCATAAAAACTCCTTTCTCCATGAAAATTTGCACACTCAATCATACTATAGGAAGTAACAAAACCCCTCTAAAACTAGCCTAAAATGTGACCCAAAGAGTTGCCAAAAAATTAGGGAAAAACAATAGCATGAAAACGTTGTAGCAGCAAGGTAAATGCTCAAAATCTTCGGTCTTTTGGTTGGTTTATAAAATTTTTGGGCATATAATCATGTTAAGGGCATGTTGTATTACTTCCATGCCAATTTTTACAAGCAAATAACACCATTTGAATACTTAGATCATGAATTGTTTCTTTAGTGAACAGTAACTGCGTCCAAGAATTTTGATTTGGGATATTCTAAGTTATAGGTCATGATTTGGAGGTTCAAATACTAAAAATAGTTTTGGAATAATCATTTAAGAAACTTGTCCATATGAAACTTGAAGTTGGAAAGTTTATGCGTAAATTGGAGATGGTGGAATTAATTCCTAAATCATGAAGTTGTTGAAGCTAAATTGATAAATATGAATTGTCATTAATGTATAAACTAGTGTATGTTTTAGAAATTTATCCTAGATAGATTAAGGACTTATGGTTTGGGATTGTGTACATTGAACTCCTAAGATGGTAATTTTGATGTGTATGGATGTTGATTTTCTAAATGTTGAATTACAAGTCGTGAAGCATTCGAGAACCAAGTTTGAAAGTTGATTAATAATTTGGTTAACACAAGCAAAGAGCAGGGTTTATTCCTCTTAGACCTTTGATAGTGAGTGAATATAGTTTACTATAATGCCTTTTCAAATTCTTCTCATTCCCATGCAATTTAAAACAAGTTTTTAATTGTGAATAGCATAAATTGAATTTCATTTTTACTTGATTTATGTATTACTAGATCTTTCAAGAATGACTTCCATTTTTTTTCTTTCTTCAGCATACACATTGTTTAAGTTAATTTATATTCTTAGAAGCTATAAAAAATGCAGAATAGGCCTTTAATAAGTCCCTCATGAGTTTATGATGAAAATGGGATGTTATGTTACACTTTATTGAATCTTATAAATGTATCATTTCTCAAATTGTTTCATATGATTTATGTTATAAATGATACTTCATTATTTCATGGATATGGTAAAATTGGATTTAGATTTATGTTTGGAATGTGTCTTTGAGACTTAATATCATGGTTTGTTAGGATTAGAATGAAAATGTTGTATTTCTAATTTTGGAGAATGAATTTCTATGTCAGAACTTTGTCCGAGGAATATTGTAATGGAGGGATATGTTTTGTCTTAAAAATTATTTTAACCTCATGCTTTCCACTTTTCCTTTTAGTTTACATTTTTGGTTTATAAAACTTATTTGTTCTAGAGGAATCATTGACAAAAACACTGTCAACTAGTGGCAGAGATAGTTAGCCTTGGTATACCATGTAACACTAGCTAGCAAGGAAGTTGCTATCCTCTTGTGCAAAAGGGACATGAGAATTGGATTATGAATAAGTATGGAATTAAGGTATGTCTCTTTTAGTAGCCAGTGACATTTGGCTTGATTACCTATGATGAAAATGTAGTGATTCACCTATCTCATTGCTATGTGCTTGAGATAAGATGTATGTGGTGATTTGCCCTTGCCAGGCTATGTGCTTGGGTATAATAATAATAATAATAATAATGGTTCTGCTTTGAGTTATCCTCTAAAAATTTCCTTTTTTCTATAGAATTATTTTCTTATTTTCTTATATGACTTTGAAATTATTGTTTATTATATTATATCTCAAGATTTCAAAACTTCTCTTAACCAAATTTAGCCACTTTAAAGCTTTAGTTTGTTGTTATATACAGTGATTTAGATAATGTTATATTCTTTGCATACTTTCTATTTATGAAAAACTTGTGCGTATGGTCTATTCTGTTTCAGTTATAGTAGATTATATTTGCCCACTGAGTTGTGTAAACTCACCATTTATTTCTATGTTCTCATATAACACTAAAGAGTCCAACCTGCATTCTTCTGGACCTAAACAGGATAGCAGTTTCAGTGGTGAGCCCAATTGTTCCTGAGGCTCCTTAATGTTTTTTTTTTGTAATCTTGTCTATTTTTGTAATCTAGAATGTGCTCCTGTAATCACCAGCAGGATCCTGCTTTTGTTGTGTACTCTATGCATATTGGTTAAGGCTATCTATATACAAGGACTGTATGGCATGAATTTGTGAGAAAATAATTATGTATATAAATGTAATGTTCATTTCTAATATGGTGTGAGGTGATATTGTGTGCTAATTTATGTATGTCTATTTTGTGGCTTACGGTTTAAGAGTTAATACTTTATGCCGTGCTAGTCATGTATCCCAAATTGGGGTCATGACATGATAATTTTACAACTTATTAATAATGGAAACAACATTTTGCTACCGGCAACATGTTATGTGTTATCGCCATAAGAGAAGTTGAGAGTTTGTAATTTTTTGGCTATGTTAAACGTTCTTGGTGTATTTTCTTCAAATATTTTAAGGTGTATCAAAGTAGCAAAGAAGATATTTGGATTGAAGTGTAATGATCATCACATATTGTTGTGGGAACTATTTCTAATTGCAATACATGGATTGTTGCCTAAGGAGGCAAGTGATCCTATATTAGAGTTGACGTAATTTTTGAAGATTCTATGCTCAAAGTGTTTAACCATGGAAGACTTGGATTCCATTGAAAAACAAATTGCAATTTATGTAAATTGGAAACCGCGTTCCCGCTTGTATTATTTAATGTCATGGTTCACTTGTTAGTCCACTTTGCAAGAAAGGCAAAGATTGCTAATCTTGTTCAATACTGATAGGTGTACCTAATTGAGAGGTAACATTCTCTAACTTATACTTTAGCTTTAATTGTGGTTTATATTAGATACCATATTAATTTAACTCATTTTTGTAGGAATCTATGCACACTAAAATCATATGTATGTAACAAAGCTTATCCTGAATGCTTTATTGCTTAAGGCTATTTAGCATATGAAAGCATAACCTTTTGCTCAAGATATTTGAGCAATATCTCAACAAAGTTCAACAGAACTTCAAGAAATAATGATGGGAACATGACAGCCTATGATATGTCAATATTTAGTCAAAGCAAACATCTAAGAAATACCACCAAATCAATTTTCCTATCTAGCAAAGAATTTAGTCAAGCTTGTCTATACATGCTACAAAATTGTGAAAAGATTTGGCCATTTATAGAGTAAGTTAACTATAGTTTGCTAGCAATTAAATTTTCAGTAGATTGAATTATAATAGATGAAAAGGTAAAATTTGTGGAGAACACAAAAGAAAACTTGAAACACAAACATCAAATGTTGATTCAAGGCATTTCAAATAGTTTTCCAAATGGTTTAATTGCCAAGTAAGTGTCTTTCAATTAGGTTAAACAATTCATTATATTATTAGCCATGTCATAACTTCTTAGTGTTGTTAATTTTCAATACATTACAAATCCATGTTCACATTTGCAAGGAGACAATGAGTTGATTAGCTTATCCATTGGTCACCAAAGGGTATTATATAAGTCTACAACAATTCTAGTCAATAAATTTAAATTTCATATAAAAGACCGTGAATTCCAAAGAAAAACTCAAAATAGTGGAGTTATTGTGAAGAGAGATGATTTATATCATGAGAAGGAATATTATAGTGTTCTCAACAATATTTATGCTATGTCTTATGTAGGGTATAAAAAAATATACCTCTTCAAGTGTCACTAGTGGGATGTTGTTCATTTGGAAAGATGATATAAAGTTAACAATATGGATACACAAGCATGAATACTCATTCTTTGTTAAATTTGAACAAACAATTTGTCATGGCATCTAAAGAAGAACTAGTGTCCTATTTAGATGATATTGTCAACCAAGATTGGCTTGTTGTTGTGAAAACAAATTCCCATGACTTTTTTAACATGCCCCATAAAGATGATGGGGGTGAATCGCTATATGCTAAAGATGTGTACCAGTAGAAGAGTAGAAAAAGATTGAACATAATGAGTTCATTCATAATGAGGACCAGGATGACATTGTAGTGGTATTATGGAGGGTTGATGTTCAACCTCAAAGTGTTAGTCATTAGAGTGAGGGGAGAAGTGTTAGGAAAGTTGATTTCAACAATGACGACGATGAAAATGAGACGATGGATGAATAAAGTGACAAAGGAGAATTTTTATCTAAAAACTCTGTGAAATGCCATAGATAGCAAAATGTATATATAATGTATTAATTTAATTTAATATAAGATATTATTTCTAGAATATACACATATGAGGCACTTAAAAGTAAGTTTTTTAGCCTGAAGTCATTCTCCAAAGTATTTTTTTCATTCCAAATTTTGTTATGTATTGGTAGGGGTAATCATTGGATCGGGTAGGTCGGATTTGAGCAAAAATGTAATCCGATCGTACAAGGATCGAGTGACAAAAATACCACTTGCAATCAATCGAACTCTTTCATCACCAGAAATTTTTGGGTGAAGTCAGATTACGGTCGATTTAGCAGGTTCATTTGGGTTGTAAACTTACAAACTGAAATACAAGATTCCAAATATAAAAAAATGATAAGAAGATTTACAGAGAAACCAGATCATAAGCAAGCAAAATTAAAATTAAAATATAATCAAAACATAAAAGCATTAATTTTTCAAAAAAATTCTTATTAATTCTAAATATTTCTACCAAAAATTTGTTTATTGTGAGCGATGAGACTTGAGAGCTTACCCCTCTTGTGGGAGTATAATTGTGAATGTTGCTCATATTTTCATTCTACTTCAACCCTTTCGAGTTAGCCACAGGGCAATAGCTTTAAACAGACTAATACCTTAAGCCATTGTGATAGAAGAGGGCTACTAAAGAAGAATGTTGTGCATTGTGAGACGAGGAAGGAGTCCAAAGGTTGTAAACTTGCAATTTCAGTCTTCCAGAAATCTCTAAAAGACTGATGAGGCCAAGGGATGCAGAAGAAGTCTCGAAGAGAAACAGCACAAAGAGAACGAACAGTAGGTGTCGAGGAACAAGGATGAAGTCTCAAAGAGGAACAACAAAAGGAGAACAAATGGTTGGCGTCTTCTTAGATACTTTCAAAAGACCACTAAGGAAGATAAGGGAGACAAATTAACGAAGCGATGAAGAACAGGTCTGGAAACGAAGTGACAAGCAGCAAAAAAAATGAGGGTTTGGTGTGAGGGACAAGGTTTTTGGTTATTATATAGCCTGGAAAGCGACATCATTTTATAAAAAAAATCAAATAAGACCGATGGGATTCGAACACACGTCCTATAGCCTAAATGCCCACCTCTTACCATTACACTAAGACCTACGAGCGTATAAATTCTGTTTTAAGTTTTATATATATGTTATCGGTCAGGTAGGGTTATATCAAGTTTAAGTATCCCAAACCCGACCCAAACCGATGAACCCAATTTTTTTAATAAAAAACTACTCGATTAAACCGACCAACCCGATTTAATTCACCTGAAATGAGTATTTTTTATTGGGTTCAAATGGATTAATTTAGGTTACTCGATTTATGCTCACCCCTATGTATTGGATTCTTTGCATTTTTGTGTATGAGGGATTAAATTGATAACATGATCTATCATTTGCAACATGTTAATTTCAATATGGTAGGAAGAGGATGAGATGGATAAGGTGACCGTAGGTCCAGAGATGTCAGACATGCTAGTTTTAATGTTGGGACCCCACAATGTGTATACAATCACACCATGAAGAAAGCAAGGCATAATCTTCCACACCAACTTCTCAGTGTCTAATTAGTAGTGCATGAAACTAAATAAAATACTTTACACTTATTAATTAAGGTTTACTATTATGTGATTAATACCTTATTGTCACGTGATTCCCAGCTTCTTGTAGCATACCAAAAAATATAAAGGGATCATACAAATGTATTTCAATAGACTTGGACAAAAAATGGACAAAAGATCCAAATTGAGATCCTTGACAATTTCCTTCAAGCCATGGGAGAAGGATCGAGGAATCTCATCAGTTAAATTGGACACATCGTACAATACACTTATCCCTTGAAAGAGAAAGATTGGACCAAAATTTAAGGACATGGAGAACATATCTTGTTAAAAGTGAAGGTAATAATTAACATAATATTTTATCATACTTATATCCATATTCACTTTTTGAATTTAACACATTGGAGTTTGTTGTTATAGGAAAAATTTGAAGTCAGTGCAAGTATGGTGTGGTGATTTGATATGTTCATCAATGCCACTACACAAATGCTATATAAAAATTAGAGAAGTCGCTTGCATGGCTTCTACTCTATGTAAACACTAATGAAGAAATACTAGCACACGTATCGCCAGTGGTTAATATGATGAATGGAGGCACTTGGTCAATTATTTTGGCTCACATGACTTTAAGGTATTCTATAATAGTTTACTTAGATAGCATTCTAATATAAAATGTGTAACGAAATTGACTATGGAGTTCATTGTAGAGTAAAAGTTCAACAAACGCACAAAACAGAACCAAGCTGACAACAAAACATACGTGTGGTTCTCCATCATTTGCAGAAGTTGAGGAATCAATGGTGACATTTTAGAATGGCATATTGTCATACATATCTTTATGTACATGTTCTCAATCTATCGTTGAGTATTCATGATGTTTTATTGTAAAGAAATCTTAAAATTATAGAGAAGGCACTAATTGATAAGATATTAAACAATAATGAAATACTAGCACACGCACCTTCTGTGGTTAATGTTGATGAATGGAGGCATTTGGTAAATTATTTTGGCTTAAATGACTTTAAGGTATTCTATAATAGCTTACTTAAATAACATTCTAATATAAAATGTGTAACGAAATTGACTATGGAGTTCATTGTAGAGTAAAAGTTCAACAAACACATAAAACAGGTATGTAGTTCTCAGTCATTTGCAAAAGTTGAGGAATCAATGATGATATTTTAGAATGACGTATTGTCACACATATATTTATGTACATGTTTTCATGCTATCGTTGAGTATTCATTATTTTTTATTGTAAAGAAATTTTAAAATTGGAAAGAAGGCACCAATTGAAAAGTTACGGGAGATGTAGCATACCTATAGGACTAAAGACAGGGAATTTATAAAATCAGATGCAAAGTCTCAAGAAGTTCATATGTACTTTAATTTTATTAATTTTTACAACTTTTAATTTATACTTTTGTTCTTATTCTAAATGCATACTTGATTTAAATGTAGGGCTAACTACAAGAGATTATAGACAAGTAATCTCAAGAAGATGCTCTTGGTTTGAGCAACAAAGAAATCTTGACCCAAGTTTTTGGTAAAAAGGTAGGGTATGTTCACGGCAAAAGATACAGAATTAAACCTCCTTCCAAGAAAGCTTCTAACCAAATCACTTCCCAACATCTTTAAGAGCAAAATATGAAGATATGTGAAGAGTTTGCTACAGAACTATGTGAGGAGATGCATGAAGAGATGAGATTACTAAAAGGAAGGATGAACGCAATGTTGCAAGCATAGTTTGAAGAAAGGCTACAATCACAAATGTCCTTTTTAATCATATCTCTCCAACAGGTAATTCCGTATGCCATGTGAAAAGTAAAGGTGTCAAAGGGCCTATAGTTTTTCATTTTAGAAATAAAAAGGAATTTAATATAATGATGAAAGCATTGAGTTGTTTAGATCATGGTTGAGATTTTTAATAAGGACTACACCCTTTTTTGCTCAACTTGCAAAGTCATAATCACCAGTTGGACCTATCTTTGGAAAGATTGGGAGCCTCATAAACCCTAAACTAACAAACCAAAATTTTGCTAATTAATAAGTAAATTAAAAATAAGTAGTAGTTTGCTGGGGCTTCAACAATTCCCAACTGGTATAATTAGTTCTTGATCTCTGTGATTATTTTTATGGATTTAGTTTCTTCTTACTCATAATTATTTGCCTTTAAGTGTTATTTCTACAACATTACTCGAATTTGGATATTAGAACAATCTTGTTATGTGTCTTGGTTATTTTTTTCAACTTTCTAAGATCTGTCAACTGCTATATATATATATATATATATATATATATATATATATATATATATATATATATATATATATATATATATCTCTCTCTCTCTCTCTCTCTCTCTCTCTCTCTCTCTCTTTTCCTAGGAAATTAAAGTGAATAATCTTTTGTAGCTCAGATTTAAATTATATATTTTGAACTTGATTTTGGTTAAATTTCTAGGAATATGATTGCTTTCATATGAGACTTTATATTCATAGGTTATTACTGGGGTGAAATGGTGGTAAAGTCATAATCTTGCCTCCAAGTTCAAGATAGGCACTTTGTGAACTGTGATTGATTGATCTCATATAAATCTCACCACACTGCTAGCTAGTACTTAATTACAAGTTTTCTAACAATATAAATAAAAAAATTTAATCCCCATTGTATGTATGAATAATACTTGGATAACATTTGATTGGACTTCTCAGCCATGCGCAATCAGTAATTGGTTATCTATAAGGGTGCAACACCCAAATTGATGTTGATGGTAAGTGCGTATGCTTTATTTGAATATATAGTAAAGCACAAATCAAGTGTCATCCATGCATTTTTCTTACCAATAAAGGTTAAATCTTCAATTAGAGATGACTTAAAACTTGAAAAGAAACAAAACCCAAAACTCAAATTTGGAGAAGACACAAGAGGTTGAACCCTTTTAAAAGAATTATATAGAAACCCTAGTCTTGTATGTATAAGATTGATCTATAAAGCAAATATTATAGCAACAAGTGTGGTTGGCATAGCCCGTCAGGTGAAAGGAATTAAGTGCAATAAATTTGCATTTAAGTTATTGGATTTTGAGAAGACACAAGAGGTGAAACCCTTTTAAAAGAATTATATAGAAACCCTAGTCCTGTATATATAAGATTGATCTATAAAGCAAATATTATAGCAACAAGTGTGGTTGGCATAGCCCCTCAGGTGAAAGGAATTAAGTGCAATAAATTTGCATTTAAGTTATTGGATTGGTATTGTTCTGTATTTTTTACATCTATCTACTGGGTGTTTTGTATTTTTTGCATATATCTATTGGATTAGTAGTGTTACTATTGTTGTTCTGTTTGGTTCTCTTATGTGTACTATTTTTGTTTTATTATGTATTCAATTGGGTCTACTGTGTTATTATTTTTGGTTCAGTTGGTTCTGGTATTACTATTGTTATTTACATTCTACTGGTTTTGTATGTTATGTTGGATAATTTTATTATTTCTAGATTGGATTTCTATCTAACTATTGGAATTCTGCAATTGTGATAACTAAGAACTGTGTAAGATCTCTCTTAATCCTATAGAGGAACTCATTTTCTTCTTAATTTTTGCATAGTAAACTACTGTTTAAATTATCCAAGACTAGTAGCCTAACAAAGACCATGTCGAGATTTTTAGACTTCATAAGATACTTCAAACTCAAACTTGTTTTGTTATAAATTATTTACTTTTCATTGGGTTACATTGCATACATAGCTATTTTTAATATTGGAATATGCATTATATTTTTAATTATTGTTTTGTTGAATGTGTAAAGTTTTTCTTTCATACTTTGTCATTTATCATCTTTCGTTGGGGGGTTCAGACATTGCCAAAATAAGTTAAATAACCTTTATATAAGATGGATTAGTGTATAAGATTTTTTTCCTTTGGTTGCTTTTTGATAGTTAGAAATTATTGAATTGCATATATAATAATAATTATTATTTAATTAGCACTACAATAAATTACAGTTTTTGTGGCAAATTTTCAGTGACGACTGCATTGAAAACAAATTTTAGTGGCAATCTCTAACAATCACCACTAAAAGGTTGTCTTTTCGTGGCAACTTTGCTGGGTCGCCATTGAAATGTGAAGAAATTCAACACATTAAACACTTGCAGTGGCGACCTAGGTGGGTTGCCACCAAAAGGTGAAGACATTTAGAAGTTTTTCCAAGAAAAACACTTTGAGTAGTGACCTAAGTAAATAACCTTGTAAGTGTCAATCTAATAAGCCTTCCTCGTGCATTAGATTTTTTTCGCCTCTCCCACACTTTTCCCCCAAAATTCCTTCCATCCTCTGGCTTACCCTCGTTACCTCAAACTTTTTCCCCAAAAGTCCTTCCCTCCTCTGGCTTCTCCCACGCGGTGCACACTTTTCCATCTTTTTCACAATTTAAATCCTTCCCTCCTATGGCCACATTTTCTTCTCTTCGACATCAAAGCTTTTCCCTAAACCCTTTCCCTTTTAGCTAGAAAAAATAATGTTTGGTTAGATTCATCCATCGTTTATGTTGAACTAGAGAGAAGTGCCTTGGATGGCTTCTGTCAAAGACAAGATTAAAAATGGAGGTCAAACTCTTGCTATGGAGATAAAGATGCTAAAATAAATGCAATACCCTTCTCCCTTTGGTTTGTTACCTTTTTCATAATTTTTGAAGTTGTCACATTTTCAAGGGAAAATATTTGGTCTATTTCCAATTATCTAATCTTTTTATTTTAGGCATCTAAAAGGCTTTAACTTCTGAGTTATGGTATGCTTGTGCGGAGTGTATCCTTGCCTCAGGTGGGGAGTCTTGTGTATTACATGTTCAGGGACACAGTAAGCAGGTGAATCTACTTCTCATACCATAATAGTTTCATTTACATGTTGCTTCAGCTTCAATAAACAAAAAACTTGGGTTAAGCACTTAACTCCGCAACCATTTTTTGGATTCTGGGAAAACAATGAAATTTTTTTAATGTAAACATGTACATAGGCATAGATTTGAGGACAACTTATATTGTCTATTTTCCACCACTTAAGAGTGAAAAACTGAACGTGCTCAATGTAAAGTTGTTTATTAAAAAGGATTGCTTCTGGGCTTAGTTGTTTCTATTTAGTTCTTTTTAAATTTCTACAGGTGATAGCTTCCACCAGAAGGACAGCAACCTCACAGATTCCAAACTATCTGAACCTTCCATATGAGTTGCTGTGCCAAGTTTATTTGCTAGACATGTTATTCTTAGACTCTTTTTTGAATATTTTAAGTCCTCCCACACGCAAGACTTGTTGGTATGATGAATTTATATGCAAGTAATTGGGATCATTTAACCATCAAAAATGAAAATTCTATTGTGGATGGTTGGTTGTTATAAAGCTTCAAACTTTAAAGTAGACTTTACCATATTTAGCTCCACCTCTACCTATAAATTCCCTCATTTTCTCTCACTTTCCCTTGCACTGCATTGCTCAACACATCACTGCCTATAAATTCTGCCATTTTCTCCCACTTTCCCTACACTGCATTGCTCAACACAAATCACCACCACCATTGCTATTAGAGCTAGAGTGGCTTTCACTACTTCTGGGCATAAATTAAACATGGGTTTAGGAAGTGAGAGCTATTAGCTTCTGTCTAAGATTGTAGTAAATGATAGACATGGGGAGAACTCTCCTTATTTTGATGGATGGAAGGCTTATGATAGAGACCCATTTCACCCCACAAAGAATCCTCAGAGGGTTATCCAGATGGGTCTTGCAGAAAATTAGGTATATTTAAAACAAGGTCCTTGTACTATACAAAAATTATAGTAGTTGTTTGATAAGTTGTCTGACTCAAATGGGTTTGCATGCATTCTAATTCTTTTGCAGCTCTATTTTGATCTGATAGAAGAGTGGGTAAGGAATAATCCAAAGGACTCCATTTGCACTCTTGAAGGAGTTGATCAATTCAGAGATATTGCAATCTTTCAGGACTATCATGGGTTGCCAAAATTCAGAAATGCAAGCAAATGTCAAAACTTTGTTCTTCACCAGCTAGCATAGTGATCGAGTATATGGTTGGTGTGTTCATGTTCTTGAAGGAAAGTTGTTAATAAGAAATGAGATTAATAATTTTACAGGGGGTGGCAAATTTTATATCCAAAGTGAGAGGTGGCAGGGTTAAATCTGATCGAGATTGTATATTAATGAATGAAGGGGCTACTAGGGTAAACGAGCTTATCATGTTCTATTTGGCTGATCCTAGATATGCTTTTCTAGTTCCTTCACCTTATTATCCAGGGTATGTACCTTCTCTTCTATAATTTTTGTGTTCATTCAATGCATCTACACTATTCCACTGACCCATCGATGATTAAAAGTGGAAAAAAAATAAAGGCAAGTAAAGTGTTACAGTTATTTTTTTTTATCAAAATGGGAACCTGGCTTCACATGTAATACTGAAAGATATAAAAGCTTAAGTTTCTTTAATTTGTAGAATTATATTCAAAGAGTTAAGTTCTCAATCAGATATAAAAGCATTACTCTATAATGAAGAACAACTACGAAAAGTTAAGAGGAAAAGCTTTATTAAAAAGTTCCAAAGTATCTTAGTCATGGGTGTTTTTTATTCTAGAGTAACTTCTTAAGAATTAGGAACCAATAGAATTTTTGACACTCCGACAAGTCAAAAAGAAAATTTTCAAATATGATTTGATTCACCGAATTAATTAGGTCAACGATGTGAGTTTTCATTTTAATATTCAAATATAATACTTTGAAAACTTAAAACTTGGTGTGGACCCTTGCCATTGACCTTTGAAACTAAGGTCACCTCAGGGTACGGTCACCTTATATTAAAACAAGAAGTAGCACATATCATATCCACACACACAGAGTTGGTTTTCTTTTCTAAAATTTCCATTCCAAATTTTGTTAATTAAAGAAATGTCATGCAGAAACTTCTATAATTACATGGGTCACAATAGTATGGAAAATGACTGTGTATTGATCAAAGGAGAGACTTCTTGATTAGATTCATATTTGTAGGGCATGCCCTTTAGAATTTGTTATTCCAATGGCTAGATACAAAAAAGCTGTATATGGGACCTAGCTTTTAGGTGGTATGAGATTTGGTATGATGTTTAAGATCGAGAAGTGCAGGTTAATAAGAATTAGGAACCATTTTTTTACAATTTTTAAGAATGCTGCTTGTTACTTAAAATGTGACTATTTAGTTAATAAGAATGAACTCTCGTTTGGCTTGGATGATGGAAGGATTTGTGGTAATTAGAATGTAGGTCACTAAAAGAGTTGTTAAAAAGCATTGATGGAAGCATATGATTCTTGCCTTTCTTATTTTTAAAAAGAATTGTTGCTATTATTTTAGCTTTAATCAAGTGTATGACTATCTTAAATGATATTGTTTGGCTATAGAAAGTTCCTTACATGGAAGCATATGATTATTGTCTTCCAATTGTGTTTGGTTATAGAACGTTCCTTACATGATATTGCTTTGTTTGCATTATTTTTCAAGCTATGTTAATTTGTTACACTAGATTAAACAGGGACAACTTTCAACAACACTCCCGAGTAATGCTGCCCCAAGCACTACTAGGAAAATTAGATTTAGAGACAGAATTTTTCCGTCTCTAAATAGAAAAAATTCCATCTCTAACACGGTTAGAGACGGAATCAGAGACGGAAATAATTCCGTCTCTAAAAACGGGTCGCTACAATTTAGAGACGGAATATTTTTGTCTCTAAAAGTAATATATCTGTCTCTAATTTTTTTTAATTCCGTCTCTGGAGTTCAGAGACAGAATATTCTGTCTCTGCCTTCAGAGACGGAATTTTCCATCTCTGAACTCCAGATTCATCTCTCATTTTAGAGACAGAATATTCCGTCTCTAAATCCGTCTCTAATATCAGGAAAATATAAAAAAAAATTCTTAAAAATCGAAAACCTATCAACCAAGACAACAGCCAAAAATCAACCATTTCAAGCAGAAATATCAACTTACATTTTACATAATGTCAAACCTCTTATCATCCATAAACATATCAACAACAATTTTAATAATCCCATGACATTACATGAAAATATCACCAATCAAACATACATAACACAGAGTCATAAATAACACAAACTATCATGTTCCATCAGCAATATTACTATTTTGGTCATTGTTATTATTCTCTTCTTCTCTAGGTGGAGACGAGGAGGGCATTCTTATACTACCATCTATCATGAGGCGCTGAAACATCTGATCCCATTCTTCAACCTTTTGCTTTAACATAAAATTTTCATCTTCACTCTGTTTGAGCCGTGCAGATAAAGTCTTAATTTTTGCATTCACAACAGAAGAGGAACTTGCTGAGACTTCATCAGAAGTGGAAGACCTAGAAGAAGAACTTGCTGCCAATACATTATGTGCTTGAGATCCCAGTCCATATATCCATCCTTTATTGTTCATGCCGCCAACCACATCCAAATAAACAACATTGTCTGAATGTTGAGTGGAGTGTTGGCTAGAACCCTCATCTCCCTGATATGTGGACTGTCTCTCAGCTATTTTTGTTCGATACATTTCCTAAAAAAATAAAATGATAAAACAAAATAAATATTTGTAAAGAAATGAAAATAAAAGAGTAGTGACTACATACAACAATTCTTCCTTGCTGGTCGTTGAACCACTGCGATGGCTTTCCTTTGGGCCGGTGAAGGCGCTCATACAACTCAAAACATGTCGGTTCTTTATTCAATTGCACCCTCTAAAATAATAAAAAGTTAAATAATATTAAAGTAAGAACTAAAATCACTATATATTTGAGAGAAATTACTCACCATTCGTTTGGCATGCTCTCGTGTAGATATAGACCCTCCACTATGTACATTAAGTCCTTCTTTGGAGAGTCTATTTTGTTTATTTTTTCTGGCTTTATCTTGCCAGTCTTCACTATCCCATTCAGCCCTTAATTGTTGTAGCTTGTCTGTTGGAATCCAAGCACCCTTGTCCTCACCGCTACACACCTTAAACAATGCATTTTTCAAGGCTGTTGATCCTCTGCTGTCAAATGACCTTTTAATATTGTGCTCATCATTGTCCAACCACTTAAAATTTGCCTAAACAAAGAAAGTAAACAAATTAACATAACATTCACACATTTTTAAAAAAGATATCAATAAATATGATACGAAATGTTACATATTACCTTGAACTCCTCAAACCACATTTGAATGGTATTTTTGTCAACTTTTCCCCAACTGGACCAAGCACCTTCAAATTTTTTCTTGAAAATTGTTGTGATGACACCTCTTGTTAAGATGTTAGGATAAAACCTGAAAGTATAGATATTAATTTAAATAAATATATTGACAAAAAAAACACACACACATATTACTTATGTGTTCCCAGATGCAGATCTAATCCAAATTCGACCATCTATGTCCCTTGTTCCCCACTGAATAGTCTGTGTGAAAGGAACTGGCTCAACATTTGGACATGCGGATTGATTAGGAGATGGGACACATATAGTATGTGTAGGTAGGGTAGGGGCAACTGTACTAGAAAGATGAGGAGATGAGGTACTGGAATGAGATGCTTGTGAATGGGAAGATGGAGTAGAAGTATGACAAGTCTGGGAAAAGGGAGATAAAGTAGGTGTATGTCTAGTGTGGATCTGGTCAAGGTGAGCTATGTCAGCAACAGGTGATGTGTCTAGCTGTGTATATGGCTGAGAGATAACCCGTCCCCATCCTCTACCTCTACCCCTTCCTCTACCTGTCATCTATAGACAAAAAGATAATCATAATCATCTATTTCAATGAAATTTAATGACAATTTAATAATAAAAAATAAAAATAATTACAAAAGACAATGATAACGAAACTCATAACCATACTACCATAGATTTATAATCTACTTCAAAAATACATAATATATGATCTACATAATACACTTAGTAAAATGAAACCTAACAATACCTAAACATCTTCATCATTATCATTTTCTTCCTCTTCTTCTTCCTCTTCATCTTCCCATTCTCCTTGTTCCTCTTCTTCTTCATCTTCCCATTCTCCTTCTTCCTCAGTATCTTCTTCATCCACATCTACTTCATGTAGGTTCAAAGAAGAACCATATACTTCATCCACAGGGCCTTCAATATCAACAAGACTCTGCTCGAGATTGTCATTTGCAACTATTACAGGCGATTGCATTGATGACTCTTCTTGGTATAGAGCATCACTTTCAGGCATTTTAGTTTCTATTGCAGTTTGTATTGTGTTTCGTGCCTTAGTTTTGATCACTACTAACCAATCACGTTAACATTCAGGATATTGTGTATAATATACTTGCATTGCTTGTTGTGCAAATATAAAAGGGTCCTAATTTTTATATCTCCTGGATGTTCTAACCTCAACAATCACATAGTTATCTACCTTTGTTCCATGATTTAAGGTGGGATCAAACCAATCACATTTGAATAGAACTAACACCTTTATAGGCCATCCTGTATAGTGTACTTCAATAATGTCTGTTAAAACCCCATAATAATTATTTTCTGTTGTTTCATCCGTACCACCTAGACAACATACACCAAAATTTGTTGTACCCATACCTTGGCCATGATCTTTTGTATTAAATTTATAACCATTTACATAATATGATGGCCATTTGTTGGCTTTTCTTTGAGGACTCCATGCCAAACTCTTTAGAAAGACATATTCAACATTATTATTTAACACCTAGTCATCAAATATTTAAGTTAGTCTCACATAAGAAGCAAAATGTTAGAAAATAAGAAATTAAGGAGAATTCGTGCAATATACGTATTCTTTAAACCAAATAGGAAACATTGTTGAGATTTATCTGTCCACTTCCGAGTCACTCATCCCACATTCTTGTAACATATTAGTATATGTGCTACATTTAGAAAACATGTTAGAACAATTTATAGTGAGATATATATATATATATATATATATATATATATATATATATATATATATATATATATATATATATAACACTTAAATGAGCATTTTATACACTTACGTTAAAAATGGCTTCAGGACAATTTAGAAGAACATATAAATGTGCGATTTGCAAGTCCCTTTCTTCTAACATGAAGGATATGCATCTTCTGATTGGACGACCAGGATAATTAAAGATAGAAAGCGGTGGCCTATTTGAAGAACCTTGACCTCCATCATCATTTCGTGGTACTTGAGTCCTTCTACATGGAACATCAGGTGGATAATAGTATGATGCAAATGTAGAGGTCTCTTCTACCAAATAAGCTTCACAAATTGATCCTTCAACTGCAGCTGTGTTCTTCACCTTGTCTTTTAGTGTGCGAATAAACCTAATATAGTTAATTGATACATTTAGTACTATGAATACGATTCCATAATTTAAAGAAAAACAAAAAGGAGACGTAACTCTACCTTTCAAATGGATACATCCATCGATATTGCACTAGACCTCCAACCCTTGCTTCGTATGGAAAATGAATTGGAAGGTGTTCCATTGAGTCAAAAAAACTTGGAGGAAAAATTTGTTCTAATTTACAAAGAATGACTGGAATGTTTTGCTCCATCACATGTAAAGTATCCTCTCGCAACAATGGGGAAGTCAATTCTCGAAAGAACTGACTAAATTCTGTGAGTGTGTTCCAAATAGGCTTTGGCAATACTTTGAATGCAATTGGGAGCAAGCGTTGCATAAACACATGACAATAATGACTTTTCAGGCCAAACAACTTTGCTTCTCTCATGTCAACACACCTTGATAATGTAGAGGCATATCCGTTTGGCAGTTTCAATTTTTTGACACATTCACACATAGCTAATCTTTGTTGCTTAGTGTTGTTATTTTTATTAAAACTCGCAAGCGCACGAATCTATTGGAGTATAGATTTAGTGGTATGCAAGGTCGATCCCACGAGGATTGCCAATCGAGAAAATTTAATTCAGATCATAAATAAATATTTCTAACCTAATTGCCAGAATGTTTGTTTTGTGAGAAGAGTACTGAACAGAGTTTGTAAAGAACTAAAATACCAAAATTAAATATGAATGTATTCAAAGTAAGAAACATGCTAAGGTTAGGGGATCCACTCTTGGTACATCAAATAATAATAAATTGTAACTCTTTTATTACTCAAATGGAATCCTCACATAAATGAGGTTTCATTGGGAAGATATTACATTAAACGCACTTTGGTTTATAGATGAAATGTATTTGCCTTCTTTTATTGTATTACTAATAGTAAATAACTTTTGTAAAATGGATTCAAGTATACATCATGCCAATCATATTGTCTACAATAAATCAAGAATGATTCAAGTATTTATTGTGCCAACGATTGTCTACAATGTATCAAGATTTGCACTTTACAAAATTTAAAATAAAAATATACAAACAAAGTCAATAATAATAATATAAAGTAGGCGGTAAAACCAGCCATTGAGAAAAGAAATAACAAGAAAATAAATACAAAAAGTACAGAAAATAAATAACAAAGGGGCAATAAAGCCATCCTCTAAGAAAGTAAATAACAAGAAAGTAAATAATAAAAGTACGGAAAATAAATAATAGAGAGGCGACAGAGTCGTCCTCTCAGAAGAAAAATAATAAGAAAATAATAACATAAAAAATAAATAACAGAGAGGCAACAAAGCCATCATCTAAGAAAGTAAATAATAAAAGTGCAGAAAATAAATAACAGAGGCGACAGAGCTGTCCTCTCAGAAGAAAAATAATAAAAAAATAACATAAAAAAATAAATAACAGAGGGGCAACAAAGCCATCCTCTAAGAAAGTAAATAACACGAAAGTAAATAATAGAAAGGTAAAAAAAATAACAGAGGGGCAACAAAGCCATCCTCTAAGAAAGTAAATAACAAGAAAATAAATAAGAAGATAAATACAACATCAAGTATAAACATTAAAATTAAGAGTTAGATAAATTATTATTTTTATACCAAGAGTTTCACCCTTTCACCTTAGCATTAGGAGATTAGTTCTCCATAATCAAGATAAGAAAACAAAATGAAAGATGAAGAAGCATGATAAAACTTATGAAAGAAAGTAAAGATATAAAATATATAAAGAGAAAAAAGGATTACAAACACTTAGAACTTCCACAAAGATTTCCCAAGCTCCCTCTTCAGCCTTTCCCCCTTTCCTTTAGCTTACAATATGTCTCTATTTATAGACAAAACAAGGGAAGTAGGTGACAAAAATGGTGGGTAGCAAATTGCACTAAAGTTGACAATAGTGTTGCATTATGTGTCCTGAAAGTCATCATGATATATCGCCTTGATAGCCACCGAATCTGCTCATCAAATCAACATAATAGTTGTAGATATTTTCATTATCTTTCCATCAATATAAGGTAGGAAAATATTGGCCACGTATTTTGTGATTTATGGCCAAAACACTATAGCAAGGTCAGGCTGGACTGCAACAGTAAACTTGTTCGATTCTAGCCCCATTTCGGCCCTTTTAGTGTCAGAATTTGCTGACAACTTAAACATCAAAGTTGTAGAAAATTATATCTACTATTCACCTACAAAATTTTGTGTCCATTAAATATGTATTTTCTGAAATATGGTCCAAATACTACAGTAAGGTTGGACTGGACTGCAACAGTAAACATGTTCTATTCTAGCCCAATTTCGGCCCTTTGGATATCTGAATTTGCTGATCACATAAACATGAAAGTTGTATGAAATTATGTCATCTATTCATATACCAAATTTTGTACATAATATATACGTATTTTCTGAGATACGGCCAAAATATTGTAGTAAGGTCAAGTTGAAAAGCAAGCAGCAAACAAATTTTTAACATTGAGTGTTTTGCCTTGAATCTGTATGTTTTGATTCTTTTAGAAATGTGGTCATAAATCAAGATTGAATTGATGCATATATCCATTAGGATGCGTCTCAAGAGACAAAAAGATAATGTTCCTTACTCTGCCATTCTTAATGAATTTATTTTGTCTGCTTGATTTATAGACATCATTTCTAAAGAATCACAATTTAGCTTTGATTCCTCCAATTGAGTCAATTTCCTATTCTTCTCTTTATCTATAAAAATACACAAAACTAAAGACAAATAAGGGAGATAAATACTTAATTAAGGTAAAAAGATAAGATAAAAATAGTTAATTTATGAATACAAAACTCATTCATCACTTAGTTAATGTGTATTTTGCTTTGGGTTTAATTAGCTTGTCATCTCTTCCATCCTGTAGCTCTAATTCATTCTGTCTACAAATTTTCGCCAAGTCGAGCCTTGCATTAAAATTGTCTTTTGTCTTACCTTTAGTGTCCATCACTGTGTATAAAATATTCAAAAAGACATTTCTCTCAATATGCATAACATCTAGATTGTGTGGAAGAAGATTTGTTTTCCAATATGGTAACTCCCAAAATATAGATTGCTTCGTCCAGTTGTGAATAACTCCATACCCTGGGATATTATCATATGTCTCTTTAGTTATGCTAGGCATATGTCTAACCCTTTCCAACACTTCTTCACCTGTTAACCGAGGCGGAGGTAAAGATGTTTCAGTATGTCTCTTCCGAAAAGCATTCTTATTCCTTCTGTAACTATGATCAAGTGGCAAGAATTGTCGATGACAATCAAAGAAAGATGTCTTCCGACTATGTCGAAGGGTAAATTCCTTTGAACACTCCATACATATTGGACAAGCAAGTTTTCCCATTGTCATCCAACCTGAAAGCATCCCATATGCAGGAAAGTCATTGATGGTCCACAACAAACAAGCTTTCATATTGAAGTTCTATTTTAGTGAGACATCATAAGTCATGACACCAGTATTCCATAAAAGTTTGAGGTCATCTATAAGTGGTTGCAAATACACATCAATTCTATTCTTTGGATTGGAAGGACCAGGGATTATAATGGTCAAGAACAATAACTCTCTTCTCATACACATCCAAGGGGGAAGATTGTAAGGGGTAACAATAACTGGCCAACATGAATAAGTCCGACTTGTTTTATCAAATGGAGCAAATCCATCAGCACACAAACCTAACCTCACATTTCGAGGGTCCATTGCAAATTCAGGATATTTTTCATCGAATTTTTTCCAGTCTTCGCCATCAGATAGATAAGACAAAGAGCCTGTTACCCTCACAGTTTCCCGATGCCATCTCATTTGAATTGCAGTTTGCATTGACGAATAAAGTCTTTGTAGCCTTGTAATAAGTGGAAAATACCACATTTTTTTCACTGGAAGCTCTCTTACCTTGCCATTTCTGATAACCCTTTTGTAACGCTCTTCACCATAAAATTTACAATGACGAAGCTCCAAATCAAGAGGACTATAATAAATCATGCATCCGTTTCAACAACAGTGAATTTTTATACAACCTAATCCTAATTGCGCCACTGATTTTTTTGCACGGTAGAGGTTTTTAGGCATACGATTTTCATTTGGCAATGTATTTCCTATAAATTGTACCCACCGATTGAAACAATTCTCAGAAATGTTGAAGTCCGACTTGATACCCAAAGCTTCAACTGCAGCTGACAATTCAGAATAATTTTGACAACCGTCATACAAAGGAGCATGCACAGCTTCTAACATATTAAAAAAAAATTTGGCTTCCGGGTTAAGATCTTCATCCCTCTGTTCACAATGAGCAAAACCTTGTTGCTCTATATAATTACCAATAGATGGTCCTGCAGTATCCATTACCATCTGTTCCTGATCATTAAAGCATGCTTGAAAGTCACTACTTCCATAATATGAGTTTCTTGAAACCATTGGTGGAAAGAGAGGTCTTGGTTCATCATGGTTGGTCCAATAATAATAATTACTCATAAATCCCTTCATACAAAGGTGGGTTTTCACTTCATCAACTGAACAATACTTCTGACACTTTCATTTTTTACAAGGACACATCAACTTTCCTACACTTTTAAAATGATCCTGACTGCAAGCAAACTCTATAAACTCAACAACTCCTGCCATAAACTCATCTGTAATTGTTCTCTTATCAGGACCCACCCTATTATCCATCCACTTACGATGTTCAAGAACTTCCATCCTGTTTTTAGGCATACATGAATCAAAACAAACATCTTAATTCAATATAGCACAAATTATAATAACATATTGAACCAATACCAACATCAAAGGCATAATGTGAATAGAAATCAATTTTTTGGTTAACAAACCTCCGTTTCTTAATTCTTCATCCTCATACAAGCATACATCATTTAAATCTTGGCCAGAACAGCAATATTCCAACCATTCTATGCAAAATTAATACCCATTCAAAGCATATTTTTCAACACAAAATACATGGTTTACACGAAATAGAATAAGGATGATATTCTCTATAAGTAAAGGGCACCCTTGAACAGTAGCCTAGTCTTTAAGTACATAAGGGGGACCTGATGGTGATACACAATCTAGACCAAGACCTAGTCCATTAGATTTTTAGGTTGATTGACTCACCAAAAGGCCTATATCTAAGGTACCTAAGTTTACTCGGGCTTAACTTAATATATGCCTGGCCCAATGACAAACTAAGCCATCTAAGTTTAACATGGACAGGAACTTGGCTAATTTGCAAGTCTTCAAGTGCCATACTTACTGTCTTTTGTAGCTTAAATCAAGGGCATAGACTTTCTAAAAACTCAAGGCAAATTATGCTCAAATTGTAATTAAAAATTGAATGCACCCCACAAAATATTGTTTTCCTTATTATTTGATTAATAAAAGCTACCAATGAAACAAAGATCAATATATCTCATAACTGGGCAAATGTTCACTATTTTAGCAATGAGACTTTATTATCAAAAAAGTAAATCAATTAACTCTTATTTAAATAATATGTGTTCCAATATCCTACATTACCTAGTAGGATTCACAAGGGCTAGTCATGGTCACAACTTATTTCAGAAATAAGCTCATTGAAATGATCAGTAACTTGGTGCAAGTGTGTAGAGAAGCATTATTTACCAAAAGAAGATAATTTGTTTTACTGGGTTTTAGTGAGTTTACAAAAATGATGGTTATCAAAGCTCAAAAGGGGCGAACAAGTGAAAATCAAGTTGGGTAGGCTATTTGGTTTTGAATGGTAAATGCAAAGAATGCATCAAAAAAATTTGTGCATGCATGTATTAGTATGACTTTGAAAACAGAACTGAATAACCAATAACCATAATCTATGATAAGATTATGTATCAACCAGAGAACTAAAAAACAGAACAAGAATGGAAAAAACCAGCAACTTACATAAATATAAAGCTAAACTTCTCAAGAAATAACTAAAGGAAGTACAGGTACAGCAATATAAACTAGCAACTTGAAATTTACAGGTAAGAATCACAAAAAAAGCTCTAACCAATGAAATTCAGTACCTTTACATTCACTGGTAATACAAAACTATAGTCTCACCATTTATACATAGGGTCTCTAACTATATTTAGTTAGAAGAGTCTTAACTAGCATCTTATCCTTTCAATTAAGTGGCACAAAACCAATAAAACAACCATAAAAAATCATCACTCTATGGGACACTTAGAGACTCAACACTCTAGGTTAGAAGATCTATTCTTCTGGATCCTGAACACACCATAAGGTGATAGGTTAGTGAGGCTTGCTTATAAATGCAGATTGTATAGTAGTTAATAGTTGATAGTAGTTGATGAGCATTAAATGAAGGCTGTTAAAGTTAGTTAGTTAGTATTGCTATTCTATAAAAAGAGCAACACTTGTACAGTTGAATATTTCATGAAACCAGATGCAATTCATACACATACAGTTCTGTCTTATCTCTTCTCTCTCTTTCCTCTCTCCCTTCTCTTCATTCTACCACTGTCAAACTGTTAATGCATTACAGAATTTGGCACCCTTACTATCTAATTATATAAATCGTTAATTAAATCCTCATTCATCATTCTATTTCCATGCATTCATTTATTTATTTAGAACTTCTACTTTTTCTTCCCTTCCATTGAATATTTCATTTCATACCTCCTTTTTTATGTTCAGTTTGTTTGTCTGTCTGTATGTCTGTCTTTTTCTCTCTCTTTAATTATTTTATGCCTGGTCATGCCTTTTCATCCAAGTAATTCTACTGATGCCCTCACTTTCTAAGCCCTCTTTTGTCCCTTCCTTTTTTATGAACTTTTTTCTATCAACCTAAGTCCTTTTCTCCCAGATATTACTGTGATTTTCTTTCTTCATCACTCCATGTGCCTCATCTATCCCCTTATTATTACCCATCTCCCTCCTCCCTCCAATTCATGCACTCAGTCTCTCACATACCCTCATCTCCTCTATCTCTCTCTCTGATCTTATCAAACCATTCATGAAACTTATTTAAAGGAAACTAAAAAGATCACTATCAGTTATGTTTTTTTTAATTCAACTCTTTGAATTTCACATGTTATGTTTTTGTTAATTAAAAACTTGATAATAAGCACTTTAAAACTATATATAAGAAAATGCACACATAAATTGGCAACAACGTTTTTTTGCAAAGAGATATCACTATCCTATACAAGTAAAATACCACACTCCACCTCATGACTTTCATTTATTTGTTTGTATTCCCATAACCCACTTCAAATAACTATGATACCTTGATCTAAGGGTGGAAAACAATGGGAGAATGTGAAGATAACACTAATCTTGGAAAAATTAGGGCTTCAATCTTCAAATTTGATGTAGAAGAGTTGTGCTGGCAAGTAATCAAAAGGAAAAGGCACCAACCTGCATAGAAAAATTAGGGCTTCAATCTTCAAATTTGATGTAGAAGAGTTGGATCTACACAAGAATACGGGTGTTGATCCAAAACACAGCTTTTCGGCTGTAACTCGAAGCATTTTTACTTACTTATTTTGAATTTTATTTTTTATAAATTTTTTTAAATTAAATTTTATCAAATAAATATTTTAAAGATTTATAAATATATTTTTTAAAATATCTAAAAAAATTTAAGATTTTTAACAAATTTTTATATTTGTTAACTTTATTTTCATTTTAATTTTTAAAGACAATAAAATTTTTTAAACAATTTGTTCAAAATATTAAAATTTATAAATACATATGTACAAAAAAAAAAGAATCACAATTTTCGAAAAAAAGTATTATATATATACATATATGTATACATATGTATATCTATATATGTACATATACATCTATATACATATGTATACATATATGTATATACATATATCTATATATGTACATATACATACATATATATATGTCACGGCCCCAAATGATGGAACACATGACCGGCACGACATAAGGGTTTCCCCCTAGCCGCAAGCCTAACACATAGCATGCACAAACATCCAGCACACAATCCAGAGTACATAATAAATATAACTGGCCACATATGCCACATCCAATATTAGAAAATACTGTATATATGTATATATATATATATATATATATATATATATATATATATATCTCTCTCTCTCATGATATCTCATGAATCCAACATTCTGATTCAACTTGGCCCATGGCCTCATAATATTCATGTGATTCAACTTGGCCCAAGGCCTCATAATACCAACATTATTATAAAATATAAAACCATTTTTCAAACAACACATCAAAATACGCAATAAAGCGAGGATCCTGCCTGTATGTTCATGGAGATACTCTAGACATAACTAAACTAAACAAACAGTACAAAAGAGCCTTGCCCAAACTGGGGCTCACCAACACTATCTTCAGCCTCCTACGAAGCTGTAGCTGGATCAAAGTCTCTTTGACTATCTGTGGGGAGGAAACAAAAGAGGGGTGAGATTACCACATCTCAGTGAATGAGTAAATCATACTATAACTGAAACAGGGCAAACCAAGCACGAGTGTTTCGCAATGGGTTTAATAATTGAAATCCAAATATAAAGATAACAATAGAAACATTAAGCATTTAACCATAATTTATTGAAAGAATGCTAAACAGTTCAAATGTATGTTCAAAAGATAAAACATGATTAAATCAATAACCGTAAGCAAATCAATTATGCATGGTAAGTAATAAATGAAGATATTTATGCAATAACAATGATGAATGAACTTGTTTAGAAATATTTAATCTTTAAGAAAAATGCATCAGTTTATTGGAGGTCTTTCCTAACAGATCTATCATCTCCCCCAAGCACACAGCAAGGGTAGGGTAATCACTGTAGGCGTAGACATAAGTCCACCCTAAATTTCCCCAAGCACATAGCAATGGGTATGGCAATCACTGTAGGCGAAGACATAAGTCAACCCTAAATCCCTGTGTCTTAGGCAGTCATATGCCCGTCACAGTATCCTAGGCCGAAGCCTTAACATGATCATGGTGCACCAGGGCTAGCACTACCTGCGGCTAGCTAACAGTGATCTAAAAGGGTCCCTCCAATAGAAAACATTTGAAATATGCTATTCAAAGAGTTTAAAGTAAAACATTTCAATAACTTTACAATAAAGCTATAATTCTCCATCTAGCTCTTTTCATGCATAAAATTCCGTTCTAAAATATATCTCATCCATGAATTCCCATGGAGACCTTTATCATCATAAACTTTCCCTTTAAACATATCGTCCGTAGACGTCACATAGATGCTCATCATGCATCAAATCATTTCATGGCTAACTTAGTTCATTTCTATGACTAAGTTCGCTTTTCTATAAATCTAGCTCAAATGGAGAATTATCAGCCTAGATGCTTGCCCTGCATACCTAGAGTTCAACTAGGATTTAAATTTATAATTTCTAACATGGTTGGAATATATTGGTTTCCAAATCGGTAAAACAATTTAGCATACATTCCAACTAGTTAAAATCATATGAGAGAGTTATAAATCAAATTCTTAAAACATGCGCTATAGTATGAAAAACCCACTCACCTTACTAGGAGTCCAACAACGAGAATTTCACCTCGTGATGGCTCAACAACCTAGAAAACATAGACATAACATGAAAATTAGAAAACTCTAAAAGTCACTATTCACGCCGGAAAACACTATTCACTCGCCGGAACACTATTCATGCCGAAACCTAAAATCCTATATTCTGTATAGAAACTAATTCTAAGACTATCTATGGAAAGAAATTCGGTAAAACGGAGCCTAAAACGCAATTAAACGGAGTTTTACCTTGGAGGTTACTATTCATGCGATTTTCCGGCGACAATCCGGCGACTTTCCGGCAAAATTGATCGGTGGGATTTGTAGCTCTTCTTCCCACGAGTCCAACGGTACCTTACTTGCTCAAATCGGACGTCTGGATGATGAGATATCTTAGAGAGAAGTTTGAGAAAACTTTTAGAGAGAGAGAGAAAGCTTCAGCAATGGAGGAAATGAAGGAAAAAGGAGGGGGGACCGCAAAAAAATGCCTCTCTGATGAATCTCGCCGCCGCGAGATTGCTGGTCCGCGATTTTCGCCGGCGGCGAGCATATTTTCGCCGCGGCGAGTTTGGAAACTAGAAATCTCATGCTCTCGGGAAAATGCTGCAGCATTCTCGCCGCGGCGAACTTCATTTCGCCGAATTTGACAAAATGTCCAACATGAAAGTTGTAGCCCTTTCTCTTAGCTTTCTGTAGCCACTTGAATCACCTAATTTGGAGTTCATATGAAGGAGTTATGTATAAAATAGTGAACAAAGGTCCAGACCACACTTTGTTTCGGTTTTTGCCTCTTATCACTATAATATTCACCGAAGTAGCAAAAGTTCCCAACATCAAAGTTGTAGCTATATGTCTTATCTTTCAATAGGAATTTTAATCATGTGATTTGGATTTCATATGAGAGAGTTATGCTTATATGAGTGACGAAAGGTCAGAAGAAAAGGTCAGAAACGCTCTAAAATTTTACATTGTTCTCAACTTCCTTGTTTCAAATGATTTGTACTTAACCTTTAAAGGTTTGAGTTATTACATTCTCCCCTCCTTATAAAAATTCGGTCCCCGAATTTTACAAAATCCCACAACATGAAAATATAAGACTACTCTTGGAACAGTTGTGGATACTTCTCTCTCATGACGTCCTCTACTTCCACATAGCTTTCTCTTGGGAATGATTCTGCCAGATCACCTTCACTGTAGGGATATCTTTAGACCTCAAATTTTTCACCTATCTATCAACAATGGCCACAGGTTTCTCTTCGTAGGCTAACTTTTCATCCAAAAGGAATTCTTACGGTTGAATCACATGAGATGGGTTGGGTAGATACTTCCTCAATATCGAGACATGAAAGACTGGATGCACTTCACTCAATCCAGTTGGTAGGGCTAGGGAGTATGCCACCACTCCTACCCTATCCAGAACTTCAAAAGGTCCAATATACCTTGGGCTTAACTTCTCTTTCTTACCAAACTGTATGATTCCCTTCATGGATGAAACTCTGAGGAACACGTGATCGCCTAGAGAAAACTCCAACTCCCGACGCCTATGGTCCACATAAGCCTTCTGACGACTTTTTGCAGTTAAAAGTCGTTCCCTTATCAGCTTGACCTTCTCTATGGTATCTTACACCAAGTCTGGCCCTTGAAACTTGGCTTCTTCAACTTCAAACCATCCAACGGGAGATCGGCATCTTCTCCCATAAAGAGCTTCAAAAGGTGCCATCTGAATACTGGCTTAATAACTGTTGTTGTATACAAACTCAGCTAGTGGCAAGTATCCATCCCGACTGCCACCAAAGTCCAAAATATATGCTCTAAGCATATCCTTTAGAATTTGAATCGTGCGTTCTGACTGGCCATCTGTTTGGGGATGAAAAACGGTGCTTAAATCCAACCTCGTCCCCAAAATTTCTTGAAAAGCTTTCCAAAACCTTGCCGTAAACTGTGGACCTCAATCAGATATGATGGATACAGGGACTCCATGCAATCTGACGATCTCACGCAGATACAGGCTTGCATACTGAGCCACATTAGAGGTAGTCTTCACTGGTAAGAAGTGGGATGACTTGGTCATTCGATCCACTATCACCCATACTGAGTCATAACCCTTAGGGGTCCTTGGTAACCCTGTAACGAAGTACATAGTTAGGCTTCTAGTGTTCAGCTTTCACTTGCTGACAAACCAAGTACTGAGCCACAAAATCTGCTACATCCTTCTTCATCTCACTCCAACAATACAAGTCCTTGAGGTCACTGTACATCTTATTTTTTTTCTTGGGAGGATAGTATAGGCTGATTGATGTACCTCCTCCAAAATACGCTTCCTCAAAAGAGTGATTTTTTCATATCACCTTTACTGTAAATATTTCTTTTGACTGTAACGTCTTTACTTGTCTGTCCATACTGGTTGTTCCTCTTAGGTTAAATCTTTCTGTAACTGAATCTATGGACATTGTATAACATGTGTAGAATCAGGTAACTATTTTCGTAGTATAGACACATGAAAAACTGGATAAACATTATCCAATGCAGGTGGTAAAACCAAACAATAAGTCACTGAACCGATCCTTTCAAGAATTCAAATAATTCTATATACCGAGAGGGTAACTTCCCTTTTTATTTTCAAAACCTCATTACCTCTTCTATGGGTGAGTCCATCAAGAATATATATATAGTCACCAACTAATATTTTCTCGTGCTCAACATTCATAATCCTTATAAACTTTTGACTTGTATTGAGTTTCCCGTATATTCTTTTTAACCAAATTCACTTAATCAATAACATCTTATAATAAATCTAACTCCACTAAGTCATTTAACAGAACATTTTTAACACCTCTTACATAAGGCTTACTTCTTTTAATATCATTTTATTATAAACAAATTCTGTTAAGAAATCTCTTACCTATCTCAAAAACATATGCTTGAAGCATGCTCTCCAAACTAGCATCATCAATTTAGATAATTCATATGCTATTTATTGCATGTTATTCCAAATTAGATTTCCAAAGTTTAACTTTTCTCAATTCACTCACATATTAAGAAACCTATGATGTTCATGTAAAACTTCAAATGATGCCATTGTATAGTGGCATGATAATTACTACTATGAGCAAGTTCAACTAAGGACAATTAATTTCTCCAAACTTTCACCACAATAATATAAAGATACTTAAAGCATAACTTCTAATGTATAAACACATTATTTAAATTTAGTATCAGTCATACTATAATCTAATAAAGATCCTTAGACTTCCTAAATAACTTTCTTGAGATAATATATTCAATTCGTACTTGTCAACATACCCGCCAATGAAAAATTTCACTTGGATCTTCTTTTTACCATTATACTAGTACCATTTTTTTTATATCTCAGTATATCCTTATTACCTCGGGTAATCCATATTTACAATCTATGACTTCTTCTGAAATCTCTTTTCTCAACAATTATTCATACGTGAATTTCCAATCTCAACATAATTCACATCTTAAATACTAAATTCGATTTAGCATAGTCTAAACCTTTAACACAAATATCTTGATTACTTACATTATTTTCGGACATGATTCTCAGAATATTCTCCATATTTCCAAATTAATAATTCAAAGATCAATTTAAATCATACTTTCTATATTTTATCCCTCAAGAACTTCAGTACCACTAATTCACTTTATTACATTCCTCAAAGCACCATAAGGCCATCATTTTTTTTTCTATTCCTTTCATCTGAAAATCGTTATATAGTTCGGTGTCTAAACTCACTATTTTAAGTTATATTCTTCCAAGATTCATTCATTAGTCACTTCTAACCAATTGAAATGAAAAATTTCCTACTTTTGTCTTATCTATCTTCCAGTAAACCCAATATGTTCACATCCTCCTCTTATAACATTTTTCCACCACTATCCAATCCTTAAGCAATCCTAACATATATTACTTTCACTATTCATATCATATCTGCCTCTTATCCATTTCAATTCACTTTTCACGCATTCATATATTTTCATGACATACTATCCAAATATCAAACATCACCCAAGTCACAATCTTGACAAACGAAATAGTCATTTACTCACTCACCTATTAGAAAACTTACGGTATTTTATGTAAAACTTCTGCCCAAAACTTCTTAAAATGCTCTCTAAAAACAATATGTGAACTATAGTTCTCGATCAGATATAATCGATATCAATACCTTATGAAGTCTTACTATCTTATTCAAAGACAAATTTGAACCTATCAATAATCACCCATTTTTATTCAGGTATCTCTATCTGATATTGTAATCTTGCAAGTCTTTGATGTTCTACTTCTACCTGTTGACAAGTTAATCATCGAGATACAAAATCAACTATATCTTTCCTCATACTGTCCCACCAATGAATTTCTTTTAGATCTTTATACATTTTAGTTACCTCAGGATAAATTGTATATATGGATCTATGGGCTTCCTCTAAAATTTCTTCCTTAAGTTCTTCTTTATTAAATACACACAATCGCTTGCTCAATCTCAGAATTCCTTCAGAGTCTACATTAAATTCAATATCACTGTCATACTTAAATTTTCTTACATAAATAGGCATCATTGTCCTGTGCCTTTTTCACCTACTCAACTAAAGATGATTGAAACTGTATGAATTTTACATGTATCACCATACAGATAATGCCTCCAAGCTTTAAGAGTAAAGCTTCTGCTGTTATTTCCAAATCATAAGTCTGACAATTTTTGCTCATGTGGCTTAAGCTGTCTAGATACTTATGCAATGACTCAACCATATTGCATCAACATATACCTTAATCCCATTCTCTATGTATCACAAGATACCGTATATCCTTCAGTGCCTAAAGATGTAGACAGTACTGGCACCGTAATCTAACATTTCTTAGTTTCTAACAATTTCTTTCACATTCACCTTACTAGTCAAATTTTATTGCTTACTTTATCAACCTCGTCAAAGGAGAAACAATTTTTTTTTTAAATGTTGAGCACCTTGTAGCTAGTCAAACATATCATCTATATGAGGTAATGAGTATTTATTCCGCATTATCACTTTATTCAACTATTTATTATCTATGTATAGTCATAGTGATCCATCTTTCTTTTTCACAGATAGAACTGGAGCACTCCAAGTAAAAATACCAGGGCTTTTAAATCTCTTGTCTAACATGTCTTGTAACTATTTATTTTTCAGTTCTTTAAGTTCAGTGGGTGCCATTCTATATGAAAATATAGACGCTGGCCAGGAAATAAATCAATACCAAACTCTATTTATTATTTCGGGGTAATCCTGGCAATTCCTCAGGAATTATATCAGAAAATTCTCTAATCACTGGAACTTGATTTACAGGGGTATACTTTATATTAGTATCTCTCACCACTGCCAACTATCCTTGGCACATTTTTGTATTCACTTATGGACTGCTAAAGCAGAGATTAGGTTATTGGGTATCTCACTAAGATTTCTTTGTATCAAGAGAAAAATATTCTCCAAGAATATTGAATTTAATCACCTTCTAGTGACATTTCAAAATGACATGACATAATGCCAACAAATTTATTCTCAATATCACATCACACTCTACCATATCTAGACAACTGAGTACAACAGATGTCACATTCAGAAACCATCATACCAGAGTTTGACCTCTTCCGTACCTTGGTGGTATAGGATTTGCCTAAACTCAGCATTCCGCTGAGGTTTGCCCTACTACCATTCAAGAGGACACGTGAAGAGACTCTGTATGGGTCTTTTTCCAAGCACATAGCAAGGGAAAGCAAATAACATCTCATATAACTGGCATCTCGCTATAAAACAGAGATAGCCCAACCGTTACTTAACCATGCCAACATAGCATACTATAAACTGACTTACTTAAACAAAAAGACAACATCCTATCGAACCCCTTTAGCAGCACCGTGAGTATAAGCATGTCCGGATTCATACCCATACTCAAAGTCCTACCTAAAGGTTCGTTACTCCATGAACACAGGGAAACCAGGCTCTGATACCACTCTGTCACGACCCCAAATGATGGAACACATGACCGGCACGACATAAGGGTTTCCCCCTAGCCGCAAGCCTAACACATAGCATGCACAAACATCCAGCACACAATCCAGAGTACATAATAAATATAACTGGCCACATATGCCACATCCAATATTAGAAAATACTGTATATATGTATATATATATATATATATATATATATATATATATATATATATATATATATATATCTCTCTCTCTCTCTCATGATATCTCATGAATCCAACATTCTGATTCAACTTGGCCCATGGCCTCATAATATTCATGTGATTCAACTTGGCCCAAGGCCTCATAATACCAACATTATTATAAAATATAAAACCATTTTTCAAACAACACATCAAAATACGCAATAAAGCGAGGATCCTGCCTGTATGTTCATGGAGATACTCTAGACATAACTAAACTAAACAAACAGTACAAAAGAGCCTTGCCCAAACTGGGGCTCACCAACACTATCTTCAGCCTCCTACGAAGCTGTAGCTGGATCAAAGTCTCTTTGACTATCTGTGGGGAGGAAACAAAAGAGGGGTGAGATTACCACATCTCAGTGAATGAGTAAATCATACTATAACTGAAACAGGGCAAACCAAGCACGAGTGTTTCGCAATGGGTTTAATAATTGAAATCCAAATATAAAGATAACAATAGAAACATTAAGCATTTAACCATAATTTATTGAAAGAATGCTAAACAGTTCAAATGTATGTTCAAAAGATAAAACATGATTAAATCAATAACCGTAAGCAAATCAATTATGCATGGTAAGTAATAAATGAAGATATTTATGCAATAACAATGATGAATGAACTTGTTTAGAAATATTTAATCTTTAAGAAAAATGCATCAGTTTATTGGAGGTCTTTCCTAACAGATCTATCATCTCCCCCAAGCACACAGCAAGGGTAGGGTAATCACTGTAGGCGTAGACATAAGTCCACCCTAAATTTCCCCAAGCACATAGCAATGGGTATGGCAATCACTGTAGGCGAAGACATAAGTCAACCCTAAATCCCTGTGTCTTAGGCAGTCATATGCCCGTCACAGTATCCTAGGCCGAAGCCTTAACATGATCATGGTGCACCAGGGCTAGCACTACCTGCGGCTAGCTAACAGTGATCTAAAAGGGTCCCTCCAATAGAAAACATTTGAAATATGCTATTCAAAGAGTTTAAAGTAAAACATTTCAATAACTTTACAATAAAGCTATAATTCTCCATCTAGCTCTTTTCATGCATAAAATTCCGTTCTAAAATATATCTCATCCATGAATTCCCATGGAGACCTTTATCATCATAAACTTTCCCTTTAAACATATCGTCCGTAGACGTCACATAGATGCTCATCATGCATCAAATCATTTCATGGCTAACTTAGTTCATTTCTATGACTAAGTTCGCTTTTCTATAAATCTAGCTCAAATGGAGAATTATCAGCCTAGATGCTTGCCCTGCATACCTAGAGTTCAACTAGGATTTAAATTTATAATTTCTAACATGGTTGGAATATATTGGTTTCCAAATCGGTAAAACAATTTAGCATACATTCCAACTAGTTAAAATCATATGAGAGAGTTATAAATCAAATTCTTAAAACATGCGCTATAGTATGAAAAACCCACTCACCTTACTAGGAGTCCAACAACGAGAATTTCACCTCGTGATGGCTCAACAACCTAGAAAACATAGACATAACATGAAAATTAGAAAACTCTAAAAGTCACTATTCACGCCGGAAAATACTATTCACTCGCCGGAACACTATTCATGCCGAAACCTAAAATCCTATACTCTGTATAGAAACTAATTCTAAGACTATCTATGGAAAGAAATTCGGTAAAACGGAGCCTAAAACGCAATTAAACGGAGTTTTACCTTGGAGGTTACTATTCATGCGATTTTCCGGCGACAATCCGGCGAATTTCCGGCGAAATTGATCGGTGGGATTTGTAGCTCTTCTTCCCACGAGTCCAACGGTACCTTACTTGCTCAAATCGGACGTCTGGATGATGAGATATCTTAGAGAGAAGTTTGAGAAAACTTTTAGAGAGAGAGAGAAAGCTTCAGCAATGGAGGAAATGAAGGAAAAAGGAGGGGGGACCGCAAAAAAATGCCTCTCTGACGAATCTCGCCGCGGCGAGATTGCTGGTCCGCGATTTTCGCCGGCGGCGAGCATATTTTCGCCGCGGCGAGTTTGGAAACCAGAAATCTCATGCTCTCGGGAAAATGCTGCAGCATTCTCGCCGCGGCGAAATTATTCTCGCCGCAGCGAACTTCATTTCGCCGAATTTGACAAAATGTCCAACATGAAAGTTGTAGCCCTTTCTCTTAGCTTTATGTAGCCACTTGAATCACCTAATTTGGAGTTCATATGAAGGCGTTATGTATAAAATAGTGAACAAAGGTCCAGACCACACTTTGTTTCGGTTTTTGCCTCTTATCACTATAATATTCACCGAATTAGCAAAAGTTCCCAACATCAAAGTTGTAGCTATATGTCTTATCTTTCAATAGGAATTTGAATCATGTGATTTGGATTTCATATAAGAGCGTTATGCTTATATGAGTGACGAAAGGTCAGAAGAAAAGGTCAGAAACGCTCTAAAATTTTACATTGTTCTCAACTTCCTTGTTTCAAATGATTTGTACTTAACCTTTAAAGGTTTGAGTTATTACAATATATATATATATATATATATATATATATATATATATATATATATATATACATATACATATATATATACATATACATATATATATGTATATACATATATATATGTATATACATATATATATGTATATGTATGTATATATATATATATATATATATATATATATATATATATATATAAATACATATATATGTATTTATATACATACATATATACATATATATGTATATACAGATATACATACTTGGGTAGGTGTAAGGCTTCTTGTACAGAGCAATTTTAAGTGTGACCTTATGTAAATCAACTAAAGCAGAAACCCGACCTTTTAAGTGATTTGTCTTATGTATGTATCTATACATACATACAGACATACATACATATATATATATATATATATATATATATATATATATATATATATATATATATATATATGTATGTATGTATGTATGTATGTATGTCTGTATGTATGTATAGATATATACATATATACACATATACGAACATATTATATACTACATAATCATTGTGACCAAAATTATATTATATTCAAAATTAAGCGTACATATATTTATTACGAAAACATGTCTTTATTCTTCATAAAGTTTTATTCATTTTTCATAATATTAATAAAATATATTTACTCATCAATTTTGAAAAATGTAAAATGAAAGTAAATATGAAAAATTTGTAAAATAAAATATATTATTAAAATATATCTATTCATCATTTATATCTTTTAACCTCTGTTTATATTTCATTTTACTTGTTCTTTTTTAGAAGTTTTTTAAGATAAAATCATCTTCTTTATAGAAGAGAATATGTATATCGTGAAAATAAAAATTATAGTCAACTATATAAAACAAACAAAATAAATTAATGTAAGAGAATTTTGATTTTCATTCCATCAATTTATTTTTACAAATTAAACGAGAATTAAATTTTTTCAAAAATTATCTAAATTTTAGCTAATTTTACTAATAATTTAAATATTATTTCGAAAATTAGATATAAAATGAGAGATAAAAAATTTATATACAAAATTTATAGATTAGAGACGGAATTGGAGACAGAAAATATTCCGTCTTTGATAATCCGTCTCTAAATCCGTCTCAAAAATTTTTTTCCACTGTTTACAAATTTAGAGATGAAATTAGAGACGGAACATTCCGTCTCTGAAGTCAGAGACGGAATATTCCTTCTCTAACTGAGTTTAGAGACGGAATTGGAGACGGATTTTTAGAGACGGAATTTTTCCGTCTCTAAACTCCGTCTCTAAATTATAAAATTTGCCATCTGTCTCTAATTGCCCAAATCTGTCTCTATTTTCGTCTCTAATTTCCATTTCTAAATATCATTTTTCTAATAGTGAAGCATTACAGCTAATACGATAAGTATTGCAGCACCAACAATGTCAAATGAAGCACCGAGTTGATTGTTTTTGTCAATATTTGGTGTATTTCTTTCTTATTAATTGACATGATGTTCGCGTACAATATTTGCTATATTTGATATTATGTTAATATTATCATTTTATCAATCATTTTATTTATCCTTATTTTTATTAAAGTTTTAATTATTACAACATAAAAATGATAAATCTATAAAAAAAAAAATAGAGGTTTCAGTGGTAAACCATCACCACTAAATATACATTTAGTGGTTACCTCATTAGGTCGCCACTGAATCTCTCTGAATGAAAAATAAATATTGAAAGATTTAGTGGCGACTTTATCGCTGCTGAAAATACTTTTGGCCCTTTAGTGGTGACTTATAGTTGCCACCAAAAGTATCTACCCTTGGCAACTAAAGCATTTTTCGTGGTGATACTCATTGGCTTCAATTATAGAGTTATCAGCAATTACATGACAGCGACTAAAAGTTGCCCCTAAAAGGTTTTAGCAGCAACTTTATCAATTTCAGTGGCGACTTTAGTCACCGCTAAAAGCCTTTTTTTGTAGTGTAGCTTTTACTTTGCATTATTTGTCAAGCTATGTATTAATTTGTTATTATGTGTTATAAACAAGAACAAATTCTGATAGGTCTAATGAGTAGTGCCGCACCAAGTTCTACAACTAATGTAACACCAACATCTCCAAGAGAACTACTGAGTTGATTATTTTTAGTTTGTTGATATTTTATTATGTATATTATTCTATGTTAACTAACATGTGATAATTGTCCATCAACAAACATTTATTATATTTGAAATTATATTAATATATATTATTTTATTAATTCTTTTGGTTCTCATTTTATTTCCATAATGCAAGTTTTTATTTTTAGTGCAAATGTAATTATAAATTTTTTTTAAAAAAAACTTATATAGAGGATTCAATAATGAATTTTATCTTCACTAAATCCCTATTTTTATCCACTTTTAGTGATGAATTTATACCATGATGACTGAAAAGAGATTTAGTGACAATTTTTATTATCACTAAATCCCTATTTTGATCTACTTTTAGTAGTGACTTATGAAAGTCGTCACTAAAAATATATTTAATGCCGACTTTTGTCATCACTAAATCCCTGTTTTGATTCACTTTTAATGACGACTTTTTAAAGCCACTGAAAAGGTATTTCATAACAACTAAAGTCGTCACTGAATCTCTTGAGAGTGAATCTAAAAGGGCAATTGAGGCCTAATTTTAGTGATGACTTATAAAATAGTCACTGAAAAGAGATTCAATTACTACTTTTATTGTCATTGAATCCTTGTTTTGAGCTAATTTTAGTGGCAACTTATAAAAGTCATCATTGAAAAGAGATTTAGTGATGACTTTTATCATCAGTCAATCCCTGTTTTGATCCATTTTTAGTGACGAATTTTTAATAGAGTCACTGAAAATATATTTTGTGATGACAAAAGTCGTCAATGAATCCTTTGAAAGTGACATGAAAAGGATATATATGGCATACTTTCAGTGGCAATTTATAAAAGTTATCACTGAAAGAGATTTAGTAATAACTTTTATCATCACTAAATCCTTGTTTTGTTCCATTTATAGTTATGAATTTCTAAGTTCATCATTAAATCCCTTGAGAGTAACACTAAAATGGTATTCAATGACAACTTCAATGTTTTTAGTAATGATTTTTGTGACATTCGATGACGACTAGGGTCGTCACGAAAAATATTTAACAACAAATGTATTCACAACAAGTGGACAATGACTAAAAGTCATTATTTAATATTCTGCAAGTAAATAATTTTTTGTTCACTAGTAGTATTCAAATTGCGATATATGACAAAAAAATTATTTTTATCATGTGTCATAATTTAAATACTGTTGGTAGATAAAAAATTGTCTACTGACAGTGAACCAAATACCAACTTTTTTAACTTTTAGAGATGAACTTTAATCATCACAGAATCCATATTTTATTGTAGTGATTCTATTCTATTTCCCCCGACTTTCCTTTCTCCTCATATTTACTACCCTCACGCAAATCCATGTTTTCTCGTAGTGATTCTTTTTAATTTCCCCCGACTTTCCTTTCTCCTCATATTTACAACCCTCACGCAATGAGTTAAATATTCTGTTTTGACCTAGCCTTTGGCGTTTTAAATCCAGTGCTGTGTCAGAAATGACTGGGAAGGGGTGTATATATATATATATATATATATATATATATATATATATATATATATCGCGTTTTAAATCCAGTGCTGCGTCAGAAATGACTGGGAAGGGGTATATATATATATCAAGTCTGATTGTAAAGTCTCACACGGTTATGACATCAACAACCTGCAGGGAAAAACTTAAAAAATAAAAAATAAAAATCCTCTTAGCTCCACACAGCGCCTTGCCTCTTCGTACTGGTTTCGTCTAAAATCTTTGCTTTCTGTTGCTCTTGATCTTCTCTCGCGAACATCGATCGAGGATGTCCCGTTCTTCGTCTTCTCTCACCATCGGTTTCAGCTCCGGCCACTCCTTCCGTGTTGGTCGAATTCTATCCAAGATATACAAGATATTCGCCAACGTCCTCACTTTTGCTTTATTTGCAATTCTCGATGGACTTGTAAGGCTTCTTTTGAACCAAAAGAATCTCCTCTTCTTGGCTTTAGCTACCATTTCTGTTGGCTTTAGCATCAAAGATCAAGGACTAAAAGAAATTTGGCAGCACGTTGGATGCATCTTTTTCGGCATCTTATTTTTTTTTATTGCCATTAGTAATTTTCGGTTCAAGAGTCACTTTATTTGTCGGATGCGCAGTTACCGCTACAAGTTCACTTCAGTCCAGTTAACAATAATTTTTGTTGCAATAGCAATGGACATGCTGGCAGGCATTAAAGGGGGAAAGCTCCCGTTGACAGTAGGTCATTTATTTGCTGGGAACATGATAATCTATATTATGGCTACTGTGAGTTTTGCCATCCAGGAACTTGGACGTACTAATATCAGTATTTCTGATATGGTGAGGAGTAACGTAAACAAAGCATTGTATCAGATAGCACTGCTCGTGATTCTAAAGCTTGGAGGGGGATCAATCTTCTGCAGTGCCGGTGCGAAGTCTAGAGATATTTTGATCTTCAGTGTTTTCGTGCTATATCAAGTTTTTAATGAATTTTATGATTTTTGTCCTAAGGTCAACCCTATTCCCCATCAGTCAATTTTTTTTTGACGGAGAGATGATGGGGGACCGAGGCTCGATTGGGAGCGGGAGCTATTATTATCTGCTCTTAATCCATGTTGAGTATCACCGTACTTTTTACTGGTGTTTTGTATAATAGAATTTTAGTTTTTTAAATATTTAAAAATTTATTTTTAGGACCTTTTTTTTTTCAAGTTAAAACACCACTGAGAAAATACCTAACGTAAGTAAATACTCATGTAGAATGCTATACTTATATACTCACTTACCCATACAATCATCTGGAGTGGACTTGACCCATAGCAGAGAATTTTGAGTATAGTTAATATGAAAATTTTAAAATTCATGTATTATATTTGATTTAAATAATATAAAAAATTGATTTTTATTTATCTTTAATTTTTATGTATAAATTTTGGAATACATAGAAAATTGAGATACCTATATACCAAATACTATCTTAACAATTTTTTTGTGTAGACTTTTTCCATCAAAAGTTGATAAGCTCATTTGAAAAATAGTCACACACACACACGTCCTTATATATGGTTACTTTTTAATGATTTATTTTATAATTTTTAATAATCAGAGTCTACACAAATGGTTTTAAAACTTTTATGAAAAAAACTTGCAACAAACACAATTTTTTTAATTCAAGCTGTCTTTTTTTTTTTTCTCGTTTTCTCATAAAAGTAGATTTTCTCTCTTAGAAGTTGTGTGATATATTTGGTAATTATATTGCTTTTTACACAGATTGCCTAGTTATGAAAATAATATTTTTCTGAATTTATATTGATATTAGGTCCATATTCTCAATTCCAATTGCAATTGGAAAAAAAAATGCAACAAGCTCTACTTAATCTTCGATGAAAGAAGGAAAAAGCAATTATACGTTGTAAATAACCTTAGTGTGTTTGAATGAAGTAATTTAAGGGAATAAAATAATTTTACAAGGTGTTTAATTTTTTTTTTTACACATAATAATATATTTAGATAACTAATAATAAATTCTTAAAAATTCTATATAATTTTATCATGAAATGTTCTGGTAAAAAATAAAAAAATTTAAAAATTTTCACTTTTATGTAAAATTTCAAATTCTTCTATTATCCCTTGGATTCGACCCACCTGAAGAAGATTATAATGAATCAGACCCTAGATGCCTGACTAAACAGAAACCATCGTGTATATATATATATATATATATATATATTTGCAAAATACAAAAAAAAAAGTGCAAATTACTTTATAATTAGTTAATTATCTAAATAAGAAACTTTAAAAATGAAGGAAACTGAATTGTAGCATTTTAGTTTCAAATTCTATGAATTTTTTGAGTTCTCTATTTAAACACATCCTCGGGGAGCACTAATCAAATCAAATCAAATCTTCCCTTACCTGCTTTTAAGATAAATTAATTAAGAATATTCTTTACTTTCCCTTGAAGATATATATGTTAATTTTGCTTTCCTAAGGCCCGCCATATTTTCATAAATAGAAAAATTAATCCATGCCAATGAATTATTAATATTTCAACTTAGTTTTCGACTTTTCGTTTTTATAGCGATCGAAATGCACTGTTTACTGAAGAAAATGAGAGATTTTATATCAAAAAAGTTAATTATGTCACATATATATATATATATATATATATATATATATATATATATATATATATATATATATATATATATATATATATATATAGAGAGAGAGAGAGAGAGAGAGAGAGAGAGAGAGAGAGAGAATTTAAAAAGAAACATAAATAAAATAACAAAGGATTGTACCAACAACATCTCAAAATGGTTCCAATTTTATCGATGTCTCTCAACTGACACCTTATTTCCTAATTAATTGACCGTTGAATATAATATTTATGAAATTGCTAGGAATGAAAGGCACACGCCATCTATCTCATATCGAACTATTTTTATATAAAGACTGAGGTTTTTTTCAACAAAGGAATATTTTTTAGAAAAAAGTATTTATAAGGATTTAAGACTAAAGCTCGTTGAATACTCGAAGGAAACTCTTCTTGGAAATAATGATAAAGTCCTGTTGGACTCTTTTCTCTCAAAATGCGCTCACTATGGGCCTAAGGCCTCTGCGACCTCTGTTCTTTTCTCTATTTTTGTTATGAATTTTATTTGTTAGAATTGCATGGGAGCGGGTGCTAAATCATTCCCTCTTCATATCAGAGACACGATAAAGCTTCATCAATTAAGTCTAGTCGTTCTCCTTGAACCACGGATCAGCAGGGTAATAGCTGGACAAGGTGGTAAAGAATATTGGGATGCCAAAAAGCTACAGATTTCAAACCAGGGGTTTTTTTTTGGAAGGATTTGGTTGTTATGAGATTTAAGTATTATTTATCTTTCAGTTATAGTCTCACATGAACCATTTATACATTCAAACATTTGGCTAAAAAAAGAAAAGAAGTCCTTCTTTTTTAATTACTATTTATGGCAGCCCAAACTCGTCTCGTAGAGAAGATTTGTTGCCCTCTTTGAGGATCTTGGCTGCTAACACTCCTGGAGCTTGGACCTTAGTGGGTGATTTCAACACTTATTTATACAGTTGGGAAAAGATGTGAGGTGCTGGACCAAATTGGAGAGCCATAAGGCAGTTTTATTTTTCTTTAGACTAAGATAAGGCAGTTTAATGAATGTTTAGAGGAATACTCCTTATCATATATACTTGGACTTCCAAGGCCTCAAATTTACTTGGGTAAGGGAGTCTCTTAAAGAAAGCATAGACAGAATTTTGGATAAGCTGAGGTGCTGGTTGAGGTCCATAGTGAGATGGTCTCAATCGATTCAGCTCGTTCTACAAGTTAACCAAGTTGGTTTGGTGGATAAGCTGAGACATCCTTTTGTGAATTCTGAAACTTGTCATCTTTTAACCATGGTGCTAATAATTTTTTTATTTAAACTAATTAGAGCCAGAAACAAGCACATTCCATGAAACTTCCTCCAAAGACACTCCACAATTGGCCACTCAGTAGATATGAAATCTAAATTTCCTTGAATAGTATTTTGCTGATAATTTTGAGTATAGAAAAAAAAGTCTTATATTGAGGATTTAGAGCTCTAGTTTTCATCTCTCACTAGTTGTGTATAAAAGGCCAAATTACTGTACAAAGAAACGGAGTTGTTGTTGCGAAGTAGTGAATTTTCCACTAATTAACAAGTTTTCTAAAGAAATCTATCAGGATATATTTAGGGTATGCTTGAGAGTTTGGAAGACATGGGAATGAAAGGAATATTGCAAAGAAAATGAGAGGGTAGAGAAGGAAGGGAAATAGATGGCTAAATGATATAATTTCCTTTCTGCTTGTTTTGATGTTTAAAATTAACCAGATAATAAACTAAAAAGATTAATAAAAAAAGTAGTTGATTATGACATTTTTTTGCATAATTATATTTTGTTAAAATGATTAATTATGGTAATTTGTTTTTTACTGATATGCAATTTTAACAAATAATATTGAATAAGATAGTGTTTAATAATTGATTTTTCTTTCAAAATGTCTCAAATTTGGAGGATTTTGGAAGGTTAATTAAAAAAATTTCATTATCTCCACCCAAAAAAAAATTCATTATCCCCTAAAACTAATCCAAAGAGGGAAAATTTTCAATGAAATCTCTCATTCTGTTCCCTTTTCTTCCATTATCTCCCATCCAAGCGTATCCTTTATCTTAGTCGGTGTGGTCCTTAAACTTGTTTCGGAGTCATTTAATGGGAAAGATTCCAAAAAAGAAAAAAAAATTGGAGTCAAGAAACACTTGGAATCTGTTTCTCTCTCACACAACAAACTCTTTCCAGAAATTTCTTAGACCATCTCTAGTTGGTCTTCTCTTAGTTATTTGGACTTGTCATACAATAGTTTTGCTATATAAATCCCAACAGGCGCCTAGCTTCAAAGTTCTGATGCATCAAGTTTTATTGGCAAACCTGAACTTTCGGAAGCTTCTCTTCAAATGAACTGATAGGAGTAATATAGCACGTGATGTCACATGACATTATAGTTAGGACATTATGATTATGTACCGGCTAAACCTAACAATGGCTTCCTATATAAAGCCTCGTGTACTCACTAAATATCACTGAATGAATTTCATGCAAACTATCTTTTGCTCTCTTCTTCTTCCTATATCTCATTCTCTTTGGTGAATTTCTTCATGGTATCAGAGCCGTAAACAGAAAGATATGTCGTCTTCTTCAAATTCACTTAACCCAGAAAATTCTGCTAAGACAGAATTTGTTGCGTTTTCTCACACACTGTCCGTGAAATTGGACGAAAGAAATTATCTTCTATGGAAGCCACAAATTCTAGCGGCAGTTAGAGGACACCATGTGCAGAAGTTTCTTGATCCCAAAGTTCAAGTTCCTGAAATGTTCGATACAGAGGAAGAAATGCAAACTCAAACATACAGCAAGAAATATACATACTGGGTAAGACAAGATCAATTGATCCTATCGTGGCTTCTTGCTTCAATGACAGAACCTATTCTTACAAGAGTGGTTGGATGTGAGACATCAAGACAAGTTTGGACCAAAATAGAGATTTTCTTTAATATTCAGACTCGTGCAAAGGCGCATCAATACAAAATGCAGCTTCGGAGCATCAAGAAAGAAGGAATGACCGTGAGTGAGTATTTGTTAAAAATCAAGAACACAGTAGATTTGTTGATTAGTATTGGATCTGTCATTTCTGAAAACGATCACATAGATGCTATCTTAGAAGGTTTACCTGAAGAATACTTACCCTTTGTTACGTCGGTTACATCGAGACTTGATCCCTATAGTGTGAGTGACATTGAGTCGTTGTTATTGTCACATGAAAGTAGATATGAGCAGTTTGCAAAGATAGCAGAGACTTTTTCAGTAAACATGGCTAATGTTGGATACTTCTCAAGATCTAACAATGCAGGCAGGAATCAGAATTTTCAGAACTATAACATTTGAGGATCAAGAAACCAATTTTTTCAAGGTGGACGTAGAGGAAGAGGCAGATTCAATAATAATTTCTCAAGACAACCACACAATGACAGATCACACATAATCTATCAAGTCTGTGGCAAAAGTGGCCATTTAGCATTGAAATGTTATCATCGTTTTGATCCATCTTTCCAAAGTCAGTTTAGCAATATTGCATCCTTCAAATCAAATCATCAAAATTAGAATGTGACAGCCTTAATGGCCACCCCTGAAACACTATTCGATGAAGCCTGGTACCCAGACTCGGGAGCTTCAAATCATGTAACCCCAATTGACTCAAACTTACAGCAGAAGGCTGAGTATAATGGGCAAGAGCAGCTATACGTTGGTAATGGTAAAGGGCTTCCAATATGTCACACTGGTCATTCCTCTGTTATCTCTCCCTATATGCCTTCATATTCTCTGAGTCTTAATCATCTTTTGCATGTACCTCATATAACTAAGAATCTGCTCAGCGTCTCTAAATTTTGCAAAGAAAACTTGGTTACATTTGAGTTTTCTGCTAACAATTGTGTGGTTAAATCTCAGGACACAAATCAAATACTCTTGAGAGGGAGACTCACTAATGGCCTTTACACATTCGACAAATTTGCCCTGGCTCACCTTAAACAATTAGCAATTGGTCCCAGCCCTATAGATCTCAGTCCTTACTCACATCAAATAAACAGCATTGATAGAACTTCCTTCTCTCTTTGGCACAACAGACTTGGTCATCCATCATGTATAATTGTCAACCAAGTCCTCAAAGAATGTAATATACCTTTACGAGATAATAAAAATGTCTTTGATTCCTGTCAAGCTTGTTGTTTAGGCAAAATGCATCAACTCCCATTTTCTGCTTCTACCACTCAATACACACAACCACTAACACTGATGCATATCGATTTATGGGGCCCCTCACCAGTTTTATCCATAAAAGGTTATAGATTCTTTGCTCACTTTGTGGATGCTGCTACTAACTTTACCTGGATCTCATTTCTTAAACAAAAGTCTGATCTAACCCACCACTTCATTCAATTTCAAACCAACGTAGAACTTCAATTTAACACCAAGATCAAAGCTTTTTAGTCAGACTAGGGTGGGGAATTTCAAACTCTCTCTAGATACCTTGCTGAAAGAGGAATTAATCATAAACTTAGCTGCCCACATACTCCCCAACAAAATGGAAAAGCTGAGCGCAAAATCAGGCATATAACAGAAGTAGGTCTTACACTCTTATCTCATGCAACCCTTCCACTCAAATTCTGGGTAGAGGCATTTCACACTGCTGTATATTTGATCAACAGATTACCTACTCCCACACTAAAACAGAGGTCACCCTATGAGGCACTACATCATTCCAAACCTGACTATGGTCTACTCAAAACATTTGGTTGTAAATGTTTCCCTTACTTACGCCTATACAACAATAAAAAATTTCAATTCAAATCCACACCCTGTGTCTTTTTGGGATATAGTGACACTCACAAAGGCTACAAGTGCCTTGATTCCACTGGTAGAGTATACATCTCTAGGCATGTTGTCTTTCATGCAACCTTTTTCCCTTATTCTATATTGTTTTCTTCTAACAAGTCCTTTTCTTCTTCACCTATGTTTCCTGTTGCAACTCCTCCATTGTTACATCAGTCTCCCGTTACATCCCATCCCTCAGCTGCTCCTACTCCCTCAGTGAGTTCTGTGATTCCTCATCAGAATGATATTGAATTTATTGATGCTAACAATGTTTCACAGCTGCCACCTCCATCCAGTTCCCTACAACCTCGGGACACTTCAACTGGTTTGCTAGCAGCACAACAACAATTCTCTAGTCATCCTATGACTACCCGAGCTAAGGCTGGTATCTTCAAGCCCAAGGTGTTTCTAACCGAGTCTGAACCTTCTTCTGTGAAAGCTGCCTTAAATAATCCTCAATGGAAGGCTGCGATGGATGCTGAATTCTCAGCTCTAATCAAAAAGGAAACCTGGACACTCACTGATCTCCCACATGACCGGACACCTATTGGGTATCGATGGGTGTTCAAGGTTAAGAAGCATGCTGATGGCACAGTCCAGAAGTTTAAAGCCAGAGTTGTTGCTAAATGCTTTAACCAACGAGAAGGCTTTGACACCATCGAAACATTCAGTTCGGTTGTGAAGCCAACAACCATTTGGATAGTCTTAACTTTGGCATTACAAAGGGGATGGCAGATCAATCAGAGAGACGTAGATAATGCTTTTCTCAATGGCACACTTGCAGAAGAAGTCTATATGCGACAACCCCCAAGCTATGAAGATCCATGCCATCCACAGAAAGTGTGCAAGCTGCGCAAGTCCATTTATGGGCTCAAACAAGCCCCTCGTGCATGGTTTGATAAGCTAACTACAACTCTTTCTCAGCTCGGCTTCTCCAAAAGTAAGTGTGACCACTCATTGCTTATTCGTTCCACTCCTACCCACACCACCTATCTGTTGATCTATGTAGATGATATCATCATCACGGGGTCTTCCCAAACTGTCATTGCTCAACTTATCTCCCAATTACATGCTGCATTTGCCCTTAAGGACTTAGGTCCTCTTCATTTCTTTCTTGGTATTGAAGTTAAGTCTCTCCCCGATGGTGCTCTTCATTTGTCTCAAACAAAATATGCCAACGACCTCCTAAAGAAAGCTAAGATGGAAAACTGTAAAGGGTATAGCACACCTATGACCTCTGGTCTTAAGCTCTCAGCTAGTCATGGTACTCCTATGGATAACTCCCAACTCTATCGGTCTATTGTCGGTGGTCTTCAGTACTTAACCATTACTCGACTTGAACTTGCCTACTGCGTTAATAAGGTGTGTCAATTCATGGCAAACCCTTTAGACACTCACTGGAATGTTGTCAAGCGTATCTTACGCTATGTTCAGGCCACTAGTTCGTATGGCATAGTGTTACAGAAGTCTCCTAATCTCCACCTCTTTGCCTTCTATGATGCAGACTGGGGAAGTGATGTGGATGATTGGAGGTCTACCTCGGGTTCTGTTGTATTTCTTGGATCCAACCTGGTGTCCTGGACTTCGAAGAAACAACAAGTCATTTCTCGGTCTAGCACAGAAGCTGAGTATCGCAGTCTGGCCCTTGCAATGACTGAAGTGCTTTGGCTTAAGTCCCTTCTTCAAGATTTGCATGTTCCTTTGCTGTCACCACTTATGATCTACTGTGATAATTTGTCTATTGTCATGCTCACTGTGAACCCTATCCTGCATGCTCGAACAAAGCATATTGAACTAGACTTGCACTTTGTACGTGAAAAAGTTCAAGCCCGAGAAATTCTTGTAAGCCACATTCCTGCTGCTGAACAAACTGCTGATGTCTTGACCAAAGCAGTGTCCAATTCCCTATTTCATAAGTTCAGAAGCAAACTCAGAGTCGCTGATCTCTCCCTGAGTTTGAGGGGGGATGATAGGAGTAATATAGTACGTTATGTCACATGACATTATAGTTAGGACGTTATGATTATGTACCGGCTAAACCTAACGATGGCTTCCTATATAAAGCCTTGTGTACTCATTAAATATCACTGAATGAATTTCATGCAAACTATCTTTTGCTCTCTTCTTCTTCCTATATCTCATTCTCTTTGGTGAATTTCTTCATGAACGGCCAAGAACAAGAAGAATCTAACCGATAAAATCTAGCTAGAAGAAATAAAGAAGACAGTCTTAAAATCATTCTATATTGGAATAGCATTTGGATTTGCAGTGAGCGTTTGGGGCGTTTTTGGTTCTCTCTTCCTAATACAGCATGAAGGCACAAATTTTTCCGATTGTCTGATATTCTCTGATTGATCATATCTTTATGCAGCTGTGGCCCTTAGGTTCAAAAGCTTTCAATGAATATTGGGAGAAAATTACAATTGAAGAAAGAGAATGACATTATTTGTTGTCAATTATATTGTTCTCGTGTATTTTGGTTTAGTTTTTTGTTTCTCCTCTTGTTACTGATTCCTTATTAACGTTTATAATTATTGTTCAATAATATCCTAGAGAACCAAGTTCTGGAACCATCATACTACACAATATACTTTGAAGAAATGGCTTCCTCAAGTTCAAACTCGTATTCACCAAAAGGGAAGGGAGTTTTGCGGTGGATGCCAATGAGGGAGCTACTTTGTTTATCATGATGCACAAATGATAAGTGCTTATAAATTTTTTGATGTCTATGAATTGCTGTTTTCGCTTGAAGCTTGGTAATTAAATGGTACTTTGATGTATGATAGTATGTTAAACATTGATCAGTTTCTCTTTCAATGGATTTCTTCTCGTTGATTTGCCTTTTATTCCTTTTAAAAAGGCATAAACTAGACCAAGAAATGATATGAGGAAGTGAAAATGTCTCTTGTTTAAAGTTATTGTATAAAGTGATATTCAGTGGGCTTTCAACGCGGCATGTAGGAACAGGTTTTTTCTATTGTTTCACTACAAAAAAATTGATTTTGGTGGCAACTTTTTTTTTATGCCACCAAACCTAATTTTTCACAACTGAATGTAGAGATTCAGTGACAATGATCAAATGTGAGATGGAGTGCTTTGTTTCTCGGCTTGTTGGTAGTTGTGTTTTTGGCCAAGTTTGGACAAAGAGAACGGGGAAAATTTGAGTTAGCTCTAAACATTTAGTTCAGAGATAACTTTTATTTTTAAATTTTAAGTTTGAATGGAAACTCTATAAAAGTCGTCACAGAATATTTTCAGTGACAACTCTTCTATGGTCACCACCAATAGTCTTCCCTGTACATTTTAAACATCTATTATACATATGCATATCCTCACCAAAAAAAGAAAAAGAAAAAGATACATTGGCATGTACAATGAATGGATGGGTAATCAGACTTACGAGGAGAGAATTGATTTGTTATTTATGCCAAACCTGTTTCCCTAGCACTAGTTATTTAATGAGTCATTTTACGAAAATATAAATTTCTTGAAAAATATTTTATATTTTAAAATTAAAAGTTTTTTATGACACTGACACACAAAAACGAAGATAAAAAATTAACCAATACGTGTTTTGCGAGTAGATGTTCTCTCATGGATGAACCATGACACCTAGCATTCAGGAGGAAGACCTTGTGAGAACCACTTCAAATCAGTGCAATAGTTGCAAGCCAATATTTGCTTATTCTTCACTTGTTTTAGTATTTTCTGGTCATTTTTGCTAAGCACTTTATCTGGCACTGCATTTTCCCATAAAGAATTAGTGGTATTAGAGACATAAGATGAAGCAGAGGACCAAACACATGCATTGGCCTTGAGGCCTCTGAAAGATGCTGTGAAAGAAGCTTTTGTCAATTCAGTCCTCACAAGCCTACCTCTTGTTGCCTAGTCATCTGCATTCCAAAGACTTGCATAAACCCTCATTGCTTGGCTTTTGGGGAATGGAACACCAACTGATTCCATGTTCATAAACACCCTTATGGGAGTGTTATCCACCAAGAAACTGCTTACTCAAAAAAATGAATCACAAAATGTTGAGAAAAGCTACTCCCCATTGACTTATGATAAACAATATATAAGAGAAATTATAATTTTTTTTTCATTATGATCTTTGTATTCAATTGTAATTTTTCTCTTAATTTATTAATTTTTGAAATTGATCTCCTCTCATGCTGTCTTAACCTTAATGGTAACTATATCAAATTATCAAAATACTCTTCTCGTAAAGATATAGTACAAAATATGTTGTCAAGCAAACATATAAATATTTTTTTATATAATTTTACATAACTATTAGTAAAATAAACTCTTAACGATGGGACAAAGAGATTAGGAGGTCAATTATAAAAATTAATATATTAAACAAAAATTAAAATTGGAGGTAAAATTTAAAGTGTGATATGCAATTTCCCCCTGTATATGAACTTGTATTCTTAAGTTGATGTATTGTGCTCACATGATACGTTGAGGATTCCAATCAACAGAGTAAGTGTGAAATGCCATTGTAGGACCAAACCAGAGATAGAATTGTTTCTCTCTGTCCCCTTTCCCTTGTGAAAATACGTTTGTGTGCAATATATATAGATCTCCACTAAGGTTACCCGAGAACTCTAAGTCAATCTCGTAGTGATTTGGTCCTTCAGAAGATAATTACATGAACATTTCCAACGTATTAGGTAATGGGAACTTTGAAGAGAAATACATGAACAAGTTAAACTAAATGAAGAGAAAAACTAAGACATACATAAAATGTAGTGACAGTGCCAGCTGAATTCCCCAGTACAAGCTTGATTTGTATGTCAATTCTTCCAAATAAGTATTCATTCTTGGATTGGAAGCCAGACCCAGAAGCTTAATAGAGGGAGCGAGAAGTTTGCCTTGGTTGGATATCTTGGCTCGGTGGTCACCTTAAGTGATGTCAACGTCTTTGTAGAAATTGTTATCTGAGGCAGCTATTGGGATAATAGTCATGAATAAAGAAAGGAAAAGCAGACGTGACATCTGGAGAATAGACGAATGCATATTCAATTTTGGAAGTTTCAAGAAAAAGTTATAGCAACAAAGAAACTAAGCTTGGTGAGTGAATAGAGATGATTTCAAATCCAATATATATGTGCCTTCACTACTAAAAAAGCAGGGTATTGTGACGGTCATATAATGACGGTCAAAGGAATCGTCGTTAAATGTGTCTTTAACGACGATTACTGTAACCGTCGTTAAATTCGATGATATAACGACGGTTTTATGAAAACCGTCGTTGTATAACGATGGTTGACCCCTAACCATCATCAAATCACGACGATTTTCATAAAACCGTCATTATATCCCATGAAAAATGGACCGTTTATGGAGAATTGGTCTGGTTTCACGACGGTTTGGAAATAACCTTCGTTATTTGTACGACAGTTTCCATAAAACCATTGTAAAATCCCACGGAAATTGGACCGTTTATGGGTATTTGCTCTGATTTAACGACGGTTCTCCCAACCGTTGTTAAAACACGTCCCTCTTGGACGACGGTTTTAGTAGAACCGTCGTTAAATGTCATTTTAACGACGATTTTTTTTAAACCGTCGTTAAAATGATATTTAATGACAATTTTTAAAAACCGTCATTAAACCGCGGCTTTTCCTATAAATTCGTCTTTCCTCCTTCATTTTCATTACGCAACGTGAATTTCTCTCTACTTCTTCTTACATACGCTTGTGAGTTTCTTCTTGTGATAAATTCTAGTGGTTTTGGTGGTTCGAATTTATTTACTCTTATTTGAGGCAAGTTTTTATATACTTGTATTATTATGAGTTAGTTTTTATTTAAATTGTAAATTTGATTAAATTTATTAAGTTATTTATTTTTTAACTTCTTATGTAGATACTTTGTTTATATTCAGACACTTGTGATTCAGAGTTGTTTATTTTCACATAAGATATGTATTTTAATTATGTTTAATGTTTTTTTTGATATATTTGTATGTTTGACTTAAATAGTTTATGCTTTTAGTTTATTAAAAATTGTATGTTATGTTTTTAGTAAATGATGTATTATGTTATATTGGTTAAATATTTGTTGTTAATTTAAACAAATTAATAGTAAAAAATAATTAATATTTATATTTGTTAATTAGAATAATTAAATAATTATTAATTATTATTTAAGTAGAATGTCATAATTATTAACTTAGAGTTTTATGTTAATAATTATAAGGTGAAACAATTTAAATATGATAACTTAGTTTCTCTTCGAGTTAAAGTGACATGTGAACAGAAAATTGTACGAAAAATTACATATCAGATTTAAATATAGCTTTTCGTCTCAATAAAATTTAACTGAGATATTACAACGATCCTCTGATATCAAGTGTTATAAAATCTCAATAGAATAAATAAGAGTAATCAAATATAGATTAAGAAAACGTACAAGAAGAATCTATAGATTAAAGAGAAGCAAAATTACAACCTACTGGACTCCTTTAACTTTCAGAGAGATAAAGAGCAATTCAAATAGTAATTGAAGTGGTCAAGTTATTAGTCAACATTTCGATAAGAATAAAAATGACAGCAAAAAAAGTTGTAGGTTGGGCCTTTGCCTAAATTTTCTGTGCAAGCCACCTAACACAGTCCACACAAGAATATAACGGCCCAATCTGCATTGGACTTAATAATTAATAAAATAAAAATTCAATTTAAAATATTTCAACAAAATGAATAAGAAATTTTTTATAGTTCAATAATGATAAATGATTGCATTAAATGATTATTTTTTGTAGTTAAATTTTATTATTTAACTTAACTTAAACATAAGTAGTTAAATTTAAGTATACAAATTAGGTAGGAGTGTTAAATTGTTAAATAGAATTAAAATTCATGAAATTTTTCTTTGTTGTATATTATTTAATCCTCGATAAGGGGTTAGATTATGAAGTAATGCATTAAGAATACATTATTCAGTGAATTATTATTTAATTTTTTTAATTTCATAATGGTTTTAGACATGGATAAGACTTGGATCCATAAATGTCGACACACCCGAAAGTATTTGGAAGGTCTACAAGGTTTTTTAGATTTTGCAAATGCTAATTCGGGTGTGGAAGGTAAAATAATCTGCCCATGCCCAAAGTACAGATTTAAAAAATGGTAAATTATGGAGGTTGTACACCAACATTTGATCATCAAGCCTTTTCCACAAGGTTACAATTTCTGGAGTATGCACTGAGAAAGGGTAACAGAAGATCATGCTACAAGACATCAAATAATACTACATGATGTTCCAGAACGTCCAATCGTTCGAAATGACCCTGTGCAGGACATGGTCCACGAAGTATTTGGAATTCATCATGAACATGAAAGTGTTGATTCTGTGGACATGTCAGTTCCACCGTCAGGTGAAAGGATGGACGAAGGCACGAGAGATTTCTTTGAATTACTGAAGGATGGGCAAGAACCATTGTACGAAGGGTGTGAGAAATACTCCAAATTTTCATTTTTGGTGAATTTGTACCACATCAAGTGTTTGTGTGGGATATTCGACAAGGCTATGTCAATGATACTGCAGCTATTGGTTGACGTCTTTCCGGATGCAAAGATTCCAACTTCATTTTACGAGACTAAAAAAAGCATTAATAAGTTGGGGTTGAACTACAAAAAAATACATGCATGTAAGAATGATTGTATGCTATTCTGGGGAGAAAACGAAAATAAAGATGCTTGTAATAAGTGCAGTGCATCGAGGTGGAAACCGAGAAAAAAAGGGGAGAAGCAGAAGAAGGTGGCTAATAAAGTCCTCATATACTCTCCATTAAAGCCCCGGCTATGAAGATTGTTCATGTCTTCTAAGACTGTCGAATATATGAGATGGCATTCCACAGACAGAAATAGTGATGGTATAATGAGGCATCCGAGGGACTCCGAGGCATGGAAGAGATTTGACATCTTAAATCCTCAATTTGCATATGATCCTAGGAATGTGCGTTTGAGACTTGCTACTGATGGTTTCAATCCATTTGGGAATTTAGTACAAGTTACAGCATATGGCCAGTCGTATTGATTCCTTACAATCTTCCTCCTTGGATGTGTATGAAGCAGAGTTCTTTTTTGCTGTCAATGATAATTCTTGGTAGAAAGGCACCGGGAAATGATATAGATGTATTTCTGCAACCGTTAATTGAAGACTTGAAGGAGCTATGGTTCGATGGTGTGCGGACTTACGATTCATTCAGCAGTGACATGTTCAATATGTATGCTACTCTCATGTGGACAATCAGTGACTTTCCTGGCCTTGGATGTTTATCAGGTTGGAATACTCATACTGGATTGGCTTGTCCACACTGTAATTTTGATTCAACTCCTGTGCGCCTTCCTCATAGTTGAAAATGGTGTTTTATGGGACATTTTCATTTTCTAAATCCAGGTCATAAATTTCGGATGGCCCGTAACAGGTTTGATGGAACAGAAGATAGAAGAAATCCTCCACTGCAGTTGAATGGTGTAGATATTTTCAGACAAATTAACAATATTAACGTTGTATTCGGAAAGAACGGAGAACATGAAGGTCAAGAACAGAGGTCCTGAGGTCACGGAGGGGTTGAAGCTGGGACTCAACAATGGCGTAAAAAAAGTATATTCTTTGAACTTCCATATTGGGCAAACAATTTGTTGTGGCATAATCTTGATTTGATGTATATCGAAAAAAATGTCTGCGACAACATTCTGTATACTTTATTAAATGACACTGGCCGTTCAAAAGACCACATCAATGCACGAAGAGATTTATAGGTTTTAGGTGTGAGGTCAGAGCTTTGGCCAGATGAGAATGGTAAGTATTAGTCTACTTTGTTCATGTTGACAAATGCAGGTAAAGATATCTTTCTTAAAACACTGAAAAACACCTCTGTGCCAGACGAATATTGTAGTAATATTTCTAGATGCATTGATTTTAAGACAATGTAAGATTGGGGGGTTGAAAAGTCATGATTGTCATATTCTTATGGAACAACTACTACCCTTTGCCATAAGGAAGGCACTTCCTGAGCAAGTGTCTGCAGTTCCAGTTGAGTTCTATTCGTTCTTTTGACATGTTTGTTCCAAAGTTTTAAATGTCAGCGAACTTGACCAACTTTAAAATCGTATTGTTCTGACACTGTGTCATATGGAGATGCTATTTCCTTCTTCCTTCTTCATAGTAATGGTACACTTAACAGTTCACTTGGTCCAAGAAGTCAAGTTACGCGGACCAGTTCACTATCGTTGGATGTATCCTATTGAAATGTACAAAAACTTAAAAAATTCAGATCTATTTTATCTTGTTTATGTTTTTTTTTATCAATTTTTCATTGGTTGAACGTATCTTGTACAGATACTTGGGTAAGTTTAAGTCATTCGTTCGAAATAAAGTAAGGCCAGAGGGATCAATAGCCGAGGCATGTGTTGTTAAAAAAGTTTTAATATTTTGTTCAAGGTATTTGGAAGGTGTAGAGACAGTGTTTAATCGTCCTATTCGGGTTGACGATCGACCTGATGTGGGGACGTCTGGGGGGGTACGTTGTTTCCACAAGTAGGAAGGCTAGTTGGTGGGTTCGAGTATTTCACACTGTCTCCGCGAGAAAAATTGCAAGCCCATCGTCATGTATTAATAAATTGTCTGGAAGTCAATCCTTATCTTCAGTGAGTACACCAAGACTTACTGTTACATTAATATCTATCTAATGGATATGAAATATTAAATTTACCTATCAATTTTTTTTGACAGAGAATTTAGAGATTGGGTCAGACATAGCTTACGAAGTAGAACCCAATTGTCTTCTGAGATAGATAAAAAAGTTCATAGGGAGTTTGTTTCTTGGTTCACTTGTCGTGCTAGTATACAATTTACCCAGTCAATTTGTATTTGCAGTCTATTATGAGCACAACTCACGGCTTAATTTTTCTTTCCTAGATGGAAAATGATAGTAATGAGACATTATCAACTGAACTAAAATTTCTGGCAATCAGGCCCTTGGATAGAGCACGCCGATACAGTGCATACAATATAAATGGATTCAAATTTCAAACGTTAGAGAGAGACCAAGGGTTGACAACCCAAAATAGTGGATTTCACGGTATTTTCGGGATGAGGAATTATGCAAGTAGCAGTGACAGAAATATGCAATTCGGTGGAGTCCCGTATTATGAAAAATTATTGGATATTGTAGAATTAAATTATCACGGTCACTTTACAGTTACTTTATTCAAATGTATGTGGGCCAATACAACAACACCGAGGGGCATTACCACGGATGGTTTCAGAGTGACATCTGTCAATTTTTCACGGTTGATTCATATCGATGAAAATGACGATGATGAGCCGTACATCAAAGCATCAGAAGCGCATCAAGTATATTATGTAGAAGATGCGGTTGACAACAAATGGAGTATGGTTGTACATTTGAAGCCTCGTTATTTATATGAGATGGGCGAGGACGATGATAATATTTTATATGATAGTGATCCGTTGCGCGTACAAAATTTAGAAAGATTATTCCCAGAAGAAGCAGTGAATTTATGTCTATTATGGTATTAATTTGATCCTGTAATATCTTGAATATATTTCGATTTTGTTTATGAACAGTTTATGCTTGTTATGCATTTTGATATATGTTTTTATTATTTTATTATTTTTAAATGAACAATTTATGAGGTGAAATTAATGTTATTAATTTTATTCTGACAGGCATAGTGACGATGTGGAGGGGTAGATCTAGATTTACAAGCAGAGCGGGTGCGGCGAGATCAGTTGGCCATGTTGCTCACCCGGTTAGTAGCGAGGGAGGACAGCCTTGCAATGATGATACTGTCCAGTCAGTAGATATCCCGTCTACGGTACCTCCGGACTCTAGGGCACCAGAGTCAGAGGTTGGATCATCCACACTACCCTCATCTAGCTCTACAGCGCCGGAGTCAGAGCCCCTCCCGTCCACATTCCCCTCTTACGATGCCCAGGGACCAGACGACAATTTTGATATCAACTTAGACGTCGATGATTTGTTGGACGGCGTTGAGGTGGAGCGTCAGATTGCTCAGCAGGAGCATAAGCGCAGGAGGAGCTAGACAGTCGATGTTATAGGTATAATATAAATTATTTCTTATATTTATAATAATTAGCGTCCAAATATTGAGCTAACACATTTATTTTATATTGTAATAGATGAGACCGGTCAGGTGACACCCAGACAGATGACTGTCCACGATGTTTGGGTGTTACCTCATGGGCACAAGGTGGTTGTCTGGTGTAACGACACCCACCAGCCCATTGGAGACAGAGGTGGTCTCCTTGGTGTCTTCCTCAGCACCATTGGGGATAACTTCTGTTTCTTTCCGATCTCATAAAGATTGGAGGAGCATTCCTGATGATTACAAGACAGGAGTGTTCATCAACACGATACAGGTATGGACTGTTAATTCTTCTTAAGTATACTTTAATATTTTTAATGTTTTACTAAAATTTGTATTATTTTGAGTAGACACATTTTAATGTGGCGGGCCTCCACAAGAAGGTCATTTTACAGTCACTTGGAGCCAAGTGGAGAGCCGCACGTTATAATGTGTTTTGACTCAAGTACGATGGGACGAAGTCGAGGGAGGAGTTGTTGAATGACGTCCCCTTTGGCATTCCACGAGACCACTGGGCTACGTTCATTGACTACTGACTTAACGCAAGGACCAGAGTAATTTTTTATATTGATTTTTTCATATATATTTTATTTCCAAAAACATTGATTAATTAATCTATTTATGCAATTCTTTAGAATGTGGCTGCTCAAAAAAGGTGTAACCGAAGACATATGACGATGCTACATACAACTGGATCCAAGAGCTTTGCACGTAGAAAGGCTGAGCTTATGAGTTTTTTTTCATAAGAATTTTATTTCATTTTAAATAAAAAAAAATATTTTTTTTAAATTTTTATTAATTATTAACTTAATCAGGAGGCGGAGGTTGGGGGCCCAGTGACTCAAGGCGATGTATGGACGGCAGCTCATAAAAGGACTGACGGAACATACATCAATGACGAGGCTCGAGTAGTTGCGATATGTAAAATTGTGCTATTATTTTGTTAATTAAAAATTTTATTTGATTGTTTGTTAATTGAGATAAAAATTTAACGTCTCTTTTTTCATTTTGTAGGAAAAAATTGCCTCTATCCAACAGGAGGATAGCTCTTTCCAAGAGCTCTCGACAGATGATTCACTTGCGAGAGCCTTGGGAACTGCAGAGCACTCAGGTCATGTTCAAGGATTTGGGTTAGGTGTTTGTCCAACCCAAGTCTTCGGACGTGCCTCTGTTGGGTCGAGCTCATCTGGGTCTGGGCCTTCATACGATGAATTACAAAATGAGGTGGCTCGTCTGAAAGCGGCTATACATGAGCGAGACATCGAGCAGCAGCGACGAGAGGCGGAGCGAGAGGCATGTGACGCTGACATGATAGCTTGACAGAAACAGATGGAGGCAGCTATGACGTTCTTGCTCCAGAACTTTTTGGGTCAAGTGCCGCCTGACATTGCACTTGTTCCGAGTGCAAATATTAGGGTAATATTTAATTCCTGAATTTCATAAATAATTGTTATTATTAATATTTTTAATTTTAAAACGGTTATATAATAAAATTGATTTTCAGGTTCCTAGTGATAAAGCCAGTGGACATCAGACAGATTAGACGCCACAGGGTCCTCAGGGTCCGAGTTGATTATATTTATTGTATATTATTTTTTTTTGTACAAAAATGTATATTGTAGTTTTAATTTTTAAGTCATTATTATTTTTATTTTTATAATTTATTTATGAATGTCATTTACATTACGTTACTTTTTTAAAAATAATTTTAATATATATCAATATAAGAGATTAAAAAAAGTTAACATTATAAAATAGAAAATTTTAAACAAAAAAATATATTTTAAAAAATTAAATATAAAAATAATAAAACTAAATTAAATTATAATGTAAATTATGAATTTTGAGATAAAAATAAAAATAAATAATGCTGTAAATTATGAATATTAGAATAAACATATATATTTTAAAAGATTAAATATGATAATAATAATATAAAAATAAATAATTTTATAAATTAATAATTTTTTAATAAAAATTTAAAAATAGACATAACGACGGTTCGAGAATGGTCGTTAATCCAGCCATGACGACGGTCCACTAATCGTTGTTAAGACGGGTTTGAACCGTTGCTATACCCTGTCTTAACGACGCTATTCCCACGGTTGGTCTAAACCGTCGCAAAGACATTGTCTCAGCGACAATTATGCAAACCGTCGTTATGCTCATTAGCAACAGTTAAAACCGTTGCTAAACCCAAAAAAAATCGCCGTTATTCCCCGCTTTTCTAGTAGTGCTTTGGCGCTGGGGGACGTTGACTAGACATGGCAAGCATAGCCCAAGTTGCCATTAAACAAGAAACAAGAACGCGTATAAGTATTGTCAGAAAAAGAAGACAGCTTGCAGCGGAAGAACCTTAGGAAATCCGTAAGCATATGTTACGTAACCATTGACATTTAAAATAGTACTTTAAATTTTGAAACTCTTCCCCCTTACAGATTTTTCTTTTAAGACTTTCTTTTCTCGTAATTTAAGTTGTATTAATTGGTGCTTTAATTAAAAGTTGTCTGATGTGAAGAAAACAACTTAAGAAAGAGTTATCTAGTGCTTAAAAAGATACTCTATAATTCACTAGAGCAGGCACTCAAAGAATGGAAAGGAACGACATGGTATATAAAAGTGGTACAAGACCACTAAAGTGAAATTCATCCAAACTGAGCAACTAAAGTTGACAGTTGCAAACACAAACATTTAAAGGGATATGTAATGATACTAAAGTTTTGAAGCTCTTCCACTGAAAATTAATCTTTTAAGATATGCTCTGATAGAATTCAGTGGCAAGAAGAATGAGAGAGAAGAGAAATAGAAGATGCGTATGTATTATATTCAAATAACGATTAGATACAGAGGGTTTGATACAAAGCCTTATTTATAGGCATAAGCAACTAGACGGATCTAAAACTGATTCCTATTGACTTCTAACCATTTCTAACTCCTTAACAAACTTGTTGACACATAAGTATGCACGCCATGCATGAGCTGCATGCAGCAACATATTCTAACATTTTCCTATGTCTCTTGTCTTGTTTTGACATCTCTGATCTTATCCCACGTGTTGTATTTCTTCATCATATGACCAAGAAGTTATTTTACACTTTTACAAGTTAAAATTTCATTAAAACTATATCATTCACCTCTCTCCTTCCATCAAAACTATATTTAAATATTTTAAAAAAATTTTATAAATTTGAAAAGTACTTTTTCAAGTATGTATCCAAACGATAAATAACTTAATTTAAAAATGTTTATTCTATAAATGCTTTTTACAGAAGGCCTTATTCTATAAGTGCTTAAATAAGCTGTATACCCAAATTGGATTTTAGTTCTATTGTGAGGTTAGAATTAGGGGTGTACAAAAACTGAATCAGATTGAACCAGACCGATAAAACCAAACCAAACCAAACTGATTAAAATCGGTTTAGTTCAGTTTTTTTTAAAAAAACTGACTGGTTCAGTTTGGTTTTCGGTTGGGACCGAGTCCCAACCAAACCAAACCGAACCGGATCAAATTATTTTAAATATATTAATTTTATATAATTTAATTTAATTTTTATTATATTTTAAAAATATTTTACATTTTTTTTAAACTTAGTCATCTCTATTTGGACCCAAACAAAAATTTAAGATTGATACAAAAATTTTAAAAATGGGCCTAAAAAAAATTCAAATAGGCTAAAAAAAAAAAATTGGCCAAAAAAAAACCAAAAAATCGAACCAAACCGAACCGACTAGGTCAACTTTTTGCCATATTTTTGTGGTTTGGTTCGGTGTAGTTGAGCTCCAAAACCAAACCAAACCGCACCTATGTTCAGCCCTAGTTAGAATTGAGAAAGCAAAAGCTTAGACTTGAGAAGGGTAAATGATCTTGGAAGTAGTTACCTGCTGAAATCCTAGGGTACAGAAGAACTAGAATTGTGAGTATTAGGGTTTGGGTTTTACAAGGCAAAAGCATGAGAGAGCTAGTGATTTTGATAGGTAAGAATATGGTTGAGGGCAATGTTTTAAAAACCAGACTAGTCAATGAAGTGATAAAGAGAGTAGTTCATGGTTTTTGGTTCAACTGTAGTTGAATCGTGGTCAAACCGATAGTAATATATATAACTTATTTTTTTATATTATAAAATATGAGATATTAAGCCTTAAATATATAAAATTAATTAAATAATTTATTTAAGATAGAAATAATCAACTAATAATACAAATGTATTTGAAATTTTATTAATAACTCTTATTTATGAAAGAAGTTCATATTTTTACATAATATAGTTCTCAATAGTAAAAAATAGTCAGTGCAATACTATTTGTAATCACACAAAAAAAAAATTAAAATACCTGTATAGTTGTCATTAATATAAAATGTTAGCCAAAATGACATTGTTTTGAGTTAAAAAAATTTTAAATTAAAAATAGTCAAAACAGTGTCATTTTAATAATAGAAAAAAAAAATTAAAAGAAACCGTTCAAACCATTCCAATTCACTTGTTTGTGGCTGATTTTGACTTCTTCTTTTTTACTGGTTTTTTGTTAAACGGTTTTAAAGATTAAACCAAACCGATCTCTCCATCGATTATCTAGTCCAGTTTTTGCGACACTAGTTCAGAGAGTAAGAGAAGGATTTTGGGATGTTTTTGTTGCTAAGAACTAGTGCGTAAACAGTAGCTAGAATAGAGAAGAATAAGAAGCAAGGGAAAGGAAAGAAGGCAAATTGGAAGCAAGAAATTAACAAAACCTCATTTACTCAATTATCAAATCTCAGCTCTGAATCTGCTAGGAAACAAAGGTGTGTGTGTGTATATAAAAAACAAGCCACTGAAAGAGTCAGCTCTTATTTTGAAGATGGGATTCTAAAAATTATGTCTTCCATGCATGGCCTTTTCTGAAATGACAATTCTTTTCCATATAGAATCTCAAGCTTCCTCAATTTCTAAAGACTTTAAAGACAATCATGTGAGCCCCTTCTTTGTTGTGTGCAAAAAGTAATGGTTCTCTCTGTGAGTGATTTGTCTGTCTATGTAAATCCACAAAAATCAAGTGTAATCAATTGGCATCTTGTCTCCTTATATCATTTTTGGTTGGATAGTTGGCAGTATTGGATCTTTAGTTTTATAGGTCTCTTAAAGATTTGGATTGAAAGTGGTTCATAAACAAGATATCTAATGAACATATCCTAATTTGGTGATTCAGGAAAATTTCTTCTTTTTCTGGACAGCCAGGGGGGTCTTTTAATGGGTCTGCATCTGGACAAGTTGATTAATAGGGTAGTTCCTGATGAAGCCAAGTTAACAATTGTTGGACAGTAATCATTCCATTATTATCTCTTTTTGTTTGTAAATGGAGGAGAGGAGCATGGAATAATTCCAATTCTACATATTAGTTGTAGTTGCTTTTTTGTTTTGTGTAAAGCTACAGATCTGTGCCAGTAGCCGCGGTAAGATAGAGGAGAATACAAGCGTTATTCGGAATGATTGGACATAAAGCATCTGTAGGTGGCTTTTTAAGTTTGCCATCAAATCCCAGGGCTCAACCCTGGGCAGGCAGTGGAAACTACCAAGCTGGAGTACTGTAGGGGCGAGGGAATTTTTAGTGGAGCAGTGAAATATGTAGAGATCGGAAAGAATACCAACAGCAAAAACACTCTACTAGGCCGACACTGGCACTGAGAGATGAAAGTTAGGGGAGCGAATGGGATTAGATACCACAACAGTCCTAGCGGTAGATGATGGATACTAAGCGCTGTGCATATTGACCCATGCAGTGCTGTAGCTATTTGCTGCTTCCTTGTTATCTTACTCTAGAACTTTTGATCTACGGTCTTTTAGACTTTTGGAGGGATTGCACTAGTGTGTTGGGGCTTGATTAAATAAGAATGAAGCACCTAGGGTAAATTTAGTAAGACAAGTGAGCTTTAATAGTTAATACTTGCTTTTCCACCTTAATCCTTATCTAAAATATGCCTCAACACTTAAAAGGACTCAAAGATGACCATTGAGAAACGCGTTATTTATATCAATTTGATGGAGTGGCCACCTTTTTGCAAGTGCCAATGATAGTACTACTCTAACTGTTGCTGGTTTAACAACGAGACTGTATGTTTTATTGAAGTCGAGCCCTAGTCTTTTGTGAAAGCCTTTTGCAACTAAACGGATCTTGAACTTGGAGATAATGCCATTAGGGTTTTCTTTAACTCGAAATACCCACTTACATCCAATTGCACTTCTGTTAGGTGGTAGAGTCTACAAAGTCCAGGTATTATTCCTTTGAAGAGCTTCAAATTCTTTAATCATAGCTTGTTTCCATTGAGGAATACGTAATGCTTGCTTTACTGATTCAGATTTTGCTGTCATAGAATATACTTTGGGTTTAAATATGCTAGCTTTGGCTCGAGTTACCATATGATGTTCAGATGGTGCTGTAGCGTTAGGAACATGTGGTGCTGTAGGGATAGAGGCATGTGGTGCTTCAGTGGAAGGGTTAGGTGATGTAGATAAGGATTCAGAGGTATTATTGGAAGTGGAGTAGGATGGTGAGTTCAGAAATCTGTGAGATGGTGAGTGAGTAGTAGTGTTTGGACTATTACCAGGATTGATGGTAGGATAGTGGGAGTTTGGCCTTTCGATTAAATGCTGTGGAACTGGAATGTAGGTTAAAGACATGGTGGATTCTGCTGACATTGAAGATCTAATGTCATCAATTGGTAAAGAGGATAAGAATGGAAAATGGTGTTCATTGAAAGTTACATCTCTACAGATGAAGAGCTTGTCGGATGGCTGTAAACATTTATACCCTTTATGCTGATCTGAGTATCCTACAAACACACATTCTTGAGACCGAAATTCAAACTTGTGTTGATTATATGGCCTTAGAAGAGGATAACACGAGCACCCAAAGGTTTTGAGATGAGTGTAGCTGGGAGTCTTGCCAAACAACCTTTGATGAGGACTTTGACCTTTTAATATTGTGGTTGGAAGTAGATTGATGATGTATGCTGCAGTGAGAAATGCATAATCCCACAACCGTTTAGGTACAGATGATGCTACCATTAAAGTGAGGGATGTCTCCATGAGATGTTTGTGTTTTCTTTCCACGACACCATTTTGCTCATGTGCATGAGGCCAAGATAGTCTATGTTGAATCCCATTTTGCTGTAAGAAATTCTTGAAGCTTCTGAATTCTCCTCCCTAATCATATTGTAGTTTCTTGATTTTGTTGTTGAACTGATTTTCAACTAAGTTTAAACTTCTTGAAGACTTCAAATGCTTGGGATTTGGTTTGAAGAGGATACACCCATGTGTATCTCGTGAATGCATCAATAAAACATATGTAGTACCAATTTCCATTGCTTGATACAACGGGGGATGGACCCCACAAGTCAGTAAAGATGAGTTCTAAAAGTTGATCATAAACAGATTGTGAGTGAGTGTAAGGTAACTTGTGTGATTTGCCAATGTGGCAATATTTGTAAAAATCATAGATGTGTTTATTCATTATAAGAATACTACAGCTTCGTAGTATACTTGACACTAATTATAGATTACAATGTCCTAATCTTTGGTGCCAAGTTTGAAAAGATGAAGTATCAGTACAACAAGTATGAACTGAGTATGTGTGGCTAGGAGGAGAAGGTTGAATGCTAGAATTCAAATGGCCTACTTCAGTGGCTTTTGTAGTGATGTTCTTCAAGTGAGTCAGGTTGAAGTTGTTGAAGACATAGAGACCTTTTTCAAGCCTCCCTTCTAGGATAATCTTGTGTGTAACCTAATCTTTGACATAGCAATTGAAAGGATGAAATTCTAAATAGACATAGTTGTCTTGAGCAAGATGAGATACACTGAGTAAGTTCCTTGAAATGGATGGCATATGCAGTAATTGTTTTAAGGTCAAAACTGTATTAGTTAATGGAGTTTGGATAAAGGAGTGACCTATATTGGATATGTGAAGGTTTGAACCATCTCCAACCTGCACCTTTTCTGGACCAACATACTTGTTTTGATGCATCAGATTTGTAACATTAGAGGTTATATGATTCGTTGCACCTGAGTCTACATACCAACCATCATCATAAAAAATTTCAGCACTTCCAGTCATAGGTGTAAAGTGTGCTTGAGGTTTTGGACCTTGGAAATTATAATCGGTAGTGAAACCTTGATAAGTATGGTCATATCTATAGTAACACTGCAGAGCTGTATGACCAGCTCTTCCACATACTTGGCAATTTACACAGAATCTGTGACCGGATCTATTACCTCTTCCTCTGCCTCGAAAATTTCTAAAACCAGGAAATCATTTGCCTCTAAATCTACTATTCCTGCCAAAGTATGAGTTATAGCCTCTACCTTGAGGTTGATATCTCTGAACTACATTAGTGTTGTTTACTGTTGAAGAACTGCCAGGTGAGTGAGTAACGGTGTTTGGAGCATTTAGGTTGACTGAGTTTACTGTGTGTAGTGGTGGTTTACTATTCTCCTCAATTCAAACTTCTTGTGCTAGTAGCAATGCTTCAATTTCACTAATGGTGTATGTATCTTTCCTAGTCAGTATGGAAGTTACAAAAGCATCATATTCAATTGGCAATCCAGTGAGAATGATTTCAAGATAATCATTATCAGTTAAAGGACAACCTATTGCTACTAGAGCATAACTGAGGATTTTATTTTTAATAAGTAATCTACCATAGGTGAACCATTTTTCTTTGTTGATCGTAATTGAACTTTAAGCTGAGTTACCTTGGCTCAAGTATATGAGTCAAAATAGTTACTGAGACGCTGCCAAACCTGGAATGAGTATTCGCAATCTACGATTCTTGTCAACATGTTTACGGACATAGAGGATAGGAGCCACGATAGCAGCAATTGATCCTGAAGCTCCCATTCTAGAAATTCATCCGAGATTTTACCTTGTTCAACATCGATCTGCAATTTGAACTTTTGTGGAACTGCAGTGGGATCTAGAAATTTGACTAGTTTTAATATGCGTACCGTAGCAAGAACTTGATGCTTCTATAGTAAAAAGTTTGAATCATCGAGCTTCACTGATATTGAAGAGTTGAACGTGGTAACTACTTTGCCTTTTTGTGCTAGCACTGGACCTTGAGATTCCTCCACGGATCTAGAGCATTAAAGCATGAGGAGCTCTGATACCATGATAGAATTCAAAGGCAAGAAGAATGAGAGAGAAGAGAAACAGAAGATGCGTATGTATTTATTCAGATAACGATCAGATACAGAGGGTTTGATACAAAGCCTTATTTATAGGCATAAGCAACTAGACAGATCTAAAACTGATTCCTACTGACTTCTAACCATTTCTAACTCCTTAACAAACTTGTTGACACGTAAGCATGAACGCCGTGCATGAGCATGCATGCAGCAACATATTCTAATATGCTCTGTTTATAACTTGACTCGTATCACTTAATATGATTCAAGCGCTAAATAATGAGAAGGTGGTTGGAGTTGTCAACTAGTTGACTTAAAATAAGTAATGTCAAATCCCAAAATTGGTTGTTGACACTTGAAATCGTAATGATTAGGAGTGTGCGGGGCCTTGTGCACAAACAAATATTGGATTAATTTGGCAAAACCAAGTCTTCCTGATTCAAGTAAACACGCCAATAAGGTTTGCAATTTAATTTCGTTGTTTTTTCTTCCCTTTCAGCGTACCGGACTTTGTAAACTGATTTTATTTTTATCTCTGAATTTGATTATTAGAAAACAATGGAGTTTTACCTTTGAGGTTTCTTCATTGTGCAGTTTAGGCCCTTTTATCTGTCCATAAGAGCCGGAGTGTCTTCTAACTAATGGGTTCTAGTATTGTATAACATAATCCTATAATGTATTTGGTGAGCAATGGATAGGTTAAAAATAATGTTATTTTGAAAAAAACACCCTTATATAAAAAAAATTAATTAATAATTACTTTTTGAATAAATTTTTGACAAATTAGAGGTTAGTGTTTGGGTTTCAAGGTGTGGGTTTAAAGTTTGAGATTTTGGGATTTGAAGTTTGAAATCTAGATTTTGAGGTTTTGGGATTTTAATTTTTGAGATTTGACGTTTAAATTTTAAATTTTTGGGGTTTATGGTTCTAGAAAATTTGGATTTTTATGTTTGGAATCTAGAGTTTGACATTTTAAAATTTTGGTGTTTGAGGTTTGAAGATTAGGATTTTGGGATTTGAAATTTAAAAATTTGAAAATTTAAAGTTTTGATATTTGGGATTTAGAATTTGACATTTTAAAATTTAATATTCAAGATTTGGGATTTTGGTAGTTGGAACTTGAAATTCAGAGTTTGAGTTTTAAAATTTTAAAAAATATTTAAGTCTGAGAACAAATATGAGTTTTTTCTGATTATTTTTTTTTATCAAATCTCTTATCCAATCTTTTTTATCAATTCTTATCCCTCACTTCTTTGGTATATAGAGTTATACATTTAGTCAATGTATAAAATTAATTTAAGCAAATAATACTATATAATACAATATCACACTAAATAGTATATAAGAGTAAATTGTATAGAGTTATATTATCGTGCATCTCTTTAAAGTACCAAAATGGAATTTCAATTTTTCCTAATTCTAGCTCAACAGGAAATATTTGTAGTTCATAAAATATTAGCTTAGTATCCGTGTGCACGCGAACATTCAGATATTATTATTATTATTATTTGGTGGAGAAATTATTAGTATAATTAGTTCTGTATGATTAGAACTATAAAATTGAAAAAAAATGTCTAACTTAAATAAAAGAAATTTCTACTTTATTTTTATGAAGAGAAACCTTATTTAATGCAATTAAAAAAAGTATTATAATATTTTAATATTGTCGCTTAATTAACGTGGCCACCACTTGAAACTAACTCAAGTGGTTTGGGGGATGTGCTGTATTTTTATTGATATTTTTTTAAAAAAATAGATATTATCACATTCTGGATTTTTGTACTAAATATAGACTTGAAAGAAAAAGTTATATTTTATGTTTCCACACCAATATTTATGCCAATTTCTTGAATTACACCACAAGAAATCTTTTTGTGAATTTTTAAATTTTATCTATTTTGGTCGAGATTGGGTGACAGATTCGTTAAATGAATAAGCTAGCCTTGACAATAAACAAAAAATAGTACTTAAATCTCGAAAGTTTTGGATATGCAAGAAATGCTTATATTCAGTGGCATAAGTAGGCAGTGGTTTACCAAAATTATCTGATAAAGTATTTTTATCAATATAATTTGAATTTGACTACTATTTCAAAATGTTCTTTTTTTCTTGTCAAATTACTAAAAAAATTATATTTAAAATAATGAAAAATTTTATTAATATTTGTAATTTTTATTTTGATGAAGGGATTTTTTTTTCAAAAATAAATTTATAATTTTGATTCTACTTCTGCTTCAAAATACAAGTTTCAAATTTCTACTTCTCTCTCATAACAAAAAATAAATAAATAATTTATGCTGTCATTTAAAAGAAGTTTTATGTTTTAATCAAAAACATAAAACTAAAAAGTAAAAACATGGGGCAACAAGGCCAAGAAACAACAAAGCAAACAAACTAAATGGTGATCATACTTGGAGCACAAAATCCAGTAGCATCACTAACCAGCAGCAAAGGTAGGCCTTCAGCGGACGACGGATCTGACAAAAACCCTTCTCTTGCTTCAAGCTATAGTTTGCAAGTCAATCAGTACATTGGTTGGCTTCCCTGAAGACATGAACAATACGAAGTTCCCAATCTTTCTCAAGCCAAACCCCAATTCTTCTAATTAAATGAGAGCCTCTGCCATACCGAGAAAGCTGGAACAATTGCACCATGGAGCATGAGTCACTGATCTCCACAATAACTTTCTATAACCTTCATGCCAAGCAAGATGAGGCCACAAAATAAGCCCCACAACTCTGACTTAAACGAGTTACAAACACCCAAATTGTTAATAAACCCAGAAATCCATCTTCCCATTCGGGTCTCGAATGAGCCCTCCACAACCCGCATTACCAGGATTCCCCTTTGAAGCCCCATCAATGTTCAACATGCCCCAACACTTCATTGAAGTTTGCCACTAATTAACGTTTCTTCCCTTCTCCTCAAAGGGTCATCTCTAAACTCTTGGTAAGCATAACTATGTGTTCTCAGGAAAAACGAACTCTTCATCAAACATGCTACGATTGCGCTACATCCAAGCAAGCCAAACCGTCACCCCAAAAACCACATTCCAATTGTTTTCTTCAGCCTTATAAAGGCCAGAATGAAGATTCCAAGTCACATTTTCACGAAGGGGCTTGTTGCAAAACTCAGTAATATGGTCTGCCTTCGCTAAATCTTTCCAAACCAAAGCTATCCGTCTACAGTCTCTTAGTGCATGGAGCACAGTCTCGGTATGGCTATCACACAGATTACGAAAACCATTATCACTGTCCCACTTGCTACGCCACTCATCAGTTTTGATTCTTCCGTGGGAAACCAGCCACACGAAGACGCGAATCCGCTGTGGCCCCCGCTTCCTAGCCCAAATGTCCCTTCATACTCTTTCTTCACGAATATAAGCTATGGTAAGCAGTAGCTACAGTAAAGACGCCTGAGATACCCGATGATCCGCCCCGTCTTCAGGTCGAGGAGGAAGCATAGCGGTTATCTTCAGCATAACTTCCATAGCCATAGGAAGTGTATTTTGAAGAGCCCCAATATCCCAACTCCCTTCGCTGTTCACAAATTAGTTCACAGTGCTGTTACACTTGGAAATCAGTAAAGAAAACGCACCATCTTACTAAAACTGGCCTAATGACGGCTGGGTCGTTGGCCACATAGATTGGGAGGTTAGAGTAGTTGTTCGTTGGCACTAGTCGTTAGGCGGCGGTTTGAGGGGTTTTAGAGTTCCTTTTATTTACTGTTTGGGGAAGGAAGAGATTCCTTCTGGAATTTCAACTTGTATCTTGTATTTGGGGGTCCATGATTGGATTTCCCTTTGAGCAATAAGAGCAAATTGATTCTTCTCTCTTAGTTTGCTTTTGTTCCGACTACTTTTACAGGTTTCACGTGCAAAGACGTTCCCTCTCTGATATGGGAACGATTCTCCCGTTCATCAAAGAATCTTCACCATCCACCCAGCAATCTTCCAAGAAAAAAAATGTCACGACCCAAAAATAGAAGTACGTAACCGGCACGAGCACGGGTTTTGAGAATAATCTCATTCCGTAAACCTCTAGTATAATATATATAAATGATTTTCTCATAAATAATATAAATTATAACCAAACACATAATCACATTCATTTGAGAGCTTAATTATCTAATACTGTATAATTTCAATTATCTCAAATATACATAAATACTCTGCAAATGGAAGCTGAGATCCTGCCTGTGATATATGGAGCAACTCTAGAGTACAAGTACAATATAAATCAAAATCTACGAGCCTTGAAAACAAAGTAAGCTCACCCAGAGATCATGTCATCTAGCTGGTCAATTATTTGAAAAAAAAAATGTAAAAATATCGTGTAGTGAATTTGACAACTCAGTGAGTAAATATAGTTTACTATAACTGAAACAGAACATATCATTCGCACAAGTTTTCATAAATATAAATTATGGTAGAATATAACATTATCTAAATCAATGTATATAACAGCAAACTAAAGCTTTAAAGAAGGTAAATTTTGTTAAAGAAAATCTAAAATCTTAAGAATAATAAATAATAATTTCAAAATCAGATAAGAAAATAGAAAGATAACTCTTTATATAAAAAAAATGTTTAGAGGAGGACTCAAAGTAGATCTATAATTATAATTTTTATACACAAGCACAAAGCCTGGTAAGGGCAATCACCATATACATTGTTTTATCCCAAGCACATAGTAATGGGACGGGTAAATCACCATATTCTCATAACTCATATCATAAGGTTGGGAGGAGCTTTCCTTAACTTCCTAGCATTTTCATATGTTGACTGTCCCAAGCACATAGCAATAGGACGGGTAAATCATCACATTTTTATCATAAGTAACCAGGCCAAATGCCACTGACTATTGGAGAAGACATACCTCAACTCCACATTTATTCATATTTCAATCTTCATGTGCCCGTTCACACAAGGGGCTAGCAACTTTCTTGCTAGCTAGGGTTTCATGGTGCACCAAAGCTAACTATCTCTGTCGCTAGCTAATAGTATTTCTATCAATGATTCTTCCAAAATAAACTAGTTTAATAAACCAAAAATATAAACTGAAAGGAAAATTGAAAATTATGAGGTTGAAATTCTTTTTGAGACAAAATATATCCCTCCCTTCTAAGATATTCCTCGGACAGAGTTCTAGCATAGAAATTCATTCTCCAAAATTAGAAATACAACATTTCTATTCTGTTCCAGACAAATCATAATATCCAGCATTAATGACACATTTGAAACTCAAATACAAATTCAATTTCACCATATCCATGAAACAGTGAGGTATCATTTATAACACAAATCATATGAAACAATACGAAAGATGATACAATTATAAGATTCAATAAAGTGTAACATAATACCACATTTTCATCATAAATTCAGGAGGGACTTATTAAAGGTCTGTTCTGCATGTCCTATAGCTTCTAAAAATATAAATCAATATAAACATGAAATTCAATTTATGCTATTCACAATTAAAACTTTGTTTTAAATGCATGGACATGAGAGAGATTTAAAAATGCGTTATAGTAAATTATATTCACATACAGGGTAAGGGCCCCAGATTGGACAGCCCCAAAATTCACGTTTCCCATCTGAATTTGATCAATTAGATATTAAAAATAAGTCCAGAAGGTCCAAAAACCTAAAAAAATGACTCTGGGATGCTAGCACTGTTCACGGCCGGAAACACTGTTCACGCGCAGAATACTATTCACAGGCATTGTTTGGACTGTTCATAGTTACTGTTCACCGAAGTACATTTTGCAAAATTAAACTACCAAATCACATTTTTTTGACCGTAAATTTTATCCTACAACTAATATTCTACATTCTTAACAAAACCCCTAAGTTAAAATCTTGAAAAACCATCAAAAATTCAGTATTTTAGAAAATTTACCTTGAAGTTACTATTCACGAAATTCCGGTGAACTTCCGACGAAAATGATCGGTGAGTTTTGAAGCTCTCGCCGCCATGAGTCCAACGGTACCTCCGGTATCTCAATTGGACATCTAGAATTAGAGAAATCTTAGAGAAAAGTTTTAAAAAACTTTAGAGAGAGAAAGAGAAGAAAATTTTCTCTCCCTGCGCGCGCTGCACTTCTGCCATCCATTTCCCCTTCTGTTATCTTTTTTTTAATATTATTATTATTATTATTATGTAATAATTAAATAATAGGATTTCTTTTATATAAATTCATATAAATTCAATTTTTCATCCTAAAATATCCCAAAAATTTCTAAAAATTTACATTCTATTTAAACTCTTGAATTATGATTTTTTTTTTTATAAAAATTGTAATAAACAAATCTCAAAATAAATATCTTTATGCATAATAAAATAAAGAATATTTCTAAAAAAACAAAAAAAAATTATTAAAAGCCAATATAATTATTTTGAGCAAAACAATAATTATTTTAATTAAAAATATACTTCCTTTTAGCAAAACATAATCATTTACAATAAAAATATATATATTTTTTATAGCAAAACATTATTATTTAAAAAAATAAAAATGAGAGGATATTACATTCTTCCCCCCTTAAGAAATTCGATCCCCGAATTTAACCTATCCTATCACATGTAGGGAATGAAGTCAAGACATAATTCAAAGTTACCAACCTTATTACTCAAATAATTATGGATATTTTTTATCCATAAGTTCTTCACTTGTCGATCAACAATAAACATCGATTGTACCCATAGTTAAGCTAAATTTTTGTCCAATTAAATTTCTTGGAATTAGGTAATATAAGAAGAATCTAATAAGTAGTTCCTTAGCATTGATGGAAGAAAGTCTATATCCACATTACTCAATCCTGATGGCAAGGCTAGGCAATGTATTACTTTGCCTACTTCGTTCAAGTTTTCAAAAAAAGTATACGTGGTCACTAATTGATAATTTCTAGTGCTCAACATTCATGGTCCTTATAAACTTTTGGCCTGTACTGAGTTGCTTATATATATATATATATATATATATATATATATATATATATATATATATATATATATATATATATATATATATTAATCAATTTTATCTCCATAATTGCAAATAAATACTATCCTTATCACTATGTATCTGACGCGCATATTATTCTCTCTTTCATAAGTAGCCTCCTCTGAAAAGTGATTCTGCTACATGTACCGTGGTATTTCTTTTGAACATTTTTTTTTCTATCTACTATAGTCACTAATTTTTGTTTTCCTCATATGACAAATCTTTGTCTAATTAAATTTCTCGACATTGAATAACATGTGTTGGGCCTGATAGATACTTTCGTAGCATAGATATGTGAAAGATGGGATGAATATTACTCAATTTAAATAGCAAAGCCCAACGGTAAGCTACTGGGCCGATCCTATATACTGCGGACCTAACTTTACTCAACGTACTAACTTATTAGGAGATCTATACTATTTTATATATATAACCTCAAATGGTGTCATTTGTATATTGGCCTGATAACCACGGATATGAGCAAATTCAATCAAGGACAAATAATTTCTCATTTCTCAACAATTATTCACACATAAATTTTCAATCTCAACATAATTCAAATCCTAGATACTAAACTCATCTTCGCATGGTATAATCTCTCAATTCAAGTACCTTAATCCTTTCATTATTTTCAGACATAATTCTCAAAATATTCTCCATATTTTCAAATTAAGAGTTCAAGATTAATTTAAATCATACTTGCCATAATTTATTCCTCAAAAACTTCAACACTACTAATTCTCTTGATTACAGTCGTCAAAACACCATAAGGTTATCATCTGTCAATGTCTTTCAAACTTTTCATTACTTTACCTACTAACCACTTGGACACCATAATAATCGAGTTTCAAAGAAAAGAAATTATCTTTCCTTGCAATGAGGGAAAAGAACCTTGCATTTAATACCAACCATTAATGAGGGAGAATTCAGTGAAATAGACGAAAAGCATAATAAAGAATGGTGCCAAAATAGAAAGTCAAAAATTTGGACAAAGCATTGAAAAATATTAAAATCGGTGGCCGTAATTCTTGAAAATCTGTAAACAAAATTTATCTACGATTTCGGCAAAAATCGATGGCCACAAATTTTGAATATATGTGCCAGTATCTACTTTAAGGCCGTTGATATTCAGTGGAAAAGAAACATTTTCGAACTTATAAAAGTCTGTGAAAAACAAAGAGTACATAGCTAACTAGTAGGATGCAGTTGATTACTTCAGAATAGATGTAATCAATCAACTGTAAAATAACCAGTCCAAATTAAAATTTCTCAAAATAGCTAGTCGACTTAATAATACTGATAGTCGACTGGCAAAAATATTGAGAAAACAAAATAAATCATTTGATTGTTCCTCCTCAACAATTAATTGGTTTGCATTTTCACTCTCTTTTTTTTTTACAATGATGGCTATCACCTACAACTTTTCTACAAGAATCAAGACATCATCAAAGACAACAAGAAAAAGATAAATTTCTGGTGATATCTTATCTTATGCTCTTTATGTGCTTAATATGGGTCACAGTCATAACTACTGTACATATACATGCTTGCCGTCATTTTTGAAATTTTTTATCTTTAATTTAGTTGATATCCACCAATCACTCACATAGTTGTTCTAATAATACCCGGCCTATTCGCATAGCTATTATAAATATGCCCTTCTCTGAGTTCTATAAATACTTACATTAGTATCTTTGTCTATACTCAAAGTTAAGGTGATAGAAATTATGGAGGGAACCACATTCCATTAGTTTCGAAATATTTGTGTCTTTTGTGGTTTCAGTCTAGGAAAAGATGGGGAGTATGTTAAAGTAGCACAAAATCTGGGTATGGTGCTGGCTAGGAGAAGAATTCATTTAGTGTATGGTGAAGGTAACTGTGGGTTAATGGGGTGTATGGCTACAGCTGCACATGTAGGGGGATGCCAAGTTCTAGGTATTATTCCTACAGCTCTAGCTACATCCAGCAACATAGGGAAGACAATTGGGGAAGAATATAGAGTAGCTTCCATACATGAACGCATGGCTAGAATGATGAGCAATGCTTACGCCTTCATTACCTTACCAGGTGGTTTTGGTACTTTAGAGGAGATTTTCCAAATAGTCTCTTGGGCACAACTGAATATGCATCACAAACCGATAGGTTTGTTAAATGTTAATCACTTCTTTGATGGTTTGTTGTCTTTTCTAAATCAAGCTGTGGAACAGAGGTTTATCCCACACTCAACACGACAAATTCTCATCTCGGCTTCAAATGCTGAGGAGTTGGTTGATGCCTTACAAGCATATGTTCATGTACCTAATCCAACTATTGGTCAAATAGAATGGACGGCAGACAACCGCAGGAAGCGCAAATTGAATTTAGATCTTCATCTGTAACTGTAGTATAATGTAGCCATTGTTGTTCCACTTTTATTATCTTAGGGTCTATTTGGATACCATCCTTGCTAAACATACTCCTTTAGAGTTTGTAAAACTATGTTTACATGTTGCTTATGATCCTTTGAACTCTTGAAATATTTTAGTGTATCGTCAATAATTATAATAACAAATTGATCCAGGAATAGCTTAAGTACTCTATTTATTAAGTCCATGAATAAAGCTTGGACATTTTTCAAACTAAATGACATAACCAAAAATTCATAATGTCCATAATGAGTTGTAAAAGAAATTTTTCGAATATCCTCTTCCCTTATCCTCAATTCATGATACTCATATCCCAAATCAAGTTTTTTTTTTTGAAAAAAATACTGAGCACCTTATAACTGGTTAAACAGATACGAGGTAATGGATTTTTTTTTCATATTGTCACCTTATTCAACTGTCTATAATCTATGCATAGTCATAGTGATCTATCCTTCATTTCCACAAATAGGTCTAGAGCACCTCAAGGAAAGTACTAGAGAGTATAAATCATTTGTCTAACAAGTCTTGTAACTATTTTTTTTCCTTAAGTTTAGTCAATATCATTCTATAAGGGGGTATAGACAGACACTGGTTAGATTCTAGGAAATAAATCAATACCAAATTTTATTTTACACTTCGAGGTAATCTTGACAATTCCTCAGGAATTACATCAGAATTTTTTTTTTGACCACTAGAACTTGATTTACACTGGCATACGTCATATCAATATCTCTCACCACTGCCAAATATCCTTGGTACCTTTTTATAATCACTTATGGGCTGCTAAAGCAGATATTAGATGATTGGATATCTCACTATGGTCTCTCTGTATCAAGAAAGAAAATTCTCCAAGAATATTGAATTTAATCACCTAAAGTGACATTCCGAAATGGCATGGCTTGATACCAACCAATCCATTCTCAGTATCACATCAAAGTCTATCATAACTAGACAATGGGGTAAACCGAATATTATATTCAGAAACAATCGTAATTGGCATTTGTCTCAATTCTTTAAATTCTCAAGGATGCCTATCCCTTTCACTTTCAGGCAATAATTGACCCATAGATACTTTTTTAAAAATGTCACAATATTCAATAAACATTATACTAGGAACTTTAGCAATCTTGGAATAAAAAGAAAAGCGAAACCCTATAGAATCCTTCAGCAGCACCAGAAGTATAAATATGTCCGGCTCATACCCATACTAAAGGTCCTACTAAAGAATCCTTTGCTCCGATAGTCACAGGAAAACCAAATGCTCTGATACCAACTTTGTCACGACCCAAAAATAGGAGTATGTAACCGGCACGGATTTTGAGAATAATCTCATCCCGTAAGCCTCTAGTATAATACGTATAAATGATTTTCTCATAAATAGTATAGATTATAACCAAACACATAATCACATTCATTTGAGAGCTTAATTATCTAATATTGTATAATTTCAATTATCTCAAATATACATAAATATTCTGTAAATGGAAGCTGAGATCCTGCCTGTGATATATGGAGCAACTCTAGAGTACAAGTACAATATAAATCAAAATCTACGAGCCTTGAAAACAAAGTAGGCTCACCCAGAGATCATGTCATCTAGCTGGCCAACTATCTGAAAAAAAAAAAAGTAAAAATATCGTGTAGTGAGTTTGACAACTCAGTGAGCAAATATAGTTTACTATAACTGAAACAGAACAGACCATTCGCACAAGTTTTCATAAATATAAATTATGGTAGAATATAACATTATCTAAATCAATGTATATAACAGCAAACTAAAGCTTTAAAGAAGGTAAATTTTGTTAAAGAAAATCTAAAATCTTAAGAATAATAAACAATAATTTCAAAATCAGATAAGGAAATAGAAAGATAACTCTTTATATAAAAAAAATGTTTAGAGGAGAACTCAAAGTAGATCCATAATTATAATTTTTATACCCAAGCACAAAGCCTAATAAGGGCAATCACCATATACATTGTTTTATCCCAAGCACATAGCAATGGGACGGGTAAATCACCATATTCTCATAATTCATATCATAAGGTTGGGAGGAGCTTTCCTTAACTCCCTAACATTTTCATATATTGACTGTCCCAAGCACACAGCAATAGGACGGGTAAATCATCACAATTTCATCATAAGTAACCAGGCCAAATGCCACTGGCTATTGGAAGAGACATACCTCAACTCCACTTTTATTCATATTTCAATCCTCATGTGCCCGTTCCCCAAAAGGGCTAGCAACTTTCTTGCTAGTTAGGGTTTCATGGTGCACCAAGGCTAGCTATCTCTGTCGCTAGCTAACAATGTTTCTATCAATGATTCCTCCAAAATAAACTAGTTTAATAAACCAAAAATTATAACTGAAAGGAAAATTGAAAATTATGAGATTAAAATTCTTTTTGAGACAAAATATATCCCTCCCTTCTAAGATATTCCTCGAATAGAGTTCTGGCATAGAAATTTATTCTCCAAAATTAGAAATACAACATTTCTATTCTGTTCCAGACAAACCATAATATCCAGTATCAATGACACATTTGAAACTCAAATACAAATTCAATTTTACTATATCCATGAAACAGTGAGCTATCATTTATAACACAAATCATATGAAACAATATGAAAGATGATACAATTATAAGATTCAATAAAGTGTAACATAATACCACATTTTCATCATAAATTCAGGAGGGACTTATTAGAGGTCTGTTCTGCATATCCTATAGCTTCTAAGAATATAAATCAATATAAACATGAAATTCAATTTATGCTATTCACAATTAAAACTTTGTTTTAAATGCATGAAAATGAGAGAGATTTAAAAATGCGTTATAGTAAATTATATTCACTCACAGGTAAGGGCCCCAGATTGGACAGCTCCAAAATCCACGTTTCCCATCTGAATTTGATCCATTAGATATTAAAAATGAGTCCGGAAGGTTCAAAAACCTAAAAAAATGACCTCGGGACGCTGGCATTGTTGACGGCCGGAAACACTGTTCACACGCAGCTGAAAGTACTATTCACGCGTAGAATACTGTTCACGCGCAGAATACTGAAGTAAATTTTGCAAAATTAAACCACCAAATCATATTTTCTGACCGTAAATTTCATCCTACAACTAATATTCTACATTCTTAACAAAACCCCTAAGTTAAAATCTTGAAAAACCATAAAAAATTCAGTATTTTAGAAAATTTACCTTGAAATTACTATTCACGAAATTCCGGCAAACTTCCAGCAAAAATGATCGGTGGATTTTGAAGCTCTCGCCGCCATGAGTCCAATGGTACCTCCGATATCTCAATTGGACATCTAAAATTGAAGAAATCTTAGAGAGAAGTTTTAAAAAACTTTAGAGAGAGAAAGAGAAAAAAATTTTCTCTCCCTGCGCGTGCTGCACTTCTGCCATCCATTTCCCCTTCTGTTATCTTTTTTTTTAATATTATTATTATTATTATGTAATAATTAAATAATAGGATTTTTTTTATATAAATTCATATAAATTCAGTTTTTCATCCTAAAATATCCCAAATTTTTTTAAAAATTTACATTCTAGTTAAACTCTTGAATTATGATTGTTTTTGATAAAAATTGTAATAAACAAATCTCAAAATAAATATCTTTATGCATAATAAAAGAAAGAATATTTCTAAAAATACAAAAAAAAAATTATTAAAAGCCAATATAATTATTTTAAGCAAAACAATAATTATTTTAATTAAAAATATACTTCCTTTTAGCAAAACATAATCATTTACAATAAAAATAATTTTTTTTTTATAGCAAAACATTATTAGTTAAAAAAATAAAAATTAGGGGATATTACAAAAAAAATTATTACCATCACCCAAAGACCAAGTCATATTGGCAAGAACATGTGGCCAGACATTGGCCATCGCCTTCCAAAGTCTCGAATCCCCATTTTTAACCACCCATGATCATACAAAGGGAAGGCAGAATTCATTCGCTGTAGAGAGCGTATACCGAGCCCACCCAACTCTTTAGGCAGGGTGATGGTATTCCAGTTAATTAAAAGAGGTCTTTTTGCTTTCTCTTGTGGCGCCCCATACAAAATTTCTCTGCATCCTTTCTAAGTCGGAAATAACACCACTAGGAAGCACCTTATTTTGCATGTGAAATAAAGGCATATTGGATATGGCAGATTGAACTAAGGTAATCCTCCCAACCGTAGATAAACAGTTTGTCTTCCACCCATCTAGCTTTCCCTGCATTTTATCCAGAATGTGATTGAAATGCCTTCTAGTACTTCTTCCGTGAATAATAGTAGAGCCCAAATATTTTCCAATAGAATAATTAGTTCTTTGAAAACCACATTTTTCCAAGATTGGATTAGCTATTCCATCAGTCTCAGAGTAGTTTTGCTTTTGCTGACTTTCTGTCCCGACACAGCTCCAAAAATATCAAGGCAATTCATCATACAGTATTTGATTAATATTATAGCTTCACCAAATAAGAGTAGTTCATCAGCAAAGGAGAAGCTAGGACCCCTACTACCCACCCTTATGGGTTTCCAATTCTTGTTCTTAACTTCGTCCATAATAAAATGAGATAATTTATCTATGCATAAACAAATAAATAAGGGGAGAGTGGGTCATCTTGACCTATACCTTGGAGGGCATAAAATCTGAGGTGGTCTCTCCATTTCAAAGCACATTCATTATTCATTCGTTGAAACGAGAACTTCAAAATCTAGTGATCATTTCACCAGAAATTTTGCTAGAAATTTGCCAAAAAAATGTGAACAGTATCCATGGTAGGTAAGCTTAGGATTTTAAATTTTTTAGTATTTTCTAGTGATTTTGACCCTAAAATCATGTTTAAGAGATAGAATATTCGTTTTATACAAGTTGTTTTTGACCAGATAGCATCATTTGAGGCCTTAAATCACATAAATTTTATCTGATAAATAGTAAGTTGAACAGTGTTCTATATCTGTTCGAATAGTGCATGAACAGTAACAATGATTTGAATTTCTGAGCTTTGTTTGCTCAAGATCGAAGAGCATGAAATGGAGGTTCAATTAGTTCAGTTGTTTTAGGAGAAAGGCAAGGAAAAGCAATGTCAGATGAAACTCAATGTTGGTAAGTAATAGTCAAAGTTATAACATGAGGATGAGTTATAATTTGCCTTTAAAATTTTATATTATGTGTTGTGGATTATGTAATTTAAATTATTGGTTAATTTTTTTCATTTAAAATTTGTGGATTGGATGGCATATGAATTTATGTGGTTGAAGCTAAGTATATGTGAATATGTAGTAAATTGTTTGGAAATAGGGGGAGTTAGCAAAATGTTACGAAAGGAGGAATTGAGGCATGTTAGATTTAGGTAAGCATAGGCAAGATGAGACAAGGGAATCGGTGATCATAATTTATTGAAATTGGTTGATAGTGTAAATTTTGGTGGTATTTGGACATTAAATTTCTTACAATGTAAGTAGTGATTTTAGCTAACAAAAGCACATTGAAAGGTTTGTTTAAAAAGAATCGATTGAGAAACGCTTCGTAATAGTTTAAAAATGTAACTAAGAATCAATGGTGCTAGAACTCATTGATGATGTAATACGTAAAGCAGAGTTTAAGTAAATTAGTTTTGACCTATCAAAGTGAGAATATGGAGAATATTTTAAAATAACATCCGATTATAGCGTAAGTGATCAAAGTATATATACTGATGAGTTATGTCATACTAAGTTGAAATCCTTTATCAAAAATTTGGGATATCTTAAGATTAGAAAATTTATGTGTGAACAATTATTAATAAATCCTTTAAGGTGCTAGGGTTAGTTAAATGAAATTGAATAGACTAGAATGTTATATTGCTATATTGGAGGTATAAAAAAGATTTGAGGTCAATAGTGAGGATATTGTGGCTATTAGAAGAACGTTATAGAATCATCATGACGGAATAAGTTAAAGTTGTTAGATAAGTGTTAGCGACACATGAAAATTTAAAAATTTTAATGGATTATAAGATAAAAACGGATGCTAGATTAAGGTGATGAGATTTATGGGGAGAAGTTGACATGTGAGAATTAATTCATGATAACTTGATATAAGTTTGGAATAAGTAAAGTTAGTTACCCCCTTATGAATGAGTATATATTCTTCTTATGTGTGTGGCTCATAATGTACGATGTCTGTGATATATATATATGAGTACGAATACATGTATATGTAACTGAATCTCAAATATGATTGAATGGATTCCTAAATAATATTTAATGTTGTCAACCCTAACGAATATTGAAATAATAAATAATGATATAAAATTGTAAGTTTGAATGTAATGAAAAATGACGTATGACTATCCAATTGAAATTTCTTTATTTAAACGAGCACATGGATATGTTCACGTACACCTTGAAAATATAATTATGAGTCAAAAAAATGAATGAAATTTATATGACTAAATGTGATGATTATTGATTTTGATGTTAGTGATAGTAAAGTATCCACTGTTGATATAATGATTATGATGATATGATCACAATGGATTATCATAAGATATTGAGTAAAATGATGCTTTATTTTAAAACTTGAAAACAAAGAAATAAATAAATAAAACTAATAATAATTACACTGAATTTCTTTTCAGAAACACTATCAGCTAACGGCAGAGAATACTAGCCTTGGTGTACCTTGTAACCCTAGTGAGCAAGAGATTTTCTAGCCTCATTAGATGATAGATAAATAAAGAGTTGAGGTATGTCTCACCCAATAACTAGTGCCATTCTGCCTAGTTACCCATGATATTTATGAATATGGTGATTTACCCACTCTTGCTATGTGCTTAGGGCATTGTGAAATGGTTAAGGAGTTGAAGGAAGTTCCTCCTAACCTTATGTGATAAATTATCATGTGGTGAGTTTTCCTTATCAGACTGTGTACTTGGGTATGTGGTAATTTTTTCTTACCAGACTGTGTACTTGGATATGTTGAAATAGTTTTGGATTGGAATCCTCCAAATTAACTAAATAAAACACGGTAAAAAAATTAATATAATAATATAAATAAATAATTGACAATTTATGTATGGTTTAGTAACGTTTTGCGTGGCTCTTGAGCGATGGTAGGACAAATTTCAGTAATGATGCTGAGTGTCACGCCCCAATTTAATGGAACGTGAATAACACCACTAACAGATAACTTAATCCTTATTTATTTGCATACGGCTTCATAATACCACATATCCGAAAAATAACAAACGTTTACAAGTTTCTAGTATAGCTAATTATACATGCCAAAAGTACACTTAACATTATTACAACAAAAGAAGGGATCTTGCTTGTGGCATTCAGAACATACTCTACATTACAATGATATAATATTTAAACTTTTCGAGCCTTGGAAGCAATGTAGGCTCACCTAGAGAATATAACACCTAGCGGATCACGTAGCTGCAGAGCCAACCTTTGTATCTTTATTTGAAAAATGTGGAAATATCGTGTAGTGAGTTTAACAACTCAGTGAATAGATAATATCTCCTATGACCTCTCAAATCAACATATGGATGTACTCATTTATTAAAATTTATCACATCAGAAATTACAGCTCAGAAGTACATCCATATGGGACCCGCATTTTCAAATATTCTCAGTTCAAATCACATTCAGATATCTGCAACTATATATGATACAATATGATCATTAATCAAACATTGATATGCATTAAAATATTTTTTATAAAAATATTAGGAGGATCCCATATCAGAGTTCAATCCCTTCCGTACTTTGTTGGTGTAAGATTTGTCTATACTTAGCATTTCAACCAAGGTTTTCCTTACCACCATTCAAGAGGACACGCGAAGGGACTTTAATATTGGGCAATTCCCCAAGTACAAAGTAAGGGAAGGCAAATCACATCTCACATAACAGGCATTTCGCCTAGATAGGAGGCATCCCACTCTCCATCACATATCATATCCCTTGTGTTGGCCCTCACATGAGACTAGTACCACCCCTGCTAATTGAGGTATCAAGGTGCACCAGTGCTAAAATCACCTGCTATTAGTATACAATGTTTCTAATAGGATTCCTCTACAAAATTATCATATTCACATATTCCATATCATTCAAAACAGAGTTTTCAGTATAATACAGAATCTCAGTCTCAATACAGCTCATCTGTCATAAATTTTTCAATCAGGGTTTATCACATATACATGACCTTTCTCGAGGCAATCATATAACTTTATAAATCAATACCACATGTATAAATATTCACTTTATTATTTAATGAGAAATACATATGAAATCATATATATCATGAGTTCAGAAATTCATTTTCAAAACTATACTCTTCTTGAACTATATTCCAAATTGTAAGCAATTCTGATAATTTTAATGCATTTCAAAAACATATAAAAGTGTAAATATTTTATAAACATAATCAAATACACGTTGAAAGATCAAGAAGAGTATAGGGCAAGTCATAGAAAGAATCATCTACTCATAAAGTTAGGGTACTAAGTTGGACAACCCCAAAATCTATGTTTTCTGTCTGAATTTGATAAAATAGACCCCAAAGTTGAGTCAGAAAGGTCCAAAAACCTTGAAAATAACTCTAGATTTTCGAAATTTGGCCTACGGGAGCTAGGTCAACGCAAGTCGACGCAATAAGGTCCGAATTCATGCACTACACGCGCTACTAGGGAGGCTACACGTAGGCTTCACTCGCCGACGAAGATACAGCACGTGGGGGCACGTGCAAGGGAGGATGATCTTGAAATTTGAGATCCTAAGGTTTCAACATCTTCTGGATCGATCTACAGTGTTAGTTTTTACGTTTGAGAACTACAAATAAGAGTTTTGGAGATTACCTCTTTAGGTGATTTTTCCCTCCATTTTTCAGTCAATCTCTGGCTAATTTTCAAGAAACCAATTAGATGGATTTGTAGAACTCTTCGTCCTGAGTCCGTTGGTGGTGGTAGTGTCGAAATTCGAGGTCCGGAAGCGATAGAATCTTAGAAATAAGTTTTAGGGTTTTATGAGAGAAAATTCTAAAGAGAGAGGAAATCCGAATTTTCTGCTTCTTTGAGTGGTTGAGGCACTTGAAATATCTCGGAAAACCTTTCTGTAAAAATTCAATTTTAGAGGGAGGTCCTTGTAAAATTTTCTTATTTATATTTTGACCCCGAAACTTTTAAGAAATTGCATTTTGGCCCTGAAATATAAATTCTCATATTTTCTTTGTAATTCTTTAACCCATGTAGTAAATAAACATATTTTCAATGGTTTTTATCTCCATTTTTAAAATCCTCTCTTTTATTCAAAATTTTCTTTAATTTAGAATTTTCTTTAAATTTAATGATATTACATTCTTCCCCCTTAAAGAAATTCAGTCCCCGAATTTCATCACCATAGTTACAGATAAATACTAACTTCATTGTTCAAACAAATGCGGATATCTGGTACGTATGTCATCTTCTCTTTCCCAAATAGGTTCCTCAGAAGAGTGATTTTTTCATATCACTTTCACTGTAGGTATTTATTTTGACCGCAACTTCTTTACTTGTTTGTCCACTATCACTACTGGTTGTTCCTCATAAATTAAATCTTCCTGTAACTGAATCTATGGACATTGTATAACATGTGTAGGATCTAGTAAATAATTTTGTAGCATAGACACATGAAAAACTGGACAGACATTACTCAATTCATGGGATAAAGCCAAACGAAAAGCTACTGGGCCGATCCTATAAAGAATTTCAAATGGTCTTATGTACCGGGGATTTAACTTTCCTTTCTTCCTAAATCTCACTACTCTTTTCATAGTAGATATTTTCATAAAAACATGTTCATCTATAGCAAATTTCAATGGTCGACTTCTATTATCAACATAGGTTTTCTGTCTATTCTGAGTTGCTAATAACTTTTCCTTAATTAATTTTACCTTGACCAGTGCATCTTGTACCATATCACGCCCTAAAATCTTAGTTTCTCCCATCTCAAACCATCCAATCGGAGAATGACAACGTCTACCATATAATACCTCAAAAGGAGCCATTTGTATACTGGCTTCATAGCTATTGTTATAAGCAAATTCAGCTAGAGGCAAAAATCTTTCCCAACTACTTTGAAAATCTAAAACACAAGCCTGAAGCATGTCTTCCAATATTTGGATGGTTCGCTCAGACTGTCCATCTGTTTGAGGATGGAATGTAGTACTGAGATTTAACTTTGTGCCTAAAGTTTCTTGAAAGGCTCTCCAAAAACAAACTGTGAACTATGATCCTTGATCAGAAATAATTGATATTAGCATTCCATGAAGCCTCACTATTTCATTCAAATATAAACTTGCATACTGAGCTACATTGTATATGGTTTTCACTGGTAGGAAATGTACTGATTTAGTCAACCTATCAATGATCACCCATATTGAATCAAACCCTTTCGGTGTTCTCGGTAGCCCCGTATAATAAAATCCATAGTTATTCTTTCACATTTCCATTCAGGTATCTTTATCTACTGATGTAGTCCTGTAGGCCTTTGATGTTTTGCTTTTACCTACTGGCAAGTTAAATATCGAGAAATATAATCAACTATGTCTCTCTTCTTACCTTCCCACCAATAAATTTCTTTTAGATCCTTATACATTTTAATTATTTCGGGATGAATGGTATACATGGATTTATGGGCTTCCTCTAAAATTTTTTTCTTAAGTTCTTCTTTATCAGGTACACATAACCACTTGTCTAATCTCAGAATTCCTTTAGAGTCTATAGTAAATTCAACTTCACCACCATTTTTCACCTCTTCAATTTTCTTGCATAAATAGGCACCCTCTTTCTGTGTCATTTTCACCTGTTCAATCAACGACGATTGAAACTATATATGGGCTAATAATATTCCATGCTCCTTTACTTCCATTACTAGCCCATTACTTTCCAACTTATGTATTTCTTTAATCAACGACCTTCTTACCACTATGATATGAGCCAAACTACTCATAGACTTTTTACTTAATGCATCAGCCACAACATTGGCCTTACTTGGATGGTGTCTTTGTCTCACCATATAGATAATGCCTCCAAATTTTGAGAGCAAAAACTATTGCTACCATTTCCAAGTCATGAGTAAGATAGTTTTGCTCATGTGGTTTAAGCTGTCTAGATGCATATACAATGACTCGACCATTTTGCATTAACACACATCCTAATCTAATTCTTGATGCATCACAGTATACCGTGTATCTTCCAGTACCTAAAGGAATAGACAATACTGATGCCGTAGTCAAACATTCTTTGAGTTTCTGAAAACTTCTTTCACATTCATCTGTTCAGTCAAACTTTTTCCTTCCTTGTCAACCTCGTCAAAGGAGCAGCTTTTTTTGAAATTTTTTTAACGAATCTGCGGTAAGAGCCTGCTAAACCAAGAAAACTACGAATCCATGTAATTGTCGTAGGGCGTGGTCATTGCTACACCGCTTCTACCTTTTTAGGATCAACTTGAATACCATCATTGGTAACCATATGCCCTAAGAAGGTAACACTACTAAGTCAAAATTCACATTTTGAAAACTTGACACACAGCTGGTGTTTCCTTAAAGTTTGCAATGCTATTCTTAAATGCCGCTCATACTTCTCCGAACTCTTTGACTATACCAAGATATCATCTATAAATACAATAAAAAATTGATCCAAGAAAGGTTTAAATACTCTATTAATCAAATCCATGAATGTAGCTGAAGCATTTGTTAAACCAAATGGCATTACTAAGAACTCATAGTGCTCGTACCGAGTCCTAAAAGCAGTTTTCAAAATATCCTCCTTCTTTATCCTCAATTGATGATACCCAGATCTCAAATCAATTTTCAAAAAACATTGAGACCCTGTAACTGGTCAAATAAATCATCTATACGAGGTAATTGATACTTATTACGTATTGTAAACTTATTCAACTATCTGTAATCAATACACAGCCGTAGTGATCCATCTTTCTTTTTCACAAATAGGACCGGAGCACCCCAAGAAAAAGTACTAGGGCGTATAAATCCCTTGTCTAACAAGTCTTGTAACTAGTTTTTCAATTCCTTGAGCTCAGTCAGTGCCATTCTATATGGGGGTATAGACACTGGTTGAGTTCCATGAATTAAATCAATACTGAACTCAATTTCTCGTTTTAGAGATAATCTTGGCAACTCATCTGGAAATTTCCTAACCACTAGAACCTTCTCTACCTTGGTGTACTTCATATTAACATCTTTGACTACTGTCAAATACCCTTGGCATCCTTTCTGTAACAGCTTATGAGATGTTAGAGCAGAAATTAAGTTACTAGGCACCTCACTATGATCTCCTTGTATCAAGAAGAAAGATTCTCTTGAAATATTAAACTTAATCACCTTAAGGTGACAGTCTAGAATGGCATGGCATGATGACAACCAATCCATTCCCAATATCACATCAAAGTCTACTATATCTAAAACTATCAAATCTACAAGAGTCTCTTTATCTTCTATTAAAATCTCGCATAATTTATACACATCATTTACTAATAAGAATTCTCCCATTGGAGTAGCAACTATAAAAGAACAATGTAAACTAGTAGGATCTTTATCCAATTTCTTAGCAAAGCTTGGTGATATATAAGAATTAGTAGAACCAGGATCGAACAGGACATATGCTTTATGGGAACATACTAATAATGTACCTATCATAACTGTATTAAAGGACTGAGCATCCTGTTGTGTCAAGGCAAAAACTCGAGCTTACTCTTAGCCTGGACTTCCTGATCCTATACCAGTACCACCACTACTTGCTTATACTAAAACTGCTCTATTTGGTCGTGCTGGTACATATGCAGGGGGTGAAGCTAGTTATACTGTTACATGACTAAAACTTCTTAATTGTGGACAATTCCTCATCAAATGACCCATTTGTTCACACTTAAAATATGCACCAGTTTCTCTGCGACACTATCTAGTATGAGGCTTGCCACACATGGGACATGATGGAATTGATCTTGAATCCTGTTAACTAGCAGGTCTCATATCCCTTTGATTTATTATTTGCTTATTGATATTAACTGATGTCTGATTAGAGCTACCAGATCCTGTTTGAGTAAAACACTGTGGATTTAGGAATCTTGATCTTCTGACATTGGGATTGTAACTTGTCTGAATATTACTATCTCGCTCTCTTTTCTTCTCCTTAGACCTTCTATATTCGTTTGCTCTCGTGTTTCCATCATTTTAGTACAATCCACAGCTATTGAATAAGTTGAAAAATGATTCATCTGAAGACCCACGATTTACACAATGGACGTATGAATCCCGAAATAAATCTCTTAATTCTATCTTTTTCAGTATGAACCAGATATGGTGCATATCTGGACAACCGAGTAAAACAGATGTCATATTCAGAAACTGTCATGTTCGGTGTTTGTCTTAATTTCTTAAATTCTCTGGCCCTCTTATCCCTTTCACTCATTGGTAGAAAACGATTCATAAATGCTTCCTTAAATTCGTCACATTCCATTAGTGGTAAAATAACTGCCCTTCCTTATACAAGTGTCTCAAACTAAACTTGGGTCACATCTAATAGTTGAAAAGACACTAGTTCAATGGATCTTCTACTAGAACACCCCAAAGCTTTGAGAACTCGTTCCATAGTATCAATGAATATCTGTAGGTCTTCTTGAGCATTTGACCCAGAAAAAGTCGAAGGTTTCAACTTAAGGAATTGCGGTAATGATACCTCAATCCCTGTAAACTTGTCCTCTTACTCAGCTGTTCTTCCCAGTTCTTGCGCTTCAGGAGCATTTTCTAGTGGCTGGCCTTTCCTTTTGCCCTGTTCTACTATAAATCCAGTCAATGTCTCTAAACTCCTACGTATACCAGTAATCATATCAGTTATTTTATCATGTGGCTCCTGAGGGGGTTCGACTCTCTCCTTAGGAACTCTATCAGATACATGGGTCAGTTTATCTTGTCTCAGAGTTCTCATACCCCGTGTATGCCCTCAGCCTCTACCTCTTCTCTTCCTCTAGGTCGGCTTCTACCATGGCCTCTTTCTACGAAAATTACAGATTGTGCAGACTCTTCTGTAGAGGGTGCACGATCTATAGCTTTTCTAGTAACCGCTCTAGTTCTTGGCGACATCATCGACTATACAGAACAAAATACCTCTTTAAGATACCATAATATTCAATCAAACCTTATACTAAGAACTTTAGTAAACTTGGAATGGAAAGGAAGTTAATATCCTATAGAATCCCTCAGCAGCACCTGAAGTATAAATATGTCCGGCTCATATCCATACTAAAGGTCCTATTAAAGAATCTTTTGCTCTAATAGCGACAGGGAAACCTATTGCTCTGATACCAACTTGTCACGCTCCAATTTAATGAAATGTGAATAACACCACTAACAGATAACTTAACCCTTATTTATTTGCATACGGCTTCATAATACCACATATCCAGAAAATAACATACGTTTACAAGTTTCTAATATAGCTAGTTATAAATGCCAAAACTACACTTAATATAATTACAGCCGAAGTAGAGATCCTGCCTATGGAGTTCAGAGCATACTCTAGATTACAATGACATAACATTTTAATATTTCGAGCCTTGGAAGCAATGTAGGATCACCCAAAGAAGGATCATATGTCGTGCATTGGCCCTCACACGAGGTTAGCACCACCCCTGCTAGCTGAGGTATCAAGGTGCACTAGGGCTAACATCACCTGTTGTTAGCAGATAGTGTTTCTAATAGGATTCCTCCACAAAATTATTATATTCACATATTCCATATCATTCAAAACAGAGCTTTCAGTATAATACATAATCTTAGTCTCAATACAGCTCATCTGTCATAAATTTTCCAATCAGAGTTTATCACATATACATGCCCTTTCTCGAGCCAATCATATAGCTTTATAAATCAATGCCACGTGCATAAATATTCACTTTATCATTTAATCAAAATTATACTCTTCTTGAATTATATTCCAAATTGTAAACAATTCAGATAATTTTAATACATTTCAGAAACATATAAAAGTGTAAATATTTTATAAACATAATCAAATACACGTTAAAAGATCAAGAAGAGTATAAGGCAAGTCATAGAAAGAATCATCTACTCACAAAGTTAGGGTACCAAGTTAGACAACTCCAAAATTCACGTTTTCGGTCCGTATTTGGCAAAATAGACCTCAAAATTGAGTCCAGAAGATTCAAAAACCTCAAAAATGACTCTGAATTTGCAAAATTTAGCCTCTGAGAGCTCGGTCAATGCAAGTTAACACAACAGGGTCTGAATTCACGCGCTACACGAGCCACCAGGGAGGCTGCGGTAGGCTTCACTCGCCAACGTAGATACAGCACGTGGGAGCACGTGCAAGGGAGGATGGTCCCAATAATTGAGATCCTAAGGTTTCGGCACCTTCTGGATCGATCTACGATATTAGTTTTTGTGTTTGAGAACCATAGATAAGAGTTTCGGAGATTACCTCTTTAGGTAATTTTTTCTCTATTTTTTGGCCAATTTTCCAAAAACCAATCTGATGGATTTATAGAACTCTTTGTCTTGCGTCTGTTGGTGGTAGTGGTGTCGAAATCTGAGATCTGAAAGCAGTAGAAGCTTAGAGAGAGGTTTTAGGGTTTCGGGAGATAACATTCTGAGGAGGGAGAGAGGAAATCCAGATTTTCTACTTCTTTGAATGTCTAAGGCTCTTGAAATATCCCGCAGAACCTTTCTGCAAAAATTCAATTTTAGAGGGAAGTCTTTGTAAATTTTTATTATTTACATTTTGACCCCAAAACTTTTAAGAAATTGCATTTTGACCCCGAAACGTAAATTATCATATTTTCTTTGTAATTTTTTAACCCATGTAGTAAATAAATATATTTTCAACTATTCTTATCTTCATTTTCAAAATCTTCTCTTTTATTCAAAATTTTCTTTAATTTAGAATTTTCATTAAATTTAAGGCTATTACACTGAGTCCCTAAAGAAGGGGGTAAGTAAGACCCTTAGGCAAATCCCATATTGGTAAGACACGATGAGTCTTGGGCTGTACAAAGAAAATAATCAAAGTATAAAATTGAAACATATGAATAAAAGAATAAGTCTTATTAATATAATCATTTTACTTTAATTATCTTGAATATATAGCTTGAGTATTATATATATATGTACACAAATATAATAGAATATTTCTATATGGCATAAGAGTATAATAATATAGTGACATAATCTTAAGGAAGATGATAAATTGGATCTAGCCCATTTGCTATAGTATGTGCAAAGGTTTGCATGAAGAAATGTTCAAAGTATTACTTAAAAGAGGAACAGTGAAGAAATGTTAACTGAGGAAAATAAGTAAATAAAGATATTATCCATAACATAATTCTAATGAAAATAAGTAAATAAAACAAGTAAGAATATCTTGAAATAGTCATAACTTAAATAATATGCAATAAATCATAAAATATTAAAAAAGATTGTTGTCCACATGTTATAATTATGTTATTTACTTGCTGAGTCACAAGATTCATTCCTTTCTTTATATGTTTTTCAGTTAGTTGTAAAAAAAACGCAGCGGAAGCATGGAGAAGTTAGATTATCTTTGGTGAGCCCAAATTGTCCTTGGACAAATTTTTTATCATTTGTTCACTAGTTTGGTCATTGTATTTTAGAGTATGCTCCATTACCATACACAGGATCACTGTTTTCAATGCATAAAGAAAAATGTAAAATGTATATGTAAAGCAAGAAATGAAAAATATAATCGGCATCGTTTTATGAAATTAGATCCTTATTTATGTTTTATATGCATTTAAATTTTTAAAGAGTGATCATGCACTCATATGCTAAATCAAGGAGGTTAACGAGTTCTAGGTTTAAAATGTGACAACCAGGCTTATAGAGTGGCGAAAAATCTTCATTTCGTACCCATCACATTCTCGGATAAATTTCGGGATGTGACACTCTTGAATCTTGTCCTGATTATCCCAAATAGATTTAATGATATTGCACACACTATCACCAATATGACGCCAATTAATCTTTTGAAAGTGTTTTTTAAAATAAATTTCACAAAAACTGTTGTAGTAAAAAAAATTAGTGTTTAAATAAATTCATATGATAACATTTCTATCAATATCATTAGCTTTTGGTTAGTTTTTCAATAAAGTATTTTTTTTTCATCATGAAATTACTAAAAATGACATATTTAACAAAATAAGGTTCGATAATTTTTGGTATGTTTTTTTATTGAAGATGTTTTTGTTCAAAAATAAACAAGTTGTTTTAACCTCGCAACTAGGCCACTCTCAATCCCTGTATGGAAAGTGGCTAGTGGTGTTGGTGCATGACTTCAAAATGGCATCTTATGGAATATTGGAAGCTGATGCAGAAAAGGTGAGATAGGGTTGTCCGAAAACTCACTTAAATCCATCTAAATAAAAAAAATTATTTCAGATTTAAATAGGTAGATCGAGTTTAAAACATTCAAACTAAATTAAATCCAAACCGACTAATATATTGATGAAACAATTTCTTTCTCTTAATAAGAGTGTGCATAACTCAAAAATTCATTTAAACTCACCTGAATCAGATAAAAAATTATCTCAAAAAATTTGAATTAGATTTACAGATTTATATGGATGAAATATTTTTAGAATAATGGAAGTTTAAATGGATAAATCGAGTTTAGGAAATTCAATCCAACTATTTTTCAGTTGAGTTAAATATATGTTATAACCTAACTCAATCCAACCGGTGCTTATCCCTAAACAAAGATATCCCCAGACACAAAATACTTTGGACATCCTCCACGCACACAAAAGCAACACTTTGAAAAGCTATTGTAACTTTTTTCCAAATGGAGCACGTCGATGTGGTTCTTTGCAGATGACAGTTGTCTATAACGTGCTTATAGAGATTTTTCAATAAAATTACAACAAAACTTTTATTTAGAAAAAAAGAGAGGAAAATTTGTGAAGAACTAGGAATAAAACAAATTTTTATATAGCCATCAATCTTTTTTTTTTGGTGACTCATATATACCCCAAGTTAACTTGCAAAGGCTTTTTTTTTTTTTGGACGATTACATGAAACGGGAGGCCTTTTCTGTTTGTTAAAACTTTAAACCATGTAAAGCTTGAAAATATAATTACCTGACTTGTTACTCACGTTTGAATCAATTTCCCAATGAAGGTTAAAAGGGTCCAATTATTAAAAAAAATCCAATCTTGGCATGTGTAATCTTAATTAAGAAATATGTCATGAATAGATCAAAGATAGAAAAGTCCAAAGACGGACTATTTTATTTTATTTTATGTTTTTTTAAAATAATTTTCAAATATAGTTTTAAAGAATAGAAAAGCAATCATAACGGGAGGAAGTTACAAAAATTAATTATAGATACCAAATGTTTGCAACTTTTTTTCTTTTTAACTATTAATCATACTAAAGTCACTCTTAATTTCTTATTATGGCGGTGGTCATTCGTGGCTAATGTATTCACAACTCTTCTAAACTTAGCAAGGAAAAATTAATAGCATAGGTAAGTTACTTCCCCTCAAAGCATCATCTTAAAATGTCTTTAAGACAATATATTCCAATTCTAAGCTCATATACTTCTCGAAAACTTTGATGAAATCATTTTATTAATCAACGCAATACTTCACAATGTCACATCTCTGAATTATTTGAGCATGTGACCAGCACGAAATGAGGATTTCTCCCTACTTCGTAAGCCTGACCATCACATTTTAAACCTAGAACTCGTTAGCCTCCCTGATTTACAGTATGTATTCACAATCACTCTTTAAAAATTTAAACGCATATAAAACATAAATAAAGATCTAGTTTCATAAAATAATACCAGTTATATTTTTCATTTCTTGTTATACATACATATATATATATATATATATATATATATATATATATATATATATATATATATATATATATATATATATATATATATATATATATATATATATATATATATATATATATATATATATATTCTACATTTTCCTAATGCATCGAAAATAGGGATCTTGTCTAAAGTAATGAAGCATATTCTAGAATACAACAACATATAAAGAAAGGAATGAGTCATGCAACTTAACGAGTAAATAACATAATTATAACATACAGACAACAATTTTCTTTAGTATATTATATTTATTGCATATTATTTAATTATGATTATTTCAGGGTATTTTTACTTGTTTTATTTACTTATTTTCGTTAGAATTAGGTTATGAATAATATTCATCTTTTTAAATTTCATATTCACACTTTTGATAAATAAATTTTAAAACATATGCAACGTTATTGAATATTACTAATTCATCCATTTATCTTGGTCTAACCCAATCTCAAATGTTTCCTTATTGAATTCCATTACCATATGCATATAGGTCTCTTAAGGACCTCTTAATTTCCTCAATCAACATTTCTTCACTGTTCCTCTTCTGGGTAATCGCATTGAACATTTCTAATGCAAACTTTTGCATACACCATGACAATTAGGCTAGACCCACTTTATCATATTTCTCAAGATTACTACCATTGTCTCATTAATGCCCTTGTGCAATATAGAGATATTCTACTATATTTGCATACACACATATATTTATTATTTAAGCTTTTATATATATTTAAGATTATAGTTAAAGTAAAAGAATTATATTAATTCATTTTATGTTATTAAGACTTGCTCTTTTATTTATATTTTAATAATTTTATAATTTAAGTATTTCCTTTGTACAGTCCAAGACTCTCCCGTGCTTTGTCGATGTGGGAATCGCCTAAGGGTCTCACTTATCCCCTTGTTTAGAGACTTAGTATCTTTACAGAGGTTTGCTTCACCATCGCTCAAGAGCCATGCGAAACGTCATTGAAACATACATAAATTGTCCATTATTTATTTATTATTATTATTTAAGCATGTTTTATTTAATTTGGAGTATTCTTATCCATAATCATTTCATCATACCTAAACACATAGTTTAGTAAGGGAAAATCACCACATCAGCGAAGCACACAGTTTGGTAAAGGTAAATCACCACATTGCCCAAGCATACAACCCGGTAAGGGTAATGTAATATCTCATAATTTTTTAAATAATAATATTTTGCTAGAAACAAGTATATTTTTTATTTTAAATAATTATTTTTTGCTAAAAGAAAACATACTTTAATTTAAATGATTTTGTTTTGTCTAAAATAATTATATTTGGCTCTAAATAAAAAAAATTATTTTCATAAATATTATTTATTTTAATATGCATGAAGATATGTTTCTATTGTAATTTATTTTATTAAAATTTTTATCAAGAAAATTCATGGTTTAATATTGTAACTAAAGCTTTACACAAATATAAATTTAGAGAAATTTTTGGGATGCTTTAGCATAGATAACAATATTTATATGCATATAAACAAATAATAAATATAAAATATTCAAATATCTAAAAAAAAAAGAGAAGAAATGTAAAGGAGCAGAAGCAGCAGACAGCAAAAGCAGAGTTCCATTTCTTCTCTCATTCTCTCTCTAGAGTCTAGCTTCTTTCTATGTTTTCTCTTAATCTATATGTAATAGCCGTAAAGTTAACGAGAAAGTTCAACTAAAGGAATTTAGAATAAAAGTGACAATTTTGGAAAATGGAGATTTTAATTAAGGAAAATTTTGGAATTAAAACAAAGGATTTCAAAAATGGAATTAGGACACGGTGAAAATAAGTTATTATTTATATGGATTAAAGAATTATAAAAGAAATGTTAAGAATTTACGTTTCGGGGCAAAAATGCAATTTCTTAAAAGTTTCGGGGTTAAAATATAAATAAGAAAAATTTGCAAGGACTTTCCGCTAAAATTGAAATTTTGCAGAAAGGTCCCCCGAGATATTTTAAGGGCCTCAATCACTCCGGAAGCAATCATTCGCAGATTTTTCCATCTCTCTTCAGAAAACTCTCCCCGAAAACCCTCTAACTTCTCTCTAAGATTTCTTCGCCTACGGACCTCGGATTCCGACACCACCACCACCAACGGACTCAGGACGAAAAGTTCTTCGAATCCATCCGATTGGTTTCTGGAGAATTGGCCGGAAATTGGTCGGAAAATTGAAGGGAAAAACGGCCAAAAAGGTAACCTCCGAAACTCCTACTTTTAGTTCTCAAACGCCAAAAATAACACCGTAGATCGATCCAGAAGGCACCGAAACCTTTGGATCTCAAATTTCAGGCCGATCCACCACCGCACGCTCCCCCACGCGCCGAATCTTCCTCGGAGAGTGACGCCCACGCGCAGCTCCTCGGGCGGCGCGTGTAGCGCGTGGCATCCGAACCTCCTCGCGTTGACCTGCGTTGACCGAGCTCCCGGAGGCCAAATTTCGCAAATCCGGAGTCGTTTTCAAGGTTTTCGGACGTTCCGGACTCGATTTTGGGGTTTATTTCACTGAATTCGGATCAGAAAATAGGATTTTAAGGGTGTCCAACTTTGTGCTTCAAAGAGGTGAGTAGATGATTCTTTCTATGGCTTGGTTTTACTCTTCTTGAACTTTACATTGATAAATGAGTATGATTACATGTTATTTATACTTCCATATGTTCTTGAAATGGTTTGGAAATGTCTGAAATATTTAATATATGATATGTAGTTCAAGAAGAGTTTGATTTTACAATAAGTTTTGAAACACATTAAGCATGTGATTTTTACACGTATTTTGCATGACATGGCAAAGAAAATATGTTATACATGTGACATTGATTTTATACAGTAATATGTTTGCCTCGGATGTGGGCATTTATACATGATTCCCCTGAATGGGAAGTTTTGACAGATGAATGTACTGAGACTGATAGTCTGTATTACATTGAGAATTTTATACTATAATATATGGCATATACGCATATGATAATTTATGTGGAGGAATCCTATTGGAAACACTGTCAGCTAACAGCAGGTGATGTTAGCCCTGGTGCGCACCTTGATTGCCTCAGCTAGCAGGGGGGGTGGTGCTAGCCTCGTGTGAGGGCCAACACACGGGAGATTATATGTGAAGGAGAGCGGAATGCCTCCTATATATGGGCGAGATGCCAGTTATGAGATGTTATTTTGCCTTCCCTTGCTGTGTGCTTGGGAAAGACCCATACAGAGTTCCTTCGCGTGTCCTCTTGAATGGTAGTAGGGCAAACCTCAGCGGGATGCTGAGTTTAGGCAAATCCTATACCACCAAAGTACGGAAGGGGTCAAACTCTTATGGTGGTTCTGATATGGGATCCTCCGAATATTTTAACAGAAATGTTTTGATGCATAGCATAATTTGATTAATAAATTTACAGTATTGAATATGATTTTGAACTTGATATGAGCATTGTTTATACAGTATCGCATACAGTTTGAAAGACTTGATTATGATTTTTGAACAGAGAATATTTGAAAATGCGGGTCCCATAAGAATGTACTTCTGAACGGTATATTTTGATATGATAAGTTTTACAATATGAGTACATCCTTATGTTGACCTGAGAAGTCATAGGAGGTGTTATCTGCTCACTGAGTTGTAAAACTCACTACACGTGGTTGACATATTTTTCAGATAAAGACCCAGAATTTGGTCCCGCAGCTACTTGACCGACTAGGTGTCGTGCCTCAGTGGTGAGCCTAACTTGTTTCTAGGCTCTTAGTGTATGATATTGTAATATATTTGTACTCTAGTGTTGCTCTGAAAGTCACAGGCAGGATCCTTGTTTCCGCTGTAAACTTGATGTATATAGATTTGGCATGTATAATTATTGGTTTTTGTAAACTTGTGAACGTTGAATAATACTTGAATATGTGTTATCGTGAGATCATTTGCACATGTGTAATGAAAAGTTTTTCGGATAGTAACGGTATTCGCGTTCGTAAAGTACGGACGTGACAAGTTGGTATCAGAGCATTAGGTTTCCCTGTGACAATCAGAGCAAGGGATTCTTTAGTAGGACCTTTAGTATCGATATGAGCCGGACATATTTATACTTCAGGTGCTGCTGAGAGAATCTATAGGATATTCACTTCCTTTCCAAGTGTCTTTAAATTCCTTGAGTAAAGTTTGAATACATGTGTCTTAAAGAGGTGTTTTATTCTGTATAGTTAATGATGCCGCCAAGAACTAGAGCAGTCACTAGAGAAGAAGCTGTAGATCGTGCACCCTCTACAGAAGAGTCTGCACAATCTACAATACCAGTACAAAGAGGCCGTGGTAGAGGCCGACCTAGAGGAAGAGGAAGAGGTAGAGGTAGAGGACGTGCACGGGGTTTGAGAACCCCAAGACAAGGAGAACAGACTCCTGTACCTGATAGAGTTCCTGAGGAAAGAGTGGAAACCCCTCAGGAGCCACCTGATAGAAACGCTGATATGATTGCTGGTATCCATAGAAGTTTAGAAACATTGGCTGGATTTATAGTGGAACAGGGTAGAAGGGAAGGCCAGCCAGCAGAACATGATCCTGAAGTGCAAGAACTGGGAAGAACAGCTGACCAGGAGGATAAGCTGAGAGGGATTGAGGTGTTATTACCGCAATTCCTTAAGTTAAAACCTCCGACTTTTTCTGGGTCAGATGTTCAGGAAGATCCACAGATCTTTATTGATGCTGTGGAACGAATTTTCAGAGCTTTGGGGTGCTCTAGTAGAAGATCCGTTGAGTTGGTGTCTTTTCAACTATCTGATGTGGCCCAAGTTTGGTTTGAGACATTTGTACAAGGACGGGCAGCTGTTTTACCACCAATGGAGTGGAACGAATTTAAGGAAGCATTTATGAATCGCTTTCTACCAACAAGTGAAAGAGACAAGAGGGCCAGAGAGTTTGAGGAATTGAAACAAACACCAAACATGTCAGTTTCTGAATATGACATTCGTTTTACCCGATTGTCCAGATATGCACCATACCTGGTCCCAACTGAAAAGGATAGAATTAAGAGGTTTGTTTTGGGATTGATACGCCCCTTGTTTAAGTCAGTGGGTCCTCAGATGGATCATTTTTCAACTTATTCAGCAGCTGTGAACTGTGCTAGGATGATGGAAACACGAGAGCAAGCTGACATAGAAAGTTTTAAGAGAAGGAAGAGAGATCGAGATAGTAATGTCCAGACTAGATCTAATCCTACTGTTAGTGGGTCAAGATTTCAAAATCCACAGCGTTTTAATCAAGCAGGAGCTGGTAGTTCTAACCAGCCATCAGTTAATATTAACAAGCAGAGAATGTTCCAAAGAGATATGAGACCCCCGAGTCAGCAAGACTCAAGATCTATTCCACTATGTCCACATTGTGGTAGGTCCCATACTGGACAATGTCGCAGAGAAACTGGTGCATGTTTTAAGTGTGGACAAATGGGTCATCTGATGAGGAATTGTCCACAACTGCGAAGTTTTAGTCAAGCAACAGTGCAACCAGCTTTACCCCCTGCATCTGTGCCAGCACGACCTATTCGAGCAGCCTCGGTCCAAGCAAGTAGTGTGGGTCCTGGTAGAGGATCAGGAAATCGAGGGCGAGAACCAGCTCGTGTTTTTGCCTTGACACGACAGGATGCTCAGGCCTCAAATGCAGTTATGACAGGTACATTATCAGTATGTTCCCATAAAGCATATGTTCTGTTCGATCCTGGTTCTACTCATTCTTATATATCACCATGCTTTGCTAAGAACTTGGATAGAGATCCTGCTAGCTTGCATTGTTCTTTCATGGTTGCTACTCCTATGGGAGAACTTCTAGTAGTAAATGATGTGTATAAATCATGTGAGATTTCGATAGAAGGCAAGGAGACTCTTATAGATTTGATAGTTCTAAACATGATAGACTTTGACGTGATTTTGGGAATGGATTGGTTGGCATCATGCCATGCCATTCTAGACTGTCATAATAAGGTGATTAAGTTTAATGTACCTGGAGAATCCTCTTTCATGATACAAGGAGATTGTAGTAAGAAGTCTAGTAATTTAATTTCCGCCTTAACAGCTCATAAACTGTTACGAAGAGGGTGTCAGGGATATCTGGCAATAGTCAAGGATGTTGATATGAAGTATACAAGTTTAGAGCAAGTTCCAATAGTTAAAGAATTTCCTGATGTGTTTCCTGAAGAGTTGCCAGGTTTACCACCAGACCGAGAGATTGAGTTTAGTATTGACCTTCTCCCTGAAACACAACCAATATCCATACCTCCTTATCGGATGGCACCTGCAGAACTTAAGGAATTGAAGGAACAACTACAAGATTTATTAGATAAAGGTTTTATTCGACCCAGTACATCTCCCTGGGGTGCTCCTGTTCTTTTTGTGAAGAAAAAGGATGGATCATTACGTCTATGTATTGATTATAGGCAGTTGAACAAGGTGACTATAAGAAACAAATATCCCTTACCCAGAATAGATGATTTGTTTGATCAGTTACAGGGTGCTCAATGGTTTTCAAAAATTGATTTGAGATCTGGGTATCACCAACTGAAAATAAAGAAGGAAGATATTTCAAAAACTGCTTTTAGGACTCGGTATGGGCACTACGAGTTCTTAGTAATGCCATTTGGTTTAACGAATGCCCCAGCTGCATTTATGGATTTAATGAATAGGGTATTTAAACCTTTCCTAGACCAGTTTATTATTGTATTTATCGATGATATTCTGGTGTATTCAAAGAGTTCAGAGGAGCATGAGCGACATTTAAGGATAGCTTTGCAAACCCTAAGAGAACATCAATTGTATGCTAAGTTTTCAAAGTGTGAATTTTGGCTTAGTAATGTTACATTCCTAGGGCATGTGGTTACCAAAGAGGGTATTCATGTTGATCCCAAAAAGATAGAAGCAGTACAGCAATGGCCACGCCCCACGACAGTTACAGAAATTCGTAGCTTTCTTGGGTTAGCAGGATATTATCGTAGATTTGTTAAAGATTTTTCAAAGATAGCTGCTCCTTTGACCAGGTTGACTAGGAAAGGAATAAAATTTGAGTGGTCTGATGCTTGTGAAAAGAGTTTTCAGAAATTAAAGGAGTGCTTAACTACAGCCCCAATCCTTACCATTCCTACGGATATAGGAGATTATGTAGTATACTGTGATGCATCTAGAGTGGGCTTAGGCTGTGTGTTAATGCAAAATGGAAGAGTAGTTGCTTATGCATCTAGACAGTTGAAGACGCATGAACAGAATTATCCCACCCATGATTTAGAGATGGCAGCTGTAGTATTTGCTCTAAAGATTTGGAGACATTACCTGTATGGTAGAACTTGTGAGATTTATACAGATCACAAGAGCCTCAAGTATATTTTTCAACAGAAGGATCTTAATTTGAGGCAAAGAAGATGGATGGAGCTACTGAAAGACTATGACTGTACGGTTTTGTATCATCCAGGTAAAGCAAATGTAGTAGCTGATGCTCTAAGCAGAAAGTCAATGGGAAGTTTGGCTCATATAGCAGAGGTGCGACGACCATTGTTAGAAGACATCCATAAGTTAGAAAGTAAGGGAATAAGGTTTGAAATAAAAGAACCGGGAATATTATTGGCTCATGTGCAGCTCCAATCTTCCTTAGTTGAGCAAATCAAAGCCGATCAAGACAAGGATGCTAATTTGCTCAAGATTAAGAGTGAAATGAAGGATAGTAAGTATTCTGAATTCTCGGTGGATACTGAAGGGATATTAAGATACGGTAGACGATTGTGTGTTCCAAATGTTCATGATTTGAGAAAACAAGTTTTGGAGGAAGCACATCGATCTACATATACCATACACCCGGGAATGACAAAGATGTACCAAGACATAAAGGAATTGTATTGGTGGGATGGTATGAAGAGGGATATTGCGGAATATGTTTCCCATTGTTTGACGTGCCAGCAGGTAAAAGCTGAACATCAACGACCTGCAGGTTTACATCAGCGAATAGAGATACCAGAATGGAAGTGGGAGAGAATTACTATGGATTTTATCACTGGATTACCAAGAACTTCCAAGGGAAATGATTCTATCTGGGTCATTATAGACCGCATGACCAAGTCAGCACACTTTCTGCCTGTGAAAACAACCTACAATGTAGCTCAGTATGCCAGGCTCTATTTAAATGAAATAGTTAGGCTACATGGAGTTCCTATATCAATTATATCTGATCGAGGGCCGCAGTTCACGGCACGATTTTGGAAAGCTTTTCAAGAAGCATTAGGAACGAGATTGGACTTGAGCACAGCTTTCCATCCGCAAACTGATGGTCAGTCTGAGCGTACGATTCAGATTTTAGAAGACATGCTTCGAGCCTGTATTTTTGATTTTGGTGGAAGTTGGGATATGTATTTGCCTTTGGCTGAATTTGCATATAATAATAGCTACCAGACTAGTATACAGATGGCCCCATTTGAAGCTTTGTATGGTAGACGGTGCAGATCTCCCATTGGATGGTTCGAAGTGGGCGAGGCTAAACTTATAGGGCCAGATCTTGTACAAGAAGCATTGAACAAGGTAAAGTTGATAAGAGAAAGGCTGCAAGCAGCTCAGAGCAGACAAAAGGCATATGTTGACAATAGACGAAGGGAGTTAGAATTTTCAGTGGGTGAACAAGTGTTCCTGAAAGTCTCACCCATGAAAGGAGTGATGAGATTTGGAAAGAAAGGGAAGTTAAGCCCTCGGTATATAGGCCCTTTTGAAATATTGGACAGAATAGGTGCAGTGGCATATCGCATAGCTCTGCCACCAGAACTGAATGTTCATCCAGTATTTCATGTGTCTATGTTACGGAAATATTTACCAGATCCTACTCATGTCATTCAACCCCAAAAAATTCAATTGGATAAGGATCTAACTTATGAGGAAAAGCCGATATCTATAGCTGATCGACAAGTAAAAAAGTTGCGGTCACGAGATATTTCTATGGTTAAGGTGATATGGCAAAATCACTCGTCTGAGGAAGCTACGTGGGAAAGAGAAGATGACATCCGCGCCAGATATCCGCATTTATTTGAACAACGAGGTTAGTATTTATCTGCTACTATGGTGATGAAATTCGGGGACCGAATTTCTTTAAGGGGGAAGAATGTAATAGCCGTAAAGTTAACGAGAAAGTTCAACTAAAGGAATTTAGAATAAAAGTGACAATTTTGGAAAATGGAGATTTTAATTAAGGAAAATTTTGGAATTAAAACAAAGGATTTCAAAAATGGAATTAGGACACGGTGAAAATAAGTTATTATTTATATGGATTAAAGAATTATAAAAGAAATGTTAAGAATTTACGTTTCGGGGCAAAAATGCAATTTCTTAAAAGTTTCGGGGTTAAAATATAAATAAGAAAAATTTGCAAGGACTTTCCGCTAAAATTGAAATTTTGCAGAAAGGTCCCCCGAGATATTTTAAGGGCCTCAATCACTCCGGAAGCAATCATTCGCAGATTTTTCCATCTCTCTTCAGAAAACTCTCCCCGAAAACCCTCTAACTTCTCTCTAAGATTTCTTCGCCTACGGACCTCGGATTCCGACACCACCACCACCAACGGACTCAGGACGAAAAGTTCTTCGAATCCATCCGATTGGTTTCTGGAGAATTGGCCGGAAATTGGTCGGAAAATTGAAGGGAAAAACGGCCAAAAAGGTAACCTCCGAAACTCCTACTTTTAGTTCTCAAACGCCAAAAATAACACCGTAGATCGATCCAGAAGGCACCGAAACCTTTGGATCTCAAATTTCAGGCCGATCCACCACCGCACGCTCCCCCACGCGCCGAATCTTCCTCGGAGAGTGACGCCCACGCGCAGCTCCTCGGGCGGCGCGTGTAGCGCGTGGCATCCGAACCTCCTCGCGTTGACCTGCGTTGACCGAGCTCCCGGAGGCCAAATTTCGCAAATCCGGAGTCGTTTTCAAGGTTTTCGGACGTTCCGGACTCGATTTTGGGGTTTATTTCACTGAATTCGGATCAGAAAATAGGATTTTAAGGGTGTCCAACTTTGTGCTTCAAAGAGGTGAGTAGATGATTCTTTCTATGGCTTGGTTTTACTCTTCTTGAACTTTACATTGATAAATGAGTATGATTACATGTTATTTATACTTCCATATGTTCTTGAAATGGTTTGGAAATGTCTGAAATATTTAATATATGATATGTAGTTCAAGAAGAGTTTGATTTTACAATAAGTTTTGAAACACATTAAGCATGTGATTTTTACACGTATTTTGCATGACATGGCAAAGAAAATATGTTATACATGTGACATTGATTTTATACAGTAATATGTTTGCCTCGGATGTGGGCATTTATACATGATTCCCCTGAATGGGAAGTTTTGACAGATGAATGTACTGAGACTGATAGTCTGTATTACATTGAGAATTTTATACTATAATATATGGCATATACGCATATGATAATTTATGTGGAGGAATCCTATTGGAAACACTGTCAGCTAACAGCAGGTGATGTTAGCCCTGGTGCGCACCTTGATTGCCTCAGCTAGCAGGGGGGGTGGTGCTAGCCTCGTGTGAGGGCCAACACACGGGAGATTATATGTGAAGGAGAGCGGAATGCCTCCTATATATGGGCGAGATGCCAGTTATGAGATGTTATTTTGCCTTCCCTTGCTGTGTGCTTGGGAAAGACCCATACAGAGTTCCTTCGCGTGTCCTCTTGAATGGTAGTAGGGCAAACCTCAGCGGGATGCTGAGTTTAGGCAAATCCTATACCACCAAAGTACGGAAGGGGTCAAACTCTTATGGTGGTTCTGATATGGGATCCTCCGAATATTTTAACAGAAATGTTTTGATGCATAGCATAATTTGATTAATAAATTTACAGTATTGAATATGATTTTGAACTTGATATGAGCATTGTTTATACAGTATCGCATACAGTTTGAAAGACTTGATTATGATTTTTGAACAGAGAATATTTGAAAATGCGGGTCCCATAAGAATGTACTTCTGAACGGTATATTTTGATATGATAAGTTTTACAATATGAGTACATCCTTATGTTGACCTGAGAAGTCATAGGAGGTGTTATCTGCTCACTGAGTTGTAAAACTCACTACACGTGGTTGACATATTTTTCAGATAAAGACCCAGAATTTGGTCCCGCAGCTACTTGACCGACTAGGTGTCGTGCCTCAGTGGTGAGCCTAACTTGTTTCTAGGCTCTTAGTGTATGATATTGTAATATATTTGTACTCTAGTGTTGCTCTGAAAGTCACAGGCAGGATCCTTGTTTCCGCTGTAAACTTGATGTATATAGATTTGGCATGTATAATTATTGGTTTTTTGTAAACTTGTGAACGTTGAATAATACTTGAATATGTGTTATCGTGAGATCATTTGCACATGTGTAATGAAAAGTTTTTCGGATAGTAACGGTATTCGCGTTCGTAAAGTACGGACGTGACACTATATATCTATTTGAGATTTGGATGAGCCATTGGACTCATGGTGATGAGAACTTGAAAACCCACTGATTATTTTCATCAAAAATTAGACGGAAGCTTGCAAGAAAATTCTGAACAATAACCGCAAAAGGTGAGGCTTCAAATTTCAAATTTTCTTGACATTTTCTGGTGTTTTAGCCTTAAAATTGTATTTAAGAGGTAGAATAATCTTTTTATACAAATTATTTTGACTAAATAGCATCATTTGGGGCCTTAAATCATGAAATTTCCCTCTAATGAACAATAACTTGAATAGTGTTTTGTGTCTGCATAAACAGTGTATGAATAGTAACCATTATTTGAATTCTTGAGCTTTGTTTGGTCTAGATCAAAGAGTATGAAATGGAGGTTCGAGTAGTCCAGTTGTTTTAGAGAAAAAGCTAAAAAGAGCTATCCCAATTGAAACTCCAAGTTGGTGAATAAATGACATAAATTATGGTACGGAGAAAAGTTATAGTTTGTCTCTAAATTTATAAGCTATATTATATGGTTATTTAATGTAATTTTATTACTATTTTTGTATGTTGAGATTATGAGTTGGATGATGCTTGAAATTTGAATAGTATGTTACTAAAATGTGTGAATATGTGAGAAGTGAATTGAAATAAGTAGGTAGTAGAAATGTTATGAATGGTGAAAGTAAGATATATTAGAATTGCTTAAGAATTGGCCAGTGATAGGAAAGTGTCATAAGAGGAAGATTTAAGCGTATTGAGTTTACTTAAGGATAGTTAAGACAAAACAAGGAAATTTACGATTCTAATTTGTTGGAAGTGATTAATGGAGGAAATCTTAGAGAAAGTTGGGCATTAAACTTTTCATAATATAAGGTAGTGAGTTTGGGTACTAAAATGCATAAAAAGGTTTATGTGAGAAGAATTGATTGATGAATGTCTTATGGTGTTTTAACAAATGTAATCAACTAAATTAATGGTGTTGAAGTTTCTTAAGGGATAAAATATGCGAAATAGAATTTAAATTAATCTTTGGCCTATTAATTTAGAAATATGGAGAATACTTTTTTAGAACCATGCTTAAAAATAGTGTAAAATGATCAAGATATACGCGTTAATGGTTTATATCATGTTAAGTTGGGTCTCTTATATAGGATGTGAGTTATGTTGAGATTGAAAATTTATGTGTGAATAATTGTTGGGAAAAACGTTATTAAAATGATTGGGTTAATTAAACAGAATTGATATGATCTAGAATGATATGCTTTTAGATATGAAAGTAAGAAAATCTTGAGATTTTTGGTCATAAGCTTATTGGTGTTAAAAAAAATGGAGAGTTATCGTGATGAAGTAACCTAAAATTGTTAGGTACGTGTCAATGGTGCATGTGCATTATAAAAGGTTTAGTGGCCTTATTACTATGTACACCTAATATATTGGTTAATGAATTATAAGATAAAAATAGATACGAGATTCAGGTGATGAGATTCATGATGTGAAGTTGACATGTGAGAATCAAGGATGATCTAGTAAAAGTTTGGAATAAGAAAAGTTAGTTGCCTTATATGAATGTGTATATATATTATTTTTTGTATGTAGTTCATAATATCGACTTATAGATATATACATACAAATTTGAAGATGAGTCCAAATATTAGTGAAGATTATGCATAATAGTTTGAGAATTTATTAGAATAGATTGTATATATGATGTATTAGGTTTTTTTTATATGAAAGGTATGAAATATTCTAATTGAAGAGTTTAATATCATGATCTCACATATTGTTTGATGTTTGTACTATGAACATATATGTAAGTCTTTGAATATGTATCCATATCAGAATCTTAAATAGTATTTAATGTTGGCAACCCTAATGGATATTGAAATGATAAACAAGGATATACGATTATAAGATTAAAAATAATGAAAAAAGAAAAAGAAAAATGAGGTCCGACTATCAGAATAGAATTTCTTGACTTACATGAGTACATAGATATATATGTGCACACTTTATAAATATGAACTGAAAAAAAAATGAATGAAAGTGATATGACTGAATGTGATGCTTATTGAATTTGATGTTTAGTGATGATAAAGTATCCAGTGCAAATAAATTTATTATGATGATGTGATCGCAATGAGTTATCATCATATACTGAGTAAAATGATATTTTATTTTAGAACTTGGAAACAAAGAAATAAATAAATTAAACTAACAATAATTACATTGGATTCATTTTCAGAAACACTGTTAGCTAGCGACAAAGATAACTAGCCCTGGTGCATCTTGTAACCCTGAGATATATATAGATAAGTAAATAAAATGTGTAGTAATACCCTGAATTTGTTCATAACTTAAACAATATGAGATAAATCATAACCTAATAAGTAAAATTATTTTCTTCATATTATAATTGTGTTATTTACTCCTTGAGTTGCAAGACTCATTTCTTTTCTTTTTTTATGTTTTTCAATTAGTTGCAGGAAAGCACAGAGGAAGTGTGGAGAGATTAGATTATCTCTAATGAGTCTAAATTGTCCTTGGGCCTTTTTCATTTGTTCATTAGTATGGTTGTTATATTCTAGAGTATATTTCATTACCATAGGTAGGATCTCCATTTTCGATGTGAGGAAAAATGAAAAAAAATGTGCATAACAAAAAATGAAAAATGTAAATGATATTGTTTTATGAAGCCATATCTTTATTTATGTTTTTATGTGTTTAAAGTTTTAAGGAGTGATCATGAACTCATATGCTAAATTAGGGTGGTTAACGAGTTTTGTGTTTAAAATGTGAAGGTTAGACTTATAAAGTAGAGAAAAATTCTCATTTTGTGCTGGTCACTTGCTCGGATAAGTCCGGGATGTGTCAGGTAAGTCATCACATTGCCCAAGCACATAGTTTGGTAAGGGTAAGTCACCACATTCTATATCATAGGTAACCAAACATAATGCCACTGATTACAGGAGGAGAATACCTCAAATCCTTTCACTTATCCATAACTTATCCATAATCCAATCTTCATATGTCTTTTTGTACACAAGGCTAGCAACTCCCTTGCTAGCTAAGATAGTCAAGGTGCACTAGGCTAGCTATTCCTGCCACTAGAGGACAGTGTTTTGAAAAGAAATATAATGTAATTATTATTAGTTTTTTTTGTTTCCAAGTTTTTAAATAAAATATTGTTTTACTCCACAGTGAACACTTTACCACCAGTGAACATCAAATTCAATAAGCATCACATTCAGTCATATTACTTTAATTCAAGTTTCAAGTCATATTTATAAAGTATTCGTGTATATATCTATGTATTCATGTAAGTCAAGAAGTTCCATTCTGATAGTTAGACCTCTTTTTTTTTCATTTTGTTTTATTATTTTCAACTTTATAATCATATACTATTGTTTAACATTTCAATACACATTAGCGTTGCCAACATTAAATATTATTTGAGATTCCGATACACATACTTATATATATTTTCATTGTGCAAACATCATACGTTACATGAGATCATGATATTAAACTTTTAAATTAGAACATTTCACACCTTTGGAATAAAGATACCCAACACATTATATATATAACATATTCTAATAAATTCTGAAACCATTATGCATCCTCTTTACTAAGATTTGGACTCATCCTCAAATTTGAATTTATGTATCCATAAGTCGATATTAGGAACCACACACATGAAAAGAGTATATACACATTCATATAGAGCAACTAAATTTTCTTATTTCAAACTTCTATTAGATCATCTTTAATTCTCACATGTCAACTTCACACCATGAATCTCATTACTTAGACTCTAGCATCCATTTTTATCCTACAATTCATTAATCAATATATTAGGCATACATAGTAATAAGTCCACTAAGCCTTTTATAATTCTCATGCACCATTGACAGGTGCCTAACAATTTTAGCATGATAACTCTATACCCTTTTTCTAACACCAATAAGCTCATCATCAAAATCTTAAGCCTTTTTTACTTTCATCTATAAAAGCATATCATTCTAACTCATCAATTCTATTTAATAAACCCTATCATTTTAAGAATATTTTTTTCAATTATTATTCACACATAAAGTTCCAATCTCAACATAATTCACATTCTATAAAAGGACCCAACTTAGTATGATATAAACTATTACGTAAATATCTTGTTCACCTTATGTTATATTCAAACATGGTTCTAAAAATATTTTTCATATTTTCGAATTAATAGGCGAAAGATTAATTTACATTCTACTTCCTATATTGTATTCCTCAAGAAACTTCAACACTATTAATTCACTTGATTACATTTCTTAAAACACCATAAGACATTCATTAATCAATTCTTCTCATGTAAACCCTTTTATGCATTTCGGTACCCAAAGTCACGACTTTTTAATATGAAAAGTTTAATGCCCAACTTCCTCCAAGATTTCCTCTTTTAATCACTTCCAACAAATTGGAATTGTAAATTTCTGTTTTCTCTTACTTATCCTCAAATAAACCTAATATGCTCAAATCTTCCTCTTATGACACTTTTCTATCACTATCCAATTCTAAAGCAATCCTAACATATCTTACTTTCACCATTCATAATATTTCTACTTCCTACTCATCTCAATTCACTTCTCACATATTCGTACATTTTAATGACATACTATCCAAAATTTAGGCATCACCCAAACCATAATCTCAACATACAAAATAGTCATAAATCTACATTACATAACCATATTATATAGCTTATAAATTTAGAGACAAAATATAACTTTTCTCCATGCTATAATTCATGTCATTTACTCACCAACTTGTAGTTTCAATTAGACTAGCTCTTTTTAGGTTTTTCTCCAAAACAAAAAGACTATTTGAACATCCATTTTGTGCTCTTCGATCCAGACCAAAAAAAGCTCAAAATTTCAAATCATTGGTACTATTCATGCACCATTTACACGTGTACAGACCATTATTCATGTTACTGTTCATCAAAGGAAAATTTCATGATTTAATGCTCCAAATGATGTTATCTAGTCAAAAAAATTTATATGCAAAGATTATTCTACGTCCTTAAACATGATTTAGGGGCAAAAACACTAAAGAAATTTGAAATCTGAAGCCTCACCTATCGCTGTTACTATTCATGATTTTTTGGTGAGCTTTTGGCGAGTTTCCAGTGAAAATGATCTGTGAATTTTAAAACTCTTATCACAGCAAGTCCAACAGTATCTCTGTCATCTCAAATAGATATATAGATCAGGATAAATCTTAGAAAGAAGAAGAGAAGTATAGAGAGAGAAAAAGGAAGATAGAAGTTTCCCTTCTACTGCTCGAGCTTTCATCTGCTTCTTCCATTTCTTTTCAGTTCTTTTTTTTGTCATTATTTATTATTCAATATTATATATATATATATATATATATATATATACACACACACACACACATTTCTTTAAGCTAAACCATCCCCAAAACTTTCCAAAATTTATATTTTTGCAAAAATTTAGTTAAAATCTTAAACCATTGATATTCTTAACAAAAATTTTAATAAAATAAAGCACCTAAACTATATATTTATGTATATTAAAATTTAAAAAAAAATTATTTAGAGCCAAATATAATTATTTTAGGCAAAATAAAATTATTTAAGTTAAAAGTATATTTTTCCTTAGCAAAACATAATCATTTAAAATAAAAATATACTTATTTATAAAAAAAAAATTATTATTTGAAAATTATGAGATATTACACACAACTTGTTCCGTGAGTTCGACAAAGTTACAAAGATTTTCTATTTAACAAATCACTAAAATAGCACCAAGATAGAGCAGCTGCACCTCATTAACATATTTATGAATGAATTTAATGTTGATTAAAAACTAGACATTGCTGGTAAGATCACTATAAAGTTATGACAGGTCTAATGCAATCTACAAGTTACAAAAATTCTCTTGTTGCTCTAATATGACACTTTAGGAGCGGAAATTTCATCCCTTTTATAACGATAAAATTATGTATTTACATCATGTAATAACTATATGGGACTTTAGAGAGAAAATTAATCCAAAATTTTCACCAAGTAAGATTTTGCTCATGTTTTTCAATGAAATTTAAGACAAAATTATCTTTCCAAAATTTTCATTCGGGCCATATATGCTATGTCTTTTTTATGTTGTCTAATCATTTTCTGTTGTCTCTTATTACAAACTTCCTAGAAGCTCTTAATAGTTGTCTTTTTTGAAACTTTTTTTTTTAAAAAAAAGGGAAATACTGGGACCATTCGGGATTTGATGACTTCAAAATTTCAGAAAGTCCACATAGGCCAGCCTAGCTTGAATAAGTGTATCATAGGTCAGGTTAAAAATAAAAATGAAAAATAAAAAAACTAAATAGAGTATAAACTTTCTCAGTTGAGAAGCTATTTTCATATCGAAATGCAACAAGATTTTCCGAGGGTAATGAACCAAAGTTTCTTTGCGGGATTCAATATCGATATGACAATGTAATTCAAGTGTCAACAGGATCAAATAGACTGTGATCGTGTTCCAAGGAATTGAAGAATCTTGTAAAGTATTGGCAAATGGACAAAGATGTAAAGGAAGAATTTTTTTATATATATTTTAACATCAAATAATCAATTTGACCATCATATTTCCACACAAATTATTCTGTAGAAACATTAGTAAATTATCCATGACAGAGAATTCAAAATCCGCATTTTAAAGGATATTTGTTGTCAATATAGCAATTTACGGGAATCTCTGTAACAGCCCTTAAAAAAACATAAATTAAAGAAAATTTAGAATGTAAGTGAAGGTTATAAAAAAATGAAGATAAGAATAATTGAAAATGTGTGTGTTCTTTTTATATTGTTTGAAGAATTATGAAGGTGATATGAGGATTTAAGTTTTGTGGTCAAAATATAAATTTCTAAAAATTTAGGGGTCAAAATGTAAATAAAAAAATTGCAAAGACACCCCTCAATAATTAGAATTTTGCTAATAGGTCCCTCAGATGATTTTAAGAGAAACCAAATACAGAACTATTGTGAAATTTCTGCACCCTCTCTCCCTATTTTCTCTCTTTAAAAACCCTAAAATTTCTCTAGATTTTTAACACTTCTAAATTTTGGATTTTGATACCACAACCACCAACAGATTTAGAACAACGAAGACTACAATTCTATCCGATTGGTTTCTAAAAATTTGGCTAAAAATCTGTCGAAAAAGAAAGGAAAGACCCTAAGAAAGTAAGTTTTAAAACTCATATTTAAGAGTCCTTAAATTGAAAATCTGACACCATAGGGAGGTAGAAAAACCTTAAGATATGAAATTTTACTACCATCTAACAACTTTTGTATGTTGTGAACAGTAAATCTGATCATTGTGAATAGTATTCCAACCGTGAACAGTACCACCCAGCGTTGACCAAACTCTCAAATGCCAAATTTCACGATTCTTAAGTCATTTCTTAAGTTTTTAGACCCTCCAGACTCGTTTTTGAGATTCATTTGATCAGATTTGCCTTGAAAAAAATATGTTTTGGGCTATCCAACTTGGAATACTAGTTTTGTGAGTAAATAATCCTTTCTATGACTTACCCTATACTCTTATTGAAATTTAAATATATGATTGATTTTGTTTACAAGTCATTTATACTTTTATATGTCTATGAAATATTAATTATCTAATTTGTTTACAATATAGCATATAGTTCAAGAAGAGCATAGTTTTGAGAATTGATTTTTGAACTCATTGAATATATGATTTTAAATATATTTCTCATCATATGATAAATGAAATATATTGTGCACGTGGCATTATTTATATGTAAAGTTATAAGATTGCCTTAAAAAATGGTATGTATATATGATTACCCTGATTGAGAAATTTCTGACAGAGAAGCTGTACTGAGACTGAAATTTTATAATATACTAATAGCTCTGTTTTGAATTATATGATATATGTGTAAATGATAATTTATGTAGATAAATCCTATTAGAAACAATGTTTGCTAATAGCATGTGATGTTAGTTTTGGTGCATCTTGACACCTCAGTTAGTAGGGGTGGTGCTAGCCTCGTGTGACGGCTAACAAACAGGATATGATATATGAAAGAGAGTGGGATGCCTCCTATTTGGACGAGATGCCAACTATATGATATATGATTTGCCCTCTCTTGCTGTGTGTTTGAGAAATACCCATATTAGAGTCCCTTTGCATGTCCTCTTAAATTGTGATAGGGCAAATCTTAGTTGGGATGTTGAGTTTAAGGAAATCCTACACCACCAAAGTACAGAAGGGTTTGAACTCTGATATAGTGATTCTGATATGAGATCCTTCTAATATTTTCATGAGAAATATTTTGATGCATAATAATATTTGATTAATGATCATATCGTATTGCATATAATTTCAGATATATGAATGTGAATATATCTATGTGATATTTAAAATACGGGTCCCATATAGATGTACTTCTGAACTATAATTTTCTATGTGATAAATTTTAATATATGAGTACATCCATATGCTGACCTAAAAGGTCATAGGAAGTAATATCTGCTAACTGAGTTGTCAAATTCACTACACGATATCTAAATTTTTTTTCAGATAAAAATACAAAGTTTAGTATTGCAGCTACGTGATCAACTATGTGTCATATTCTCTGGATGAGCCTACGTTGCTTCTAAGGCTCATAGTGTTTAAAATATTATGTATTTGTAATTTAGAGTATGCTTTGAATACCACAGGTATGATCCTTGTTTCTGTTGTATTATTGATATGTGTAGACTTGACATATATATTTGGCTACACTAGAAACTTGTAAATGTATGTTTTACTTATGTTATATGATGTACTTAAAACATGTATGTAATAAAATAAAGGTAAAATTATCTTCTATTCGTGACAATCGTGTTCTTTTAAATTGGGGGTGTGACAATCTCTATCACAATTACATCTTCATTATTGAGCTTCTATCTTTTCACTAAAATTGTTAAAGGTTTAATAAAATTATATATCCTTAATATAAAAATATAAAGCCCAACGTCGGCGTTATATATATATATAACGCCGACGTTGGGCTTTATATTTTGATATATATGTATACTATTTTTTTATGTACTGAAAAATCTATAAATAAAAAATTTAAGCAGAATATGAATAGAAAATCAATTTTTTATATTATTTAAATCTTATATAACTCACAAAATTTTAAAATTTTCATATTTAATAGACTCAAATATTTTAAAAAATAAATTTTTAACTGTTTGAGAAATTAAAATCTAATTCTTATACCAAATACCACTTTCGATAAAGTAGTTAATATCTGACTGCCTTTAATATTTGACCCTTTCTTTTAAAATTAAACTTTATACATATAATTTAAAAAATTTCTATAATATACACAGTAGATACAAAAATATATAAGTTTTTTTTATTTTAATTAATATTTTTTATATATATTATGTTATAAAAATTAATATACATATTCTTATATTTATTGTATCTTTTAATTAAAGATGAAAAGTAAATATATGACAATATATATATATATATATATATATATATATATATATATATATATATATATATATAGGTTTATGTTGTTAGGGATCTAGATATGATACAGTCTTAGACGGAATTTAATTAATGCAAAAAAAACAAAAGTGAGGTATGCTTTAAGTCAATTGCACATAAAATATTGAATCGGGGTTTTTTTAAAAAAAATTTAAAGAATTTTACAAAATAAAATTAGAGAGATAAAGACACAATTTATCAAATTTACATATAAATAGTAATTCTTATTTACTCATTAAATATTAATTTTATCAATTATGTTTTTTTTCTAATTTTATTTTGTAAATGATGAATTCAAACCCTAAACTACTACATATGATCCAAATCAAGACATCGGGAAAATAGAATGTCATGATATAATAGGAATATTATGTTTGCTTACTTTCTTGTCCCTTTTCAAAGTTGGACACGCCTATTACACGTTGGTTGGTTTGGTTGATCTGCCGCTCTATCCAGAAATTGTTCATACACCATTATTCACACAGCTTCCTCTCTGCTTCCGAAAAGGAATTCTATTATTTTCATGCATCTTCACTTCCATTTCATGAAGTAATGTGTACAGTGAAATAAATATTATAATTGTTAGTCCCTTCTAGCTATGCCAATTTTACTGAGCAAGATTGCAAGAAATGTCTTTGTGAATCTCCGGATCTCAACATAGATAACTTGTCTTAATCGGATTAAAGAGGTGTATTAGTTAAAATGCACACAAACAGACATTACTTGACTGTAATAAAAAAATTATTTAATTTATTTTTTATAAATGTACTCCAAGCTTCTTATAAAAATTTATAATCTCTACCTACATTCTTACGTACCGTAACTATCTAAATTAAGAAGAAGATATATCTCCATTTTTTTGGAGATTCGAAATTATATTAAAAAATAAAATTCAATTTAGGCCGGATCCTTAAGTATACCAAGATATTTTTTTTTTGAAAAAAATGAAGATATAGATCGACTTAGGTGAATATCACTTAGAAATATTTCCCTAATATGTTATATTCTGTGTACATCTACGTAAATATTATATAATAACAAAATAAGCACAAATTCTTAACTAGCACAGAAGTTTAGCTATAACAGAATAACAAAAATAAAAATTTAAAAAAAAAATCACTGAATTATAAATATGAATATTTTAAAATTGAATAAATAGCAATAATTTTAACTAATTTAAATTCCACAAATAAAATATTTTAATAATTCTTACGTGATTTGACTTTAAATTAATTTCTCCTATATGTTTTTAAGATGTGTCATTTGACTTTTATATGGTTTGTTTCACTACTACTTCAATACTATTTTTTTGTTTTAATTTTAATTAAAATAATTACATAAATATTAAAATAATAAATAATTTTATTATTAAAAATATAATTTATATATGTATTGAACAATTATAAATATGATTTTTTTATTTATATATTACTATTTAAAAATTGAAAAAATTGGTTAAATGGCAACAATAATATTCTCATAACATTATAAAAATATTTAAACTATAAATTAAATAGATTATTAATAATTATTTTTTTTCTTTTAAAAAAAGTTTGAATTTAAAATATCACATATTAGTTAAGTGATAATGGAATAAGCAACAAGTGTCAGATAACACACGTTGAACTATATATATATCACATTAAATAAATTACAATTTATCTTTAAAAAATTATATTCAAGACAAAAGAAGAATTTAAAATAAAGATTTATTTTACTCACAGTGTACAAAAGAAAAAGATTTATTTTACACAGTATGATTCGTTGATTTTTTTATAATTATTTTTATCTTTTAAATATTAAATGACAATAAATATAATTTTTTATAGAAATAAAACCAATTCAACTAATTCTATTTACAAGCTTTAGATATACGCAGTCAAAAGAACATTGGATTCCTTCAGTTACTAACCTCTATACGTTTTAAAGGGGGAACAGTGTAATGTAATGTGGGAAATGAACTCCCAGAAGATACAAAGAAGTTGAAAAGTATAAAGTAATTATTTAATTACCAAGTTAATCAAATAAATAAACTATTAACATTTGTTTGTGTCTCTATGTATATATAATTATGCTTTGGATTTTTCTAATATACAGCTAATCAGATATATCTATTTAGTTTTTAAAGCAATTTTTATAGACAGACATATTTATTCCGTATTGAGGAGTTATTGGGACATATCCATTGAATATAGTTTTATAACTATTATTTAAAATTTGAATTAAACAAGTATAAGTTTACAACAACATTTCAACTTCTATAAATATTTCTTTTTAGATCATTGTTTGATATACCACAATTTTTTTTTTATGAAGCTTTGTTATATCTGATGGACTTATTGATCTTTACTAAGCGATAAATAAGCAATATCTCTAAAAACACGGTAATTACCCTCCCTTCCCCCCAAAAAAAAAACTTTTCTTTATTATCCTAGTTTCTATTCTTAACAATGATATGTCACCCGTAAAAGTTGTCCAATGAAGTTTACGTGCGTGGACATTTTTCTTTTCTTAATATCACGGTTAAGAACATCTTTCAATTTTGCAAAAGTAACTAAATCTTCAATATTTGCCTGTCTTAGCGTGTAAAATATCCATCCCTAAAATAATATCCTTAAGACAAAAATGACAAATCCAACTAATAAAATAATGCCCCTTAAAAATATTTGTTTTATAAGTTATTGATGTAATTATATCTAAATTTTTTGAGTGAGATCATTTCAATTCAGATATTAGTCATATAAATAATTCTTGTTCAATTTATAAATTAAAATAAGTAATATTATATTATATTATATAATAAGTAATATATATAATCTAAATCATTAGTAAAACTTGTTAACATTTAAACATGTGAATATCGGCATTTGATTTTTTAAATTTTTTTAGTTTTTATTTTTATTCTTAAATTTTTAATATTTTAAAAATAAATTTATTTTGTAAAATAAAAATTTAATTTGTTTATATTTGTTTTCAAATTAAATTGACATAAATTAAATTTATACTTTATTTTTAATCTGAGACCATTAACAATCATGAGGTTCTTTTAAATTTTTATAACAATTACATTTTAATTATTTTAAAAAATAATGTTTTCCTTAATTTTATTAAATATATTTTCAAACATATATTTTATTTTCAATAAAGCTGTTTCGCATATAAATGACTTGCTTTGAAAAAAGACACGCCCTTTTACTTTTGCGACCGAACTCCTTTGACTTTTTGCTTAACTTGCATTCTAAGAAATCGGGGCCCGCTTTTGACGTGGATTCACGCGTTTCTTGGGTATTTCCTCGATGCCTCTGGGCTCCGACATGTTTTTGTGCAAAAGAAAAAAAAAGGATAACTAACAATTGGTTTCATTGGCCCCAAAAAGAAAATGTAGAGGGAGATTAACAATTCCTTCACAAAAAACCCTAGGGCACCTCAAATATGCTTGGGGAGAAGTTGCCAATGGCAGCTTCCTCCCTTCCCCCCCCCCCCCTCTTTCCCTTCTTCTTTTATTATTTTGTTTTTTTTTTAATAAGAAAGTTCTCTTTTTCTATTTTAAAAGTCTCTTTCTTTTATTAGAGAAGTCTGTTTTCTTCTTTTAGAAAGATTTGATTTTTTTTTGTTGAGAGAAATTTTTCTCTCTTTCATAGAAATTATTTGGTATTTATCAGTTTTTGAAGATCTACATTTTTACTTCAGATCTACAACATCTCAAAGTTAAAAGAATATTCAATATTACGAATTATTATCTTCAGAAAAGATTGAAGTGTGTATTGACTTTCTTTAAAAGACTCTAATTTCTTCATTTTAAAATTAATTATATTTGAGTGAAATTTATTATTTTTTCTATGATGTTGGTAGTACAAATTAAAAGGTGTGTTGTGTAATAGCCGTAAATTTAACGAGAAAGTTCAACTAAAGAAATTTAGAATAAAAGAGATAATTTTGAAAAATAGAGATTTTAATTAAGGAAAATTTGGAATTAAAGAGAGGATTTCGAAAATGGAGTTAGGACCCGGTGAAAATAAGTTATTATTTACATGGATTATATAAAAGAAATGTTAGAAATTTATGTTTCGGGACAAAAATACAATTTCTTAATAGTTTCGGGGTTAAAATGTAAATAAGAAAATTTTGCAAGGACCTCCCTCAAAAAGTAAAATTTTGCAGAAAGGTCCCCTGGGATATTTTAAGGGCCTCAACCAATCCGGAAGGTGGTCAGTGACAGATTTCTCCATCTCTCTTCAGAAAATTCTCCTCGAAAACCCTCTAACTTCTCTCTAAGATTTCTTCGCCTACGGACCTCAGATTTCGACACCACCACCACCAACGGACTCAGGACGAAGAGTTCTTCAAATCCATCCGATTGGTTTCTGGAGAATTGACTGGAAATTGGCCGAAAAATTGAAGGAAAAAACGGCCAAAAAGGTAACCTCCGAAACTCCTACTTTTAGTTTTCAAACGCAAAAACTAACACCGTAGATCGATCCAGAAGGCACCGAAACCTTTGGATTTCAAATTTCAGCCAAACCCACCACTGCACGCGCCCCCACACGCCGCATCTCCCTCGCCGAGTGAAACCCACGCGCAGCTCTTCGGGTGGCGCGTGTAGCGCATGGCAGCCGGACCTCCTTGCGTTGACTGAGCTCCCAGAGGCCAAATTTTGCAAATTCGGAGTCGTTTTTAAGGTTTTCGAATGTTCCGAACTCAATTTTGGGGTTTATTTCGCTGAATTTGGATCAAAAAATAAGATTTTAAGGGTGTCTAACTTTGTACTTCAAAGTGGTGAGTAGATGATTCTTTCTATGGCTTGTTTTTACTCTTCTTGAACTTTACATTGATAAATGAGCACAATTACATGTTATTTATACTTCCATATGTTCTTGAAATGGTTTTAAAATGTCTGAAATATTTGGTATATGATATGTAGTTCAAGAAGAGTTTGATTTTGCAATAAATTTTGAAACATATTGAACATGTGATTTTTTTTTACACGTATTAATTGTTGGATATGAAAATTATGCATATTATTTTATGAAAGAAATTGAATGGCAAGCGTAAAGCTCATTGCGAGTTGCTTGATAATTACGGCAAGCGTAAAGCTCATGGCGAGTTGCTTGAGACAGTTGGGTGATGTACTCACATTCCCTGATTACTTATTGTGATGATGACAGTGGTAATGTGAGGAGGCAGTTGGGTGATGTATTCACATTCCCTGTTGATCTATTGAAGTTGTAGTTAGTGGTATTGTGAGGAGGCAATTGGGTGATGTACTCACAGTCTCTGATTACCTACTGTGATTATGACTATAGAATTGTGAGGAGGCAGAAGGGTGATGAACTCACATTCCATGTTTATCTATTGAAAAGATTTGATTTTTAATGCATACCAAAATTTATTTAAGATTTATTTGTATCATATGTGGTTACAGCTATTAAAATGTGATTTGAACTGAGAATATTTTGAAAATGCGAGTCCCATAAGAATGTACTTTTGAACGGTAGATTTTGATATGATAAGTTTTACTATATAAGTACATCCTTATGTTGACCTGAGAAGTCATAGGAGGTGTTATTTGCTCACTGAGTTGTAAAACTCACTACACATGGTTGATATATTTTTCAGATAAAGACCCAGAATTTGGTCTCACGGCTACTTGACCGACTAGGTGTCGTGCTTCAGTGGTGAGCCTAACTTGTTTCTAGGCTCTCAGTGTATTATATTGTAATATATTTGTACTCTAGTGTTACTCTGAAAGTCACAGGCAGGATCCTTGTTTCTGCTGTAAACTTGATGTATATAGACTTGGCATGTATAATTATTGGTTTTGTAAACTTGTGAACGTTGAATTATACTTGAATATGTATTATCGTGAGATCATTTGCATATGCGTAATAAAAAGTTTAATGGATATTAAAGGTATTCGCATTCCTAAAGTAGGGACGTGACAAGTTGGTATCAGAGCATTAGGTTTCCCTGTGACAATCAGAGCAAGGGATTCTTTAGTAGGACCTTTAGTATCGATATGAGCCAGACATATTTATACTTTAGGTGCTGCTGAGGGAATCTATAGGATATTCACTTCCTTTCCAAGTGTCTTTAAATTCCTTGAGTAAAGTTTGAATACATGTATCTAAAGAGGTGTTTTATTCTGTATAGTTAATGATGCCGCCAAGAACTAGAGCGTCACTAGAGAAGAAGCTGTAGATCGTGCACCCTCTACAGAAGAGTCTGTACAGACTACAATACTAGTACAAAGAGGCCATTGTAGAGGCCGACCTAGAGGAAGAGGTAGAGGTAGAGGACGTGCACGGAGTCTGAGAACCCCAAGACAAGGTGAACAGACTCCTGTACCTGATAGAGTTCCTGAGGAAAGAGTAGAAACCCCTCAGGAGCCACCTGATAGAAACGCTGATATAATTGCTGGTATACATAGAAGTTTAGAAACATTGGATGGATTTATAGTGGAACATGGTAGAAGGGAAGGCCAGCCCGCAGAACATGCTCCTGAAGTGCAAGAACTGGGAAGAATAGCTGACCAAGAGGATAAGCTGAGAGGGATTGAGGTGTCATTACCGCAATTTCTTAAGTTAAAACCTCCGACTTTTTCTAGGTCAGATGTTCAGGAAGATCCACAGATCTTTATTGATGCTGTGAAACGAATTTTCAGAGCCTTGGGGTGCTCTAGTAGAAGATCTGTAGAGTTGGTGTCTTTTCAACTATCTGATGTGGCTTAAGTTTGGTTTGAGACATTTGTACAAGGACGGGCAGTTATTTTACCACCAATGGAGTGGAACGAATTTAAGGAAGCATTTATGAATCCCTTTCTACCAACAAGTGAAAGAGACAAGAGGGTCAGAGAGTTTGAGGAATTGAAACAAACACCAAACATGTCAGTTTTTAAATATGACATTCGTTTTACCCGGTTGTCCAGATATGCACCATACCTGGTCCCAACTGAAAAGGATAGAATTAAGAGGTTTGTTTTGAGATTGATACGCCCATTGTTTAAGTCAGTGGGTCTTCAGATGGATCATTTTTCAACTTATTCAGCAGCTGTGAACTGTGCTAGAATGATGGAAACACGAGAGCAAGCTGACATAGAAGATCTTAAGAGAAGGAAAAGAGATCGAGATAATAATGCTCAGACTAGATATAATCCTACTGTCAGTGGGTCAAGATTTCAAAATCCACAGTGTTTTAATCAAACAGGAGCTGGTAGTTCTAACCAGCCATCAGTTAACATTAACAAGCAGAGAATGTTCCAAAGAGATATGAGACCTCCGAGTCAGCAAGACTCAAGATCAATTCCACTATGTCCAAATTGTGGTAGGTCCCATACTGGACAGTGTCGCAGAGAAACTGGTGCATGTTTTAAGTGTGGACAAATGGGTCATCTGATGAGAAATTGTCCACAACTGCGAAGTTTTAGTCAAGCATCAGTGCAACCAGCTTCACCCCCTGCATCTGTGCCAGCACGACTTAGTAGAGCAGCCTCAGTCCAAGCAAGTAGTGGTGGTCCTAGTAGAGGATCAGGAAATCGAGGGCGAGAACCAGCTCGAGTTTTTTGCCTTGACACGACAGGATGCACAGGCCTCAAATGCAGTTATGACAGGTACAGTTTCAGTATGTTCCCATAAAGCATATGTTCTGTTCGATCCTGGTTCTACTCATTCTTATATATCACCATGCTTTGCTAAGAACTTAGATAGAGATCTTGCTAGTTTGCATTGTTCTTTCATGGTTGCTACTCCAATGGGAGAACTTCTAGTAGTAAATAATGTATATAAATCATGTGAGATTTCGATAGAAGGCAAGGAGACTCTTATAGATTTGATAGTTCTAAATATGATAGACTTTGATGTGATTTTGAGAATGGATTGGTTGGCATCATGCCATGCCATTCTAGACTATCATCATAAGGTGATTAAGTTTAATGTACCTGGAGAATCTTCTTTTATGATACAAGGAGATTGTAGTAAGAAGTCTAGTAATTTAATTTCAGCCTTAACAGTTCAGAAACTGTTACGAAGAGGATGTCAGGGATATATAGCAATAGTCAAGGATGTTGATATGAAGTATACCAGTTTAGAGCAGGTTCCAGTAGTTAAAGAATTTTCTGATGTGTTTCCTGAAGAGTTGCCAGGATTACCACCAAACCGAGAGATTGAGTTTAGTATTGACCTTCTCCCTAAAACACAACCAATATCCATACCTCCTTATCGGATGGCACCTGCAGAACTTAAAGAATTAAAGGAACAATTACAAGATTTATTAGATAAAGGTTTTATTCGACCCAGTACATCTTTCTGGGGTGCTCCTATTCTCTTTGTGAAGAAAAATGATGGATCTTTTACGTCTATGTATTGACTATAGGCAGTTGAACAAAGTGACTATACGAAATAAATATCCTCTACCCAGAATAGATGATCTGTTTGACCAGTTACAAGGTGCTCAATGCTTTTTAAAAATTGATTTGAGATCCGGGTATCATCAATTAAAAATAAAGAAGGAAGATATTTCAAAAATTGCTTTTAGGACTCGGTATGGGCACTACGAGTTCTTAGTAATGCCATTTGGTTTAACAAATGCCCCAGCTGCATTTATGGACTTAATGAATAGGGTATTTACACCTTTCCTGGATCAGTTTATTATTGTATTTATCGATGATATTCTGGTGTATTCAAAGAGTTCAGAGGAGCATGAGCGACATTTAAGGATAGCCTTGCAAACCCTAAGAGAACATCAATTGTATGCTAAGTTTTCAAAGTGTGAATTTTGACTTAGTAATGTTACATTCCTAGGGCATGTGGTTACCAAAGATGGTATTCATGTTGATCCCAAAAAGATAGAAGCAGTACAGCAATGGCCACGCCCCACGACAGTTACAGAGATTCGTAGCTTTCTTGGGTTAGCAGGCTATTATCGTAGATTTGTTAAAGATTTTTCAAAGATAGCTACTCCTTTGACCAGGTTGACTAGGAAAGGAATAAAATTTAAGTGGTCTGATGCTTGTGAAAAGAGTTTTCAGAAATTAAAGGAGTGCTTAACTACAGCCCCAATCCTTACCATTCCTACGGATATAGGAGATTACGTAGTATACTGTGATGCATCTAGAGTGGGTTTAGGCTATGTGTTAATGCAAAATAGAAGAGTAGTTGCTTATGCATCTAGACAGTTGAAGAAGCATGAACAAAATTATCCCACCCATGATTTAGAGATGGCAGCTGTAGTATTTGCTCTAAATATTTGGAGACATTACCTGTATGGAAGAACTTGTGAGATTTATACAGATCACAAAAGCCTCAAATATATTTTTCAACAGAAGGATCTTAATTTGAGGCAAAGAAGATGGATGGAGTTACTGAAAGACTATGACTGTACGATTTTGTATCATCTAGGTAAAGCAAATGTAGTAGCTAATGCTCTAAGCAGAAAGTCAATGGGAAGTTTGGCTCATATAGCAGAGGTGCGACAACCATTGTTAGAAGACATCTACAAGTTATAAAGTAAGGGGATAAAGTTTGAAATAAAAGAACCGGGAATATTATTGGCTCATGTGCAGCTCCAATCTTCCTTAGTTGAGCAAATCAATGCCGATCAAGACAATGATGCTAATTTACTCAAGATTAAGAGTGAAATGAAGGATAGTAAGGATTTTGAATTCTTAGTGGATACTGAAGGGGTATTAAGATACGGTAGACGATTATGTGTCCCAAATGTTCATGATTTGAGAAAACAAGTTTTGGAAGAAGCACATCGATCTACATATACCATACACCCAGGAATGACAAAGATGTACCAAGACATAAAGGAATTGTATTGGTGGGATGGTATGAAGAGGGATATTGCGGAATATGTTTCCCATTGTTTGACATGCCAGCAGGTAAAAGCTGAACATCAACGACCTGCAGGGTTACATCAGCGAATAGAGATACCAGAATGGAAGTGGGAGAGAATTACTATGGATTTTATCACTGGATTACCAAGAACTCTCAAAGAAAATGATTCTATCTGAGTCATTATAGACTGCATGACGAAGTCAGCACACTTTCTGCCTGTAAAAACAACCTACAATGTAGCTCAGTATGCAAGGCTCTATTTAAATGAAATAGTTAGGCTACATGGAGTTCCTATATCGATTATATCGGATCGAGGGCCACAGTTCACGGCACAATTTTGGAAAGCTTTTCAAGAAGCATTAGGAACGAGATTGGACTTGAGCACAGCTTTCCATCCCCAAACTGATGGTCAGTCTAAGTGTACGATTCAGATTTTAGAAGATATGCTCCGAGCCTGCATTTTTTATTTTGGTGGAAGTTGGGATATGTACTTGCCTTTGGCTGAATTTGCATATAATAATAGTTACCAGACTAGTATACAAATGACCCCATTTGAAGCTTTGTATGGTAGACGGTGCAGATCTCCCATTGGATGGTTCGAAGTGGGCAAGGCTAAACTTATAGGGCCAGATCTTGTACAAGAAGCTTTGAATAATGTAAAACTGATTAGAGAAAGGTTGCAGGCAGCTCAGAGTAGACAAAAGGCGTATGTTGACAACAGACGAAGGGAGTTAGAATTTTCAGAGGGTGAACAAGTGTTCCTGAAAGTCTCACCCATGAAAGGAGTGATGAGATTTGGAAAGAAAGGGAAGTTAAGCCCTCGGTATATAGGTCCTTTTGAGATATTGGACAGAATAGGTGCAGTAGCATATTGCATAGCTCTGCCACCAGAACTGAGTAATGTTCATCCAGTATTTCATGTGTCTATGTTACAGAAATACTTACCGGATCCTACTCATGTCATTCAACCCCAGGAAATTCAATTGGATAAGAATTTAACTTATGAGGAAAAGCCGATATCTATTGCTGATCGACAAGTGAAGAAGTTGCGGTCACGAGATATTTCTATTGTTAAGGTGATATGGCAAAATCACTCATCTGAGGAAGTTACGTGGGAAAGAGAAGATGACATCCGCGCCAAATATCCGCATTTGTTTGAACAATGAGGTTAGTATTTATCTGCTACTATGGTGATGAAATTCGGGGACCGAATTTCTTTAAGGGGGAAGAATGTAATAGCCGTAAATTTAACGAGAAAGTTCAACTAAAGAAATTTAGAATAAAAGAGATAATTTTGGAAAATGGAGATTTTAATTAAGGAAAATTTGGAATTAAAGAGAGGATTTCGAAAATGGAGTTAGGACCCGGTGAAAATAAGTTATTATTTACATGGATTATATAAAAGAAATGTTAGAAATTTATGTTTCGGGAAAAAAATGTAATTTCTTAAAAGTTTCGGGGTTAAAATGTAAATAAGAAAATTTTGCAAGGACCTCCCTCAAAAAGTAAAATTTTGTAGAAAGGTCTCCCGTGATATTTTAAGGGCCTCAACCAATCCGGAAGGTGGTCAGTGACAGATTTCTCTATCTCTCTTCAGAAAATTCTCCCCGAAAATCCTCTAACTTCTCTCTAAGATTTATTCGCCTACGGACCTCGGATTTCGACACCACCACCACCAACGGACTCAGGACGAAGAGTTCTTCAAATCCATTCGATTGGTTTCTATAGAATTGGCCGGAAATTGACCGGAAAATTGAAGGGAAAAACGGCCAAAAAGGTAACCCCCGAAACTCCTACTTTTAGTTTTCAAACGCAAAAATTAACACCGTAGATCGATCCAGAAGGCACCGAAACCTTTGGATCTCAAATTTCAGCCAAACCCATCACCGTACGCGCCCCCATGCGCCGCATCTCCCTCGGCAAGTGAAGCCCACGCGCAGCTCCTCGGGTGGCGCGTGTAGCGCGTGCAGCCGGACCTCCTTGCGTTGACTGAGCTCCCAGAGGCCAAATTTCGCAAATCCGGAGTCGTTTTCAAGGTTTTCGAACGTTCCGAACTCGATTTTGGGGTTTATTTCGCTGAATTCAGATCAAAAAATAAGATTTTAAGGGTGTCCAACTTTGTACTTCAAAGTGGTGAGTAGATGATTCTTTCTATGGCTTGTTTTTACTCTTCTTGAACTTTACATTGATAAATGAGCACGATTACATGTTATTTATACTTCCATATGTTCTTGAAACGGTTTGAAAATGTCTGAAATATTTGGTATATGATATGTAGTTCAAGAAGAGTTTATTTTGCAATAAATTTTGAAACACATTGAACATGTGATTTTTTTTTACACGTATTAATTGTTGGATATGAAAATTATGCATATTATTTTATGAAAGAAATTGAATGGCAAGCTTAAAACTCATGGCGAGTTGCTTGATAATTACGGCAAGCGTAAAGCTCATGGTGAGTTGCTTGATAATTACGGCAAGCGTAAAACTCATGGCGAGTTGGTTGATAATTTTACATTCTATTTGATGAATATGCATTAATATATATATATGTTATAAACGATTTTGTACTGAGATTGAAAGCTCTGTCATTTTTCTACATGAATGTAGATATATATATATATATATATATAATGATGAATTTTGTCGGTTATATGGCTTGAGACGGTAATGTGAATGTGATAGTAGTGGGAATGTGAGGAGGCAGTTGAGTGATGTACTCACATTTCTTGTTGATGGAAGTTGTAGTCGGAGATATTGTGAGGAGGCAGTTGGGTGATGTACTCATATTCCCTGATTACTTATTGTGATGATGACAGTGGTAATGTGAGGAGGCAATTGGGTAATGTACTTACATTCCTTGTTGATCTATTGAAGTTGTAGTTAGTGGTATTGTGAGGAGGCAGTTGGGTTATGTACTCACAGTCCCTGATTACCTACTGTGATTATGACTATAGAATTGTGAGGAGGCAGAAGGGTGATGAACTCACATTCCATGTTTATCTATTGAAAAGATTTGATTTTTAATGCATACCAAAATTTATTTAAGATTTATTTGTATAATATGTGGTTACAGCTATTAAAATGTGATTTGAACTGAGAATATTTTGAAAATGCGGGTCCCATAAGAATGTACTTTTGAACGGTAGATTTTGATATGATAAGTTTTACTATATAAGTACATCCTTATGTTGACCTGAGAAGTCATAGGAGGTGTTATCTGCTCACTGAGTTGTAAAACTCACTACACGTGGTTGATATATTTTTCAGATAAAGACCCAGAATTTGGTCCCGCGGCTACTTGACCGACTAGGTGTCGTGCTTCAGTGGTGAGCCTAACTTGTTTCTAGGCTCTCAGTGTATTATATTGTAATATATTTGTACTCTAGTGTTGCTCTGAAAGTCACAGGCAGGATCCTTGTTTTCGCTGTAAACTTGATGTATATAGACTTGGCATGTATAATTATTGGTTTTGTAAACTTGTGAACGTTGAATCATACTTGGATATGTATTATCGTGAGATCATTTGCATATGCGTAATAAAAAGTTTAACGGATATTAAAGGTATTCGCATTCCTAAAGTAGGGACGTGACATGTTGTTTTATAATTTGAATTTTTTTTTATCTTTCAAAAATGTAGACTAATCTGTAATATTTATCTTTTTTTTTGTTTTGATAAAAACTTCTATAAGTTTCAATTTAATATATATTTTATAAATATTATGATATTTGGTCTCGTTAAAAAAAAAATTCCTTCACCGCATGAAAAGGCGGCGTGGCGTGACTATGACGATGGAAACATTCCCACATATTACGGCATGACTTTGACGATGGTAACATTCCCACTTACTATGGAGTCTTTCAGAAACAGATATAAATATAAATAAGAGTACCAACATGGTGTGGCACGGTTGGTACTTAGCCGGGTCCTTTAAACATGATGTCTAAGGTTCGATTCACAGGCCATGTGTATGGAAGAGCATTTGTTGGGAGAGATCAACCCCTTAAATGAACTTCAGTATCTCGGGGGATTAGTCTCCACAGTTGCGCGTGGAGGATACCTTGATAATGTACCCAAAAAAAATATAAATAAGAGTAAGGACATTGGTGGCGGTGGATGAAAAATTTATACAAATAAATAATTAAAAAAGTTATTATTTATATTTAATATAGTTAAAAAAATTTAAATAAAAAAATAATATTTTAATTTTCTATTTAGCTCAATTTTAGTCCACACTGTTCAAAACTTACTCTATAAGTAACACAAAGTATTGAGTTCCTAAACCCATGCATAGCGTCCCTTGCATTCAGTGAGTAGTCTTCAACTTCTGAAACTGTTGCCTTCATACTTCATTAGCTTTGGTTAGCATACGAAGTTTTTTCCAGACTCCAAAAAATTTCTGTGATCTCTTCTTGTAGTCAAAGTTTATCACCTTTATTTTTTCCTTTTGTTGTTCAAAGCATGTCCATGGCCTTCGTTACCAATTTGGAGCGAATTGATTTACTTCTCAATGCACCCAAGAACCTTAGCAAACCAAACCAAAGATGGCATTCTGCTTTTGTCAGCATCTATTGTTCCAGAGCCCTCCTATCCCACTTCAAACTTCCTACCACGACGAAACCCAAGTTGTCACCTTCTTCCTCGTACACCATAATTGATTTGCACCCAGATCATTCTTCTAACAGTGTTAACCAAACCACTCTTGCCCATCTTGTTAAGGAGAAGAATCTAGAGAGACTGAAAAATACTGGCGGGGTTCAGGGAATAGCCTCTACTCTTGAAAGCAACGCTGATTATGGAATCAAAGGAGACGATGATGCTGCCAATGACATCACACGCCGACGTCAAGTATTTGGTTCCAACACTTACCCCAAATCACCTTCCAAAGGCTTCTTCCATTTCGTGGTGGAAGCATTCAAGGACCCTACCATTCTTATCCTTATGGCCTGTGCTGCTCTGTCTCTTGGCTTCGGCATAAAGGAAAATGGATTCAAGGAAGGTTGGTACGATGGTGGCAGCATATTTGTTGCTGTGTTTCTCGTAATTGCTGTATCTTCAGTGAGCAATTTTAGACAGAACAGACAGTTCGACAAGTTATCTCAATTCTGCAATGACATTCAAATTGATGTCGTAAGAGGTGGTCGACGCCAACAGATTTCAATATATGAAATCGTAGTGGGTGACGTTGTTTGCTTGAACATTGGAGATCAAGTTCCTGCTGATGGGTTGTTCTTAGAAGGCCATTCTCTACAAGTCGATGAGTCAAGTATGACAGGAGAGAGTGATCATGTGGTGATTAACAGCAAAAAGCACCCTTTCTTGTTCTCTGGGACAAAGGTAGCTGATGGGTATGCGAAAATGCTAGTGACTTCTGTTGGGATGAATACGACATGGGGGCAAATGATGAGCTCCATAAGCAAAGAGACAAACGAGGAAACCCCATTACAAGCACGGCTCAATAAGCTCACTTCAGCCATAGGAAAGATTGGTTTAGCCGTGGCTTTTCTTGTTCTTGTTGTTCTGTTGATTCGTTACTTCACTGGAACCACAAAAGATGAGGATGGGAATAAAGAGTTCAATGGGAGCAAGACCAAGTTTGATGATATAGTAAATGTAGTTGTGGGAATTGTTGCTGCTGCAGTTACTATTGTTGTGGTTGCAATACCAGAAGGGCTACCATTAGCTGTGACTCTCACTCTGGCTTATTCAATGAAGAAGATGATGGCTGATCAGGCTATGGTGAGGAAGCTCTCTGCTTGTGAGACCATGGGGTCTGCCACCACTATTTGCACCGACAAGACAGGAACTCTCACGTTAAACCAAATGAAAGTGACCAAATTTTGGGTTGGCCAACAACCAGCGGAAAAGGAAGCTCACGCCTCAGTTGATTCAACTGTTCTTCGACTAATCCAAGAAGGGGTTGCTCATAACACCACAGGTAGTGTTTACAAGCCTAAATCAAATTCTGAATATGAGTTCTCAGGTAGTCCAACAGAAAAAGCCATTCTTTCTTGGTCTGTTCTTGATTTGGGCATGGACATGGAGGAAGTGACACGAAACTGCACTATCCTCCATGTGGAAGCATTCAATTCAAAGAAGAAAAGAAGTGGGGTTTTGATCAGAAGAAAAGCGGACAACAAAATCCATGTACACTGGAAAGGAGCAGCTGAGATGGTACTTAGTATGTGTTCAAAATACTATGATGCGTCTGGGAATATAAAAGAGCTTGACGATAGCAACAAGTTGGTGTTTGAACAAATTATTCAAGGAATGGCAGCTAGCAGCCTCAGGTGCATTGCTTTTGCACATTCACAAGTTGCAGAAGAAGATCATCAAGATGAAGGAAATAAAAAGGTAAAAGAAGATGGTTTGACCCTTTTAGGACTTGTGGGAATTAAGGATCCATGTCGTCCAGGGGTGAAGAAAGCAGTGGAAGATTGCCAACATGCAGGAGTAAATGTCAAAATGATCACGGGCGACAATGTTTTCACCGCAAAAGCCATAGCCACAGAATGTGGCATACTGAAACCCCATCTGGACGTAGTTGGAGCAGTGGTTAAAGGAGAGGAATTTCGCAACTATACACCAGAAGAAAGACTCGAAAAAGTAGACAAAATCTGTGTGATGGCAAGGTCCTCCCCTTTTGACAAGCTTCTAATGGTTCAATGCCTCAAAGAGAAAGGCCATGTAGTTGCAGTCACAGGAGATGGCACAAATGATGCACCGGCACTGAAAGAAGCTGATATAGGCCTGTCAATGGGGATTCAGGGCACTGAAGTGGCCAAAGAGAGCTCAGATATTGTCATATTGGATGACAACTTTGCCTCTGTAGCCACAGTTCTAAGATGGGGAAGATGTGTCTATAACAACATCCAAAAGTTCATTCAGTTCCAATTGACAGTGAATGTTGCTGCACTTGCAATTAACTTTGTTGCGGCAGTATCAGCTGGGGAAGTGCCATTAACAGCAATTCAACTATTGTGGGTGAACTTGATAATGGACACTCTGGGCGCTCTTGCTCTAGCAACAGAGAAACCTACCATGGAGTTAATGGAAAAACCTCCGGTGGGTAGAACTGAACCTCTCATCACCAATGTCATGTGGAGAAATCTACTAGCTCAAGCCTTATATCAGATAGCGATTCTCCTGACATTACAATTCAAGGGTGAAGCTTTACTTAGGGTGACTTCAGGGGTAAATGATACTTTGATTTTCAATATTTTCGTGCTTTGCCAAGTGTTCAATGAGTTCAATGCAAGGAACCTGGAGAAGAAGAATGTGTTCAAGGGGATTCATAGGAACAAGCTGTTTCTGGGGATCATTGGAATAACCATTGTTCTTCAAGTAGTAATGGTGGAGTTTCTGAAAAAATTTGCAGATACCGAGAGGTTGAATTGGGGACAGTGGATTGCTTGCATTATAATTGCAGCTATTTCATGGCCAATTGGTTGGGTTGTGAAGTTTGTACCCGTTCCAGAGAAACCATTGCTCAGTTTTCTGAACATGAAGAAACAATGAGCAGTCCTTTGTAGGTAGAACATTGATGAGGTCCGATGTTTAGTCATTTGTAGTTATATTTTTTAATTCTTTTACATTTATACTGTAGATAGCATTTTCAATAATGTAATTGGAGCGTTACCCTCGTAAAAGTAAAACTACTCTTTTAAAGCTATTTTTTAAAAAAAATTATGGTTAGCTAGAAAAGCTGTTACTATTATTTTTTGTGACTATACAGAAAATTGAAATTTATAAAGAAATTTTTTCAAGATTTGGCCTCTTTGCTTCACCTTATGAATGAAAACAAATTTTTAATAGTGAAATAAAATTTGTTGCACATATTGGAAATGTAAATTTTTTGTGAATCTTCCCCTTCACTGATATTTTTTTCATTTGCTTGCCTTTCAAAATTAAGAGAAATTTATTTTTTCAGATAAGTGAACTTTTCATAGTCTCTTATAAATTTCTTTTAAAATTAATTAGTTTATAAAAATATTTACAATATCATCATTTAATTAAATCATCATTCAAAATTTTGATAATAAACTTACAACACTATTTAAATTTCAACTTTTTGTTACATTTTTCTCTCTTTCCCCATCGCTATTCGATTACTGGAAATTATGGTGGAATTGGACTCAAGTTAACCTTCAAATTCTGGGTGCAATATTGAATGGAGGTTATACATTTTGACCAGCAAGGCCCAGTCATGACTTATCTAATACCAATGCGAATCACTGTTTTTCCATCAACTTTTCTCTCTCTAAAATAATATTCAAATAGAACACTTTGACTAAGATGGAGAACTAGGAAATGCTCCTCAAATGGTTAAATTACACAAATTTTCAATCCAAATTTTAATATTACATTTACTAATTAGTAAGGGAAGATCACATTCTTTCTCGTTAACTTGAATTTAATTTAAAAATTAATTTATAATTAAACACACAATTATTTTTTACAGCGAAGTCATTAGAGTATCTACTTCTTTATTAAAAATACATAATATAGTCTATTTCTATGCCATGCCTGCTTAGCATGAAGGGAGAGATTCATAATTTTTTCCATTTCATCTGAGGGATGGTGAATAATAAATTTTTTTGTTCTTAAAAATCATATTTTTTGAGAAAAATAAAGAATAATACTTTTTAAAAATATATAAAATGTATTTAGTTAGTCTTTAAAATTGTTGAGAATCCTTAAATAATATTTTTTAAGAGTTTTCTATTCTTATATTTGGTTGTATTTAAATTTTTATAGAAATCTTTGTATATTTTTCAAAAATACGATTTATATATATTTTTTAATTTGTTGTTTGTTTAGAAATGTTAGGTATTAATTCTTGAAATTTTTTTATATTTTTGTTTGGTTCAAATGCTACTTTCCTGATAATCCATCTGAGAGTGGAGAAAAAATGGATGAGAGAGAAGTGAAAGAGAGAGAGATGAGAGAGAAAGAGTAGAGAGAGGGGATGAGAGAGAAAGTGAAAGAGATGATGAGAGAAAAAGTGAGAGAAAAAAGAGATGACATAGATAATAAATTTTTTTGTTATTATTATAATTATATCATTAATTAGTGAAAGACATATTTATCTTTTAATATTATAATAAATTTTTTCAAGTCATGAGAAATCTTAAGATTCCCAACTCTCCTTATGGAAATCTTTTTATGGAAAAGTTGCTTAAAAATCAATCCTAAAAATTCTAGTTTCTTGAGAATATAATTTTAAAAATTTGTACCAAACGTAACAATCCTACTTTTCCAAATTGAAAATTTAAGGAAGCTAAAAGTAATCCTTGTACCAAATGCTCCGCCAATGTAAACCCATACCTGTTTTTTGTATAGAACAATGCATAAACTGATAGGCCTAAGATGAGTCATATCTTGGGGATCAGGGCATTTTGGGATAAGAGCAATCTGGGTATGATTAATATTATGTAGCACTTTCTTATATCTGAACACATCTTTGAAAGCAATAAAAATATCATTACCCACAATATTTTAATAATTTCTAAAAACTTACCCATGAACCCATCATCAACTGGTGCACTAGATGGTTCAATAAAGAAAGTTGCACGTTTGACTTCATCAACTAATAAGGGTCTCAATAATCATCTGTTCATCCTACTAATACTTTGTGTGAAAAGGCATTCAACTCTTCATTAATGTTACTTGTTATAGAGGAAGAAAAAATGTGCTTAAAATAATCAACAGCAACCATAAGAATATTTTCTGTCTCGTTGTGCTAACGACCCATGCTATCTTGAATATTTTTAATGGAGTTTCTAAATTTGTTCAAAGTAGTGTGAGTATTAAAAAAAAAAAATCTTGTATTGCGGTCACCAACTTTTAACCATCTGTCTACAATACATCTCCTCTTTTTTCGCTGGACTATTTAACTATTCTTTAACTGGTACACGATGGGGGTCAATGGTGCTTGCACTAGAGTTTGCAATTAGAACCCATAACCATTTAATCACTCTAACCTAATTTTTTCATGATCCAGCTAAACCTAACCATTTAGATTAATGGTTGAGTTATTAATAAACGGATTAATTATAGGTTTTAACAGGTCAACTCAATGGTTATAACTATTAATCCTCTCTTAATTTTATTACTCTTTAATCACTCACATATACTTTCTCTCTTCTTAAAATTACTTTTATGACTTTGAAATATAATGTGATAGCCTAAAAAAAAATCTAAATAATATGGATGAAAATAAAAGTTAATAAGAGAGAATATATATAAAATCAAAATCATGTTATAAACTATATTTAGTAAGGTATAAGAAATACAGATATGAGACATAACGCAACATACACCACAGAAAGACAAAATATATAGTTTTTAAATATAATTTAAGTGTTGTGTTATATATATATATATATATATATATATATATATATATATATATATATATATATATATATAGCAAATATGATACAATTTCTTAAGTATCAATACTTCACTTGATAACTATATTTATGAAGATTTGAAATGCACAGATGTCAAACACAATATGATAAGATATGCAATAAAACAAAATATGTAATGTTTGAACACAATTTGAAATATAGTGTCGCATATGTTATACACATTATATATGTATTAAATACGACACAACTTTTATTTAGAATTTTAATATTTGATGTTTAAGATTTAAGATTAAAAATTTATGATTTATGATTCAGAATTCAGAATTTAATGATGTTTAAGACAAAATAAAATTATAGCCATTTGACTATAAAACCAAAATTTAATATTTTTTTTATAAAAATGTATTTTATAAGGATTTAAGACGAAAGCTCACTGAATACTCGAAGGAAACTCTTCTTGGACATAATGACAAAGTCCTTTTGGACTCTTTGCTGGCAAAATGCGATCCCCATGTGGCTTAAGGCCTCTGCGACGTCTGTTTTTTTTTTTTTGTTTTCTCTATTTTTGTTATGAATTTTATTTGTTAGAATTGCATGGAAGCGGGTGCTAAATCATTCCCTCTTCATATCAGAGACATGATCAAGCTTCATCAATTAAGTCTAGTGATTCTTGCGTGAACCACGGTTCTGCGGGGTCATAGCTGACAAGGTGGTAAAGAATGTTGGAATGCTAAAAAGCAACAGGTTCGAAACCATGGTATTTTTTTTTTCTTTTTGGCGAAGAATTTGGTTGTTATGAGATGAAAGTACAATTGATCTTTCAGTTACAGTCTCATATGAACAATTGATACATTCAAAATTTTGTAAAAAAAAGAAAAGAAGTCTTTCTTTTTTAGCTGCTATTTATGGCAGCCCAAAGTCGTCTCATAGAGAAGATTTGTGGGCCTCTAGGCAATTTTTTTTTTGGACTGAGAAGGCAGTTTAAAGAATGTTTGGAGGTATGCTTCTTATCAGACTTGGGCTTGGAACGCCTAAAATTTACTTGGGTGATGGGTCTATTGACGGTCGCAAAGGCGAAGTTTTGGATAAGTTGAGTCTTAGATATTTTAATTAGTGGTTTATGTATTTTTTATATGTATTTTATTATATTTATTTATATAAATAAAATTATAATTTAATGATAATTATGATTTAATAATGATTAAGTACTAAAATTTTATTAGTCAATAAGAGATATATTTTCTATTAGAGACACATGTTGATGGTACATATATATTAAAGGACTCTATATAAGAAATTTGTCTTTTCTCTACCAATTGTGTGATAGTTATCTTCATCAAAAAATGTGCATCAAATTTAAAGAGGTGAAAAGAGAGAAACACATTTCTTTTGACATCTCTCATCTATAGTATATTTATTTTTAAAAAAAACATCATAGATCAAAATATGTCTTCATTCAATTACTGTTTTGTGAGAATAATAAAATTCTAACATAATAGGACATAATGAGTTATTGAAAATTAAGATTTCAATTTTCATAAATTATTGAATAACTTACATGTGGTATTAGAGTCTTTAGTTTTCAAAATTATGATTTTTCATTCAAAATTATAGTTTCTCTTTTTAAAAGATGAATCATCACGAAATTGTATTTTCCGTGAAAGTCAGTTTCTTTGCCAATTTATGTTTCTTTCCGCATAAAGCTTACAAGCATACTTTCTTGAAATTTTGGAAGTGTTAATAGCCTTTTTCCGAAACAATATTGTCATGCAAGACCGAAAACGTTTTGAACAATAAGTCTTTTGATTTTGCGAACTGTGAATTGATTATACTCAATTGAGGAATTGGCTTTATCTTGAATTATCACTACTAGAAAAATCCTGTTTAGAGGTGGAATTTTTCCGTCTCTAAACAGGGATAATTCCGTCTCTAACTGTGTTAGAGACAGAACAGAGACGGAAAAAATTTTGTCTCTAAAAATGCGGTCGCTAAATTTTAGAGATGGAATATTTTCATCTCAAAAATTAATACATCCATATCTAAATTTGGTTAGGAATTCTGTCTTTGTCCCTCTCTGGAATCAGAGACGGAATATTCTGTCTCCGTCCCTCTTTAGAATCAGAGATGGATTTTTTCGTCTCTGAGGTCAGAGACAGATTTTTTCGTCTCTAATATCAGAGAAAGAAAAAATTCCATCTCTAATTCCAGAAATATATTAAAAAATATTTTAAATAATTTCAAACCTATCAACCAGAAACCAATATCAGCCAACAACTAAAAATCAAATCAATATCAGGCAGAAATATCAACATAAATTTTAAATAATCTCAAACCTATTATCATCCAGAAACATATCAACATAAATTTTTAATAATCCCATACCTATTATCATATAAATAATTACATGACATAAAAATATCAACAATCCAACACTTTTGCATCATTAATACATAACACAAAGTCATAAATAACACAAACTATCATGATCCATCAGCAGCATTACTATTTTACTCATTGTTATTATTCTCTTCTTCTTTAGGTGGAGACAAGAACATTCTTATACTACCATCTATCATGAGGTGCCGAAACATCTGATCTCATTCCTCAACCTTTTACTTTAACATAAAATTTTTATCGTCACTCTGTTAGAGCCGTGCAGATAAAGCCTCAATTTTTGCATTCATAACAGTAACCCGTTCTTCTGAGACTCCATTAGAAGTGGAAGACCTAGAAGAAGAAGCTGCTGCCAATACATTATGTGCTTGAGATCCCAGCCCATATATCTGTCCTTTATTGTTCATACCGCCAACCACATCCAAATAAACAACACTGTTTGAATGTTGGGTGGAGTGTTGGCTAGAACCCTCATCGCTTTGAGATTCGGACTGTCTCTCAACTCTTTTTGTTCAATACATTTTCTGAAAAAATAAAATTATTAAACAAAATGAATATTTGTAAAGAAATGAAAATAAAAGAGTAGTGACTACATATAGCAATTCTTCTTTGCTGGTCATTGAACCACCCCGATGGCTTCTCATTGGGCCGGTGAGGCCGCTCATACAACTCAAAACATGTCGGTTCTTTATTCATTTGTACCCTCTAAAATAATAAAAAGTTAAGTAATATTGAAGTAAAAACTTAATCACTATATATTTGATAGAAATTACTCACCATTTTTTTGGCATGCTCTTGTGCAGATATAGACCCTCCACTATGTACATTAAGTCCTTCTTTGGAAAGTCTATTTTGTTTATTTTTTTTGGCTTTATCTTGCCAGCCTTCATTATCCCATTCAACCCTTAACTGTTGTAGCTTCTCTGGTGGAATCCAATCACCCTTGTCCTCACCGCTTTGCACTTTAAACAATACATTTTTTAGGGCTGTTGGTCCCCTGCTGTCAAATGACCTTTTAATATTGTGTTCATCATTGTCCAACCACTTAAATTTTGCCTAAACAAAGAAAGTAAACAAATTAACATAACATTCACATATTTTTAAAAAACATATCAATAAATATGATAGGAAATGTTACATATTACCTTGAACTCCTTGAACCACATTTTAATGGTATTGTTGTCTATTTTTTCTCAACTGGACCAAGCACCTTCAAATTTTTTCTTGAAAATTGTTGTGATGACATCTCTTGTTAAGAAGTTAGGATAAAAGTTGAAAGTATAGATATAAATTTAAATAAATATACTGACAAAAAAAAACACACACACATATTACTTACGTGTTCCCATATGCAAATCTAATCCAAATTCGACCATCTATGTCCCTTGTTCCCCACTGAATAGTCTGTGGTGTGAAAGGAATTGGCTCAACATTTGGACATGCGGATGAATTAGGAGATGGGGCACATATGGTATGTGTAGGTGGGGTAGGGGCAACTGTATTAGAAAGATGAGGAGATGAGGCACTTGAATGCGCTGCTTGTGAATGGGAAGATGGGGTAGAAGTATGACAAGTATGGAAAAAGGGAGATGAAGTAAGTGCATGTCCAGTGTGGATTTGGTGAAGCTGAGCTATGTTAGCAACAGGAAAATGTGTCTGGCTATGTATATGGCTGAGAGATAGCCCGTCCCCGCCCTCTACCTCTACCCCTTCCTCTACCTGTCATCTGTAGATAAAAAGATAATCATCTATTCCAATTAAATTTGATGACAATTTAATAATAAAAAATATAAATGATTACAAAAGACAATGATAACGAAACTCATAACCATACTACCATAGATTTATAACCTACTTCAAAAATACATAATATATGATCTACATAATACACTTAGTAAAATGAGAAAAACTAACAATACCTAAACATCTTCATCATTATTATTTTCTTCCTCTTCTTCTTCATCTTCCCATTGTCCTTCTTCCTCAGTATCTTCTTCATCCACATATTCTATTTCAATATCTATATCTGTATCTACTTCATGTAGGTTCAAAGAAGAACCATATGCTTCATCCACAAGGCCTTCAATATCAACAAGACTCTGCTCGAGATTGTCATTTGCAACTATGACAGGCAATTGCATTGATGACTCTTCTTGGTATGGAGTATCACTTTCAGGCATTTTAGTTTCTACTACAGTTTGTATTGTGGTTCGTGCCTTAGTTTTGATCACTACTAACCAATCACGTTGCCCTTCAGGATATTGTGTATAATATACTTGTGTTGCTTGTTGTGCAAATATAAAGGGATCATAATTTTTATATCTCCTGGATGTTCTAACCTCAACAATCCCATAGTTATCTACCTTTGTTCCATGATTTAAGATGGGATCAAACCAATTACATTTGAATAGAACTAACATCTTTATAGGCCATCATGTATAGTGTACTTCAATAATGTCTGTTAAAACCCCATAATAATTATTTTCTATTGTTTCATCCATACCACCTTGACAACATACACCAAAATTTGTTGTACCCATACCTTGGCCATGATATTTTGTATTAAATTTATAACCATTTACATAATATGATGGCCATTTGTTGGCTTTTCTTTGGGGACCCCATGCCAAACTCTTTAGAAGGACATCTTTGGCATTATTATTTAACACCTAGTCATCAAACATTTAAGTCAGTTTCACATAAGAAGAAAAATGTTAGAAAATAAGGAATTAAGGAGAATTTGTGCAACATACATATTCTTTAAACCAAATAGGAAACATTGTGGAGATTTGTCTGTCCACTTCTGAGTCACTCATCCCACATTCTTGTAACATATTAGTATATGTGCTACATTTAGAAAACATGTTAGAACAATTTATAGTGATATATATATTTATATAACACTTAAATGAGCATTTTATACACTTACATTAAAAATGGCTCCACTTCAAGACAATTTTGAAGAACATATAAATGTGCGGTTTGCAAGTCCTTTTCTTCTAACATGAAGGATATGCATCTTCCGGTTGGATGGCCAGGATAATTAAAGATAGAGAGCAGTGGTCTAATTGAACAACCTTCACTTCCATAATCATTTTGTGGTACTTGAGTCCTTCTACATGGAACATCAGGTGGATAATAGTAGGATGCAAATGTAGAGATCTCTTCTACCAAATATGCTTCACAAATTGATACTTCAACTGTAGTTGTGTTTTTCACCTTGTCTTTTAGTGTGTGAATAAACCTAATACACTTAATTGATACATTTAGTACTATGAATACGATTCCATAATTTAAAAAAAAATAAAAAGGATACATAAATCTACCTTTCAAATGAATACATCCATCGATATTGCACTGGACCTCTAACCCTTGCTTCGTATGGAAAATGAATTGGAAGGTGTTCCATTGAGTCAAAAAAACTTGGAGGAAAAATTTGTTATAATTTGCAAAGAATGACTGGAATGTTTTGCTCTATCACATGTAAAGTATCCTCTCGCAACAATGGCGAAGTCAATTCTCGAAAGAACTGACTAAATTCTATGAGTGTGTTCCAAATAGGCTTTGGTAATACTTTGAATGCAATTGGGAGCAAGCGTTGCATAAACACATGACAATCATGACTTTTCATACCAAACAACTTTGCTTCTCTCATGTCAACACACCTTGATAATGTAGAGGCATATCTATCTGGCAGTTTCAATTTTTTAACCTATTCACACACAGCTAATCTTTGTTGCTTAGTTAATGTGTATTTTGCTTTAGGTTTAATTAGTTTGCCATCTCTTCCATCCTGCAGCTCTAATTCATTCCGTCTACAAATTTCCACCAAGTCGAATCTTGCATTAAAATTGTCTTTTGTCTTACTTTTAGTGTCCATCATTGTGTATAAAATATTCAAAAAGAAATTTCTCTCAATATGCATAACATCTAGATTGTGTGGAAGAAGAGTTGTTTTCCAATATGGTAACTCCCAAAATATAGATTGCTTGGTCCAGTTGTGAATAACTCCATACCTTGGGATATTATCATATGTCTCTTTAGTTATGCTAGACATATGTCTAACCCTTTCCAACACTTCTTCACCTGTTAACCGAGGCGGAGATAAAGACTTTTCAGTATGTCTCTTTCAAAAAGCATTCTTATTCCTTCTGTAACTATGATCAAGTGGCAAGAATTGTCGATGACAATCAAAGAAAGACGTCTTCCGACTATGTCGAAGGATCAATGCCTTTGAACACTCCATACATATTGGACAAGCAAGTTTTCCCATTGTCATCCAACCTGAAAGCATTCCATATGCAGGAAAGTTATTAATGGTCCACAACAAACAAGCTTTCATGTTGAAGATATGTTTTAGTGAGACATCATTAGTCGTGATACCAGTATTCTATAAAAGTTTAAGGTCATTTATAAGTGGTTGCAAATACACATCAATTCTATTCTTTGGATTGGAAGGACCAGGGATTATAATGGTCAAGAACAAGAACTCTCTTTTCATGCACATCCAAGGAGGAAGATTGTAAGAGATAACAATAACTGGCCAACATAAATAAATCCTACTTGTTTTATCAAATGGAGCAAATCCATCAGCACACAAACCTAACCTCACATTTTAAGGGTCCATTATAAATTCAGGATATTTTTCATTGAATAATTTTCAAGCCTCACCATCAGATGGATGAGACAAAGAGCCTGTCACCTTCACAGTTTTCTGATGCCATGTCATTTGACTTGCAGTTTGTATTGAGGAATAAAGTCTTTGTAGCCTTGGAATAAGTGGAAAATATCACATTTTTTTTCACTGGAAGCTCTCTTGCCTTGCCATTTCTGATGACCCTTTTGTAATGCTCTTCACCATAAAATTTATAATGACGAAGCTCCTTATCAAGAGGACTATGATAAATCATGCATCTGTTTCGACAACAGTGAATTTGTATACAACCTAATCCTAATTGCTCCACTGATTTCTTTGCATGGTAGAGATTTTTAGGCATACGATTTTCATTTGGCAATGTATTTTCCATAAATTGTACCCACCGATTGAAACAATTCTCAGATATGTTGAAGTTTGACTTGATACCCAAAGTTTCCACTGCAGCTGACAATTCAGAATAATTTTGACAACCGTCATACAAATGAGCATGCGCAGCTTCTAACATATTAATTTTTTTTTTTGACTTCAGGGTTAGGATCTTCATCCCTCTGTTCGCAATATCCAAAACCTTGTTGCTTTATATAATTACCAATAGATGGTCCAGCAGCATCTGTAACATCCTTAATTTTGTTTCATGTATTAATAAAAGTACAAAAGTATTTAAAGTAACATTCATAATTTTATTTCTTTTATTGATAAAGGTACATAAATATTTAATTAAGGAAATAAAATTTATTAGATATTTTTTAGATATCTAAGGAAATATAATCGTTAGAAATTCTTCAACTTATGTGTATGTATAGAAATGTTCTAATATTAATGGAATATGTAAAGAAAGAAAACCTAAGAGGAAATATTAGAAATAAACATGCTAAAGAAAGGTGAAATTCTTAGGTAAGGAAGATAAATTTTTGTGAAGTAAGTAAAGGTCTTAAAATTTCAAGAAGATTGGATTAGGGTAATTTTTCCTAATTTAAGAGTAAAAGTTACTAAGTTTAGTATCTCCACCCATAAATTGGGCTTTCACCTATGGACACTTCATATAGAGTTTTTCTACTTCACATAAACTTTTATCAAGCCAATAGGATAGCCCAATGAAGAAATAAAACATAGACTTGAATTTGGATATAGAAATTGGACTGGTAGCCCAAAAATCATGAAAATGTGACCAAACCCATTATGAAAGATAGAATTTTAACCAAAGTAAAGAAAATGGGCAAGAATGAGCCCAAACCCAAGAGAAAAAATAAAAATAAAAATAAAAGTAAAGTGATGAAATAATGGTGTAATCAAGATTAGGTGACATGGCATTAAGACAAAAATTTAGCAAGTGGTGTGATATCCTACATTCATAATTTTAGCAAGTGGTATGATAATACAAAGCTTTAGGACAAAACATCTATATCCTACACTCATAATTTTAGCAAGTGGTATGATAATACATGATATTAGGACAAAACATTCCTATCCCACACAAATAATTTCAACCAAATAATGAAGATTCAAGGCCTAGAAATTTGCCACCTAAAAAGGCAAACCTATCATACTTGATTAGGACAAAAGAAAAAGGAAATGAATCCCTAAATCAAAGGAACCTTATCCCTTATCTTAGAAATATATTATCATAATTTAAAAAAAAAAAATCTCATTTTGCTATGCATATCTTGACTAAGGAAGAGGAAGACAAGAACATAAGTTGTTTGTTTCCCAAAAATTCAACCAAGTGTATCCTAATTGTGATAAGGTAGACCCATGATCATGAAAGGTGAATTATTTGATGGTCTATTTAAGCAAAACCCACCCTTACAATATTAGAATTTTCGTCCAAGTGAGGGAGAGGAAAAATAGAAGCAAAGTAAAGTCAGGAAAGGAGAGGAAGCAAGGAAGAAAGAGGAAGGAGAAGTCTAAAGAACTAAGTGCTCCAGGTAAGTTTAACAATATTTCTTTTTAAAGAAAAGTTTTGAAACTTGTAATATTTATATGGAATTTTGATCTTAGAACTTTAATGATCGGTCATGGATGTTGCTATATCATGTTACATATTATGTATGTTTGAATACTTAGGCTGGTGTAGATAGTTTTGCATAGGTATGGCTATGGGTGGTAAAATTTTAAGCTTATATTTTTAAGATATTGGGAGGAATCAGTAAGGAATTTAAAGAAATAGTTAACATAAAAAATGTAGATCTATGTCTCACTGATTTTTAGCCACTGGAATCACTCAATTTGAAGTCCATATGAGGTAGATATGGTCTGATTAGTATACAGTGGTCAGAAATTGGTTAATCAGGGAAGAATATTTTAGGATAGCTTCTGTGTTTTAATTTATGGTAACTTTCTGTAGGGAATTAAAATAAATGGTTAACATAAGAATTATATATATATATATATATGTGTCACGGATTTTTAGCCACTAGAATCACTCAATTTTGAGTCCATATGAGGTAGATATAGTCTGATTAGTAAGCAGTGTTTAAAAAATGGTTAATCAAGGAAGAACATCTTAGGATAGCTTCTATGTTTTAACTTCTGAAAATATTTTGTAGGGAGTTCAAAGAAATTTTTAACATAAGAATTATAGATGTATGTGCCAAGGAATTTTATCCACTGGAATTATGCAATTTGAAGTCCATATGAGATAGATATGGTTTGATTAGTAAGTAGTGGTCAAAAAATGGTTAATCAGGGAAGAATATGTTAGGATAGCTTCTGTGTTTTAATTTCTGGGAACATTCTATAGGGAATTAAAATACATAGTTAACATATGAATTATAGATATATATGTCACGGATTTGTAACCACTGGAATCACTTAATTTGAAATTTTTATGAGGGAGATATGGACCGATTAGTAGGTAGAGGTCAGAACCTATCCGAGAAGAAATAACCTGTACATTGAGGCAGTAATATCACCTTGATTTATTAATAGATTGCTAAATTTTTCAACATAATAGTTTTAGATAATTGTGTTATCTTGAAATTGACACCAACATCACCTATAGGGGAGTTAAATTGAGGGAGTTATGCTCTGATTAGTAAGAGAATGTTAGATGGGATGAAAACCTGCATAAAAAAAATAAAGAAATAAAATTAATATTTAAAAAAGAAGAAGAATCTTATAAATGAAAATAATAAATGACTAGTATATGCCATTGCCATTGCCATTGTATGAACTTCTTACCATCTTAAGTGTGAAATTTTGACATGAAAATATTTTATAAAGTGATATTTGAAATGGTCATGTTCATGGCATGATTACCAATGATTTTTGGTAATAATTATATTTTGATGAACATACTTGTTATTGAAAGCATATTTTTGGCTATCATTGTGAAAAGAAAAGAAATGAGCACGGTCATATGGCAACCCGTGTGCTGCACCAATAAGGGACGTCCTACCAACGGTTATGATCATGTTAATGAGAAAAGAAAGAGAAAGTGGGCCATGTTGGACGAAGCGAGAAAAGCCCGTACCAGAGAGTAGAAAATACTCACCCTAACCGGGGTAGCTTGATATGAAAGTAAATTGATAGTCATCATATGATATTCTGAACATAGTTAATCCTATCATATATGTCATTATTGTACGATTCTCATGTGCATAGATATAATGCATTCATGTGACCAAAGATATTTGCTGTAGTTCATACAGATGAACATGACGTGATGAGCTATATTGATGATGATTTATTGTTGAACTTACTGGGATTTAATTCTCACTATATTTCCATATCATGTTCAGAAAATTAGTTATGCAGATTTTTCTATGGCTCTGGCTTTTAGTGCACGTTGGATCGAGTACTTTATGTTGGACAGATCCCATAAGCAAATAAAATGTTTGTGGTCGAGTTGGCTTAGATCCCAGTGAAGGTGCAACCACCCGCACCTGTATCTCTGGAATTGGTCAACCATAATAAATGAGATGTAGATTTTTTATGTGTTTGATATGTTGTTTGTATGTTTTGATTAATGACATGTACGTAAACTCTATATTGTATAATAATAATAATAAAAAAGTTGTTACATCATTCATTACCATATATTCCTGATCATTGAAGCATGCCTGAAAGTCACTACTTCCATAATATGAGTTTCTTGAAACCATTGGTGGAAAGAGAGGTCTTGGTTCATCATGGTTGGTCCAATAATAATAATTACTCATAAATCCCTTCATACAAAGGTGGATTTTCACTTCATCAACTGAAAAATACTTCTGACACTTGCATTTTTTACAATGACATCTCAACTTTCCTACATTTTAAAAATGATCTTGACTACAAGTAAACTCTAAAAACTCAACAACTTCTGCCATAAACTCTTATGTAACTGTTCTCTTATCAGGACCCACCCTATTATCCATCCACTTACAATGTTCAAGAACTTTCATCCTATTTTTAGGCATACATGAATCAAAACAAACATCTTAATTCAGTTTAGCACAAATTATAATAACATATTGAAGCAATACCAACATCAAAGGCATAATGTGAATAGAAATCAATTTTTCGGTTAACAGACGTTTTTTTTTGCTCTTTTTCTTGGCTGCATGACATAATTTTTAATTCATGTTTGTGTTGAAAGTAGCTGTGAAGAAAAACACAAACAAGGTAGCAAAATAGAAGGAAAAGAAATAAGTAATATACTATATATTGACATACTCTATTTTCGGTTTTAAAATCAATTGATAGGCCAAGAACACATCATCAAGAGAGAAGAAAAATGGGTGGTACAGTACCAATCATCCACAAAACACATGCAGACACATACAATACATAGCAGAGAGGGATCACAATTTCTGACAATTTATAAACAGTGATCCATTGACAAATAAGCATTTTCAAATTTTCTATGCCACGAACACCAATCCCTATTTGGTTTGTGCCCAATTTAGTTCTAATTACACGTAATATATGTTCATTACCTTCTTCCAAATCAAATTAGGACACTACATAATGCTTTAAATGTATATTCAACTAATTCTCAAGTCCTAATGAGTTCATAGTTTATAATCAAAGTGTATTGCCACCAAAAAAAGTGTCAATTGGCATATAATCAAAATGTATATTCAACTAATTCTCAAGTCATATTTTGTGTTTTTAATTATTCTAATTGATCGTTTTCGGTTAGAGGATGATAAGAAGATGATTTATGGATGAAATTTTGGAGTAGTTGAATTTGTTTGTTTGATTGGAGGGATTGGGACAAAATGTTGGCTAGGATTAGGGTGAATAGTTAATACATAAGAAATTCTAGGTATAGAGATTAGGAGAAAAAATAGCAAATGGTGCTTCCATTTATCTCAAAAGAGTACCTAGAAAATATGCTTAAAAAGTTCCACATGGAAGTCCACAAAATTGTCACAACTATAATGGCATAGCATATGAAAGTTTCTACAGAAGATTTACTTAAAACAAACCAAAAGTTTAGTCACATGTCTTTCATGCTATACACTAGTGTAGTAGGCAGTCTCATGTATGCTATAATGTGCATAAGGCTTGATTTGGCCTATACAGCAAGTAAGATTAGTAGATACATAGAAAATCTAGAGAAAAACTATTGTAGGCTATGAAATGGGTGTTTAGGTATTTGAGAGTAATCACCAAGTTAGGGTTAATTTACACAATAGCTAGACGTTTGAGAAATGAGGCTTTGGGGTAAGTAGACTCAAATTATATAGGCTATACTGATAATAGAAGGTTTTTAAATGGATATATATTCTAGTTTTATGGAAATACTATCAGCTTAAAGCCAACACTATAGTATGTAGTTTCCCTTTCAACAACAAAAGTTAAGTTCATAGCTTTGAAAAAAACTGTAAAAGACAAGGTGGACTAAATGCATGGCAGCTAGCTTGGTAGTAAGTGGAGTGGTTGTAGAAGTGGGGTGTGATAGCCAAAGTGCCATACACTTCACCAAGAATAATGTTGACCATGAAAAAATAAACCACAAAAATGTAAGTTTATTTTTCATAAGAGACATCACATTGCTAGTGGAAAAGTCAAATTGGAAAAGGTAGATACTAGAAAATTTTCAACAGATATGTTGACAAAGGCATTGGTATCACCAAGGTTCATCCACGAATTGAACTTATGAATATAAAGGAAGCTAGTTGTGTAAAAGTAGCAGTATTCTAGTTTTAATTTGTAAAATGTAATGTAGTTGCAAGAAATTTAGCCAAGGACGAGAATATTTGTATTGATTGGCTTGAATTTCATGTCAGGAGCAGTAAAAGGCAATAGGTGGTAATAACTTAATGATTATAACTTGGTAACTTGTGATTGGTTCAATAAGGAGTAGTTAACTTTGTATAGCCAATTATAGGTGGTTGTTAAGAATCATAATATAAATAGCTCTTGTTATTTGTATAAGAGGTTAAGTTTGCCATTTTTGCTTATATATTACATTGAGAAAATTCAATCTTGAGTTACAATCAAGGTGTGTATGAATAAAAAAGTGAGGTATTTTCAAATAATTTTTCTTGTCTATTCTTTGTTCTACATTGCTTGTAAGATAGTGATATTTATTATATTATTAGCTGCTAATCCAATAATTATTATACAATCTTATCTCAAGTAGATATCATGGTGTCCCAAGTTATCTAGCTTCAGCTTTCATATATTAATGACCATTCCTAGAAAGACAAAAATCTTATTGAAAGTGGGCATTTTTTAATCTAAAAGCTTAAAAATTGAAATAGTAAAGCATATGCATGAGTTAAACATCATATATTTTCTAGAGTGGTTTGATCTTCCTTGGTCATATAGGCTTTTCTTTGTAGGTTCTTTAAATGGGTAGGAATTTGATTTCAATATCTCCATCACTATTTTCTAAAAATCTATAACCATCATGTAAGTTGTGTTAAAAGTTTTTTGGTGCCATTTTTAGTTGACCCACTTATAATTTTTCTAACATAGGGGCAATAAATCAAATGTAAACCAATTAGTATCCTAAAGTGTGAATTTTTAAATACTTTGAGGCCCCTTGACTTTATCTATAGTATGCTTCTAGTGGAATGCCAAACAAGAGATAAGAGATTAGAGAGGTTATTCCTTGTCCTCTACTTTTTGCCTTTACATTGCTAAATTATGGCTTTAATTATTAAATTTTCAAATTATTTGACTGTATAAGGTCCTCTAAGTGAGTTTAATGTAAGGCCAAAAATAAATAGGTTAGACCATTAAGATTTCAACTTCCAAGGGAATAGTCTAAGCCTTGAATTAGACACTAAAACTCTTTGTCAAGGCTTAAATTCATTCCTAACTAAGGATTTTCTTATAATTCCATCTTTTGACTTTATCATTGTAAAAATTGTTATTTTTTTAGGCATTTTGCCTAAGTTATTTATGCTAACTTAGTTATAACATCCACTTTTCGCCTATGGCTTTCAAATTTAAATTAGAAGATGTTATGTTCACTCCTTACCAATGGAGTCTTCCATACTATTTTAGATAAGTATTAAAAATATTAGTTTAGAAAATTGCCAATTTAAAGTTATTATTTTATTCAACTCTTAACTACCAACATATATCAATTAAATTTACTTCATTTACAAACAAGATTATATATGCCAATAAAACTAGTTCTAAAGCTGTAACTTAAGATTTATCTTAGTTTAGTACAATCACAAAGCTTCTAAAGCTATAACTTAAGATTTTCACTATAAACCACAAGTTTAACATATGTACTTGTGAGCCACTACAACCACACAACTCAAGCAAGTTGGTAACCAAGTTCGCTCCACTTATTACCACTTATACTAACCTTTCAAAAAACTTCCCTTACCTAACACTTCAAAAGACCTTCCCTTGAATCATAAATCACAAAGAAATAAGTAAAAGTTTAGCATAACTCTCTCAAGAATAGTGGATATTACAATATCATCGCTTAAATTAGAAAACTTAATAAGTAAAACTTAACATCGCTTAAAGACCTTCCCATTCTGTTGGTTTTGTTGGAATAACATTAGTGAGAATGGAATCATCAAGACTACCTTTAAGAAGGAAAACAAACGCAGAAGTTCCTGCAGACAGGGCTATGAAAATGAATTCTAGTATATAATGCAAGGAAAGGCCATACAAACAAAGCATCTAACTACTAGTCTGCTAGCTAGCAATTAAGAGCTTTTTAGGAGTACTTCCCCCAAATTCTGGTTTATCTTGGCACTGTTTTAGCCTCAGTATTAGATATGATCAGATATAGTAATAGAAAAGTGTAGCAGGTGGTCCTACAAGCCATTAGGGCTACTGCAATTGATCAATTCCAAATTTGGTTCAAACTATCAAGGAGTAGAGTTTTAGGCAAAGAGAGAGAGAACTCTACACCAATTGCTCAGTAAATGTTTGGACTGGTAAGGTAAGAGTGGAATGACCATTTTATTTGATTCTTATGTTTGGTATGCTGGAATGAAAATAGAAATGGAAAGAAGATCAATTCAATGACAATAATACCCTTTAGTTCAAAAAATAACATTATCAAAATTTTAAATTTATTAAATTGTCATATAGCCTAAATATTTTAATTTTTAAATACAATGGCAATAATGTCTATGGCAGTGGCAGCAGCAAGGACCATGGTGGTGAAAAGATTGAGGGTGATAAAGTAATTGGAATATTTTTTTATGGAATGGAATGGGGATTCCATCAAAGTTTAAAGAAAATCATCAATTTCCTTATCTGATGGAATTAGTAATGTCAAGGGAATGGTCATGCCCTTTCCAAAGTCGAAACCAAAAACATTTTTAATTCATTCCTATTCCATTCCCAGCTTCTCACCACCTAACCAAATGTGAAATTTTTGTCTATGCATATATGTAAGCCAACAGCTTGGAAAATTTCATTTCACATCGTTCAAAACCACATCAAGATTATGATTTTTGTGCAGCAATTAAATAGAAAGAATGTTATAACAATTCAACTTACATTCCCCCTTATAGATTAATCAAAGCCTAAAACAGGATTTAATCTTCTAGAACTTTGTTAGAAGATATGTTTTTTTTCCAACTTAAACATACAAAATTGATCCAAATTCCAAGTAACTTTATTTATTGGTATGGGTGCCATAATAGAAGAAGAAAAATTTATCACATGCAGTAATCAAAACTAGATACCCTAATGCAAGCATTCAAAGAGGCACAAATATATGCAGGAAAACCAGTGACAAATAGCATATGCAGGAAAACCAGTGATAGATATATGGCAGTCATGAGCCAGGAAAATTCACGGTCACTCAATTACATACAAGAACAGATAGCATAAGCATTTGGTTTCACTAACAAATATATGCAGGAACAAAACCCCTCATAAATTATGGAAAATATTTTACAATTATTCCCATCACAATTACATTCAGCAAGATTTGCTGCTTTAGCTTTTAAGCAATCAGGAAACTAGGGAAACCAGTGACAGGGACTTGAAGTAAAAATTGTTCACTTACCTAGCTACGTCGGAGGATTCACTTAGGGAGTTGAAACCAGTGACAGGGAGGTTGAAATTTGTAGACTACGGTGACAGGCGAAGACAAGGACTAGATGGAACTAGAAATGGAGAAACTGGAAAGAAAAGTTAAAAACAAATTACTCTAACATGGGAGGATTCATGAGGGCCGAGAAATTGAGACATTGAACACTGGGTAGGATAGGGAGTAACCACAACCAAGTCCAACAAAAAAAATAACTTACTTGAGAAATTTGTACACTGCAGTCTATGAGGGTCGAGAGGCGAAAACAGGGAGGTCACCGGAGGCTGGAGTTTTCACGGTGAGTTTCGCAGCACCGGCAAAGACCTATATGAGACGATGCTAGGGCACGATGCTAGGGCATGATGAGATTTTGGAATAGGCGAAGGAAAGTTCTCGGGAGGCAGAGTGAGAGTGTGTGATGGGTAAGGGGCCAAATTCATTCGCAGTGCAGTCCAGCGAGCCTGGCCACGAGTCCTGAAGCGGGCCTAGACTCTCCCATGTCTAGGCCCGTAGTCTAGTCCTGAAGTGGGCTTGATTGCCTGTGTTTTTTTTTACTGATCTGGTATATTTTAGTTTGGACTTTATATCTTTTTAGTGATTGAGTTTTCTGTATCTTTTTTTTTGGACTAGTCTTATATCTTCCAATTTAGACTTTATATATGTTTAGTGATTGGGCTTCGGCCTTTTGTCTAAAAAAAAACCAACATTCATTCACCTAGTCAAAAAAACCAAGTCCAAAAAAAACCTCGTAAAAAAATATGTAAAATTTATTCACCCAAGTAAACTCTAAGGTTAAGGGGGTCTACTTGATTATGCATTAGATTTTTTATAATTTTTTTTTGTAAAATATTTATTTTACTTGGCTGTAAAAATAAGTAAGGTTGATCATAATGTTATACAATATTGACACTAGGTCAACAGGGTCGTTTCATTTTACAATCTATTTTATTTTACGCCACTTGGGTAGGCGCAAGGCTTCTTGTACAGAACAATTTTAGGTGTGGCCTCATGTAAATCAACCAAAGCAGAAACCCCACCTTTTAAGTGATTTGACTTTTTAAGTTTTATTTTGACATTATATGAATAAATTTCGTGTTAACAATCTCAACGTGAAAAAAAATTCTTATTTAAATTTTTTTAAATAAATAAGTTTAAGTTTGAGTATTTTAAATTCTTAAATTTATTATATTTTTAAATATAAATTTAAAGATAGACTGCTATATGATATATCTGGTTCAAGATTTTTTTATTTGGTTCACATACTAAATTCTTTGCAAGGATACGGGCCTTAATTCAAAAAACAGTCTTTTTTGCTGTATTTTGAAGTATTTTCACTTATTTATTTTAAATTTTATTTTTAATAAATTTTTAAATTTAATTTTATAAAATAAATATTTTAAATGACCTTTTATAAATATATGTTTTAAAATATTTAAAAGAAAATTTCAGATTTTTAACAAATCTTTATATTTCTTAAGTTTATTTTCTTTTTAATTTTTAAAGACAATATAATTTTTTAAATAATTTGTTCAAAATATTAAAATTTAAAAATATATTACAATAAATTCAAAAACAAAATAATCCAAATTTTCAAAAAAAAATTTTTTTTATAAATTTATTTTCTATATAAAAATAAGACTGAAAGAAATTCTGATGTGAGCTTTTTTTTTCTTGGATAAAAATTTCTTCTCCTATGGTAATTACAGATAAAATAATATTTCTATAATTTCTTAATAGTATTCTATGACATAAAATATAAAAAATATGATTTAAAACACATTTATATTTCATAGAAAATTTCATTTACCTCTTTTAATCTCATATTTTTTATTTTCGAATAAACACACACACACAAATATATATATATATATATATATATATATATATATATATATATATATTTACCAAAATTAAGCGTACATATATTTATTGGGAAGACATGTCTTTATTTTTCATAAATGCTTATTTATTTTTGAAATTATTAAATCATTTCTCATATACAATATATCTATTCATCAATTCTGAAAACTGTTAAATGAAAGTAATTATGAAAAATTTCTACAATAAAATATATATACTCATCATTTATCTCTTTTAAACTCTTTTTTTATTTCATTTCACTTTTTTCTTTTTTATAAGTTTTTCAAGATAAAATCATCTCTTATATAAAAGAGAATCTGTATATCATAAGAATAAAAATTATAGTCAATTATATCAACTAAACACAATAAATTAATATAAGAGAATCTTGATTTCCATTCTATCAACTTATAGTCAATTATATATATATATAATCATCGTTAGAGAAAAAATTTATGTCCCGCTTAATTTTTAGAAATAATTATGTAATATATAGTAGGTTCGTATATGTGTGTGTATATATATATATATACACACATATATGAACGTACTATATACTACATAATCATTGTGATCAAAATTATATTATATCCAAAATTAAGCATACATATATTTATGAGGAAGACATGTTTTTATTCTTAATAAATGTTTATTTTTTAAAAAAATTACTAAATCATTTATCATAATATTAATAAAATATATCTATTCATCAATTCTAAAAAATGTAAAATGAAAGTAAATACGAAAAAATTTTACAATAAAATATATCTATTCATCATTTATCTCTTTTAACCTCTTTTTTTATTTCATTTCACTTGTTCTTTTTTTAGAAGTTTTTCAAGATAAAATCATCTTTTTTATAGAAGAGAATCTGTATATCATAAAAATAAAAATTATAGTCAATTATATCAACCAAACATAATAAATTAATGTAAGAGAATCTTGATTTCCATTCTATCAACTTATTTCTACAAATTAAGAGGGACTTAAATTTTTTCAAAAATTGTCTAAATTCTAGCTAATTTTACTAATAATTTAAATATTATTTCAAAAATTAGATATAAAATTAGAGATAAAAAATTTATATACACAATTTATATATTAGAGACGGAAATTAGAGACAAAAAATAAAAAATGAAATTTTTCGTCTCTAAATCTGTCTCAAAAGTTTTTTTTAACTGTTTACGAAATTAGAGACGGAAATTCAGAGACGGAAAATTTTTCGTCTCCAATTCCTTCTCTAAACTCATTTAGAGACAGAATTGGAGATAGATTTTTAGAGACGGAAAAATTCCGTCTGTAAATTGCAAAACTTATCATCTGTCTCTAACTTATCAAATTCGTCTCTATTTCCGTCTCTGTTAGAGACAGAAATTATTCTGTCTCTAATTTTCGTCTCTAAATCATCTTTTTCTAGTAGTGTATGTTGTTTTGCTGTGTCACTTGAATTGATGGTTTTTCACTTGATTTGATGGCTTTTGATTTACTACAATACATTATGCAATTTCACGCTTTGACTAATGCAATTATATATGATTTGTTGCAATTATATTTTTTGAAATTGTAACAAGAAGTTTTGTTTCCACAAAACCAAGGCTGTATGAAAATTATAGACACTGAAGTTCTTGACTCTATTTTAGAATTGTATTATATATTATCATTATTTGAAAGTATGTTTGCAATTTTGAAATTATATTATGTAGGATTTGTTAATCACCAAAGTAGTCGAATCATTAAGAAAATTAGTTCCAAGTTGTAGAATAGTTTTATTTTTCAACTACCCATAAATTTTGATGCTTATAAATGACATAATGATGGTTTGTTTATGTGTATATTGAAGTTTATTGGATATAAAATATTTAAGGATAACCAAAAGGTTGATTAGTTAGTTTTATATTCAAGAACATGAATGTGGATAATTAATATACTTTATTTGATTTGTTTAGTATATCCAAAGATAACAAACACGTCAAGTTAGAGTATATATAATTACCAATTATGTGACATTAAATTAAGCATCAATTATGGTTATTGTTGTGTATTGTTGGATCACCCAAAGGTGGACTTTAATGTACATTTATTGTTTATATTGATGATAATATCAGAATTGGAGTTATGTATATATATTATGAATCAAAGCATTAATGTATGAGCATTTTATCTATTTGTAGTATCAGTTTCTATTTCTCTTTATTCATAAGCTTTGTCTATACTAAAATACAATGGGCTTAATTTCTCTAAGTGGCGTGAACATGTTCAATTTCACTTAGGTGTTTTGGATCTTAATTTAACACTCCTAATTGATAAGACTATTGGCCTTACTGATTCAAGCAGCACAGAGAAATGTCTTTCATAAGGCTAAGGAAAGATCTAATAGCATGAGCTTAATGTTTATATGAATGATTATAGCGAACAACATTAAGTCCACAATTTTTAAAATGGAAAGTGTAAAGGAATACATGAAGTTTGTGGAAGAGCACTCCCAATATGATATTGTTGATAAGTCATCAACTAGATCATTAATGAATGCATTGACCACCATAAAGTTTTATGGTTCATGTACTATGCATAAGCATGTCACTGAGATGACAAGTATAACAGCCAAACTGATGTCCATGGGAAAACTTCCTTATGCAGTTTATTTTAAACTCCTTGTCTTCTAGGTATGCCATGTTCCAAATGGGTTACAACACCATTAAGGATAAATAGAATGTGCATGAATTGCATAACATGCTCATTCAAGAGGAAGGTAGGCTAAAAAATATGTAAAGAAGAATGAAAATGGCAAGCAAGGACTATATAAAATTAATGAGTCATCTACCCTAATCCACAAAAAGGAACAAAAGAATGGTAAGTGTCATTTTTGTAAGAAATCTGGACACTATCAGAAAGATTGCCCCAAACACAAGGCATGGTTCAAAAAGAAAGGTAAGCTTAGTGCTTTAGTATGTTTTGAATCAAATCTAACAGAAGTTCCTTATAATACTTGGTGGATTGATTTTGATTGTACCACTCATGTTTCTAATACAATGCAAGGATTCCTTACAACGCAAACCATAAATCCAAATGAAAAGCTTGTCTTCATGGGGAATCGATTCAAAGCTCTAGTTGAAGCCATTGGGACCTATCATTTGATTTTAGATACTCGACATTATTTAGATCCTTTTCAGACTTTCTATGTTCCTTTTGTTTCTAAAAATTTAGTCTCTTTGTCTAAACTTGATACACATGATACTCTTAAATTTGGGAATGGATGTCTCAATTTATTCAAACAAAATCATCTCATTGGTTTTGGTATTTTATGTAATAGCCTAAATAAATAAAAACCCTGAATTAAAGAAAAAAATCTGGAATAAAAGTGAGAATTATGAAAATGGAGATAAGTACCATTGAAAAATATGTTTATTTATCACATGGGTTGAAGAATTATAAAGATAATATGAGGATTTACATTTTGGGGTAAAAATATAATTTTTTAAAAGTTTAGAGGTCAAGATGTAAATAGAAAAAATTTGCAAGGACCTCACTCAAAAGTTAAAAATTTGCAAAATGGTTCCTTTGATAATTTTAGAGCCTCTGTCACACAAGAAGCTGGAAAAATCCAGAGTTCTATCCCTCTTTCCCTAATTTTTCTCTTCCAAAACCCCAAAACTTCTCTCTAGAATTTTATCACTTCCGAATCTCAGACTTCGACACCACCACCGTCAATAGATTCAGAACGACGAGAACTATTAATTTGTCTGATTGATTTCCAGAATTTTGATCAAAGATTTGCCAAAAAATGGAGAAAAAACCCTAAGAATGTAAGTTCTAAAATTCATACTTAGAGTTCTCAAATTGAAAATCTGACACCATAAATGGATTCATAAGGTGAAAGAACCTTAGGATATGAAATTTTTTAGCCATCTAACAACTTTTTGTACGTTGTAAACAGTGATTCTGGTTGGCATGTGTAACATCCCGTAATTTTTAGATATTTTCCTTATAAATTCTTCACCTTACATATATGCGTAGAAATGTTCTAATATTAATGGAATAGGTAAAGAAAGAAAACATAAGAGAAAATATTAGAAATAACATACTAAAGAGATGCAAAATTCTTGGATGAGGAAGATAAATTTTTAGAAACAAGTAAAGGTCATAAAATTTCAAGAACATTGGATTAGGGTAATTTTTCCTAATTCAAGAACTAGAGTTACTAAGTTTAAAATCGTTACCTATACATTGGGCTTTTACCTATGGACACTTTATATAGAGTTTTTCCACTTCAAATAAGTTTCTAGCAAGCCCATTGGATAACTTAAGCAAGAAATAAAACATAGACTTGGACTAGGATATAGTAAGTGGACCAATAGCCCAAAAATTATGAAAATGTGACCAAATCCTCCAAGAAAGGTAGAATTTTATCCAAAGCAAAGAAAATGGGTAGGAATAAGCCTAAATCCAAGAGGAAAAATAAAATAAAATAAATTAGGTGATGATATAATAATGTAATAATAATAAAGATTATGTTACATGTCATTAAGACAAAAATTTAGCAAGTGGTGTGATTCTACATTCATCATTTTGGCAAGTGGCATAATAATACAAGGCTTTAGGACAAAACCATCTATATCCTACACTCATAATTTTAGCAAGTGGTATGATAATACATGGTATTAGGGCAAAACATTCCTATCCCACACAAATAATATCAACCAAATAATGGAGATTCAAGGGCTAGAAATTTGTCACCTAAAAAGGCAAACCTATCATACTTGTTTAAGACAAAAGAAAATGGAAATGAATCCCTAAATCAAAGGGACCTTGTCCTTTATCTTAAGAACATATCATCATAATTTTTAAAATACAAATCTCCTTTTACTATGCAAATCTTGACTAAGGAAGAGGAAGACAAGAACATAAGTTGTTTGTTTTCCAAAAATTCAACAAAGTGTATCCTGATTGTGATAAGGTAGACCCATGATCATGAAAGGTGAATTATTTGGTGGTCTATATAAGAAAAACTCACCCTTACAACATTAGAATTTCGTCCAAGTGAGGGAGAGGAAAAATAGAAGCAAGGTAGAGTGAGGAAAGGAGAGGAAGAAAGGAAGAAAGAGGAAGAAGTCTAGGGGACTAAGTGCTCCAGGTAAGTTTAACAATATTTCTTTTTGAAAAAAACTTTTGAAACTTATAATATTTATATGAGATTTTAATCTTAGAACTTTTATGATTGGTCATGATGTTGCTATATCATGTTACATATTGATCTTGCATGTGATGTATGTTTGAATACTTAAGTTGGTGTAGATAGTTCTGCATGGGTATGGCTATGGGTAGCAGAATTTTTAGCTTCGGTGTTTTAATTTCTGGAAACAATCTATAAGGAATTAAAATAAATGGTTAACATATGAATTATAGATATATGTGTCATAGATATTTAGCCACTAGAATCATTCAATTTGGAGTCCATATGAGGTAGATATGGTCCGATTAGTAGTCAAAGGTCAGGAAATGGTTCATCAGAGAAGAATATGTTAGGATAGCTTCTGTATTTTAATTTTTGGGAATTATCTATATGAAATTAAAATAAGTAGTTAACATAAGAATTAAAACTATACGTGTCACGGATTTTTAGCCACTGGAATCATTCCATTTGGAGTCCATATGAGCAAGATATGAGCTGATTAGTAGTCAATGGTCAGAAAATGGTTCATCAGGACAGAATATGTTAGTATAGCTTCTGTATTTTAATTTTTGGGAATTATCTGTATGGAATTAAAATAAATGGTTAACATAAGAATTATAGATATGTGTGTCACGGATTTGTATCCACTAGAATCACTTAATTTGGAGTCCATATGAGGTAGATATGATCCGATTAGTCGGTAGAGGTCAGAACCTATCCGAGATGAAATAATCTGTACATTTAGGGAGTAATATCACCTTTATTTCTTACTATTATGCTACAATGTTCAACATAATAGTTTTAGATAATTGTTTTATCTTGAAATTGACACCAAGATCACCTACATCGGAGTTCAAATGAGGGAGTTATGCTCTGATTAGTAAGAGAATGTTAGATATGATGAAAACCTGCATCAAGAAAATAAAGAAATAAAATTAATATTTAAAAAAGAAGACGAATATTATAAATGACTAGTATATGCCATAGCCATTGCCATTGTATGAACTTCTTACCATCTTAAGTGTAAAATTCTGACATGAAAATATTTTATAAAGTGATATTTGAAATGGTTATGTTCATGGCATGATTACCAATGATTTATGGTAATAGTTATATTTTGATGAACATACTTGTTATTGAAAGCATATTTTTGGCTATCATTGTGAAAAGAAAAGAAATGAGCACGGTCACATGGCAATCCGTGTGGTATACCAGTAGGGGACGCCCTACCAACGGTTATGATCATGTTAATGAGAAAAGAAAGAGAAAGTGGGCCATGTCGGATGGAGCGAGAAAAGCCCGTACCGGAGAGTAGAGGATACTCACCCTGACCGGGGTAGCTTGAAATGAGAATAAGTTGATGGCCATCATATGATATTTTGAAACTAGTTAATCATGTCATACATATCATTACTGTATGATTTTTATGTGCATAGATGTAATGCATTCATGTGACCAAAGATATTTTCTGTAGTTTATACAGCTGAACATGACGTGATGAGCTATATTGATGATGATTTATTGTTGAACTTACTGGGATTTAATTCTCACTATATTTCCATATCATGTTCAGAAAATTAGTTATGCATATTTTCTATAGCTCTGGCTTTTAGTGCACATTGGATCGAGTTACTTTATGTTGGGCAGATCTCAGAATCAAATAAGATGTTTGTGGTCGAGTTGACTCAGATCCCGGTGAATGTGCAACCACCTGCACCTATATCTCTGGAATTGGTCAACCAAAATAAACAAGATGTAAATATCTATGTGTTTGATATGTTGTATGTACGTTTTAATTAATGACGTGTATGTGAACTCAATATTGTATAATAATAATAATAAAAAGGGTTGTTACAGCATGAATAGTGATTCTGACTGTGAATAATATCTCCACAGTTGAGGATATCCAACTTGGAACCTTGATTTTATGAGTAGATAAATCTTTCTATGATTTACCCTATGTTCTTTTTGAATTTTAAATGTATAATTGATTCTGTTTACAAGTTATTTATATTTTTATATATCTCTGAAATGGATTAAATTATCAAATTTTTTTATAATGTGACATATTATAGTTCAAGAAGAGTATGGTTTTGAAAATAGATTGTTGAACTCATTGAATATGTAATTTTAAATGTATTTCTCATCATATGGTAAAAGAAATATATTGTACACATGGCATTGATATGAAAAGCTATATGATTGCCTTTAAAAAAGGCATGTATATGTGGTTATCCTAATTGAGAAATTTTTGACAGAGAAATTGTACTGAAATTGAAATTTTTGAATTATACTAAAACCTCTGTTTTGAACGATATGACATATGTGCTAATATGATTTTTGTGAAGGAATCCTTTTGGAAACACTGTTTGCTAACATCAGGCGATGTTAACCCTGGTGCACCTCGATACCTCAGTTAGTAGGGGTGGTGCTAACTTCGTGTGACGGCCAACACACAAGATATGCTATGTGAGGAGAACATGATGTCTCTTATTTGGGTGAGATGTCGACTATATAATATGTGATTTTCCTTCCTTTGCTGTGTGCTTGGGAAATTGGCCATATTAGAGTCCCTTCACGTGTTCTCTTAAATGGTGGTAAGGCAAATCGTAACTGAGATGTTAAGTATAGGCAAATCCTACACCACCAAAGTATGGAAGGGCTTGAACTCTGATATTGTGGTTTTGATATGGGATCCTCCTAATATTTTCATGTGAAATATTTTGATGCATAACAATATTTGTTAAACAATCATATAGTACAGTATATGGTTTTTGACATATGAATATCCTTCATTTGAGTATATTTGAAATGCGAGTCCCATATGGATGTACTTCCCAATTATATTTTCTATGTGACAGATTTTAAAATATGAGTACATCCGTATGTTGACCTAAAAGGTCATAGGAGGTATTATCTGCTCACTAAGTTGTTAAATTGACTACATGATATCTACATTTTTTTAGATAAAGATACAGAGTTTGGTTATACGGCTACGTGATTAGCTAGGTGTCATATTCTCTGGGTGAGTTTACGTTGCTTCCAAGACTCACAATTTTTAAAAAATTATGTAATTGTAATCTAGAGTATGCTTTGAATGTCACATGCAAGATCACTATTTTTGCCATAATATTGATAGGTATAGACTTGACATGTATATTTGGTTATATTGAAAACTTGTGAACGTATGTTTTACTCCTATTATATGATATACTTGAAGCATGTATGCAATAAAATAAGGTAAAGTTATCTGTTATTTGTGTTTATCGTGTTCCATTAATTTGGGGCGTGACATTTTATCTGATGGTTTGTACAAATTAAAGCTTGATAACTTTTTTTGCAGAGACTCTAATAACCTTGCATCATAATATTGGTACTAAACATGGGTTAATTAATGAAAGTTCAACTTACTTGTGGTATAAATGTTTGGGTCACATATCCAAAGAAAGAATAATGAGATTGTTAAAGAATGAAATCCTTCTAGATTTGGATTTTACTAATCTTGGCATATGTGTGGATTGTATTAAAGAAAAACATACAAAACACACAATTAAGGAATCAACCACAAGAAGCACATAGCTCCTTGAACTTATACACATCGACATATGTAGGACTTTTCATGTTCTATCTTTTGGTGGAGAAAAATATTTTATTACATTTATTGATAATTTTTCACATTATGGCTATGTCTATTTATTGCATGAAAAATCTCATTCAGCAGATGCCTTAGAGGTGTTTGTCACTAAGTTAGAAAGTAAATTAGATAGAAAGGTAAAATTTGTTGGGTCTGATAGAGGTGGTGAATATTATGAAATATATGATAAAACTAGACAATGTCCTGGTCCGTTTGCTAAATTTCTTGAAATGCATGGCATAAGTGCCCAATAGATAATGCTAGAAATACCACAACAAAATGGTGTTGCAGAAAGGCATAATCGTACTTTAATGGATATGGTCATGATTATATTGAGTTTTTCTTCTTTACCTTTATATTTGTGGTGGCATGCTTTTAAAACTATCATGTACCTGTTAAATAGGGTTCCTAATAAGGTAGTTTCAAAAACTCCTTTTGAACTATAGACAGGAAGGAATCCCAATTTAAGACACTTATATGTTTGGGGTTGCCCAGCAAAAGTATGGAATTATAATCCAAATAAAAAGAAACTAGATTCAAGAATAATCAATGGCTTCTTCATTGGTTATCCAAAAAAATCGAAAGGGTATAGGATTTATTGTCCTAACCATAGTATGAAAATTATTGAAATTGGAAATGATAGATTCATTGAAAATGGTGAAGTTAGTGGGAGTGTAGAACCATGAAAAGTGGAAATCCAAGAAGTTAAGGTGCAAGTTCCTTTACCTAAAAATTTTTGGGATATTGTTGTTCCTACAACATACAAGAACAACAAATTATTGATGAAACACCCTATAATGAAGTTGTTACTAATGAACCTATAACAGATTAACCATATGAAATAACAACATTAAGAAGATCCCAAAGGTAAAGGCAATAAGCTATTTTTAATGATTATGTAGTCTATCTATAAGATTAGTTAATGATGATCCAGTTTCATTTTCACAAGCCATGGAAAGTAACAATAATAATAAATGGTTAGACGCTATGAAAGAAGAGTTAAAATCAATGGATCATAATGAAGTCTGAGATCTTGTTGAATTGCCTGAAGGTTGTAAAAGAGTCGAGTGTAAATAGGTCTTTAAGACCAAATGTAACTCAAATGGCAATGTCAAAAGATTTAAGGCTAGGCTTGTTTTCAAATATTTTACTCAGAAAGATGGTGTTGACTATAGAGACATTTTTCCCTGTATCTAAAAATGACTCATTTAGAATTATTATGGCAATGGTAGCTCATTATGATTTAAAGTTATATCAAATGGGTGTGAAAATTACTTTTCTAAATGTGAATTTAGTGGAAAAGGTTTATATGGATCAACCTGAGGGTTTTCCAATAAAAGGAAAGGAACACATGCTGTGCAAACTTAAGAACTTTTCTAAATGTGAATTTAGTGGAAGAGGTTTATATGGATCAACTTGAGGGTTTTTCAATAAAAGGAAAGGAACATATGGTGTGCAAACTTAAGAAGTCAATATATGGACTTAAACAAACTTTCCAGCAATGGTATCTTAAGTTCAATGATATTGTCACTTCCTTTTGATTTAAAGAAAATACTATTGATCAGTGCATATATCTTAAGGTCAGTAAAAGCAAGTTTATATTTTTGATTTTGTATGTTGATGACATTTTGTTGGCTACAAATGATATTGGCTTATTACTTAAGACCAAGAAATTTCTCTCTATGAACTTTGAAATGATGGGTGAGGTATCCTATGTGATAAGAATTGAAATATTTCGTGATAGGTCACAAGAAATGTTAGGACTATCTCAGAAAGCATATATTAATAAAGTTTTAGAAAGATTCAAGATGGAAAAGTGCTCTCTACAAGTGTTGTTCCAATTCATAAAGGAGATAAATTTAGCCTTATGTAATGCCCAAAGAATGAATTGGAACACATATAAATGGAAAAAATTCATAATGCATATGTTGTTTGGAGCTTAATGTATGCTTAGACTTGTACCGAGTCAGACATCAATTTTGCTATTGTATCAAAGTAATCCTAGATTGGATCATTAGAAAGCTGCAAAGAAAGTACTAAGGTACTTGCAAGGAAAAAATTATCACAATCTCTGTTATAGGAACTCTAATCACCTTGAGGTGATTCGATATTCAAATTTAGATTATGCTATATGTGTTTATATAAGAAAATCTACATTTGGCTATTTGTTTCTTCTAGCAGGAGGAGCAATATCATAGAAGAGTACAAGACAATCTATCATTGCTGCATCCACTATGGAGGTTAAGTTTGTGGCATGCTTTGAGGCCACCATTCATGGTTTATGGTTGCGAAATTTTATTTTAGGACTTGAAATTGTCGACAATATTGCCAAGCTACTAAAAATTTACTTTGATAATTCTACAGCAAATTCTTTTCGAAAAAACAAAAGTATTCAAAAGGTGCTAAACACACGGAAGTGAAATATTTTGTTGTTAAAGAAGAAGTTCAAAATCAAATAGTGTCAATTGAGCACATTAGCACCAACTTTATGACTTTGGATCCATTAACGAAAGGATTACTGCCAAAGACATTTAATGAACATGTAAAAAAAAGGCATTATTGGGTACTATTATTGAGATTTTGATGAAGTTTTATGCTCTTTATGTTTTGACACTCTGAGCTCATTTATTTATTATTTATGATTTATTTATGCATCTTGTTACTTATGACTAGTATACATACATAAATGAATTATGTGAATGTTAATAGGATTTGTCTCTGAAGAAGATGTTATTGTTGGACCGTTATATTATCTCTCATTACAGGTCATGTTAAATATATAATTAATATTGTGATACATAGAAGGGACCATGTTGAACTAATGAAATACAACCGCTGTGATCCTTATTAATTTTTGCTTAATGATGATATATGATGTAACCAATTTAAGGGAGGATTTAGCTAATATATATGCATTATGTTCTATTTTAACCTATGAAATTGAATAATGTCACATGGGTCAAGTGGGAGAATGTTAGATATTTCAATTAGTGGCCCATGAGTTTTTTATATGTATTTTATTATATTTATTTATTTAAATTTAATCATAACTTAATGATAATTATGAATCAATGATAATTATCACTTAATGATAATTATAATCAGATAATAATTAAGTGCCAAAATTCTATTGATCAATAAGAGAGATATTTTCTATTGGAGACACACGTTGATAGTACATATGTATTAAAAGACTCTATATAAGAAATTGGTCCTCTCTTTATCCATTATGAGACAATTTTCTCGCCATCAAGAAACATGCATCAAGCCTAAAGGTGAAGAGAGAGAAACACAATTCCTTTGAGATATCTCATCTACACTAGATTTATTTTAAAAAAAAACAACATGGATCAAGGTATGTCTCTGTTTAATTACTGTTTTGTGAGAATCATAAAGTTTTAAAATCATAGCGCATAATGAGTTATTGAAAATTAAGGTTTTGATTTGTATAAATTATTGAACAACTTAATATTGTATTTTGAAGAAGTTTCAATTTTCTCATATTCTCTATTAAAAAAACAAAAATTATTCTTTTATTACCCAAAAGCTATTTTATATCTTTGCCAATTATGGATGGGAACTTAAACAAGTATTCTTCTTCTTTTTGTGTGGAAAAAGTAAACAATTTGTTTTTCCCTTGCAACTGGGGCACTCTTAATCCATGTATAGCAAGTGGCTAGTGGTATTGGTGCATGACTTCAAAATGGTATCTTATGGATGATTGGATGCTAAAAAAAGGTGTAGAAAGTGATGTGTATAATTTGAAAACTTGATTAAACTCATTTAAATTTAGTCAAAAAAATTTATTTTAGACAAATCAAATTTATGGGTCTATACTAAAGAGAATCAAGAATAGAGAGATTAAAGAGAGGGAGAGAGAAAGAATGAACAAAAGCTTTGTATTTCCATGCATTCAACTATTTACACAGGCTGATATATATACAGCTCCTAACATCTAACTACTGTAGCAATATGATCATGTGAGGAGGATGGTATTTGTCTTAAACCCTTTCATCCCCCCTCAAGGTCAGCAGTGGTGAACACTCTAAGCTTGTTACGAAATGTTATAACGAGAGAGCTGGAGATAGCTTGATCATTATATCAACAACTTGTTCTATAGCAAGGATGTGATGGACTGAGATTTCATGTGATTGGACTTTTTTCCTGGCAAAATGAATGTCCAATTCTATATGTTTGGTGCGAGCATGTAATATTGGGTTAGCAATGAGCATTACAGCACTTAAGTTGTCATAATAAACTACAGGCAAAGAGGAGAGAGGGAGTATGAGTTTAGAGAGAAGAGACTTGAGCCACATGATTTCTACCACAGTGAGAGTAATACTCTTGTATTCTACTTTCGTGCTGGATCTAGATATTACTAGTTTCTTTTTAGAGCACTAGGGCACTAGGTTTGCTCTTAAGAAAATAACTGAGCCAAATGTAGACCAACGATAATCGGGATCACTTCCCCAATCGACATCTGAGAAACCGACTAGATGTAGGTTAGGAGACTTCCTAAATGTTAACCCGTGAGTTAGTGTTGTAGGATACGTTTAATTGCTTGCCAATGGTTGTCCAGAGGATTTGACATGAACTGACATACTTTGTTAACTGGGAAGGCTAGATTAGGTTTGGTTATAGTTAGATATTGTAGGCCTCCTACTATTAACCTGTATAGGTGAGGATCTTCAATTGGGGTGCCTTGATGAGCTAAGTGTTTTAAACCTGAGACCATTAGAGTCTTGTAACCTTTATAATCAGTCATATAAGCCTTTTCCAGTAATTCTCTGGCATATTTGGTTTAAGATAAATGCAGTGCTCCATCTGTAAGTTTCTAAACTTCAATGCCTAGGAAAAAATGTAAATCACCTAGATCTTTTAATGAGAAAAATTAATGAAGTTGACTGATAAGTTGAGAGATGATATAAGGGGAAGATCCAGTGATTATGATATCATCAACATAGATGAGCAAGTATGTCGTGTGGTGTGGGGTGACTCTTATGAGGAGTGAATGATTACACTTACTTACAGAAGACCCAACTGAGAAAGAGTGAAAGTGAGTTTTGTAAACTAGGCTCGAGGAGCCTGTTTAAGACCATAAAATGACCGTTGAAGCTTACAAACCATGTGTGGATTTTCTTGATCTACATATCCTAGAGGTTTCACCATGAAGACATCCTCCTTAATCTTCCTATTGAGAAAAACATTGTCAATATCAATTTTCTTTAATATCCAGCCTTTTTGTAAAGCCAAGGTGAGGATGGTATGTATAGTGGCCGACTTGAGGGATATTGATTCAGATATAAAATATGGAATGGCTGAGGGATATTGATGGTAAATAGGTTTATCGGGATTGTTATGAGTGTGGGAGGAGAACAGTGAAGCATATGGGAATGAGGTTTCATGGAAAATAACATGCCTAGATATATTCACTTTACTAGTAGAATCAAGGCATTGATAACCTTTATGCTAATTACTATAGCCAATGAATATATAGGGAGTGGACTTAAACTGTAGTATGTGCTGGTTATAGGGTCTGATATAGGGATAACATTCACAACCAAATGTTTTTAGCTTAGAGTAATCGGGTTTGAGGTTAAAAAAGCACTCAAAGGGAGATTTGTAGTTAAGGTTGGGTGATGGCAGCTGATTTATGAGAAAGACAATAATTTGAAAAGCTTTTGCCCAAAGTTTTAGAGGAAGATGAGTATTGGCTAGAAGGGTGAGTCCAACCTCGGTTATATGCCTGATTTTTCTCTCTGCTTTCCCATTCTGTTGGGGTGTGTATGGGCAACTAATTCTGTGAAGGATCCCTTGAGAGGTGAGATATTTGGATAGAGTTTGATACTCTCCACCCCAATCAGTTTGCATAGATTTCAGTTTGGTCTAAAACTGTAACTCAACCATGTGTTTAAAGTTTAGAAATGCTGGGAAAACTTCATACTTTTGTTTGAGTAAATAAAACCAAGTGAAATTGGTTGCTGCATCTATGAAATGGACAAAGTATCTATAGCCTTTTGAAGAAGGGATGGGAACAGGACCCTATAAATCAAAATGTACAAGCTGCAAGGGAGAAGTATATCTGGTTTGGGATATTGGGAAAAGGAATTTATGCAGTTTACCCAAACAACAAGACTTGCACATCTGAAATTCATTTTTATTTGGAAATGAATGAAGTTTACAATCTTTCATGACTTTATTCAAAACCTTACAAGAAGGATGGCAAGCCTATTGTACCATAGGCTATAGCTATCAAGAATAGAGTTAGACAGTTTAAAAGATTGAAAGTTCGAGTTCAAGACAGTTGGTGAGATATTTGTCTGAAAAACTAAAGTAGATGCAAGCTTAGCTTGGGGACTTGACCGAGGTGCCAAACTATTGGTAGATAGATGAGAGAGTTCAAAGGAGTCAAATATATAGAGGCCATTAGAAACTTTCCTTGTCAAAAGTGTTTTCTTGGTATCCTTAGATTTAACGGCACATGAGTTAGCATAGAATTCAAAGAAAACATTATCACTACAAGAAAACTGACAATTTGTGACAATTTTTTTTGTGACAACTAAAAAAATTGTCACTGAAAAAGACTTTTAGTGACAACTTAGAAGGGTTATCACTGAAAGTTATACTTTGAGTGACGACTTAGAAGGGTTGTCACTGAAAGTTATACTTTGAGTGACGACTTTTAAAAGTTGTCACAAAAAAAAAATTTCAATGACAACTTTATAAGTCATCACAAAAAATCGTCACAAATTGTCAATTTATAAGTTTTTGTGACAAATTTTTGAGATCGTCACTAAAAGATTACATTCAGTGACGACTAAGTCGTGACTAAAAGTTGAAAAATAAAATTATTTTGCTTCAACCTTTTAGTGACGACTTGGTCGTCATTAAAAGCTGAAAATACACCAAACTGTAGATTATGCTCTGATTTTAGGAGGAAATATTTTTTTTCTTTCAAAATTATTTTCTACCATATTTTAAAATTTTTAACATTTTCAATAAATTATTTTAAATTATTTTATCTTTTAAAAATTGAAGAAAAAATAAAATTTAAAAATATAATTAGTTTAAAATAATTTAGTCTTTAGAAAAACTTTAAAATTTTGTCAAAAAATTAAAAGTGGGAATAGTTTTAAGGAGATAATAATTTTTTAGATAACTTATTTTAAAAAATAAAATATGGGAACAATTTGTTGGAAAAATAAAATAATCTATTGAAAAAATAAAATAGAAATGCAGCAAAAAAATAGAAATAATTTTAAAAAGAATAATCTGTCATCACTAATGTCATTGAAAGGCCAGATAATGGAGAAAATAATTATAAGCCAATAAAATTAGGAAGAATTGTATTTTCATCAAATAAAATTAGCTAAGTCAAAAAGACATAATAAAAAACATGAATAGTAACCTGTTTAGCATGATCTTTATTTTCAATCAGTAAATTACAATAAAATCTCACTTGGAAAGTTTCTACCTTTTAAAGTTACGAGATCCACCATACAACCAAAAAAGGGGGCTTCAAGTTAGTTCCACCAACATGCCTCCTTGTTATAAACCATGAGGAAACAAAGATATGTAGGTTAAGTAAACAATTTAGATTCTCATGACTCTCCCAACTGAATGTTAGATAAAGGCAATATTATTAATTAATCGATGATCAAAGGCCATAAATATCCATTTTACTTTTATAGAACATGGAGTGTCAGCTTTAGGGAAAGTCATCGTGTGCAAGAGCTTATCCCAAGTCACAATAACATTTAAAAATATAATTAGTTTAAAATAATTTTATCTTAAAATTTTTGTTGAAAAGCTTTAAAAATTTGTCAAAAAATAAAAAGTGGGAATAGTTTTTAGGAGATAATAATTTTTTAGATAATTTATTTGAAAAAATAAAATATGGGAATAATTTGTTGAAAAAATAAAATAATCTATTGAAAAACATAAAATAGAATGCAGCTGTTCTTCAAATAATATTGCAGAAATAATTGCATTTGAAATCTTTCTAAATATTAAAAGTGGTGACAAAATGAGATTAATTCTTGTCAACATAGAATTGATTCCCTTAAAATGTATTTTGAAAAATAAATTTTAAATATATTAAATCAATATGAAAAAAATTATATTTAATATTTTATGGGATTTAATTTGGAGTTTAGTTCAAAGATATCTTAACTACTATATAAGGAAATTTATTTTTTTAAATGAAAAAAATAAAATCAATGAAATAGAGTGTAAATTTGAACCTTTTTATTTTTATTTTAATAAAAATTAAAGAAGAAATAAATGTTAATTTGTTATATATTTTGTATATGCATGTGGAAGTTTTTATATTTATATTTTCATTTTTTCAAGGAATGTTCTGTAAGAAGTGGAATTTTCAAAAAAAAAAAAAAATTAGAGAATGTATCTAGACAAAGTTCATAATTAGATATAGTATTAATTTTTTTTAATCACAAACAAAAAATAAACTGAGAATGTATTTAGACAAAATTCATGATTTGATATGGTATTATATTTTTTTTATTTAATTTCTCTTTTTGTTATTTTTAAACTAAGCACATCAAAATCTATTAAAATATATATGATCATGTGTGTAATCACATAATATATGATCATATCTTGAATTGTAAAATGTATTCACTATTATATTTTTATTGTGATTTTTGATAATAAATATTTAAAATACTGTACCTAATTTTTTTTCTATTTTTATAACTTATATCTACTTAAAAATTAGTCATGCTGAGATGTCAATGTTGAAGAACATTTGACCCGGCCAACGTGCTCACACCATTTGCTTACTAAAAGAATAAAATAAACTAAACATAAACTGAACATATATTTTGGGAAAGTTTTGTCCCGCTCAAATGAAAAGAAACTAGCGCCTTCTGCTTTCAGCTGTGAACCGTTTGCTGTATTGCTCTCAACTCTCCACGCCATTTTCGGTTCCCAGTGACAAGTCCTCAAAGCAGCAGTTTTGTCCGGTGAAAGGAGCCTGAATCTGCAGCTTTGTGGGGGACATTGCTGGAGATTCCATCTTAAAGCGTCCAAGGTACATAGTGCACGCAATGCTCCTTTGTTTTTTTACCTTCTATTTAATCATTTTGGGGGTTTCGAAATTCTGGTTGGGATTGGTGTTTTTGGTTTTCTTGTTCTGCATTTGAGCATATTTTGGGGGGCTATAGTGAATGCTAGGGCATGATAATCTCTCCAGCATTCTTCCTTTCTTGGTATCTATTAATTGTTGAATGAGCCTATTAACTATTGAATGAGCTAAAAGCATGCGTTCTGATAGTAACAGAAACCATGGGAAGAAGAGAAACCTTTAAGGTTCATGAGATAGCAACAGTAGCAGGGTTGATTAGTTTCACGATTGCTTTTGATGGGGCCATTAAACTAGTTAACCATTTTTTCTTTTTCTTTTGCTTTTACCGTGGCTAGAATATATATCAGCATTAATCTACACTTTCTTGAATGGGATCTTATTGTCATGAATTCATCTACAAGGATCTCACTCTCTTGTTCTAATTTTTTTATACACTGCATTTTCACACATGAGAAAGGAAGGACGCCAATGAATTTTAGTTTATTGATTTTCTTCAATGCTATTTCTTTTCTTTTCTTTTTTTTATACAATGCTGGAATGGAAAAAATCTGGGATGGTTGTCATTGACAAGTAACTAAGAAGGTAACAACTAAGTCCATGCCTGAATTTCCAAGAAGCGATCATATCTTTCTGTGCCTTTTCATAATTCTTTGCTGTGCTTTCTGCAGAACTAGCATATATGACTTTCAGAATATGTACTCTATCTTAAATACTTTTTGGTTTGACAGGCTGAATGCTCATTATGTATCTTGAACCTTTCCATTATATGAGTGTCTATATATATATATATATATATATAATGCTTCAAACACCTGGTTGATACATACCCAACGAAATATTAACCATAAAGTTTTATTATTATAAATGTTTCTTCTTCTTTTTTTCCTCTCATTATTCCAAATGTTTCTAACAAATATGCTACAGGAGACCACTAGGACAAAACAGTTATATTAGGATATGACAGCAATAAATATATTTCAAAAGATAACAAGTTAAATATTGATTTGTAAGTATCTCACGGCTGAACAGCTGGTACATCAAGCTTCTAAAATATAAGATTAGAAACTTTATTCTAAAGAAATATTCATCATCTCATTATGCAAATTTTAAGAGGTTAATGTGGTCTATGCATCTAAAACAAATTATAATCCTATTGAGTATTGCAATTCTTTCTTAAAGGGATGTAGGAATAACACTATCACCAAATATTGCCAACTGATCCAAAGAATATGGGATTCTGGGCTAACCTATTGCTCACCTAAGATAGTGAAACCTTATTCCCATCCTGCCAACCTGTCTCACAATGCAAGAGAAGAAGTTTATCAGTTTCGGCACTTCATTATGCTAGCTTTGTGAGATCGGTTGTAGGCAAATGCAGATGCTTTCATATGCAAGCATTCATCCGACACTTCATTTCCAAAGTTCTTTCTTTGTCTTCATGAGTAACACTTCTTTAGTTCTTTACTTGCTTGATATGGTTGGATAATTTTCTTTCCATTGTAGATTTGTTAGTTAATTCTGTAAGGAATGCTTCTCTAGTTAGTAACCTGTTCTTCTGCATCAGGTACCTGTTGTGTGCTACTTGGAATCACTACATTAAAGTTTAAAGGCGAGGTGGAAGAACTATGTGCCTAATTAAATAGTGAAGGTCTTGTCGATTCTTGCATAACAACGGACATTTTTACATTCTGCATGTTTGTTGCCCCATTTTCCAGGTAAGTGGCCATTTTTATTGTCTTTTATTAATACTTCATCATCCCGTAGTAGTTTATGATATGATCAATAATTATGTATGTGGCAATGCTTGCATCTATCTTAATCTTTTGTCAGTGGATTTTTGCATGTCTGTTGGCCATAACAAAATGGTGATATTTTGTAATTTAGCTGACCTCTCTGTACCTTTATTAGTGGCTACAAAGTGAAATAAGCTGAGTTTATTTAATGGGTAAAATAAATTGGATCACTTTAAATATCTTGAATTGTAAAGAGTGGATGTTTGGTCAATTTATAAGAAAATTTTGGTTACCATCGAAACAATAGTTTTATTATAAACTTTGAAAGTCATGGCTCAAGTGTGACTTGTTCATTAGTGGTTTGTCATAGTTTTAAATTTTTGTGCAATCTTTCTCCAAGTGCTAGGGAGTTTAGAAGATAATAGGATTCATTAAATTTAGTCGACTCAATATATGTATTATCAATTCAATTTTTATCTTTTAATTTTTTTTATTTCTTTTAAAAGAAAAAGTGAAATAAACATTCAATTAAGATTTTTCTCATGACATAAAAACAAAGAAAGGAAGAAGTGTAGCATACAAGTGATGGAGTGCAAGCTGCAACTCCAAACCCTTTTAATTTTGCTACACATAGGGTGCTGTATGAGCATGTGGACAAGGATGGAAAGCATGTGCATTGTGCCAACAATGGCCAAGACCTTCCTCTCTCTCTCTCTCTCTCTCTCTCTAACTTTTTCTTAAACTTTGTACAATAGGTTACAAACTGCTACTCCTGTGGCACATGGATTGGGAAAAAAAGGCCATGCTATTGTGCCTTCTTCACTTTCCCAACTCCAATTATGTTTGATGTCCCCCATAATATGAAGCAGTTCTTAAACCCCATACTCAATTTTTTTAGTGAATTTGTGGGCAGGCATCCCTCTCTCCCTTTGCTTGCTTTTCTAAATGACATTCCTACATTCATATTGGTTGTCTCTAATGAGGGGCCTCTTCATTATTCATCATGATTGTCCCCGTATTTTAAATCAATTATACTCATATAACATAATTTTTTTCCACACACACACAGAAATTCATTGAGAAAAATATAGTAAAAAAATGTTTTTCTTTTTCATCAATATAAGTTGATCTTTGATCAACATTAACTGTTTTGAAGATTTCTAATTTTTTTTCTTTGTAATTAGATTGGTGATCAAATAAATTTATCAATTTTTCAATAAAATTGAATGATTCAATCTATTTTTCAAAACCATGATTATACTTATGTAATATCACTTTCCCTTATCATTTTGTTGATCAGGTTAATTGTAAAACAATAAATTAAGAGAATAGATGATTTTGTTGCCCCTGTTCCTGTTTTTTGCGCTTTTGTAGCTGAAAAACTGCTAGATGATTTTCCTCATCATTTGGGATGGTCAATGATGGTCATAGTTGTCGTTTTCACACTGTTTGTAAGTTTTTTCCTAGATTGGCATCATTATTGAAAGTAATATGTTTCATTGCACATTTTATTTGTATTACACTTGCATTTTCTCATTGAATATATTGAACTGCCAATATAGTCTATAATTTGCAATAGGTTGCTTAAAAGATGGTAGAAAGAGGAAGAGGCGAACAAGGTGGACGTGGGTCTAGAGGTGCTAACCAGGCTACAACTAATGTAGGGACTCCACAGTTATGTATGCAGCCACACCATGAGGAGAGCCAAGCAGAACCTGCCACACCAACTTCAAGGCGTCCAATCAGTAGTGCAGGTAATCAAATGAAATATTTTACACCTGTTAATTAAGATTTACTATTTTGTGATTGATACCTTATTGTTATGTGAATCACAGCTTCTTGTAGTGTAGCTAAGAATGTAAGGGGATCATACAAATGTATTACAGTAGATTCAAAGACCAAAAATGGACAAAAAATCCAAATTGAAATTCCTGATGATATTCTTCGAATTGAGGAATCAACGGTGACATTTTAAAATGCTTTATTATCAAAGATATTTTGATGTCTGACAGGGGTTGTTTACCGAACATTGTAACTTATAACTCATTGATCCATGGATGGTGTAAGATCAAAAACATCAGCAAGGCAATGTATCTCTTGTATGAAATGGTTAATAAATGATTCATTACAAATGTTATCACGTAGACCACTCTTATAGGTGGGTTTTGCCAAGTGGGTAGACCACTAGCTGCTAAAGAACTATTTTAAATATGCATACATATGGCCAAGATCCCAGTCTCCAGACTTGTGCCATTATATTAGATGGACTATTCAAGTGCATACTTCATTATGAGGCAATGTCATTGTTTGGGGCAATAGAGAAGATGAATTTGGATCTTGATATTGTGATTTAGAATTATTATTTTTTGATGGAATATGCAATGCTGGAAAACTGAATGTTGCCTGGAGTTTTTTTTCTTGTTTGCTTGATAAAGGGTTGCAACTTACTTGTCATACATATAACATAATGATTAAAGGTTCACCATGCATAACATATCTCTTGTGTTTTGCTCTCCTTTATAGTTAGAAATTATTTAAAAGTATATATAATAATTGTTATTATTTAATTAGCTTGTACTTTGTATTACTTGCTAATTATTAATTTGTTTTCATGTGTTGTAAATAGGGACAAATTTCAGTTCTGCCAGTGGGGAGTGCTATACCAAATTCTACAACGAATGCAACACCAGCAACTTTAAGAGAACCATAGACTTGATGCTTTTTATTTTGTTGATATTTTATTATTTGTATTTTAATTTTCTGTTAATGGAGATTATTTTAATATATATCGTTTTATCAAAACTTTTTATTTCGATTGATATCATAGTGTAGGTTTTATTTTTAAAGAAAATCAAATGGTTAAAAAAAATAATACAAAAGATTTAGTGAGAATTAGTTTTGTCATTGAATCCCTATTTACATAAAACTTTTAGTGACAACTAATGTTAGTTGTCATTGAAAATACTTTTAGTGACAACTTTTATTGTCACTAAAAATAAATAATGTGTGTTATATATAGTTCAAACATTTTTAGTGACGACTTTTTATTGTCACTAAAAACATACTTTCAGTGACAATGTATGTAAGTGGTCACTAAAAACACTTTTAGTGACGATATAAGTCGTCACTAAAACTCATTACGTCAAGACTTTCAGTGGCGATTTTTACAAATCGTCACTAAAAATATTTTTAGTGACGACTTTTATCGTCACTAAAACTCATTATGTTCAAAGCTTTCAATGACGACTTTTATAAATCGTCACTAAAACTCCTTTTCAGTGACAACCTATATCGTCACTAAAGGATTAGATTCATGAAACCTTTAGTGACGACCACAAAATTCGTCACTAAAGATACATTTAGTGACGACTGAAGTGGTCACAAAAGACCTTCATAATCTCACTTTGTAATCTTTTTGTGACAACTTTTGCCTTTTAGTGACGAGTTTTATAGGTTTCAGTGACAATGTTAGTTGTCATTGAAAGTGTAGCTTTAGTGACGACTTCAAAAATCGTCACAAAAAACCTTTAGCGACAACGCTTTTAGCAGCCAAGGAGTGACGACTAAAAGTCGTCACAAAATGTCTTTTGTGACGACTTTTAAGGTTTTTGTGACGACTTTAGTCCACAAAAACTCTTTTTTCTTGTAGTGTATTATTTTGGAAAAATTTAGATACACTAAGTAAATTTTTGGTTATTGAAGGTACATGAAGGATGCTAGAGAGGGTAAGAGAGGTGTTTGGCACAAAAGGTGAGGTTAAGAAGGAGTAGCCAACTTGAGAAATTGATAAGCCTATTTCTGGTGTTGTTATCATAGCAGTCATGTGATTTTGTTTGGGTCCCGCAGGGTTATAGTTTGAGGCAGTTTGGAAGTTAGGGTCATATCGATGAAAGCAAGTCAATGCTTGATGATCTTGTTTACCACATAAGCAGATTGTGAATTTCTTCCAGCAGTAAAATTTTGAAAAATCTTCCTTCGCCTCTTCTTCCATAGCTATTCCCATTTCTTTGTCCTCTGCTTCTGTAGTTGCTATATCTTCCCAAATGTTGGTTTCTTGAGGCAAATCCATTTGGGGAGTTTGAATGTGCAACATTTACAAACAATATTTATGTCTTTATAAACTTCTCATATCGACTTCTCGAAGTTACTGAAGTAACAAATGAAAAATACTCTTCAGGCAAACCCTTGTAGTATTGCATCATGTGGCAGCCTATGCTGATTAGTGAGTCAATTGCATTCTTGATCTTCAACAAATATTTACTTACACTCATAGCCCTTTTCTTGGTGTTACGTAACTGCATCTTGAACTGATTCGCTTTGGCACAAGTCTGGGCATTAAAGAATGCTTCAATTCATATCCAGGTTTGCCTAGCTATTTCACACCCTACATTCTTGGTGAGCATAGCCTCAAACATAGACAAAAGAAACAAAGACAGTATTAACTAGTCCTGGGCGTCTCAACTGGTAAATTCTTTGTTGTAAATACTGGCTATAGCATCACTCTCAGATTCAAATTTTGCTGGAATCGTTTTGGGATCAAGAAACTTTTGTAGTTGATAACCTCTAATGGCAGCCACTATCTATTGTTTCCAAAGGAGGTAGTTTTTCTCATCAGGTTTTATGGATAACGGATGAGAAAAAGAGACCAATTCTGGTTTGGAATTGGTGGTGTTATTTGTAATAAACTGGAGGCTAAGCCATTCTCCATGGTAGGCTCTGATACTATAAAGAGAATCAAGAATAGAGAAATTAGAGAGAGGGAGAGAGAAAGAATGAACAAAAGCTTTGTATTTCCATCTAAGTCTATTTCCATACAATCAATTGTTTACACAGGCTGATATATATACAACTCTTAATGTTTAACTACCGTAACAATATGATCACGTGAGGAGGAGGGTGTTTGTCTTAAACCATTTCATATACAAGTGAAATTTTCAACAAAAAAATAAAGAAATTCAGATTTCAACAGGCAAGTTGAGTTTAAGAAATTCAAACATGATTAAATATGATCTAACCGATATGTCGATGAAACAATTTTATACTTTTAATAGGGGTGTGCATAACTCAAAAACTCATGCTAAACTCACCTGAATTTGATAGAAATTCATTTTAAAATGAATCAAATCAGATTGATGATTTTATACAAATAATTTTTTTAAAAAAATTTAAATTTAAACTAGTAAATCGGATTTAGAAAATTCAGCATGACTGTTGTTAGTTCAGATTAAATTTGTAGTTCAGTTCAATTAAATCTAATCGATACTCTGAACATGCTCCCCCCACACAAAAGTAACACTTCGAAAGAGTAAGCAATTGTAACTTTTTTTTCCAAATGGAGCCCGTCGATGGGGTTCTTTGCAGATGGCAGTTGTGTATAGCATGCTTATAGAGTCATCAAATGTCGAACTGAACTTGTGAAGAAAAATGAATAAAACAAACTTATATACAGTCATCAATCTTTTTTTTTCTGGTGACTTATATATACACCAATTCAACTTGCAAAGGCTTCTTTTTTGGAGATTACATGAAACGGGAGGCTTTTATTTTTCATATGCGTTTGTTAAAACTTTAAACCTTGTAAAGGTTGAAAAAGTAATTACCTAACTTGTTACTCACGTTTGAATTGATTTCCCAAAGAAGGTTAAAAAGGTGCAATTTTTTTTTTTAAAAATCCTATCTTGTCATGTGTAATTCTTAAGTAAGAAATATGTCATGAATACCACAAAGATAGAAAAGTCAAAAGAGGGCCTTTTTTGTTTTATTAATTTTTTTAAATAGTTTTGCGAAATAATTTTCAAATATTGTTTTAAAGAATAGAAAAGGAATCATAACGGGAGGAAGTTACAAAAATTAATTATAGACAACAAGTGTTTTCAACTTTTTTCTTTTTAACTATTAATCCTATTAAAGTCACTCTTAATTTCTTATAATGGCGGTGGTCATTCATGGCTAATGTATTTACAAAACTTCTCTTTAAATGACTACATACTATGAAAATGTCTCATTAAATTAAACCTCAAAGAAAAATCTCATAAAATAAAAACTTAGGGAATAAAAATTAATAGCATAGGTAAGTTACTTCCCCTCAAAACATCATCTTAAAATTTCTTTAAAATAACTTGTTCCAATTCTAACTCATATGCCTCTCGAAAACTTTGATGAAGTCAATTTATTAATCAATGTCATACTTCACAACTTGCTCCATAAATAAAGAGTATCTTTGGAAAGCTCGACAAAGTTACAGCGATTGTGTATTTCACAAATCACTAGAGGAGCACCAAGATACAGTAGCTTCACCTCACCTCATTTAAAGACATAACATGTCTACAAATGAATTTCATGTTGATTAAAAACTAGACATTACTAGTAAGATGACTGTAAAGTTATGTCTGGTTTAATGCAATTTACAACTTACAAAAATTCTCTTGTTGCACTAATATGACACTTTAGTAGCAGAAATTTCATGCTTTTTAGAACGATAAAATTATGTAGTTATGTCATGTAATAACCATATATGGAACTTAAGAGATACAAGTAAACCAAAATTTTCATCAAATAAGATTTTGCTCATGCTTTCCAATGAAATTTAAGACAATTATCTTTCCAAAATTCATTCGGGCTATATATGCTATCTCTCTTTTATGTTTTATTACAAACTTGCGAGAAGCTCTTAATAGTTTTTTTTTTCTGAACTTTCGTTTTTAAAAAAAGGAAATACTGGGACCTTTCGGGATTTGATGATGTCCAATTTAAAAAAGTCCACATAGGCGCGCCAGCCTAGCTTGAAGAAGTGTATAGGTCAGGTTAAAAATAAAGAAACTAAATAGACTATAAATTTTCTCATTTGAAAAGCTATTTTCATATGGAAATCCAACAAGATTTTCCGAGGGCAATGCACCAAAGTTTCTTTGGAGGAATCAATATCGGTTTGACAATGTAATTAAAGTGTCAATAGGATCAATTAGACCTTGATTGTGTTCCAAGGAATTGAAGAATCTTGGAAAGTATTGGCAAATGGAAAAATATATGTAAGAGAAATTTTTATATATTGTAACATCAAAGAATCAATTTCGCCGTCAACCCATATTTCCATTCAAATTATTCTGTAGAAACTTTAGGTAATTATCCATGACAGAAAATTCAAAGTTCAAATTTTAAAGGATATTTGTTTTCAATATTGCAATTTACGGGAATCTCTTGCTGTATGCGAACTTTATTTGAGTTGGAAATTGATTGCCACTTCCTTTAATGGATGTGCCCATTTCTTATATCTTTATTTAATTTAATTTTTTAGAGGATAAGTGCGCCTTTAGCGACGAGCTCTCAAAGAACCCACCCCTAGCACAACTAAATCTTCATCATCGGCCTTCTATCTTTCTACAAAAATTGTTAAAGGTTTAATTAAATTAAATAGCGCTAATATAAAAAATAAAGCCCAACATCGGGGTTATATTTCTCTTCAGATGAGTATACTAATTTCTTATGAACTTAAAAATCTACAAATAAAAAATTTAAGCACCCTAGGTCATTTCCCTAATATATGATATTTTGTGTACATCTAAGTAAATAGTATATAATAACACAAAATAAGCACAAATTCTTAATTAAAAAAAAATACAGAAACCAGAAATATGAATAATAATAATTTTTAACTAATTTAAAGTCCACAAGTAAAAGGTATTAATAACCCTGATATGATTTGATTCTAAATTAATTTGTCTTATATGTTTTAGGACGTGTCATTTAATTTTTATATGGGTTGTTTAGTTACTACTTAAACACACACTTTTTTGTTTTGATTTTAATTAAAATAATTATGTAAATATTAAAATAATAAATAATTTCATTATTAAAAATATACTTTATATATGTATTGAACAATTAGAAATATGTTTTTTTTATTTTTTTTTTATAAATTGATATTTACAAATTGAAAAATATTAGTTTAATTGTAACAATAATATCATAGCATTATGAAAATATTCAAAATATAAAATAAACAGATTTTTAATAATAAAACTATTTATTTTTAAAATTTGAATGTAAAATATGACATATTAATTAAGTGATAGTGGAATAAGAAAAAAGTTTTGAATAACACTCTTTGACAATATATCACATTAAATAAATTACAATTTATCTTTAAAAAGTTTTATTCAAGCGAAAAAGAAGATTTTAAAATAAATATTTATTTTACATAATATAATTCGTTTATTTTGTTTTTAATTATTTTTTTATATCTTAAATGACAATATATATAATTGTTTATAGAAATAAAATCAATTCAACTAATTCTATTTAAAGCTTTTGATATAAGCAGTCAAAAGAACATTAGATTCCTTTAGCTACTAGCCTACGATTTTAAGTGGAAACTTACCAACTAAATGTGTTTTATAAGTTTGTAATACAAAGTGGGAAATAATTACATGCGTTGGCCATTTTCTTTTCTTAATATGACGGTTAAGAATATCTTTAAATTTTGCAAAACTAACTAATTCAATACTTTCCTTTCGTAGCGTGCAAGTAAAAATATTCATCCCTAAAATAATATACTTAAAACAAAAATGACAAATCCAACTAAAATAATGCCACTTAAAAATATCCTTTTTATAAATTATTGATTTGATTATATCTAAAATTTTGACAAAACAAACTTTTCGTGCGAGATCACTTCAATTCAGATACTAGTCATATATTCAATTTATAAATATATAAAAAAATTAATTTTATATTATATAATAAATATTATAATCTCAATCAATAGCAAAACTTGGTTAACATTTAAATACATGAATCTCGGAATTTATTTTTAAAATTGTTTAAATTTTTAGTTTTTTTTCAAATTTTTAATATTTAAAAAATGCATTTATTTTGTAAAAATAAAAATTTAATTTTTAATCTTTTTTTTATAAATTAAACTGACATAAATGAACTTTATACTTTATTTTTAATATGAGACCACCAATAATTCTGAGGTTCTTTTAAATTTTTACAAAAAATCTATTTTAATTATTTTAAAAAATATTGTTTTCCTTAAATTTTATTAAATATATTTTCAAACATATATTTTATTTTCAATAATCTCGTTTGCATATATTTTACTTCTCCGTTTTCCTTTTGGGGCCGAACTCTTTCGGCTTTACTTAACTTGAATAGTAAGAAATTGGGGCCCACTTCTGACGTGGGTCCACCCATTTCTTCGGCATTTCCACGAAGCCTGGGGTTTCGACGTCCTTCCTTGCGCAAAATGTCAGCAACCAACTAATAATAACCTTCATGGAGAGAGAGAGAGAGAAACATTAACAATTTGCTTTGATGCGACATGAATGTGGCGGTGGAAAGCCTGAAAGCCATCCCACCTCTATGTAAAAATTGTGTACGTAGCGTTTCAGACATAAATAACACCAGGGTACTGCAGTTCCTACATCCACGTACAACTTCCCTAGCATTCAGCAAGTCCTCTTTAACTACTGAAAGTGTTGTATTCATACTTCATAAAGCTTTGATTAGCATGCAAAGTTCTTTCAGACTCCAATGCAGCCAAGAACCTTAGCAAACCAAACCAAAGATGGCATTCTGCTTTTGTCAGCATCTACTGTTCCAGAGCCTTCCTGTCCCACTTCAAATTTCCTACCATGAAGAAACTCGAGTTGTCACCTTCCTCCTCGTTCACCGTCATTCATTTGAACCTGGATCATTCTTCCTTCAATGTTAACCTATGAAGCACAAACACGAATACAGACACAGATTCGAGACACGACACGGACACATGACACATAAATTTTAAAAATATATAGAATACGATACGTTGAAAATATGTAAATTAAAAACCAAAAATTATATATATAGAACTAGAAAACAATAATATTTACAACTCAATTCACAATTTAATCCCAAAAAAAATATTAAAAATTTACAATACAATCAACATTCATTTTTTTTCAATATATTTTTCATCAGTACTATTATTTTTGTTCCCTTCGTTTGTCAAAAGAACTTTTTAATTCTAGATTATATAAAAATAGATTTGCAACTGATAAAACTCTAACATCAACAATAAAAAGAAATATCAAAGAATACAAAAATTATATGTACATACAGCAATAATAAAGAATAAAAGCAAGAGAGAAACTCCAGAAAGAATTATATGTGCATTATTATAATTCAACTCTCTCACTATAGACAAAAACTATCTCAGTCCTTTGCCACTATGTTTATGTAAGACATTAAGAGACAACACAAAATTCAAATAAATTTGGCTTCCTTTTCCTCCATAGAAAAGCTTGAACCCCAAAAGCAAACTTTCGAATAGGTATATATGCTTGTATAAAAACAAACTTTGAAGACTTGTTAAAAAGGAATATGCACATGGCAACATGCACAAACAAATCCAATAAGAGAAAATAGAAGAACTTACTCTCAATGGTGAACAAAAACAAACAATAGAGATGAGATGACCGGGATGCAAGCTACGATGTACGATAGGGACCCAACTTCAATGGAAGACATTTTGCGATGACTGGGATACAAATTGCAATCGTCGGTGTTGAGTTTGAACTTCAAATAAAAATCTAAAGGGGATGGAAGATTTGTGCCTAAAATGTCCAAAATAAGTGTCGAATATGTTCACAAAGGTGTCTAACACGAGTCTTTTTTTATTTCTTCTAAATAGTTGGATATGGGACACGCGTCGGACACGTGTCCCAAGAGTGTCCAAGGAGTATCGGTGTCTGTAGAGTATCTGACATATTGACACGCCCTAAAACGGAGTGTTCATGCTTCATATGTGTTAATCAAACTACTCTTGCCCATCTTGTCAAGGAGAAGAATTTAGAGAACCTGAAAAATCTTGGCGAGGTTCAAGAGGTAGACTCTGCTCTTGAAAGCAACGCTGATTATGGAATCAAAGTTGACTATGATGCTGACTTCACACACCGACGTCAAGTGTTTGGTTCCAACACTTACCCCAAACCACCTTCCAAAGGCTGCTTCCATTTCATGGTGGAAGCATTCAAGGACCCCACCAATCTCATCCTTATGGCTTGTGTTGCTCTGTCTCTTGGCTTCGGCATAAAGGAAAATGGATTCAAGAAGGGTTGGTATGATGGTGGAAACATCTTTGTTGCTGTGTTTATCGTAATTTTTGTATCTTCTACAAGAAATTTCAGAAAAAAAAACAGACAGTTCAACAAGTTATCTCAAGTTAGCATCGACATTCAAATTGGTGTCGTAAGGAGTGGTCGACGCCAACAGATTTTGATATATGAAATCACAGTGGGTGACATCATTTGCTTGAAGATTGAAGATCAAGTTCCTGCTAATGGTTTATTCTTAGAAGGCCATTCTATACAATTTGATGAGGCAACCATGATAGGAGAGAGTTAACACGTGGAGATTAACAGCAAAATGCACCCTTTCTTGTTCTCTGGGACAAAGGTCGTTGATAGGTATGTGAAAATGCTTGTTACTTCTGTTGGGATGAACACGACATGGTGGTAGAGAAATAGTTTGAAAAAAGTGTGTGTAAAAGTATTTAAGTCCTACATTGAATAATTATAAAGGATTTTTAGCCTTTATAAGATAATTTTCACACCACAATATTAAATAGAAATATAGAGGAGGGAAAAATGTAAATAAATAAATAAAAATATATATTTAAATGCACTTAGCCTTTATAATTTTCACACCACATATTAGAGAAATGGTTGCTAAGATGTATCTAACTTAAAAATTTAAAATGAAATATCTTGGAGAAGTGGATACGATATTAGGAATCAAAGTTAAAAGGTATAGTAGGGGTTTTGTCTTAAGTTAAGTTCTAAACAAGTTCCAACACTTGAACATCAAGGAGGCAAATACACCCTATGATCGTTCACAAAATTTGAAAGAAAACAATAATAGGTCAGTTGCTTAAGTTGAATATGCTAGTGCCTTTAGTAGTTTAACGTATGCTATGCATTGTATAAGACCAGGCATTTCTTTTGTTGTTTGCAAACTTTCTAGGTATACTAGCAATTCAAGTCTTGAACATTGGAAAGGGATTGCAAGAGTTATAGGATACCTAAAAAAGACAATAAATTTAGGATTGTTCTATAACCATTATCGAGCGGTATTAGAAGGATATACAGATGCAAATTGGGTAACTAGTGCAAGTGACAATAAATCAACTTTAGGTTGGATTTTTACTCTTGCAAGAGGAGCAGTTTCTTAGGCTTCTAAGAAACAAACTTGTATAAATCATTCCACAATGGAATCCAATTTTGTTGCCATAGTTGCAGCATGTAGAGAGAGAAAGTAGTGGCTGAGAAACTTGTTATTAGAAATAAACTTGTGGCCATAGTCAATGCCAGCCATCTCTTTACACTATGATAGTGAAGCAAGTATGTCTAGAGCATTTAATAAGGTTTATAATGGTAAATCTAGACAAATAAGTCTAAGGTATGATTATGTTAGAAATTTAATTTATGAAGGAATAGTTACAATTCAATATATGAAAATGAACAATAACTTAGCAAATCATTTCACAAAAGGGCTCACTAGAGATCTGGGGATCAAAATATCTAAAGGAATGGGACTAAAACTCCTCAAATAGAGTTACAAGTAATGGAAACCCAACCTTTGGTTGGACCAAATCTAGTTTAAAAATTCAATAGGTAAAAACAAGTTATTGATAAGTGGCTATAGGCAGTAGAGAATATTTAGCCATTCCAAGTTTAGTGCTTATATATATTAAATATTTCAGGCTGAGTAATCTTAACGAATTCAGGAAACTATAGATTAAGGGTTAAAGGAAATCCACCTATGTGAACATAAGGAATGGTGCTGCTCTTAGCAAGAATTTTAGGTTAATTCTTGAACATGTTCATGAAAAGCTTAGGATGAAGCACATAACCATATAAGTGCTTAAAAAATATTTTATGTGAACCTTTTTAAAGTTATCTAAGACTCTGTGTGTGATATTTCCAATATTAACATAAAAATTGTGGTTCAATGCTTCATACAACCATAAATTTGTTAATACTTTGAGATATTTACACTAAGGATATGTTCAAGTCGAAAGATACCTATATCTATGCATAGTGTTATGAGTTAGATAAGACACTCAATTTTCAAACTAAGTGGGGGATTATTAGAGAAATAGTTTGAAAAGAGTGTGTGTGAAAGTATTTAAGTACCACATTGAATAATTATAAAGGATTTTAAGCCTTTGTAAGATAATTTTCACACCACATATTAAATAGAAATATGGAGGAAAGAAAAATGTAAATAAATAAAAATATATATATTTAAATGCACTTAGCACTTAGACTAAGACAGATCCAACGATTTTCTTTTAAATTCAAAATTTAAATTAAATTTTGAAGGTTATGACTTTTTTAAAAAGTCTTAACTTATAGAGAAAATTATAACTTTATAGAAGAGATGTGTCTGTACAGAATTTCATTATAAATAAGAGGTATGGCAGAGTGAAAAATCCAAAAAAATGCATTAATCCTCTGCCATTGTTTTCTCTAAAACTTCAAAATTATTCTTCATGAGAGATTCCAGAAGTTGCTATTTGTCAATCTCGGAGTACTTAGAATAACTCTTAGGAGTGATTTACCATATACCTTGCAGCAAACGTAGTGGGAGTAAATATCACTTTAAGGACAGTGTAATTACACACGTTTCTGAGTACAACTTCATCTTCAATCATTTCTATCTTCTAACACATGGGGCCAAATGGTGAGTTCCATAAGCAAAGAGACCAACGAGGAAACCCCATTACAAGCTAGGCTCAGTAAGCTCACATCAAAGGTAGAAGGGAGCTTGACTGCAAGACTCATCCATTGAATAGGGATAAAAGTTGTCCTTAGTGATTTGACGATGCTGAGTGAAAGGTCCATTGCTTGACAGATAAAGGTTAATTACTCTAGGGATAACAAGATAATTTTTTCCAAGAGTTTACATTGATGGGATGGTTTGGTGAGTTAAATTGCGCAAGCTGAGTTTAGAATGTCAAGGAATTAGTCAAACTAAATAGTGCATGCTAAGGGTGACAAATAGTTAAATTTGAATTGGTTTGGATTAGATTGAGTAAGTAATAATCCATTTAAATTTGTAAGTGGATCATTATTTGACCCATGATCCATCAATTAAAGGTTAATCCCAACTTAACCATCAACCCATTTGTTTTCAAACTATATTAATTTGATTTGTTTTAATTTTTTAATGAATAAATAAATAATTATAGCAATAGTGTTAAAAAGGTGAAGGTAAAATAATTAATTAATTCAACCATTAAATAAATTTTGGAACACTTTTTTTTTTAACTTACTGTTTTCAATGAAGTATTAGTACTTCAAAAATAAAGTTGTATAATATTTAATATGTATTTGACACCCATATCAAATATGATATAATATTTTAAATTGTACTTAAGTACTACATATTTGATCTTATTGCAATATCCTATCTATAGCAATATTTTTTAAAAAGTGAAGGTAAAATAATTAATTAATTTAACCATTAAATAAATTTTGTAATACTTCTTTTCAACTTACTTTTCCAATGAAGTATAAGTACTTAAAAAATAGAGTTGTATAATATTTAATATGTATTTGACACTCATACTATGCATATATGAGATGACATTTCAAATTGTACTTAAACACTATATATTTGGTCTTATCGCAATATCCTATTTGTGCCATGTCTCACATTTGTGCATCTTAGACTTCGATAAATATAGTTATCAAATGAAACCAATATTTTAAAAACAAAGTTGTATTTTATATCTATGCTTCTTAAATTTTGATAAATATAGTTATCAAGTAAAGCACCAATACTTCAAAAGATGTATTGTATTTGATAAATATTAGATATATATTATGTACGGCCCTACATTTTCAATTGTACTCAAACACTACATATTTTGTCTTGTCGTGGTATATATCGTATTTTGTCTAATATTCGTATTTCTCAAACCTCACCAAATGTGGTTTATAACATGATTTTGATTTTATATATTCTCTCTTATTTTTTATTTTCATCCAATATTATTTAGATTTTATTAAGTTGTCACATTATATTTCAAAGTCATAAAATAATCTTAAGACGAGAGAGGGTGTGGATGATTAAAGACTAATAAAGTCAAGAGTAAATTAATACTTAACCATTGAATTGATATATTAAAACCCATACTTAAATAGTTTATTAATGACCTAACTTATTTCAACCATTAATCTGAATAGTTAAATTTAGTTGGATCATAACATAATTGAGTTAAGGTAATTAAATGGTTACGACCTCCTAATTGTAACCTCTAGTGCAAGCCCCATTAATCTCCATAATGTAAAACTAGTTAAAGAAGAGTTGAATAGTGTCACGCCCCTAATTTAAGGGCACGTGAAACACATATTTTACAAACATATATTTGCCATAACATACATAATACAGCCCTTTATCATTGAAAACAGTTACATATAAGTATTTCCATGTATACATAATATACAAATCAAATCTATAAATATTAAAGTAATAGCAGAAGTAAGAATCTTGTCTGTACTGTTTAGAGCATACTTTAGAATATAAGTACAAAATTATTTAAACACTGTGAGCCTTGAAAGCAACATAGGCTCACCCAAAGAGTGTAACACTTAGTAGATCACGTAGTAACAAGACTAAATTCTAAATCCTTATATAAAAAAAGTATATAAATATCGTGTAGTGATTTTGCAACTCAGTAAGTAAATAATACCTTCTATAACCTCTTAGGTCAGCATATGGATGTACTCATATATTAAAGTTTATCACATAGAAAATTATAGTTTAGAAGTACATCCACATGAGACCTACATTTCAAATATTCTTAATTTAAACTTCATTCAGATATCCAAAACCATATGTAATATGGTATGATCATTAATTAAATATTGTTAAATATCAAAATATTTTTATGAAACAATTAGGAGGATCTCATATCAGAACCACCATATCTGAGTTTAAGCCTTCTTCTTTACTTTGTCAGTGTAAGATTTGTCTAAACTTAGCATCCCAACTAAAGTTTGCCCTACTACCATTCAAGAAGACATGCAAATGGACTCTAATATGGGTATTTCTCAAGAACACAGCAAGGGAGGGCAAATTACATATCATATAGTTGGTATCTCACCCAGATAAGAGGCATCATCCTCTCTTTTACATATCATATCCTGTATATTGGCCGTCACACAAGGTTAGCACCACCCCTGTGTAATATCATGTATTTTTTTAAGTAATTATTTTTTTATTATAAACAAGTATTATTTTTAAATGATTATATTTCACTAAAAGAAAATATACTTTTAATTAAAATGATTTTTTTTGTTTAAAATAATTATATTTGCCTCTAATAAATTTTTGTTTTATTTTTAGAAATTTTCTTTCTTTTAATATATATGAAGATATTTTATATTGTGATTTGTTTTATTAAAATTTTATCAAGAAAAGTCATGATTTGATATTGCAACTAAAGTTTTGTAAGAATAAAAATTTTGAGAAATTTTTGGGATGTTTTAGGATGAAAAACAATATTTATATGTATATATCAAAGAATAAATTATCAAATATTTAATTATTAAATAAAAAAGAAAGAAAGCAGAAGCAGAAGCTGTAGGCTCAAGCATTCCCTCCCCTCTATTATTTTTTCTTCTCTATACCTTTTTTCTCTTAAATCAAACTTCTCTCTAAGATATCTCCCAATATATACATCCATTTGAAATATTGGAGGTACTGTTGGATTCGTGGCGACGAGAGCTTCAAAATCTACTGATTAATTTTGACAGAAACGATGAACAGTAGAAGTGAGGTAAAGTTTAGGGTTTCAAAAAATTTTGGTATTTTTTGGTGAATCGAGGCAACTCGTGGCGCTCAAATATTATTGAATTTTCAAAACGATTCTTACTTCCGCCAAACAATCTGTTTCTTGGCTTAAGGAAATGCATCATCCCAATGGTGTACAATGTTCTAACCAAAAAATTTAATATCATGATCTCCCATAACATATGATGCTTATACTATGAACACATAAAAGTATGTGAATATTTATGTATAATGGCATCTCAAATAATATTTAATGATGGCAACCCTAATGGATATTGAAATAATAAATAATGGTACAAGATTATAAAGTTATATGTAATGAAATGAAGTATGACTATCAAATTGAAATTCCTTTATTTAAGTAGGCACATGGATATGTATACGTACACTTTAAAAATATAAATGAGTCAAAACAAAATGAATGAATGAAAGAAAGTGATATGACTAAGTGTGATGATTATTAAATTTGATATTCTATTATGGTAAAGTATCCACTGTGGATATAATGATTATAATGATGTGATCACAATGAGTTATCATTAAATACTGAGTAAAACGATAATTTTTTTAAAAACATGAAAACAATAAAATAAAAAAAACTAATAATAATTACATTAGATTCTTTTTTTGGAAACACTATCAGCTAGCGGTAGAGATGGCTAGCTTTGGTGCACTTTGTAACCCTAGCTAGCAAGGGAGTTACTAGCCACTTGTGCGAAATGGCACATGAAGATTGAATTATGAATAAGTATGGAGTTGAGGTATGTCTCCTCTAGTAGCCAATAGCATTTGGCCTAGTTACTTATGATGAGAATATGGTGATTTACCCGTCTTATTAGTGTATGCTTAGGACAGTCATCATATAGAAAGGTTAGGGTGTTGAGAGGAACTCCTCCCAATCTTATGATATGAATGATGAAAATATGGTAATTTACCCGTTCCATTGCTGTGTGCTTGAGAAATACTCATATTAGAGTCCCCTTTCGCGTGTCCTCTTGGGCGATGGTGGGGCAAACCTCAGTTAGGATACTGAGTTCAGGCAAATCCTACACCGGCAAAGTACGGAAGGGAGTTTGAACTATGACAAAACATGTATGTAATGATTTACCCACCCTTACTGTGTGCTTGGGTAATGTATTGATTTTTCCTTACCAGGTTGTGTGCTTAGGTATGTTGAAATGGTTCTAGATTGGAATCCTCTAAACTAAATAAAATACACTAAATAATAATAATAATAATAATAATAATAATAATAATAGTATTATACTCTTGAATTTATATAGCTTGAGTATTAAATACATATCTATATGTACACAAATAACATAGGATATTTTTATATGGCATAGGAGCATAATAGTATAGTGGCATAATTTTAAGAAAGATGATTAAGTGGATCTAGCCCATTTGTTACAGTGTGTGCAAAGGTTTACACGTAGAAATGTCCAATTGTCTACTTAAAGGAGGAACAATGAAAGAAAGTGACTGAGAAAAGTTAAGGGGTCCCTTAGAGTCCTATATGTATATGATGATAAAACTAGATAAGGAAAAGTAAGAGATTGGGTTAAATTAAGGTAAATGAATGATCAAAAGTATTAATTTGAAGTTTAAAAATAAAGATAATATTCATAACCTATTTCTAATGAGAATAAGTAAACAAAACTAGCAAAAATACCTCAAAATATTCATAACTTAAACAATATAAGCTAAATCATAACCTAATAAGTAAGATAAATTTTCTACATGTTATAATTGTGTTACTTACTCGCTGAATTGCAAGCCTCATCCCTTTTTTTATATATATTTTTTCAGTTAGTATCAGAGAAGCACAGTAGAAGTGTGGAGGGTTATATTATCTCTGGTGAGCCAAATTGTTCTTGGGCCTTATTCTTTTATTCTATGGTATCTAGTAATATTCTAGAGTATGCTCCATTACCACAAGCAGGATCATCATTTTCAATGCATGAGAAAAAATGTATAATGTATATGTATAATAATGAATGAAAAATGTAATCGATATGGTTTTGAAGCTAGATTTTTATTTATGTTTTATATGTGCTTAAAGTTTTAAAGAGTGATTATGTGATCACATGTTAAACCAGACTGATTATTGAGTTTCAGATTCAAAATGCGACAGTTAGGCTTACGGAGTAGGAAGAAATCCTCATTTCGTGTCGGTCTTGTGCTCGGATAAAATTCAGGACATGATACCTTGCTATTTGAGGTGTCAAGATGAACTAGCGCTAACATCACCTACTGTTAGTAAATAGTATTTTCAATAGTATTCTTCCACAGAAATCATTATTTGCACATATGCCATATCTTTCAAAATAGAAGCTTCAGTATAATTTAGAATTTTCAGTTTTAGTACAATTCTTCTGTCATAAACTTTCTAATTAGGGTTATCACATATTCGTGTCTTTTTCCAAGACAACTTTATAGTTTTACAGATCAATGCCACGTGCAAAAAATATTCACTTTACCAAATGATGATAATTACATTTAAAACCACATATTCAATGAGTTTCAAAATCTATTTGTAAAACCATACTCTTCTTGAACTATATGCTAATTAGTAAGCAAAGCAAATATTTTAACACATTTCAAAGACTTCTGACAGCATAAATAACTTGTAAACAAAACTAATTATACATTTTAAATTCAAGAAGAGTATAGGGTAAGTCATAGGAAGAATTATCTACTCACAAAACTAAGGTTTCAAGTTGGATATCTCCAAAATATATTTTTTCAAACCAAATATGATCAAATGGACCTAAAAAACGAGTCCAGAGAAACCTAGGAAATGAATCTGAAATCGCGAAATTTGGCCTCTGGGAGTTTGGTTAAAAATGATCAATTGATAGGTACTATTTACGGTCGGAAATACTATTCACACCACTGGAATCACTATTAATGCTGGTCGGATTTACTATTCACGACATACAAAAAGTTGTCAGATGGTTAAGAAATTTCATATCCTAAGGTTTTTTCATATCCTAAATCTATCTATAGTGTTAGATTTTTAATTTTAGAACTATATGTAGGAGTTTTAGAACTTACATTCCTAGGGTTTCTCCTCTATTTTTCTATGAATTTCCAGCCAAAACTCCAGAAACCAATCAATAGATTTGTAGTTCTCGTTGTTCTGAATTCGTAGGGGTTGTAGTGTCGAAATCTGAGGTTTGAAAGAGTTAAAAATCTAGAGAGAAGCTTTAGGGTTTTCTACAGAGAGAAAGTGAGCTTTTGGGGGAGAAAGTATGAAATTTCCACGTCTCCCTTCTACAAATTGCTTAATCATGTCAGGGTGACCATTCTGCAAAAATTTAATTTTTTAGGGAGGTCCTTGTAAATTTTTGTTATTTACATTTTGACCCCTAAACTTTTAAAAAATTACATTTTTTCCCAAAACTTAAATCCTCATATAAACTTCATAATTCTTCAAACAATTTGATAAATAAACACATTTCCAACGATACTCATCTCCATTTTTCTTAATCCTCACTTGCATTCATAATTTTTCTTTACTTAAGGGTTTTTCATTTATTTAGGGTTTATTTATTTATTTTAGGGCTATTACATTCTTTTCCCTTAAAGAAATTCTATCATCGAATTTCATCTCCATATTTGTAAATAAATACTAACCTTATCATTCAAAAAGATGTGGGTATCTGGGGCGTATATCATTCTCTCTTTCCTAAATAGCGTCCTCTGAATAAGGTTTCAGCCACATCACTTTCACCATGGGTATTTCTTTTGAACGTAATTTCTTCACTTGTCTATCTACTATTGCCACTAGTTTTTCCTCATATGACAAATCTTTGTCTAACTGAATCTCCTGACATTGAATAACATGTGTTGGGTCTGGTAGATACTTTCGTAGCATAGACACGTGAAATACTAGATAGACATTACTCAATTCAGGTAACAAAGCCAAACGATAAGCTACTGGTCCAATCTTATCAAGAATTTCAAATGGACCTATATACTGTAAACTTAACTTCCCTATTTTCCCAAATCTTACTACTCTTTTCATAGGAGATATTTTCAAGAAGACATGTTCACATATGGCAAATTTCAATGGTCAACGTCTATTATCAACATAAGTTTTCTGACTACTCTGAGCTACTAATAACATTTTCTTAATTAACTTTACCTTTTCAAGTGCATCTTGTACCAAATCAAGCCCTAAAATCTTAGCTTCGACCATCTTAAATCATCCGATCAGAGAACAACAACGTCTACCATATAATGCCTAAAAAAATCTTTGTATACTGACTTGGTAGCTATTGTTATAAGCAAATTTAGGTAGGGACAAGAATCTATCCCAACTATCTTGAAAATCAAGCACACATGCCCAAAGCATGTCTTCCAATATTTGGATGGTCATACTGATCAGTTTGAAAATGGAAAGCAGTACTGAGATTTAACTTCGTGTCCAAAGCTTCTTGGAAGGCTTTCCAAAAACAAGCTGTGAACTGTGGTCCTCAATCAGAAATAATCGATATCGGTACTCCATGAGGTCTCACTATCTCATTCAAATACAGATTTGCATATTGAGTTACGTTATATGTAGTTTTCACTGGTAGAAAATGTGTTAATTTAGTCAATCTATCAATGATCACCCATATTGAAGCAAATCCTTTTGGTGTTTGTGATAGCCTTGTAACAAAATCCATAGTTATTCTCTCCTATTTCCATTCAAATATTTCTATTTATCGATGTAACCTTGTAGGCCTTAGATGTTCTGCCTTTATTTGTTGACATGTTAAACACTGAGAAACATAATCAGCTATATCTTTCTTCATACCATCCCACCAATAAATTTCTTTTAAATCTTGATACATTTTAGTTGATCCAGGATGAATGGTATATGTAGATTGATGGGCTTCTCCTAGAATCTCTTTCTTGAGTTCTTCTTTATTAGGTACACACAACCGCTTGCCCAATCTCAAAATTCCTTTATAGTCTACAGTAAATTCAACATAATTTCCATTCTTCACCTCTTCAATTTTCTTGCATAAATAGACATCCTCTGCCTGTGACTTTTTCACCTTCTCAACTAAAGATGATCGAAACTGTATATGGGCCAATAGTATTCTAAACTCCTTTACTTCCAATACTATCCCATGACTTTCCAACTTATGCATTTCTTTAATCAACGACCTCCTTACCATTGTGATATGAGCCAAACTACTCATTGACTTCCTACTTAATACATCAGCTTTAAGTAATTCCATCCATCGTCTTTGTCTCAAGTTAAGATCTTTTTGTTGAAAAATATATTTGAGACTTTTATGATCTATATAGATTTCACATTTCTCACCATACAGATAATGTATCCAAATTTTGAGAGCAAAAATCACTATTGTCATTTCTAAATCATGAGTCGAATAATTTTACTCATGTGGTTTAAGCTGTCTAAATGTATATGTAATGACTCAACTATGTTGAATCAACACACACTCTAATCCAATTCTTGATGCATCACAGTATAACGTGTATCCTCTGGTACGTGAGGGAATAGACAATACTGGTGTCATAGTCAAATATTCTTTAAGTTTTTGAAAACTTGTCTCACATTCATTTGACCAGTCAAACTTTATTCACTTCCTTGTCAATCTCGTCAAATAAGCAATAATTTTTGAAAAATCTTTAACGAATTTACAATAATAACCTGCAAAACCAAGAAAACTACGTATGTCTATAATTGTGGTAGGGTGTGGCCATTACTGCACTACTTCTGCCTTTTTAGGATAAACTTGAATACCATCCTTGGTAACCACATGCCCTAAAAAAGTAACACTACTAAGTCAAAATTCATATTTTGAAAACTTAGCATATAGCTGGTGTTCTCTTAGGGTTTACAAAGCTATCTTTAAATGTTGCTCATACTCTTCTGAACTCATTGATATACCAGGATATCATCTATGAATACGATAACAAATTGATCCAAAAAATGTTTGAATACTCTATTCATCAAATGCATGAATACAGCTGGGGCATTTGTTAAACCAAATGGCATTACTAAGAACTCATAGTATCCATACCGAGTCCTAAAAGCAGTTTTCAGAATGTCCTCCTCCCTTATTCTCAATTGATGATATCCAAATCTCAAATTAATTTTTGAAAAATATTGAGCACCCTGTGGCTAGTCAAACAAATCATCTATATGAGGTAATGGATACTTATCACGTACTGTCACCTCATTCAACTGTCTGTAATCTATGCATAGTTGTAGTGATCCATCTTTCTTTTTCATAAATAAGATTGTAGCACCCCAAGGAGAAGTATTAGGGCGTATAAATCCCTTATTTAATAAGTCTTGTAACTAATTTTTCAATTCTTTAAGTTCAATCGGTGCCATTCTATATAGAGGTATAGACATTGGTTGAGTTCCTGAAAGTAAATCAATGTCGAACTTAATTTTTCGTTCTAAGAGTAACCTTGGCAATTTCTCAAGAAACACATCAGGGAATTCTTTAATCAGTAGAACCTAATCTATATCTTTGACCATTGATAAATACCCTTGGCATTCTTTTTGTAATAGATTATGAGCTGTTAAAGTAGAGATTAAATTACTGGGTACCTCACTATAATCTCTTTGTATTAAGAAGGAAGATTCTCCAGGAATATTAAACTTAATCACCTTAAGGTGACAATCCAAAATGGTATGGCATGATGACAACCAACTCATTCCCAGTATCACATCAAAGTCTACTATGTCTAAAACTATCAAATCCACAATAGTCTCCTTATCTTCTATCGAAATCTCACACGATTTATACACATTATTTACTAGTAAGAATTATCCCAATAGAGTAGCAACTATTAAAGAACAATCTAAACTAGTAGGATCTCTACCTAATTTCTTAGCAAAACATGAAGATATATAAGAATAAGTAAAACCAGGATCAAACAATACATATGTTCTATAGGAACATATTGATAATGTACATGTCATCACTGTATTTGAGGCATGAGAATCTTATCGTGTCAAGGCAAAGACTTGGGCTTATTCTTGGCCTCGACTTCCTAATCCTCTACTAGTACCACCACTACTTACTTGACCTGAAGCTGTTCTAACTAGTCATGTTGGTACAGATGTAGGGGATGAAGCTGGATGTACTGATGCTTGACTCAAATTTTGTAATTGTGGACAATTCCTCATCATATGACCGACTTGTCCACACTTAAAACATGCACTAGTTTTTTTGCAACACTATCCAGTTTAGAGGCCTACCACAAATAAGATATAGTGGAATCAATCTTGAATCCTATAGATTAATGGGTCTCATATCTCTTTGAATCATTCTTTACTTATTAATATTGACTTATTTATAGCTGAAGCTACTAGATCCTACTTGAGTTAAATGTTGTGGATTCTCAGATCTTGTTCCTTTTACATTAGGATTATAACTAGTCTGGATATTACTATCTCGATCTTTTTTTTTTTCTTTTTAGACTTTCTATGTTTGCTAGCTCTCGTGTTTCTATCATTCTAGCACAATCTACAACTGCTGAATAAGTTAAAAAATTGTTCATCTGAGGACTCACTGATTTAAACAATGGGACGTATCAACCCTGAAAAAAATCTCTTAATTCTATCTTTTTCATTAGGAACCAGATATGGTGAATATCTAGACAACCGAGTAAAACGGATGTCCTATTTAGAAACTTTCATGTTTGATGTTTGTCTTAATTCTTCAAATTCTCTAATCTTTTTGTCCTTTCACTCATTGATAGGAAACGATTCATAAATACTTCCTTAAATTCATCCTACTCCATTGGTGGTAAGGTAACTTCTCTTCCTTGTACTAGAGTCTTAAACCAAATCTGGGTCATATCTGATAGTTGAAAGGACACTAGTTCAACAGATCTTCTAGTGAAACACCCTAAAGCTTTGAGAACTCGTTCCACAACATCAATGAATATCTGTGGGTCCTCCTGAATATCTAACCTATAAAATTTGGGGGCTTTAACTTTAGGAATTGCGGTAATGTCACCTTAATCCTTGTAGACTTGTCCTCTTGTTTAGGTGAGTTCTTGCACTTCAGGAGCTTTTTCTGGTGGCTTTCCACCCCTCCTACCCTATTCTACAATAAATCTAGTCAATGTATATAAGCTCCTATGTATGGCATTAATTATATCAGCTGTTCTATTATGTGGCTCTTGACTCTATTAGATATATGGACCAGTTCATCATGTCTTGGGGTTCTTATACCCTGTGCATGCCCTCTGTCTCTTCCTCTAGGCCAGCCTCTACCACAGTCTCTTTGTACTAGAATTGCATACTGTGCAGACTCTTCTTCAGAGAGTACACGATCTACAGCTACTTTAGCAACCACTTTAGTTCTTGGCGGCATCATAGGCTATACAAAACAAAATATCTTTTTAAAATACCATAATATTCAATTGGCCTTATATTAGGAACTTTAACAAACGTGGAATATAAAGGAAATTGAAACCCTATAGAATCCCTTAATAGCACCTAAAGTATAAATATGTCTGGCTCATATCTATATTAAAGGTCCTACTAAAGAATCATGTGTTCTGCTAGCCACAGGAAAACTTAATTCTCTAATACCAACTTGTTATGTCCCTAATTTAAGGGTACGTGAAACACATACTTTACAAATATATATTTGTCATAACATGCATAATACAGTCATTTATCAATGAAAACATTTACATATAGGTAATCTCATGTATATACAATATACAGACCAAGTCTATAAATATAAATATCAAAGTAATAACAGAAGCAGGGATCCTGTCTGTGGCGTTCAGAGCATACTCTAGAATACAAGTACAAAATGATTTAAACATTGTGAGCCTTAAAAGCAACGTAGGCTCACCAAAGAATATGACATCTAGTAGATCAGATAGCAACAGGACCAAACTCTGAATCCTTATATGAAAAAAAATATAACTATCGTGTAGTGAGTTTGATAACTCAGCGAGCAGATAATACTTTCTATGACTTCTTAGGTCAGCATATAGATATACTCATATATTAAAATTTATCACATAGAAAATTATAGTTTAGACCTACATCCACATGGGACCCACATTTCAAATATTCTTAATTCAAACTACATTCAGATATTCAAAATCATATGCAATATGGTATGATCATTAACCAAATATTGTTATGGATCGAAATATTTTTCATGAAAACATTAGGAGGATCCCATATCAGAACCATCATATCTGAGTTTAAGCCTCCTTTTGTACTTTTTCAGTATAGTATTTGCCTAAAATCAGCATCCCAGCTAAGGTTTGCCCTACTACCGTTCAAAAGGATATGCGAAGGGACTCTAATATAGGCATTTTTCAAACACACAGCAAGGAAGCGAAAATCACTTATCATATTGTCGACTTCTCACCCATATAAAAGGCATTCCGCTCTCCTTCACATATAATATCCCATGTGTTGGCCATCACACGAGACTAATACCACTCCTACTAGTAAAGGTGTCAAGGTGCACTAGGGCTAACATCACCTGCTGTTAGCAAATAATGTTTTCAATAGGATTCCTCCACAAAAATTATTATTTGCACATATGCCACATCTTTCAAAATAGAGGTTTCAATATAATTCAGAATTGTCAATCTCAGTACAATTCCTCTGTCAGAAACTTCGCAATTAGGGTTATCACATATTCATTCATTTTTCCAAGGCAACTTTATAGCTTTACAGATCAATGCCATGTGCACAAAATATTCACTTTACCAAATGATAAGAAATACATTTAGAACCACATATTCAATAAGTTTCAAAATCTATTTGTAAAACTATACTCTTCTTGAACTATATGTCAGTTAGTAAGCAAAGTAGATATTTTAACATATTTCAAAGATTTATGAAATCATAAATAACTTGTAAACAGAACCAATTATATATTTAAAATTCAAGAAGAGCATAGGGTAAGTCATAGGAAGAATTATCTACTCACAAAACTAAGGTTCCAAATTGGATATCTCCAAAATGTATTTTTCTAAGTCAAATCTGATCAAATAAACCACAAAAACAAGTCCAAAGAGTCTAAAAACATAGGAAATGACTTTGGAATCACGAAATTTAGCCTTTAGGAGCTTGATTAACACTGATCAACTGATGGATATTATTCACAGTCGGAAAACTATTCACACTACCGGAATCATTATCCATGTCTGCCGGATTTACTGTTCACGATGTACAAATTTTTTTCATATGGTTTAGAAATTTCATATCCTAAGACTTTTCCATCTCCTGAATCTATATATAATGTTAGATTTTTAATTTGAGAACTTTATGTAGGAGTTTTTGAACTTGCCTAACTAGGGTTTCTCCTCTATTTTTCAGAAAATCTATGACCCAAACTCCAAAAATCAATCAGATAGATTTGTAGTTCTCATTGTTTTGAATCCTTAAGCAGTAGTGGTGTTGAAATCCGAGGTTCGAAAGAGTTAGAAATCTGGAGAGAAGTTTTAGGGTTTTCTAGAGAGAGAAAGTGAGTTTTTGGGAGAGAGTCTGAAATTTCCACGTCTCCCTTCTACATATTGTTCAATCATGTCAGGGGGACCATTCTGCAAAAAATTAATTTTTGAGGGAGGTCCTTACAAAGTTTTGTTATTTATATTTTGACCCCTAACTTTTAGAAAATTGCATTTTGGCCCCAAAACTTAAATCCTCATATAACCTTCATAATTTTTCAAACAATTTGATAAATAAATACATTTCTAATGATACTTATCTCCATTTATTTTAATCCTCGCTTACAATCATAATTTTTCTTTACTTCAGAATTTTTCATTTATTTAGGGTGTTTTCTTTATTTTAGGGCTATTACAAATAATCCATGAAAAAAAGATGAGATTTAGTGGAGACAGATGGTTAAAAGACAAGGACGCAATACAATATATTGTTTTCTCATACTCAAATTGTTTTGAACAAATTTAGAAGCTCCTTTAAAAATATTCAAGACAGCATGGACTATCAGCAAAATGAGAGGGAAAACATTGCTTTGGTAGTTGTTGATTATTTCAAGCACATTTTTTCTTCCTCTATAACAAGTAAAATTAATGAAGACTTGAATGGATTTTCAAAAAAAATTATTAGTAGGATGAACAGATGATTATTGAGATCTTTATTAGTGCACCAGTTGATGATGGGTTCATGGGTATTATTTTAGAAATTATTAAAATACTATGGGTCATATTTTTATTGCTTTCAAAGATGTGTTCAGATATAAGAAAGTGCTACATAATATTAATCATTACCCAGATTAATTGTTCTTATCCCAAAATGCTCTAATCCCCATGGTTGACGATCCTCTGCCTTAATCTACGGACTTCCATATGCGCATCCTTTGACCCTCAATTATAGGGGTTTATCTAGCTAATTCTTTCATTTATTTGTAATCAATAATTATATGCATTTACGCTATTTTACCATCTGTAAACTAATATATATATATATATATATATATATATATATATATATATATATATATATATATATGTAAAGTTCTCACCACTCAAGGTGTGGTTTTTCTGAACACTGTTATGGTATCAGAGGATTACTAGGGTTAAACATCCCACGATCCCAATGGCCTCTGATTCTTCTCCCACCCTCCTTCCCTTCAACACCATGATTCACATGGTCACAATCAAACTCTCCTCCTCCAACTATCTCTTATGGAAGAGCCAACTTCTTCCCCTTCTTGAGAGCCAAGGTCTTCTGGGTCACGTAGATGGTACTCTTGAGCCACCCCCTCCATTTGATCCCCCCACATCTGAGATACCCAATGCCAAACACTTGGCATGGAAAGCCACTGATCAACGTCTCCTCAGTCTTCTCCTCTCTTCTCTCATAGAGGAAGCCATGGCTGAAGCTGTTGGCCTCTCCACATCACATGAAGTCTGGACTGCTCTTGAAAATACATTCAGCCACCACTCAAAAGCTCGTGAAATACGTCTCAAAGATGACCTCCAGTTGATGAAGCATGGCACCCGTCCAGTCACTTCCTATGCCCGTGCCTTCAAGGCCATTTGTGATCAACTTCATGCAATTGGTCGCCCTGTTGATGGCACTAACAAAGTTCACTGGTTTCTTCGTGGTCTTGGGCTCGATTTCTCCAGTTTCTCTACTGCCCAGATGGCACAGACACCTCTTCCCTGCTTCCCAGATCTTGTATCCAAGGCTGAGAGCTTTAAACTATTTCAAAAATCTCTTAAGACTCCAGTGCCTTTAGTTGCAGCGTTCACTGCCCACCATGGATCTTCTCAACATGGAGGTGGGTCCTTTCGCTCCAGACGTGGTCGCGGCCATGGTTTTCCCCATGCATCGTCCAATCCCAGACATAGCCATGCTCCGTCCTCTCACGGTCGTCGTCTGCCACGGTGCCAGATCTGTCACTTGGATGGCCACTATGCTGATACATGCAGGCAACGCTATGATCGGCACCCACATGACCACTCGACTCAACTAGCTGATGCCTTTAGCGCTTCATGCTTTGTGTCTGGAAGTGAAGCTTCAGACTGGTTCTTGGACACAGGCGCTTCAGCACATATGACTCTATCCCACTCCACTTTGGACCACTCCACTAGCTACACGGGTAAGGATTGTGTGATTGTAGGGAATGGTGCATCCCTACCCATTACCCACACTGGTAAAATTTCTCCTTCCCCAAATCTTCACCTGTTAGACGTCTTGGTTATTCCTCATCTCACCAAGAATCTCTTGACCATTAGTAAATTAACACATGATTTTCCCTTATCTGTTACTTTTACTAATGATTTTTTCTCTGTTCAGAATCGCCAAACGGGAAGGGTGGTGGCAACCGGTAAATGAGATGGAGGCTTATATGTGCTAGAGCGCGGCAATTCTGCTTTTCTTTTTGTTATTAAAAATAAATCCCTTCATGCTTCGTATGATTTATGGCATGCTCGACTTGGTCATGTAAACCATTTTGTTATCTCTCTTTTAAATAAAAAAGGACAGCTTTCTATTACCTCTTTATTACCGTCTCCTAAATTATGTGATACATGTCAACTTGCCAAAAATCATTGTTTGCCTTATTCTCCTAATGAACGTCGTTCATCCCATGTTTTAGATCTAATTCATTGTGACATATGGGGTCCTTCACCTGTTAAATCAAATTTGGGTTTTGCCTACTATGTTTTATTCATTGATGATTATTCTCGTTTCTCTTGGCTTTATCCATTAAAATTTAAATCTGACTTTTATGCCACTTTTCTTCAATTTCAAAAATTTGTGGAAAATCAACATTCTACTACTATAAAAAATTTTCAAAGTGATGGTGGTGCAGAATTTACTAGCAACTGCTTTAAAACTCATCTTCTTACTTCTGGGATTCATCATCAACTTTCTTGTCCATATACTCCTGCCCAAAATGGTCGTGTAGAACGAAAACACCGTCATGTGACTGAAACTAGTTTGGCCCTGCTTTTCCACTCTTACACTTCACCTCGCTTCTGGGTTGACGCTTTTAGCACTGCAGCCTACATTATCAACTGTTTGCCAACACCACTTCTTGGAGGTAAGTCCCCTTTTGAACTTCTATATGGTTCTTCTCCAAATTATGAAAATTTTCATCCCTTTGGTTGTCGTGTTTATCCTTGTTTACGTGATTATATGCCTAACAAATTTTCCCCATGTAGCATTCCTTGCATTTTTATGGGTTACAGCCCCTCTTATAAAGGGTTTCGTTGTCTTGACCCAGACACCTCTCGGATTTATTTCACTCGTCATGCTCAATTTGATGAGACTTACTTCCCCTTTCTCGATACCTCTCAGGCTCAACCCATTTCATCCCTCCAATTTTCCAATTTTTTAAAACCCAGTCTTTTCCATACAGCCATGCTTCCATCTTCCTCTGCACCCCATACCCCGCACATTACACAATCCAGTTCTACCTCGTGTGGTCTTTGTATTGATCCCGTGGATGAATCTTTGTAGGTACCAAATTCTCTTGTAGGTTTATCTCTGCCATCGTCAGAACCTAGTTCTACTTCTTTTGAGCTCCCCACTACATAGCCTATTCTTGCTGCTCCTGCTGCTGCTCCAATGGCTTCTCATCCCATGCTTACACGAGCCAAAGCTGGTATGTTCAAACCTCGTCACCCGAAAAATCTTGCTCTCTTGGGCACCTCTGGTCTTCTCCTTGCTCTTCTTGCATCTACTGAGCCCAAAGGTTTCAAATCCACTGCTAAGAATCCTGCTTGGCTCACTGCTATGGATGAAGAAATTCAAGCCTTGCAACATAATCGTACATGGATTTTAGTCCCACGGCCTGCCAACACCAACATTGTGGGCTCTAAATGGGTATTTCGAACAAAATACTTGCCTGATGGCTCCATTGAGCGCCTCAAAACCCGCCTTGTTGCCAAAGGCTATACCCAGGTCCCTGGTCTTGACTACACTGATACTTTTATCCCGGTTATCAAGGCTACCATTGTTCGTGTTGTACTCTCTCTTGCTGTGACCAATAAATGGCCTCTCCGCCAACTTGATGTGAAGAATGCCTTCCTTAATGGTAATCTTACCGAACCTGTCTTTATGGAACAACCTCTTGGGTATATTGACCCTCGCTTTCCCAATCATGTTTGTCAGTTGAAGAAAGCTCTTTATGGCCTCAAACAGGCTCCTCGTGCCTGGTTTCAATGATTCAGTTCCTTTCTCATTCAACTTGGTTTTTCTTCAAGTCATGCCAATACATCACTTTTTGTCTTGCACAAGCAATCTGACATTATCTATTTGCTCCTTTATGTTGATGACATCATTATTACTGAAAATAACTCTTCTCTTCTTGACAGCTTCATTTGTAAGCTTACTTCTGAGTTTACTACTAAGGATTTGGGTTCTCTCAGTTACTTTCTTGGTCTAGAAGCTACACCTACCACTGATGGCCTATTTATTAGTCAGCTCAAATATGCACGGGACATTCTCACATGAGCTTAGTTACTTGACAGCAAGCCTGTTCACACCCCCATGGTTGTCTCTCAGCACTTGTCTTCTGATGGTCCTTTATTTTCATATCCCACTCTTTATCACTCTCTCGTTGGTGCTCTCCAGTACTTGACTATCACGCATCCCGATATTGCTTATGCTGTAAACTCTGTCAGTCAATTTCTGCACTCTCCGACTGACGATCGTTTTCTTGCTGTGAAACGCATCCTTCGCTATGTTAAAGGCACACTGCACTTTGGTCTTACCTTCCGTTCATCTGTTGCTCCTAGTGCTTTAGTTGCTTACTCTGATGCTGATTGGGCAGGATGTCCTAACACTCGTCGCTCTACTTTTGGTTATTCTATTTTTCTTGGAAACAACTTGATTTCTTGGAGTGCTAAGAAGCAACGTACCGTTTCTCGTTCTAATCGTGAGTCTGAGTATCGCGCCCTTGCTCTCACTACTGCTGAACTTCTTTGGCTCACGCATCTTCTTTGTGACCTTAGAATTTCCCTTCCACAGCAACCTCTTCTTCTTTGTGATAACAAAAGTGCAATTTTTTTGAGCTCCAACCCCGTCTCTCATAAGAAAGCCAAGCATGTTGAGTTAGACTACCATTTTCTTCGTGAACTTGTTACTACTGGTAAACTTCGCACTCAGTATGTGCCCTCTCACTTACAGGTTGCCGATCTCTTCACCAAAAGTGTACCTCGACCTCTCTTTCAATTTTTTTGTTCCAAGCTTCACGTCTACTCAAATCCAACGCTTAGCTTGCGGGGGGGGTGTTGAGGATCCTCTGCCTTAATCTACGGACTTCCATATGTGCATCCTTTGACCCTCAATTATAGGAGTTTATCTAGCTAATTCTTTCATTTATTTGTAATCAATAATTATATGCATTTACGCTATTTTACCATCTGTAAACTAATATATATATATATGTAAAGTTCTCACCACTCAAGGTGTGGTTTTTCTGAACACTGTTACCCATGATATGATTCATCTTTGGCCTATCAGTTGATGTTAGGTAACATTCTTATTGTCCATGTATTTATGAATTATGCATCATTTGAAAAGTGGCAATGGATTTGAAATGGCACTCAAGTTAGATACGAGTAAAGCCTATGACCTAGTGGAGTGAGAGCTTTTAGAAATTATGATGATTAAATTGGGTTTTAATGCTTTCTGAATCTCTTAGGTTATGCCATGTGTCAGGATAGTGTCTTATTCAATAATGATTGATTGTGACCAATTCGATTAATGTAAACTTTCAAGAGGGCTCTATCAAGGAGAACCTCTCTTCCCCAATCTCTTTTTAATTTGTGTCGAAGGCTTATCTTTTTCATTAAGGAAAGCTGAACTATCAAGTATGGTGCCAAGAATTAAAATTACCCAGAAAGTCCTGAAATTTCATTCTCAAAGGCTCCCATAATTGTTGGAATGAATTTCTATGGATTTTATAGTGCTACGGGAGGATAAGTGGCTAAAAAATTAATCTTCGCAAATGCTAATTTTTTTTTTCCTTGCATTACTTCTCAAAGGCTGAGATCCCAGCTTGCTAACTCTCCTAGTGTGGCCAACACTGGTTCACAGGACAAGGATATTGGATTACTATGTTTAATTAATAGATAATAAAAAAATAGACATTCCCCTTTATTAAGCACAAGGTGGCACAGAAGCTTTCAAGTTGGAAAGAAAAACTGTTGTCTCAAGGAGCTACACTGATATGGAGGTTTGGGATTCCGGGATGTTCAAAGCTATGAATCTCTGCCTTCTTGCTAAGTAGGCATGGCGTTGAAATAGACTATATTGTGTATCTTTAATAAATAAATAGATACTTTAATGACTTTACTGTAAAAATATTTCCGTGTTTAATCATAAATTAATTTTCAAATGAAATTCAAGTTAATGAAAAGAAGGTCATCTCCTCTTACTATGCAAATGTAATATTAAAATTTGAATTGAAATTTTTTGCAATTTAATCATTGGCGGAGCATTTCCTAATTCCCCACCTTAGTGAAAGTGTTCTATTTGCATATAATTTCAGATAGAGAAAAGTTGATGACAAATTAGTGATTCGCATTGGTATTAGATAAGTCATGACTGGGTCTTGTCGGTCAAAAAGCATAATCTCTATTCAATGCACACACAATTTGTAGGTTAACTTTAGGCCAATTCCACAATAATTTTGACTAGACGAATGGCGATAGGGAAAGAGAGAAACAAGCGAATCCAAACAATAGCAAACTCTGTTTAAAAAAAAAGCTGATTCATCTTTGGCCTATCAGTTGATGTTCGGTAATATTTTTTTTTTAAATAGAGCTTGGTCTCCTAATCCACAATATTTCTATGTTCCTCAATGCTCCATCTCAGTAATCCATGTCTTGGAACTTTCAGCTTTGCAAAAACGCGTTACAGTGGGGATCCTTCCGCATTAGAAGACCAAGCTTCCTATCAAGATGCTTCACAACACCCATATGATGCGTCAATTTCCAAGCCATATTCTCAATGAATCTATCACGAGTTTCTCTCCACATTCCTCCTATCTTCCCACTTATTATTTCAAGTAACGGAATAACTCTTTTGAAAATTCAAACAAACCACTAGTTTTTATGAAATGAATGAGGCCCTAATGTTTTAAAAATTAGATCGATCATTGAATTAATGAAGAGAACAGTTTAAAGATCACTAATTCAATTTCATTCGAACAATTAGTTAAGATTAATATATATTTTTTAATTTTATATATTATATAATATAATATACAATAAATATGATAAATGAAATTTTAATAAGTGATTTAAGTTAAAAAAATAATATTATTTTTAATTAAATAAATTTTATTAATTAGATTTAAAAAATTATTGATAAGTACCATATTTTCTTTAAATATATAATGATATATTATATTGTTTAGATGACATATAATATAATTTACACTATATGATTAAAGAAAGAGGCCGCATGGCCATTACATCATCAATACAAGCAATTTCAAAAAATATTCTGTTAGAAATAAGGTGTTATAAAAAAAATTACATTTTTCTTTTATTTTTTATATTTATAATATTTTAAATATGACAAAATCAACTGTATCGATAAACAACATTCTTTAATTTTTATGGCATTTTCTCAACCCAAAATGTCAAAAAATCTTGATACATAGGAGTTTGATTTTCCACTCCTCCTATCACCGTATTAATATATTCGGTAAAAAAAATTCTTTAATTTTTGTTGGAAAGTGTTGACATGAAAAATTGCATTTCAACTGAAAATCCAAAAATAAATTGAAATAGTTATTTCGTTGCAAAATTTCAATTTATGAAAAGTTGGTGGTTCTAGGAACTTCCCAGTCATGTTTGTACAAAGTGTTAAACAAGAAATTGACATATATATCCATTAAGCAAAGAAAAGCATCCTTAAGTTACCCTCGCAAACAGGTAAAGCAAAAAAGCAAAAGATTTGGAAAGTTCTTCAATTATACGAAAGGGGTCATATAGTCAAAATAAAAATCTACTTTTCTTTGAGCGTAGTATCTGTTCTTTTATAATGTATACTTGATTTTTCTTGTATTATCAATTCATATCACTTGTTATATATATATATATATATATATATATATATATATATATATATATATATTATCAATTCATATCACTTGTTATATATATATATATATATATATATATATAGTATTATGATTAGGTAATAATGTATGAGTTAAATCAGTTTATGTGCAGCTCAATTAATTTATCTTTATAATTCAATTAAAGGGATGTTATTTTCACTTGAACTAAAAATTCACAATTTTTTTTTTTTTTTTGCAGTCTGACCCTAAGAGATTAAAAAGGATAGAATTTAAATTTGTAACAATGTGTTAAATCACACATTAGATACTTGTCATTACCATTAGGCCTATTCCTTAAAATTTACTTGTTCGATATTTCTAGATCATGTGACAATCTTAACTAAGTTCCTTTTATTTTTCACTCCCTGTTTTTTATTCATATTTTTCAGCTCCTTTATATTATAATGAGGGATATAATTTTAAGGGATTGAACTAATGGCAGCGAACATAAAAAATTCTCTCAATATGGTTGCATTTAAATTTAACTAAACTCAAACTCATTTTTTGGAAAAAAAAATTAAGTAAAATATAAGTAATGACTATAAAGGTTGTGATCATTGTGTTACGCGTATAGCATTGGGAATTAAGTGAGTTTATGGAAAGCTCGACAAACTCTCTTATTGTTAGATCAAGTTGTCTTTATTGAGATTTGTGTATATTTTCTCAACTCGATTCGATAGTAAAGAAATCAACTTCTTGAGAGGTCAAACTTTCTATAAATTCACTTAATCCAAGGAAATTTTCCTAAGGCAATGCTCAACAGTTTCTTTGAGGAGTCAATATTATAATTGGTAAAATGAAGTACAGTGTCGCAGGGGATAATTGACTGTTCCTAGCTATTGTTTATCCCTATCGTGTTTTAAGATTTGAAACAATAATTAATGGAAATTTTTGGCAAGTGAGAAAATATTGATAAAATTTCCTTAAAAAAATTAAAATGAGAGTATGAGTTTGACCATCAACCCATATTCTCTCTCAAATCTTTCTGCAGAAACTTCATGCAAATATTCATGACACAGAATTCAAAGTCCACGTTTTAAAGAGTTTAATAAGTCTTACATTAATAACCCTTAAATCGGAATTGCTCCGACCACATTTGGAAAATACCAACAGATTATTGATTGATATATAAGATATTTTACCAATGTATCATGCTAAATCATATTTTCTCGTGTCTGTACGTGAGTTTGGTTTATTGGTAAATTTGATGTTTCTTTAAACAAGGCTATGAAAATTCAAGTTTCCTAAATTTCAAATTAAAAAACAAATTCCAACTCCTAACTATCTGATAAAAGAAAATATCATATTTTCTCTTCCTTTTCAAAGTTGATCACCTAACACACGTTGATTTGTCTAATTCTCTCCACCGAATATGTTCTTTGTTCGCCAAAAAGGTGAATTCACACATATTTACACAGCTTTGGACTTTGCTTTTAGAAAAGGAATCCGATTATTTTAAAACCTTTCAATATAATTTACCCCTTAACTTCCATTTTTTTCTGGCTTACAGAAAGGAATATTACTGATATAACAGTGTTCAATTTAACCAATAATAAATTACGCAAACAGAATGTATTAGTTAGATGTCCGCGTCTTCCGTAAAGCCCAGTTCTGCGAAACCTCGGGAGAGATGCATAGCTTGAACATTCCGGAATCCCAAATCTCTATGGGATTCATACCTGTATTGCTGTTCTTCCACCAAAACCCGCGGCTGAGATGGTTTAACTCCTCGCACAAGCCTACAGGGAGCTTGAAACAAGACATAGCATAGTTAGGGAGGGTTTGGATGACAGACTGTATCAGTGTAGCTTTATCTCCCCGAGACAATAACTTTCTTCTAAGTCAACTTGTGCTTAATAAAGGAGAATGTCTACTTTTTTTATTTATTAATTAAAGATGGTAAACCAAGATACTTGTCCAGTGAACCAATGTTTGCTATACTAAGAGAGTTAGCAAGCTGGGATCTTAGCCTTTGACGAGTGCTGCCAGGGAAAAAAAATTAGCATTTGCTAAATTAATTTTTTGACTACTTACCCTCTTGTAACAGTAAAATCTGTAGAAATTCAAGTTGAACTGCCGTGTCATATATAATATACATGTCACGTGTATTAGACACAATATAGTTTTTGAAGTATCAATGATTTACTGAATAACTATATTTATCAAATTTTAAGAAGCACAAATGTAAGACAACATGATAGAATACCATGATAAAACAAAATATGGAGTGTTGTACATGATATATATATATATATATATATATATATCAAATACAATACAATTATATATTTTAAATATTAATGTTTTATTTAATAACTATATTTATTAAGATTTAAGAAAGATAAATGTAAGACACCACATAAATTTTTTCATTGATAAGATTAAATAGATAGTGTTTAAATATAATTTGAAGGGTCATGTCATATATGATAAATGTCAAATATATATTGAATATGATACAACTCTATTTTTAAAGTATGATACTTTATTTGATAAAATAAATTGAAAAAAATGTTACAAAATTTATTTAATGGATTGAATTAATTAATTATTTTACCTTCATTTTTCAAACAATATTGCTATCATTATTTATTTATTCATTAAAAAATTAAAACTAACCAAATTAATATTGTTTTAAAAAACATGAGTTGATGGTTGGGTTGAGTTTAACCCTTAATTAATGGATCATCAGTCATATAATGATTCACTTAAAAATTTAAATGAATTATTACTTACCCAATTAATTATTATCCAACTCAAATCCATTCAAATCTAACCATTTGTCAGCACTAGCATGTACTATTTAGTTTGACCAATTTCCCACCTCACAATGTTTTGAACTCAGCTCACATACCACTTTAACGGGTGACCAACCCTTGGGACATACTGCAGTCCCATGTGGCGAAGAGCCGACATTAAGGTGCTAAAGCTTCACGTGGCCGTCAGATAACCAAAGCTGACTTTTGTCTCAAAGTCTTGGAACTCTCAGCTTTGCAAAAACGCGGTACAGCGTGCATCCTGACCCAGCATCCCTAACCACCTCACGTGCATGATTGTTGTTGCGCCCCGTCCCATCATATTTAAACCTCCACTTCACACGGTCGACAAGCTTTGAAGACAAAATCAGAATGTGGGCATGACCACCGTATTAAGATGCTTCACAACACCCATATGATGCGTTGTATTCCAAGCCATATTCCCAATGATTCTATCAAGAGTTTGTCGACATTCCTCCTATCTTCACACTTATCATTTCAAGTAAAGGAATAATCTTCTTTTGAAAAATCAAACAAACCACTTGCTTCCATGAAATGAATGAGCCCCTTATAATTAATCTTTTAAAAATTAGACTAATCATTGAATTAATGAAGAAAATAATTTTCCATTCATTGATTCAATCACAATCAAACTGCTAGTTGTATTATATAATATAATATACAATCAATATGATACATGAAAATTTAATAAGTGATTTAAGTTAAAAAAAATGCTGGTACTTTTTTATAATAAATTTATAAGATTTTTTATTAAATAAATTTTATTAACTAGATTTCAAAAAACATTTATTGATAAATAACATATTTCCTTGAATATTCAATTATATATTATATTATTTAGATTACATATAATATAATTTACACTGTATGATTGAAGAAAGAGGCCACATCACCATTACATCCTCAATGCCTTGATTCGATTCTCAACACAAGCAATTTCAAAACTACTTTTTGCTTTATTTTTATTTTTATTTTTATTGTTTTTTTAAATATGAAAAAAATTAACTGATAAAATTATTTAATTTTTATGGTATTTCCTTGACCTAAAATGTCAAAAAATCTCCATATATAGGAGTTTGATTTTCCACTCCTTCTATTACTGTATTAATATATTTGGGAAAAAAATGCTTTAATTTTTCTTGGAAAGTGTTGACATGAAAAATTGCATTTCAACTGAAAATCCAAAAATAAATTGAAATATTTATTTCATTGAAAAAAATTTCCGTTTATGAAAAGATGGTGATTCTAGGAATTTACCAGTCATGTTTGTACAAAGTGTTAAACAAGAAATTGACATATCCATTAAGCAAAGAAAAACATCCTTAAGTTACCTCACAACTAGGTAAAGCAAAAAGTAAAAGATTTGGTTATTGTAAGTGCTCCTTCCTAAAGTTGTACTTTATAACTTGCTTTTTCCTTCATCTTTCCTCGAAGTCAAAGAATTAAGAAGAGCTTGTTGCTTCTTCTTTTTTTAACCTTACTTTTATAATGAAAAATGTCCAAACTTATTGGAACTACTAAAGGGGTTATATAGTCAAAATAAAAATCTGCATCTCTTTAAGGGTAGTCTCTACTCTTTTATAATGTTTACTTGATTTTTCTTGTATTATCAATTTATATCACTTGTTCTATTTTTTTTGTTGGTATTAAGATCAGTTAACAAGGTATGAGTTAAATCAGTTTATGTTTACCTCAATTATTTTATCTCTCTAATTTGATCAAAGGCATGTTATTTTCACTTGGTTCACAAATTTTTTTTTTTGCAATATGACTCTAAGAAATTAAAAAAGATAGAATTTAGATCTATAACAATGTGTTTAATCACACATTAGACACTTGTCATTACCAGTAGGCCAATTTCTTATAATTGTTTGATATTTTTAGAGCATGTAACAATCTTAACTAAATTCATTTTATTTTTCACTCCCCGTTTTTTATTTATATTTTTCCGCTTCTTTAAATTATAATGAGGGATATACTTTTAAAGGATTGAACTAATGGCAACAGCTATAAAAAAAAATTCTCAATATGGGTGCACTTAAATTTAACTAAACTCAAACACATTTTTTGAAAAAAAAAATTAAGTGAAGTAAAATATATGTAATGACTATGAAGGTTGTGACCATTGTGTTATGTGAATAGCAATTCAAGAATTTTGGCCTTTGCTTTTGCTTCTTTTTTCTGTTTTTTGAAGCCATTCTGTTGTGTTTTCTACTTTTTCTTCTCTTCATTTCTCTACTACTACTGCATCTTTTGTTTTTTCTTTTTCTTTTTTCTTTTTTGTCTATCGATGGTGGGCCCTTATGTTGAAAGAACCTGCACCAACAAATCTCCCCTTCCTGACTGTATAGAGGGCTTCACCATTCCTATAGTTAATTGACAAAACTCAAACTTCTCCCTTAATTGAATCTTTGTTAATTTGTTTGATCCATTTTCATTAGTATGAATTTTCTTAAGTTGTAGCAACTTCTTTTCCAACACATCCCTGATCTAGTAATATCTTACAACAATATACTCTAATCTTGAATGAAATAAGAAATTCTTACCAAGGTGAATAGTACTCTGGCTATCACAAAATAATTTATATATGTCCTACTAAAAGATAAGTTCATTTAAGAACTTCTTCATCCATGGCAACTCCTTGCATGCTTCTATTGCTACAATAAATTATGCCTCAATAGTTGAAAGAGCAACTCATTTCTATAATTTTGATTGCTATGATGTAGCTCCCTCTACAAATGTAATTATATAACACGAAGTGGATTTTCTCGAGTCTACATTGCCAACGATATTTGCATCTGTGTAGGCAACTAAAATAGGTTTGTTATTTCCAAAAACATAGGCATATTTTAGAAGTACTATGAAGATACTTGAAAATCCATTTTACCGCAACCCAAAGTTCTCTACCAAGAATTGAAATAAACTAGCTCGCTACTCTAATTGAGTGAGCAATATCTGACCGTGTACATACCATTGCATACATCAAACTCCCAATTATTGAAGTATATGGAACATTGTCCATTTCTTTCTTCTCTTTGGATATAAAAGGGCTCTGTTTTGAACTTAGTGGCTTTGCTTTGAACTTAGTTTAAAGTGATTACAGTGCAAGAAAATGAAGTTTTGGTGGAGACCTTTTAAATCATCACTAAATATTCATTTTAGTGGCGACCTTTTGGAGTCGCCACCAAAAGTTAATGTTTCAATGTTGACTTTAAAAAATTGCCACAAAAAATAAGATTTCAGTGGTGACTTATTAAGGTCGCTACTAAAATATGATGACTAATAATCTTATTTTTAATTTATTCTATACAAAAACCACCGAAGTTGTAATAGCCATAAATTTAAAGAAAATTCTAATTAAAGAAAATTTTGAATAAAAGAGAAGATTGTGAAAATGGAGATAAGAACCGTTGAAAATATGTTTATTTACTACATGGATTAAAGAATTACAAAGAAAATATGATAATTTACGTTTCGGAGCCAAAATGCAATTTCTTAAAAGTTTCGGGGTCAAAATGTAAATAAGAAAAGTTTGCAAGGACCTCCCTCTAAAAGTGAATTTTTACAGAAAGGTCTCCCGGGATATTTTAAAAGTTTCAGCCACTTAAGAAGTAGAAAAAATCCAGAATTCTCTCTCTCCTCTAAATTTTCTCTCTTGAAACCTTAAAACTTCTATATAAGATTCCACCGTATCCGGACCTCGGATTTCAACACCATTACCACCAACAGACTTAAGACGAGGAGTTCTACAAATCCAAAAGGTTCTCAAACTCCTATTTTTCCTCTCCCCCGAAACTCCTATTTGTGGTTCTCAAACGCAAAAACTAACATCATAAATCAATCCAGAAAGTGCCAAAACCTTAAGATCTCAAATTTCAAGTTCAGGCTCCCTTGCATGCACCCCCACGCATCGAATCTCCTCGAAGAGTAAAGCCCATGCACAACTTCCCCTGGTGGTGCATGACAACCAACTCCTGTTGCATTGACTTGCATTGACCAAGCTCCTGAAGGCCAAATTTCACAAATATGGAGTCATTTTCAAGATTTTTGGACCTTTCGAACTCATTTTTTGGGTCTATTTTGCCAAATTCGAACTGAAAATATGGATTTTGTGGTTGTCCAACTCGGAACCCTAACTTTGTGAGTAGAAGATTCTTTCTATGACTTGCCCTATACTCTTCTTGATCTTTAAATGTGTATTTGATTATATTTATGAGATATTTAAACTTTTATATGTTTCTGAAATGCATTAAAGTTATCTGAATTGCTTACAATTTAGAATATAATTCAAGAAGAGTATAGATTTGAAAATGGATTTCTAAACTTATGGTATATTTGATTCTACATGTATTTCTCATTAAATGAATATTTATGCACGTGGTATTGATTTATAAAATTATATGATTGCCTCGAGAAAGGGCATGCATATGTGATAAACCCCGATTGGATAATTTATAACATATGAACTGTATTGAGAATGAGATTTTGTATTATACTGAAAGCTTTGTTTTGAATTATATGGAATATGTGTATATGATAATTTTGTGGAGGAATCCTATTAGAAACACTGTCTGCTAACAGCAGGTGATGTTAGCCCTAGTGCACCTTGATACCTCAGCTAGCAGAGGTGGTACTAGACTCCTGTGAGGGCCAACACACGGGATATGATATGTGATAGAGAGCGGGATGCCTCTTATCTGGGCGAGATGCCAGTTTTATGAGATATGATTTGCCTTTCCTTGCTTTGTACTTGGGAAATTGCCCATATTAGAGTCCCTTCGTATGTCCTCTTAAATGGTGGTAAGGCAAACCTTGGCTGAGATACTAAATATAGGCAAATCCTACACCAACAAAGTACGGAAGGGGTTTGAACTCTGATATGGTGGTTCTGATATGGAATCCTCCTAATATTTATATATGAAACATTTTTAATGCATATCCATGTTTGATTAATAATCATATTGTATCATATTTGGTTACAGATATCTAAATGTGATTTGAACTGAGAATATTTGAAAATGCGGGTCCCATATGGATGTACTTCTGAATTGTAATTTCTGATGTGAACAATTTTGATATATGAGTACATCCATATGTTGATCTGAGAGGTCATAGGAGGTGTTATCTGCTCATTGAGTTGTCAAACTCACTACACGATCTTTTGACATTTTTCAGATAAAGATACAAAGGTTGGTCTTGCAGCTACGTGATCCACTAGGTGTTATATTCTCTGGGTGAGCCTACATTGTTTTCAAGGCTCAAAATGATTTAAAATATTATGTCATTTTAATCTAGAGTATGCTCTGAACGGTGCAGGTAGGATCCCTGCTTCTACTGTAATATTGTTAAGTGTAGTTTTGGCATATATAATTAACTATACTGGAAACTTATAAACGTATGATATTTTTCGGATATTTAATATTGGGAAGCCGTATGCAAATAAATAAGGGTTAAGTTATCTGTTAGTTGTATTATACACATTCCATTAAGTTGAGGCGTGACAAGATGATATCAGAGAATTAGGTTTCTCTGTGGCTATCAGAGCAAAGAATTCTTTAGTAGGACCTTTAGTATTGATATGAGCCGGACATATTTATACTTCTGGTGCTGCTGAGGGATTTTATGGGATATTAACTTCCTTTCTATTCCAAGTTTGCCAAAGTTCTTAGTATAAGGTCTGATTAAATATTATGGTATATTAAAAAGGTATTTGTTTTGTATAGTCTATGATACCGCTAAGAACTAGAGCGGTTACTAGAGAAGCTGTAGATCATGCACCCTCTATAAAAGAGTTTGCACAATCTACAATTTCAGTACAAAGAGGTCGTGGTAGAGGCTGGCCTAGAGGAAGAGGTAGAGGCCGAGGGCATGCATGGGGTATGAGAACCCCAAGACAAGATGAACAAGCCCATGTGTCTGATAGAGTTCCTGAGGAGAGAGCAGCTGATATGATTACTGATATACATAGGAGTTTAGAGACATTGGTTAGATTTATAGTAGAACAAGGCAGAAGGGATGGCCAGCCACCAGAAAATGCTCCTGAAGTGCAAGAACTGGGAAGAATGGCTGAGCAAGAGGATAAGTTTACAGGGATTGAGGTGTCATTATTGCAATTCTTTAAGTTGAAACCCTCGACTTTCTCTGGATCAGATGTTCAAGAAGACCCACAGATATTCATTGATGATGTAGAATGAGTTCTTAGAGCTTTAGAAGATCTGTTGAACTGTTGTCCTTTCAACTATCAAATGTGGGTCAAGTTTGGTTTAAGACACTTGTACAAGGAAGGGCAGCTAATTTACCGCCAATGGAGTGAAAGGGACAAGAGGGCCAGAGAATTTGAGGAATTAAGACAAACACTGAACATGACAGTTTCTGAATATGACATCTATTTTACTCGATTGTCCAGATATGCACCATATCTGGTTCCTACTGAAAAGATAGAATTAAGAAAAAAATTTCGGGATTGATACGTCCATTGTTTAAATCGGTGGGTCCTCAGATGAATCATTTTCTAACTTATTTAGCAGCTGTAGATTGTGCTAGAATGATGGAAACACGAGAGCAAGCAGAGATAGAAGGTCTAAGGAGAAGAAAAAGAGAGCGAGATAGTAATGTTCAGACAAGTTATAATCCTAATGTCAGAGGATCAAGATTTCAAAATTCACAGCGTTTTACTCAAACAGGATCTAGTAGCTCTAACCAAACATTAGTTAACATCAATAAGCAAAGAATGAATCAAAGAGATATGAGACCTGTTAGCCAACGGGATTCAAGATCAATTCCACCATGTCCCATTTATGGCAAGTCTCATACTGGACAGTGTCGCAAAGAAACTAGTGCATGTTTTAAGTGTGGACAAATGGGTCATCTGATGAGAAATTGTCCATAATTACGAAGTTTTAGTCAAGCATCAGTACAACCAGCTTCACCCCCTGCATCTGTACCAGCACGACCAAATAGAGCAACTTCAGTACAAGCAAGTAGTGGTGGTACTAGTAGAGGATCAGGAAGTCAAGGCTGAGAACAAGCTCGATTTTTTGCCTTGACACGACAGGATGCTCAAGCCTCAAATGTAATTATGACAAGTACATTATCAGTATGTTCCCATAAAGCATATGTCTTGTTCAACTCTGGTTCTACTCATTCTTATATATCACCTTGCTTTGCTAAGAAATTGGATAGAGATCCTGCTAGTTTACATTGTTCTTTCCTGGTTGCTACTCCAATGGGAGAATTCTTATTAGTAAATGATGTGTATAAATCATGCGAGATTTCGATAGAAGATAAGGAAACTCTTGTAGATTTGATAGTTCTAGATATGGTAGACTTTGATGTGATACTGGGAATGGATTGATTGTCATCATGCCATGCCATTCTAGATTGTCACCTTAAGGTGATTAAGTTTAATATTCTTGGATAATCTTCTTTCTTAATACAAGGAGATCGTAGTGACGTGCCTAGTAACTTAATCTATGCTCTAACAACTCATAAGCTATTACAAAAAGGATGCCAAGGTATTTAGCTGTAGTCAAAGATGTTGATATGAAATACACCAAGGTAGAGCAGGTTCCAGTGGTTAGGAAATTTCCTGATGTGTTTCTTGATGAGTTACTAGGGTTACCCCCAAAATGAGAAATTGAGTTCAGTATTGATTTACTTCCTGGAACTCAACTAGTGTCTATACCCCCGTATAGAATGGCATCGACTAAGCTTAAGGAATTGAAAAACCAATTACAAAACTTGTTAGACAAGGGATTTATACACCCTAGTACTTCTCCTTGGGGTGCTTCGGTCCTATTTGTAAAAAAGAAAGATGGATCGTTACGACTATGTATTGATTATAGATAGTTAAATAAGGTAACAATAAGTAATAAGTATCCATTACCCCGTATAGATGATTTATTTGATCAGCTACAAAGTGCCCAATGTTTTTCAAAAATTGATTTGAGATTTGAGTATCATCAATTGAGGATAAAGAAGGAGGATATTCCAAAAATTGTTTTTAGGACTCGGTATGGGCATTATGAGTTCTTAGTAATGCCATTTGGTTTTACAAATACACCAGCTGCATTCATGGATTTGATGAATAGAGAATTTAAACCTTTCCTGGATCAATTTGTCATTGTATTTATAGATGATATCTTGGTATATTCAAAGAGTTCAACAGAACATGAGTGGCATTTAAGAATAGCATTGTAAACCCTGAAGGAACACCAACTGTATGCCAAGTTTTCAAAATGTGAATTTTGGCTTAGTAGTGTTACCTTCTTAGGGCATGTGATTACCAAGGATAGTATTCAAGTTGATCCTAAAAAGATAAAAGCGGTGTAGCAATGGCCCTGCCCTACAACAATTACAAAGATTCATAGTTTTCTTAGTTTAGCAGGATATTTCTGTAGATTTGTTAAAAAAATTTCAAAAATAGATGCTCCTTTGACGAGGTTGACAAGAAAGGAAATAAAGTTTGACTAGTTAGATGAATGTGAAAGAAGTTTCCAGAAACTCAAAAATTGTTTGACTACAGCGCCAGTGTTAGCTATTCCTTCAGGTACTGGAGGATACACGGTATACTGTGATGCATCGAGAATTAGATTAGGATGTGTGTTGATGCAAAATGATCGAGTTATTGCATACGCATCAAGGCAGCTTAAACCACATGAGCAAAATTATCTAACTTATGACCTGGAAATGGCAGCATTAGTTTTTGCTCTCAAAATTTGGAGACATTATCTATATGGTGAGACATGCAAAATTTATACAGATCATAAAAGTCTCAAATATATTTTCTAACAAAAAGAACTTAATTTGAGACAAAGACGATGGATGGAATTACTTAAAGATTATGACTGTACAATATTATACCATCCAGGTAAAGTCAATGTAGTGGCTGATGCATTAAGTAGGAAGTCTATGAGTAGTTTAGCTCATATCACAGTGGTAAAAAGGCCGTTGGTTAAAGAAATACATAAGCTGAAAAGTAACGAGGTAGTAATGGAAGTAAAGGAGCCTGAGATATTATTAGCTCACATACAGTTTCAATCGTCTTTGATTGAACAGGTGAAAAAGGTATAGAAAGAAGATACATATTTGTGCAAGAAAATTGAAGCGGTGAAAAATGGCTGTGAAGTTGAGTTTACTGTAGACACTGAAAGAATTCTGAGATTGGGTAAGCGGCTGTGCATACCTGATAAAGAAGAACTTAAGAAAGAGATTTTAGAGGAAGCTCATAGATCTAAATATACCATTCATCCTGGAATAACTAAAATGTATAAAGATCTAAAAGAAATTTATTGGTGGGAAGGTATGAAGAAAGACATAGTTGATTATATTTCTTAATGCTTAACTTGCTAGTAGGTGAAAGCAAAACATCAAAGGCCTATAGGACTACATCAGCAAATAGAGATACCTGAATGGAAATGGGAAAGAATAACTATGGATTTTATTACAGAGCTACAGCGGACACCAAAAGGATTTGATTCAATATGGGTGATCATGGATAGGTTGACTAAATCAACACATTTTCTACCAGTGAAAACTACATACAACGTAGCTTGGTATATAAGTTTATATTTGAATGAAATAGTGAGGCTTCATGGAGTTCCAATATCGATTATTTCTGATCGAGGACCATAATTCACATCTCATTTTTGGAGAGCTTTCCAAGAAGTTTTGGGCACAAAGTTAAATCTCAATACAGCATTCCATCCTTAAACAGATGGATAGTCTGAGCGAACCATTCAAATATTAGAAGACATGCTTCGAGCTTATGTTCTAGATTTTCAAGGTAGTTGGGAAAGATTTTTGCCTCTAGCTGAATTTGCTTATAACAATAGCTTATCAAGCCAATATACAAATGGCTCCTTTTGAAGCTTTATATCATAGACGTTGCCGTTCCCCGATCGAACGGTTTGAGATGGGAGAAGCTACGATTTTAGGGCCTGATATGGTACAGGATGCACTGGTCAAAGTAAAATTAATTAAGGAAAGGTTGTTAACAGCCTAGAGTAGACAGAAAACCTATGTTGATCATAGACGTCAACCGTTGAAATTTTCCATAGGTGAACATGTCGTTTTGAAAATATCTCCTATAGAAGAAATAGTAAGATTTGGGAAGAAAAGGAAGTTAATCCTATGGTACATAGGACCATTTGAAATTCTTGAGAGGATTGGCCTAGTAGCTTATCGTTTGACTTTACCCCCTAAATTGGATAATGTCCATCCAGTCTTTCATGTGTCTATGCTACGAAAGTATTTATTAGATCCTATACATATTATACAGTGTCCACATATTCAGTTACGGGAAGATTTAACTTATGAGGAACAACCAGTAGCGATAGTGGACAAACAAGTAAAGAAATTGCGTTTAAAAGAAATACCTACCGTGAAAGTGATATGGAAAAATCACTCTTCTGAGGAGGTTACCTGGGAAAGAGAGGGTGACATACGCGCCAAATATCTGCATTTTTTTGAATAATGAGGTTAGTATTTATTTGCAACTATGGTGATGAAATTTGGGGACCGAATTTCTTTAAGGGGGAAGAATGTAATAATCGTAAATTTAAAGAAAATTCTAATTAAAGAAAATTTTGAATAAAAGAGAGGATTGTGAAAATGGAGATAAGAACCGTTGAAAATATGTTTATTTATTACATGGGTTAAAGAATTACAAAGAAAATATGGGAATTTACGTTTTGGGGCCAAAATGCAATTTCTTAAAAGTTTTGAGGTCAAAATCTAAATAAGAAAAGTTTGCAAGGACCTCCCTCTAAAAGTGAATTTTTGCAGAAAGATCCCTTGGAATATTTTAAGAGCCTCAGCCACTCAAGAAGTAAAAAAAAAATCCGAAATTCTCTCTCTCTTCCAAATTTTCTCCCCCAAAATCCTAAAACTTCTCTTTAAGATTCCACCGCATCCAGATCTCGGATTTCAACACCACCACCACCAACAGACTTAGGATGAAGAGTTCTACAAATCCATCTGATTGGTTTCTACAAAATTGGCCAGAGATTGGCTGAAAAATAGAAGGAAAATCACCTAAAAAGGTAACTTCGAAACTCCTATCTGCAGTTCTCAAATGCAAAAACTAATACCGTAGATCAATCCAGAAGGTGCCGAAACCTTAGGATCTCCAATTTTATGTTCAGGCTCCCTTGCACGCGCCCCCACATGCCGAATCTCCTCCAAGAGTCAAGCCCACGCGCAACTTCCCTTGGTGACGCGTCACAGCAAGCCTCTGTTGCATTAACCGAGCTTCCGGAGGCTAAATTTCACAAATCCAGAGTCATTTTCAAGGTTTTTGGACCTTCTAGACTCATTTTTGGAATCTATTTGGCCAAATTCGGATCAAAAATGAAGATTTTGGGGTTGTCCAATTCGGAACCCTAACTTTGTGAGTAGATGATTCTTTCTATGACTTTTCCTATACTCTTCTTGATCTTTAAATGTATATTTGATTATATTTATGATATATTTACACTTTTATATGTTTCTAAAATACATTAAAGTTATCTGAAATGATTACAATTTAGAATATAGTTCATGAAGAGTATAGATTTGAAAATAGATTTCTGAACTTATGATATATTTGATTCTACATGTATTTCTCATTAAATGAATATTTATGTACGTGGAATCGATTTATAAAGTTACATGATTTCCTCGAGAAAGGGCATGCATATGTGATAAACCCCGATTGAGTAATTTATAACATATGAGTTGTATTGAGAATGAGATTCTGTATTATACTGAAAGCTCTGTTTTGAATGATACGGAATATGTGCATATGATAAATTTATGGAGGAATCATATTAGAAACATTGTCTGCTAACAGCAGGTGATGTTAGCTCAGGTGCACCATGATACCTCAGCTAGTAGGGGTGGTGCTAGTCTCGTGTGATGGTCAACACACGGGATATGATATGTGATGGAGTGCGGGATGCCTCCTATCTAGGCAAGATGCCAGTTACATAATATGTGATTTGCCTTCCCTTGCTTTGTGCTTGGGAAATTGTCCATATTAGAGTCCCATTGCGTGTCCTCTTGAATGGTAGTAGGAAAAACCTTGGCTGAGATGCTAAGTATAGGCAAATCCTACGCCAACAAAGTACAGAAGGGGTTTGAACTCTGATATGGTGATTTTGATATAAGATCCTCTTAATATTTATATATGAAATGTTTTTAATGCATATCAATGTTTGATTAATAATCATATTGTATCATATTTGGTTACAGATATCTAAATATAATTTGAACTGAGAATATTTGAAAATGCAGGTCCCATATGGATGTACTTCTGAACTGTAATTTCTGATGTGAAAATTTTTGTCATGGTCCCAAATCATGGAACACATGACCGGCACGGCATAAGGGTTTTCCCCTAGCCACAAGCCTAACACAGCGTGCACAAACATCCAGCACACAATCCAGAGTACATAATAAATATAACTGGCCACATATGCCACATCCAATATCAGAAAATACTGTATATATATATATATATATATATATATATATATATATATATATATATATATCTAATGAATCCAATATCCGTGATTCAACTTGGCCCATGGCCTCATAATATCAACATCGTTGTAAAATATAAAACCATTTTCCAAACAACACATCAAAATACGCAAGAAGCGAGGATCCTGCCTGTAAGTTTATGGAGGTACATTAGACATAAACTAAACTAGACAAAAAAAATACAAAAGAGCCTTGCCCAAACTGGGGCTCACCAACGCTATCTTCAACCTCCTACGAAGCTGTAGCTGGATCAAAATCTCTTTGACTATCTGTGGGGAGGAAACAGAAGAAGGGTGAGATCACATCTCAGTGAATGGGTAAATCATACTATAACTGAAACAGGGCAAACCAAGCATAAGTGTTTCACAATGGGTTTAATAATTGAAATCCAAGTGTAAAGATAATAATAGAAACATTAAGCATTTAACCATAATTTATTGAAAGAAAAGCTAAACAGTTCAAATGTATATTCAAAAAATAAATCTGGATTTAAATCAGTAACCGTAAAGCAAATCAATTATGCATGGTAAGTAATAAATGAAGTTATTTATGCAATAACAATGATGAATGAGCTTGTTTAGAAATATTTAATCTTTAAGAAAAATGCATCAGTTTATTGGAGTTCTTTCCTGACAGATCATCATCTTCCCCAAGCACATAGCAAGGGTAGGGTAATCACTGTAGGCGTAGACATAAGTCCACCCTAAATTCTCCCAAGCACACAGCAAGGGTATGGCAATCACTGTAGGCGTAGACATAAGTCCATCCTAAATTCCCCCAAACACACAGCAAGGGTATGGCAATCATTGTAGGCGTAGACATAAGTCCAACCTAAATCCCTGTGTCTTAGGCAGTCATATGCCCGTCACAGTATCCTAGGCCGAAGCCTTCGCATGACCATGGTGCACCAGGGCTAGCACTCCCTGCGGCTAGCTAACAGTGATCTAAAAGGGTCCCTCCAATAGAAAACATTTGAAATATGCTATTCAAAGAGTTTAAAGTAAAACATTTCAATAACATTACAATAAAGCTATAATTCTCTATCTAACTCTTTTCATGCATAAAATTCCGTTTTAAAATATGTTTCATCCATGTATTCCCATGGAGACCTTTATCATCATAAACTTTCCCTTTAAACATATCGTCCGTAGACGTCGCATAGATGTTCGCATGCATCAAATCATTTCATGGCTAACTTAGTTCATTTATATGACTAAGTTCGCATTTCTATAAATCTAGCTCAAATGAAGAATTATCAGTCTAGATGCTTGCCCTGCATACCTAGGATTCAACTAGGATTAAAATTTACAATTTCTAACATGGTTGGAACATATTGGTTTTCAAAGCGGTAAAATAATTTAGCATACATTCCAACTAGTTAAAATCATACGAGAGAGTTATAAACCGAGTTCGTAAAACATGCGCTATAGTATGAAAAACCCACTCACCTTACTAGGGGTCCAACAACGAGAATTTCACCTCGTGATGGTTCAACAACCTAGAAAACATAGACATAACATGAGAATTCAATAAACCCTAAACGTCACTATTCATGCTGGAAACACTATTCAAGCCGGCCAGAAAACTAACCCTAAACCTAAAAACCTTATATTCTAGCATAGAAACTAATTCTAAGACTATCTATGGAAAGAATTTCGGAAGAACGAAGCTTAAAACGCGATTGGACGGAGTTTTACCTTGGACGTTACTATTCATGAGATTTTCTGGGGACAATCCGGCGGTTTTCCAGCGAAACTGATTGATGGGGTTTGTAGCTCTCCTTCCCACGAATCCAACGGTACCTTGCTTGCTCAAATCGGACGTCTGGATGATGAGATATCTTAGAGAGAAGGTGGAGAAAATTCTAGAGAGAGAGAGGAAGGTCCAGCTATGGAGCAAATGAAGGAAAAAAGAAGGGGGGGACCGCTAAAAAAGGTCTATCTGATGAACCTCACCGCGGCGAGATTTCAGGTCCGCGATTTTCGCTGGCGGCGAGCCTAATTTCGCCGCGGCGAGATTTGAAACCAGAAAAACTCATGCTCTCGGGAAAATGCTGCAGCATTCTCGCCGCCGGCGAAATATTCTCGCCGCGGCGAACCCATCTTGGCGAATTTCACAAAATGTCCAACATGAAAGTTGTATCCCTTTCTCTTATCTTTCATTAGCCACTTGCATCACCTAATTTGGAGTTCATATGAAGGAGTTATGCATAAAATAGTGAGCAAAGGTCCAGACCACACTATGCTACGGTTTTTTCCTCTTATCACTATAATATTCATGGAATTAGCAAAAGTTCCCAACACCAAAGTTGTAGATATATGTCTTATCTTTCAACACCAATTGGAATCACTTAATTTAGATTTCATATGAGAGCGTTATGCTTATATGAGTGAAGAAAGGTCAGAAACGCTCTAAAATTTTACGTTGTTCTCAACTTCCTTATTTCAAATGATTTGTACTTAACCTTCAAATGTTTTATTAGCAGAGGGTTATTATTTGCTTATAGCGCGCCAAAACATAAATTCTCATATATTTTTTTTGTAATTCTTTAATCCATGTAATAAATATACATATTTTCTATGGTTCTTATCTCTATTGTCAAAATTCTCTCTTTTATTCTAAATCTCCTTTAATCAGAATTTTCGTTAAATTTTACGGTTATTACATTCTTCCCCTCTTAAAGAAATTCGGTCCCCGAATTTCATCACCACAGTTGCAGATAAATACTAACCTCATTGTTCAAATAAATGCGGATATCTGGCGCGTATATCTTACTCTCTTTCCCAAGTAACTTTCTCATAAGATTGATTTTTGTTTTTCATATCACTTTCACTACAGGAATTTCTTTTGACCGTAACTTCTTTACTTATCTGCTCACTATTGCTACTGGTTGTCTCTCATAGGTTAAATTTTCCTGTAACTGAATTTGGGGACACTGTATAACATGTGTAGGATCCAATAAATGTTTTCATATCATAAACACATGAAAGGTTAAATGGACATTGCCCAATTCAGGAGGTAAAACCAAATAATAAGCCACTGAACCGATCATATCAAAAATTTTAAATGGTTCTATATACCGAAGGTGTAACTTTCCTTTCTTCCCAAATCTCATTACCTCTTTCATTGGTGAGTCATTAAAGAATATGTGGTCACCAATTGATAATTCCTAGTGTTCAACATTCATGGTCCTTATAGACCTTTGACTAGTATTGAGTTACTTGTATTTCTTTTTCTAATCAATTTTCACTTTTTCAATAACATCTTATAATAAATCTAACTCCACTGAGTCATTTAACAAAACATTTGTAACACCTCTTACATAAGGCTTAAATCTTCTAATATCATTTTATTATAGACAGATTCTGCTAAGAAATCTCTCACCAATCAAAAAAAAAAACATATGCTTGAAGCATGCTCTCCAAGCTAGCATCATCAATTTAGATAAGTCATATTCTATCTATTGCATGTTATTCCAAACTAGATTTTCAAAGTTTAACTTTTCTCAATACACTCACATATTAAGAAACCTATGATGTTTATGTAAAACTTCAAATGATGCCATTGTATATTGGCATGATAATTACTGCTATGATTAAGTTCAACTAAGGACAATTAATTTCTTCCAACTTTTACCACAATAATATAAAGATACTTAAAGCATAACTTCTAATGTATAAACACATCATTTAAATTTAGTATTAGTCATATTATAATCTAATAAAGATCCTTAGACTTCCTGAATAACTCTCTTGAGATAATATATTTAATTCGTATTTGCCAACATATCGGCCAATGAAAATTTTAACTTGTATCTTCTTTTTATCATTATACTAGTACCATTTTTATCTCAGTATATCCTTATTACCTCGGTTTATCCATATTTACAATTTATGGCTTCTTCCGAAATCTCTTTTCTTAACAATTATTTATACGCAAATTTTCAAATCTCAACATGATTTACATTCTAGATACTAGTTTCAATTTAGCAAAGTATAAATTCTTAACACAAATATCTTAACTACTTACATTATTCTCAGAGATGATTCTCAAAATATTTTCCATGTTTCCAAATTAAAAATTTCAAGGGTAACTTAAATCTTAATTTTCATACTTTACTCCTCAAAAACTTTAACACCGTTAATTCTTTTGATTATATTCGTCAAAGCACCATTAAATCATTATCCATCTATTCTTTTCAAAAATCTCTATTACTTTAATCTACTAATCAGTTGAACACCATAATAACTGAGTTCCAAAGATTAGAAATTAACCCTCCTTATAATAAGGAAAAAGAATCTTGCATTTAATGCCAAACATTAATGTAGGACAATACATTAGAACATGTGGAACTCATAATAGAGCGTAGTGCCAAAAGAGGAAGTCAGAAGTTTGGACAAAACATTGACAGGAAATTAAAATCGGTGGCCGTAATTCTTGAAAATTTGTAAACAAAATCTAGCTACTAGTTTGGTGAAAATCAGTGGCCGCAAATTTTGAATATATGTGCCAAAATTTTAATTCAAAGCTATCGTTATTCGGTGAAAGAATATCATATGAAAAATAATTATTTCTCAGCTTATAAAAGTCTGTGAGAAGCAAAGAACACATAGTTAACTGGTAGGATGCAGTTGATTGCTTCAAAACAGATGTAATCAATCAACTGTAAAATAACCAGTCCAAATTAAAATTTCTCAAAATAGCTAGTCGACTTATAAACCAATAGTCGACTGGTAAGAACATTGGGAAAAACAAGATAAATCTTTTGATTGTCCCTCTTCAACAATTAACTGGTTTACATTTTTCAATCTTTTCTCTCTTTTACGCCTACCACTTACAACTTCTCTGTAAGAATCAAGACATCAATGCTTCATAAAAATAATAAGGAAAAGGCTAATTTCTGGTGATATCTTAACCTTATTCTCTTTACGTGCTTCATATGGGTCACAGTCATAACTACTGTATATATGCATGCTTGCTGTCATTTTTTTGAAATTTTCACCTTCAATTTAGTTGATCTCCGCCAATCACTTACATAGTTGTTCTCATTCTATCTAGCCTATTCGCATAGCTATTATAAGTATGTTTTTCTCTGAGTTCTATAAATGCACACATTAGTATCTTTATTTTCATACTCAAAATTAGGGTGTGTGCAGCTATGGAGGGAATTGCATTTCGTCAATTTCGAAATGTTTGCGTTTTTTGTGGTTCCAGTCCTGGAAAGGACAGACAATATGTGAAAGCAGCACAAAACCTGGGTATGGTGCTGGCCAAGAGAAAAATTCATCTAGTCTATGATGGAGGTAACCGTGGGTTAATGGGGTGTATGTCTACAACTGTACATGTAGGAGGATGTCAAGTTCTAGGTATTATTCCTACAACTCTAGCTGCATATAACATCGTAGGAAAAACAATTGGGGAAGAGTTTAGGGTTGCATCCATGCATGAGCGCATGACTAGAATGATGAGCAATGCTGATGCCTTCATTGCCTTACCAGGGGGTTTTGGTACTTTAGAAGAAATTTTCCAAATAGTCTCTTGGGCACAACTAAATATGCATCACAAACCGCTAGGTTTGTTAAATGTTAATCACTTCTTTGATGGTCTGTTATCTTTCCTTGATCATGCTGTGGAACAAATGTTCATCTCACACTCAGCACGACGAATTCTCATCTCAGCTTCAAATGCTGAGGAGTTGATTGATGCTTTACAAGCATATGTTCATGTACTTGATCCAATCACAGCTCAAATAGAATGGACAACAGACCATAGCAAAAAGCGCAAATTGGACTTGGATCTTCATCTGTAACTGTAGCAAGATGTGTCTTAGGGTTATCGGATACCATCTTGCTAGCCACATACCTTAAGAAAGTACTATTACTAAGTCAAAATTCATATTTTGAGAACTTAGCATATAGCTGATACTCCCTTGTAGTTTGTAATACTATCTTTAATCATTGCTTATGATCCTCTGAACTCTTGAAATATTCTAGTATATTATCAATAAATATAATAGCAACTTGATTTAGGGATGACTTAATTACTTATTCATTAAATATATGAATGTAGCTGGGGCATTTGTCAACCCAAATAACATAACTATAAACTCATAGTGTCCATGTCGAATCTTGAAAGCAAAAAAAAAAAAAAAATTTTATATCCTCTTCTCTTATCCTTAATTGATGATATGTAAATATCAAATTAAGTTAAATTTTTGAGAAATGTTGAGCACTTTCTAACTGATCAAATAGATCATCTATACGAGATAATGAGTATTTATTCCACATTGTCACTTTATTCAACTGTTTAAAATCTATGTATAGTCATAGTGATCCATCTTTCTTTTTCACAGATAGAACTGGAGCACTCCAAGTAAAAGTACTAGGGCTTTTAAATTCCTTGTCTAACATGTCTTGTAACTATTTATTTTTCAGTTCTTTAAGTTTAGTGGGATAAAAATATAAACGCTGGCCAGGAAATAAATCAATACTAAATTCTATTTATTATTTCGGGGTAATCCTGGCAATTCTTTAGGAATTATATCAGAAAATTCTCTAATCACTGGAACTTGATTTACAGTGGTATATTTTATATCAGCATCTCTCACCACTGCCAACTATCCTTGGCACCTATTTGTAATCACTTATGGACTGCTAAAGCAGAGATTAGGTTACTGGGTATCTCACTAAGATTTCTTTGTATCAAGAGAAAAAAAATCTCCAAGAATATTGAATTTAATCACCCTCTAGTGATATTTCAAAATGACATGACATAATGCCAACAAATTCATTCTCAATATCACATCACAATCTACCATATCTAGACAACCGGGTGCAACAGATGTCACATTCAGAAACCATCATACCAGAGTTTGACCCCTTCCGTACCTTGGTAGTATAGGATTCACCTAAACTCAGCATTCCGCTGAGGTTTGCCCTACTACCATTCAAGAGGACACGCAAAGAGACTCTGTATGGGTCTTTTCCCAAGCACATAGCAAGGGAAAGCAAATAACATCTCATATAACTGGCATCTCGCTATAAAACAGAGATAGCCCAACCATCACTTAACCATGCCAACATAGCATACTATAAACTGACTTACTTGAACAAAAAGCCAACATCATATCGAACCCCTTTAGCAGCACCATGAGTATAAGCATGTCCAGATTCACACCCATACTCAAAGTCCTACCTAAAGGTCCGTTACTCCATGAACACAGGAAAACCTAAAGCTCTGATACCACTCTGTCACTTTCTTCTAGTGGCAACAGGGGTACCTATCAAAGCACTGCAGCCCATACTGCAGCTCCTGGGCGGAGAGCCACACTTCGCCACATCGTTCACGCGTGAGAGTTCCCAGGACTTGGCTTTTCAACCTCGGCTCTGATACCACTCTGTCACTTTCTTTTGGTGGCAACAGGGGTACCTATCAAAGCACTGCAGCCCATACTGCAGCTCTTGGGCGGAGAGCCACGCTTCGCCACATCGTTCACGCGTGAGAGTTCTTAGGACTTGGCTTTTCAACCTCGGCTCTGCTACCACTCTGTCACGGCCCCAAATCATGGAACACATGACCGGCATGGCATAAGGGTTTCCCCCTAGCCGCAAGCCTAACACATAGCGTGCACAAACATCCAGCATACAATCCAGAGTACATAATAAATATAACTGGCCACATATGCCACATCCAATATCAGAAAATACTGTATATATATATATATATATATATATATATATATATATATATATATATATATATATATATATATATATATATATATATATATATATATATATCTCATGAATCCAATATTCATGATTCAACTTGGCCCATGGCCTCATAATATCAACATCGTTGTAAAATATAAAACTGTTTTCCAAACAACACATCAAAATACGCAAGAAGCGAGGATCCTGCCTGTAAGTTCATGGACGTACACTAGACATAAACTAAACTAGATAAAAAAAATACAAAAGAGCCTTGCCCAAACTGGGGCTCACCAACGCTATTTTCAGCCTCCTACGATTCACCAAACTGGGGCTCACCAACTAGGATTATCAGTCTAGATGCTTGCCCTGCATACCTAGGATTCAACTAGGACTAAAATTTATAATTTATAACATGGTTAGAACATATTGGTTTTCAAAGCGGTAAAACAATTTAATATACATTCCAACTAGTTAAAATCATACGAGAGAGTTATAAACCGAGTTCGTAAAACATGCGCTATAGTATGAAAAACCCACTCACCTTACTAGGAGTCCAACAACGAGAATTTCACCTCGTGATGGTTCAACAACCTAGAAAACATAGACATAACATGAGAATTCAATAAACCCTAAACATCACTATTCATGCCGAAAACACTATTCACGCTGGCCAGAAAACTAATCCTAAACCTAAAAACCTTATATTCTAGCATAGAAACTAATTCTAAGACTAAGAACGAAGCTTAAAACGCGATTGGACGGAGTTTTACCTTGGAGGTTACTGTTCATGCGATTTTCCAGCGACAATCCGGTAGTTTTTCGACGAAACTGATTGGTGGGGTTTGTAGCTCTCCTTCCCACGAGTCCAACAGTCCCTTGCTTGCTCAAATCGGACGTCCGGATGATGAGATATCTTAGAGAGAAGGTGGAGAAAATTCTAGAGAGAGAGAGAGGAAGGTCCAGCTATGGAGGAAATGAAGGAAAAAGGAAAGGGGGACTGCTAAAAAAGGCCTATCTGACAAATCTCGCCGCGGCGAGATTTCTAGTCCGCGATTTTCGCTGGCGGCGAGCCTAATTTCGCCGCGGTGAGATTCGAAACTAGAAAAACTCATGCTCTCAGGAAAATGCTGCAGCATTCTCGCCGCGGCGAACCCATCTTGCCGAATTTGATAAAACGTCCAACATGGAAGTTGTATCCCTTTCTCTTAGCTTTCATTAGCCACTTGAATCACCTAATTTGGAGTTCATATGAAGGAGTTATGCATAAAATAGTGAGCAAATGTCCAGACCATACTACGCTGCGGTTTTGGCCTCTTATCACTATAATATTCACTGAATTAGCAAAAGTTCCCAACATCAAAGTTGTAGATATATGTCTTATCTTTCATCACCAATTAGAATCACTTAATTTAGATTTCATATGAGAGAGTTATGCTTATAAGAGTGAAGAAAGGTCAAAAACGCTCTAAAATTTTACGTTGTTCTCAACTTCCTTGTTTCAAATGATTTGTACTTAACCTTCAAAGGTTTTATTAGCAAAGGGTTATTATTTGCTTATAGCGCGCCAAAACATAAATTCTCATTTTTTTTTTTGTAATTCTTTAATCCATGTAATAAATATACATATTTTCTACGGTTCTTATCTCTATTGTCAAAATTTTCTCTTTTATTCTAAATCTCCTTTAATCGGAATTTTCGTTAAATTTTACGGTTATTACATATCTGCTCACTGAGTTGTCAAATTCACTACACGATCTTTTCATATTTTTCAGATAAAAATACAGAGGTTAGTTTTGTAGCTACGTGATCCACTAGGTGTTATATTATCTGGGTGAGTCTACATTATTTTCAAGGCTCGAAATGTGTTAAAATATTATGTCATTATAATCTAGAGTATGCTCTGAACGCCACAGGCAAGATCCCTGCTTCTGCTGTAATATTGTTAAGTGTAGTTTTGGCATGTATAATTAACTATACTAGAAACTTGTAAATGTATGATATTTTTCGAATATGTGATATTGGGAAGCCGTATGCAAATAAATAAGGATTAAGTTATCTGTTAGTTATGTTATTCGTGTTCCATTAAGTTGGGGCGTGATAGAAGTCTCCAATCCCTTTTCTTCATTCATGATAAAGACCCTCCTCTCCATCTATGCTAGAATTTTCTTCTCCCACAATGTATATTGTCAATTTACATTTGCAGTGGCTCACGGAGGAAGGAACCTAGTCACTGTCACCAACGTTCACAGTGCGTGTTTTACAAAACCTAAACCTCTATGAATCAAGCTTTATTCTCCCTCAATTGTCTCCAAGGCTTGGTGGAACCTCCATCGAGCATCTTGTAGCCTAAATCTCCTTCAAGCCTAGAAGCTTAGAGCTCATCTTTGAGCTTCAAGATTGCTTCCCCCTCAGCTATCTCCTTATTAAAACCCACTTTTACTCTTATTATGTTCAGATAATGCCACACAAAGGACCAAAAATTCCTTCTCTTGCTCCCCATTTGGTTTCCTCTGTTCTTCTTTCCAGTAGAGGAGATTTTTCTCTTCAAGAGTTCTTATGCATTTGTATAAAGGAGACCTTCAACCTTGCTCATAACTAAAGGTTAGTCAAAATTCCTTATCTCGTTCCTCACTTGACAGCAATGGCTAATTATGCCTAGTTTTGTTAAGTTTTAGTGCAGTAGCTAATTGTGCCTGGTTTTGTTCAGTTTTGATCTTAAAATTCTTTGGTTGACCATATCCATTTTTGTTGCTTGATCAAATCCCATCAAATTAGACCATCTCTACTGGTTTGAAGGTAATAGAAAAACCAATTGGAAAAATGATCTTAAACTAGAAATAATCTATAGCTCAAGTAGAGCCACCACCTCTGTGCTTACTTAACCAAAGTAAGGTTGAATAAGAAGAAAGTAGCCCAAGTATTGCATAAATTTCTAAAGCGTTAGCCCCAATCAATAACAAGTAGGACCAATAGTCAGTGTAATTAAGAAGATAGCAATGATCATTATTGTTCTAAATTATCTACAAAAGGATTAAATTAAGTGCAGAAAAGGTAATCTTTGTATTTGTGGACAATGTGCTGCCACCTATAAGTAATCTTTATTGAATCATATGTTCCTTCACTTTTTTTGTGAGATGATGCTAGTTTTCTAATTAAATATATAGGACATCTTCATACACCAGGCATCGATTTTTAAAAAAAAATTAAAAGAATTCTTCTCTCATAGATGCAAAAGGGATACAAGGGAATAATGTTTTAAGTTGCATTAAGTTTCTTTTATAAAGTTAGTGTTTTTGACCATTGTACACTCTACCTGCATTATATGCTTACATTCTTTTTGAACTTAAAATCTAAAATCATATACAAAAGCAAGGGTATTGCCAGGACCATTTCTTTATACTGGTTAAATGATGGAACTAGTCCTCACAATAGAGAAATTGCATTTTTAACCTCATCACAATAGAGATATTGAATATCCTTTTGTTTTCCCTTCTGTTTGTTTCACTTTGGGAAGGCCTATCGTAAGAACTATGGGATATTTCTAATTGAAAGGTTGATTGATTCTCTGGTGAGGCAAAGAACAAGAAAAGTGAAAAGGAAAAAGGAAATTGATTTTTTTAAGTGAGATGCTATGTAGTTTTTCTTTTAAAAGTTGGTTTCAATTGATTAGGCAAAGAAGGCTGATTCTAAGCTAAAAGTTGTATTATTGTAGAGCAATCAATAATTAAGTGGTCTTATATAATTCAGGAAATGGAGGATGAAATAGCTACATTTCTTCAAGAAGAGAGGTTTTGATTGTATTTAGTTGTTCAGACTTAATTCTTGTTCCTTATTGTTGTACCGTATTTATGTAGTTGAATTTTTGTAAGGAAGAAAGAGACTTAAGGAAAGCTAAAAAGTAGGCAACAAAGATATTGATCAGTTAATTTTTATTGTGCTTGCTATCAATCCTGGGAAGCCTAGGATTACACACTTAATGTATCTTATGTCAGATTTTGTGTGTTCAAATCTTGTCTTAAAAATAGTATTTCAGAACCGGCATCATTAATTTAGATAATTGTGTTGTCTTGATAGTGCAGTAAATGTTTAGCCCCTTTGGAGCCATATATTAGTTGTTAGCATGTTTGCATTTTGAAGATATGCCTTTTAGTAAGTTACACATCTATGAAATGGGCAGGCAGATAACATAATTAAACACAAGGAAGAGATCTATTCCCACTACAAAAGAACATGGTTTATGACAGAAAAGAAGAAGCTTGCTACAAAATAAACAAAGATAAGACTTTGTTTTTATTATTATTTTATTTGTAGCAATTAATATCTATAAGGGATAATGCCTTTTGGGTTCATTTGGAATTGTTTCATTTTAAGGGATCACTTTTCATTTGGTTCTTTACATTCTCTTTATGCACTCAATTTCAAGGCTAACTTTGTCATATTCAATTTAGATTGGGTATCCAGATTTTAAATATCACATTATATTTATCACTCTTTGATTTTTTGGTTCCCAAAAATTATATCTTGAAAATGAATATGAATTTCATCAAAGTTTTCCTGGCTCCCATGTATGAGTTTAATTTTCTCTTTATGTACTCACTTTCAAGGCCAATTTTTGTCAAATTCAATTTAGATTGGGTATCCATATTTTAAATATCACATCATATTTGTCACTCTTTTATTTTTTGGTTCCCAAAAATTATATCTTGAAAAAGAATATGAATTTGATCAAACTTTTCTTCACTCCTATGCATGAGTTTAATTTTCAATTTATGGTACTAATTTGACTGTACAAAAGACTTGTAAAATTAATTATTTCTTTCTTTTTACTCCCTTATTTTGTTAACTGGGTTTCTGAAGTCCATTTTTGGTAGTTGTTAATTCATAAATATGTGTATGTAAGTGTTTGTGTGTGCACATAGGACAAGTGGAACTTGAAATTTTCTCATTTTTATAATATGATCCTATGAATTCCATATACATGTTAGTTTAAAATTCATTAATATGTAATATAAGTGGAGTTTTACCCTAAAAAATATTGAGTTCAAAAAACTTATCTCCTTTAATATATTTCTTTTTTATTCTTATCAACCAAGATATTAATGATTAGATACTGTCATTGGGTTATGGTGAATCCAACGTGGAAATCATATATGTGGATACACAAGAAGCACTTATGGTGGATTTTCATTGTGTTAAGATTAGTTAGTTTTAGTTATAATTAGTTTCTCTCTTTTTTATTTTGGAAATGTAACTAGTTACATTACATTAAACATTTATATTTGAATTAATTGTATTTAAATAATGACAATTTTTATTATGATTTTGGCCAAATAACTAATTTTTCAATTATATTTTTAATTTTTTTATTATATTTGTAGTTAAATATAAAATTATTAATAATAAAGAATAATACAAAAAAATTACACATTAGACTTTCAATGGCGATTAAAGTCGTCACTGAAAGTGATTAAATACACATTTTTGTGTTTTGGTGAGACTAAAGACGTCATTAAAAGTTCACTTTTTAGTGGCGACTATAGAAAGTCACCACCAAAAGTGGATTCAGTGGCGACCTTATAAAGTTTCCAGTAAAAGTAGACTTTCAACTGCCACTTTTATTGTCTCAGTAGTGACTTTTATTGTTTTTAGTGGCGAATTTAGTCACCACGAAAAGTTAATTTTGGTGGCGACTTTAAAAACTTTTAGTGATGGGGTTATCATCATTGATGTTATGGTGACTTTGGTGACTTTAGTCACCACCGAAAGCTTATTTTCTTTTAGTGTTAGCAAGGGGACAACTAACTGATTTAACCTTATCTATATTAAATTTCTAAAATATTTTCTTAATATACTTCTCTTGTGAAAACCACAATTTCTCAGTGCTGCTATCTATTATAATATTCATGCCAAGAATATGCTTTATTGGCCCTTAGTATTTCATGGAAAATGACTTGTTCAACTGTGTTTTCAAACAATTAATTTTGGAAACATTCGAGTCAACGATCAACATATCATCCACATAGAGTAAAAAAAAATGAAATTATCATTTGAGAATTTTTGCATAAAACATAATGGTCTGAAGTAGTCTTCTTGTAACCTTACTTCCCTATAATCGACTCAAACTTCTTATACCATGGCCTTAATGCATGTTTCAAGCCTTAAAGACTTCTTTTTTAATCTGCAAACATAATTGTCTTTTCCTTTTAGCTTGAAAACCTCTAGCAACTCTATGTATATCTCTTCCTCCAAGACTTGGTGAATGAAGATAGTTTTTCATATCTATTTGTTCAACCTCTAAGTTAAGGCTTATTGCTATACCTACCACTATATGAATGGTCATTTTCACAACTATTGAAAATATCTCATCAAAATCAATATTTTTTCTTTGGTTGAACCCTTTAACAACTAGTTTAACTTTGAATCTTGGATGGAGACAGTATTTTACGTGCTTGACTTAAAACACTAATTTATTTTTCAAAGTTTTTTTTCACCTTTTTGGAAACTTCACTAGTTCAAAAGTTATGTTCTCATGCAAGGACTTCATCTCATCTTTCATAGCTTATATCCTTTTCTACTTGTACTCATCATCATGGCTTTGTCAAAGCTATCAAGTTCTCTCCCATCAGTAAATGTCGCATACTCATTATTAGGATATCTAGTAGAATGTTGTTTTATTCTAATGCTTCTCCTCAATGAATATGAGAAAGGTACAAGTGTTGGTGGTTAATAATAAGCACTAAAATTATCATCATCTTCTTATTCAACCTCTATAGAAGCAACATTAGGCTGATTATCTTGAACTTCATCTTCAATTTGTCTCGACACCACCATTTAAAAAACAATATCAAGTTTGTTGAGTCCCCGTTAGAGTTATAATATCCTCTATTTTTTTGATATATTCAATTTTAATCTTCAACAAACATGGAATTATGGCTTTTAACAAGCTTTTTCTCTATCAAATGATAAAATTTATAGCCAAATTGATCTTGACCAAAACTAACAAATACACACTATTGTGTCTTGGCATCAAGCTTAAACCTCTTATCCTTTGGGATATGCATAAAGGATTTGTAGCCAAACACCCATAGATGATCATAAGAAGTATTTTTTTTTCCAACCATACTCTCTCTGGTGCATCATGTTGTAGAGGAACACATGGTGAAAGATTAAATACATGTACAACTATAAGTAGAGCTTCACCCCAAAAAGCTTTGAGCAATTGTGCACATGAGATTAAACACTTAACTCTATCCATTAAAGTTATGTTCATCCTCTTAGCTAAACCATTTAATTACAATGTTGATCAATTTGGATGCATTTGAACTTCTTCCTAGTTTGTCTTTCAACTGAGGCTTGAAACTATTTAAAGACATCTAACAATTGATATTTTTTCTTCAAAGTGAATGCCCACGTCTTCCTGGAATGATCATCAACGAAAATCACAAAGTATTGAGCACCAGGAAGTGACTTTGGCATTAATCCATACAAGTCTAAGTATACCAAATTCAACACATCCTTCATTCTAGAAGTTGCCAAAAAATAAACACATTTCTCTAAATCACTTGATCCATTCCAAATAACACTTTCTTCTTGGCTAGACATGTCATCCCTTTCTCACTCATATGACTGAGTCTCTTGTGCCACAACTTAACTGCATTGTCTTTATCCACGGCATTAGCAGTGTCGTTAAAGAGCTATACATGCATAACATATCCTATTTATGAAGGTGTCGAATACTTTTTACCTTTAAACACCACCAAAGATTGCATCATCAAGTTTTCTTGTAGAAATTAGATTCAGGCAAATATTTGGAATATGCCTTACATTTCTCGGTGCTAATATTGTGACATTCTCTATCTTTAAACGAACATCTCATCTGCCAACAACTTTTAATAAGTTGTCATTTCCCATTTTAATAGCACCAAAGTCTCCTTGTATGTGAGATAAGAAGAATTCCCTTTGAGGTGTAGGATGAATAGTAGCACCATTGTCAATCTCCTAATTGGTCTCATTGGATGTAAGATTGACAATATCCTCATCATAAACGACATAGAATTCGTCGATGAAATTTGTTTCTTCATCATCATTGTTTTCATCTTTCTTCACTTCCATGTGTTTGTTCTTCTTTTGATCTTTTTTGAACTTCCAGCAAAACATTTTGATATGTCCCTTCTTTTTATAGTGATGACACTCAATATTTGGTTTTTTTTTTACTTTCCTCCACTCTTGTCTTTAGGCTTTAAACTCCTAGATTGGATCTTTCCTTTGGATTCTGTAACGAGAACATCTAGTTTTGATGAAGATGATGAACCTTGTGATCTCTTTCTCATTTCTTCATTTAGAATACCGCTTTTGACATACTCTATGCTCACAACAATGTTAGGTTATGAATTGGTAATTGAAATCTTTAAAGCCTCCCACAATTCTGGTAGAGAGGCGAGTACCATAAGAACAAGTACCTTAATTGATCCACAATGCCTTGCATTTTATTCAAGTGATATGCCATAGAAATACATTCTTGGTATTTCACATGCATCAATTTTGTCAAATAAAATTTGTTGTTATCGATCTTCAAAGCATACAATTCCTCAAGTTTATGCCACAATATTTGTTTACAAGTCTCATTACATATGTGATTATACACATTATTTTCAACAAACTATCAAATGAATCCACACATATGCGTATGTTCAAATGCCTATTCTTCATCGGATTTCTCATTGAATTTAGTTATAGTAACAGTAGATGCAACTTCATCACGAACAGGAGATCCTTCATTTTGTTTCTCCATTGTGAGTCTCCGTTCCAATAAAATCTTTTCTAATGTGGAAGATTAGTCAATGCTGCAATGATGAAGCAAATTAAGAATTTTAAAGGAATAACTACCATTGGCTCTTATAAACATGTTAGGTGCAACAGGTACTGTCAACAAAATTAACTGCAGAATAAAAATGATCAACAAAGATAACATCATAAATTTATCGTGGTTCATCTTTTATTATTGGGCTACATCCACGAGAAAAACTTGAAATAAATCTTCCACTAATAAAATAATAGGTCTAAAGAGAGTCTTTTTCAAATTAATTCTAAAGGCAATAACTGATATCTCACTAAAATAGTGACACTCAAAGTGTTTTTCAAAAATACTTCAAAAGTATTTTCTCATTGTTTTTTCACCTACCCTTTAGAGAAAAACACACTCAACTCTCTAAATTTTCTCTCTCTTCAAAAAGCTTCTTATTTTGCTCTCTCGCTTTCTTTCTTCAAAGAGCTATCTTACTCTTTGGCTTCTTTCTTCTTCACACTCCACCTATGCCTCCTTCCGTTGCCTATTAAAAGATATATATCTAATTTCTAACTTAAATAAAAGAAATTAATAATTTATTTTTATGAAAAGAGACCTTATTTAGCGTTTCTTGGAGTTTGCCATCTAATTAACGTTTCTTCCCTTCTCAATGGGCCATCCCTAAACTCATAGTAAGCATAATTGTGGGTGCTCAGGAAAGATGAACACTTCATCAAACATGCTACGTATGATTGCGCCATTTCAAAGCAAGCCAAACCGTTACCGCAAAAACCACATCCCAATTGTTTTCCCCATCCTAATAAAGGTCAGAATGAAGATTCTAAGCCTCCCATTCACGAGGGGGCTTGTGGAAAAACTCAGTAATATGGTCTGCATTCACTAAATCTTTCCAAACCAATGCCATCCTGTTGGGAAAAATTAATAACAAGAGGCGATGAACAATCTATATATCACCATATCAAAATATTATGTTAAATTATTAAGATATATAATAAAGAAAACATACTTGAATCTATTGATAAATACTGGTGACCCTACATAAAGAAGTGGCTCTATGTCAAAATGTGTTTCTATGTAAAATATTATTTTTATGTGAAAAGCTACATGGTGGTTATGGTAATCATTCATCAATTATAAATACCTCTCTTTGATGGAAAGAAGAATATAGTGAAATACTCAAAAAATATTTTTCGGATATAAGGGTCTCTAATATAAAAGAAAGTATGTGATTCTCCATCAAGTATACAAATTAAGATATTAGATAAACTAAACAAATTCTCTCTATTCTGATTTATATTTGGTGATTAAGTTTATTAGAAATCTGATTACTATAGTTAGAGGTATTTTTTTAGACTTCTGCTTTTAGTTTATTGCACTTATGCAAAATTATAGCTTTCATTTGGTATCAAGTAAAAGATGTTGATCACCTTTTTAGTCTAGAATGAAATAGAAGAGAAAATTGTATATGAAACTAATTCACCATATTTAGACTTTAGAGATCAAACTCTATTTATAACTGTATTTGTGACTTCTTGCTTTTGACTCATAACAAAAGACATTAGGTCATATCAGGCTTCTATGCATTAGGTGTTTCATACCCATTATTTTAATATTTTAAAAATTCATAATTTTAATATATCACTTTATTAAATTTTTTATTAGATAGTCTATATACAATTAATAAGCCTACGTCAAACCATAAAATATTCTAACGCGTCTGTCTACGAACTCTTGGTGCATGGAGCACCGTCTGGCTACCACACAGATTGCAAAAGCCATTATGACCACCCCACTTGTTATGTCATCCATTAGTTTTGATTCTTCCGTGGTGGACCAGCCACGCAAAGACGCTAATCCGCTGCGGGCCCTTCGAAGCCCAAACATCCCTTCATACTCTTTCTTCATGAATACCAATTACGGGTCATAAAGCTATGGTACACAGTAGCTACAGTAAAGACGCCTGAGATAACCGATGGTCCGCCTCGTTTTCAGGTTGAGGAGGAAGCATAGCGTTATCTTCAGCATAACTTCCATAGGAAGCGTATTTTGAAGAGCCTCAATGTCCCAACTCCCTTCTCTGTTCACAAATTGCTTCACAGAGCAAAGACGTTCCCTCTCAGATATAGGAATGGTTCTCCTGTTCATCAAAATCTTCGCCTTCCACCTAGAAAAGAACCTAATCAGCATCACCCAAAGACCAAGTCATATTAGCAAGAAAATTTGGCTAGACATTCACTATCGCCTTCCAAAGTCTCGAATCACCATTTTTAGCCCTCCCCCCCTGCTCCCTCTCCCATACTTAGCACGCAGTACATCTATCCAAAGCTGTAATAATAAAGAAACAATTAGTGTTTAACTAAATTCATAAAGATTGTAATTGGTTTATGGTTGGTAGATAATTTTTTATTTATTAACAGTATCCAGATCATGATACGTGATAAATATAATTTTTAAAAAAATTATTTTTGCCACATGTCGCGATCTGGACACAGTTGGTGGACAAAAAATTATTTACCGACGGTGAACTAAATCATTTTCCAAATTCATATGATAAAATTTTGAGTTGATTTTTGATCCACCGTCGGTAAACAATTTTTTATCTATCTGTAGTGTCCAGATCATGACACATGGTAAAAAGAATTTTAAAAAATATTATTTTACCACGTATTATGATTTGGATATTATTGGTAGACAAAAAATTGTCTATCGACAGTGAATCATATTATTTTTTATAAAAATTTTCATTAGTTTTTGGTTAGTCTTTCAGTAAAGTATTTTATTATTATTATATTACTAAAAATGACATTTTTAACAGAATAAAGTTAGATAACTTTTGTATTTTTTTTAGCAAAGATGTTTTCTTTAAAAGAAATTAATTTTTTCATTTTGATTCTATTAGGAAGAAGTTTTAATTTTCTCCTATTCTCTCGAGGTAAAACAAAAAATGATTCTTTTATTATTCAAAAGCTATTTTACATCTTGGCCAATTATATATGGGAACCTAAAAAGGTTTTTTTTTTGGGGGGGGGGGAAAAGTAAACAATTTGTTTTTCCCTCGCAACTAGGCCACTCTTAATCATGTATGGCAAGTGGCTAGCGGTGTCGATGCATGACTTCACAATGGCATCTTATGGAAGACTGGATGCAAGAAAAGTGGAGATACAGGTGTGTAAAATTTGATAACTCACTTTAAATGGTCAAAACAATTATTTTAAATGAATTGAATTGATAATTTTATATAAGTGAAGTTTTTTAAAAAAATTAAATAGATAGATTAAATTTATAAAATTCAAATATTAAATCTAACCTAACTAATATGTTGATGAAACAATTTTATTCTCTTAATAGGAGTGTGTATAACTTGAAATTTACCCTAAACTCACAAGAATTCCATAAAAAATTATTTTGAACGAATCAAATCAGATTTACGATTTTATATAGGTGAATTTTTTTAAAAAGAATTTAAATTTAAACTCGCAGGCAAAATTTAAATATTCAATCTGACTAGTTTGTTCAGATTGAATTTCTAGCTGAGTTCAACTAAATCTGATCCACACTCACCCTCTAGGTGGAGATACTCTTGACATCCTCCGCGCACACAAAAGCAACACTTTGAAAGAGTAAGCAATTGTAACTTTTTTCCAAATGGAGCACGTCGATGTGGTTCTTTGCAGATGACAGTTGTGTATGGCGTGCTTATAGAGATGTTTCAATAAAATTACAACAAAATTTTTACTTTAAAATAAAATTTGTGAAGAACTAGGAATAAAACAAACTCATATATAGTCATCAATCTTTTTATTTTTTTTGGTGACTTATATATACACCAATTTAACTTGCAAAGGCTCTAGCCAGAAAAAAAAACTTGCAAAAGGCTTCTTTTTTGGAGATTAATTACATCAAACGGGAGGCCTTTATTTTTCATGTGTGTTTGTTAAAACTTTAAACCTTGTAAAGGTTGAAAAAGTAATTACCTGACTTGTTACTCACGTACGTTTGAATTGATTTCCCAAAGAAGGTTAGAAGGGTCCAATTTTTTTTTTTTAAATCCAATCTTTTCATGTGCAATTCTTAATTAAGAAATATGTCATGAATAGAACAAAGATGGAAAAGTCAAAAGAAGGCCTATTTTTTTGTTTCATTATTTTTTTAAAAATAGTTTTGTGAAATAATTTTTAAATGTAGTTTTAAAGAATAGAGAAGCAACCATAATGGGAGGAATTTACAAAAATTAATTATAGACAACATGTCTTTGCAACTTTTTTCTTTTTAACTATTAATCCTACTAAGGTCACTCTTAATTTCTTATAATGGCGGTGGTCATTCATGGCTAATGTATTTACAACACTTCTATTTAAATGACTACATACTATGAAAATGTCTCATTAAATTAAACCTCAAAGAAAAGTCTCATAAAATAAAAACTTAGCGAAGAGAAATTAATAGCATAGGTAAGTTACTTCCCCTCAAAACATAACCTTAAAATGTCTTTAAAACAGCATTTTCCAATTCTAAGCTCATATGCTTCTCGAAAAATTTGAGGAAGTCAATTTATTAATCAATGTAATACTTCACAACTTGCTCCATAAATAAATAGTATCTTTGGAAAGCTCGACAAAGTTACAGCGATTGTGTATTTCACAAATCACTAGAAGGGCACCAAGATATAGCAGCTTCACCTCATTTAAAGCATAACATGTCTACAAATGAGTTTCATGTTGATTAAAAACTAGACATTGCTAGTAAGATGACGGTAAAGTTATGTCTGGTTTAATGCCATTTACAAGTGACAAAAATTCTCTTGTTGCACTAATATGACACTTTAGGAGCAGAAATTTCATGCTTTTTAGAACGATAAAATTATGTATTTACGTCATGTAATAACCATATGGAACTTAAGAGATAAAATTAAACCAAAATTTTCACCAAATAAGATTTTGCTCATGTTTTCCAATGAAATTTAAGACAAAATTATGTTTCCAAAATTCTTCATTCGGGCTATATATGCTATCTCTCTTTTATGTTATCTAATCATTGTCGATTGTTTTTTCATTACAAACTTCCGAGAAGCTATTAGTAGTTGTTTTTTTTTAAAAGGGAAATACTGGGACCTTTCGGGATTTGATGATTTTCCACTTAAAAAAGTCCACATAGCCGCGCCAGCCTAGCTTGAAGAAGTGTATATAGGTCAGGTTAAAAATAAAGAAACTAAATAGACTATAAATTTTCTCATTTGAAAGGCTATTTTCATATGGAAATCCAAGAAGATTTTCCGAGGGCAATGCACCAAAGATTCTTTGGAGGAGTCAACATCGGTTTGACAATGTAATTAAAGTATCAATAGGATAAATTAGACTTTGATTGTGTTCCAAGGAATTGAAGAGTCTTGGAAAGTCTTGGCAAATGGAAAAAGATATATAGGAAGAAATTTTTTTATGTTTTAACATCAAAGAATCAATTTGACCGTCAACCCATATTTCCACTCAAATTATTCTGTAGAAACTTTAGGTAATTATCCCTGACAGTTTCAAAGTCTAAATTTTAAAGGATATTTGTTTTCAATATTGCAATTTACGGAAATCTCTTGCTGTATATGAATTTTATTTGAGTAGGAAATTGATTGCCACTTCCTTTCATGGTTGTGCCCGTTTCTTCTATCTTTATTTAATTGTATTTTTTAGAGGATAAGTGCGCCTTTAGCGACGAGCTCTCAAGGAACCCACCCATAGCACAACTACATCTTCATCATCGGCTTTCTATCTTTCTGCAAAAATTGTTAAAGGTTTAATAAAATTAACTATCGTTAATATAAAAAATAAAGTCCAATATCGGGGTTATATTTCTTTTCAGATGAATACACTAATTTCTTATGAACTTAATAATCTACAAATAAAAAATTTAAGCATAGTATGGATAAAAAAAAATTCATTTTATTTAAATCATATATAATTCATATAATTTTAAATTTTTCATATTTTTTATACTCAAATATTTTAAAAATAAATTTTTAAGTGCTTGAGAAAATTAAAATCTTCTTATATCAAACACTACCTTAAATAAAGTTGTTAATATCTGACTGCCTTTAATATTTAACCCTTTCTTTTCAAATTAACCTTTCTATATATATATATATATATATATATATATATATATATATATATATATATATATATTTCTACAATATATACACAGTAGATACAAAAAAATTTAAGTTTTTTATTTTAATTAAATAATTTGTATATATTATGTTATAAAGAAATAATACACATATTCTTATATTTATTGTACTTTTTAAGAAAAGATGAAAAGTAAATATTTAACATTATATGTAGGTTTATGTTGTTAGGGATTTAGGTTTGATACAGTATTACACTAAATTTAATTAATGAAAAAAGAGAGGCGTGATTTACCTTTAAGTCAATTGCACGTAAACTACTGGACTGAGATTCTTTAAAAGTTTTTTAAAAAAATTATAAGCTAAAATTAGAGAAAAAAATATATATAATTTGTGAGACCTACATATAAATACATTCTTATTTACTCAATAAATATTATTTTTTTCAATATGTATTTTTTTCTCTCTAATTTTATTTTGTAAAGTATTTTAAACAATCCAAATCCCGAACTACTACGTAAGATCCAAATCCGCGTAGCTAGACTAAGACATTAGCAAAATAGAATGTTATGATATTTTAGGAATATATGCTCTGTGCTGGCTGAATCATCTTTGATTACTTTCTTGTTCCTTTTAAAAGTTGAACACGCTTATTACACGTTGCTTTGGTTTGGTTGATCTACCACTCTATCCAGATAATTGTTAATTAATGTTCTCCGAAAAGAGGTTATACATTACACATATCTATAAATTTACACGGCTTCCACTCTGCTTCTGAATAATGCCACTTAAAAATATCCTTTTTTGTAAATTATTGATGTGATTATATCTAAATTTTTTACCAAAAAGAGTTTTCGAGTGAGATCACTTCAAATTCGGATACTAGTCAAATCTTCCATTTATAAATAAAAAAAATTAATTTTATATTATATAATAAATAATATAATCTCAATCAATAGCAAAACTTGGTTAACATTTAAATACATGAATCTCGACATTTATTTTTAATTTTTTTTTTAGTTTTTAGTTTTTATTTTATTTAAATTTTTAATATTTTAAAAATACATTTGTTTATTAAAAATAAAAATTTAATTTTTTTATCTTTTTTTCAAATTAAACTGACATAAATGAAATTTATACTCTAGTTTTAATATGAGACCATCTATAATTATGAGGTTCTTTTAAATTTTTATAACAATTATATTTTAATTTTTTTAAAAAAAAATATTTTCCTTAATTTTATTAAATATATTTTCAAACATATATTTTATTTCCACTAAGGTCGTTTGCATATAAATGACTTGCTCTTTAAGTTTTAAGGGAAAAGACATGCCCAAAGTCCCAGACTATTGGAGCTACCGATAGCTGACAATAAGAAAAGAAAGATCTCTCGATTAAAAGAACAATTAGGCCTTTACTTCGCTTTCCTTTTGGGCCCAAGCTCCTTAGGCTTTACTTAACTTGGATAGCAAGGAATCGGGGCTCGCTTCTGACGTGTACCCACCCGTTTCTTCGGTACTTTCCTCGAGGCCTCGGGTCTCCGACACGCTTCTTGTGCAAAATGCCAGCAACCAAGTAATAATTGGCTTCATTGGTCCCGAGAGAGAGAGAGAGAGAGAGACAATAACTTTCGCTTTGACCCGGCAAGAACATGACGGGGGAAAGCATTCCCACCTCTATATAAATAACACCAAGTAATGCAGTTCGTAAACCCACCTACAACGTCCCTAGCATTAAGTGAGTCTTCTTCAACTTCTGAAACTGTTGTATTCATACTTCATATAGTTTCGATTAGCATACGAAGAACCAACGGGGGTTGGGTCTAACGGAAAGGGGCTAGGCTCCCACTTGTGGTGAACCAAGGTTTGAATACCCGCTGGGAGAGGCGCCCACAAATTGTGCCAGAGCACTCCTCGAACAGGATTACTCTAGTAGAAAAACCTGTGGGAAACAAAAAAAAAAAAAGATTAGCATACGAAGTTCTTTTCTGACTCTAGAAAATTTCTGTGATCTCTTCTTGTAAGTTTAGAACTTTCTTTTGTCTTTTTGTTGTTCAAAGTATGTCCATGGCCTTTGTTACCAATTTGGAGGCAATTGAGTTACTTCTCAATGCACCCAAGAACCTTAGCAAACCAAAGCAAAGATGGCATTCTTCTTTTGTCAGCATTTATTGTTCCAGAGCCCTCCTGTCCCACTTCAAACTTCCTACCATGAAGAAACCCAAGTTGTCACCTTCCTCCTCGTACACCATCATCGATTTGAACCCAGATCATTCTTCCTTCAGTGTTAACCAAACGACTCTTGCCCATCTTGTCAAGGAGAAGAATTTAGAGGGCCTGAAAAATCTTGGAGGGGGTCAAGGGATAGCCTCTGCTCTTAAAAGCAACGCTGATTATGGAATCAAAGGTGACGATGATGCTACCAATGACATCACACACCGACGTCAGGTGTTTGGTTCCAATACATACCCCAAACCACCTTCCAAAGGCTTCTTCCATTTCGTGGTGGAAGCATTCAAGGACCCCACAATTCTCATCCTTATGGCTTGTGCTGCTCTGTCTCTTGGCTTTGGCATAAAGGAAAATGGACTCAAGGAAGGTTGGTACGACGGTGGAAGCATCTTTGTTGCTGTGTTTCTCGTAATTGCTGTATCTTCCGTAAGCAATTTCAGACAGAACAGACAGTTCGACAAGTTATCTCAAGTCAGCAATGACATTCAAATTGATGTCGTAAGAAGTGGTCGACGCCAACAGATTTCAATATATGAAATCGTAGTGGGTGACGTCGTTTGCTTGAAGATCGGGGATCAAGTTCCTGCTGATGGGTTATTCTTAGAAGGCCATTCTCTACAAGTCGATGAGTCAAGCATGACAGGAGAGAGTGATCATGTGGAGATTAACAGCAAAAAGCACCCTTTCTTGTTCTCTGGGACGAAGGTAGCTGATGGGTATGCGAAAATGCTAGTTACTTCTGTTGGGATGAATACGACATGGGGGCAAATGATGAGTTCCATAAGCAAAGAGACAAACGAGGAAACCCCATTACAAGCACGGCTCAATAAGCTCACTTCAGCCATAGGAAAGGTTGGTTTAGCTGTGGCTTTTCTTGTGCTTGTTGTTCTGTTGATTCGTTACTTCACTGGAACCACAAAAGATGAGAATGGGAATAAAGAGTTCAATGGAAGCAAGACCAAGTTTGATGATATAGTAAATGCAGTTGTGGGAATTGTTGCTGCTGCAGTTACTATTGTTGTGGTTGCAATACCAGAAGGGCTACCATTAGCTGTGACTCTCACTCTGGCTTATTCAATGAAGAAGATGATGGCTGATCAGGCTATGGTGAGGAAGCTCTCTGCTTGTGAGACCATGGGATCTGCCACCACTATTTGCACTGACAAGACAGGAACACTCACATTAAACCAGATGAAAGTGACCAAATTTTGGGTTGGCCAACAACCAGCGGTAGAGGAAGCTTACTCCTCAGTTGATTCATCTGTTATTCAACTAATCCAAGAAGGGGTTGCTCTTAACACCACAGGTAGTGTTTACAAGCCTAAATCAAATTCTGAATATGAGTTCTCAGGTAGTCCAACAGAAAAGGCCATTCTTTCTTGGTCTGTTCTTGATTTGGGGATGGACATGGAGGACATGACTCGAAACTGTACTATCCTCCACGTGGAAGCATTCAATTCACAGAAGAAAAGAAGTGGGGTTTTGATCAGAAGGAAAGCAGACAACAAAATACATGTACACTGGAAAGGAGCAGCTGAGATGGTACTTAGGATGTGTTCAAGATACTATGATGCGTCTGGGGATATAAAAGATCTTGACGACAGTCACAAGTTAGTGTTTGAGCAAATTATTCAAGGAATGGCAGCTAGCAGCCTCAGGTGCATTGCTTTTGCACATTCACAAGTTGCAGAAGAAGATCACCAAGATGAAGAAGGAAATAAAAAGGTAAGAGAAGATGGTTTGACCCTTCTAGGACTTGTGGGAATTAAGGATCCATGTCGTCCAGGGGTAAAGAAAGCAGTGGAAGATTGCCAACATGCAGGAGTAAACGTCAAAATGGTCACGGGTGACAATGTTTTCACCGCAAAAGCCATAGCCACGGAATGTGGCATACTCAAACCCCATATGGACGTAGTCGGAGCAGTGGTCGAAGGAGAGGAATTTCGCAACTATACACCCGAAGAAAGACTGGAGAAAGTAGACAAAATCTGTGTGATGGCAAGGTCCTCCCCCTTTGACAAGCTTCTAATGGTTCAATGCCTCAAACAGAAAGGCCATGTAGTTGCAGTCACAGGAGATGGCACAAATGATGCACCGGCACTGAAGGAAGCTGATATAGGCCTATCCATGGGGATTCAAGGCACCGAGGTGGCTAAAGAGAGCTCAGATATTGTCGTCTTGGATGATAACTTTGCCTCTGTAGCCACAGTTCTAAGATGGGGAAGATGTGTCTATAACAACATCCAGAAGTTCATTCAGTTCCAATTGACAGTGAATGTTGCTGCACTTGCAATTAACTTTGTGGCCGCAGTATCAGCTGGGGAAGTGCCATTAACAGCAGTTCAACTGTTGTGGGTTAACTTGATTATGGACACTCTGGGCGCTCTTGCTCTAGCAACGGAGAAACCTACCTTGGAGTTAATGGAAAAGCCTCCGGTGGGTAGAACTGAACCTCTCATCACCAATGTCATGTGGAGAAATCTACTAGCCCAAGCATTATATCAGATAGCGATTCTCCTGACACTACAATTCAAGGGTGAAGCTATATTTGGGGTGACTTCAGAGGTAAATGACACTTTGATTTTCAATACTTTTGTGCTTTGTCAAGTGTTCAATGAGTTCAATGCAAGGAAGCTGGAGAAGAAGAATGTGTTCAAGGGGATTCACAGGAATAAACTGTTTTTGGGGATCATTGCGATAACCATAGTTCTTCAGGTGGTGATGGTGGAGTTTCTGAAGAAATTTGCAGATACTGAGAGGTTGAATTGGGGACAGTGGGGTGCTTGCATTTTAATTGCAGTTATTTCATGGCCAATTGGATGGGCTGTGAAGTTTCTTCCTGTTCCAGAAAAGCCATTGCTCAATTTTCTGAACATGAAAAAGCAATGAGAACTCCCTTGTTTATTTTTTAATTCTTTTACATTTATATCATATATGTAATTTTCTATAATGTAATTTTAAAATACCATTACTTAGCTGTTACTATTATTTTTTTGTTACTACACAGCAATTGAACTTTATAAAGAAAAGTTTCGAAGATTTGGCCTTTTTCTTCACCTTATGAATGAAACCAAATTTTTAATAGTGAAATAAAATTTGTTGCAAATATTGGAAATGAAATTTTTTTTTCATTCTTACGGTTCACTATTTTTTATTAGCTTTTCACTAAACGATTTTTAAAATTAAGAAAAAAATTATTTTCCGCCCTAGGGAATTTTCTTTTGAGTGTATCATAAATTAATTTTTTTTTAATTTAATTCATTACATACAAAATTGCAATATCACCCTTCAATTTAGTCGTCATTTAAAATTTGGCATTACTAACAAAACGAATCAGTACTCACTTAATATTAACTTGAAATTCACGCAATACTCCCTTAAATAGGATTGATTTAATCAAAAAATTAAGAATTTTACCTATAAATATCATGAGAGTAATAATTGAGTATTAATTCATATACCAAGTTAAATAAATATGATACAAAAATTACAATTTCAGTAATTAGTTAAATTTAATATCAAATTTTGAATGATAGTTTAATTGAAAAATGATATTACTAATATGTTCATATATGAAAGACAAAATTAAAAAAAAATTAAGTTAAAGTTTTACTTATTTGTTAGAAACAATGATAAAGTTTTCCTCAAGAATTAATCCAGACTAATAGAAGAACACATTTCTATTTTTTTTTTTCCGATTTGATCCACCATTTGGACTGCAGTTAAGAAAAAAAAAAGTTTGCTATTTTTTGGATTCGCTTGTTTCTCTTTTTTCCCATCGCCATTCGCCTACTCGAAATTATTTGTGCAATTGGCCTAAAGTTAACCTACAAATTCTGGGTGCATTGAATAGGGATTACACTTTTTGACCAACAAGATCCAGTCATGATGTATCAATGCCAACGCAAATCACTAGTTTGGTCATCGACTTTTCTCTCTCTGAAATTATATGCAAGTAGAACACTTTCACTAACGTGGGGAATTAGCAAATGCTCCGCAAATGGTTAAATTGCATAAATTTTCAAACCAACTTTTAATATTACATTTACCTAGTAAGAGGAGATGACCTTTTTCATTAACTTAATCTTATTTAAAAATTAATTTATGATTAAACACACAAATATTTTTACAGTAAAGTCATTAAAGTATCTATTTATTTATGAAAGATACACAATATAGTCTATTTCAACGCCATAGCTACTTAGAAGGGAGATATTCATAGCGTTTAACATCCTGGAATATTGCCAAACCACTATATCAGTGTAGCTTTATCTCCTTGAGACAACAATTTTCCTTTTCAACTTGGAAGTTTCGGTGCCACCTTGTGCTTAATAAAGGAGAATGTCTCTTTCTTTTTTTAATCTAATAATAAAACATAGTAACCCTTGATACTTGTTCTGTGAACCAATGTTTGCTACACTGAGAGAGTTAGCAAGCTGGGATCTCAGTCTTTGAGGAGTAATGCTAGAGAAAAAAAAATTAGCATTTGCTAAGATTACTTTTTTTAGCCACTTATCATTTCGCAGAACTATAAAATCTATAGAAATTCACTCCAACAATTATAGGACGCCTTTGAGAATCAAATTTCAGGACTTTTCTGGGTAATTTTAATTCTTGGCACCATGCCTTATAGTTCAGCTTTCCTTAATGAAAAATATAAGACTTCGATGCAAATTAATAGAGATAGGGAAAGAGAGTTTCTCTTTGACAAAATCCTCATGAAGGTTTAAGTTAACCAAATTGCTCACAATCAATCACTACTGAATAAGACACTATCCTAATACATTGTATCGCCATACTACAAGAAATTAAATAGACTTTCAGCAGTGACTAAAGTCGCCACTAAAGACTTTTAGTTTAGTGGTGACTTTTTGTTATCACTACGTCGCTGCTGATAACTGTATCGCTGAATGTTTTTTGTGACAACTTTTGAGGTCATCACTGAAAGTCCAATTTGAAGAACTACAGCTATTTCATCCTTGTATGCTCTATTATATGAGGCTACTTAATTATCGATTGCTTTGCCACGATGCATCTCTCCAGCTTTGAACCAACCCTCTTTGCCTAATCAATTGAAACAAACTTTTAAAAGAAAAACTAAAGAACATCTCACTTAAGAAATCAATTTCCATTTTCCTTTTCAGTTTTCTTGGTCTCTACCTAACTAGAGAATCAATCAACCTTTCAATTAGGAATATCCAAATTACTAAAAGAATTAATGACTTAGAGATGTAGGAATAACAAAGATGAAAGAGGAGAGAACAAAATAGTAATGAATTGTTTATATCTATATAAATCATGGCAACATCTAAATAAACGACTCAGAGAATGGAAGAGCAATTTGAGATTATATTACCAGCTGAAAAACTTGGACTTTGAGCCACCATATAAACTACTATTAGAATCCTAATATATTAAAACATGTTAAATCAACAACTAATGCGAACAACATGAAGGATATTGGAAATTTCACATCATGAGGGACATAAAGCTTGCTTTAGTCATGGTTTATGAAAATTAACCTCATGAAATGTCAATTTTGAATTACTACTTGTAGGAAAAATAATCATCATTTCCTGTATAGAAGAATCAAGAAATAAAGCTGAAAACAGGTGCAGAAATTCTAAAAGTGATACTAAAAATAGCTTTTAAAAGTGACCGATCATTATCAATCACAAATGTAACAGTATATCCATCTCTAGTAGCTCTTGCAGTACGACCCACTCGATGAACATTGCTGCAGGTGAAATAAGATACTAAAGTCACCAGAAGGCTCAGAGAGAATAAGAATGTTTAAGGTAAAACCAACATGTTTCCATATATTAAAAATATCAAGCTAAGTGGCAATGCAAGGAAGTGAAACACTACCATATGCAGAGGACAAAATATTAGTCATTGGGAGTGGTGTTATCACCAACATGGTAAGATCACATGGACAAGCAAAGTAGATAACTGTTTGAACACCGATAATGTCAAGGCCCTATTAAAATATATACATAATAGTGTCAAACCAAAGTGCAAACTATAGAAGAAAGATTAATAAGCTGATATAAGTATATTATAACAAGTTCTTTACAATCATTTCTTAACAGAATATTTGATCAAATTAGACATTAATCACTTACCAGACTATTGACAAATTTATCAATCTCTCAACGTGATGTAGCCTGTTTATATTATAGGAACTCACTTTGCATCTATCATGATAATTAAGTTAAAAGTCACGTTTAGAGGCTCTTAGTGGAGAACAAGAAGAGAACATGATAGCCAATCAACTCAATCAGAGGCAAACATCTCTCTCTCTCTCTCACACACACAAAAATATTAAATTCTTGATATATTCTTCTATTTCTTAGAAAATTATTTCAAGAAAGATGGATGGATGGAACAACAAAGTAGTTATGTATAAAGAAGGGTGAAATAGGTATCATTGCTGAGAGGTTTGCCAACGAGGGTGAAATAGAACGATGATAGGGGTTGGGAAGACAACAATTTTGGGAAGAGAGAGCATTTGAGGTGGAAAATGGTTTGATTGGTGGAGAAAGAAAAGGTTATAGATTGGGAGGAATTCGTAAGTTAGGCTATTGGACTAGGATTTGGAGGTTCCGGCCATGTTTTGGATGCATTGGATTTTGTATGGTTTGTGAAATTGGGGAGGGAAAATTGAAGATTATAGGAGTTTGATCAATTAGGGCTTTGCTGGGTTGGGAATTTTGAGTTTATGATCGCTAGGTCACGACTATGATGACAAATAAGAGGAAAATGGGTTTTTGTATCATTACAAGTGCTTCCCATTTTAAATTTGTATTCATATAAAATTAAACCTTAAAATGGTCACCTTTTTAATTTTGTTTTAATCAGTGATACAAAAACAAGATTCTCATTATTTGATAAATGGTTTATTTTATATACATATAATTTTTTTTATAGGGGAGACGAGCATTTTATTATACTCTTCTTTCTCTGTGCAATGACATCAACAATTCTATCATTTTTTGGTTTGTTTATGGTAATTAACTAACTAAATGTTATAGTATTTAACAAAATTATAAATTTACATATGCTAATTGAAAATATAATTACTCGTATCATAGACTTAAGAGAATTTGAGCTAATAACATTTCACTTCATTCTTCTTTCATTAATTGCATTATTACTTTATAAATTGTTTAAGTTAAACCCTAAAATTACTTTTTCTTTTGGGTGATTTATTTAAATATATAATAATTGTGAGAATTATTTAAGTAATATGCTAAGGGTTTTCGAGGACATGGTGTATTTTGAATTTTTTTCTTTTTTTTTAAATGTCTTTAATTTATTTTAATAACAATAAATTTTTTTCTTTTATCATTTGCTTAAAAGTAAACAGTTGTTCTAGACAAAAAAAGTAAACAATTGTTTTAATTTTTCAAAAATACATTTTTAATTTGATTTTTAAAATTTTACTATATCAATTGAGTATTTAATTAAAAATTAAATTTATTTTATTAGTAAATATTTAACACATTTTCTTATTTAAATGTGTCAAAAAGTGAGAAAGAGGGAAACAAAAAGGAAAAATTGAATTTTTTACTTTCAATGGCAACTTAAAGACCCCACTGAAAGTCTTGCTGAAAATTTTTCTTACTTTAGTGACGATCTCCTCTAGGTTGCAGTTAAAAGATAGATTTTCAGTAACAACTTTGATGCATTGCCACTAAAAAGTTAAATTTCAGCAGCAACTTTAATGAGTCATCACTGAAAATAAACTTTTAGTGGCGATTTATCAAAGTCGTCACTAAAAATGATTTTTAGTGATGACTTTTTTAATCGCTACTGAAATTTTTATTTCTTGTAGTGATAGAGATTCAGGAAGCATTAAAGCCCAATTTAATCATCATACTTTCCAAAAACTCTCACTAAACTCGGTTATAAGCTTTACTCATATCTAATCTGAGTTACATTTCAAATCCATCACCACTTCCCTTGGTCTTCAAATGATACATAAACACATGGCCAATAAGGACGTTAACCTCCCCTTTATAAATGCACACTAGTTCAAACAGATAGTTTTATCTATTAATCCCTGGATTCTGCCTACCAAAATTTCCGAAAGAATTTTGTATAGAACAGTGCATAAATTGATAAGCCTAAGATGAGTCATATCTGGGGGATTGGGGCATTTTAGAATAAGAGCAATCAGGGGGTGATTAATATTATGCAGCACTTTCTTATATCTGAACACATCTATGAAAGCAATAAAATATCATTACCCACAATATTCTAATAATTTCTATAAAAATATCCGTGAACCCATCATCAACTGGTGCACTAGATGGCACAATAGAAAAGGCTGCACGTTTGACTTCATCAGCTGACAAAGGTCTCAATAATAATCTGTTCATCCTGCTATTGATTTTCTTTGGAAAGCTATTCAACTCTTCATTAATGTTATAGTTTAGAGGAAGAAAAAATGTGCTTAAAATAATCAACAACTATACCATATCAATATTTTCCGTCCCATTGTGCTAATAACCCATGCTATCTTGAATATTTGTAATGAAGTTTCTAAATTTGTTCAAAGCAGAATATAACCATTTAATCACTCTAATCTAGTTCTATTATAACTCAACTAGATTTAACTATTTAGATTAATAGTTAAAATGAGATGGATCATTAAGAAACTATTTAAGTATGAGTTTTAATAAGTTAACTCAATGGTTAACCATTAATTCACTCTTGACTTTATTACTCTTTAATCACCTGCACACACTCTCTCTCTTTTAAAGATTATTTTTATGACTTTAAAATATAATGTGACAACTTAATAAAATCTAAATAATATGGATGAAAATAAAAATAAGAGGGAATGTATAAAATCAAAATTATTTTATGAACCATATTTAGTGAGGTTTAAGAAATATGGATATGAGATAAAATATACCATGATAAGACAAAATATGTTGTGTTTTGATACATTTTGAAGTATTGTGTCACACCCACACACACATACATATATAATACAATTTTTGAAGTATTAGTGCTTCACTTGATAAGCTATATTTATCAATATTTAAGAACCACAAATGTAAGAATCAAAATGACCGAACACCACCATAAAATAAAATATGTAGTGTTTGAGAACAATTTAAAGTATTGTATCGTATATAATAGACATGTCACATATGTACCAAATATGATACAATTTCTTTTTGAAGTATTGATATTTTGTTTGATAACTATATTTACTAAAGTCTAAAAAGTATAAATTAAATGTGAGATATGACATACATAGGATATTGCAATAAGACAAAATATATATTATTTAAATAAAATTTAAAATGTTGTGTTATATATGATATAAGTGTTAAATATATATATATATATATATATAACTGTGTTTTTGAAATACCAACATTTCATTGGATAAAGTAACCTTTAAAAAAAAGTGTTGCAAAACTAATTGGACCGAATTTCTGTGTTATTCAATGCTCCATCTCATTAACTCATGTTTCGGAGCTTTCAGCTCTGCAAAAACACGGTACAGTGGGCATCCTTCCACATTAGACGACCAAACTTCCTTAATTACCTCACGTGCATGAGAGTAGTTGTATGATGTGCTATTTTCCAAGCCATATTCCCAATGAATTTATCAAGAGCATCCTATTTTTCCCGCCTATTATTTCAAGGAAAGGAATAACTTTCTCTTGAAAAATCAAACAAATTGTTTGCTTCCATGAAATGAATCAGTCCCTTATGACCAATGTTTTAAAATATAAGTTGATCATTGAATCAATAAAGAAAATAGTTTATGATTCACTTATTCAATCGCAACCGAACTGCTAATTATAATTAGTGCAAAATGCATTTTGTCACTCTGATATTTAGTGCAATTGTAACTTTTTCTTTTTTTTTTTAATTGCTGCAATATGCCCCCTGTTGTTTGTTTCTATTGCAATTTGCCCCCTACCTCCAACCATCTATTTTTAATGTTAAATCTAACTTATAAAATTGTGAATGACCAAACTACTCTTCAGAAAAACCTATTATTATTTTCTTTTAATACTAGAACCCATTTCCCCAATCTTCTTCTTCCCCACCACCCCCGTAAAAAAAACAAAGCTCGTCTTCGAACCTGGTTGGTCTTCCAATGGCCATTGCCTAAGGGTGCATAGGATCCATTGGGTAGACTATGTCACCGAAATAATCTCTCTCTACCATCTTTTATTCTGATGCTTTATTTTATGTTGCAATCTTTCTAAGCTGCATACCCTCTATATTTGAAACTTCTATGTATCAGAGGTGCATGTGATTGAAATGAAATAAGAAAGAGGCTTAACTTGTCCTAAGAAAGCATTGTATCCTAGTTTAGAGTGTCTAGATGGCATAAATTTTGCGTGGAAGCACTATCCTCTAAAGAAAAAGGTATCCTAGAAATATTATTTTTTGTTAATACTGTATGCTGATTTTGTTTCCAGAAAAATGTAATTGCTTTTTGTATTTGCTATTCCACAGTTCTGAATCTGAACTATTTTTACGTATACTCTTTTTGTGTGCTTTTAGGTGTTCTGGTGTTCTATTATCTGTGGTCTTCTGCATGATTCCCTCCTTATACTAAATAGCCTTAAGTTCATCATGATATCTCTTCCTCAGGTTATTAGGCAAAGTGGCATTGGTTACAAGTGTAGCAGAGCCACTGGAATTGGAGAAAGCATTGTATGCCTCTTCCATGCCCATGGTGCCAAAGTTTGTATAGTTGATGTGCAAGACAACCTTGGGATGCAGGTTTGTGAATCCCTCGGTGGAGACACAAATGTTTGTTTGTTCCATTGTGATGTTATAGTAGAGGATGATGTTCGCTCTACATTGGACTTCACAGTGATTATCCATTGTCACTCTATTTTATTATATTTTCTTCCTTTCTTTTCTTGTCAACATTTTCTGTTGTGAATCCAGTGTAGAAGCCACACATACTTCTTCTAAATGTCTTCTGTCTCCAAACCCCACCAAAATCTACTGCATTACGGGTGCTCACTCATTGAAGACGAGGTGCTCCTTTTCTTTTACGAGGGGTGGTCCCAATTGCAATGGCCATTGGAAGACCAACTAGGTTCGAAGATGGGCTTTGTTTTTTTTTTTACCGGGGTGGTGGGGAAAAAGAAGACTGGGGAAATGGGTTCTAGTATTAAAAGAAAATAATAATAGATTTTTTTTAAGGGTAATTTGGTCATTCACAACTTTATAAGTTAGATTTAACGTTAAAAATAGATGGTAGGAGACAAATCATAATAGAAACAAACAACAGAGGGCACATTGCAGCAATTGAAAAAAGAAGAAGGAAAAGTTGCAATTGCACCAATATATCAAGGTGGCAAAATGCATTTTGCCCTTATAATTAATTTTTATTTTTTACTTTTATATAATATATAGTATAATATACCATAAATATGATATATGATAAGTGATTTAAGTTGAAAAGTATCAAATAATAAGCTGATGATTTTTAGAATAAATTATACTATTTTTAATTAAATAAATTTTATTAATTAGAGTTTAAAAGCCTTTATTGATAAATAACATATTTTCTTTAAATATATAATGATATATTATATTTTTTTAGATTACATATAATATAATTTACACAATATGACTGAAGAAAGAGGCCGCATCACCATTACATCCTCAATGCTTTGATTTGATTCTCCGCACAAGCAATTTCAAAAAATATTCTCTTAGGAATAAGTTGCCATAAAAAAAACTACTTTTTGTTTGTTTTTATATTTATTATTTTTTAAATATTACAAAATCATATGTATCGACAAACAATATTCTTTAATTTGTATGCCATTTCCTCGACTTAAAATGTCCAAAAACCTTGATATATAGGAGTCTTGTTTTCCACTCTTCTTATCACTAAATTAATATATTCGGCAAAAAAATTCTTTAATTTTTGTTGGAAAGTGTTGCTATATATGAAAAATTGTATTTCAACTGAAAATCCAAAAAAAAAAATTGAAATATTTATTTCATTTACCAAAAGTTCAATTTATGAAAAGTTGGTGGTTTTCTAGGAATTTACCAGTCACGTTTGTACAAAGTGTTAAACAAGAAATTAACACATTCATTAAGAAAAGTAAAAAAAATTGGTTAGTGTAAGTGCTCCTTCCTAAAGTTATACGTTATAAATTGCATTTTCCTTCATCTTTCCTCGAAGGTAAAGAATTAAGCGTAGTCTATATTCTTTTATAATGTTTACTTTATTTTTCTTGTATGATCAATTTATATCACACTTTCTATTTTTGTTGTTTGTATTAAGATCAAGTAATAATGTATTGATTTAAATCAATTTATGTGTATTTCAATTAATTTATTTATCTAATTCGATTAAAAGGATGTTATTTCCACCTGAACTAAAAATTTCACGAAAAATGCTTTTTGCAATCAGACCCTAAGAAATTAAAAAAGATAGAATATAAATATGTAATAATGTGCTTAATCACACATTAGATATTTGTCATTACCATTTTAAAATTTAATTGTTTGATATTTTTAGAGCATGTAACAATCTTAACTAAATTCCTTTTATTTTTCAGTCCCTGTTTTTTATTCATATTTTTCTGCTCCTTTAAATTATGATGAGGGACATAATTTTAAATGATTGAACTAATGGCAGCGACTATTTAAAAAATTTCTCAATATGGCTGTATCTAAATTTAACTAAACTCAAACTATATATATATATATATATATATATATATATATATATATATATATATATATATATATATATATATATATATAATGACTACGAAGGTTTTGTTCATTGTGTTGTGTGAATAGCATTGAGAATTAAGTAAATCTATGGAAAGATTGACTTTCCAGGAGGTCAGATCTCTTATTGTTAAATCATGTTATTTTTATTAAAATATATGTATATTTATAAATATGTACAAATCTTAATACAGTCAAACAGCGAAGAACTCAACTTCGTTGAACTTCTTATAAATTTTCCTAAGCGCGTGCTTAAAAATTTCTTTGAGGAGTCAATATTATAATTGGAACGATGAAGTAGAGTTTCATAGGGGATGCTTGACTGCTCCTAATTATTGTTTATCCCTATCGTGTTTTAAGATTTGAAAGAATAATTAATGGAAAGTTTTGGCAAATGAGAAAATATTGATAAAATTTCCTCAAAAAAATTAAAATGAAATAATCAGTTTGACCGTCAACCCATATTCCTTTTCAAATTATTCCATAGAAACTTCAAGTAAATATTCATGAAACAAAATTCAAAGTCCACGTTTCAAAGAGTTTTTTCCAGAGCATTTGCAGACTCTTTTCAAATTAAATCCTCCTAACATAAAATTCAAAGTCCACAATTTTAATCTGAGTGTTACAAGAGAAATCAAATACTGAGCAATCAGTTAGATAAAATTTCCTCGAAAAAATTAAAGTGAAAGAATCAGTTTGACCATCAACCCATATTCGCTCTCGATTTAATCTGCAGAAACTTCAAGTAAATATTCATGACACAAAATTCAAAGTCCACAGTTATTCACTTTTTTAGAATATAGTTTTTCAATATTGCAATTTTGGGGAATCTCATTGTATTTTATTCGAGTAGAAACATTATCATTTCTTTCGGATCAATAAATCTTATAATATCATTTCTTTTTTTTCTTTTTTTTTTCTCTTTTTTAGTGTGCTGATTTCTCGGCAACAGAACTAGTTTTTCTCTTGCTTTTGCATTCCTTCCCCCCAAAAGAATGATCAATAGTTTTTTAAAAATAAAATTTTAAAACGTCATTAATTTAATTTTTTTTATCATAATTATATTTACCTGAAGAAATTTGCAGATATTGAGAGGTTGAATTGGGGCAGTGGGGTGCTTGCATTATAATTACAGCTATTTCACAGCAACCATTGGTCAATTGGTTGAGTTGTAAAGTTTCTACCTGTTCCACAGAAACCATTGCTCAGTTTTCAGAACATGAAGCAATGAGCACCCCTTTGTAGATAGCACATTGATGGGGTCAGATGTTTAGTCATTTGTAGTTATGTTTTTTAATCATTTTACGTTTATACTGTATATGGTATTTTCAATGATGTAATTCAAATGCAATGTAATTTGAGTGTTACCCTCGTAAAAACGTAATTGTTTTGTAAAGCTATTTTTTTTAAAAAATACCATTACTTTGTAAAGCTGTTTCTATTATTATTATTATTATTATTATTATTATTATTATTATGACTATGCAGAAAATTGAACTTTATAAAGAAAAATTCCCAAGATTTGGCCTTTTTTCTTCCCCTTATGAATGAAACCAATTTTTAATAGTTAAATAAAATTTTTTGCAAAATATTTGTTACTGCCACTCACTGATATTTTTATTAGCTTGCCTTTAAAAATTAAGAGAAATTTTTATTCCATCAAATGAATTTTTAATTAAGTCTATCATAAATTAATTCTTTTTAATTTCATTTTTTATTTATAAAAATATTTACCATATAATATCACCTTTTAATTAAGTCACTATTCAAAATTTTACAATAAACTGAACTCATTAAAGTTACAAAATTTTCTTACATTTATCCCTTTTTCCCATCGCTACTCGCTTTGTCGAAATTGTTGTAGAATTGGACTAAAGTTAACCTACAAATTCTGGGTGCATTGAATTGAGATTATACTTTTTGACCAACCAAGACCCAGTCACGACTTATCTAATGCCAATGCGAATCACTATTTTGTCATCAACTTTTCTCTCTCTGAAATCATATGCAAATAGAACACTTGACTAAGGTGGCAAACTAGTACATGCTCCTCATATAAATTACACAAATTTTCAATCCAACTTTTAATATTACATTTGAGAGTAGATGACATTCTTTCTCATTAACTTGAATTCAATTTAAAAATTAATTTATGATTAAACACACAATTTTTTTTTACTGTAAAATCATTAGATCTAGTATCTATCTGTTTATCAAAGATACACAGTATAGTCTATTTCAACGCCATGCCTGCTTAGCAAGAAGGAAGAGATTCATAACTTGAACATCCCGGGATCTCAAACCTCAATGGGATCTTTGCTGACATAATTTTTTCCATTTCACCCAATGTAAATCCAAGCCTGTATAGTTAGGGAGGGCTTGGATGAAGAACTGTATCAGTGCAGCCTTATCTCCCTCGGACAACAACTTCCTTTCCAACTTGAAAGTTTCAGCGCTACCTTCCGCTTAATAAAGGAGAACGTCTCCTTTTTTTGATCTATTAATTAAACATAGTAAACCAGGATCCTTGTCCTGTGAACCATTGTTTGCTTTGGCAAGCTGGGATCTCAGCCTTTGAGGAGAATTGCTAGAGAAAAAATAAAATTGTATTTGCTAAGATTAATTTTTTGTAGAAATTCATTACAACAATTATTGGACGCCATTGAGAATGAAATTTCATGACTTTTCCCGATAATTTTAATTTCTGGCACCATAGCAAACAGTTCAGCCTTCTTTAAGAAAAAAAAGATAAGCCTTCGATACAAATTAAAAGAGATAGGGGAAGAGAGGTTCTCCTTAACAAATCGCTCCTGAAGGTTTAAATTAACCGAATTGCTCACAATCAATCATTACTGAATAACACACTGTGCTAATACATTGCATCACTATGGAGACCCAGGAAGCATTAATGTCCAATTTAATTATCGTAATTTCCAAAAACTCTCCCTCAACTTAGTCATAGACTTTACTCATATCTAACTTCAGCGCCATTTCAAATCCATTACCATTTCTGTTAATCTTCAAACGATGCATAAATACAGGGGTAATAATGATATTATCTGAAATCAGCCTCCCTTATAGAAATGTACATTAGTTCAGACAGATAGTTTTATCCATTAACCCCTGCCAACCCAAGTTTTTGAAAGAATTTTGTCTAGAACAGTGCTTAAACTAATAGGCGTAAGATGAGTCATATCTTGGATTGGGGCATTTTGAGATAAAAGCAATAAGGGTATGCTTAATATCATGCGGGATTTTCTTAAAAGAGTAAATATTTAGTCCACCACCACACAAGCAGGGGATTAAAAATTTACCACGTGTTCGTTTAGATTAAAAAAAAATTAAACTGAATTAAAGACAGTTGACAGTATTTTAATCTCCTACTTGTATGAAATTTGGTCCACTTCTAATAGACTAAATACTTTCTCTTTCTTAAATCTAAACAAATCTTTGAAAGCAATAAAAATATCATTACTCACAATATTCTAATAATTTCTTTAAAAAAATGTCCATGAACCCATCATCAACTTCTGCACTAAATGGCTCAATAGAAGGCTGCACATTTGACTTCATCAGCTGATAAATGTCTCAATAACCACCTGTTCATCCTGCAATTAATTTTCTTTAGAAAGCCATTCAAATCTTCATTAATGTTACTTGCTGCAGAGGAAGAAAAAATGTGCTTAAAATAATCAACAACTACCCTAGCAATATTTTTGTCCCATTGTGCTATTTTGAATATTTTTAATGGAGTTTCTAAATTTACTCAAAGCTGAACCCATAACCATTTAATCACTCTAATCTAGCTCTATTATAACTCAACTAGATTAAAATATTTAGATTAATAGTTATAATGAGATGGATCATTAATAAACTATTTAAGTATGAGTTTTAATAAGTTAGCTCAATGATTAACCATTAACCCACTCTTGACTTTATTACTCTTCAATCACCTACACACACTCTCTCTTTTTAAGATTGTTTTTATGATTTTAAAATATAATATGACAACTTAATAAAATCTAAATAATATGAATGAAAATAAGAATAAGAGAGAATATATAAAAATCAAAATCATATTATGAAGATATGTAGTGAGATATACGAAATATGGATATGAGATGTAATATACCATTACAAGATAAAATATATTGTGTTTGAGTTTATTTTGAATATATATCACATATGTATAAAATATGATATAGATTTTGAAGTATCAGTGCTTCACTTGATAACTATATTTATCAATTTTTTAGAACAAAAAATGTAAAATACAACATGATAGGATACCATGATAATATATATATATATATATATATATATATATATATATATATATATATATATATATATATATATATATATATATATATATATATATATATATATATATATATATATATATATATATAGCATTTGAAAGCAATTTCAAGTGTTGTGTCATATATGATAGACATGTCAAACATATATCAAATATGATATAACTTGTTTTTGAAGTATTGATATTTCATTTAATAACTATATTTACCAAAGTCTAAAAAGTATAAATGTGAGATATGACATAGATAGGATATTGCAATAAGAAAAAATAGATATTGTTTAAGTACAATTCAAAATATCGTGGTATATATGACATAAGTGTTAAATATATATAAAATAAAATATAAATCTTTTTGAAATATTGATATTTCATTGGATAGAGTAAGTTTGTTTAAAAAAATTAATTGTGGCAAAGTTAATTGGGCCGAATTTCTGGTTTGCTCAACCCAATTAGTAAAAAAGTTTTGGTTTGTTTCTTTGTTTGTTTCGGAATTTCTGTGTTTCTCAATTCTCCATCTTACTAACCCACATTAGAGAAGGAATGAGGTTTCTTTCGTCTAAAGAGTGGGTTTCTCTTCTTGAAAGAGTTGCTTACTTGAGGTCAGCTCAAGATAGAGTTCTAGTTTTGCTTCAATCCTTGTCTAAGCTCAAGTTGTTCAACCTGTGTTGGCAAGGCTAAAGATCTATGTTGGAGGGAGGAAAGATACAGAAGAGCAAAGGGGTGAACCAGTTGAAAGGAAACACTATACTACTGGAGGAAGAGGAGAAGCAATCTTTTAGTATAGGTAAAAGAAGTCTAGTAAGAAAAATAATTGTTGATAGACCCCCGACTAGGAAAACTATAAAAGCCATGATTATGAGAGGATGGGGTGACCCAGAAGGGGTGGAGATTATAAATATAGGGGTTAACGCTTTCCTTTTTCATTTTGATGAGGAAGGTGTACCCAGAAGAATCATGAAGGAAGCACCATGGAACGCCATGGGTCAACTTTTAAACCTATGCTTCTGGGTCCCATATATAGCTTTAAAGGAGCTAGACTTCAACTATGCTCCATACTAGGTTTAGATACATGATCTACCTCTAGAATACCTCACTGTAAAAAATGGCAACCATATTGGAGAAAGACTTAGAGAAGTATTAGAGGTAGAAAATCCAGGGCGAATAATGAGATGTTTTATGCGAGTGAAGATGCTCATGGGCATTTGGGAACCATTTACAACAAGGTTCTGGATCCCAAGGAAGAATTTACCCAAGGCATGGGTGAGATTGAGCTATCAGAACCTTCAAGAGTATTGTTATAGGTGCAGCGAAAGGAGAAACTAGTTGGAAGTAGCGAAAGGAAATAATAGGTGAGCAGTCTGATAAGCAAGGAAAGATAAATCATGAAAGAGGTAATGAAGACAAAAAAAGAGCCAAAAAAAAGGGAAAACAAAGCTGACAAAGGTGGATTTAAAGATAGGAAAAAGTCAACCAAGCCTGGATCCTGCAAATTTAGCATGTTTAGCCCTAGAAAGAGAAGACATTGGGCTTAAAGAAAAAGGTCATAACTACAGACTTCTAGAGCCCAATAAAAAACCAACTATATTGTTTAGGGGATCCAGTTAGGAACACATCAAATGAGTTGTGTGTAACGACCCAGATATTTTTTTTGTTCTTAGGTTTATTATGGAAGCAATAATCCTAATTGAAACATCAAATAATACACATGTATGTAAGCAGCATATATTTCATAACCATCACACTCAGACTACATCATTGATTAGCGTTCATACAGGAGTAACATTGAGTCACATAGTTACATTAACTTAACATAATCCCCTATACAATACATCACCCTTGGGGTATAGAGGGTGGAGGAGGTGGTGCTGGAAATGAGGCGCAAAAAAACCCACAGATGAATGCTATGATAGCAACGCCAGAAACATTATTTGATGCAAGCTGGTATCCAGATTCAGGAGCTTCAAACCATGTAACAGCAGATGACAATAACCTGAGCCAGAAAATGCAATTCAATGGCAATGAAAAGCTACACATAGGAAATGGTAAAGGATTACAGATTTCACATATCGGGCATTCATCATGCCACTCTTCATCTTACCCATATTCACCTTTACATCTTAAAAATATCCTGCATGTACCTTCTATAGTCAAGAACCTACTGAGTGTTTCTAAATTCTGCAAGGATAATAACGTTTTCTTTGAGTTTTATGCTGACTATTGCCTTGTTAAATCTCAGATTACCAAGAAAGTAGTTTTAATGGGCAAAGCAACTAATGGCCTATATACTTTTGATACTTTGACTCTATCTCATCTGATTTGGCCCTCTGCATCTGTGTCAAGACCAACACACAAGTCAAACTCAGCCTCAGCCTTCCAATCATACGTTCAGCCCACCCAGTCTTCATCTTCTAGCATTAGTCTGTTTGAACTGTGGCACAATAGACTTGGCCACCCATCTTGTAAAATTCTAAACACAATCATGAAATCATGTAATCAGCAAGTATTTCCTAATAAAAATGAATTTGATTTCTGTAGAGCATGTTGTCAAGGAAAATTGCACAAATTCCCATTTTTTGTGTCTGAAACAATATACAACCAACCTCTACAACTCATTCATTCAGATGTATGGGGTTCATCTCCCATTCCATCAACAGAAGGTCATTGATACTTCATCCTTTTCATCGATGTAGCAACCCAATTTACTTGGCTTTACCTCCTCAAGTAAAAGTTTGAAGTCTACAAAGTTTTTCTACACTTTAAAAGCATGGTTGAACTGCAATTTAACACCAAAATAAAGGCTTTCCAATCTGACTGGGGGGTGAGTTTCAGCCTTTATCCAAATTTCTCTCTGCTTATGGGATCCATCATAGAGTCAGCTGTCCATACACACCCCAGCAAAATGGAAAAGTAAAGAGGAAAAATAGACATGTCACAGAACTTGGTTTAACTCTACTTGCTAATGCAAATCTACCTTCAAAATACTGGGCAGAGGTGTTTCAAACTGCTGTCTTCCAGATAAACAGGTTACCCACTCCAACTCTTCAGCTTAAATCACCTTTTGAACATATCTTTCGTAAAACTCCTGACTACTCTTTTCTTAAAACGTTTGGGTGTGAATGTTATCCATACATGAAACCTTACAACCAGTACAAATTAAATTTCAAATCCAATCCCTGCATATTCATAGGTTATAGCAATAATCACAGAGGCTATAAGTGTCTTCATTCCTCTGGAAAAATTTATATAACCAAACATGTCATATTCCATGAAAGCTCTTTTCCATACCACACACTCTTCTCATCACCAAATCAAACACAAACAGCTGGTTCTAACTATCCCTCAGCCACACCACCTGTGTTATCCACCATTAACTCAAATTCTATTAGTAATCCTATCAACATGCATCATCATTCTCATATTCATGTATCTCCTAACATTCCTATAAGTGCAAGCAATCATGTCAATACTAGGTTAAGTTCACAGACTCAATCAAGTGCCTCTAATGACTCTCCTGAACAAAATACCAATGCTCCAACATCTGCAGAAGTCAACACTACTGCACCTCTGGAGTATCAGAAAAGCAACAAGTATGCCGTGACTACACACCCCATGACCACTAGAGCTAAGGCTGGAGTCTTCAAACTGAAGGTTTTCACTGCCTTTTCATTAGAAACAGAACAAAAAAATGTCAGAGGCACTACAGATTGCTCACTAGAAATCAGCAATGGATGTAGAGTATACTGCACTACAAAACAATCACACTTGGACAGTAGTTCCACTCCCTCCTGATAGAAAACCCATAGGCTGCAAATGGGTTTTTCACATAAAAAGGCATGCAGATGGCAGCATTCAGAAGTATAAAGCCAGGTTGGTAGCAAAAGGCTTTAATCGAAGGGAGGGCCTAGACTATAAAGAAACATTCAGCCCAGTAATGAAACCAGCCACAATTCGCACAGTGCTCTCCCTTGCTCTACACAAAGGCTGGAGTCTGAAACAGATTGACATTGATAATGCCTTCCTCAATGGCAAAATTGATGAAGAGGTATATATGGTACAGCCTCCTAGCTATGTACAGGCAAACCAACCTCAATCAGTATGCAAACTGCAAATGTCACTCTACGACCTCAAGCAGGCTCCTCGGGCTTGGTTTCAGAAGCTCACAACCACTCTGATGCAACTAGGATTTACCACAAGCAGGTGCGATCATTCCTTGTTTATTCGAATCACTCCACAGCACACCACATATCTCCTCATCTATGTGGACGATATAATTATCATTGGGTCATCATCAGAAGTCATCTCGCTGCTCATCTCTCAACTTCACCAGTATTTTTCTCTTAAATATCTAGGAGATCTAAACTTCTTTCTTGGGATCGAAGTTCACAAACTCTCTGATGGCACACTGCATCTTTCTCAGAAAAAATATGCAAAAGAGCTACTGGAAAAGGCCAATATGTCAAACTGTAATGGCTACAAAACCCCAATGGTTTATGGGTTAAAACTGTCAGCATATCAAGGAACACCAATTGCCGATCCTCGACTATTTCGATCCATTGTAGGTGACTTATAGTACCTGACCATCACCAAACTAGAACTGGCTTTCTGTGTCAACAAAGTCTGCCAGTTCATGTCAAATCCACTGGATTCACACTGGCAAGCAGTTAAACGAATCTTACGTTATGTTCAGGCAACCATTTCTCCTGGTTTGGTGTTCAAAAAGTCATCAGCATTAAACTTACAAGCCTTCTCGGATGCAGACTGGGGCAATGATCTAGATGATAGAAGATCTACTTCAGGGTTTGCTATATTCCTGGAAGGAAATCTGGTGTCTTGGTGCTCCAAAAAACAGCCAGTAGTATCGAGGTCAAGTACCGAAGCTGAATACAGAAGTGTGGCGTTAACAGTTGCTGAACTACTATGGCTTAAATCCCTTCTGTTCGAACTACATGTCCCTCTAACTACAACTCCGATGGTCTACTGTGATAATCTCAGTGCTGTCTTACTAACGTCTAACCCCATTCTCCATGCACGTACAAAACACATTGCACTTGACATCCATTTTGTCTGGGAAAAGGTCCAGACCAAAGATATTATCATTAATCACATTCCAGCAACAGAACAAGTAGCTAATATTATGACCAAGTCGGTTGCTAGTTCTCTATTTTCCACATTTCGAAGCAAGCTCAGGGTGGCATCCATCCCTGAGCTTGAGGGGGGATGTAAGGGATTAACGTCCACGTGAGTATTGATAACATGCAGTGTTCACGTGAGGGTCATGTGAGTTAGTTAAACCCGTTATGTTTGTATATAAGGAATGTACATAAGAGTGTAATGATAATGTTGATATGAATAAAGTTCAGTATTCTTTTCTTTCTCTGTTATTGATTTCTTGAATCTCAACAAGCACATATTCCCTCTCAAATAATTCTGTTGAAACTTATATTCGTGACACAAAATTCGAAGTCCACATTTCAAAGAGTTTTTTCCAAAGCATTTTCCGACTCTTTTCAAATTAAGTCCTCTTAACATAAAATTCAAAGTCCACGATTTTAATCTGAGTGTTACAAGAGAAATCAAATATATATATATATATATATATATATATATATATATATATATATATGTGAGCATTTTCTGACTCTTTTCAAATTAAGTCCTCTTAACATAAAATTCAAAGTCCACAATTTTAAACTGAGTGTTACAAGAGAATTATTCGAGTTGAAATATCATCATTTCCTTGGGATCAACCAATACTAACATTTAATTTTTTTAATTTTTTTTTAGTATGCTGATTTCCCGGCAACAGGGCTAGTTTTTCTCTTGCTTTTGTTTTTTTCATTAAAAAAATATTATTGAATACTTTTTTCATAAAATAAAATTTTAAAATATCATTAACTTAAAATTTTGTATCATAATTCTATTCACAAAATTTTAAATTAGTTTAACTTTTTTTTTTATATTGCATCAAATATATTGTAAAAATGATATACACGATAATTACATCTATCTATTCCAACATTTGAAACAATAAAAATTATATTTTAATAAAATATTAAAAAGTGTAAGTATAATGAGTCTTACATTAATAAACCTTAAATTAAAATTGCTCGGACTACATTTCGAAAATAACAATATATTATTGAATGACATATATGATATTTTACGAATGTATGATGCATGCAAAATCATATTATTATTTTTTTCGTGTGTATTTAACTTACTGATAAATCTGGCGTTTCTTTAATGGAGGCTGTGCAAATTCGAGCTCCCTAATTTTCAAATTTTAACTATTTGATAAATAAAAAAAATCATATTTTCTCTTCCTTTTCCAAGTTGGTCACCTAACACACATTGGTTTATCTAATACTCTACACCGAATATGTTCTTTGTTCGCCAAAAAGGTAAAATCACACATATTTACACAGCCTTGCACTTTGCTTTTAGAAGAGGAATCCCATTATTTTAAACCTTTCAATATAATTTAGCCCTTAACCTCCATTGTTTTCTGGCTTATAGAAATGAATATTACTTATATAACTCTCTTCAATTTAAACAACAATAAATTACGCACACAGAATGTATTAGTTAGATGTCCGCGTCTTCTGTAAAGCCCAGTTCTTCGAAACCTCGGGAGAGATTCATAACTTGAACATCCCGAAATCCCATGCCTCTACGGGATTCATACCTGTATTGCTGATCCTCCACCAAAAACCACGGCTGAGACGGTTTAACTCCTGACACAAGCTAACAGGGTGCTTGAAACAAGACATAACATAGCTAGGGAGGGCTTGGATGACAGACTCTGTCAGCGTAACATTATTTCCCTGAGATAACAACTTTCCTTTCCAACTTGAAAGCTTCTGCGTCACCTTGTGCTTGGTAAAGAAGAATGTCTCCTTTTTTGATTTATTAATTAGAGATGTAACCTAAGACACTTTGTCCCGTGAACCAATGTTTGGTATACTAAGAGAGTCAGCTAGCTGGGATCTTAGCCTCTGAGAAAAAAAGAAAATTAGCATTTGCTAAAATTATTTTTTTGGCCACTTACCCTCTTGTAACAGTGTAAAATTTGTAGAAATTCAAGTTGAAATGTCATGCCGTACATAATATATATGTCACATATGTATTAGATACAATATAGTTTTTAAAATATTTGGTGCTTTACTTGATAAATATATTTATCAAATTTTAAGAAGCAACAATATAAAATAACATGATAGAATATTGCGATAGGACAAAATATGTACTGTTTGATTAGAATTTGAAATGTTGTGTTGTATATTATATACATGTTATATATGTATCAAATACAATGCAATTTTAATTTTAAAATATTGATATTTCATTTTATTACTACATTTATCAAAGTTTAAGAAGTACGAATCTAAGACATGACATAAATTTCGTCTCCCGTCATAAGACAAAATATATAGTATTTAAAAATAATTTAAAGTGTCATATTATATATAATATGAGTTTCAAATACATATCAAATATAAGATAACTCTATTTTTAAATTATGATACTTTATAGATAAGGTAAGTTAAAATAAAGTATTTCAAAATATATTTCACTGATTGAATTAATTAATTATTTTACCTTCATTTCTTAAAAAAATTGCTATCATTATTTATTTATTCATTAATTAAAAAATTAAAACAAATCAAATTGATATTTTTTTAAACAAATGGGTTGATGGTTGGGTTGAGTTTAACCCTTAATTAATGATTATGAGTCATATAATGATCCACTTAAAAATTTAAATGAATTATTACTTACCCAATCATTTACGATCCAACTCAAATCCATTCAAATCTAACCATTTGTCAGCACTAACATGCACTATTTAGTTTGACCAATTTCCCACCTCACAATGTTTTGAACTCAGCTCACATACCACTTTAATGGGTGAACAACCCAACTCTTGGAACATACTACAGTCCCATGTGGCGAAGAGCCGACATTGAGGTGCTAAACTTTCCCACGGCCGTCAGATCACTAAAGTTGACTTTTGTCCCAAGTGTTGGAACTCTCGGCTTTGTAAAAACGCGGTACAGCGTGCATCCTTCCACGTTAGAAGACCAAGCTTCCCTGATCACCTCACGTGCATGATTGTAGTTGCGCCCCCTCCCATCATATTTAAACCTCCTCTTCACACGGTCGACAAGCTTTGAAGACAATAAAAATGTGGGCATGACCACCCTATTAAGATGCTTCACAACACCCATATAATGCGTCGTTTTCCAAGCCATATTCCCAAGGAATCTATCAAGAGTTTGTCGACATTCCTCCTATCTTCACACTTATTATTTCAATTAAAGGAATAATCTTCTTTTGAAAAATTGAACAAACCACTTTCTTCCATGAAAAGAATGAGCCCCTCACGATTAATGTTTGAAAAAATCAGGCTAATAATTAAATTAATAAAAAAATGATTTTTGATTTATTGATTCAATTGCAATCGAAATGCTAATTAAAATTAATGTATATTTTTAAAGTTTATATATTATATAATGTAATATAAATCAATATGATACATAAAAATTTAATAAGTTATTTAAGTTAAAAAAATAAATAATAATGCTGGTACTTTTTAAAAATAAATGTATAACATTTTTAACTAAATAACTTTTATTAATTAGATTTTAAAAAACATTTATTGATAAATAACATATTTTCTTTAAATATTTGATGATATATTATATTATTTAGATTACATATAATATAATTTACACTATATCATTAAAGAAAGAGTCAGCGTCACCATTACAGCCTCAATGCTTTGGTTCGGTTCTCCGCACAAGCAATTTCAAAAAATATTCTGTTAAAAATAAGGTACTATAGAAAATTACTTTTTTCTTTGTTTTTATTATTATTATTATTATTAAATATGAAAAAATCAACAGATAAAAAATATTCTTTAATTTTTACGCCATTTCCTCGACCTAAAATATATAAAAAAAATCCATACATAGAAGTTTGATTTTACACTCCTTCCATCACTGTTTTAATATATTTGGTAAAAACAAAAATCATTAATTCTTGTTGGAAAGTGTTGCAATGAAAAATTGCATTTCAACTGAAAATCCCACAATAAATTGAAATATTTATTTCATTGACCAAATTTTCAATTTATGAAAAGTTGTTGGTTCTAGGAATTTACCAGTCATGTTTGAAAAAATTGTTAAGCAAGAAATTGACCTATCCATTAAGCAAAGAAAAGCATCGTTGAGTTACCTCGCAAATAGGTAAAGCAAGTAGAATATTTGGTCATTGTAAGTACTTCTTCCTGACGGTATATCTTGTAACTTGTTTTTTCCTTCATCTTTCCTCGAAGGTAAAGAATTAAGAAGAGCTTATTGCTTCTTCTTCTTCTTTTTAACCTTACTTTTATAATGAAAAATGTCCAAACTTATTGAAACAACTATAGGAGTTATATAGTCAAAATAAAAATCTGCAATTCTTTAAGGGTAGTCCTTCTGCTTTTATAATGTTTACTTCTTTTTTTGTATTATCAATTTATATCACTTGTTTTTGGTATTACGCTGACATAATAATATACGAGTTAAATTAGTTTATATGCACTTTAATTAATCTATATATCTAATTTGACTAAAGGGATGTTATTTTCACTTATGCTAAAAAAAATTCACAAAAAATATTTTTTGCAATATCACCTTAAGAAATTAAAATAGATAGAATTTAAATTCCCTATAATTGTTTATATTTTTAGAGCATGTAACAGTCTTAACTAAATTCCTTTTATTTTTCACTCCCTGTTTTTTATTCATATTATAATGAGGGATATAATTTTAAAGGATTGAACCTAACTATAAAATTTTTTTTCTCAATATGGGCCCATTTAAATTTAACTAAACTCAAATCATATTTTGAAAAACAAAAAATTTAGTGAAGTAAAATATATGTAATGACTTACGAAGGTTCTGATCATTGTGTTATGTGAATAGCATTGGAAATTGAGTCTAGGAAAAGCTCAACTTTTCTGAACTCTAATTTTCTTGTCGTTAGTTCAAGTTACTTTTATTAAAATTTGTATATATTTATAAATATTTACAAATCTAAATGCAATTCATTAGTAACAAATTCAATTTTTGAGAAGTCAAACTTTTCATAAACTCACACAACTCAAGAAAATTTTCCTAATTAGGCAATGCTTAAAAGTTTTTTTGAGGAGTCAATATTATAATTGGTATGAGGAAGTAGATTGTCACGGGGGATAATTGACTGTTCCTAATTATTGTTTACCCCTATAGTGTTTTAAGATTTGAAAGACTAATTAATGAAAAGTTTTGGCAAATGAGAACATATTGAAAAAATTTCCTCGAAAAATTTAAAGTGAAAGAATCAATTTGACCATCAGTCCATATTCGCTCTCAATTTGTTGTGCATGAACTTCAAGTAAATATTCATGACACAAAATTCAAACTCCACAATTATTCTGCACTTTTTTTAGAATATATTTTCCCAATATTGCAATTTTTGGGAATCTCATTATTTTTTATTCGAGTAGAAATATTATCATTTCTTTGGCATCAATCAATCTTATAATATCATTTCTTTTTTTTTTTTCTTTTTTAGTGTGCTGATTTCTCGGCAACGGAGCTCGTTTTTCTCTTGCTTTTGCTTTCCTAAACCCAAAAAACAATTATTTAATAATGTTTTTAAAATAAAATTTTAAAACGTCATTAAGTTAAATTTTTTTATCATAATTATATTCACAACATTTTACATGAACTTAAATTTTTTTTATATTCTATCAAATATATTGTAAAAATGATGCACATGACAATTATATCTAGCTATTTCAACACTTGAAACAATAAAAAATTATATCATTTGATAAAAAATTAAAAAGTGTAACTACAATAAATCTACATTACTAACCCTTTAAATTAAAATTGCTCGAACTACATTTGGAAAATATCAATATAATATTGAATGATATATATGATATTTTACAAATGTATCATGTTAAATCATATTTTCTCTTGAGTGTATGTGTTTGGCATACTGGTAAAATTAATGTTTCTTTAAACAAGGCGATGTGAAATCGAGTTTCTTAATTTTTAAATAAAAAAATTTCTAACTCTTAACTACCTGATAAAAAAAAAATCATATTTTTTCTTCCTTTTCAAAGTTGGTCACCTATCACACATTGGTTTATCTAATACTCTACACCGAATATGTTCTTTGTTTGCCATAAAGGTAAATTCACACATCTTTACGCTTTTAAAAATGGATCCTACTATTTTAAAACCTTTCAATATAATTCAGCCCTTAACTTCCATTGTTTTCAGGCTCATAGAAAGGAATATTAATTAGATGTAACTGTCTCTGTTCACCTTAAACAAAAATAAATTACGCAAGCAGAGCGTATTACTTACATGTCCGCGTCTTTCGTAAAGCCCATTTCTGCGAAACCTCGGGGCCCAATTGCATGTAAAACCAACCCACAATTCCTCGTTTTTTTGAAGGAGGCAAAGCACGCGGTGCTTTGCCCCATAGCAGAGAGCAGAGGACCCAGATCCCGTTATTTTATGGTTCTCCGTGTTTTGTTCTCGAGACGACTCTTACGAACTAGAGGTGGTTATAAAAGCAACCCCAACTTTGCTGTTTCGAAACCCACAAATTCCCCTCCATTCAGTGAGTCTTCTTCAACTTTTAAAACTGTTAGCATTCAGAGTTCTTTTAACACTCCAAAGAATCTCCGTGATTTCTTGTTGTCATCAAAGTTTATAACTTCTCTTTTCCTTTTGTTCTTCAAAGCATGTCCATGGCTTTTGTTACCAATTTGGAGCGCCTTGAGGCACTTCTAAATGCACCCAACAACCTAGGCAAACCAAACCAAAGATGGCATTCTGCTTTTGTCAGCATCTACTGTTCCAGAGCCCTTCTGTCCCACCTCAAACTTCGAACCATGAAGAAACCCAACTTGTCACCTTCTTCCTCGTACACTATCATTGATTTGAACCCAGATCATTCTTCCTTCAGTGTTGACCAAACCACTCTTGCCCATCTTGTCAAGGAGAAGAATCTAGAGAGCCTGAAAAATCTTGGTGAGGTTCAGGGGATAGCCTCTGCTCTTGAAAGCAACGCTGATCATGGAATCAAAGGTGACGATGATGCTGCCAATGACATCACACGTCGACGCCAAGTGTTTGGTTCCAACACTTACCCCAAACCACCTTCCAAAGGCTTCTTTTATTTCGTGCTGGAAGCATTCAAAGACCCCACCATTCTCATCCTTATGGCTTGTGCTGCTCTGTCTCTTGGCTTTGGCATAAAGGAAAATGGACTCAAGGACGGTTGGTACGATGGTGGAAGCATCTTTGTTGCTGTGTTTCTCGTAATTGCTGTATCTTCCTCAAGCAATTTCAGACAGAACAGACAGTTTGACAAGTTATCTCAAGTCAGCAATGACATTCAAATTGATGTCGTTAGAAGTGGTCGACGCCAACAGATTTCAATATATGAAATCGTAGTGGGTGACGTTGTTTGCTTGAACATTGGAGATCAAGTTCCTGCTGACGGGTTATTCTTAGAAGGCCATTCTCTACAAGTCGATGAGTCAAGTATGACCGGAGAGAGTGATCATGTGGAGATTAACAGCACAAAGCACCCTTTCTTGTTCTCTGGGACAAAGGTAGCTGATGGGTATGCGAAAATGCTAGCGACTTCTGTTGGGATGAATACGACATGGGGGCAAATGATGAGTTCCATAAGCAAAGAGACAAACGAGGAAACCCCATTACAAGCACGGCTCAATAAGCTCACTTCAGCCATAGGAAAGGTTGGTTTAGCTGTGGCTTTTCTTGTTCTTGTTGTTCTGTTGATTCGTTACTTTACTGGAACCACACAAGATGAGAATGGGAATAAAGAGTTCAATGGGAGCAAGACCAAGTTTGATGATATAGTAAATGCAGTTGTGGGAATTGTTGCCGCTGCAGTTACTATTGTTGTGGTTGCAATACCAGAAGGGCTACCACTAGCTGTGACTCTCACTCTGGCTTATTCAATGAAGAAGATGATGGCTGATCAGGCCATGGTGAGGAAGCTCTCTGCTTGTGAGACCATGGGGTCTGCCACCACTATTTGCACTGACAAAACAGGAACACTAACATTAAACCAGATGAAAGTGACCAAATTTTGGGTTGGGCAACAACCAGCGGTAGAGGAAGCTTACTCCACGGTTGATTCATCTGTTCTTCGACTAATCCAAGAAGGGGTTGCTTTTAACACCACCGGTAGTGTTTACAAGCCTAAATCAAATTCTGAATATGAGTTCTCTGGTAGTCCAACAGAAAAGGCCATTCTTTCTTGGTCTGTTCTTGATTTGGGCATGGACACGGAGGAGGTGAGTCGAAACTGCACTATCCTCCACTTGGAAGCATTCAATTCACAGAACAAAAGAAGTGGGGTTTTGATCAGAAGGAAGGCAGACAACAAATTCCATGTACACTGGAAAGGAGCAGCTGAGATGGTATTTAGGATGTGTTCAAGATACTATGATGCGTCTGGGGATATAAAAGATCTTGACAACAGTAACAAGTTAGTGTTTGAGCAAATTATTCAAGGAATGGCAGCTAGCAGCCTAAGGTGCATTGCTTTTGCTCATTCACTAGTGGCAGAAGAAGGCCATCAAGATGAAGGAAATAAAAAGGTAAAAGATGATGGTTTGACCCTTTTAGGAATTGTGGGAATTAAGGATCCATGTCGTCCAGGGGTGAAGAAAGCGGTGGAAGACTGCCAATATGCAGGAGTAAACGTCAAAATGATCACGGGAGACAATGTTTTCACCGCAAAAGCCATAGCCACAGAATGTGGCATCCTCAAACCCCATCTGGACGTAGTTGGCGCAGTGGTTGAAGGAGAGGAATTTCGTAACTATACATCCGAAGAAAGACTCGAGAAAGTAGACAAAATCTGTGTGATGGCAAGGTCCTCCCCCTTTGACAAGCTTCTAATGGTTCAATGCCTCAAACAGAAAGGCCATGTAGTTGCAGTCACAGGAGATGGCACAAATGATGCACCGGCACTGAAGGAAGCTGATATAGGCCTATCCATGGGGATTCAAGGCACTGAAGTGGCTAAAGAGAGCTCAGATATTGTCATCTTGGATGATAACTTTGCCTCTGTAGCCACAGTTCTAAGATGGGGAAGATGTGTCTATAACAACATCCAGAAGTTCATTCAGTTCCAATTGACAGTGAATGTTGCTGCACTCGCAATTAACTTTGTGGCCGCAGTATCAGCTGGGGAAGTGCCATTAACAACAGTTCAACTATTGTGGGTGAACTTGATTATGGACACTCTGGGCGCTCTTGCTCTAGCAACGGAGAAACCTACCGTGGAGTTAATGGAAAAACCTCCGGTGGGTAGAACTGAACCTCTCATCACCAATGTCATGTGGAGAAATCTACTAGCCCAAGCATTATATCAGATAGCGATTCTCCTGACGCTACAATTCAAGGGTGAAGCTATATTTGGGGTGACTTCAGAGGTAAATGACACTTTGATTTTCAATACTTTTGTGCTTTGCCAAGTGTTCAATGAGTTCAATGCAAGGAAGCTGGAGAAGAAGAATGTGTTCGAGGGGATTCACAGGAATAAACTGTTTTTGGGGATCATTGGGATAACCGTAGTTCTTCAGGTGGTGATGGTGGAGTTTCTGAAGAAATTTGCAGATACTGAGAGGTTGAATTGGGGACAGTGGGGTGCTTGCATTATAATTGCAGCTATCTCATGGCCAATTGGATGGGCTGTGAAGTTTCTACCTGTTCCAGAAAAACCATTGCTCAATTTTCTGAACATGAAGAAGCAATGAGAACTCCCTTGTTTATTTTTCATTCTTTTACATTTATATCATAAATGTAATTTTCTATAATGTAATTTTAAAATACCATTACTTTGTAAAGCTGTTACTATTATTTTTTTGTGACTACGCAGCAACTGAACTTTATAAAGAAAAGTTTCCATGATTTGGCCTTTTTCTTCATCTTATGGATGAAACTAAATTTTTAATAGTGAAATAAAATTTGTTGCAAATATTAGAAATGCAAAAATTTTGTCATTCTTACGGTTCACTATTTTTTATTAGCTTTTCTCTAAAAGACTTTAAAAATTAAGAGAAAAATTATTTTCTGCCCTCCATCGACAAGTGAATTTTTTATTGAGTGTCTCATAAATTAATTTTTTTTAATTTAATTTCTTACATACAAAATTGCGTTGTCACCTCTCAATTTAGTCATCTTTTAAAATTTGATATTACGGATTTAACATATAAATTAATATTCACGTAACATTAACTTAACACTTACGCCATACTCATGGATTAAATTCTTAAATAGGATTGATTTAATCAAAAATTTAAAATTTTTTACCTATAAACAGTTTAAGAGTAATAATTGAGTATCAATTTATATACTAAATTAAATAAATATGATAAAAAATTTATAATTTTAATAATGAATTAAGTTTAATACCAAATTATGAATGATATTTTAATTAAAAAATTATATGACTAATATTTTCATACATGAAAGACAAAATTCTATAAGAAATTAAGTTAAACTTTTACTTATTTATTAGAAACAGTAATAAAGTTTTCCTAAAGAATTAACCCAGACTGATTGAAGAACCCATTTCTAATTTTTTTCGATTTGATCCACCAGTTGGACTGCAGTTTTTTTTTTTATTTTTGGGTGGAATTGGCCTGAAGTTAACCTACAAATTCTGGATGCATTGAATAGAGATTACACTTTTTGCGCAAATTTTCAATCCAACTTTTAATATTACGTTTAGCTAGTAAGAGGAGATGACTTTCTTTCTCATTAATAACTTGAATTTAATTTAAAAATTAATTTATGATTAAACACACAAATATTTTTACAGTAAAGTCATTAAAGTATCTATTTATTTATTAAAGATACACAATATAGTCTATTTCAACGCCATGCCTACTTAGCAAGAAGGGAGAGATTCATAGCTTGAACATCCCGGAATCCAAAACCTCTAAATCAGTGTAGCTTTATCTCCTTGAGACAACAATTTTCCTTTCCAACTTGAAAGCTTCTGTGCCACCTTGCGCTTAATAAAGGAGAATGTCTCCTTTTTTTTATCTATTAATTAAACATTGTAACCCAAGAGATCCTTGTCCTGTGAACCAATGTTTGCTACACTAAGAGAGTTAGGAAGCTGGGATCTCAGCTTTTGAGGAGTAATGATAGAGAAAAAAAAAGTTAGCATTTGTTAAGATTAATTTTTTAGCCACTTGTCCTCTCGTAGCACTATAAAATCTATAGAAATTCGTTCCAACAATTATGGGGCGCCTTTGAGGACGAAATTTCAGGACTTTCTGGGTAATTTTAATTCTTGGCACCATACCTGATGGTTCAGCTTTCCTTAATGAAAAAGATAAGCCTTCGATACAAATTAAAAAGAGGAAGAGAGGTTCTTCTTGATAGATCCCTCTTGAAAGTTTAAATTAACCAAATTGCTCACAATCAATCATTATTGAATAAGACACTATCTCGATACATGGCATCACCAAAGGGACTCAGAAAGCATTAAAACTCAATTTAATCATCATAATTTTTAAAAACTCTCGCTCCACTGGGTTATAGGCTTTACTCGTATCTAACTTGAGTACCATTTCAAATCCATTACCACTTTTCAAATGACGCATAAATACATGGACAATAAGGATGTTATCTAACATCAACCTCCTTTTGTAAATGCACACTCGTTCACTTTAATACTTTTATCCATTAACCCCTGAAGTCTCCCAACTAAAATATTTGAAATTTTTTTGTATAGAAGTGCATAAACTGATAGGCAAAGATGAATCATATCTTGGGAATTAGAGCATCTTGGGATAAGAGCAATTAATCTGGGTATGACTAATATTATGCAGCACTTTCTTAGATCTGAACACATCTTTGAAAGCAACAAAAATATCATTACCAACAATATTTTAATAATTTCTAAAAAATTACCCATGAACCCATCATCAACTGGTGCACTAGATGGCTCAATAGAGAAAGTTGCACGTTTGACTTCATCAACTAATAAAGGTCTCAAAAATCATATATTCGTCCTACAAATAGTTTTCTTTGAAAAGCCATTCAACTCTTCATTAATGTTACTTGTTATAGAGGAAGAAAAAATGTGCTTAAAATAATCAACAACTACCAGAGCAATGTTTTTCCTCCCATTCTTCTAACAATCCATGCTATCTTGAATATTTTTAATGGAGTTTCTCCTTGATAAAATCTTCATGAAGGTTTAAATCAACCGAATTGCTTGCAATCAATCACTACCGAATAAGACGCTATACTTATACATTGCATTGCCATAGAGATTCAGGAAGCATTAAAGCCTAATTTAATCATCATAATTTTCAAAAACTCTCACTCAACTTGGTTATAAGATTTACTCATATTTAATCTTGAGTTACATTTCAAATCCATTACCACTTCCCTTAGTCTTCAAATGATACATAAATACATGATCAATGAGGATGTTAACCTCCCCTTTATAAATGCACACTAGTTCAAACAGTTTTTAGCTATTAATGTCACGGCCCGGATTTTATCCGAGCACGAGACCGACACTGTCACGGCCCCAAATGATGGAACACATGACCGGCACGGCATAAGGGTTTCCCCCTAGCCGCAAGCCTAACACATAGCATGCACAAAACATTCAGTACACAATCCAGAGTACATAATATATATAACTGGCCACATATGCCACATCCAATATAAGAAAATAATGTATATATATATATATATATATATATATATATATATATATATATATATATATATATATATATATATATATATATATATATATATATATATATATATATATATATATATATATATATCATAAATCCAACATCCGTGATTCAACTTGGCCCATGGCCTCATAATACAAACATAGTTATAAAACATAAAACTATTTTCCAAACAACACATCAAAGTACACAAGAAGCGAGAATTCTGCATGTAAGTTCATGGAGATACACTAGACATAACTAAACTAAACAACCAGTACAACGGATCCTTACCCAAATTGGGGCTCACCAATGCTATATTCAGCCTCCTAGGGAGCTGTAGCTGGATCAAAGTTTCTCTGACTATCTGTGAGGAGGAAACAGAAGAGGGATGAAATTACCACATCTCAGTGAATGGGTAAATCATACTATAACAGAAACAGGGCAAACCAAGCACGAGTGTTTCACAATGAGTTTAATAATTGAAACGTTAAGCATTTAACCATAATTTATTAAAAAAAAAGTTAAACAATTCAAATGTATGTTCAAAAGATAAAACATGATTAAATAAGTAACCGTAAAGCAAATTAATTATGCATGGTAAGTAAGAAATGAAGTTATTTATGCAATAACAATGATGAATGAGAATATTTAGAAACATTTAATTTTTAAGAAAAATGCACTAGTTTATTGGAGGTATTTCCTAACAGATCTATCATCTCCCCCAAGCACACAGCAAGGGTAGGGTAATCACTGTAGGCGTAGATATAAATCCACCCTAAATTTCCTCCAAGCACATAGCAATGGGTATGGCAATCACTGTAGGCGTAGACATAAATCCACCTTAAATTCCCCCAAGCACATAGCAATGGGTATGGCAATCACTGTAGGCGTAGATATAAGTCCACCCTAAATCCCTGTGTCTTAGGCAGTCATATGCCTGTCACAGTATCTTAGGCCGAAGCCTTAACATGATCATTGTAACAACCTCTTTTTTTTTTCCTTTATTATTATACAATATTGAGTTCACATACATGTCATTAATCAAAACAGACGTATAACATATCAAACACATAGATATTTACATCTTGTTTATTTTGGTTGACCAATTCCGGAGATACAGGTGTGGGTGGTTGCACCTTCACCGGGATCTGAGCCAACTCGACCACAAACATCTTATTTGATTCTGAAATCTGCCCAACATAAAGTAACTCGATCCAATGTGCACTAAAAGCCAGAGCCTTAGAAACAAAAGCTGCATAAATAATTTTCTGAACATGATATGGAAATATAGTGAGAATTAAATCCCAGTAAGTTCAACAATAAATTATCATCAGTAAAGCTCATCACGTCATGTTCAGCTGTATAAACTACAAAAAAATATCTTTGGTCACATGAATGCATTATATCTATGCACATAAGAATCATACTGTAATGATATGTATGACAAGATTAACTATTTTCAAAATATCATATGATGGCCATCAACTTATTCTCATTTCAAGCTACCCCGGTCAGGGTGAGTATCCTCTACTCTCCGGTACGGGCTTTTCTCGCTCCGTCCGACATGGCCCACTTTCTCTTTCTTTTCTCATTATCATGATCATAACCGTTGGTAGGGCGTCCCCTACTGGTGCACCACACGGATTGCCATGTGACCGTGCTTATTTCTTTTATTTTCACAATGATAGCCAAAAATATGCTTTCAATAACAAGTATGTTCATCAAAATATAACTATTACCATAAATCATTGGTAATCATGCCATGAACATAACCATTTCAAATATCACTTTATAAAATATTTCCATGTCAAAATTTCATACTTAAGATGGTAAGAAGTTCATACAATGGCAATGGCTATGGCTATACTAGTCATTTATTAAGATTCATCTTCTTTTTTAAATACTAATTTTATTTCTTTATTTTCTTGATGCAGGTTTTCATCCTATCTAACCTTTTCTTACTAATCAGAGCATAACTCCCTCAATTTAACTCTGATGTAGGTGATCTTGGTGTCCATTTCAAGATAAAACAATTATCTAAAACTATTATGTTGAACATTGTAGCGAAAAATTAAGAAACAAAGGTGATATTACTCTCTCAAAGTACAGGATAGTTCCTCTCGGATAGGTTCTGACCTTTACTGACAAATTAGACCATATCTCCCAAATTGGAACTCCAAATTGCGTTATTCCAGTTGGTAAAAATCCATGAGCCATATATCTATAATTGTTATGTTGGCGCACTATTTTAATTCCCTACAGAATATTCCCAGAAATTCAAAAACTAAAGCATTAATAACATACTCTTCCCTGAATAAACATTTTCTGACATCTGCTTACTAATCGGATCATATCTACCTCATATGAACTCCAAATTGCATAATTCCAGTGGGTATATTTCCATGAGACATAGATATATAACTTTCATGTTAACCATTTATTTTAATTCTATACAGATAATTCTCAGAAATTAAAATACAAAAGCTGTCCTAACATAATCTTCCCTGATGAACCATTTTCTGACCTTGGCTTACTAATCGGACCATATCTACCACATGTGAACTCAAAATTGAATGATTCCAGTGGCTAAAAATCCATGACACACATATCTTTAATTCTTATGTTAACCATTTATTTTAATTCCCTACCAATAATTCCCAGAAATTAAATTACCGAAGCTATCCTAACATATTCTTCCCTGATGATTCATTTTCTGACCTTTGACTACTAATCAGACCATAGCTACCTCATATGGACTCCAAATGGAATGATTCCAGTGGGTGAAAATCCGTGATACATATATCTTTAATTCTTATGTTAACCATTTATTTTAATTCCTTATAGATTGTTCCCAGAAATTAAAATACCGAAGCTTAAAATTCTGTCAACCATAGCCATATCCATGCAGAACTATCTACACCAACCTAAGTATTCAAACATACATCACATGCAAGATCAATATGCAACATGATATAGCAACATCCATGACCAATCATCAAAGTTCTAAGATCAAAATCTCATATAAATATTATGAGTTTCAAAGGTTTTCTTCAAAAAGAAATATTGTTAAACTTACCTGGAGCACTTAGTCCCCTAGACTTCTCCTTCCTCTTTCTTCCTTTCTTCCTCTCCTTTCCTCACACTACCTTGCTTCTATTTTTACTCTCCCTCACTTGGACGAAATTCTAATGTTGTAAGGGTGGGTTTTCTTATATAGACCACCAAATAATTCACCTTTCATGATCATGGGTCTACCTTATCACAATTAGGATACACTTTGTTGAATTTTTGGAAAACAAACAACTTATGTTCTTGTCTTCCTCTTCTTTAGTCAAGATATGCATAGAAAAAAGGAGATTTGTATTTTGAAAATTATGATGATATGTTCTCAAGATATGGGGCAAGATCCCTTTGATTTAGAGATTCATTTCCTTTTTCTTTTGTCTTAATCAAGTATGATAGATTTGCCTTTTTAAGTGGCAAATTTCTAGCCCTTGAATTTTCCTTACTTAACTAAAATTATTTGTGTAGGATAATGATGTTTTGTCATAATGCTATGTATTATTACCCACTTGCTAAAGTTATGAATGTAGGATATAGATGTTTTTGTCCTAAAGCCTTGTATTATTATGCCACTTGCCAAAATGATGAATGTAGAATCACACCACTTGTCAAATTTTTGTCTTAATGCCATGTCACTTAATCTTGATTACACTAATATTTCATCACTTTAATTTTATTTTTATTTTTATTTTTCCTCTTGGGTTTGGGCTCATTCTTGCCCATTTTCCTTACTTTGGTTAAAATTCTACCTTTCATAATGGGCTTGGTCACATTTTCATGATTTTTGGGCTACCGGTCCAACTTCTATATCCTAGTCCAAGTCTATGTTTTATTTCTTCCTTGGGCTATCCTATTGGCTTGCTAAAAATTCATGTGAAGTAGAAAAACTCTATATGAAGTGTCTATAGGTTAAAGCCCAATTACGGGTGGAGATACTAAACTTATTAACTTTTGCTCTTAAATTAAGAAAAATTACCATAATCCGATCTTCTTGAAATTTTAAGACCTTTACTTACTTCACAAAAATTTATCTTTCTTTACCTAAGAATTTCACCTTTCTTTAACATGTTTATTTCTAATATTTCCTCTTAGGTTTTCTTTCCTTACCTATTCCATTAATATTAGAACATTTCTATGCATATATGTAAGGTGAAGAATTTCTAAGGAAAATATCTAAAAATTACGGGATGTTACATTCTTCCCCCCTTAAGAAATTCGGTCCCCGAATTTCAATCCATCCTACCACATGTAGGGAATGAAATTAAGGCATTATTCATAGTTACCAAGCTTATTACCTCAATAATTAGAGATATCTTTTCTGTATGACATCTTTACTTTTTAATATGTCTATTCACTTGAGTGATTTTGCCTTATAACTTAACCATAAGAATTTCTTTCACTCATAAGTTCTTCAATTTATATCCTCTAACCCGCATGGATATATCTATGGGTCGATATAAGAAAACACACACATAAAGGAACATATTCACCTTCATATTGGGTAACTATCTTTTCTTATTCTATACTTCTATCAAGTCAATTTTTTTTTCATATATCAATATCATCCCCTGAATATCATTGTCTTAATCTATCATCTATTTTTATCCTCAAATCCTTTAATCAATATGTTAAACATACGTTGCACTAAATCCTTCAAACCTTTAATAACATTTATGTACCATTGATACATGTCTAATAATTCCAACTTACCTCATCACAGTAATTATATACCAACTTATTAACACCATTAAACTCTTTGTCAAAAGTTTCAATTATTTCTTTTATCATCTCCAAAAGCACCTCAATCTAACTTATGTCATCCCATTTAATTCACCCAATCATTTCAAGAAGATTTTTCCTAACAATTACGCATACATGAATTCTGAATTCCAACATAATTTAAATCCTCGATACTAGACTCAATTTAGCATGATATAATCCTTTAACACAAATATCTTGATCACTTACAGTATTTTAGGACATGGTTCTTAGAATATTCTCTATATTTCCAAATTAAGAGTTCAAAGACTAATTTAAATCCTACTTCCTATATTTTATTCCTCAAGATCTTCAACACCACTAATTCTCTTGATTACATTCGTCAAAACACCATAAGACCATCATCCGTCCATTCTTTTCAAATTTTTCATTACTTTAACCTACTAACAACTTAGACACCATAATAACCGAGTTTCAAAGAAAAGAAATTATCTTTCATTGCAATGAGGGAAAATAACCTTGCATTTAATGCCAACCGTTAATGAGTGAAACAGACGAAAAGCATAATAGAGAATGGTTCCAAAAGCGAAAGTCAAAAGTTTTGACAAAGCATTGAAAAATATTAAAATCGGTGGCCGCAATTCTTGAAAATCTGTAAACAAAATCTATCTATGATTTCAGCAAAAATCGGTGGCCGCAATTTTTGAATATATGTGTCAGAATCTACTTTAAATCTATTGGTATTCGGTGGAAAGATATCACATGGAAAAGAAACATTTTTGAGCTTATAAAAGTCTGTGAAAATCAAAAAATATGTAGTTAACTGGTAAGATGCAGTTGATTGCTTCAAAATAGATGTAATCAATCAACTGTAAATTAACTAGTCCAAATTAAAATTTCTCAAAATAGCTAGTCGACTTAATAATACTGATAGTCGACTGGCGAAAACATTGAGAATACAAAATAAATAATTTGATTGCATTTTTTTTTTACTTTTTTTTTTTCAATGACGGCTATCACCTACAACTTTTCTACAAAAATCAAAACATCAATGCTTCATCAAAGACAACAAGATAAAGACAGATTTCTGGTGATATCTTATCTTATACTCTTTATGTGCTTAATATGGGTCACAGTCATACTACTGTACATATACATGCTTGCCGTCATTTTTGAATTTTTTTTTTTATTTACCTTTAATTTAGTTGATATCCACCAATCACTCACACAGTTGTTCTAATAATACCCGGCCTATTCGCATAGCTATTATAAATATGCCCTTCTCTGAGTTCTATAAATACTTACATTAGTATCTTTGTCTATTCTCAAAGTTAAGGTGATAGAAATTATGGAGGGAACAGCATTCTGTCAGTTTCGAAATATCTGTGTCTTTTGTGGTTCCAATCCTGGAAAAGATGAGGAGTATGTTAAAGTAGCACAAAATCTGGGTATGGTGCTGGCTAGGAGAAAAATTCATTTAGTGTATGGTGGAGGTAACTGTGGGTTAATGGGGTGTGTGGCTACAGCTGCACATGCAGGGGGATGCCAAGTTCTAGGTATTATTCCTACAGCTCTAGCTACATCCAGCAACATAGGGAAGACAATTGGGGAAGAATATAGGGTAGTTTCCATGCATGAACGCATGGCTAGAATGATGAGCAATGCTGACGCCTTCATTGCCTTACCAGGTGGTTTTGGTACTCTAGAGGAGATTTTCCAAATAGTCTCTTGGGCACAACTGAATATGCATCACAAACCGATAGGTTTGTTAAATGTTAATCACTTCTGTGATGGTTTGTTATCTTTTCTAGATCAAGTTGTGGAACAGAGGTTTATCTCACACTCAGCACGACAAATTCTCATCTCAGCTTCAAATTCTGAGGAGTTGATTGATGCTTTACAAGCCTATGTTCATGTACCTGATCTAACTATTACTCCAATAGAATGGACGGAAGATAACCGCAAGAAGCGTAAATTGGATTTGGATCTTCATCTTTAAATGTAGTAAAACGTAGCTATTATTGTACTACTTTTACTTTCTTAGACTCTACTTGTATACCATATTTACCAACCATACTCCTTTAGAGTTGGTAAAACTATCTTTGAATGTTGCTTATGATCCTGTGAACTTTAGAAATATTCTAGTATATCATCAATAATAAAAAAATTGATACAGGGATGGCCTAATTACTATTCATTAAATCTATGAATGTAGCTAAAATATTTGTCAATTTAAATGCATCACCACGAACTCATAATGCCCATAATAAGTCCTACATCCTCTTCTCTTATCCTTAATTAATGTTACTTATATCCCAAATCTATTTGTGGAAAAATATTGAACACCTTATAACTGGTCAAACAGGTAATCTATACGAGCTAATTGGTTTCTATTCTACATTGTTACCTTATGCAACTGTCTACAATCTATGCATAGTCATAGTGATCCATCTTTCTTTTTCACAAATAGAACTAGAGCACTCCAAATAAAAGTACTAGGGCATTTAAATCCCTTGTTTAACAAGTCTTGTAAATTTTTTTTTCCAGTAACTAGAATAATTCTTTTCTGATGTGGAAATACTGCAACCACGGAGCATACTAAGATTTTTCAAATAAAACCGGCACTTTCAAAACTTCTTGGAAATTTTATGAGTACTAGGGTAAATTCCATGTTAAAATTCCACACTAATATCTCGATAACTGGATAGTAATTGTAGTCTGTAAACAGCGCACCAGAAAAGTTCCCAGGAAAGAGAGGTGGGTCACTAATGGACACGCTTAAGTACCAAGTCTTTCCTTGCCAGAGCTTTCCTTAGACATGCACTTTTCACAAATCACAATTTTTTTTTAATTCAATCGATATCATTCTATATAGGGATATAGATACTAGTTGGGTTCTAAGGAGTAAATCAATACCAAATTCTCGAATTGCTGTGGCAAGGTTGTGCAAGATTTTCTCCGCATTGTTTGCCGGATTCCGCCTTGGTGGTGCCATTTCCTACTGTGGGAAAAATAAATTTATGCTGCTATTGAGGTGATCAAGCCCAATAGTTAGTTTCAAAACAATATTTAACAGCAGTCATAACACCACCTCGGCATATAGATAAGAAACACTAGTAATTTCTTACCTATATGAGTCACTGATCCCCTACACAGCACAACCACAACATACTCAAGACACTATAAGATCGATTCAGATAACCATCCACCCATTGGCCATCTAGGATCGACCTGCTCTGATACCAATTATGTAACAACCTCTTTTTTTTTTTCCTTTATTATTATACAATATTGAGTTCACATACATGTCATTAATCAAAACAGACGTATAACATATCAAACACATAGATATTTACATCTTGTTTATTTTGGTTGACCAATTCCGGAGATACAGGTGCGGGTGGTTGCACCTTCACCGGGATCTGAGCCAACTCGACCACAAACATCTTATTTGATTCTGAAATCTGCCCAACATAAAGTAACTCGATCCAATGTGCACTAAAAGCCAGAGCCTTAGAAACAAAAGCTGCATAAATAATTTTCTGAACATGATATGGAAATATAGTGAGAATTAAATCCCAGTAAGTTCAACAATAAATTATCATCAGTAAAGCTCATCACGTCATGTTCAGCTGTATAAACTACAGAAAAATATCTTTGGTCACATGAATGCATTATATCTATGCACATAAGAATCATACTGTAATGATATGTATGACAAGATTAACTATTTTCAAAATATCATATGATGGCCATCAACTTATTCTCATTTCAAGCTACCCCGGTCAGGGTGAGTATCCTCTACTCTCCGGTACGGGCTTTTCTCGCTCCGTCCGACATGGCCCACTTTCTCTTTCTTTTCTCATTATCATGATCATAACCGTTGGTAGGGCGTCCCCTACTGGTGCACCACACGGATTGCCATGTGACCGTGCTTATTTCTTTTCTTTTCACAATGATAGCCAAAAATATGCTTTCAATAACAAGTATGTTCATCAAAATATAACTATTACCATAAATCATTGGTAATCATGCCATGAACATAACCATTTCAAATATCACTTTATAAAATATTTCCATGTCAAAATTTCATACTTAAGATGGTAAGAAGTTCATACAATGGCAATGGCTATGGCTATACTAGTCATTTATTAAGATTCATCTTCTTTTTTAAATACTAATTTTATTTCTTTATTTTCTTGATGCAGGTTTTCATCCTATCTAACCTTTTCTTACTAATCAGAGCATAACTCCCTCAATTTAACTCTGATGTAGGTGATCTTGGTGTCCATTTCAAGATAAAACAATTATCTAAAACTATTATGTTGAATATTGTAGCGAAAAATTAAGAAACAAAGGTGATATTACTCTCTCAAAGTACAGGATAGTTCCTCTCGGATAGGTTCTGACCTTTACTGACAAATTAGACCATATCTCCCAAATTGGAACTCCAAATTGCGTTATTCCAGTTGGTAAAAATCCATGAGCCATATATCTATAATTGTTATGTTGGCGCACTATTTTAATTCCCTACAGAATATTCCCAGAAATTCAAAAACTAAAGCATTAATAACATACTCTTCCCTGAATAAACATTTTCTGACCTCTGCTTACTAATCGGATCATATCTACCTCATATGAACTCCAAATTGCATAATTCCAGTGGGTATATTTCCATGAGACATAGATATATAACTTTCATGTTAACCATTTATTTTAATTCCATACAGATAATTCCCAGAAATTAAAATACAAAAGCTGTCCTAACATAATCTTCCCTGATGAACCATTTTCTGACCTTGGCTTACTAATCGAACCATATCTACCACATGTGAACTCAAAATTGAATGATTCCAGTGGCTAAAAATCCATGACACACATATCTTTAATTCTTATGTTAACCATTTATTTTAATTCCCTACCAATAATTCTCAGAAATTAAATTACCGAAGCTATCCTAACATATTCTTCCCTGATGATTCATTTTCTGACCTTTGACTACTAATCAGACCATAGCTACCTCATATGGACTCCAAATGGAATGATTCCAGTGGGTGAAAATCCGTGACACATATATCTTTAATTCTTATGTTAACCATTTATTTTAATTCCTTATAGATTGTTCCCAGAAATTAAAATACCGAAGCTTAAAATTCTGTCAACCATAGCCATATCCATGCAGAACTATCTACACCAACCTAAGTATTCAAACATACATCACATGCAAGATCAATATGCAACATGATATAGCAACATCCATGACCAATCATCAAAGTTCTAAGATCAAAATCTCATATAAATATTATGAGTTTCAAAGGTTTTCTTCAAAAAGAAATATTGTTAAACTTACCTGGAGCACTTAGTCCCCTAGACTTCTCCTTCCTCTTTCTTCCTTTCTTCCTCTCCTTTCCTCACACTACCTTGCTTCTATTTTTACTCTCCCTCACTTGGACGAAATTCTAATGTTGTAAGGGTGGGTTTTCTTATATAGACCACCAAATAATTCACCTTTCATGATCATGGGTCTACCTTATCACAATTAGGATACACTTTGTTGAATTTTTGGAAAACAAACAACTTATGTTCTTGTCTTCCTCTTCCTTAGTCAAGATATGCATAGAAAAAAGGAGATTTGTATTTTGAAAATTATGATGATATGTTCTCAAGATATGGGGCAAGATCCCTTTGATTTAGGGATTCATTTCCTTTTTCTTTTGTCTTAATCAAGTATGATAGATTTGCCTTTTTAAGTGGCAAATTTCTAGCCCTTGAATTTTCCTTACTTAACTAAAATTATTTGTGTAGGATAATGATGTTTTGTCATAATGCTATGTATTATTACCCACTTGCTAAAGTTATGAATGTAGGATATAGATGTTTTTGTCCTAAAACCTTGTATTATTATGCCACTTGCCAAAATGATGAATGTAGAATCACACCACTTGTCAAATTTTTGTCTTAATGCCATGTCACTTAATCTTGATTACACTAATATTTCATCACTTTAATTTTATTTTTATTTTTATTTTTCCTCTTGGGTTTGGGCTCATTCTTGCCCATTTTCCTTACTTTGGTTAAAATTCTACCTTTCATAATGGGCTTGGTCACATTTTCATGATTTTTGGGCTACCGGTCCAACTTCTATATCCTAGTCCAAGTCTATGTTTTATTTCTTCCTTGGGCTATCCTATTGGCTTGCTAAAAATTCATGTGAAGTAGAAAAACTCTATATGAAGTGTCTATAGGTTAAAGCCCAATTACGAGTGGAGATACTAAACTTATTAACTTTTGCTCTTAAATTAAGAAAAATTACCATAATCCGATCTTCTTGAAATTTTAAGACCTTTACTTACTTCACAAAAATTTATCTTTCTTTACCTAAGAATTTCACCTTTCTTTAACATGTTTATTTCTAATATTTCCTCTTAGGTTTTCTTTCCTTACCTATTCCATTAATATTAGAACATTTCTATGCATATATGTAAGGTGAAGAATTTCTAAGGAAAATATCTAAAAATTACGGGATGTTACAATCATGGTGCACCAGGGCTAGCACTACCTGCGGCTAGCTAACAGTGATCTAAAAGGGTCCCTCCAATAGAAAATATTTGAAATATGCTATTTAAAGAGTTTAAAGTAAAACATTTCAATAACTTTACAATAAAGTTATAATTCTCCATCTAGCTCTTTTCATGCATAAAATTCCGTTCTAAAATATATCTCATCCATGAATTCCCATGGAGACTTTTATAATCATAAACTTTCCCTTTTAAACATAGATCGTCCGTAGACGTCACATAGATGCTTATCATGCATCAAATCATTTCATGGCTAACTTAGTTCATTTTTATGACTAAGTTCGCATTTCTATAAATCTAGCTCAAATGGAGAATTATTAGTCTAGATGCTTGCCCTGCATACCTAGGGTTCAACTAGGATTGAAATTTATAATTTCTAACATGGTTGGAACATATTGGTTTTCAAAGCGGTAAAACAATTTAGCATACATTCCAACTAGTTAAAATCATATGAAAGAGTTATAAACTGAATTCGTAAAAAAAAATGCGCTATAGTATGAAAAACCCACTCACCGTACTAGGAGTCCAACAACGAGAATTTCACCTCGTGGTGGCTCAACAACCTAGAAAACATAGACATAACATGAAAATTAGATAAATCCTAAACGTCACTATTCATGCCGGAAACACTATTCACTCGCCGAAAACACTATTCACGCCGAAACCTAAAAACCCTATATTCTAGCATAGAAACTAATTCTAAGACTATCTATGGAAAGAATTTCGGTAAAAATGAAGCCTAAAACACGATTGGACAGAATTTACCTTGGAGGTTACTATTCATGCGATTTTTCGGCGACAATCCGGCGGTTTTTCGGCGAAACTGATCGGTGGGGTTTGTAGCTCTCCTTCCCACGAGTCCAACGGTACCTTGTTTGCTCAAATCGGACGTTCGGATGATGAGATATCTTAGAGAGAAGATAGAGAAAATTTTTAGAGAGAGAGAGAGGGAGAGAGTCAGATGAAATGAAGGAGAAGAGGTTACAGAAAACGCATAAAACAGCCTGAAACACGGCCTGGCTGTGTCCTGGAGCATGGCCGTGCTTCGGGGCTACAGTTCACCATGTTTTTGTCTGAATTTGATAAAACGTCCAACATGAAAGTTGTAGCTCTTTCTCTTAGCTTTCATTATCCACTTGAATCACCTAATTTGGAGTTTATATGAAGGAGTTATGCATAAAATAGTGAGAAAAGGTCCAGACCACACTATGCTTCAGTTTTTTCCTCTTATCACTATAATATTCATAGAATTAGCAAAAGTTCCCAACAGCAAAGTTGTAGATATATGTCTTATCTTTCATTAGAAATTGGAATCACTTAATTTGGATTTCATATAAGAGATTTATGCTTATATGAGTGAAGACAGGTTAGAAGAAATGTCAGAAACGTTCTAAAATTTTACATTGTTCTCAACTTCCTTATTTCAAATGATTTGTATTTAACTTCCAAAGGTTTGGGTTATTACAGACACGAAATGAGGATTTCTCTCTACTTCGTAAACCTAACTTCACATTCTGAATCTAATACTCGTTAGATACCCTAATTTAGCATGTTAGATCATAATCACCCTTAAAAACTTTAAACACATATAAAACATTAATAAAGATCTAATTTCATTAAGCGATGCCAATTCATTTTTTTTCATTTCTTGCTTTACATAGGTTTTACTTTTTCTTTTCATGCAATGGAAACGGGGATCTTGCATGTGATAATGTGGAGCAACTCTAGAGTACAAATATATAAGACAACAAGAAATTAAGCCCATCAGGACAAATTTGGGCTTACCTCGAAAATTTTACTGCTTCGGAGTATACCTTCAATTTTAACTTTATCTAGAAATATTTAAAAGAATGAGGTGAGTCTTGTGACTCAGCCAATAAATAACACGATTATAACATGTAGAAAAATTATATTATATATTTGGTTATGATTCAGCTTATGTTGTTTAAGTTATGAATATTTTTAAGTATTCTTACTAGTTTTGTTTACTTATACTCATTAGAAATATGTTATGAATAGTATCTTCATTTTAAAACTTATTCAACATTATTGAAGATTACTAATTCATTCGTTTATCTTGGTTTAATCCATTCTCATACTTTTTCTTATCTAATTTTATCATCATATACATGTAGGTCTCTAAGGGACCCCTTGACTTTTCTCAGTCACTTTCTTTTATTGTTCCTCTTTTAAGTATACACTTGAACATTTTTACGTGCAAACATTTACACACACTGTAACAAATGGGCTAGATCCACTTTATCATCTTTTTTAAAATTATACCACTATATGATTATGCTCCTACGCCAAATAAAAATATCATATATTATTTGTGTACATATAGATATGTATTTAATACTCAAGCTATATATATTCAAGAATATACTTAAAGTAAAATAATTATATTTTCTAATTGTATACTTTAATTATTACTATTATTATTATTATTATTATTATTATTATTATTATTATTATTATTTATCGTGTTTTATTCAGTTTGGAGGATTCCAATCCAAAACCGTTTCAACATACCCAAATACATAGCTTGGTAAGAGAAAATCACCACATTACCCAAGCACACAGTAAGGGTGAGTAAATCATCACATTCTCATCATTCACATCATAAGGTTGGGAGGAGCTTTTCTCAACTCACTAACCTTTCCATATAATGACTGTCCTAAGTATACAGCAAAATAACGGGTAAATCACCACATTCTCATCATAGGTAACCAGACCAAATGACACTGACTATTGGAGGAGACATACCTCAACTCTATATTTATTCACAATTCAATCTTCATATGCCTTTTTTGCACAAGGGGCTAGCAACTCCCTTGCTAACTAGGGTTACAAGGTGCACCAAGGCTAACCATCTCTACAGCTAGCTGATAGTGTTTCTGAAAAGGAATCCAATATAATTATTATTAATTTTATTTATTTATTTCATTATTTCTAAATTTTAAAAAAATAAAGTATCATTTTATTCAGTATCTAGTGATAACCCATTGTGATCACATCATCATAATCATTATATCCACAGTGGATACTTTACTATCACTAAACATCAAATTCAATAATCATCACATTTTGTCATATCACTTTCATTCATTCATTCATTTTCTTTTGACTCATTTATAGTTTTAAAGTGTACATATACATATCTATGTGCTTACTTGAATAAAGAAATTTTAATTTGATAGTTATACCTCATTTCATTATATATAACCTTATAATCTTGTATCATTATTTATTATTTCAATATTCATTGGGGTTGGCACCATTAAATATTATTTGAGATGCCATTATACATAAATATTCACATACTTATATGTGTTTATAGTATAAGTATCATACGTTACAGAAGATCATTATATTAAATTTTTCGGTTTGAACATTTTACACCCTTGGGATAAACTATACCCAATACATTATACAAATATAACCTATTCTAATAATTCTCAAACCATTATGTATTATCTTCACTAATATTTGAACTATCCTCAAATTCGCATATTTATATCTATAAGACAATATAATTAGGAACCATACACATAAAATAATATATACACATCCATATAGGGTAACCAACTTTTCTTATTTCAAACTTACACTAAGTCATTCTAAAATCTTATATGCCAAGTTCAAACCATACATCTCATCATCTAAGTCTAGCATCCATTAAGCATTTTAAGTTTCCATGTATCACTAACACTTACCTAACAACTTTAACTTATTTCGACATGATGATTCTATAACGTTATTCTAAGGCTACACTATCCTCACCATTGAACTCAAATCTTTCTTATGCTTCCAATATAGCAACATAAAATTCTAACCTCTTCAATTCCACTTTACCAATCCTAACACCTTAAAGAATTTCATAACAAATGTACACACATAAAATTTTTAATCTTGAACTATCCCAAGTTTTTTATAAAAGATTTCATCTTAGTATGACTTGACCCATTAGTACATATACCTTAATCACTTATACTATACTCGGATATTATTTGAAATTGTTCTCCACATTCCCACTTTGGTAAGCCAAACTAATTTATTTAAACTCTACTTTTCATATTCCATCCTCAAGGAGTTCTAGCACTATTGATTCTTCTACTACATTTTCAAACTATCATAAAAAATTTCTCAATTGATTTTTTTTAAATAAATCTTTCGATATACTTTTGGTAGCTAAAATCACTAATTATATTGTAAGAAATTTAATGCTCAAGCACTATCAAAATTTCCACTATCAACCAATTTCCATAAATTATGATCACCAATTCTCTTGTTGTATCGTGTCTATACTCACATAAGTCCCACATATCTCACTTCCTCCTTTCATAACATTTTTCGTAACACCCTCTATTTCCAAACAATTTATCACATATTCACATATGCTTGGCTTCACCTACTTAAATCCTATATACCATCGAATCCACAAATTTAAATAAAAAGAATTAACCAATAGTTTAAGTTATATATCAACAATACATAATATAAATTTTTAAAGGTAAATTTATAATTCATCCTCATGTTATAATTTTTGCATTTACTCACTAATTTGAAGCTTTATCTAACATAGCTTTTTCTCCAAGAAAAATCAGTCACCAATACCCCCAAAACATGTTCTTCAACTTGATAATTTCGGATTGCATAATTAACCACATCGAGATATTGTTCATACACTGGTCACCGAAGAACATTTTGCATGATTTAGGCACCAAATCATGTTATCTTGCCATGAAATTCATCATACATATAATATACTATGTTATCAACAAAACTCCTAACTTAAAAACTCGAAAAATCGTCAGAAATCTAGCGTTTCGGAAGCACTAACCTTAACTGCCGTGCTATTGTTTCTGCTTCTGTTTTGCTGCATTTTCAACTGGATGGAAGCACTAACCTTAACTGGCCTGCTACTGTTTCTGTTTCTGTTTTGCTGTATTTTCAACTGGATTTTGGCAGAGGTTTATGCTAATGTATGGTAGTATACTCAGCTCCAGAATGGAAGACTTGTTTATGGCTAGATTTAGGCTGGATTTGGAAGAAAATAATAGAATTACAAGAGAGAGGAAAAGAACCCAAAATGAAAGCATGAAACTCCCCCCTTCTCTGCGTGATTTTTTTTTCACACTTCAATTTTTTTTCCAAAAAGGTATTTTCAAAATTTCAAAGGGCCAGATTTTTAGAGGGACATTCTTGAAATTTTAATGCAACAAAAAAAGGTGGAAAAAAATTGAAAATCCTAAAAAACTAATTTAAAAAAACATTTGAAAATCTCATTTACACTTCAAAATCATTAAGTTTATTATCCATGATTAAATTATAACATATTTGTGTAAATAAAAGATATTTACTTTTAAAGAAAATCATAAAAATTTTGCTTACAATATATCCATTAAAACAAAATATATTAGCTTAAATTCACAGAATATTACAATTAATCCTTGGATTCTGCCAACCAAAATTTTCGAAAGAATTTAGCTATTAATCAACTGGTGCACTAGATGGCTCGATAGAAAAGGCTGCCCGTTTGACTTCATCAGCTGATAAAGATCTCAATAATCACCTGTTCATCCTGCTATTGATTTCATTGGAAAGCCATTCAACTCTTCATTAATGTTATAGTATAGAGGAAGAAAAAATGTGCTTAAAATAATCAACAACTACCATATCAATATTTTCCGTCCCCTTTGTGCTAATAACCCATGCTATCTTGAATATTTGTAATGGAGTTTCTAAATTTGTTCAAAACAGAATATAACCATTTAATCACTCCAATCTAGTTCTATTATAACTCAACAAGATTTAATAGTTAAAATGAGATGGGTCATTAATAAACTATTTAAGGATGAGTTTTAATAAGCTAACTCAATGGTTAACCATTAACCCACTCTTGACTTTATTACTCTTCAATCACCAACACATACTCTTTCTCTTTTGAAGATTATCTTTATGAATTTAAAATATAATGTGACAACTTAATAAAATTTAAATAATATGGATGAAAATAAAAATAAGAGAGAATATCTAAAATAAAAATTATATTATGAACCGTATTTAAAGAGTTTAAGAAATATGGATATGAGATATAATATACCATGATAAGACTGTGTGTGTCATATATATAATAAAATACAGTTTTTGAACTATCAGTACTTTATTTAATAAATGATATTTATGAATGTTTAAAAACCACATATGTAAAACACAACATGACAGGACACTGCAATAAAATAAAATATATAGTATTTGAGAGTAATTTAAAGTGCTGTGTTGTATATGATAGACATGTCACATATGTACCAAATATTATACAATATTTGTTTTTAAAGTATTGATATTTTTTTTATAACTGTATTTACCAAAGTCTAAAAAATATAAATGTGAGATATGATACAGATAAGATATTACAATAAGGCAAAATATATATTATTTAAATACAATTTAAAATATCGGGTTAGATATCATATATAAGTGTCTGTGTTTTTGAGATACCAACATTTCATTGGATAAAGTAAATTTTTTTTTAAAAAAGTGTATGTAGCAAAATTAATTGGGGCGAATTCTGTGTTGCTCAATGCTCCAGCTCACTAACCCATGTCTTGGAGCTTTCATCAGCTTTGCAAAAACGTGGTACAGTGGGCATTCTTCCACATTAAAAGACCAAGCTTCCTTAATTACCCCACGTGCATGAGAGAGCTGTATGATGTGCCATTTTCCAAGCCATGTTCCCAACGAATTTATCAAGAGCATCAAATTTTCCCACTTATTATTTCAAGGAAAGGAATAACCTTCTCTTCAAAAATCAGACAAATTATTCGCTTCCGTTAAATGAATAAGTCCCTTATGACCAATGTTTTAAAAATTAACTTGATCATTGAATCAATAAAGAAAATAGTTTATGATTCACTTATTCAATGGCAACCGAACTGCCAGTTATAATTAATTTGTATTTTTTAATTTTATATAATATATAATATATAAAAAAATACAATTTATCACTCTAATATATTGATACAATTGTAATTTTTCTCCTTTTTTGTAATTACAGCAATATTCCCTCTCATCTTTTTTTTCTCATTACAAATTATATCCTACTGTTAATTTTTACTGTTATCTCTAACTGTTAAAGGTGTCAAACGACTAAATTGTCATTTAAAAAATTAAAAAATTATATATTTTAAAAAAAATTAATTATAGATTTTTTAAATCAGATAATATTTATTTTAAAAAATCAATCGCCACCGTTAAAGAAATCATTTTCTCCCTGCATCTGCGTGAAGGCTCCCTGCTGTTACTTGCTCTTCAAAGCACGACGCACCACCGGCAAGCACCGGCAAAGGAGTGATCTGAAAAATTATCCTTCCTCTACATATTTACTTTTCCTTACTAAATGCTATGTTATATAGTATTTTTTTTTTTACTATAATCTTAACCTAGGTTTTCGACAGAATGATAAGATTCATACTTGGGTTCGGAAAGTTCATATCTGGCTTGTATTACAATATGATTTCCTTTTTTACATAACTGCCTTTTGTGTCCTCTATTCTCCAGACTGCATTGATAACTTGGTCAATTCCATCATAAGTAGATATATTTACTTTGTTGCATGTGTTAAGTATAGACTACACTTTATCATCTCTGTTCTCGTTCACAGTTTCTCCTTTTACTGCAATTGGGTCAATGAAGATTGTTGTCAGGTTTTCAAGATACATATTTTTCTACTTTTATAAGAATGAAAAGTAGTTTATTTATCCAAGACATAGTTGTATAATTAGATTTATCTGATGCATAACTTTATTGGTAATGTGAATTAGGTTATCTGCAAAAAGATTTGGACTTATCTCCAGGGCAAAGCTTGGATGGAAGTTTCAGGAAGTCTAGCTCTGGTTTGCATGAATTTCTTCTCATGTTTAAATTTTCTCTATAGTTTGTAATATTTCTTTATCCTCTCTCGTGCAGTTTGTAATGTATTGGTTTATTTTGATTCTTTATGAAAAATCAAAAAGTGATATGTTCTCGTTTGAGAAACTAAACAGGCCAACAAGGGGTTAATGATACTTTAGTAGTTGCGAATCCTAATAAAGTAATAAAATGCACCATTGAATAGTCTTAATAAATGTCAATGGAAAGTAAAGTTGCTATTAGACAATTGCACCATCTAAATATATCGTAAACACCAACCCTACCAAGGAATTATTGCCTAATAGTAAGCTCAGGATGGAAGTCATTGCAAGTTAAGACAAGTGCACCTGCATCCTCGGCAGTGAGGGACCGTTGCCGACATGGTGCCTCTGCCTTGAAAAAAAGAGCCCCAAGGACAACCTTTAATGCAAGGTCAGGATGGAAGTCATTGCAAGTTAAGACCTTCTTCAGTTTACGATAGGTCATGTATGGACAACGAATCAATGGACCAAGTTGGTATCCAAGGACTTCTCGCCGCTCCTCTATTTTTGGATAATGCATCTTAGCCCACTTGAGCAAAAAGTCATAAACAGCATCCTCTGAACATTTTTTCTCATAGCTTCCCTCATTCTACCTGTTGAGATAAATTGTACAGTGAGAATGTGAAGGCATTATATGCTCTGTTCTCAGTAGGCAAAAACAGAAGAGAAAATGCAAATGATACGTGATACAGAAAATTTGCAGAGTGATGAAGGTTTGATATTTGAATATGCTGGAGTATTTTGAAAGAAGCAGAAAAGTAAATATGTAGAGGAAGGATAATTTTCCAGATCACTCCTTTGCCGGTAGCGTTGCTTGCCGGTGGCGCGTTATGCTTCGAAGAGCAAGGAACAGCAGGGAGCCTTCACGCAGATGCAGGGAGAAAATGATTTCTTTAACAGGGGCGATTGATATTTTAAAATAAATATTATTTGATTTAAAAAATCTATAATTAATTTTTTTTTACTTTTTTTAAATGATAATTTACGCCTTTAAAAGTTAGAGATAACAGAAAAAAAAATTAAAGGTGAGATGTAATTTACAATATAAAAAAAATGAAGAAAGATATTGCTGCAATTAAAAGAAAAAGAAAAAAAATTGTAATTGGTGGAAAATTGCATTTTTTATATAATATAATATACAATAAATATGATATATGATAAGTGATTTAAGTTGAAAAAAATCAAATAATAATGCTGATTTGTTCTTAGAATAAATTATAATATTTTTAATTAAATAAAATTTTTAATTAGATTTTAAAAACATTTATTGATAAATAACATATTTTCTTTAAATATATAATGATATATTATATTATTTAGATTACATATAATATAATATACACTATATGATTGAAGAAAGAGGCCGCATCACCGTGACATATCATCAATGCTTTGATTTGATTCTCCGCACAAGCAATTTCAAAAAATATTCTCTTAGAAATAAAGTGTCATAAAAAAACTTCTTTTTGCTTTTTTTTTATATTTATTATTTTTTAAATAAGATAAAATCGACTTTATCGACAAACAATATTCTTTAATATTTATGGCATTTTCTTCACTTAAAATGTCAAAAAACCTTGATACATAGGAGTTTATTTTCCACTCTTCCTATCACTATATTAATATATTTGGTAAAAAAATTCTTTAATTTTTGTTGGAAACTGTTGCTATGAAAAATTGTATTCAATAGAAAATCCAAAAACAAATTAAAATATTTATTTTACTGACCTAAAATTCAATTTATGAAAAGTTGGTGGTTCTGGGAATTTACCAGTCACGTTTGTACAAAGTGTTAAACAAGAAATTGACATATCCATTAAACAAATTAAAAGAAAAAACATCCTTAATTTTTGTTGTTTGTATTAAGATCAAGTAATAATTTACGATTTAAATTAAGTTATGTGCACTTCAATTACTTTATCTTTCCAATTCGATTAAAATGATGTTATTCTAAACTTAAAAATTCACAAAAAATGCCTTTTGCATTCAGACCATAAGAAATTAAAAAAGATAAAATTTAAATATGTAATAACGTGCTTAATCACACATTAGATATTTGTTATTACCATTTTAAAATTTAATTGTTCGATATTTTAGTGCATGTAACACTTAATCTTAAATAAATTCCTTTTATTTTTCAGTCCTTGTTTTTTATTCATATTTTTCCGCTCCTTTAAGTTATAATGAGGGAAATAATTTTAAGGAATTGAACTAATGGCAGCGACTATTAAAAATATTTCTCAATATGGCTGCATTTAAATTTAACTAAACTCAAACTCAATTTTTTGAAAAAAAAAAATTAAGCGAAGTAAAATATATGTAATAAGTATAAAGGTTGTGATCATTGTGTTGTGTGAATAGCATTGAGAATTAAGTATATCTATGAAAAGATTGAGTGGTTGACTTTTCAACAGGTCAAACTCTTTAATAGTTAAATCATGTTATTTTTATTAAAATATGTACAAATCTCAATACAGTCCATTAGCGAAGAACTCAACTTGGTCGAACTTTTCATAAATTTTCGTTAGCCAATGCATAAAAATTTCTTTGACGAGTCAATATTATAATTGGTACGATGAAATAGAGTGTCATAAGGAATGGTTGACTGCTCCTAATTATTGTTTATCCCTATCGTGTTTTAAGATTTGAAAGAATAATTAATGGAAAGTTTTGATAAATGAGAAAATATTGATAAAATCTTCTCAAAAAAGAAAAAAGAAAAAGAAAAAGAAAGAATCAGTTTGACCGTCAACCCATCTTTCCTCTCAAACTATTCTGGAGAAACTTCAAGTAAATATTCATGACACAAAATTCAAAGTCCACGTTTCAAAGAGAGTTTTCCAGAGCACTTGCAGACTCTTTTCAAAGCAAGTCCTCTTACATATAATTCAAAGTCCACAATTTTAATCAGAGTGTTACAAGAGAAATCAAATATATATATATTTTTTACTAATTACATTAATTTCCTTAGCACTTTTTTAGGATATATTTTTTCAATATTGCAATTTTGAGGAATTTCACCGTATTTTATTCGACTAGAAATATTATCATTTCTTTGGATCAACCAATACTATCATTTCATTTTATTTTTTTATTTTTGTTAATGTGCTGATTTTCTCGGCAACAGAGCTAGTTTTTCTCTTGCTTGCTTTTCTTTCCTTCACTAAAAATTATAAAATAAAATTTTAAAATATCATTAAGTTTAAAACTTTTATCATAATATATTCACAAAATTTTACGTTAATTTAAATTTTTTTATATTCGATCAAGTAGATTATAAAAATTATGTACACGATAATTACATCTAGCTATTTCAACATTTTAAACACTAAAAATTATATCATTTAATAAAATATTAAAAAGTGTAAGTATAATAAGTCTTATATTACTAATCTTAGGAGGCGTTTAGTATATAAAAAAATTTTTGTTCTTGAAAATCATATTTTTTAAAAAATATTATTGATAAAAATAGTACTTTTCACAAACATGCAAAATATATTTAATTTACATTTAAAATTGTTGAGAATTTTAAAATAATATTTTTTGAGAATATTCTATTTTTCTATTGGGTTATACTTAACTTTTTTAGGAATTTTTGATAATTTTTAAAAAATACCCCTTATTTCTTTTCTTTTTTTATTTTATTTTTTTGTCTATTTTTTTAATAAAAATAAAATTTTAAAATAATAAAATAAATTAAAAATAATTATAGTTATCCTCCCAAAACAACAAATAACTTCGCTATGCTTTGTGGTGCCTCATGGTGGTGGGTGTTTCACGGTGGCAGAGTGTTGCTCACTCTGTTTTCTTCTTCCCGAATAAATGAAAAGGTGAGAATGAAGAATAAAAATGGGATATAAGTAAGGGATAAAAATGAAGTATAGGTGAAAAATAAAAATAAAGGACAAATTAATCGTTTTATTGTATAAAAAGATTCTCACATTCGTGGAAATCTCCAATTCCCACCTCCCACCCAAAATTTTTTTGTTCTATGAAAATACATCCCAAAATTCAATGCTCAAGAATTGAAGTTTTTTGATAATTATGTTACAAATTTTTTTACTAAATAAAAAAAATTTAACATTCTCAAATACATATTTCTAAAAATTCAAAAAAAAAAATTCTACTAAACAGCTCCTTAAATTAAAATTGCTCGGACTAAATTTAGAAAATATCAATATATTATTGAATGATATATATGATATTTTACGAATGTGTCATGCAAAATCATATTTTTCCGTGTGCGTATTTAACTTAATTCAGTGTTTCTTTAAACGAGGAGATGCAAACTCGAGCTCCCTAATTTTCAAATTTTAAAAAATTCTCACCCTTAACTATTTGATAAATAAATAAAATATCATATTTTCTCTTCCTTTTCAAAGTTAGTCACCTATCACACATTGGTTTATCTAATACTCTACACCGAATATATTCTTTGTTCGCCAAAAAGATGAATTCACACATATTTATACAGCTTTGCACTTTGCTTTTAAAAAAGAATCCTATTATTTTGAAACCTTTCAATATAACTTAGCCCTGAACTTCCATTAATTGTTTTCTGGATTATGAAAAGGAATGTTACTAATATAACTGTGTTCAATTTAAACAATAATAAATTACGCAAACAGAATGTAGTAGTTAGATGTCCGCGTCTTCCGTAAAGCTCAGTTCTGCGAAACCTCGGGAGAGATTCATAGCTTGAACATTCCGGAATCCCAAACCTCTATGGGATTCATACCTGTATTGCTGTTCTTCCACCAAAAGCCACAGCTGAGACGGTTTAACTCCTGACACAAGCCTATAGGGTTCTTGAAACAAGACATAGCATATTTAGGGAGGGCTTGGATGACAGACTGTATCAGTGCAGCTTTATCTTCCTGAGACAACTTTCTTCTCCGTCAACTTGTGCTTAATAAAGAAGAATGTCGCCTTTTTGCGATTTATTAATTAAAGATGGTATGACACTTGTCCTGTGAACCAATGTTTACTATCTGGGACCTTAGCCTTTGAGGAGTACTGCCAGAGAAAAAAAAATTAGCATTTGCTAAGATTAATTTTTTGGCCACTTACCCCGTCCTCTTCTATTGGTGTAAAATCTATAAAAATTCAAGTTGAAGTGTCATGTTATACATAATATATATGTCAATTATATATTAGACACAATACAACTTTTATAATATCGGTACTTTACATGATAGTTATATTTATCAAAATTTTAAGAGGTAGGGATGTAAGATAACATGATAGGATACCACGATAATACAAAATATATAGTGTTTAATCAAAATTTGAAGTGTTATATTATATATGATATATATATTATATATATATATCAAAGGCGATACAACTTTATTTTTGAAGTATTGATGTTTTATTTAATAAATATATTTATCAAGATCTAAGAACCATGGATGTAAGACACAACACAGTACACAGATTCTTTCTGCGATAAGACAAAATAAATAGTATTTAAATATAATTTAAAATATTATGTTAAATATGATATGAGTGTCAAATACATATTAAATAGAATACAACTATAATTTTAAAATCAAACAAACCACTTGCTTCCATGAAATGAATGAGTCCCTTGTGGCCCATGTTTTAAAAATTAGACCTATTATTGAATTAATAAAGAGAATAATTTACAATTCACTAATTTAACTATAATCGAACTGTTAGTTAAAATTAATATTACATAATATAATACAAAATAAATTTGATATATAGAAATTTAATAAGTGATTTAAGTTAAAAAAATCAAATAATAATGATGATACTTTTCAGAATAATTTTATAAGAATTTTAATCAAATAAATTTTATTAATTAGATTTTGAAAAATTTTATTGATAAATAACATATTTTCTTTAAATATATTTAGATTACATATAATATAATTTACACAATATGATTGAAGAAAGAGGCTGCATCACCATTACCTCAATGGTTTGTTTCAATTTTCCGCACAAGCAATTTCCAAAAATGTTCTGTTAGAAATAAGGTGTAATAAAAAAAACTACTTTTTTTGCTTTGTTTTTATTTTTATTATTTTTAAAATATGTCAAAATCAACTGTATCAATAAAAAAATTCTTTAATTTTAATGGCATTTCCTCGACCTAAAATGTCAAAAAATCTTGATACGCAGGAGTATGATTTTCCACTCCTATAACTGTATTAATATATTCGGTAAAAAAATTCTTTAAATTTTCTTGGAAAGTATTGCCATGAAAAATTGAACTTCAACTGAAAATCCAAAAATAAATTGAAATATTTATTTCATTGACCAAAAATTCAATTTATGAAAAGTTGATGGTTCTAGGAATTTACCAGTCATGTTTGTACAAAGTGTTAAACAAGAAATTGACGATTAAGCAAATAATAATATCCTTCAGTTACCTTGGAAATAGGTAAAGAAAAGAAGTAAAAAGATCTGGCAAGTGTAAGTGCACCTTCCTAAATGTGTACCTGATAACTTGCTTCTTCCTTCATCTTTCCTCGAAGGTGAATAATTTTAAGAAGAGCTTAATGCCTTTTTTGCCCCCTTACTTTTATAATGAAAAATCTCCCAAATTATTGGTACTACTAAAGGGGTTGTATAGTCAAAATAAAAATCTACATTTCTTTAAGGATAATAATTCATATTACTTGTTCTATTGTTGTTGTTGGTATTAGGATCATCAGGTAATAATGTACCTATGAGTTCAATCAGTTTATATACACTTCAATTAATTTATCATTCAATTAAAGAGACTTTATTTTCACTTGAACTAAAAAATCTACAAAATATATTGTTTGCAATCTCTGACCCTAAAATTTTTAAAAAGATAGAATTTAAATTTATAACAATGCGCTTAATCCAACATTAGATACTTGTCATTACAATTTAGACAATTTCTTATAATTGTTTGATATTTTTAGAGCATGTAACAATCTTAAATAAATTCCTTTTATTTTCACTCCCTAATTTTTATTCATAATTTTCGACTTCTTTAAATTATAATGGGGGTTATAATTTTAAGCCATTGAAATAGTGGCAGCAACTATAAATTTTTTTCTCAATATGGGTGCATTTAAATTTAACTAAATTCAAACTCATCTTTTGAAAAAAAAAATTAAGTAAAGTAAAATATATGTAATGACTATAAAGGTTGTTATCATTGTGTTATGTGAATAGCATAGGGAATTAAGTGAGTCTATGAAAAATTTAACTTCTCATGAGGTCAAAATTTTTATCGTTAGATCAAATTGTTTTATCAAATTTGTACATATTTATAAATATATAAACTTCAACATAATTTAATAATGAAGAACTTAATTTTTTGAGAAGTTGAATTTTTTGTAAACTCAATCAACTGAAGAAAATTTCCCTAAGGCAATGCTTAAAAGTTTCTTTGAGGAGTCAATATTATAATTGGTATATATGTCACAAGGGATAATTGACTATTGTGTTTTAAGATTTGAAAGATTAATTAATGGAAAGTTTTGGCAAATGAGAACATATTGACAAAATTTCCTCGAAAAAATTGAAGGGAAATAATCAGTTTGACCGTGAACCCATATTCCCTCAAATTATGCTGCAGAAACTTCAATATTCATTACACAAAATTCAAAGTTCACAGTCATTCTGCACTTTTTGAAGAATATAATTTTCGAATATTGCAATTTTGGGAAATCTCATTGTATTTTATTCGAGTAGAAAATTATCATTTCTTTGGGATCAATCAATCTTATAATATCATTTCATTTTTTTTTTCTTTTTTAGGGTGCTGATTTATCGGCAAGGGAGCTCGTTTTTCTCTTGCTTTTGCTTTCCTTCACCCAAAAATAAAATATTTAATAATTTTTTAAAAATAAAATTTTAAAACGTCATTAAGTTACTTTTTTTTTTATCATAATTATACTCACAACATTTTACATGAATTTTAATTTTTTTTTATATTCTAACAAATATATTGTAAAAATGATGCACACGATAATTACATCTAGCTATTTCAACACTTGAGACAATAAAAATTATATCATTTGATAAAAAATTTAAAAGTGTAAGTAAAATAAGTTTACATTAATAACCCTTGAATTAAAATTGCTCGAACTACATTTGGAAAATATCAATATATTATTGAATGATATATATGATATTTGACAAATGTATCATGTTAAATCATATCTTCTCTTGAGTGTACGTGTTTGGTTTACTGGTAAAATTAATGTTTCTTTAAACAAGGCGATTTGAATTTGTGTTTCTTACTTTTTAGATAAAAAAATTTCTAACTCTTAACTACCTAATAAAAAAAAATCATATTTTCTCTTCCTTTTCAAAGTTGGTCACCTATCACACATTGGTTTATCTAATACTCCACCGAATATGTTCTTTGTTTGCCATAAAGGTAAATTCACACATCTTTACACAACTTTGCACTTTGCTTTTTAAAAAGGATCCTACTATTTTAAAACCTTTCAATATAATTCAGCCCTTTAACTTCCATTGTTTTCAGGCTCATAGAAAGGAATATTAATTAGATGTAACTGTCTCTGTTCACCTTAAACAAAAATAAATTACGCAAGCAGAGCGTATTACTTACATGTCCGCGTCTTTCGTAAAGCCCATTTCTGCGAAACCTCGGGGCCCAATTGCATGTAAAACCAACCCACAATTCCTCGGTCTTTTGAGGGAGGCACAGCACGCGGTGCTATGCCCCCTCCACAGCAGAGAGCAGAGGATCCAGATCCCGTTCTTTTATGGTTCTCCGTGTTTTGTTCTCGAGACGACTCTTACGAACTAGAGGTGGTTATAAAAGCAACCCAAACTTTGCTGTTTCGAAACCCACAAATTCCCCTCCATTCAGTGAGTATTCTTCAACTTTTAAATCTGTTAGCATTCAGAGTTCTTTTAACACTCCAAAGAATCTCCGTGATTTCTTGTTGTCATCAAAGTTTATAACTTCTCTTTTCCTTTTGTTCTTCAAAGCATGTCCATGGCCTTTGTTACCAATTTGGAGCGCCTTGAGGCACTTCTAAATGCACCCAACAATCTTGGCAAACCAAACCAAAGATGGCATTCTGCTTTTGTCAGCATCTATTGTTCCAGAGCCCTCCTGTCCCACTTCAAACTTCCAACCATGAAGAAACCCAAGTTGTCACCTTCTTCCTCGTACACCATCATTGATTTGAACCCAGACCATTCTTCCTTCAATGTTAACCAAACCACTCTTGCCCATCTTGTCAAGGAGAAGAATCTAGAGAGCCTGAAAAATCTTGGTGGGGTACAGGGGATAGCCTCTGCTCTTGAAAGCAACGCTGATTATGGAATCAAAGGTGACGATGATGCTGCCAATGAAATTACACGCCGACATCATGTGTTTGGTTCCAACACTTACCCCAAACCACCTTCCAAAGGCTTCTTTCATTTCGTGGTGGAAGCATTCAAAGACCCCACCATTCTCATCCTTATGGCTTGTGCTGCTCTGTCTCTTGGCTTTGGCATAAAGGAAAATGGACTCAAGGAAGGTTGGTACGACGGTGGAAGCATCTTTGTTGCTGTGTTTCTCGTAATTGCTGTATCTTCCATAAGCAATTTCAGACAGAACAGACAGTTCGATAAGTTATCTCAAGTCAGCAATGATATTCAAATTGATGTCGTAAGAGGTGGTCGACGCCAACAGATTTCAATATATGAAATCGTAGTGGGTGACGTCGTTTGCTTGAAGATTGGAGATCAAGTTCCTGCTGATGGGTTATTCTTAGAAGGCCATTCTCTACAAGTAGATGAGTCAAGCATGACAGGAGAGAGTGATCATGTGGAGATTAACAGCACAAAGCACCCTTTCTTGTTCTCTGGGACAAAGGTAGCTGATGGGTATGCGAAAATGCTAGTTACATCTGTTGGGATGAATACGACATGGGGGCAAATGATGAGTTCCATAAACAAAGATACAAACGAGGAGACCCCATTACAAGCACGGCTCAATAAGCTCACTTGCGCCATAGGAAAGGTTGGTTTAGCTGTGGCTTTTCTTGTTCTTGTTGTTCTGTTGATTCGTTACTTCACTGGAACGACAAAAGATGAGAATGGGAATAAAGAGTTCAATGGGAGCAAGACCAAGTTTGATGATATAGTAAATGCAGTTGTGGGAATTGTTGCTGCTGCAGTTACTATTGTTGTGGTTGCAATACCAGAAGGGCTACCATTAGCTGTGACTCTCACTCTGGCTTATTCAATGAAGAAGATGATGGCTGATCAGGCTATGGTGAGGAAGCTCTCTGCTTGTGAGACCATGGGGTCTGCCACAACTATTTGCACTGACAAGACAGGAACACTCACATTAAACCAGATGAAAGTAACCAAATTTTGGGTTGGCCAACAACCAGCGGTAAAGGAAGCTTACTCCTCAGTTGATTCATCTGTTCTTCGACTAATCCAAGAAGGGATTGCTCTTAACACCACGGGTAGTGTTTACAAGCCTAAATCAAATTCTGAATATGAGTTCTCGGGTAGTCCAACAGAAAAGGCCATTCTTTCATGGTCTGTTCTTGATTTGGGCATGGACATGGAGGAAGTGACACGAAACTGCACTATCCTCCACGTGGAAGCATTCAATTCACAGAAGAAAAGAAGCGGGGTTTTGATCAGAAGGAAAGCAGACAACAAATTCCATGTTCACTGGAAAGGAGCAGCTGAGATGGTACTTAGGATGTGTTCAAGATACTATGATGCTTCAGGGAATATAGAAGATCTTGACGATAGCAACAAGTTGGTGTTTGAGCAAATTATTCAAGGAATGGCAGCTAGCAGCCTCAGGTGCATTGCTTTTGCCCATTCACTAGTGGAAGAAGAAGACCATCAAGATGAAGGAAATGAAAAGGTTAAAGAAGATGGTTTGACCCTGTTAGGACTTGTGGGAATTAAGGATCCATGTCGTCCAGGGGTGAAGAAAGCGGTGGAAGATTGCCAATATGCAGGAGTAAACGTCAAAATGATCACGGGGGACAATGTTTTCACCGCAAAAGCCATAGCCACAGAATGTGGCATACTCAATCCTCAACTGGACGTAGTTGGAGCAGTGGTTGAAGGAGAGGAATTTCGTAACTATACACCCGAAGAAAGACTGGAGAAAGTAGACAAAATCTGTGTGATGGCAAGGTCCTCCCCCTTTGACAAGCTTTTAATGGTTCAATGCCTCAAACAGAAAGGCCATGTAGTTGCAGTCACAGGAGATGGCACAAATGATGCACCGGCACTGAAGGATGCTGATATAGGCCTATCCATGGGGATTCAAGGCACTGAAGTGGCCAAACAGAGCTCAGATATTGTCATCTTGGATGATAACTTTGCTTCCGTAGCCACAGTTTTAAGATGGGGAAGATGTGTCTATAATAACATCCAAAAGTTCATTCAGTTCCAATTGACAGTGAATGTTGCTGCACTTGCAATTAACTTTGTGGCCGCAGTATCGGCTGGGGAAGTGCCATTAACCGCAGTTCAACTATTGTGGGTGAACTTGATTATGGATACTCTGGGCGCTCTTGCTCTAGCAACGGAGAATCCTACCACGGACTTGATGGAAAAACCTCCGGTGGGTAGAACTGAACCTCTCATCACCAATGTCATGTGGAGAAATCTACTAGCCCAAGCCTTATATCAGATAGTGATTCTCCTGATACTACAATTCAAGGGTGAAGCTATATTTGGGGTGACTTCAGAGGTAAATGACACTTTGATTTTCAATACTTTTGTCCTTTGTCAAGTTTTCAATGAGTTCAATGCAAGGAAGCTGGAGAAGAAGAATGTGTTCAAGGGGATTCACAGGAATAAACTGTTTTTGGGGATCATTGGGATAACCGTAGTTCTTCAGGTGGTCATGGTGGAGTTTCTGAAGAAATTTGCAGATACTGAGAGGTTGAATTGGGGACAGTGGGGTGCTTGCTTTATAATTGCAGCTATTTCATGGCCAATTGGTTGGGTTGTGAAGTTTCTACCTGTTCCTGAGAAACCATTGCTCAGTTTTCTGAACATGAAGAAGCAATGAACGCTCCTTTGTAGATAGCACATTGATGGGGGTCTGATGTTTAGTCATTTGTAGTTATATTTTTTAATTCTTTGTTATTTCAATAATGTATTTAAATTTGAGCGTTATCCTCATAAAAATATAATTGCTTTGTAACCTATTTTTTTTTTTATTTTTTGTGGCAAATAATATACCATAAAAATTACAGCAATTGAACTGTTAAGCAAATTTTCGAAGATTTGGTCTCTGTTGCTTCACCTTGTAAATGAAATTAAATTTTTTGCAAGGGGGGAAGTAAAAAAAAAATTTCAAATTCTGATCTGGATACATGCTCTATCATTTTTATGAATTTTCTGGCCAGCTTTTACTTAACGATTTTATAATTTACTCTAAAAACCAACCCGGTTTTCAATTTTTTTGGTTCGTCCAGTTAGTCTAATCCAATTTTCAAAAGCTATGTATTTGCTTGTTTCTGTTTTTCCTATTGTTCTGTCGAAATTAAGGTGGAATTGGACTAAAAAAGTTTTACGTCAAATTCTAGGTTCAGGGATTAAATTAGAGATTAAATTTTATGACCAAGTCATGACTTATCTAATGCCAATGACGAAATCACTATCTCGTCATCAAATTTCTTCTTTCTCAATTGGAAAATATGCAAACGGGACACTTCGATTAAAGTTGGTGGCATTATTCGAGACCAACAAGGGAATTGGGTCTTCGGCCTTACCAAAAAAATTGGATGGGGAGCTAGTCTCATGGCAGAAATTTAGCCTATGATTTTTGGACTGGAAATAGCTACTACTAAGGGGATCAGAAAATTAGAAATTGAAACTGACTCCTAAGTCATTTTCCAACTTATTTCATACTCTCAATAACATTCACCACTATTTACTATGATAGAGAGATGCAGGTAAAGCTTATCCAAACTTGAATAGTGGAGATGCAGCCGCATATTCAGGGAGGCAAATTTCAATGCTGATGAACTAGCCAAATATGCAGCACAAATGCAAGAATATGTGCTGATTCTTACATTAAAATATTGCTGATTAAACCCTTTAATTTTACATTGAAATATTTTATTATAAAAATGTATTATTTTTTGATAAATTTTTTTATAATTAAAATTTTGATTGTATATTTTAATATAATTTTATAAATTCATTTTGAATTATATATATATATATATATATATATATATATATATATATATATATATATATATATATATATGGATTTTATTTTATTTCATATTTTAATTGCAGGAAAATTTAAAAATAGTTATATTGGTCAAAATTAATATATAAATTTAATTTTCTATTTAAATAGTATTGCTTGCAAAATTATTTATAAACATGTCATTTTTAATCATTTGATAGTAGAAATTAAAAGGTTTTTAAATAGATTTATTGAAGACTAATTATACTGCTAAAAAAAAATTATAAGATGACTTGACTACATACTATTTATTTCTTTGTTATAATTTTTTTCAAAATTCAATTTAAACAATAGATGTTTTTTGCCAGTTATTTAAAAAATAATTAAAAAAAGTTAAAAGTGAGACTGACAGTTGAACTTTGACAAACAGAACGCGGCATTGACGGGTAAAAGATAATGGACCACACAAGAATCCCATTTGCTTCCTTCCGTCGAAATGAATTAACATTGAGGGTTTGTTTGCGGGTCAAACCATTGCTTTGAATTCATTTCTACGCAAGCAATCCCTAATTGTTAAATTTCTCAATTGAAAATGCTACTCAATTGATAATATTATAAATTTTAAATAATGAAGATTTATCATCATCTTTTTTAATTAAACTCTCACATTAGAGTGAGAATTTTGCCCTTTCTTCTTAATCTATTTTATCTTTTCCCACTTCACTTTATTCAAAATCCCAAACAAATTCTTAAGATTTTACTGAATTTTTCTTTATTATTTGCTGTATAGAGTTTTTATTATCTTCAAAATAATGTAAACAAGGGCCGCACAAATTTGGGTTTCAATTGAGAATAAATTTGTAATTTTTGAAAAAAAAAATTCTTAGTTATTATTATTATGGTGGTCAATGGAGTCAACTTAAAAATCTGTCATTGTTCAGAGAATAATGGTTTCTTTTTGAAAACCGCCAGAACATTGACATTTGACGCGTAAAACGTAATTATGGATTGCATCCTTTCGGGGAAACAGCCTTGTTTACTAACACGGCATGAAATTATGGATTGGGATCCTCTATATTTTTTACCAAAATATTTTACCAGATAAAATTTAAAATTATAATTTATAAATTTTACATTTAAATTAGTGAATTTTATTTATTTATTAAATATTTTTAAAAATATATCAAAGTTTAACGTGAAAAATATATTTTATTTTAAAATCAAAATGTGGCAAAATTTTATAGTAATATTTAAAAGATTGTTTACCAAAAAAAAAAAAAAAATCCACACAATTGAAATATCTTAATTTTTATCAGTTAAATTAATTCTAATTTACGCTTTCTATTAAAAATTCTGAAACACATGTCTAGATGGGTCCACCAAGGCAGCTTCGTCGAAAAAATGATTCAAGACAAAGGTGTTTAAGGCGCTTCGCACCGAGAAAATCTAACATCCCTGAGTTTGCGAGAGATGAAGCCAAGCCCATCGCGATGCAGGGACGTTTCAATTGGTTCGCCCAAGCTTTTTATCAGATAGCGACGCTTTTGTTCATATTCTTCGAGGCGGAACCCGTCTTCCGGGCGAGAAATCAGAAGGTGAAGAATGCGTTAATCTTTAACACTTTGGTTCTTCTTCAAGTGTTCAATTACACAAGTAGCAGTGATGGCAGTTACACAACCCCAGATCAGGAGAAGGATGATTATTACAAGCAGAACTTGTGTCAAAGAATTTTACTGATACTTACTGTGCTTGTTCTCCTATTGGGGTTCCACAAAGTTGCGGGCTTGGATTGGATGAACTGGGAACAGTGGGTTGCTTGCATAGGGCTTGCTGCTATGTCCTGGCCAATTTCCTGGGTTTCTTCTCTTGCTTCATCAGGTTTTCGAGAACTGCGGAATAGAGGTGGAGCCTTGATCTACGACACCCAGATCATTTAATCGATTTCTATGATTTGTATTATATTTCCAAGCAACTAATTGCGTATAAAATAAGTTGTAATAGTATAATTATCATTAAATAATATTTTATAAGATATCGATGTATATGCTATTATATATATATATATATATATATATATATATATATATATATATATATATATATATATATATATATATAGACAAAGTGATGAGGACACTAAAGAGAATATATTCATAAATGAGTATAAAAATATTTTTAATTACCAAAAAGTACACACGATTTTTATCAAAACTTGTACAGTATTATACAATGATAACAGATAAATTACAATGTTTTATATACACTAAATATTAAATAAGATTGAATTTTATTAATGAAGACAATGGAGTGGAATTGTTAGGGTGTGAGGAATCCCTGTCAATTAACTATATGAAAGAAATTATAAAATCTCATTCCCCAAACTTAGTATTTTCGATTTGAGATAAAGAATACTAGTGCAATGTTAAAAAGATTGCAAGTTGTAGCTTTTTAAATACCTTCATGGTGGACCCAGCAGGTATGGCAGGTGGTCCGTCACTTTAGTTAGGAGACGAAATCAATATTTAGATTGAGAGAGCAGATTATTATTCTATTCATGAAAGATGTTCTGACCCTAGCATAAATCAAGAATGGCATTTTCGGAGAGTACATGTTCACTACGATCTAAACATTTGAGGTAATCAGTATACAACTTTGCATATTATTGTAGCTACAATTGTTAGTCCTTTAATTGTTGGTGGTGAATGAAATTCTACATGAAAGTGAGAAACAAGGGGAAAATCCCTTTCACTCTGCAATGGGTAGTGAACTTCATCATTTTATGCAGGAAAAAGGGCCAACAGAATATATATAAAAAAGGAGAAAAATATACCTAGAATAGTAGAAGAGATTGCGTTCGTAACATCCAGCAAGTCCTAGACCGCTTTCTTCTAAATATGAACCAACTTCAAAACTGTCCAAATGGCACTACTATCCATCTACAAAGAGTAGCAGCAAATCACAGTCCCATCTTGATGCAAGCCACCAAGGACAATCTCAAACCAAAATGCCTCTTTTGTTTTGATGCAAGATGAAAGGACAATCCTAACCAAAATTCCTCTACTAGTACTTTGGGTGATAATGGATTCACTGGTTTATTTTTCAAACATTATTGGGATATCGTGGAAGAAGATATTTTTCATGCAATCCGTAATTTCCTTTTTAGAAAAAAAAATGTTGCGAAATATTAATCATATAGCCATAGTTCTTACCCCCAAATGTCTTAACCCGAAAAATATGACATAGTTTGAAAATCATCAGCTTATGCACAATTATTTATAAGATCTTTTCCAAAGTCCTGGTGAATAAGATGTGTTGTCTGAAGAATAAGAAAAAAAAGGAGGAAGTTTGAAATGGCAATTAAGCTGGACATGAGTAAAGCTTATGATATAGTAGAATAGCCTTTCTTGTTTGCAATAATGAAGACAATAGGATTCAAAGCCGAATGGATAGAACTAATTGACTAGTGTGTTAGCACTACCTCATATTTTATTAATGTAGAAAGTGACCTCCTTTCATCACATCTACAGTAAGACCTCTATAAATTAATAATGTTAGGATCATGAAATTTTATTAATTTAGAGATATATTAATTAATCGATAAATTAATAAATTAATAATTTAATAATTTAAAGAGTGCTTTCTTAATTCAGTAAATATAAATTTAATTACGTAAAAAATATTGTGTATATCACTAATATACAATTTATCTATCATATTTTGTGAATTAATTTTTTTAAAAATTCTTTGTATATATATATTTATGAAAATAAGTAAATGGTATTAATTGTTTTTAGTACTTAAACAATATTCATTGTATTGATTGATTAAATAAAGTTCAATATGCGTTACTTGCATCTATAGTTCATTGTACTAGAACTAAATATACATTCAACGTATGATGATGAAAGAAATTACTATATTAATAACATAGAAAAAAATCTTAAAATCATACTCAATAATGGCTTCTCATCTAAAAGCTGTCCATAGATCAACCACGGCCAATCAAATACGTGAAGCATTATTGAATATAAGAGAGATCACCCTACATGCACTCAAAAAGATTTACAACAGTGGTTTGATGAAAAATATCATTTGAAAGTTAGTCAAAGTACAATATCAAACACTCTCAAGTGATCATCTGAGTACCTTTAGGCTAACTTAAAAAAAAGGAGGAGATACCAAGTGACACAACAAGAAAAAATTCTAGAAATAGAGAAGGTTGTTTATGAGTTCTTTCTCTAATGTCAAGATTGTGTGAATATAACTGGAGAGTTAATTTTGAAAAAGGCAAAGAAGACGATGAAACTTTTATACTCTCAATAGTCTTTTGAGTACAACCTTTCTTAAGGTTGGCTTGAGAAGTTTAAGTTAAAACATGTTATCAACTTATTTCTTTGTTTCAAAGAGAGTGGTTTGGTTGACACAAAGTGATAGAGATCAAGGTACTGTCAAACTTATTCCAAACCGTTTCCAAGATCTTTTGCAAGGGATAGGCGGTGCAATGACTTGGAGCAAGGCAAAGCGGGTCAAAGAAGCTTTAATGGGATTGGTCTTGGATGTGCAGGCTAAAGAAAAAGTTGTTGAGTTAAATCAAGACATCAAGTATGTCACAATTTGCAGCCTTGAAGATGGCAATAAAGAAGACAACTTGGAGCATAAGCTTGAAACCAAATAGATGGACATTCTTGGAGGCCAAACAGAACTTATTGAATCTTGAAGACAACTGCATGGACTAAAAATGTATTATGGGCTTTAACTTATATGCTTTTTTTTCCAGATATTATTAGTATTTAATGTAACTTGGATCCATTCTTTATGCTGACCAAATATTAGTTTAATTATGAATTTATTTTTTGTTAGTTTAGTTAGGCCAAATAACTAGTGTTGTTTGGGTCATATATGGCATATTCTATTGAAAGTTTAATTAGGAGTTTTAAGGATTTCCTACTAGTTTTAGGATTGATTGACTATATAAAGGTTTTTTATGTTCTTGTAATTCAGAGATTTTTTATGATGAATAATAATTGAGTTTTCTTCCAAAGTAAGAGCTTCCCTTGGTTCTTAAACAAAGAACTGAATCTAATCTTATCTAGGCAACTCGTGGCGATCAAAACATCCATTGAATTTTTAAGATAATCATTGCTTTCACCAAATACTCTGTTTCTTGGCATAAGGAAATGCATTATTTGATATTAGAGTTTTGGCTCCTTGAAATTTGGTTTGCATCCTATCTTTTCTTCTTCTATTTGTGTTTTAAAGTCATTCTTATTCTTCTACCTTTTTTTAGGTCAAATTAGAGTCCTAATTTTAGTCAATTTTCTTTTCTTACTTATAGTCTAATTCCTTAAAAAAAGATAGTCATAGTTTTAGTCAATTTTCTTTTCCTACTTATGGTCTAATTCCTTCCACACAAAAAAGAGTCTTAGTTCTAGTGAACTTCCTTTTCCTACTTATAGTCTAATTCCTTCAACAACAAAAAAGAGTCCTAATCTTAGTTCAATTTGGTTTTTTCTTCCTAGAAAAAAATTCGTAAAAAAGAGAGAGTAGAAATTCACTCCAAAAAAAAGTGAGCAGAAATTCATTCACAAAAAAAAAAAAGAATTTCGTTAAAAAAAAAGGAAGTTAAAAAATAGCATACTAGTTATATTATCCCTCATTTTCTCAAATTTAGTTCTTAAGGTTGTCATAATCTGAAATTTTATTCTTTTTATTCTTATCATTCTTAATTCACTTGTTTCTTTTGATAAGTTTGTTGATCAAGTTCTTGTTTAAGAGCTTTCAGGGAAAAAGAGTAAAAGTAAGTGTAAACATGTGAGGTTTGTGAGACAAACATGAGTATTGAAAGATATCAACCTGAAATTGACCTTAAATTCTACATGGTGATTCAAGAGCAACTTAAGTTGATGAATATGAAGCTGAATAATATTGAGAAACTATCCAAGCCTAAGCCTACCAAACAGTTTGGCTTTGATGAGGAAGAAAGGAAAGTTATAGAAAGTGAACATTCTAGTGATGATGAGATGCCACCATTGAAGGATTACAGTGATATGGAGATTGGTGAACCAGTGCATGAAGAAGTGTTGGTTACTCGACATGCTCTTAATATGAAGCTTAATGATGATGTTGATGATGAACAACATAAGTAAATCTTCCAATCCAGGTGCCACGTGAATAACAAGGTATGTAGCTTGATTATTAATAGTGGGAGTTGCACTAATGTAACTAGTACCTTGATGGTTGATAAATTAAGTCTACCTACATTGAAACATCCTAAGTCATATAGGCTAAGATGGTTGAATGATAGGGGAGACATATGGGTGACAAATCAGGTTCGGATATGGAAATTGGTAAACCAGTGCATGGAGAAGTATTAGTTACTTGACATGCTCTTAATATGAAGCTTAATGATGATGTTGATGATGAACAACATAAGCAAATCTTCCAATCCAAGTGCCACATGAATAACAAGGTATGTAGCCTGATTATTAATAGTGGGAGTTGCACTAATGTAACTAGTACCTTGATAGTTGATAAATTGGGTCTACCCACATTGAAACATCTTAAGTCATATAGGCTAAGATGGTTGAATGATAGGGGAGACATATGGGTGACAAATCAGGTTCAGATATCTTTCTTTATTGGTAACTACAAAGATAAGGTGTTTTGTAATATAATACCAATGCATGCTGGACACTTGCTGTTGGAACGTCTATGGAAATTTGATAGAAGAGTCAATTATGATGGCTACAAGAATCAATATTGTCACGCCCCAGTTTAGGGGAACATGATTGTCACGAGTAGCTGATAATTTTACCCTTATTTTATTGCATACATGATCCAAATATATCACATTTTTTAATAATATCATACATTTACAAGTTTTTCAATATAACCAAATATACACAACAAGTCTTTATACATAAATTACAGTAAAAGCATGGATCATGTCTGTAGCGTTTAGAGCATACTTTAGAATATAAGTACAAATTAATTTAAACACTGTGAGCCTTAGAAGCAATGTAGACTCACCCAAAGAGTATGAAACCAAGAAGATCACGTAGTAGTAGGACCAAAATCTGTATACTTATATAAAACAATGTAAATATCGCGTAGTGAGTTTGAAAACTCAGTAAGTAGATAAAATCTCCTATGACCTCTTAGGTCAACATATGGATGTATTCATATATTAAAATTTATTATGTAAAAAATTACAGTTTAAAGGTACATCCATAGGGGACCCGTATTTCAAATATTCTCAGTTCAAATCAAAGGATATTCAGATATTTAAAATCATATACAGTATGGTATGATCATTAATCAAATATTGTTATGTATCAAAATATTTCTCATGAAAACATTAGGAGGATCCCATATCAGAACCACCATATCAGAGTTCAAGCCCTTCCGTACTTTGGTTATGTAGGATTTGCTTAAATTCAGCATCTCAGTTAAGGTTTGCCCTACCATCATTCAAGAGTACATGCGAATGGACTCTAATATAGGTAATTTTCCAAGTACACAACAAGTGAGGACAAATCACATATAGTCGATATCTCGCCCAGATAGGAGGTATCCCGCTCTCCTTCACATATCATATCCCATGTGTTGGTCATCACACGAGATTAGCACCACATTTGTTAGCTAAGGTATCAAGGTGCACCAGGGTTAACATCACCTGTTGTTAGCAAACAATGTTTCAATAGGATTCCTCTACAGAAATCATTATTTGCACATATGACATATCGTTCAAAATAGAGATTTCAGTATAATTTAGAATTTTTAATCTAAGTACAATTCCTTTGTCAGAAACTTTTCAATCAGGGTTATCACATATACATACCCTTTTCCAAAACAATCTTATAACTTTACATATCAATGCCACGTGCACAATATATTTCTTTTACCTATGATGAGAAATACATTTAAAATCACATATTCAATGAATTCAAAAATCTATTTTTAAAACCATACTCTTTTTGAACTATATGCCAGATTGTAAACAAATCAAGTAATTTAATCTATTTCAAAGACATATAAAAGTATAAATATCTTGTAAACAGAATCAATTATACATTTTAAGTTCAATAAGAGCATATGGTAAGTCATAGAAAGAATTATCTACTCACAAAACTAAGGTTCCAAGTTGGATATCCTCAAATGTATTTTTTCAAGTCAAGTTTGATAAAATGGATCTAAAAAACGAGTCCGGAGGGTTCAAAAATTTACGAAATGACTCCAAAATTATAAAATTTAGCATCCAAAAACTTGGTCAGTGTTGATCAACTGATGGAAATTATTCACTGTCGAAATTACTATTCACCGCTGGAATCACTATTCATGCGATCGAATTTACTGTTTACGATGCACAAAAATTTATTAGATAGTTGAAAATTTTCATATCCTAAGGTTTTTTCATCTCTTGAATCCATCTATAGTGTCAGATTTTTAATTTGAGGACTCTAAGTATGAATTTTAGAACTTACTTTCTTAGAGTTTCTCCTCCACTTTCCGGCCAATCTCTGGCCAAAACTCTAGAAAATAATCAGATAGATTTGTAGTTCTCGTTGTTTTGAATTTGTAGGCGGTGGTAGTGTCAAAATCCGATGTTTGAAAGAGCGAGAAATCTAGAGAAAATTTTTAAGGTTATTTTAGATAGAGAAATAGAGAGAGAGAGATGTGTTGCAGAAGTTTCACTCATTTTGCTTCAAATTTTCCTAAAATTTATTTGATGTACCTATGAGCAAAATTTCAATTGTTGAGGGATGTCCTTGCAATTTTTGTTATTTATATTTTGACCCTTAAACTTTTAGAAAATTATATTTTGACCCCAAAAATTAAATCCTCATACAACCTTCATAATTTTTCAAACAATTTGATAAATAAACACATTTCCAATGATACTTATCTTCATTTATTATATCTTTGCTTACATTCATAATTTTTCTTTACTTCAGGGTTTTTTTTTTCATTTATTTAGGGTTTTTTTAGGGTTATTATAGATATACATTGACCATGCATAACCGATCATTTATTCTGACACCCCTAAAGTCAGCTGATCAAGTAAGGATTACAAAAGAGTGTAAGTTGAGAGAAACAAAAGAAAAAGAGAAAAGAGATAGAGGTTGAGATATGTGAGTAGAAAAAGAAAGAGAATTATGAGTCAGAGAAAGAAAAATAAAAGAGTGAGTGTTTTTGCACTAAAAAGTGAGGTGAAGAGTGCTTTAGTGTGCAAATCGAGCCTCCTTGTGCTTATGTACAAGGATATTTATTTTACTAACACTCCTAACCTTTCTTTGCCTAATATGGTTGTGTCTTTGATACAGGAATTCACTAATATTTTTCTTGAGGAGATTCCACATGGAATACCACCTTTAAGAGGCATTAAGCACTAGATAGACTTTGCTCCTGAATCATCTATCCTTAACCGACCTGCCTATCGAGCTAATCTTGAGGAGACGAATAAAATTCAAAGGCAAGTAGATAAGCTAATTCAGAAGGGATTCATGAGGGAGAGTCTTAGTCTCTATTCAGTACATATTATTCTTATGCCTAAGAAAGATGGGACTTGACGCATGTACGTAGATTGCAAAGCCATAAAAAAAAATCACTATAAAGTATAGGCATTCAATTTCTAGATTAGATGACATGCTTGATGAGTTGTATGGTTCTAGTGCTTTTACTAAAATTGATTTAAAAAATGGCTACTATCAAATTTGCATTAAAGAGAGAGATGAGTGGAAAACTACTTTTAAGACTAAGTATGATTTATATGAGTGCTTAATAATGCCCTTTGGGTTTACCAATGCACTTAGTACCTTTAAGAGGTTAATGAACCATGTCTTACGTACTTTGAAAATTTTGTGGTAGTTTACTTTGATGATATTTTAGTATATAGCTGAGATCTTGATGAACATATATTGCATTTGTGTACTATTTTTTATGTGCTTAGGGAGCACAAACTGTATGCTAACATGACAAAGTACACAATCTATTCTAATTCGGTGGTGTTTCTTTGTTTTGTTGTTAATTCTCATGGCATTAGTGTTGATGAGGACAAGGTTAAGGCAATCTGAGATTGGCCTACACCTAAGAATGCTAATGAAGTTAGAAGTTTCCATGGTTTAACAAGTTTTTATAGGCGAGTTGTAAAGAATTTTAGTACTATTGCTGCACCCTAAATGAACTTTTTAAAAAGAATGTTGTCTTTAAATAGGATGGTATGCATGATAAGTCTTTTAAAAATTTAAAGGATCTTTTGACTAATGCACTCTTGCTGTCATTACCTAACTTTGTTAAAGCTTTTGAAATTGAATGTGATGCTTATGGAGTTGGTATATGTGTTGTTTTGATGCAAGATTCTAAACCGATTGCATACTTCAGTGAGAAGCTAAAGGAGGTAGCATTGAACTATTCTACTTATGATAAGGAGTTATAAGCATTGGTGAGGATTTTGTAAACTTAGCAACATTATCTATGGCCAAGGGAGTTTATTATCCATTCAGATCATGAGAGCTTGAAATTCTTGAAATCCCAAGGTAAGTTGAATAAGAGGCATGCTAAGTGGTTAAAATTTATCGAGACATTTCCTTTTGTGATTAAGTATAAAAATAGAAAGAAAAATGTGGTAGCTGATGTATTATCTAGAAGATATGCATTATTGACGTCTTTACATGCTAAGTTGCTTGGTTTTGAATACATTAAAGACTTGTATACTAAGGATGTTAATTTTGGATCTACTTGAAATTCTTGTGATAAGCGTGCTATTAATGGTTTCTATAAACATGAAGTTTACTTGTTTAAAAAGAATAACTTTTGTGTGCTAAGTGTTCTATGCGTGACTTATTGATTAGGAAAAGTCATGGTGGAGGTTTGATGGGTCATTTTGGAGTGAATAAAACTTTTGAAATTTTGCATGAACATTTTTATTGGCCTCACATGAAGCATTATGTCATTTCGATTTGTGCTAAATGTGTGGCTTATAAACAAGCTAAGTCTAAGGTTATGCCACATGATTTTTATACTCCATTACTTGTATTTACACAGCCTTGGCATGATATTTCTATGGACTTTGTGATAGGATTGCTGAGGTCCCAAACTGGTAAAGATAGTATGTTTTTAGTTATTGATAGGTTTAGCAAAATGGCTCATTTCATTGCATGTGCTAAAACTAATGATACAACACACATAGCTGATTTGTTCTTTAAAGAAGTAGTGTGTTTGCATAGGTTTCCTAGAACAATAGTAAGTAATAAAAATGTTAAGTTCTTAAGTCATTTTTGGTATACTTTATGAGGTAGATTAGGGACTAAACTTATATTTTCTACTGTTGCACACTCTTAAACAGATGGGTAAACTGACGTAGTTAATATGACACTTACTGCACTTTTACGCGCTATTATGTCTAAAAACTTGAGACAGTAGAAAAGAGTTTTACCACATGTTGAGTTTGCTTACAATAGATCTGTGCATTCTACTACTGCTTATAGTTCTTTTGAGATTGTCTATGGCTTTAATCCTCTAACATCTTGAGATATTTTACTTTTGTCTACTAATGAGTTTGTTAACTTTGATGGTAAGCAAAAGGCTGAATATGTAAAAAATTTGCATGCTAAGGTTCGAACTAACATTGAGAGGAAGAATGAGCAATATGCAATGCAAGCCAACAAGAGCTGAATTAGAATTGTATTTGAACCTGGTGATTAGGTTTTGGTACATATGCATAAAGAGCGGTTCTCAGCTCAGAGGAAGTCTAAGTTGCATCCTAAGGGAGATGAACCTTTTTAAGTTTTAAAGCGAATCAATGACAATGTCTATAATATTGATTTACCTAGTGAGTATGGCAATATTAGTGCTACATTCAATGTTACTGATTTGTCTTTATTTGATGTAGGTGATGCCTTTGATTCGATGATGAATCCTTTCGAGCATAGAGGGAATTATGGAGATCAAGGTGTTTTCAAACCTATTCCAAACCGTTCCCAAGATCCTTTTTAAGGGATAGGTAGTCCAATGACTAGGAGAAAGGTAAAGTGAGCCAAAGAAAATTTATTGGGCTTGATCTTGGATGTGCAGGTTAAAGAGAAAGTTGTTGGCTCAAGTCAAGACATCAAGTTGGTTACATTTTGTAGCCTCGAGGATGTCATTAAAGAGGGTAGCTTAGAGCTTGAGGTCGAATAGATGGGCATTCTTGGAGGCTAAACAAAGCTTATTGGATCTTAAAGACAACTAACCCAAATCTATATGGACTAAAGATGTATTATGGATTTTATGTTATATGCTTTCTTTTGGGATATTATTAGTATTTAATATAATTTGAGTCCATTCTTTATACTGACCAAATATTAATCTAATTATGAATTTATTTTTTGTTAGTTTAGTTGGGCCAAATAACTAGTGTTGTTTGGACCATATGGAGCATATTTTATTGAAAGTCCAATTAGGAGTTTTAAGGGTTTCCTACTAATTTTAGGATTGATTGACTATATAAAGGTTCTTTATGTTCTTGTAATTCAAAGATTTTTTATGATGAATAATAATTGAGTTTTTTCTCAAAGTGAGAGCTTCCCTTGGTTTTTGGGCAAAGAACTGGATTTGATCTTATCGAGGTATCTCGTGGTGATCAAAACATCCATTGAATTTTTAAGACGATCTTTACTTCTACCAAATACTTCATTTCTTGGATAAGGAAACGCATCACAAAGGACATGGCGAAGAAATTGGAGTCTATAAGGGAAAAAATAGACTAGCTCCCTATGAAAGATGTTTTTAATATAGACAAAAATTATTTGATTTATAGATTACAAGCTCATGATTCTCTTGCAAAAAAGAAACTTAAAGAAAGAAAACAGGACAAAAAAAAGTCTTTCAATTTTTATTTGTTGCAATAAGGATGGCTCAAGAAAATTTACTTTAAGGATTATTAAAAAGTATGCAAAGCCACATTGATTCAAGAATGTCAACATGAACAGCTTGAATTTTCAATATTGTGTCCACAAAAGAGAATGGATGATTAGCATGGCTTTTGACGAATACGTTTGTTGGCTGGAGCAGAGAATGCATGGTAGAAGAATTTTGTTGGTGGTAGATAATTGTCTAACCTATCCAAGAAATATTGAAGGGCTACAAAATATTGAGTTGCTTTTTTTTACCAACTAACATGACATAAAAAATCCAACTATGTGACGTTGGGATAATAAGAACTTTCAAGATGCACTACGCAGGAGATTTTACTATAAGATAATGGAAGGCTATGAGTTAGACAATTTAATCTAGAAAAGATTAATGTTTTAGATGCCATCTAATGCGTATTTTCGTAAGTGCACGAATCGTTCAAGTAATAAAGTATACAAAAGTACGGATATCAAACCCACAAGGAATGGCGTTACTAAGTACCGAAATTGACTAATCCTAATTTTATTTGAAAACTCAATTGTTGAAATTGTTTAAGAGGCAAATTAACTTAAAAATAAATGAAAATAACACAATTGAATGTTGTTCACAAATGATTAAAAATGCTAAGAAATTTGATTTCGCTAAATCAATTGAATCCGATTTCAAGTCAGGTTATATGAGAATCAAAGCTAAAAGTGATGGTTGAAAAACCCAAATTTATCTAATACTCTCTCTCGAGTTATATTAGAATTACTTATCTATGATAACCAACTATATTTCTATGAAGATTTAATTACAAACAAGCACATTATGATTTATGGAATTTCTAGAATAACAACATACATCATGCATTAGGTCTCACACTCGCATTCAACATACGGTATTTATCACAAAAAGCATTCATTACACATCTCCTCTCGGTCTCAATATAATGCAACAAATCATAAATCTTGGCCAGAAATTTAGAATCATTAAGCATGGAAATAAATACTCAACTTGAAAACAATGAACTCATATACCCATAACAAAAGAAATTAGATTTTCTTGATTTAACTACATCATAGCCTTAGTAAAAATGAATTAGTTCATAATGGAAATAAGAACAAACATTATCTCAACTGAATCCATGAATACAAAATCGAAATAAACTGCAGAAAATAGAAGCTAAGGAGAAGAGATGAAGAACTCCTGAAGATGAACACTTGACAGCAACAATGGTGATAATCCTTCAAGATTCTCCAAGCTTTCTCTCCAAAATTGCTTTCTCTCCTCCAAAAATGCCTCAAACCCAGTCTTCTTCGCCGTCCCCTCTTTCTTTATTTTAAGGTATATATAGATCTAGGGTTTTGGGGGCAATTTTGGAACAAAACAACATAAAAAATGTGTTTTCGGACGAAACTCGCCGGTGGTGCAATTATTCTCGCCGCTTCGAGATTTCTGGGAAAAAAAATAAAATGTTGGATCTCAGGTTTTCGCCGGCGGCGAGATGCATTTGGCCGGTGGCGAAATATTCTCGCCGGCGGCGGGAATTCCAAATCTTGAAACTTTGATTTTTTTTATTCTCACTCAATCCCGATCATTGAAATTTGTGCCAAACTTCTCCAAAATTATGATTTTACCTGAAATTGCACTTTAAACACAAAATACCCGTGAAATGACATTTGTGGATTAAATAATCAAATAAACACTATTTTCACACAAATATCAATATTTAAATCATAACAAAAAAATGCAATAATTTGACTCTTATCAACAACCCCCAACCAGCTTCTTGCTAGTCTCTAGCAAGAAAAGTGATCTATGAATAAATTCAAAGGAGACATTAAAAGAAAATTTCAAAGAAAATTTATTCTATTTACAAAATTACATTAAGCGTATGCAATAAGCCTTTAAACCCCTAGGCGACCCCAGTAGGATGAGTTATAGTCTCGTGAGGGCTTCCAGTGATGATACCCACAAACATCTTACCCTAAACTATCCTAACTCAAAACAATAAAATCACACAACAATTAATTTGCACAAATGTCTCAAAAATTGTAAATAACACACAACACAGAATAATTAAATGTCACCTAAGCTTTAAGAAATCTTAAATGCCAATTTCACTTTTGTTATTGACTCTTAAACATCCATCAAACCACAAACCAATAGCCATAATGCCTGGATAATATTATGCACAACATCCACAAACAAAAAGGTGAAATCTCAAACTCCATAGGCTCACTTTTCAAACCTCTCTCCACTAATGAAGAAAAAATACACCACTTCGGATCAATAGGACTTTATGAGGCTTGTAATGTTAGGCTTAGGTATTTGGTTAAGAAAGAACGGGAAGTGTCAGAATACAAATAAGAGAACTTATTAGATTAAACACAACCAATTAAGTAAAAGAGTAATACCATTAAACCCAAATTGTTTCTTCCGATCATATCCCATTTTTCCAAAGATAAAAAAAATTCTTCCTCAATCTTTCTCCTCAGTACATCCATCATTAACACTCTTTTATTTACTAGAATGTGAAGGCTCTCTTTTTTTTTTTAACAGAGATAACCCCCAACCAATTTCTTCCAATATATGTGGAAGATATATATATACATATATATATATATATATATGTATATATATGTATATATGTATATATATATATATATACATATATATATATATATATACATATATATATATATATATATATATATGTATATATATACATATATATATATATGTATATATATGTATATATGTATATATATATATATCTACATATATATATATATATATATATATATATATATATATATATATATATATATATATATATATACATATGTATGTATATATGTATACATATATACATATATATACATATGTATACATATATACATACATATATATATACATATATATATATATATGTATATATAGATATATATATATATATATATATATATACATATGTATATATATATATAGATATATATATATATATATATACATATGTATATATATATATATATATATATATATATACATATGTATATATATATATATATGTATATATACATATGTATATATACATACATATATATATATATACATATATATATATATATATATATATATATATATATATATATATATATATATATAGATGTATATATGTATACATATATATATGTATATATGTATATATGTATATATATGTATATATGTATATATGTATATATGTATATACATATATACATATATACATATATACATATATATATATATATATGTATATATATATATGTATATATGTATATATATATATATATATATACATATATACATATATATATATATATATATATATATATATATATATATATATATATTGGCTAAATAAAAGGTAGGTTATAGAAGGCAAAAAGAATGAAAAATAAGGCTAACAATATATTTATATAGGCTCAAAGAGGTAACTAGTGATATAAGGATAACAAGGTAGGCTTAAAATGGCACAATCGATCCAAAAATGGCCTACATCATATCCTAAACAGTGCAATTCCAAATTATTTCACCTCAAAAGGTTTTCAAATGTGTTCTAGAGTTTGTTGAGATCACAAAAATGTCCATGAAAAATTCGCACATAAGATTTCTCTAAGCATTTAGACTAATCAACTAAGTCATACCACATACCAAAAGAGTGGCCAACTAGGTAAAATCAACATTTGAAATTATCTTTAAAACGAAGCAAAATTTAATATCTTCTAAAAGCTACGTGTTATCACAATCACACTATTATCATCAACGTTCAAATTAAAACAAGTAAAATGCAAATGAGACAAAAAATAAAAAAATTAAAAAATAAAAATAAGACAATAAAAGAAATTAAATCGAAATGCAGAAAAATAAATGGAAAATCAAAATTAAATACAATTAAACACACAAACAAAACTACTAAAAATGAAGCTAAGAAAAATGTACCGTTTATCGCACCCCCAACCAAAACCTTACATTGTCCTCAATGGAAGAAAGAAAAACTGCAAATGGCCATCGACATCACAAAGAGAAAGAGAACTAGGTGCACCATCACAATCACAGTAATTCGTTAAATCATGTGGTTAACAATAAAAGAAAGTCAATCATAAAGAAACAAAATGAAAAAGGTGACAAAAAGTAAAACACTCAACGAAAGTCCACAAGATGAATATCAGAAACTAAACAGAAAATATGAAACTAAATACAAGAAGTACTGAAAACAACTAAAAGCAAAATAAAACATCACTCCTCATCCTCATCGTCATCATCATCATCATCGGTCCAACGTAAACAGGTGCATCGGGCATAGGGGGAAAGTCGGCATCGCAGGATAATCACTCATATCACTCCCAGACTGCAGAGCCATCCTCTGAAGGTAGTCATGAAGGAACTGTGTACTCTTGGTCTGGAAGTTCCTCTACTGTATGAGTAACTGACTTTGATATGCAAGATGCTCCCTCTAGTAGTCCAAAATACACTCAATCCTGCCTAAACAGTGTTCAACAGACTCAACCCTAGGTTAGGAGGAACTCGTACTAGCCCCTACATTAGAATGAGGGCGTTTCTTAGGATGCGATGCTATACCCAAAAACTCAGCAAGCTTTGGCCCATCAATAGGCTTCATCACACCACCAATTTCTTCATTTTTGTCCCAAATCACTCCCTGATTTTCACAGATAGCAGAAATCAAATATGGGAACCCAAGGCCTCCAGATGCAGCCCTTGCACTCTGCATGATATAATCAAAGATAACCCTGCCAACATCAATAGAGGCCCCTGACACAATGGCATAAAGTAGGATGGCCTGCTCTCTAATGACATCACTAAGGTGTGCAGTAGGCAATAAATTAGCACAAATGAAAGCATACCAGGGCCGTACATCATCTAATAAAGCACTTCAGGGAAAAAGTTTATACACATCCCCCGGCATCTTCCATATTGTGCCTGACTTACAGACAGAAGCACTAACTGTCACCATGTCAATATCTGAAAGTAATCGGAGAAAATCATCATCATCCCCCATTGTTGGCAAACTGTAATAGCTATTAATCACTTCTTTGGTCAAGAGTACCCATTGTCCACGCACATAAACCTTATAATCCACCCACTCTGGAGCATTAGTATAGAATTCCCTTACCAAAAAAAGGCAGCCCCCTCAATAGGACGACAGAAAACCTCCCACTTCCTAGCCTGAAGATGTGAGACATAATTACCCCAACAAGGAGTTTGATCAATCGAAAACCACCGCTGAGGTATGATTGCCCTCTTAACAACCTTTTCCACAAAACGCTTTGTAGCATACTCAAAAATAAACAAACTCCTGTCAAATGAAGAGGCACGACCCCTCTGGGCTGTAGTCTTCTTAGGCATTTTCACAAGATAACTTCAATCTAGACAATCCAGACAATTCACAATATCACAATGCCTCAATATATCAGAAATCAAAGCAAGAATGGCAGCAATTTAATCAAAATATCCTCAATTTAAAAAAACCCCAAATTGCCAAATTAAATTCAAATTCAAAACCCTAGCTTGCAATTCATCTTCCACAATCCAATTTATCCTCCAACAATCTAAGAGAAATGCAAATAAACAAGACTTTGTACCAAAATTACTCACTTGTTAGAGGAAAATCAAGCTCCAATATGCTGAAATTTCGGCTCCAAAACACCCCAAAATCTGCTCCAAAATCGCGCATAAAATAGCCCCAAAATCGTGCATAAAACGGATGAAATTGCAGCAAATCTTGATGGAAACAAATGTATGGTGATCGATTTGGTGTTTGATGATGATGGGTGATGAAGATTTAGAGGAGGGATGAGAGAAAATAGAGAAACTTGGGAGAAAAGTGAAGAGAATCGCGTGAGAACTAACCTGGCCGCAGCGAAATTTTGTTTTAAAATGATTCTCGTTGGCAGCGAAAATAATTCCGCAGCAGCGAGATCTCCTTTTTGTCGCGGCGAAAATTTCCTCTCCGGCGGCGAACGTAGGTTTTTTTTTAACCTGTAAAAAAAAACATAAAATTATCATTGAATGAAGTGCAGAATTGAAAATCTAACTAATAATTCACCAAAACTAAAAAATTAATTTAAAATTTTAAAATTTTAAAATTTAAAATTGCTAAAATAAAATGAGATAAAATATGAGAAAACAAATCTGATGGGTTGCCTCCCATTAAGCGCTTTAAGTTATAGTCATTAGCTAGACTTTCTGTCATTCTTTACTGTTGTTGTTGTAACTCTAGAGAATCCTTCTGCTTGCTGAATTCTCCGTCAAAATATGGCTTCAACCGTTGTCCATTCACCTTGAAAGTTCCCTTTGTTTCATGACTGATCTCAACTGCTCCATAAGGAAACACCTTGGTTACTAGAAAAGGTCCTGACCAACGAGATCTTAGCTTTCCCAAAAAAAGTCTGAGACGGGAATTATAAAGCTGCACTTTCTGTCCCACCTCAAAGTTTCTCCTCAGAATGTGCTTATCATGCCAAACCTTCGTCTTGTCCTTGTATATTTGGGCATTCTCATAAGCATCATTCCTCATTTCATCCATCTCATTCAATTGCAACACCTTCTTTTCACCTGCTTCCTTAAGATCAAAATTCAAAATTTTAATTGCCCAATATGCCCGATGTTCCAATTCAACTGGAAGGTGACAAGCTTTTCCATACACCAATCGGTATGGAGACATGCCAATAGATGTCTTGAAAGCTGTCCTATAGGCCCAAAGTGCATCATCTAGTTTCCTTGACCAATCCTTATGTGAGTTATTTACGGTATTTTCAAGGATTTCCTTCAACTCTCGGTTTGACACTTCAACTTGTCCACTAGTTTGAGGATGGTAAGGTGTTGCTATCCGGTGTGTTACTCCATACTTTTGCAAAAAAGTTTCAAATTGGTTATTGCAAAAATGCTTACCCCCACACTTATAATTGCTCTAGGTGTGCCAAATCTGAAAAATATGTTCTTATTGAGGAAATTGATCACAACCCTAGCATCATTGGTAGGCAAGGCAACTGCTTCCACCCATTTAGAGACATAATCTACACCAACCAGAATGTATTTATTAGAATGAGATGAATGAAAAGGCCCCATAAAATCAATACCCCAAACATCAAATAAATCAATTATCAAAATATTATTTAAGGGCATTTCATGTCTCCGTGAAATATTGCAGCTCCTTTGGCAATCATCACACATTGAAACAAACTTGAAAGCATCTTTAAACAATGAAGGCCAATAGAATTCGGATTGCAAAATTTTTGCTGCAGTTTTTGTTCCACCAAAATGTCCTCCAACTTCCTTTGAATGGCAATGACGAAGAATGCTTTCCATTTCTTCATCCGGCACACATCTTCTAATGATTTGATTTGCACAATGTTTATACAAGTAAGGTTCATCCCAAAAATAATGTTTCAAATTAGAAAAGAATTTCTTTCTCTGTTGATAAGACATGTCAAGAGGTAAAATTTTCTTGACCAAATAATTTGCATAATCAGCAAACCATGGAGCCGTTCGGATAGCAAGCAATTGCTCATCAGGAAATGTTTCATTAATTTTTTCTTCAACCTCAAGGTAATCTTTCTCCAACCTGGACAAATGGTCAGCAACCAAATTTTTGATCCCCTTTTTGTCCCGGATTTCTAAGTCAAATTCTTGCAAGAGAAGAATCCATCTTAGTAATCGCAGTTTGGCATCTTTCTTGGCTAGCAAATACTTAAGAGTAGAATGATCAGTATAAACAATGATTTTAGACCCAATTAAATAAGATCTAAACTTATCAAATGCAAACACTACTGCCAAAAGCTCTTTATCAGTTGTTGCATAATTAAGTTGTGCATCTGTCAATGTCCTGCTTGCATAATAAATCACATGCAACAACTTATTCTTCCTTTGACCCAAAACAACACCTATAGCATAATCACTAGCATCACACATTACCTCAAATGGAAGACTCCAATCCAGTGCACAAATTATAGGAGCAGAAGTGAGCTTTTCCTTCAAAAGGTTAAAAGCATGCAAACAATCAGAAGAGAAATCAAACTGTGCATTTTTAACTAACAAACTGCAAAGAGGTTTTGTTATTTTTGAAAAATCTTTAATAAATCTTCTATAAAATCCAGCATGTCCTAAGAAACTTCTAACGCCCTTTACAGTTGTTGGAGGTGGTAATTTCTCGATCACTTCCACCTTTGTACGGTCCACTTCTATTCCCTTTGCTGAAATCTGATGGCCAAGAACAATTCCTTCTTGAACCATGAAGTGATATTTCTCTCAATTTAGCACTAGATTTGTGTCTTTACAATGCTGCAAGACTAAAGAGAGATTATTCAAGCAATTATCAAAAGAATGGCCAAAAACAGAAAAATCATCCATAAAAACCTCAATAAACTTTTCGACCATATCAGAGAAAATTGCTATCATGCATCTTTGGAAAGTTGAAGGTGCATTACATAAACCGAATGGCATCCTTCTGTATGCAAAAGTACCATAAGGGCATGTAAATGCTGTCTTATCTTGATCCTCTGGTGCAATTGCAATTTGGTTGTAGCCCGAATATCCATCTAGAAAACAATAATAAGCATATCCAGCTAATCTTTCCAATATCTGATCAATAAATGGCAAAGGAAAATGATCTTTTCGGGTGGCATTGTTCAACTTTCGGTAATCAATAAAAACTCTCCACCTCGTCACTGTCCTTGTTGGAATAAACTCATTGTTTTCATTTTCTACAACTGTGATTCCTCCTTTCTTTAGTACATAATGAATTGGGCTTACCCAAGCACTATCTGAAATTGGATAAATTACCCCGGCATCCAAAAGCTAAATCACCTTAGCCTTGACCACTTCTTGCATTGTTGGGTTTAAGCGCCTTTATGGCTGAATTGTGGGCTTGTAATCCTCATTCATCAAGATTTTATGCATGTAAACAGAGTTGCTAATCCCTTTAACATCTGCCATTGTCCATCCAATTGCTGCTTTGTGAGTCCGAAGAACTCCTAATAGCTTGTTTTCCTCTTCATCATTCAAAGAATTGTTAATAATAATAGGAAAAGATTCAGAGTCTTTAAGATATACATATCTTAGATGGGATGGCAGTGGCTTTAGCTCAATCTTGTTGGCTTCCTTCTTTACCACTGAGGTTAGAGTTTCATTTGTTCTCAACTCCTTGAATGTTTTATCATTGAACAAATATTCATCAAGTGCTGCCAGTAATTCTGAACATTGTCTTACTCCCTCATCTTCCTCCTCAATTGTTACAGATTTCACAAGGCAAGCTTCTAGTGGTAGCAATGGAGTTCTCTCCTCAAAAGTTTCCGAGATTAACCTGTCAAGAGTGTTAATTTGAAAATAAGAATGTACCTCACTCAAAAATTTCATTGCTTCAAAAACATCGAAAGTCACTTGTTCATCTTGCACCCTTAGAATGAGTTTTCCTTGCTGAACATCAATCAATGTTCTTCCAGTTGCAAGGAACGGTCTCCCCAATATCAATGGTATCTCTCTATCTTCCTCCATGTCAAGCACCACAAAATCTGCAGGAAAAATAAATTTGTCAACTTTAATTAAAACATCCTCAATTACCCCTCGAGGATATTTCACCGATCGATCCACTAATTGTAGAGAAATTGAAGTAGGCTTCACTTCTCCCAGACCTAGTTTCCCGAAAACAGAAAGTGGCATCAAATTAATGCTTGCTCCTAAATCACATAGGACTTTATCAAAATTGCAACTTCCTCTAGTAGAAGGTATAGTAAAACTCCCTGGGTCTTTCAATTTCTGTGGCAGTTTTCTTTGAAGAACTGCACTGCACTCCTCATTTAGCATAACAGTTTCATAATCTCCCAGCTTCCTCTTCTTTGATAGAATTTCCTTCATGAATTTTGCATACTTGGGCATTTGTTCCAACATCTCTGTAAAAGGAATGTTAATATGCAATTTTTTAAAAATTTTCAGAAATGTACCAAATTGATTATCTAGCTTTTTCTTATTCAATCTTTGAGGATATGGGATAGGAGGCTCATATTTTGCATTTGGGGAAGGTTGAACATCTTGGGATGTTGATGGCTTTTCTTTATATTCTTCCTCCTTTTTCTCCGACTTCCTCTGCCCTTCAAGTTCTTTACCACTTCTTAATGTGATAGCCTTTGCATGCTCTTTGGGATTTATTGTGTCACTTGGCAACGAACCTTGAGACCTTTCTGCAATCTGCTTTGAAAGTTGCCCCAGTTAATTTTGGATGTCCCTGTTGATTGCCTCTTGATTTCTGAAATTTGTCCTTGACTCCTCAATGAACTTCCCCAAAATTCCTTCCAAATCTGTTTGTTTCTTCTCTTGAGGTTGGTAGGAAGATGATGACAGTTTGAATCCCCCTTGGTTATTTCCCCATGAAAAATTTGGATGATTCCTCCAACCTGGATTGTAGGTGTTCGAATATGGGTTATGTTGAGGTCTTTGAAAATTTGAAACATAATTGACTTGCTCAGCATTTGGTGAAGCAAATGGATTTCCAACTTGGCACTCGATACTAGCATGATTTCTGCCACATAAATCACATTCTGCAGTTGGTTTGAATTCAAACTTGGATGACAAAAAATCCATCTTTCTTGAAAGAGAAACAACTTGAGCCGACAAAGCATTCACTGAATCAATTTCATGTACTCCTGTTAGTCTTTTTGCAGTTACCCGCTCTGAATGCCACTGATTGTTGTTTTCTGCCATAATCTCTAACAACTCATGAGCATCCTCCGGTGTTTTTCCCATTAAAGACCCTTCAGCTGCAGCATCAATCATTGCTCGATAGTTTGAAAGCAACCCATTATAAAATGTAGAGACTTGCAGCCAAATCGGTATACCATGATGTGGGCACTTCCTCAACATTTCTTTGAATCTCTCCCAAGCTTCATACAATGATTCTTGGTCATACTGTGTAAAAGATGTGATTTCATTCCGCAATTTTTCCATCTTAGCAGGAGGAAAGAACTTGGACAAGAACTTCTGAACCAACTCATTCCATGTTGTAATTGATCTAAGTGGTAATGAGTTTAGCCACTCCTTGGCTTTATCCCGAAGTGAAAAAGGAAAAACCCTTAATCTTACGGCATCTTCAGACATACCATTTATCTTGTAAAGATCACACACCTCCAGAAAGTAAGCAATATGTGCATTTGGATCATCCTTTGACATTCCCCCAAACTGATTTGATTGAACCATTTGGATAAAAGATGGTTTTATCTCAAAGTTATTGGCTTGAACAGTTGGCCTCCTTATACCCGAAGTGGTCCCAGCAACATTAGGCGCAGCATAATCCCTCAAAGCTATACGATTTCCACCTCCCTCGACAAATTATGGATCCATGGCTGATTGTCTATTAGGAGCTGAGGTTGAACGCCTTCTTTCTTGGTTTAGACACCTATATGTTCGATCAATCTCCGAATCAAATGGAACAAGGTTAAGGCTTCTTGCACGTCGCATACAAAAATCCTACAACTTGAAAATCAACAAGCACCCAAACAACACAAGTTACCGTTTTTTTTTATGATAAATAAAATAAAAGAGCAAAATAAACAAAATTAAAAATGAAACAATGATAAAGCAAATTAACTTCAAATTAAAACTAAGATTAGGTAGTATCGATATTAATAAAATCAAACCATTTCTCGGCAACGGCGCCAAAAACTTGATACGTATTTTTGCAAGTGCACGAATCGTTCAAATAATAAAGTGTACAAAAGTACGGATATCGAACCCACAAGGAATGGCGTTACTAAGTACCGAAATTGACTAATCCTAATTTTATTTGAAAACCCAATTGTTGAAATTGTTTAAGAGGCAAATTAACTTAAAAATAATTGCAAATAACACAATTGAATGTTGTTCACAAATGATTAAAAATGCTAAGGCATTTGATTTCGCTAAATCAATTCAATCCGATTTCAAGTTAGGTTATATGAGAATCAAAGCTAAAAGTGATGGTTGAAAAGCCCAAATTTATCTAATACTCTCTCTCGAGTTATATTAGAATTACTTATCTATGATAACCAACTATATTTCTATGAAGATTTAATAAAAAACAAGCACATTATGATTTATGAAATTTCTAGAATAACCACATACATAATGCATTAGGTCTCACACTCGCATTCAACATACGGTATTTATCACAAGAAGTATTCATTACACATCTCCTCTCGGTCTCAATATAATGCAACAAATCATCTAAATCTTGGCCAGAAATTTAGAAGTATTAAGCATGGAAATAAATACTCAACGTGAAAACAATGAACTCATATACCTATAACAAAAGAAATCAGATTTTCTTGATTCAACTACATCATAGCCTTAGCAAAAATGAATTAGTTCATAATGGAAATAAGAACAAACATTATCTCAATTGAATCCATGAATACAAAATTGGAATAAACTGCAGAAAATAGAAGCTAAGGAGAAGAGATGAAGAACTCTTGAAGATGAACACTTGGCAGCAACAATGGTGATAATCCTTCAAGATTCTTCAAGTTTTCTCTCCAAAATTGCTTTCTCTCCTCCAAAAACGCCTCAAACCTAGTCTTCTCCGCCGTCCCCTCTTTCTCTATCTTAAGGTATATATAGATCTAGGGTTTTGGGGGCAATTTTGGAACAAAACAACATAAAAAATGTGTTTTCAGACGAAACTCGCTGGCGGCGCAATTATTCTCGTCGTGGCGAGATTTCTGGGAAAAATAAAAATAAAATGTTGGATCTCAGGTTCTCGCTGGCGGCGAGATGCATTTGGCCGGCAGCGAAATAATCTCGCTGGCGGCTAGGTTTGAATCCGTCAAAACTCGCGCTTTCGAGAAAATTTCGCTGCAGGATTCTCGCCGGCGGCGGGAATTCCAAATCTTGAAACTTTGATTTTTTTTTTATTCTCACTCAATCCCGATCATTGAAATTTGTCCCAAACTTCTCCAAAATTATGATTTTACCTGAAATTGCACTTTAAACACGAAATACTCGTGAAATGACATTTGTGGATTAAATAATCAAATAAACACAATTTTCACACAAATATCAATATTTAAATCATAACAAAAAAATGCAATAATTTGACTCTTATCACCATCAATCTTGCAATCTTAAAGAGAAAATTGTTTCCAACATTGAAAAATTTGTTTGAGAGACGAAGCAGCCTCAAAGAACTGAAACGAAGAAACTTCTAAAGAAGGCATTCATGAGCTTGAGAAAATGATTAATGATTTCAGTTACTGCAATAAAATGGATGTTAATCACCTGTTGGTTACCCAGGTGAAAATGATGAATGTTCAAAGGTCCAAAGCTTAGGATAAATTGTGGCTAGTGTCATTGAAATCCTATTGATGATGAAGTTGAGGATGATTCAGTACCCTTGGAATCAATCACACAAAAAGAAGCACTCATAGTGGCAACAACTTTTACAATTTTTTGTTGTAGTTCGAGAACACGTATTGGAGTTTTTGAATGCAATAAGAAAAGTTATGGGTGAAATCCACTTATATTTAAATTTCATGAAAAAAAATAAACAACAATATATTCATATTTTACTAAATTGTTCTAGTTATGTTTGTAATTTTCGAGAATTATTAATTTATTATATTGACAGGACTATAGATTTGTATAAGGTCTTCCTAAAACATATTATCTTATTAATTTATTGAAATTGTTAATTTTGTACATTGGCCCAAGTTGGGACCAGAAAAAAAATTATTTTAGGGAGGTTATTAATTTATCGAGTATTAATTTATAGAGGTTTAACTATATTTTTATTATGTGCTGAAAAACTTTTCTTTTATTACAGAAAGTAGAGGAGTACAAATTTTTCCATGGAGTAAAAATTTCTAGAATAAGTCCATCAGTGTTACACATATTTTTTTATTGATGACTCAATTTTATTCTCCCAAGCAAGCCTAGAAGTGTGCAATGAAATTGGTAGAATTATACATATGAAAGTATTAGTGGAATAAAAATTAATTTAACAAAATTTGCAGTATTTTTCTCAACGAACACACCACATAGATTCTGACAATAGATTCCTAACTCTTTGAGAGTAGAAAATATTGGATCCTAGGATAAATATCTTGGGTTATCATCTTTTATTAATAGATCTAAGTCTGAAATATTCAGCTACATCAAGCAAAGAGTGAAGAAAATAATTGCAAGCTGGAAAGGAAAATATTTATCATATTTAGGCAAGTAACCTTAATTAAATATGTCATTAGTGCACTTCCCATATATGCCATGTCATGCTTTATTTCACCCAATAAACTATGTAATGAACTCACCAATATGATGAGACAATTCTTTTAGTGTGATAACAATTCAAGAATTGGATTATGTTGGACAGCATGGGAAAAACTATGTAGAATCAGGAAGGAAAAAGGGTTAACCTTCATAGCTAAAATGGTTAGGCGGTTGCCTTCAAACTCCACATCTTTCTTTTCTAGGTTTAGCTAAATATTACCCATCATGTCATTTTATGGAAGCTAATATGGGTACTGGAGAAGTATAATGATAGGAAAAGAAGTAATACAGCAACGGCGTAGGTGGCAAGTAGGGCATAACCCCACAATGCAAATAAATGAAACACCGTGCCTCCTTGGGAGTATCATGCATAGCTTTTATGGACTAGCAAATAATAGGGAGGAGCCAAAATGCTAAGAAATCTCATAGATCAAAACACGGGGAAATGGATTGTAAGCAACTTGTAAGAGCATTTTAACATAAGCATAGTGGAAGATATCCTATGTGAACAGCCAATAGAAGAGGATGACATACTGCTTTGATGCCATAACTAGCAAGGAACTTACTTAGTAAAAATTAGGTATGATGTAACCATAGAAATTCTCTACTCGAGAAGTAGAAACACAGTGGACGGTGCAATTATAGATTGTTGTAGAAGTATATGGAAATTGATGGTAGAAGAAAATGTCAAGTTGTTCATGTGGAAGTGCTTCAACGACACCCTTGCTGTAAAATAAAAACTATAGAAAAGAGGACTTATATTGTTAAATGAAAGTTGCTTAATGTGTGATAGTAATGAGGGGTCTTTAACCCACTTAATAATCAAATGCCTATATACACGAGAAGCTTAGCAAGTAAGTAGGTTAACTGACATTATAGACACAGTAACAAATCAAAAAAATTTATCTTATAGTTAACTAGTCTGATATAAAAGGTAGGAGTAAACTCAACACACAATTAAAATATAGAACTTACTATATACTGTGGTATTTGTGAAAAAGTAGGAATGAAAAAAATATTCAATAACATCTATTGAAACCCCATGCAAATTATACAAAATTTTAGAACTATGAGTGACGAAATATTTAGTCTAAAATGAAACATTTGTTCGTAAATGTACTCAGACTTCTAACTATCTGTAGATGTGTTCTTTGAGCATTAGGATGTCCATTATTATGTACCTAGTTAATCTCATTATTATTAAGAAATTAAATCTCTACCTTTGGCAAAAAAATAATTTCATTAATTTATAGTATTTTATTTAATTTTATGTCACACTCCAAACCGGACCTAAATAAATAAATACCCAGAACATCCTCATATTTTTCAGTTTAAAATTAATAGAATGCCTTGCTTTGAGCCTTTGGCCTATTGGTCAATGCTGCTAGTTAGAACTATCATCTACTTCAAAAACTATTTCACTTTATTATTTATATTTTTTCTTAAGAAATGGAAAGTGATAAATAATTTTTTTTTTCATATATACTAATATAAATATAAGAGTAAATTACTCTCTCTTTATTTAATTAATGCACTTCTTACTGAATCCTCACTTCTATCTTAAAATATATAAAAATCTCTCTCAAAATTTAAAATATAGAATAAAAAAATATTCCATCCTTTAATTAATAAGTTTATTACACTCCGTTATATTATGAAAATTGTATATACAAATCTTCTTTAAAAATTAAAAAAATATGTTACAATTTAATATAAATGTCTCAAATACCTGTTATGAATGAAAAATAATAATAAAATAAACTAACACTCACTGAATTTTTTGAATTTACTGTCCTTTAATTTCAATTATTCCTTATCAAAATAATTATGAATTGGCTGAGTTATTAAATTATCAATTCTTTTGGAATATAAACTTTGTTGAAAATTCAGAAAAAGAAGAAAAAATTTGATATGGTGATCTTTTTTTTTATCTATTTAACTTTCATAAAAGAAATTTAAAATATTTTGATTAATTTAAAACATATTTTTTAATCGTTAAGAGTGATTCATGTATATCTTAATAATAAGGAGGAGAACTCTATAATAAGGGCTTTAATTAAGGATAATGAGAGTACTTCAATTTTTTTAAGAGAGATTTATGTATATTTTCTTAATAGAGAAAATGATATTCTTATAAAAGCATTAATTAGATGAAAAAGAATATTTTATTCTTATTTTGAAAAGAAATCTGTGTATATTTTCATAATAGAAGAGAAAATCATATAATAGAGATATTAATCAAGGGAAAAAAGAGTAATTTACTCTCTAGATATAATGAATATATTGAACTTCTTTTCTCTAAGTAAAAAAAAAAAAAAAAAACACACACACACACACACACACACACACAACTTAAGACCAATGTTTTTGGACCCATACTGATCCGACTGGTTTAACCATTGACCCAGTGACTTGGACCTTAGGCTGGACTGATTTGGTAATTAGAATGCTATTCTAAATTGATCCAAATTTGAACCATTTGACCCATTAGTTTTTCTCCAACTCGTTCAACTTGCAAGATTTGATAAGTTTAACCTAGAACTATCCTTGAGTGAGCATATCTTGAAACTATTTTTTGATTAGTTTTTGTGCAAATGATGAGCTAGTTTAATTACTAGTATTAGCTAGTTCAATAGAAATTTGTTCGTCGTTTATTTTGATCACTTATTGTTTCATTTTTTATTTAATGGTGGATGCAATTTGAACTTTGATGTTTGAAGTGTGAATTTGAAAACATTTAGAAAGCCTTGTTATTTATATAAAGGGTTAAGTATTATTTTAGCTCTTTAGATTTGTAATGAAAATTGATTTAATTCCTAAAGTTTTTTTATTCAAATATATTCTTAATATTTCATAAACGTCATTTTTTTTATTATTAGAACACGTTCTGTAAAAAAATTAATAAAAAAAAATGCTAATATGACCACAAATAAAATTTAACTTGTTAATTTATTTATCCAAATAACTGATTTAGTTTATCCTTAAAAAATAACATTTAGTGATTTCATCTTTAGTAGAGAGTTTTGGCTAAGTCAATCTAGATGAAATGGTCAAATATTATTATTTTAGAATGATATTAGTTGAGTTAATTATTTGAATAGATAGCTCAACAAACATGTATTCAAATCAGTACTTTTCGTTAGTTTTTTTTTTTAAAAGAATTAGTCCCAAAGACTAAAAAGGGATGTTTATGAAAAGTTAGGGATGTAGTCAAATAAAACAAAATTTGAGGAGTAAATCAAATTTTATTACGAACTTAGAAGATTAAAGTAAGATTTTTCTCTTGCATTAATTATTTTAGTTGTTATCCTTATTAATGAATTAAAATTGTATAAATTTGTTATTTTACGATCTTTACGATGACAAATTTTGTTATTTGAGTTATTTATTTTATATATATATATATATATATATATATATATATATATATATATATATATATATATATATATATATTTAAATTTTTTTATTTATTTATTCTACATGTTTAATTAGTGGCACAGTGGTTGTACTAGTGATGAGGTGACCTTGTACTCTTACCGATTCAATGTCTGAACTGGTTTAAAAAACTATGATCAAGACTTCATTTATTTGTTAGAAAATGTTTTGTCACGTCCTTATTTTTAAGGGCACATAAAATATATATTTTATAGACAAATATTTATTATAATAAGTATAATACAAATATTCATTATGAAAATAGATACAGATATATTTTCTGATATAAACATAATATATAGTCCAAATTTATAAATATCAAAATAACAACAGAAGTAAAAATCTTATCTGTGACGTTCAGAGCATACTCTAGAGTACAAGTGCAATATAAATCAAAATTTATGAGTCCTGGAAACAAGTTAAGCTCACTCACAGATTATGTCATCTAACTGATCAATTATCTTAAAGAGAATGATCAAACTCTGTATTTTTATCTGAAAAAAATATAGATATCATGTAATGAGTTTGACAACTCAGTGAGAAGATAATACTTATTATGACTTCTTAGGTCAGCATATGGATGTACTCATATTTTAAAATTTATTACATAAAAAATATAGCTCGGAAGTACATTCATATGGGACTTGTATTTCAAATATTCTCAGTTCAGATCATATTCAGATATCCAAAACCATATACAATACAGTATGAAAATTAATTAAATATTGTTATGCATCAAAATATTTCTCATGAAAACTGTAGGAGGATCCCATATCAGAACCACTATATCATAGTTCAATCTCTTTCGTACTTTGATATTGTAGGATTTGCCTAAACTCAGTACCTCAGCTAAGACTTTTCCTACCACCATTCAAGTGGACACCCAAAGGGACTTTAATATGGGCATTTTCTAAACATACAGTAAAGGAGGACAAATCATATATTATATAGTCGACTTGTCGCCTAGAAAGGAGGCATCCCGCTTTCCTTCACACATCATATCCCATGTGTTGGCCGTTACACGAGACTAGCACTTCTCCTACTAGTTGAGGTGTCAAGGTGCACCAAGGTTAACATCACCTGTTGTTAACAAATAGTGTTTCCAATAAGATTCCTCCACATAAATCAAATTTGCACATATACCATATCATTCAAAATAGAGATTTCAGTATAATACAAAATTTTTAGTCACAGCATAATCCCTCTGTTAAAAACTTTTGAATCAGGGTTATCATATATACATGTCATTTTTTAAGGCAATCTTATAGCTTTACATATCATTGCCACATGTATAATATGTTTCTTTTACCATATGACGAAAAATACATTTAGAATCACATATTTAATGAGTTCAAAAATCTATTTTCAAAACCATACTCTTTTTGAACTATATGCTAGATAATAAACAAATCAAGTAATTTAATCTATTTCAGAGATATATAAAATTATAAATAACTTGTAAACAGAACCAACTATACATTTAAAGTTCAAGAAGAGCATAAGATAAGTCACAGAAAGAATTATTTACTAACAAAATTAAGGTTCCAAGTTAGATATCCCCAAATGTTTTTTTTCAAGGCAAATATGATCAAATGAACCTCAAAAGCGAGTCCAGGGGGTCCGAAAACCTAGGAAATAACCCCATAATTACAAAATTTAGCCTCTGAGAGTTTAGTCAACGCTAGTCAATTGTGGGTTAATGTTTATGGTTAGAAATACTATTTATCGTCGGAATTACTATTTACGATGCACAAAAAGTTGTCAGATGGTTGAAAATTTTCATATCCTAAGGTTTTTCCACCTCTTGAATCAATCTATGGTATCAAATTTTCAATTTAAAGACTCTAAGTAGGAGATTTAGAACTTACATTTTTTTTTAAGATTTTATACTTTCGATCTACGGCAATTCTGCAGCTGATTTTAAAAATCATTCAGCCAATATCATAGTGCTCTTCGTCCTAAATTCATTGGTACCCTTAGTTTTGAGATTTGAGGCTCGAAAGTACTCCAGATCTAGAGAGAGAAAATGAGAAGAGAGAAAACACTATTCATTATTCATCACTCGATTATGGAATTCATTCGCACAGAAATCCTTTTTCTAAAATCATAATGGAGGGACCAATTAGCAATTTGCTAATTGTTAGAGGAAGTCCTTACAAATTTTATTATTTATATTTTGACCCCTAAACTTTTAGAAAATTATAATTTGACCCCAAAAATATTAATAAATTTTCATTTTCATCCTTCAAACCTTTTAATTACATCCCCACTCCTTTATTTCTTTCAATAATCCATACATAAATGAAAATTACTAAATCTTAGGGGTGTTACATTCTTCCCCCCTTAAAAAATTTGGTCCTTGAATTTTAAACCATCCTATCACAAGTCAGAAATGAAGCTAAAGTATAAATTACAGTTATTAACCTCGTTACTCAAACTATTGGGAATATCTCTTTTGTATATCATTACTTTTTAAGAAGTCTCTTTACTTGAGTGATTTTGCCATATAACTTTAACCATAGGGATTTCTTTCAAACATAAGTTCTTCACTTGTTGATCAACAATAGACATCGGTTTTTTTCCTCATAATTAAGCTAAATTCTTGTCCAATTGAATTTCTTAGAATTGGATAATATGAGAAGAATCTGATAGCTACTTCCTTAGCTTTGATGCAAGAAAGACTATGTCAACGTAACTTAGTCCTAATGGCAAGACTAGGTGATATATTATTATACTTACTTTGTTCAAGATTTCAAAAGGGCCTATATACTAAAACTTAACTTTTTTCTTCTTTCCAAATCTCATTACCTCTTTCGTGGGCGAGTCCTTCAAAAATATTTGGTCTTCAACTAATAATTTCTAGTGCTTAACTTTCATAGTCCTTATATACTTTTGGTCAGTATTGAGTTGCTTGTATTTTTTTCTAATCAATTTCACTTTATCAACGGCATCTTACAATAAGTTTAACCCCACTGAATCATTTAACAGAAAATTTGTAACACCTCTTACATAAGGCTTAAAGGCATCCAATATCATTTTATTATAGGCAAATTTTGTTAAGAGATCTCCCACCAAACTTGAAGACATATGCTTGAAGCATACTTTCCAAACTAGCATCATCAATTTAAGTTAGTTATATTCTATCTACTGCATTTTATTACAAATTAGATTTCAAAAGTTTAACTTTACTCAACTCACCCTCCTATTAGGAGACCTACAATGTTTCATGTAAAATCTCCAATGGTGTTATTTTTATATTGGCTTGATTATTACTGATATGGGTAAGTTTAACTAAGGACAAATAATTTCTCTCAACTTTCACCAAAATTATATAAAGATACCTAAAGCATAACTTCTAATGAGTAAACACATCATTTAGATTTACTATCCGCTATAATATAATTGAACTAAGATCTTAAAGGTGCCTGAATAGCTCTTCTGAAATAATATATTCAATTTTTTTTTCTTGCTGACATACCAAATAAAGAAAAATATTTCACTTGTATCTTGTTTTTACCATAATGCTAATACAATTCTTTCAGATCTTAGTATATCCTTATTGCCTTGAGGTTATCCATATTCACAATCTATGGTTGCTTCTAAAATCTCTTTTCTCAACCATTATTCACATCCTAGATACTAGACTTAACTAAACATAGTATAAACCCTTAACACAAATATCTTGATCGCTTTATATTTTTTTTCTGACATGGTTCTCAAAATATTCTCCATTACTTTAATCTACTAACCACTTGGACACCATAATAATTGAGTTTCAAAGAAAAGAAATTAATTTTTCTTGTAATGAGGGAAAAGAATATTGCATTTAATGCCAAACATTAATGAGGGAGGATGCAGTAGAACAGACAAAAAACATAATAGAGAACGGTGCCAAAATAGAAAGTCAAAATTTTGGACAAAGCATTGAAGAGAATTAAAATCAATGGTTGTAATTCTTGAAAAGCTGTAAACATAACTTAGCTGCTATTTTGAAAAAAATCGGTAGCTACAAGTTTTGAATATATGTGCCAAAATCTAATTCAAACCTACTGTTATTCAGTGCAAGAATATCAGACGGAAAAGAAGTATTTCTGAGCTTACAAAAGTTTATGAAAAATAAAGAGCATGTAGTTAACTAGTAGGATGCAGTTGATTGCTTCAAAATAGATGTAATCGATCAACTGTAAAATAAACCAGTCCAAATTAAAAAATTTCAAAATAACTAGTTGATTTAATAATAACAATAGTCGACTAGTAAGAACATTGAAAAAAACAAGATAAATCATTTGATTATTCCTCTTCAACAACTAACTAGTTTGCATTTTCACTCTTTTTTTTACAATGATGCCTATCACTTACAACTTGTTTATAAGAATCAAGACATCAATGCTTTATCAATTACTACAAGAAAAAAGAAAATTTTTGGTGATACTTTAATCTTATTCTCTTTATGTGCTTAATATGAGTCACAATCATAATTACTATACATATGCATGTATGCCATCATTTTTGAAATTCACCTTCAATTTAACTTATATCTATCGGACATTCACATAGCTGTTGTAATTATACCCGGCCTATTTGCATAGCTATTATAAGTATGCCCTTCTTTGAGTTTTATAAATACACACATTAGTATCTTTACCTTTATACTCAAAGTTAGGGTGACTGAAGTTATGGAAGGAACCGCATTCCGTCAATTTTGAAATATTTGTATATTTTGTGGTTCTAGTCCTGGAAAAGTTGGAGAGTATATGAAAGTAGCACAAAATTTGGGTATGGTGCTGGCCAAGAGAAAAAATCATTTAGTCTATGGTGGAGGTAATCGTGGGTTAATAGGGTGCGTGTCTACAGCTGCACATGTAGGAGGATGTTAAGTTCTAAGTATTATTCCTACAGCTTTAACTGCATCCAACATCATAGGGAAGACAATTAGGGAAGAATTTAGGGTAGCTTCCATGCATGAACGTATGGCTAGAATGATGAGCAATGTTGATGCTTTCATTGTCTTACTAGGTAGTTTTGGTACTTTAGAGGATATTTTTTAAATAGTCTCTTGGGCACAACTGAATGTGTATCACAAACCGATAGGTTTGTTAAATGTTAATCACTTCTTTGATGGTTTGTTATCTTTTTTTTATCAAGCTGTGGAATAAAAGTTTATCTCATACTCAGCACGACGAATTCTCATCTCAGCTTCCAATGCTAATGATTTGATTGATGCATTATAAGTGTTTGTTTATGTACCTAATCCAACTACATTTCTAATAGATTGGACGGCAGACAACCGCAAGATGCGCAAATTAAACTTGGATCTTCATATGTAACTACAGTAGGACATGGCCATTATTGTACAGGTTCTGCTTTCTTAGGATCTACTTAAATACTATTCTTGTTAACCACATGTCCTAAGAAAGTAACACAAGTAAGCCAAAATTCACATTTTGAATGCTTAGCATATAGCTGATGTTCCCTTTGAGTTTGTAAGACTATCCGCAAATATTGCTTATGATACTTTAAACTTGGAATATACTAGTATATTATCAATAAATACAATAACAAGTTGATCCAAGAATGGTTTAAGTACTCTATTCATAAAGTTCATAAATGCAATTGGGGCATTTGTCAAACTGCTCATATCGAGTCCGAAAAGCTGTTTTCAGAATATCCTATTCCCTTATCTTTAATTGATGATATCCAAATCTCAAATCAATTTTTTTAGTTCCTTAAGTTCAATCAACGATATCATTCTATATAGGGATATAGATATTAGTTGGGTTCTAGGAAATAAATCAATATCAAGTTCTATTTCTCGTTTCAAGGTAATCCAAGCAATTCTTTTGGGAACACATTAGAAAATTTCCTAACCACTGAAACCTGATCTACATTGGTATACTTTATATCAATATCTCTCACTACCAACAAATATCCTTGGCAACCTTTTTAAAAAAATAATTTATGGGCTGTTAAAGCTGAAATTAAATTACTAGGTACATGCTCCCACTAATTGTTCATTACTTGCAACTCATTTACTAATATTTTATGTTATTGATGACATCTTCATACTGTATCAACTAGAAAGCACTTCAAAACACTTAAACAAGGTCAACCCATTTTGACTTTATTCTTTAACATACTTATGCAATGTCTTAACAATCAATCATGAAAAGCTTATGTCTATCCAAGAGTCATTCACATGAATTGCCCATTTTGCATACTCTAAATTTTAAATTTCCATGGGTAAACCTTCCTTTATTATAATGCTTGTACATAATATTATTGAAAACCAAACTATCTTCGAATCTTTTATATCAACAAAATATACCATTGAAAACATTATCTTCATAGAGTCCCTTCTCTCAAATTTAATCCACCCTACCGCTTGCCAAATCCATTTATATACATAGGTTCTAACTCATCCATCCAAAAAGATATTTACATCTATTTCCAAAACACTCACTTTATTTCAAACCATTATCTTGGAGTTATCAACCTCGATCACATCATAACCCACTATCAGTATGGTATTAGACATTCGTCTTATGGTTTCACATAAGCAAATCAAACAACAAATTCAAACTTTCCTTATATATAACTGAGCCATTACTTTTATGTTCGGATGGAATCTTTTTATTTTCAATTAATTCTTTTTCTTTGTACCCGAGAGTGTTCTCTTTATCACTATTCATCAAAACAAGTTCAAAAGTTGAACTGGTAGTCCACACTTAAGAGGCACTGTCTAGGACATATGCATCGATGCTTAAACATAGCATACCTAAGGATAAGAGTCAGAAGGAAGAAGAGGATGACACCTTATAAACTTTCACAGTAACACCGTGAGTATAAATATGTCCGTGATTACATACCCATACTCAAAATCCTACTACAGAATCTTTTGCTCCGATAGCCATAGAAAAACCTAATTCTCTTATACCAACTTATCACACCCTTACTTTTAAGGGCATGTGAAACACATACTTTACAGACAGATCTTTACTGTAATACATATAATACAAGCGTTCATTATGGAAACAGATACAAATAGGTTCTCTCATGTAAACACAATATATAAACCAAATTTATAAATATCAGAGTAACAACAGAAGTAATGATCGTGCTTGTGGCGTTTAGAGCATACTCTAGAGTACAAGTACAATATAAATCAAATATTACAAGCCTTGGAAACAAGGTAGACTCACCCAGAGATTATGTCATCTAGCTGATCAATTATCTGAAGGAAAATTACCAAATTCTATATTTTTATCTAAAAAAAGTAGATATCGTGTAGTGTGTTTGATAACTCAATGAATAAATAATACCTCTTATGACCTCTTAGGTCAGCATATAGATGTACTCATATTTTAAAATTTATCACATAGAAATATAGTTCAGGAGTACATTCATATGTGACTCGTATTTCAAATATTCTCAGTTCAGATCACATTTAGATATCCAAAACCATATGCTACAGTATGAACATTAATCAAATATTATTATGCATCAAAATATTTCTCATGAAAACATTAGAAGAATCCTATATTAAAGCCACCATATCAGAGTTCAAGTTCTTTCATAGTTTGGTGGTGTAGGATTTGCCTAAACTCGGCATCTTAGCAACTCAGCATCTCAGTAAAGGAGGGCAAATCACATATCATATAGTCAACTTCTCGCTTAGAAAAGAGGCATCCCGCTCTCCTTCACACATCGTATCCCATGTGTTGGCCGTTAAACGAGACTAGCAACTCCCCTGCTAGTTGAGATGTCAAGGTGCACCAAGGCTAACATCACCTGCTATTAGCAAACAATGTTTCCAATAGGATTCCTCCACAAAAATCATATTTGTACATATGCCATATCGTTCAAAACAGAAATTTCAGTATAATACAGAATTTTCAGTCTCAGCATAATTATTCTGCTAAAAACTTCTAAATCAGGGTTATCACATATACATGCCCTTTTTCAAGGAAATCTTATAACTTTACATATCGATTCTAAAGGCACAATATATTTCATTTACCATATGATTAGAAATACATTTAGAATCACATATTCAATGAGTTCGAAAATCTATTTTTAAAACCATAATCTTCTTGAACTATATTCTAGATAGTAAACAAATCAAGTAATTTAATCCATTTTAGAGACATATAAAAGTATAAATAACTTGTAAACAGAACCAATTATACATTTAAAATTCAAGAAGAGGCTATGATAAGTTATAAACAGAATTATCTACTTACAAAATCAAGGTTCCAAGTTGGATATCCCCAAATGTATTTTTCTAAGGCAAATGTGATTAAATGAACCTAAAAAATGATTTTGAAGGGTCTGAAAACATAGAAAATAACTCTAGAATCACGAAATTTGACTTTCGAGACCTTGGTCAACTGTGGGTTACTGTTCATCGCTAGAATTACTGTTCACGATGCACAAAAAGTTGTTAGATGGTTGAAAATTTTCAAATCCTATGGTTTTTTTTCACCTCTTGAATCCATTTATGGTGTTTGATTTTTAATTTGAGGACTTTAAGTAGGAGTTTTAGAACTTACCTTTTTTTAAGATTTTTTACTTTCGATTTGCGGCGATTCTACAATTGATTTAAAAAATCATTCAGCCAATATTGTAGTACTCTTCGTCCTGAATCCAGTGGTACCTTTAGTTTTAAAATCGGAGGTTCGAATGTACTTTAGATCTAGAGAGAGAAAATGAGGAGAGAGAAAATAATATTCACTATTTATCACTTGGTTATGGAATTCATTCCCACATAAATATTTTTTTTAATAATAATGGAGAGACCAATTAGCAATTTTTTAATTGTTAGAGGAAGTCCTTACAAATTTTATTATTTATAATTTGACCCCTAAACTTTTAAAAAATTACAATTTGACCCCAAAAATATTAATAAGTTTTTATTTTTATCTTTAAAACCTTTCAATTACATCCATACTCCTTTATGTATTTTAATAATCTATACATAAATTAAAATTATTAAATCTTAGGGGTGATACATATTTTGACAAAAACATTTTCTTATATTTATTTTTCTACAAAATAGAAAATTTTAACCAATTTAAATTTTATTTAAAATTTTCTAAAGAAATTAGTAAGGAAAATAATTTCAATCTTTGTTTAAATCCATTGCTCCTTCTCATTGTGGGTCATCATCGCCATCTTCATTCATATGAACTGAGTTTGGACGCAAGTAATAATTTTCCAACCTAGGTCTAAATTTCTATCTTCACCTAAATATATACGATAAGTTTGGAACCCTAATGAAAATTTAATTAATTCATTTTAATTATATATATATATATATATATATATGTATGGATTTTTGTAATTTTTTTATGTCTAGTATTGAGGCTAAAAAGGAATACATTTATATAAAAAAAAGAAAGATGTGTAGTGTGTGGTCATTTGGTTATTTTGAAAATAATGGTTGGTTGATTACTTATATATAATGGTCAATTATTCAGATATCTAAGATTTAATTGAGTTAATTTTTAATTTTTGATTAAGTATATAATATTCAAAAGGTAACATGCATGTCACACTAGCTAGTGTATGATGAGTAGAATATAATTATATATTTTTAAATGTGGATTTCGAGGTCTAATGATGCGATTGATCACACTAGCTAGTTTGGTTATATTTGCTTTCGTCTTCGTGCCTCCTTATTGAAGTCAATGCAATTGCTAGGGTTTAGGGATTACAATTGAAGTTTTGTCATTAATGCTAATTAAGAGGGTTATGGTTCAGGGTTCCTATTGATTATGATTTCAGGGTTTCGAGTTTACTATTAATTGAGGGTTTTAGTTTTTAGGAATTTAAGGTTTAAAATTTACTATTAAGGGATTCAAATTTTATAGTTATGGATGTTATTGTATATGGATAAAATTATTAGGATATCAGGGACTGGGGTTTAAGAGCTCTACGGATGTAGTTTTTAAGGATTTTGAATTTAGGGCTATCCATGTTATTGTCTATGGGTGAAATTTCAAATTGTACCCTTATGCATTTTGTCTTTCAATAATATAAAAGAAAAATGAATGGGAATAAAAAAATTGAAAGGAGACAAAAAAATGAGTGAACTCAACCAATCAAGCCACCTCAAAATCCAACTAAATATTTTATTTACATTGAAAAATTGATTTATAATTGTAACACACACCCCACCCCACTCCATCCTGGTGACAAAGTCTGATTAACTTGGAATTAATTAGTTCTCGTAGTGATAGTTCTATTATTTAACGAATTGAAGGGATAATGGGAGGGTGAAGTGATGTTGCAATATGTTCCTGAGAATGATTCCACACAGAAATTGTACACCCATCTTATTCTCACTTATCACATCGGTAGGATTCAGACACATCTAAGGAGTCAGTCACCAGCCCCATAAATGGGTTGGTTGTACGATTCATCAAATTTCTCCCATATACTTTGCAAGTTGACCCCTAAACAAGGTCAATGCCAAAGATACAAAATCAATAGTAGTGATGAAAAGTGAATCGTAGTATGTCATATTTGGATGTTGTTTTCTGTGTCCTTATTATCTACAATGTAATATGGTGACAATTTAGAACAAATTTCAAGTCTCTCCCTTTACTATTATATTTATTTTGATAAGAATGATGGAGGACTAGGCCATTGGGTGTAGATATAGATGGGAGAGGAATATGGGTAGGATGTTTGCATGTTTCGTTTAAGTATATTATAATTGAGTTGGTATTTGGTTCACTGTCAGTGAAATTTTTTTGTCTACTAACGATATTTATATCGTAACACATGACAAAAATAATTTTAAAAAATATTATTTTTGTCAAGTGTCATGATGTATGGACCGCTTTTGGATAAAAAAATTATCCACCAACAATAGACGAAATTATTTTCCATTTTAATTATCAAGATTTTAAAAACTAGACTAGTCATTGAATCAATGAAGGCCATTCATGTTTCAGTGATTTGACCACAGTCAGACCAAAGTTATATTGGTATTTAATATTATATATAATTTATTAAAACTATAATATTCATCCAATAAATAATAAACATCAAAACAACAAATTACAATACATAATCCAACCATAATCAATACTGTTAGTTATCTAGGTTCTGTTAATATTTATTTTAATAGCAAATCCCTTAGAATAAGTTATCCCCTCGAATTTTCGGTTAATTTGTTAGCAAAGAGTAATCAACTCAACCTCCTAGCATATGTCTATATATAAACGTTGACAAATCCATTATTTCTGCTGCTCAAATAGTCCTAAAATCTAGCCTTCACCTTTGTCCTTTTCTTCCACTGCTCCTTCTCCTACAATCTTAATGTCATTTACAGACAGCTCCCTTTCTTCCACTGCAAACTCCACTATTTCACATAATCAAGAACCTATAGATCCACTCATCACCATTAACAATACCAATATTACAAAATTAAACACAACCAACTACCTCACAAGGAGCCTATGAATGTGAAGCCTTTTAAAAGTATATGATTTACACATATTCATTGATGGCACTTACCCTAGCCTATCACCAAACCTTATAATCAATGGCAACATTATCCCTAATCTTACTCATACAACTTAGAAACACCAAGATCGCCTTCTCTTTAATGCTTTTCTTAGGGTAGTATCTTTATCCATCCAACCCTTTCTTGCTTGTACCACCACTTCCCATGAGGATTGAACCACCCTAGCCAACACCTATGCCAAATCACACCGTGGGTATGTCAAACAAATCAAGGAGTAACTAGGAAATTGTGTTAAAAGATCTAAAACGATATCTGAACACATGCAACTAATCAAACACCGAGCCGATGAGGACCTTATTGACAACATCCTTGATGGATTTAGAAACAAATACAAAGGAATTATTGATGCAGCCAAAGCCCATGAAACACCTTCATCCTTTGAAGAATCCATGAATAACTAATCAGCAAAGAAGAATCCCTCAAACAAACATATGCTCCCTCATCTTTCCTTATCATTGCTTATTCCACATCTCATCGTTCTCAACAAAACTAGTGTTACCCTACCATAGCTTGGTGCCTATCCTTACCCACCTTTCATCCTCTTGCCTAACACTCCAAAAACACCCAAACGTGAACAACTACCTTTAAGTCCCTATCTTGGCTTTTTCCACGATTGTGGTCTTCAAGGACATACAATTAAATGTTGCACCACTTACTACCTTGTTAGTAACAGACCTCCTTAGCCTACCCATTGCCTTGCCCCTACTTGGCTTCTTGATATTAGGGCCTCACACTATGCCAATACCGACTTAAACAACTTGTCTATTCATACTTCCTATGAAGGCATTAATGGTGTTATGATTAAGGATGGCTAAAATATTGAAATTAGACACACTAGTTCTACATCTCTTTCTACTCCCACTCGTATTTTTAATTTTGAAAATATTCTTTGCATACCCAACATGCACAAAACTCTTATCTTTATCTACCAATCTTGCAATTATAATAACATATCTCTTGAATTCTTACCCACTTGTTTTCATGTGAAGGATCTAACCGTAGCGACCATTTTCTTAACCGGCCACTCTAAGGATGGTATCTATGTGTGGTCACCACCTAATCTCCAATATTTGCACCTCTACATGCCTTTTCCAATGTTAAGACCACCTCGTCCTTGTGGCATTCTAGGCTTAATCACCCCTTATCAAATATTCTAGAGCAAATTATCTCTACTTTTTCATTACCTTATTCAAATTCACAAAGTTCTCATTGTAATGCATGCTTGAGTAAAAAAACTCATAGACTTCCATTCTAAATGTCTATTCTCTATATATACCATCACATCTTCCCATACCCTACAATATATGTTTTGATGTATAGACATCTCCCATTTAATTTATTGATAATTACAAATACTATATTATATTTGTTAATCATTTTACAATATACATCTAGTATTACCATTTAAAAAGAAAGTTTGATGTTTACGATGTTTTTATTCAGTTCAAAGAACTTATAGGAAACCTTTTTAAGCAATCAATAGCCACCTTATACTTTGAAAATGGTGAGGAATATCAATTTATAGCTCCTTTTCTATCCCTCCACGGAATCTCTCTCACCTTTCCCCTTTACAGTCCTAACACATACTAGCTTATCTGAACATCAACACCAACATATTGTTGAAATTAGTTTATCTCTCCTTTCCTATATCTCATCAACCCTATGGCTATACCCGCCCTTTTCCTTACTTCACCTTATGAAAAATCATTTAGCACCCATCTAAATTACACTAAACTACATGTTTTTGGCTGCCTCTACTACCTATGGCTATGCTTATACTTTACTCACAAGCTTGGACCTCAGTCACTCTTTTACATTTTTGTAGGTTACTTCCTAACACAATGTGCCTACCTTTGTATTGAGCCTACAACCTCCAGACTCTACAACTCATGGCATGTCCAGTTTGTGAAAAGAATCTTCATCTTCTAATCTATACACACACACCTTTCACTCCCTAGCTTTGAAATAATCAACTCTTGGGTTCCATGGACATCATTACTTCTCACTACCACAAACCAACTAGCCTTTCACACCCCTACCTATGCACCTAGCTATCCCCTACTTGCATGCTTTATACCCCTACAAATGACAACATCCTCCTCCATGCCTTACCAAACCTATATCACATAACCACACAAAAAATCTGCCCTGAGCAATATCACTAACCCTAACTCTCCTCTACCCATTGACTTTCCTACGTCATTACTGTAAGAGCTAGGTTTTTTTTTATATATGCGTTCAATTTTATCTTGGTTTATACTACAAGTGAATTTCCGTAATCTTACTAAGCCAAAATCATGCCATAACATAGAATTAATTGAGAGATGTTACAATTACCCTAAGACACACTTACCATCGCCTCTCACCAAAGTCTATCCCATGACAACTCAGTCTAGGAATCTCATACACAAGCCTATTCAAAAGGTTGACCTCAAATTCACCTTCACACTATCTCCTAAACCATATATAGTAGCTCAAGCCTTTAAAGACCCTTATTGGAATTATGCCATGTCTAAGAAATTTAATGCACTTATTCACAATGGCACATGGGACTTGGTTCCCCTAATGCCCACATAAAACCTTATTGGATGCAAGTGGATCTTTAGACTCAAACATCTCCCTGATAGTTCTATTAATAGGTACAATGCATGTCTCATTGAAAAAGGCTTCCAACATTGTCCCAACATTGACTATGATGACATCTTCAGCTTGGTAGTCAAACTCACCATAATTTGCCTAGTTCTTAGCACTATTATTAGTCAAGGGTGCCCGTTTTTCCAACTTGATGTTAACAACGCATTCCTCTAAGGACATCCCGCAAAGGATGTGTTCATCGCATAGCCTCTTGTGTTCATTGATCTTAATAGTCCTTCATCTAATTGCAAGTTGTGTAAGAACATTTATGGTGTCAAACAGGCTCATGGGAATGGTACTTGGGCTCTGTCACTTCCTCATCACTTTCGAGTTCGCCAATTCATATTCAAACCTGTCACTCTTCATCCTCAACCATGCCAGCACCATAATCAATCTTGTTGTATTTATTGATGACATTATTGTCACTAGTTTCCGTGCCCTGATTATTCAAAGATTCATTGATCTTCTTAGCCAAGAATTCTCCTTTAAAAACCTGTCAACAACAACAACAACCAAACATTTTTTCATTCGTTGAAGTCTACTACATGGATCAAACGACTCCACAATGACCCATTATAAATGAGATCAATATATAGATTTTTAATTGTTAAATCTTTCTTAATAGTTTCACCTATTATTTTCTTTAGCCCCTTCTACCTCTAATTATTGAGTTGTTCTCCATCTGATATACTCTTTTAGTAGGATTTTTATAGGTCTTCTCCACACATGGTCAAACTACCTTAAGTGAGATTCTAATATATTCTCCACAATAGGTTCTACCCCAACTTTCTTTCTAATGTATTCATTTCTAATCATATCTCTTTTAGTGTGCCCACACATCCAGTGCAACATTCTCATCTCTATGACATTGAGTTTATTTTTATGTTATCTTTTAACCGCCTAACATTCAGTTCCATACAATATAGCAAGTCTTATAGTTGTACGGTATAATTTTTCTTTCACTTTGAGCAGCAGTTTTCTATCACAAATGAAACTCGAAACTTTCCTCTATTTCATCCATCCTACTTGAATCTTATGGTTTATGTTCTCTTTTACTTTGCCATCATTTTGTATAATTGACCTAAAATATTTAAAGTTTGTGACTTGTTTTAATAGATGGTCTTCAAGTTTTACTTCTAAATTCATATTTATTCGTCTTTTACTAAAATTACATTCCATATATTTTGTTTTCTTTCTATTTATACAAAAGCCATGCATTTCCAAAGCTTGTCTCAATGACTTTAACTTCATATTTATTTCCTCTTTTGATTCACTAACTAAGATTATATCATATGCAAAATCATACATCAAGGCCCTAAATCTTGTATATATTGAGTAACTACATCCAAAATCAAGTTAAAAATATATGGACTCAGAGATGACCTTGATGTAGTCTTATAGTTGTGAGAAAATTCTTTGTGTCTCTATTTTGTGTTCTTATGCAAGTAATGATCATATCATACATATCTTTGACTGCTCAAATATATGTAATACATACTCCTTTCTTCTCTAAAACCTTTCATAAAACCTCTCTCAGGACTCTATCATATGCTTTTTCCAAATCAATAAAAACTATATGTAGATCTTTTTGCTTCCTTTAATATCTTTTCATCAATCTCTGCAGTAAGTAAATTACTTCCATGGTTGATCTTCCTAACTTAAAACTAAATTGATTCTCTGTGACTTGAGTCTCGTGTCTTAATCTTTGCCCAATGACATTCTCTCATAACTTTATAGTATAGCTCATAAGCTTAATCCCTCTATAATTGGTACATTTTTATATGTTCCGCTTATTTTTATATATAGGGATTAAAGTACTTATTCTCCATTCACTCGGCATTTTCTCATATCTCATTATCTTATTAAACAACTTAGTAAGCCACCTTATGCCTTTCCTGCGTAGACCTTTCCACACCTCAATAGGTATATTATCAAGTCCTGATGCTTTTTCATTTTTATTCTCTTCAAAGCCTTCTCATAAGCTTAAAAATTTTTCTTTCCCTTACCTTAGTTCTTAAATATTGATATAGCCTTTCAAAATCTCTAGATCTTACTTCACTCACAACCTTCTTAGAAATTTTATATATTTCTCAATTTTCATTATCTTTACATAAGTGTCACGCTTTATAACACTCCATTTTAACTTTAATCATATCTTGCATCTCTGCATCCCACCACTTAAATTATTTACTCTTTGATCCAACGCCTCTTGATTCTCCAAATATCTCTCTTTCTATTTTTCTTATCCCTTTGGCCACCTCATCCCACGCATCGTTAGTATTTTCTTGAACCTCCCAAAACCCATATTCCTCCACCCTTCTTTGAAAACTCCTTTGTTGTTCATTCTTCAAATGCCACCACCTAATTCTTGAAACCATTTTCTTACTCTTTCTTTCAACTATTATCTTAACCCGTATGTCCATAACTAAAACTCTGTGTTAGTCAGTCAAACTCTTTCTAGGTATGACTTTACAATTTGTGCATAACTTTTTATCTGATTTTCTTATTAAGAAGAAATCTATTTGAGAGCTTGTTCTTCCACTCTTGTACGTGATAAGATATTCTACCTGCTTCCTAAAGCAAGTGTTTTCTATTGTAAAATTAAAGGCTAAAGAAAAATTCAAGATAGTTTTACCCTCTTCATTTGCTTCCCCTAACCCAAAACCTTTATATATACCCTCGTATCCTTTATATTCACTCTCTATATGTCTGTTTAGATCCTCTCCTAAATTTTATTTTCTCCCAAAGGTATTTCCAGAATTAAACTGTCTAGATCCTCTCAAAAAATTATCTTGTGATGCTCCTCTTATCTAACTTGTGGTCTATATACACTAATCACATTAGAAGTGTCTCGCTCTACTACAAGTTTTAAAGTTATAATTATATCTCCTAATCTTTTTATATCTACCACATTGTTCCTCTACTCCTTATCGACTATTATGCCTATATCATTGCTAGTTCTTGTCTTATTAGTGTACCAAAGTTTAAAATCTGAAGTATCTAATTCCTTTTCCTTTTCTCCTACCCAATTAGTTTCTTGTAGGCACATGTTGTTGATCCTTCTCTTAATCATGCCATTAACTATTTCCAATGATTTCCCTGTAAGTGTGCTTACATTTCAAGATCCAAAACAGATCCTACCCTCATGAATTAACTTTTTTTCCCTTCTAGCAATAGAACCAACTTTTATCTTGCATTCTAGCATTACCTTAACTAATTCATTTAAATATCACACTTTTATGTGCAATCTCTAGTATCTCTACCTCACTTGCTTTGACATTGCATATGTTGTAAAAAAATTATCCCAATTCATGCATCACTACATTGTTGACCGCTAAAATGCTATAAAATGTTTGCTTTGTCATCTCTTGGGAACCACTAGTTATGGCTTTTAACTACATCGTCACTCATCCCATCTCTACATGCCTTCTCGAACGTGGACTGGGTAGGTAATAAAGATTATTACACTTTAACCTGTGCCTACAATATCTACCTTTGCTGTAATTCTATCTCATGCCCCTCCAAGAAACAACACACAATTGCATGCGCCTCAACTGAAGCAGAATCTCAAGCGGTAGCTACCACTAATACTATACTCTGTTGGATATCCTTACTTCTCTTAGAACTTGGACTCTATCTTCCTATTACACCAGTCATATATTAAGGCAACGTTGGAGCCACACAATTGTGCCCTAACCTCGTCTTTCAAAGAATTTCAACAGTGACTAAAGTTGCCGCTAATTGCTTAAAAGTCGCCCTAAAGACTTTTAGCAATGACTTTTAATCTTCACCAAGTCATTGCTAATAACTCCGTCGCTGAATGTTTTTAGTGGCGACTTTTGGAGTAGCCACTAAAAATCATAACAATCGTCACTAAACCAATAAAAGTTGCCACTAAAAATTATACACAGTCATCATTGAACCAATAAAAGTTGCCACCGAATATCTACTTTCAGTCGCAAATTTTTGTTGTCGTCACTGAAAGTGGACTTTCAGTAACGACTTAATCGCCACTAAAACTTTAAATTTATGGCATTTAACTATTTTTAGTGGCGACTTTGTCTAGTTGCCACCAAAAAGTAGACTTTTGTTGGTGATTTTAGTTGCCACCAAAAATCTAAAGTGTAAATTTTTTTATATTAATTTCTTTATTATTTAAATTTTTAAATATTGCTATAAACATAATAATCAAAATATGAAAAATTTAATTGATAAATTAGTTATATTGTTAAAATCATATAAAAAGAATATGATAATTAATTATTTAAACTTATATTCAATTACAATTAATTTAAATATAAATATTCATTATTGTAACATAACTAATTACATTTAAAAAAAAGAGAGTAACTAATTACAAATGAAATTACTTAATCCTAATACAATAAAAATATACTATAAGCACTTCTGTCACTATTGCTTCCTTGTACTGTCGAATGGGAGCATGCACATCAAACAATATTTGTTGTAGTTTCATATAAAAAAATAGCCTATGCAAATACATAAATTCTTGGATTAAAATCAGAACACCTTTAATCAAAGCACTACAGCAGCAAAAATTGCATCAAACAACAAGTTTCATTTTTGTCTTTTTTTTTGGTACATACAAACTAGTTATTTTAAACAATTCCATGTGCAAGAAGAAAGATTCCAACACAAACTCATCAAGTATACACACATAGTAGATAATTAGATGCATTTGAAAAAAATACGTTATGTCACAACCATAGATGTCAAAAAAGAGGGCACAGAACAAAATCTATGTTTGTAGTTTATAAATTAGCAGTTTCCAAAGTGCTTTAAAGAATAATTAAAATTATGTCATGCTTTAATTTAAAGACTAATCTGTCATAAGAAAAAAAAAATCTCTTTTTTACTCTTTCATAAGGAAGAAAAATGGAGATTTCTACATAAACAATAATCTTAAAATTCTTAATTTATTTGGTACTGAGCAGTAGGGTTTAGAAAAACTAGTCAATTTCAATCATTTGCATATGCTGCATGTACTATAAATCAAACATAGCTAGGGATATAACATTCGAACCATTCATCAAAATCATAGATGTAAGATATTTCAACAATTGAAATTGTAAAAGCATTTTTTTTCCAAAGACCAGACATGGGATCAGAAAAAGTGTTGAAATCAGAGAACACAATACCTTCAAATCAAATTATCGGTTATTCTAACGAGTTATAAGAAATCTCACAAACAGAAGCCAATAAACTATATAACATGTGATGCAAATATTGTTGATCTTTACTATTCTTTCAAAATATTAAATGTAGCAAGTACTTAAGAATATAACCAGACAATGCAGTAGATTTCATGGAAAACAAGTAAAAGTTTTACCATTTCTTTATTAAAATGAATGAGGGGTATATCAGCTATTCAAAAGCTTTACAATTTCACCTTTATAATCGTCTTTCATCTGCAAATCCAATAATTGAAAATGAGATACATAATTATATGTGATTAATCATAATGGGGGAAGTCCTACTGTAAGATACAAACTTTAAACTTTGTACCAAAATTCACCAAAGAATAAGATGTGGAGGAAAATCATGCACTTAGGAGTAATTGTGGTAAAGATGAGTCAACCACTAGTTACACAATATAGATGGGATATTGACATAGTAGAAATATGGACAATCCTAAGTTCCGTTGTTTCACGTAGAATAACAGGAGTAACTGGGGCACTTGTGTTTGTTCGTTCAAAAAAAACGAAAAAAAAACCAAAAAACAAGTGAAGAAAATTCCTTTGTTTTGTATTACGTAAAAAAGCTGCATGATAACAATGTAGGCTAGCTATTTATAGGGTATAGGCTGATAATTTAAAAAGAAAAAGAAATCTAATCTGAAACAAGTCTTAAAATAAATAATAAACAAAGGCAACACCACAAAATAATAATAATAATCAAATAACTTAAACTTCAAACTTGCATATCCTTTGTTTTGAAAAAAGAAATACAATCAAACAACTAAATCTAATCTGAAACAACTTCTAAACAAAAGAATCACCCCAATAACAATAAAAAAATAACTTAAACTTCAAACTTGCATATCTACACTGTATCATATATGATAACTAGTATCCACTTCAAAATGGAAAGCAATCAAGGCCCACAAGATGTTCTCATACTCTATGCACAATAACAAGTTACAAAAGAAATTTTTGGTTATGGTCCCAAAAAGAAATACTGTGGGAAAAGTTGGAAGCATGGAAATTTTTGCATAATGAAGCTACCAAAGACCTTGGCATCCAATTTCATACAATGTATCTTGAAGGGAAATTTCATGATGGAACTAATAAATGGAATTAGTTTCTCCAAGTTTAAATACAGAGCAGGTATTTGGTCTTACGAAACAAGAGAACAACTCAAAAGTAGCTTATTTTCCTATTGGTCAAGATATAAATTTTGTTGAAACTACAATGGACAATAAAAGCATTAGCATAAGAGTAACAAAAACCCTAGAGTTTACCAGGTTTAACTTTAATACTAGTTTATCAACCTATTGCAACCATAAACCATTCTTGATTCCTTGGCTAGAGCTAGTATTGGTGTAGTTTTGTACTTTAACAATTTTAATCCATAATAGAAATAACACCAACAAAGCTATTTCGCGTTGCTGATTCGGTCTCTTTGTTTTCCTAGTTCAATAAGAAATTTCTATAGTCAAGTCAATGATTCAAAATTCAAACAAATAAGCATATTAATCAAGTCACTTCAAAAAGCCCAAATTGGAAATCTACAATCAAAATTTGGGTTAAATTTGCTATGTTATTTGCCCAAAAAATAAACAGCATTTTAGTAATTATGCCTCCTCCACTTCACTATCTTCTTGATTTTGAAGGCAATCTTAGACGGTTATAATTGATATTAAGACACAATATCAGGAACATAACCAAACTCACAAATTGCATTAGCCAAGAATAAAGCCCATTCTTTCATAGTTTGAGATAGATAAAGGAAGGGCGTGATAATTGGGACGAGATAGAGAAGGGAAAAGCAGCAGAGGAAAATGGGGCTACAAAACATCCCCTAAACCCTAATCAATTGCTTAATTTGTGTGAAATAGGATGTCAACTTTATATGATAGATCTTAAGTTTGAAAGTCTTACAATGAATACGAGCTGTTCTAATTTTTGAAATAGATGGTATATAAATACCGTAACCGATCTATAAATAGATGGAGCCAACCAGAATGGAATCTAATTCCATATCAAAAATCAAAATCCTCTCACTTTCAAGTTTAACCAAATAATCTAATGGGAAAAGAAAAAGCTGAGGTTGTTTGTATTAGCTGGAGCCCAATAGGCACAAAAATATATATAAAAAAAAGATTGAGCTAAACAAAAGCTTACAGATCAATGAAGGTGACATTAACATCAAATTGGAGAGATTTAGCGATGAGAGAACCAGTAACACCACCTCCAATGACCATCACTCTCTTTCCTTTCCTTCCTATATCTAGAGTTTAAGTTTCGTGATTTCTCATCACAAAATCAATACATATGAATATGCTTCTACATCTAAGGGGAGCAAAAACAAATAAAACACAAATTTTATGCACCTTATGGAGTAAATCATTTTTGAAACATCACCTCAATGTAAGACGACGAAAGGTTGCAACCATTGCTTTTTCTTTCACCATCGCCATTAGCAAACCCTAGGGGTTTGTTTGGTACAGTGGAATGAATCTGAATTGGAATGGAAAAGAGAAAGGAAGTGAAAATGAATAAAGGAATGGAAAAGTGTTTACCTTGTTTGGTATATGATAGAAAAGTAAAAGGAATGGAAAGATATAATAATAAAAAAGTCTAAATTACCCCTGATGTAAAAAAAATAATTTATTATTTTAAAAAAACAATCACATATTTGTACATATTCTTATTCATCGTAGTTGTGCAACTTTACCCTTTCTCCTTTCTAGTTCTTTGTGAGAGCCTCTCGATCCAAGAAGGCATAGGGCATGATTTCTTCGATCCACCAGCACCTGCCGGTGGGAAGAGACATACCGTGACTAGAGCTTTGTTGTGGCCTCCTTCACCGCGAGGAACCCAGAAGCCTCTTCTAATCTTCATTTTTAGCTACCGTCACTGCGAGCAGTAGCAGGTTAGCCTGACGACGCTCTTCTTCATCCTTTTCTGAGTATGGTTTGCGATGCTTTTCTTCATCATTTTCTGAGTGTGGTCTGAGTATGGCTTCTCATGTATTTTGGTCCTTATTCCTATTTTGTGGTAGGTTTAGTATTAATGGTGGATAATATCTGGCTATGAAACCCTCTACTTCCATGTTTGATGTTCTCTGCTAATTATCAAAATAATTGGGGGCATGATAGATACATTTTTGTTGGACTTGAATATGTTGTAGTGTGCACGCCATAGAAGGAAGAAAATTTGAATAAGTAAAGTTGGGTAATTTGTTTTGTTTCTTGGTTAGTTTATCATTTTTCTAGACTTCGAATGTATCTACATATTACAGTTCTGCACACTGGTAAATATGGGTTTACTGTGATTAATAAGAGAAATTTTTTTACTATGTTTCAACTTGGGAGTGTTGGCAGTTAAACCAAACCATATGCATCAATTTTTTTTCATTTAGTTTTTACTGTGATTTGAACTCAAATTTTTAGTTTGGAGAGGCTTAAAGTAAATACCTCATTCTCTTCCAAAGCTAAACATTCTTTGGACCAGGCATATGAAGGTTATGGAACTCTCATCTTAGATTCTATCAAACCAGATATTTCTGGGTCCCTGAGGTCAGCAGCTGAGAGTATCTGAAAAGGCAAACATAGGAGGAAGAGAAAAATAAGAATGTTAATTTGACAATTTTTCAAATTTTTGTCTTTGGTTTCCTAGGACTTTGCTAAATTGGAAAACGTAGCACCTGATTCTATTCTATTGACTCTGCACTTTTGAGAATGGTAGAAAGATCATGTTTATTAGATCTTGCTTTCTGGCACAAATTAAAATTAGGCAATCCACTAAAATAGATTTTGTATTTAAAGTCTGAGGAGCATTGTACCAAAAAAAAGTTTCAGGAGCATTTTTTTTGTCACCAGAATTATCTTAAAGGAACTAGTAGTTATATTACTGAGGAGCATTTATATTTAATTACATGTCATAAGATTATGTAGTTTGGATTTTATTCTATTTGTCTACTGTTCACACATGGTCATATTATGTCTAATTTTTGGGTTTTATTGTCTCCCCAACTTGTCATATAAGATTATGCAATTTGATAAGCTAATTGGTCTACTGTTTGTCTTATGAAATTGGAATTTGTTTAATTTTCTTTTGGAAGATCGAGGTGCTGAATTATGTCACAATATTCAAGTGACTAGAGTTCTAGCAACATTCAGAGAAGCACCGTTATGTATAATTGTGGACAGCCAGCTTATCAACTTAAGTCCTTCACAGATGACAACTTCGGAAGGAGATTCTTAAGGTGTACGAATTATCGGTCTAATAGGTGATGTAACTTCTTCAGATGGGTAAATCCTCCTATGTGCGAGCATGGAAGACGTGTACTGATCAAACTCAAGCAGCTACGAAATTTATCTGAACCAAGTCAAGAAAGGATAAATCGAAATGATGGGAATGCAAAGAACTCATGGAAAATCATTTTCATTGTGTCATGGTGTGCTTTGTTGGGTGTTGTAGTTGGATTTTGGATGGAAGGCAAATTAAATTTTTTAGTGTAGTGATATAAAAATCCATCAATGTATCTTGTAAAAATTTATCTAGCTATATGTAGTATGTTTTTCTTAATTGTTATCAATGTCTATTGTAAACATTTATCTGGCTCTATGTAAAAGTGAAAGAAGTTTTCAATTGTTGAGATTCATGAATGGTTGCAGTTGATATGTTAGCCAAGATTTTGCATTGTTTCCTTGGCATTTGATTGTTAGTTTCCCTTGAGAATTCATAAAATATTCTCTGCTTCCCCCTATTTAGGTGGAGTGGTGGTGTGAGTGTCATTCAATTCCACACTGCTCATTTGCTTCTGTTGTTAACAATAGCTTGACCCTGCTTGCACAGGTTTGGTGGGTGAATGGTCAGGAAAATATTCTCCTGCAAGCTTCTGATCAGTCAAAAAAAATATCCTTTATTATAATATGAAATAGATGGTTATTGATTTTCCATTGGTTGCTTTGACAATTTTTTTTAAAAAGTATCAGAGATAATCTCAAAAAATTGAAAGCTAAGAAGCACAAATACAAAGCATAATATGATACAGATAATGTTTAAGGAAAATTTAGAATATTATTATATCATAGCCAATTTGATTGTTGAAATCAAACATAATAAGAAACTATATGTTGTCCTCTTCCGACTACTACTGGCTCGTTAGCAAGCACATTCTCGAGGTGATCAACAAGTTCTTTAGCTTGGCATGATCCAAAATAAGGGTCAGCTTCTTGATGCTGCCACACCAGTGTGCTTTCCTTCTATTCAATGAAAGAACCATAAGTTGCTTTTGTATAAAGTTCCATCATGGGTTCTGCAATCTTTTTCCAATCAAAATCCATTGTCAATCCACAAGTCTCCCAAGGAGAATCCCTACTCCACCTGCCAAAAAGGCAAAGAACAATAAAAATCAATAGACAGAAACATTGAGACCCACATTTATGAATTGTGTAATGAGTTCAAAGTACCTAATAAAGTAACCATGCTCTGCTGAGAGACCCAACTTCTGGCATGGAGAAAACCATTTGCTCAAGTAATTCTTGTCTCTTCCACTGACAATGAATACTATGTTTTTGGGATCACTACACAAACAATCCAACACAGAAATAACTTCACTGCTTGGAGCTTTGTCGACTGAGGCTTGTGGCATCATAGTACCATCATAGTCCAAAAAGATCAACCTTCTCTGTGTATGTCTATACGCAGAGGCAATGTTGTCCACTGACAGCTTCCTAAATGTAGGATCAAGAGCAACAATTCTGAACCCCAAGCTCAAACCAACACCCCAACACCTCTTGAGGTAATGCTCTCTACAAACTCTTTCTAAGTCCTTATCAAGGCTCCCCTGTCTACAAACAGTGTACTTATAAGGGGCTAAGTTCATACCATCTCTCACAACATTCACTACGCAGCACTGACAAAATTAACAACCAAGGACGAAGCTAGTGATTACAGAATAGCCTTGTTTTCCTGTTGGCATAACCTTGTGCAATGTTGACCTGCAAGAATAATGACACAAGTTGAGAATGCACATATTGTACAGACCTTTTGTAAACAAAAGTTAAATCCAAAGATGTTTAAAATTTTATATTGGTAAAAGAAACAAAAGGAATAGCTTTATTAGTTAATTGGAAGATGGATTACTGATACAAACAATTTGTCCATCTCTCCATCATGTCACCAATGTTCACAATAAAGGCCCTGAAGATAGAAACTGAAAACATCTAACACTGGGTTGGCAAAGTAGATTATAAAACCATTTCATTATTAATAAAAATGATACTCCAGATAATATAATCATTTCATTTATTTCAATATATTTATTCAAATAAACTAAATTCTCAAAAGTATAACTATTTTCTACATAAAGTTCCTTAGTCAAGGACTCACCCCTCTATGTGAGACACATCCTCCCAGACTTGTGGTTACCTGTATTTCTCCTTGCATATCTTTATCTATGAAACCTTAGATTAATGCCTTTGAATACAAGAATGTAAACTTGTGAAGCAAATAAAGATTAGTTTTACAAAGAATTAACTAAGGAAGATGGCAACCTGAAGTCCTTGAACACCATCTGTCACTAGGAGAATAACCATGCCATAATCTGAATGAGCAGAGGCACCACATATCTCTTCAGAAGGTACAAATTCCCCTAACAAAATTGGTAGGCATATTATAATCAGGAAAAATGTCTATGATTATTGGTTTGAAAGCCTTATTAGCTCTTTGCCCCAGGGCCAATAACATATGATTCATAAAGCAGACAGAAAGAATTTTGATCATCATAGGATCATATTAAACAAAACTTTCAACTTCTACAGAATTGCAGTTTCTTTTACTTATATTCAGTATTCAAAGTATGCGTAAGAATAAACCAGTAAATTATAAATATACCAGAGAGATCATTAAATCATATCCATCACACAGCATTAAAATTAATAATTGAAATGAATAAACATAAGTAATCTATTCTGCTACAGGGGACACACAGAATTCAGGAAGTAATAAATAAACAGAATGATATAAAAATCAACAAAGAAGAAAATATTTGAAGAACATTAGCAAATGTATATGTACTTATATGTGTATGGTGCTATGTTCTAACTAAGAAGATTCAAACAAGCCAATCAATGCCACTAAACCTTGATAATGAGAAAGGCGAAGAAAAGCTCCTAGTTTGCTTAAGGCCCCAATCTTCTCAAAGAAATCTTCATCCATATTCAAGGACAGGGCAATTAAGGATAGCAACTCTTTTCCAGCCGCACTGTGGTAGAAAACAAAAATATTTAAATTCTGAACTTCATGCCTGTGTTATTGTGTACGCACCAACAAATTTTTTTTACTTCATAAAACGAATATAAAATATGATAGGCATATTAACAATTGAAAGGAATACCTTTTGAATGTCATTGATTCATATTAACACTTGTAGTATCTGCCAAAGGACCAATATAGTAGCTCTCTTTTGAATCACCTGATTATAAGGTAGTTGGGAAGAATTATCAGAATTCGACATTCTTTCTACAAAATGAAGCAATGTAAAGGGCGTATACAGTTTTCAGCATTGACAATATATCATTCACCTCAACTGATGTTTCCTATAAAAACTAAAAAGAAAAATAGAAGTTGAGGGCAACAAACGGCTTACTCAAGAACATTATCCATACTTAGATAGCTGTTCATTATGTCTGCAAATACATAAAAACCCTTGTTGCAAGCAGGGAAGATAGAATGAAAGAGGAACCCAAACATAATATTCAAAAACATTATCCATACTATCCACTAAACAATAGATAAAACAAGGTTCAAAACCTGGGACCTACTTGATGCAAATGATTTACATACTATCTACTGAACAATAGATCAAACAAGGTTCAAAACTCAAAATCTACTGCAATTGACTCAATTTAATTCAATACAATCAACTGAACACATAACTACTTGATGTAATCACGTATGATGATTTCCTTAACATCTGGTGGGAAGGTGGGGAACATAAGCAACATCGATTCATCTTTGCCTATCATCGTGGCCACCTTCTCCATCTCGTGTCTTGTGAAACCTGGGATCTTAGTCAACTCTTCCCACAATTTTTCTCTCTTCTCAGCTAAGTTTGCTTGGTGTGCAATACGACGAAGGTAGGTTCCAATCTCCATTGTGGATTCCTTGAATCCCTTCTCCATCAAGTCAAAACCATTGGAAAGAGAATCTACAATGACATCACTGTCGTTTCTACGTCTTTTGCGCAATCTTAAAGTTACTTCAGTACTCGGAGTTGATGGTTACTCAGAAAATACACCATTTTCCTCATCATCTTGGTTAATATTCAGTTCCCCAATGCCGTTAATCCCTTCAGCAGCATATGGACTTGCATCAGTATTCAGAATATCAGTTATCGTCTCTGCATCCCTCCTAGAGGCCTTGTCTTTTGCCCAAACAATGTACAGATTTTCGAAATGGGGAAATGACTTAAATCTGAAAGGAGCTGCTTTCTTGTGCGACTGCATAAAATAAATGAAGTTTAATGAGAATATAAATTATATTAACAAAAATAAATAATAATTATCCGATTAAGTATTATAACTCTAACCTTGAGGTACTCCTCCCACACTGCATTCGGAGCTGTTACAGTATTGGTGTCAGGATTTCAACCAAACCCACTAGTATTTGGCCCATGGATCATGTCATAGACAACTTGCCAAGTTGTCTTCAGTGTTTTCAGCCTCGATTGTATATGAGGAATTCCTTTTATCCCACACCCAGAAACTTTCTCATTCATGTACCCTTCAATGTAGGTTAAATAACCTGGCCGAAATCCATTGTCCACCCTATATTTCCCATCAGTTTTCATCTGTACGAGACATTGTACAAGTATGTTATCCTGTTCAGTGGTCTAGACATGCTTGCTTCCTTGACTACTACTCATGTCCTCATTCAAGCACTATAACAAACAAATACTTCACCAGTCAGAAAATATAAATATAAAGGCAGCAATAAAATAAAGGATAAATATTACAAATATCAATCACAAAGATTGCTTAAAAGTACAACCTTGCAAATAATATAATGTCATGGTACAACCTCGAATATAATGTAATGTCAAAGTACATTAAAAAAAATTATAGATTCATACAAACTTGCAAATAATATATTAAGGCAACACTAATACAGATGACAAACGTCCTAAATTCTCCTAAAGTCATTAAACATTTCATTAGCTAAAAGATCACACCAGTTGCTCCAAGCGTCAGATGTTTCCATAGTTAATATTTGGTTGTCCTCCTTGAGTTGGTTCTCATTCTCAAAAACATTATCCATATCATGTATAGGATCAGATCCATTGTATCTCTTGCACAGATTATGTAGCATACAACATGCCATGATGACACGATTATGAGATCTCACAGGATAGAATGATGGGTGTCTAAGTATAGCCCAACGATTTTTCAGCATCCCAAAACACCGTTCAATGATATTTCTTGCTGATGAGTGTTTCATATTAAAATGCTCTTATGCAGTGTTTGGTTGACGACCTTCTCTCCACTCATTCAAATGATATCTTTGACCTCGGTATGGTGCTAAGAATCCCTCACAATTTGTATAACCAGCATCAACCAAGTAGTAAAACCCTATATTAAACATGTATGTAAATTCATATAATTAGCTAATGTAGTTCAAGGATAATTTCTCATTTTAAAAAAATGGTGTCAATATATGCACCATGTGGAACTTTTAGGCCACCATTTACATTACTAATTGCGTCACGTAAAATCCTACCATCTACTGTAGATCCTTCCCATCTAAGAAAAACGTAAATAAACTCTCCATCTTATGAGCAAACACCCAGTACAATTGTGGATATCACCACTTTGCTATTACGATATTTTGCTTTGTGTTCCATCAAGGGCACCAAGACAATTCTAACATCCACATAAACTATTCAGGTCAGAAATAATAGTGCAAATATTGGAGAAGAATATTTTAAGAAATTTGGTCAAATACACTATAGATTTTATGCTCACCTTGAACCATTTCCATCTATTATCTATTGAATTCTTATCAACTAGCTCTGCGATTTTAAACAGCTCTTCATGTAACTGCATCATAGCTTTCAGAACCAAGTTAAAATGCCTACTAATTGTTTCTCTAGACCTCCCAAACTCATACTGTATGACTCTATTCTTAACGTCATGAGTGAGAATGTGAAGAAACATTGCTACTTGCTCATCAACTAACATGTTTTTTGAAGGTTTTAATCCCCCAATATTGTCAAGCATGGAACATAGACGATCAAACGTTGACCTATACATCCTGAGTTGGTTATAACACATATTGTCAGTAGAGTAAACCATATTTCTAAGGTGGACCCTCTTTTGTTAGAAATCTACATTGTATTTGATTTTGGGTATACGCAATAACCTACGATGATGAAGGGCAACAACCACAGAGATCATAATGCGCATTTTACGCAATGTGTTAGCCATATTCAACCACCAGTATAATACAGCATGTAGGACTTGCAAAGTTGTTTCATCCATTCCAAAAGGGCGAAAATATACCTTTAAAAACATAAGAGATGATCACATTGTGCAGTAAAAAATAAATAAAGATAGACAAAAGAGTAAATTAGTAATCAAATATAAATCTCACATTGCATTTATGTCTTTCTGGTCTACATTTAAGACGAACCCTCTCCTATCCCCAAATATTTGAATAGCCTTTCCTATCCCTAAATATTTGAATAGCCTATATAGCCATTAGGTTGTTTTCCTAGTAATTGTCTCTAGAATAAGACCAATTTGCCTTTATATTGATAATATGAGCACTTAGAGGAGATGGGGATTTAAAAGTAAAGCCTTGGGAGCATCATGCCATTCTTGACAGCTTAACAGATATTTGTCTGCTTACTAAGCTTGGTGTTATCCTAGTCTATTGACCTTTAGCATTCTCTTTCAAAATTTATTGTGGGCAATGGGCATGCTATGCAATATCATAAAGCAAGGAAATGTGTTTGTGTAATTGATGGTTCTTCCTTTTATGTTTTCAGTTATGCACGGTAAACATCATATTGACCCCTTTTTCATATGCAACAGGTTGAATTCAAGAGAATTACTTCACCCTTAAAGTATCAACCAAGGTGCCTTGCTGCATTCCCTAATCAATAAGATTTCTTGGTAAGCATATGGCTCCTTTTCTTTATTTAATAAAACTTATTTTTGTACTCTTTCCCAAATTTTATTCCCATTCAGTATCTGGAAAAACTTATTTTCATTATTTAAGAGCATATATTTCTTATGGTCACTCAAAACTATTTTCCAAACCCATATTACTTATTATGCTTGCTGGAATAATAGTGGATTATCTTGCCAAAATCTGGAAGGTGCATGAGCAGGGTTATATCTTATAATCTAATGATTGAGTTGATTTGTGTGTGACACAATGAAGCTTCTTCTGGACAAAGGAATTGACAACATGAAGACTTATGACCTTGGAGGATTTTTCTTTTGCTTTCTTCTTTATTTTCCTGTTCTCTTGAATCCCATTTGCTCCCCTCTCCTGAATTTGAGAAAGGGGAAGATGCTGTGTAAAATTAAGGAACCATAATCTAGTTACCTGTAGCCTACAATGGTCAACATGAATTGACAAAACTAAAGAGTCACAGAAATTATCTCATCTTGATCCTATACAGCTGGTAGTCTGCTAGCTTACTCTTTAAGTGATTTTCATTATTGTTAGAGTCTCTATATTGCCATACCTATCATTTATAATATTTATTTGTATATAGTTGGTTCCAAAATTTGAGTTGGTATAGGCTAATTCAATTGAGAGATGTAGTTTTTTAACTGGTTTTATGCCTACTTGAGATACCAAGGGGTTGAGCTAGTTTTTAGCTAAAACAAATAATGGGAATTTTAGCAAAGGACTACTTTTACTTAAACTGTAATTTGTTGCCTAGAAACTTTTCCTGTATGTGAAATACTTTTCCACTTGTGTTGCTATCTAGTCCATTTCCATGTGTTTTTTTTATTATCTACGTGCAGGTTGGTGAGGAACAGGCCAATTCATTAACAATTATTAGCATATCATTTTAGATTATCAACAATGCTACATATTCAGAGGAGTTTATTTTGTGCTTATATATTTTTTCTTTACAAAGGCCATCACTTCAGCTTCAATTCTTTCTACTCATTGTAATATGCTAGCATACAGTAGCTCAAGGCTCAATCTGTCTTATTCATATACGGCATAGATAGGTTCAATCTGTCTTCCTACTTATTTAGTGTGTTATGTTTACTACTTTAACTATTCCAGATTTGAGGAACAGGAGGCACTTGTCGCGAAGGATATAGAACTCATCCAAGACCCATGAAGGAGGATGAACACAAGGACCACGAGCGATGTAAAACGAAGAAGAAAAAGAAGGATGAAATTTACCTTTCCGACGATTCTTCAACAGAGTTTCAGCAATGCTTTCTCCTCCGATAGCTGAAGAAGACAAGGACCACAAGCAGCAATGTATGTGAAGACAAGTACCACGAGCTGCGATGGAAGCTAGAGAACAACCAGAGCTGGACCGAAGCAAAAGCAGAAAGAGAACATAAGCAAAATCCAAAACCCACGAAGCACCAGAAGAAGGACCCGATAGCTGAAGAAGACAAGGACCACAAGCTGCAATTCAAGCCAGAGAACCACTAGAGTTGGACCGAAGCAGAAGCAGAAAGGGGACAGAAGCAGAAACCTAAACCCACGAAGGACCACAAGAAGGACCAGAAAAAAGAAGATGAGAAAAAAGAAAATAGAAAAAGCCCAAGGACGCAGCAGTCAGATTGTCTTTAAGCCAGCAACATCTCAATGGAATATCAGATTCCATTGTATATGCGAAAGAATGGTTTTTCCATTAAACAATGGAAAACAGCATTCCACAGAACACATATTCTATCGTACCAAACGATGGAATCCCATATTCCAACTACCTTTCTTTTTCCATTACATTGTACCAAACAAGCACTAGCTTTCCTACATTACTCCTTAAATGAAGAAGATGAGAGGCTACAGAGAGAATATAGCATCCAGCCATAACAAATAACTTGAAGAACACAAAGAAGCCATAATGAAAGGAACAATTTCCTCCCATGTTATTTTTCTTTGTGTGTTTTGATTTTTTTTAACATTTAGTGGAAACTTTATAATGTCACCATTGAAAGTTTCAAAAAGACTTTCAGTGGCGATTTATTTTATGTCGCCACTGAAAATCTTCAACAATATATATATCAAAACTTTTTAGTGGTGACTATAATGTAGTCGCCACTAAAAGTTAACCTTTCAGTGGCAATATATCAAAGTTGCCACTAAGAAAAACCTTTCAGTGGCGACCGTGAGTAGTCGCTATTGAAAAGGTTTTTTGTGGCGATTTTTTTAGTCATCACCGAAAAATTGAGCCAAAAATCATTTTTTTGTAGTGTTTCATTCCCCCAAGAAGCATGTCGCCATTTATTATTGTAACAACTCCATTTATGTAATTTTTTTTTAAATACCATGAAGTTATTACCTCGTTACAACTTAACTCAATATAACATTTATTTAATTTATACAATACTGAGTTTCCATACACACTATTATTTTACAAACTACACACCATTATTTTACAAACATTTGTACAAAGATACATATTAGTTCTAATCATCTATATCGACTACTTCCGGGGACACTGGTTCGGGTGGCACGTCCACCGGAATCTCAGTTACATCTACGACAGTTACATCAGAAATAACTGGAAGTTGCCCAAGGTAAGGCACCTCGATCCAACGTACAGAGATAATAAGTGTCATAGAGAATATCTGCATATTTATTCTTCTGAACATGATATGGAAATATAGTGAGAATTAAATCCCAGTAAGTTCAACAATAAATCATAATTTACCATCAATATAGTTCATCACGTCATGTTCAGCTGTATAAACTACAGAAAATATCTTTAGGTCACATGAATGCACTTTATCATGCACATGAAAATTATACAATTATGACATGTATGGCATGAATAACTATTTTTCGAATTTCATATGATGGCTATCCACTTATTCTTACTTCAAGCTACCCCGGTCAGGGTGAGTATTCTCTACTTTTCGGTACGGGCTTATCTCGCTCCGTCCGACATGGCACACTTTCTCTTTCTTTTCTTATTAATATGATCATAACCGTTGGTAGGGCGTCCCCTACTGGTGCACCACACGGATTGCCATGTGACCGTGCTCATTTCTTTTCTTTTCACAATGATAGCCAAAAATATGCTTTCAATAACAAGTATGTTCATCAAAATATAACTATTACCATAAATCATTGGTAATCATGCCATGAACATAACCATTTAAAATATCACTTTATAAAAAATTTCCATGTCAAAATTCCATACTAATACCTTAGTAACTGGATAGTAATTGTAGTCTGTAAACAGCGCACCAGAAAAGTTCCCAGGAAAGAGAGGTGGGTCACTAATGGACACGCTTAAGTACCATGTCTTTCCTTGCCAGAGCTTTCCTTAGACATGCACTTTTCACAAATCACAATTTTGTTTTTCAGTAACTAGAATAATTCTTTTCTGATGTGAAAATACTGCAACCACGGAGCATATTAAGATTTTTCAAATAAAACCGGCACTTTCAAAACTTCTTGTAAATTTATATGAGTACTAGGGTAAATTCCATGTTAAAAATTACACACTTAAAATGGTAGTAAGTTCATGCAATGGCAATGGCTATGGCTATACTAGTCATTTATTAAGATTCATCTTCTTTTTTAAATACTAATTTTATTTCTTTATTTTCTTGATGCAGGTTTTCATCATATCTAACCTTCTCTTACTAATCAGAGCATAACTCCCTCAATTTAACTCTGATGTAGGTGATCTTGGTGTCTATTTCAAGATAAAACAATTATCTAAAACTATTATGTTGAACATTGTAGCGAAAAATTAAGAAACAAAGGTGATATTACTCCATCAAAGTACATGATAGTTCCTCTCGGATAGGTTCTGACCTTTACTGACTAATTAGACCATATCTCCCAAATTGGAACTCCAAATTGCGTTATTCCAGTTGGTAAAAATCCATGAGCCATATATCTATAATTGTTATGTTGGCGTGCTATTTTAATTCCCTACAAAATATTCCCAGAAATTCAAAAACTAAAGCATTAATAACATACTCTTCCCTGAATAAACATTTTCTGACCTCTGCTTACTAATCGGATTATATCTACCTCATATGAACTCCAAATTGCATAATTCCAGTGGGTATATTTCCATGAGACATAGATATATAACTTTCATGTTAACCATTTATTTTAATTCCATAAAGATAATTCCCAGAAATTAAAATACAAAAGCTGTCCTAACATAATCTTCCCTGATGAACCATTTTCTGACCTTGGCTTACTAATTGGACCATATCTACCACATGTGAACTCCAAATTGAATGATTCCAGTGGCTAAAAATCCATGACACACATATCTTTAATTCTTATTTTGACCATTTATTTTAATTCCCTACCAATAATTCCCAGAAATTAAATTACTGAAGCTATCCTAACATATTCTTCCCTGATGATTCATTTTCTGACCTTTGACTACTAATCAGACCATAGCTACCTCATATGGACTCCAAATGGAATGATTCCAGTGGCTAAAAATCCATGACACATTTATCTTTAATTCTTATGTTAACCATTTATTTTAATTCCTTATAGATTGTTCCCAGAAATTAAAATACCGAAACTTAAAATTCTGCCACCCATAGCCATAACCATGCAGAACTATCTACACCAACCTAAGTATTCAAACATACATCACATGCAAGATCAATATGTAACATGATATAGCAACATCATGACCAATCATAAAAGTTCTAAGATCAAAATCTCATACAAATATTATAAGTTTCAAAAGTTTTCTTCAAAAAGAAATATTGTTAAACTTACCTTTAGCTTTCTAAACTTCTCCTTCTTCTTCCTTCCTTTCTTCTTCTCTCTTCTCCCCTTTCCTCACTCTACCTTGCTTCTATTTCTCTCTCTTTCTCACTTGGACGAAATTAAAGTGTTGTAAGGGTGGGTTCTCTTATATAGACCACCAAATAATTCACCTTTCATGATCATGGATCTACCTTATCACAATTAAGATACACTTTGTTGAATTTTTGGAAAACAAACAACTTATGTTCTTGTCTTCCTCTTCCTTAGTCAAGATATGCATAGGAAAAGGAGATTTGTATTTTGAAAATTATGATGATATGTTCTTAAGATAAGGGACAAGGTCCCTTTGATTTAGGGATTCATTTAATTTTTCTTTTGTCTTAATCAATTATGATAGGTTGCCTTTTTAAGTGGCAAATTTCTAGCCCTTCAATCTCCATTATTTGGTTGATATTATTTGTGTGGGCTATGAATGTTTTGTCCTAATACCATGTATTATCATACCACTTGCTAAAATTATGAGTGAAGGATATAGATGTTTTTGTCCTAAAGCCTTGTATTATCATGCCACTTGCCTAAATAATGAATGTAGAATCACACCACTTGCTAAATTTTTGTCTTAATGCCATGTAACCTAATCTTTATTCTTATTATTATATCATCATCTAATTTATTTTATTTTATTTTTCCTCTTGGATTTGGGCTTATTCTTACCCATTATGGGCTTGTCCTACCCATTTTCTTTGCTTTGGATAAAATTCTTCCTTTCTTGGTGGGCTTGGTCACATTTTCATAATTTTTGGGCTATTGGTGAAATTACTATATCCTAGTCCAAGTCTATGTTTAATTTCTTGTTTAGGTTATCCAATGGGCTTGCTAGAAACTTATGTGAAGTGGAAAAACTCTATATGAAGTGTCCATAGGTAAAAGCCCAATGTATGGGTAAAGATTTTAAACTTAGTAACTATAGTTCTTGAATTAGGAAAAATTACCCTAATTCAATGTTCTTTGAAATTTTAAGACCTTTACTTGTTTCTAAAAAATTTATCTTCCTTATCCAAGAATTTTGCATCTCTTTAGTATGTTATTTCTAATTTCTTTCCTATTAGATTTTCCTTCTTTATTTGTTCTCTTAATGTTAGAAACATTTTCTATGCATATACATAAGGTGAAGAATTTCTAAGGATTATATTTCCTTAGATATCTAAAATATTGTCTAATAAATTTTATTTCTTTAATTAAATTTTTTATGTACCTTTATCAATAAAAGAAACGAAATTAAGGATGTTACATTTCTCTCCCCCTAAAAGTAATTTTGTCCTCAAAATTTCAGAAATTACCTTATAAGAACAATTGCGGATATTTCTTCCTCATGACTTCTTCCAGCTCCCAAGTTGCTTCTTCCGGAGTCAAACCTTCCCATAACACCTTAACTAGGGGAATGGTTTTATTTCTCAGTTGCTTCACGTCAGTGTCCAATATGGATGCAGGTAGTAGCTGGTATGTCATGTTCTCCTTTATTTGGATTGGTTCATCCAGTATTATATGTGATGAATCTGAAAGATACTTCCGCAACTGTGATACGTGGAAAACATTATGCAGGTTGGACAAATTAGGTGGGAGAGCAACTTGATATGCTGATGTCCCAACTTTCTTTAGAATTTGGTAGGGTCCTAAAAATCGCGGACTTAGCTTTCTTGTTTTGAGAGACCTACCAACTCCAGTAGTCGGGGAAAGTTTCAAAAATACATGGTCTCCTTCCTCAAACTCTAGAGGTCTATGTCTCTTATCGTAGTAACTCTTTTGCCGACTCTGCGCTGTAAGTATTTTGTTTCGTATCATCCTGATTTGTTCAGAGGTTTGTTGAACTAGATCAGGACCCAACAAGTTCTTTTCTCCTACCTCGAACCAACATAGTGGAGATCGGCACTTTCTACCGTATAAAGCTTCATAGGGGGCCATCTTAATGCTAGAGTGATAGCTATTATTATAAGTAAACTCTACTAAAGGTAGGTACTTATCCCATCCTTTACCTTGCTCTATCACACAGGCCCTCAACATATCTTCTAGGGTTTGAATTGTTCGTTCAGTCTGCCCATCAATTTGAGGATGATAGGCAGTACTGAACCGTAACTGGGTTCCAAAAGCTTCTTGCAACGCCTTCCAAAACCTCGATGTGAACCTCGGATCTCTATCAGAAACAATATTTAAGGGAATCCCATGAAGTCTAACTATTTCCTGAACGTACAATTGGGCCAATTTATCTAGTGAAAAGTTTATTTTTATGGGCAAAAAGTGAGCAGATTTGGTTAATCTGTCAACTATTACCCAGATAGAGTCATGTCCCACTGAAGTCTTAGGTAAACCTACAACAAAGTCCATCGAAATACTGTCCCATTTTCATTCAGGAATCTCCAGAGGTTGAAGAAATCCTGCTGGCTTTTGATGTTCCACTTTCACCTTCTGACAAGTTAAACATTTTGCCACGAACTCAGCAATCTCATTTTTCATCCCTGGCCAGCAATACATCCTTTTTAAATCCTGGTACATTTTAGTGCATCCAGGATGGATTGTGTATTTACTTTGATGCGCTTCCTTCAGTATCTTAGTCCTCAACTCTTGTTCTTGAGGGACACAAATCCTTCCCTGATACATGATTGCTCCATCTTCCATTACAGAAAATTTACCTTGGTCTTTATGATCTTGTAAGTATTGATCGTGAGCTTGAGCTTCTTTGATCTGGGCTCTAAGGTCAGACCCTATACTTAAACTATTAATGACTAGATTCTTTGGAGTAAGAGTAGTGGCTAGCTTCAAATTTCGAAACTCCTCTAGCATCTGCATCTCATACACCATCATCTGACCCATATGCAGAGATTTTCGACTCAAGGCATCTGCTACAACATTCGCCTTTTCGGGATGATACTTTATCTCAAACTTGTAGTCATTGAGGAATTCTACCCATCTTCGTTGCCTCATATTTAACTCCTTCTGATCAAAGAGGTATTTAAGACTCTTATGATCACAATATACTTCAAAGGTTGCCCCGTACAAATAGTGTCGCCAAATCTTTAAGGCAAACACTACTGCCGCTAATTCAAGATCATGGGTTGGATAGTTTCCTTCGTGGGGTCTTAGTTGTCTAGAGGCGTAACCAACTACTCTCTTGTCTTGCATTAACACACACCCTAGCCCTTTCTTTGAAGCATCACTATACACTTCAAAATGTCCTGTGGGGTCTGGAATAATTAAAACAGGAGGAGTGGTCAGTCTTGTCTTCAGCTCCTGAAAACTAGCATCACATTGATCAGTCCATTTGAAAGGACTTCCCTTCCTGGTCAATTTAGTCAATGGCAAGGCTATACGAGAGAAGTTTTGTATAAATCTCCTGTAGTATCCTGCCAAACCAAGGAAACTTCTGATTTCCGTAACCGTCTTTGGTATCTCCCACTTAATCACTGCTTCCGTCTTGCTAGGATCTACGGCTACCCCTCTATTAGAGATGACATGTCCGAGAAACTTCACCTCTGACAGCCAAAATTCACACTTCTCCAATTTAGCATATAACTTTTTCTCTTTCAGCACTTGCAGCACGATTCGGAGATGTTGTTCATGTTCTTTCTTACTCTTAGAATATATCAAGATGTCATCAATGAACACTACAACAAATTGATCTAGGTAGGGTCAAAAAATGCGATTCATGTAATCCATGAAAATTGCAGGTGCATTCGTTAACCTGAAGGGCATTACGAGAAACTCATAGTGCCCATACCTAGTCCTGAAGGCAGTTTTTGGTACGTCCTCCTCCTTAATCCTAATCTGATGATATCCTGACCGTAAGTCAATTTTAGAAAAGATGGAGGCACCCTTTAATTGATCCAATAAGTCATCTATCCTAGGGAGAGGGTACTTATTTTTGATAGTCACCTTATTCAGCTGTCTGTAATCTATGCATAGTCTCAAACTCCCGTCTTTCTTCTTAACAAACAATACAGGAGCTCCCCAAGGTGATACACTCGGTCTAATGAATTGCTTGTCTAATAGTTCCTCCAACTGCTTCTTTAGTTCTTGTAGTTCCTTCGAGGCCATTCGATATGGTGCAATAGAGATAGGCCCTGTCCCAGGTAGGAGATCAATAGAGAACTCTATCTCTCTCTTGGGAGGTAAGCCTGGAATATCTGATGGAAACACCTCAGGAAACTCGTTGGCTATTGGAATTTCATCAAGCTTCGATTCGACTTCTAGGTTTGATAAATACAAGAGAATGTATCCAAGTACTCCATTCTTCAACTCCCTATTAACTTGATTGGCATTTAACATCAATAACTGGACCTCCTCTTTCGGAGTAGAAGGTAGAAATTCAACGGTCTTGTTACAACAATTCAACAAGACTCGATTCCTAGACATCCAGTCTAACCCTAGAATGACCTCAATACCTCTTAAAGGTAAAATGACGAGGTCTACAGAAAAAGTTTTCTCCTGGATGGTGACTTGACAGTCCTTACATACAGAGGAAGTTAATACCCGTTCCCCTGTAGGGGTTACTACAGATAGCTCATAGGGAGTTTCAGAAATAGGGAACTGAAACTTCCTAATACATTCTTCCGATATAAATGAATGACTAGCACCAGAGTCAAATAACACCATAAGAGCAAATCCATAAATATAGCATGTACCTTGAATCATTTCAGAAGATTGAGCTGCCTCTTGGCCGCTCAGGGTGAAAACCCTTCCTTTCACCTGAGGCCTCTGTTCTGACTGCTTTCCTACATTCTGTGGGCAGTTTTTCGCAAAATGTCCCTTCTGTCCGCAATTGAAGCAGACATCTTGTCCCATGTAGCATGGCCGGTTACCATGCATGCGTCTGCATTTAGCGCACTTGACTGAGGCAAGGACTTGTTGAAAAGGCCTAGGACCCGCAATCAATGGCCTCTTACCAGCTCCATATCCACTTCTTCTCACGTTCTTTCTAGGGTTGGGAAAATTTTTCTTCCTTTTCCATAGGTTTCGCCTTTGCTTCTCGTCCTCCACTGCCCTTAAACTCTTTTCCAGGAGTCTGCATTTATTTATCAGAGGTACAAACTCCCTGATCTCCATAGCTATAACAGCATTCTTTAACTCCGAGTTTAGTCCCGCTTCAAACTTAACCGCCTTCCATGCTTCATCTGGGTTATATCGCAGATAAGAGGAAAACTTAGACAGCTCCTCGAACCTTGCGATATACTGGTCCACGGTCATGCTTCCTTGCCTGAGTTGGAGAAATTCGATCTCTTTCTCTGCCCGTACAGTACTTGGAAAGTACTTTTCAAAGAAAATGTCCTTGAACACTTGCCAGGTGATCTGTCTTCCCTGATGAGCTAAAAGTTCTCTAGCTCCACGCCACCAGTATTCTGCTTCATCCTTTAACATATATGCAGCAAAAATGATTTGCTGCTCTTCAGTACAGCCCATCACTTCAAAGATTTTCTCTAATTCCCTAATCCACCTTTCGGCTACCGTTGGGTCATAACCACCTTGGAAACAAGGTGGTCTAGTCCTCAGGAACTCGGATATACCATTATCTTTTCCAGCCGTCCGGTTGTTAGGACCAATCTCAACATTTGTGTTATTAGCATTCTGGAGATGTTGTAAAATTTGGTTGGTGGTCATAACTTGGTCTTGAATTGCCGTGGCCAGGTTGTGCAGGGTTTCTTCTGCATTGGTTGCTGGATTCCTCCTTGGTGGTGCCATTTCCTACTATGGTACAAAACAAAGTTATGCTGCTATTGAGGTGATCAAGCCCAATAGTTAGTTCAAAAATATTTAATAGCAGTCATAACACCACCTCGGCATATAGATAGGAAACACTAGTAATTTCTTACCTATATGAATCACTGATCCCCTACACAGCACAACCACAACATACTCAAGACACTATAAGATCGATTCAGATAACCATCAAACCACTGGCCATCTAGGATCGACCTGCTCTGATACCAATTATGTAACAACTCCATTTATGTAATTTTTTTTTTAAATACCATGAAGTTATTACCTCGTTACAACTTAACTCAATATAACATTTATTTAATTTATACAATACTGAGTTTCCATACACACTATTATTTTACAAACTACACACCATTATTTTACAAACATTTGTACAAAGATACATATTAGTTCTAATCATCTATATCGACTACTTCCGGGGACACTGGTTCGGGTGGCACGTCCACCGGAATCTCAGTTACATCTACGACAGTTACATCAGAAATAACTGGAAGTTGCCCAAGGTAAGGCACCTCGATCCAACGTACAGAGATAATAAGTGTCATAGAGAATATCTGCATATTTATTCTTCTGAACATGATATGGAAATATAGTGAGAATTAAATCCCAGTAAGTTCAACAATAAATCATAATTTACCATCAATATAGTTCATCACGTCATGTTCAGCTGTATAAACTACAGAAAATATCTTTAGGTCACATGAATGCACTTTATCATGCACATGAAAATTATACAATTATGACATGTATGGCATGAATAACTATTTTTCGAATTTCATATGATGGCTATCCACTTATTCTTACTTCAAGCTACCCCGGTCAGGGTGAGTATTCTCTACTTTTCGGTACGGGCTTATCTCGCTCCGTCCGACATGGCACACTTTCTCTTTCTTTTCTTATTAATATGATCATAACCGTTGGTAGGGCGTCCCCTACTGGTGCACCACACGGATTGCCATGTGACCGTGCTCATTTCTTTTCTTTTCACAATGATAGCCAAAAATATGCTTTCAATAACAAGTATGTTCATCAAAATATAACTATTACCATAAATCATTGGTAATCATGCCATGAACATAACCATTTAAAATATCACTTTATAAAAAATTTCCATGTCAAAATTCCATACTAATACCTTAGTAACTGGATAGTAATTGTAGTCTGTAAACAGCGCACCAGAAAAGTTCCCAGGAAAGAGAGGTGGGTCACTAATGGACACGCTTAAGTACCATGTCTTTCCTTGCCAGAGCTTTCCTTAGACATGCACTTTTCACAAATCACAATTTTGTTTTCCAGTAACTAGAATAATTCTTTTCTGATGCGAAAATACTGCAACCACGGAGCATATTAAGATTTTTCAAATAAAACCGGCACTTTCAAAACTTCTTGTAAATTTATATGAGTACTAGGGTAAATTCCATGTTAAAAATTACACACTTAAAATGGTAGTAAGTTCATGCAATGGCAATGGCTATGGCTATACTAGTCATTTATTAAGATTCATCTTCTTTTTTAAATACTAATTTTATTTCTTTATTTTCTTGATGCAGGTTTTCATCATATCTAACCTTCTCTTACTAATCAGAGCATAACTCCCTCAATTTAACTCTGATGTAGGTGATCTTGGTGTCTATTTCAAGATAAAACAATTATCTAAAACTATTATGTTGAACATTGTAGCGAAAAATTAAGAAACAAAGGTGATATTACTCCATCAAAGTACATGATAGTTCCTCTCGGATAGGTTCTGACCTTTACTGACTAATTAGACCATATCTCCCAAATTGGAACTCCAAATTGCGTTATTCCAGTTGGTAAAAATCCATGAGCCATATATCTATAATTGTTATGTTGGCGCGCTATTTTAATTCCCTACAGAATATTCCCAGAAATTCAAAAACTAAAGCATTAATAACATACTCTTCCCTGAATAAACATTTTCTGACCTCTGCTTACTAATCAGATTATATCTACCTCATATGAACTCCAAATTGCATAATTCCAGTGGGTATATTTCCATGAGACATAGATATATAACTTTCATGTTAACCATTTATTTTAATTCCATAAAGATAATTCCCAGAAATTAAAATACAAAAGCTGTCCTAACATAATCTTCCCTGATGAACCATTTTCTGACCTTGGCTTACTAATTGGACCATATCTACCACATGTGAACTCCAAATTGAATGATTCCAGTGGCTAAAAATCCATGACACACATATCTTTAATTCTTATGTTGACCATTTATTTTAATTCCCTACCAATAATTCCCAAAAATTAAATTACCGAAGCTATCCTAACATATTCTTCCCTGATGATTCATTTTCTGACCTTTGACTACTAATCAGACCATAGCTACCTCATATGGACTCCAAATGGAATGATTCCAGTGGCTAAAAATCCATGACACATTTATCTTTAATTCTTATGTTAACCATTTATTTTAATTCCTTATAGATTGTTCCCAGAAATTAAAATACCGAAACTTAAAATTCTGCCACCCATAGCCATAACCATGCAGAACTATCTACACCAACCTAAGTATTCAAACATACATCACATGCAAGATCAATATGTAACATGATATAGCAACATCATGACCAATCATAAAAGTTCTAAGATCAAAATCTCATACAAATATTATAAGTTTCAAAAGTTTTCTTCAAAAAGAAATATTGTTAAACTTACCTTTAGCTTTCTAAACTTCTCCTTCTTCTTCCTTCCTTTCTTCTTCTCTCTTCTCCCCTTTCCTCACTCTACCTTGCTTCTATTTCTCTCTCTTTCTCACTTGGAAGAAATTAAAGTGTTGTAAGGGTAGGTTCTCTTATATAGACCACCAAATAATTCACCTTTCATGATCATGGATCTACCTTATCACAATTAAGATACACTTTGTTGAATTTTTGGAAAACAAACAACTTATGTTCTTGTCTTCCTCTTCCTTAGTCAAGATATGCATAGGAAAAGGAGATTTGTATTTTGAAAATTATGATGATATATTCTTAAGATAAGGGACAAGGTCCCTTTGATTTAGGGATTCATTTAATTTTTCTTTTGTCTTAATCAATTATGATAGGTTGCCTTTTTAAGTGGCAAATTTCTAGCCCTTCAATCTCCATTATTTGGTTGATATTATTTGTGTGGGCTATGAATGTTTTGTCCTAATACCATGTATTATCATACCACTTGCTAAAATTATGAGTGAAGGATATAGATGTTTTTGTCCTAAAGCCTTGTATTATCATGCCACTTGCCTAAATGATGAATGTAGAATCACACCACTTGCTAAATTTTTGTCTTAATGCCATGTAACCTAATCTTTATTCTTATTATTATATCATCATCTAATTTATTTTATTTTATTTTTCCTCTTGGATTTGGGCTTATTCTTACCCATTATGGGCTTGTCCTACCCATTTTCTTTGCTTTGGATAAAATTCTTCCTTTCTTGGTGGGCTTGGTCACATTTTCATAATTTTTGGGCTATTGGTGAAATTACTATATCCTAGTCCAAGTCTATGTTTAATTTCTTGTTTAGGTTATCCAATGGGCTTGCTAGAAACTTATGTGAAGTGGAAAAACTCTATATGAAGTGTCCATAGGTAAAAGCCCAATGTATGGGTAAAGATTTTAAACTTAGTAACTATAGTTCTTGAATTAGGAAAAATTACCCTAATTCAATGTTCTTTGAAATTTTAAGACCTTTACTTGTTTCTAAAAAATTTATCTTCCTTATCCAAGAATTTTACATCTCTTTAGTATGTTATTTCTAATTTCTTTCCTATTAGATTTTCCTTCTTTATTTGTTCTCTTAATGTTAGAAACATTTTCTATGCATATACATAAGGTGAAGAATTTCTAAGGATTATATTTCCTTAGATATCTAAAATATTGTCTAATAAATTTTATTTTCTTAATTAAATTTTTTATGTACCTTTATCAATAAAAGAAACGAAATTAAGGATGTTACAATTATCATTTCATTCTGAGTAACTGAAACATGGCACCCTGTGAGTTGTGCATGTCTCATTTGAAGATTAGCACATTGACGTCTTACCAAACCCCTTCCTTAAATTTGTTTTCATTAGTTGAAGATCAAGATGGAACTCTCCATAGAAGTTCCATCTTGAGGGGTATATTAGTGATATTACCGTACATAATTCGACTGTAACTAATACTGTTAGTTATCCAGATTATTTTAATAGCAAATCCCTTAGAATAAGTTATCCCTTATATATATATATATAAGAAGCAAGTCATTACTTTTGATATTATTATAAATACCTTCAAATAATATTATATTATCTAAAGTCCATAGTTTTATGGATATATACATAAAGATAATATTTTTGTTAATAAAATAATGCAGTATAAAAATAAATTTTTAAAAAGATTCAAATTATATACTAAATTATTATTTAGAATTAAAATATTTTATGTCAAAAGCATCAGCTTCATAACGAAAGAGTATAAGGAACTTAATGAAATAAGAATGCTAGGATTCAATCTAGCACACCGCCATTTAAAAAAAAAATTTCAAATCTTAAATCAGAATGACGTATTAAAAAATAGGTAGATTAAATACTGGTTTTACAGATTTAGGGTTATACTAATTTAATGGGCTTACGTTGAGTGGCAAGGGGAACAATTCTTAATATTTTTGGCCCAACCAACCGGTCTAATCCAGTTCTGACAACTAAGGTAATTATACCATAACCTCACTTTGTGGTCAATGGAGTTTACTATGTATATCACATTCTGTACATGATATATGTCGAGTATATATGGTGTTGATTCGATGTATTCATAGGTTAGTAGCCTAACACCATTGTGCAATGTGTCATTACACTGACTCCCTCTGAATTCCAATTATTAGTGTTTTCTATGTATTGATTTAACCATAATCCTTAGCCATGCATGTTACTGTGGCGCCATACATGTACTCAACAATAGTGACTCAAATTTAGGCCTGTCAAGTATCAATACATTACACATACTTAACCCGACAAAACTCATCCTTGTTATAACTTATAATCCACCTGATTAAGAATGTAATAACAATATATTAGGATTCTATGTTCAATGGTAATATAGGTGTTTATATGTCAACCACAAATTAAGCCACTTATTATGGCTTCAAATGGTTAGGATTACCCTAATTTAGATCCACAATTCCTTCCATTACTGTAATAGCTGTAAATTTAATAAAGTCTAAAGTAAAGAAAATTTTGAATAATAGAGAGAATTTTAAAAATAGAGATAAGAACTGGTGAAAATAATTTTATTTATCACATGGATTAAAGAATTACAAAAAAATATATGAGAATTTATGTTTTGGCACTTACTTTTTATATATTTTTTTAAATGATAGTATTTTGTTATAAGTAAATATATTTTTATTTGTTTAAAAATGATTATGTTTTGCTAAAAGTAAGTAGACTTTTAATTAAAAGAAGTATTTGTGCTACTTAAATAATTATACCAGCCTCTAATGAATTTTTATGGTATTTTTAGAAATATTCTTTCTTTTAATATGAATAAAAATATTCATTTCGAGATTTATTTTATAACAATTTTTATCAAGAAAAATTATGATTTAAGAGTTTAACTAAAGATTTATGAGAATGGAAATTTTTAGAAAATTTTGGGATATTTTATGATGAAAAACGGAATTTATATGAATTTATATAAAAGAAAATCATATTATTAATTATTAAATAATAATTATTATTATTAAAAAGAAGAAGGAAGAAATAAATGAAAGGAGAAACCCACGGCATCGTCTGCAAACCGAAGATAGAGAGAGGAGTGAATAGTGAATAGGAGAGTGAATAGTACCTTCAACTTTTTCTCTCGATTTGAAGTGCCTATTGGCTTCCAATCTCAAAACTGAAGGTGTTATTGGATTCAGGACGAAGAATACTTCAGTTTTGACCGATCAATTTTTCAAATCAGCCGTTGAATCGCCGTAGATCTAAAGTAGAAAATCTCGGTAAAAGGTAAGTTCTAAAAATCTTACTTAAAGACTTCTAATTGAAAATCTAACACCGTAGATGGATTCAGAAACTAGATAAACATTAAGATATGTATTCTTTTCGATTATTTGGTCACTTTTTATGTGGCGATGAATAGTGATTTTCGGCGATGAATAGTGACGGTAAATAATGACCAGTTCTCGAAGTTGCTATTTTGATTGTTTAGACCCTTCGGATACGTTTTTTAGGTCAATTTGATCAAATAGAGGTTGGAAAAGTACATTTTAGGGCTGTCCAATCTGGATCCCTTACTTGTGAGTAGATAATTCTTCCTATGGCTTGTTTTACTCTTCTTGAACTTTACATTGATAAATGAGTATGATTACATGTTATTTATACTTTTATATGTTTCTGAAATGGTTTGAAATATCTGAAATGGTTGAAATATGATATTTAGTTCAAGAAGAGTATGAATTTTGATACACATTGAACATGTGATATTTAAATGTATTTCGCATTACATGACAAAGAAATTATGTTATGCATGTGACGTTGATTTATGAGCATGATTATATGTTTCCCCTGATTGGGAAGTTTTGACAGATGAATATACTGAGACTGAAAAGTCTGTTTTATATTGAGAATTTTATACTGGATTATATGGCATATGTGCATATGGTATTTTCTGTGGAGGAATCCTATTGGAAACACTGTCTGCTAACAGCAGGTGATGTTAGCCCTGGTGCGCACCTTAATTGCCTCAGCTAGCAGGGGAGGTGGTGCTAGCCTCGTGTGAGAGACAACACACGGGAGATTATATGTGAAGGAGAGCGGAATGCCTCCTATATATGGGCAAGATGCCAGTTATATGAGATGTTATTTGCCTTCCCTTGTTGTGTGCTTAGGAAAAACCCATACAAAGTCCCTTCGCATGTCCTCTTGAATGGTAGTAGGGCAAACCTCAGCGAGATGTTGAGTTTAGACAAATCCTATACCACCAAAGTACGAAAGGGGTCAAACTCTGGTATGGTGGTTCTGATATGGGATCCTCCGAATAAGTTATATGAGAAATATTTGATGCATAACATTATGTGATAAATGATTTTACAGTTTTGTATATGATTTTGAATATTAATATGAATATGAATTGTTAACAGAGATGTTTTGAAATGCGAGTCACATATGAATGTACTTCTGAATGTAACTTTTCTTTATGAGAAACTTTGAAATGAAAAGTACATCCATATGTTGACCTTAGAGGTTATAGGAGGTGTTATCTGCTCACTGAGTTGTAAAACTCACTACACGATGTGGATCTATTTTTCAGATAAAGACACAGAGTTTGGTCTAGTAGCCACGTGAATCGGCTAGGGGTCATACTTCGGTGGTGATCCTAAATTGTTTTTGGGCTCTCAGTGTTTAATTTATAATATAAATGTACTCTAGAGTTGCTCTGAATGCCACAGTTAGGATCCTTGTTTCCGTTGTAACTCTGATAGACATAGAATTGGCATGTATAATTAGCAGTATTGCAAACTTGGACACTTATGACATTATCCTGATATATGATGTTGTCAAATTATTTGCGAATGGATAAAGATAAAATTATTGAATAATATAGTTATTCGCGTTCCTAAAGTAGGGATGTGACAAGTTGGTATCAGAGCATTAGGTTTCCCTATGGCTATCAGAGCAAAGGATTCTTTAGTGGGACATTTAGTATCGATATGAGCCGGACATATTTATACTTCAGGTGCTGTTGAGGGATTCTATAGGGTTTTAAATTCCTTTCTATTCCAAGTTGCTAAAGTTTATAGTATAAGATAGATTGTGACATTTTAAGAAGTTTCTATGGATCAATTATAAGTGAAAGAGATATGCGTTTTAAAGAATTTAAAGAATTGATACAAATATCAAATATGGTGGTTTCTGAATGTGACATCCGCTGTACCCGGTTGTCTAGATATGGTAGACTGTGATGTGATATTGAGAATGGATTAGTTGACATTATGTCATGTCATTATGAAATGTCACTATAAAGTGATTAAATTCAATATTCTTGGGGAATTTTCTTTCTTGATACAAGGAGATCGTAGTGAGATACCCAATAATCTAATCTCTGCTTTAACATCCCATAAGTGATTATAAAAATGTGTCAAGAATATTTGACAATGATAAGAGATGTTGATATAAAGCATATCAGTGTAAATCAAGTTCCAGTGGTTAAAGAAGTTTCTAAAGTAATTCTTGAAGAATTGCCAAGATTACCTCTAAATGTAAAATATAATTTGGTATTGATTTACTTTCTGGAACCCAACCAGTGTCTATACCTCTATATAGAATGGCACCGACTGAACTTAAAGAATTGAAGGATCAGTTGTAACACATGTTAGACAAGGGATTTAAAAGCCCTAGTACTTTTACTTGGAGTGCTCCAGTTATCTGTGAAAAGGAAATATGGATCACTATGACTATGCATAGATTATAGACAGTTGAATAAAGTGACAATGTGGAATAAATACTCATTACCTCGTATAGATGATCTATTTGACCAGTTAGAAAGTGCTCAATATTTTTCAAAAATTGACTTGATTTGATATCTAGATATCATCAATTAAGGATAAGAGAAGAGGATATTACAAAAATTGCTTTCAGGAGTCGGCATAGACACTATGAGTTTTTAGTTATGTCATTTGGACTGAAAAATACCCTAGCTACATTCATAGATTTAATGAATAAGTAATTAAGCCATCCCTGAATCAAGTTGTTATTATATTTATTGATGATATACTAAAATATTCCAAGAGTTCAGAAGATCATAAGCAATATTTAAAGATAATTTTACAAACTTCAAGGGAGTATCAGCTATATGCTAAGTTCTCAACATACGAATTTTGACTTAGTAATATTACTTTCTTAAGGTATGTGGATAGCAAGATGGTATATAAGATAACCCTGAGAAAGTAAAAGTGGTACAGTGATGTCCACATCTCGCTATAGTTACAGATGGAGATCTAAGTCCAATTTGCGCTTTCCACGGTTGTCTGTTTCCATTCTATTCGAGCCATAGTTGGATCAAGTACATGAACATATGCTTGTAAAGTATCGATCAACTCCTCAGCATTTGAAGCCGAAATGAGAATTCGTCGTGCTGAGTGTGGGATAAACCTTTGTTCCACAGCATGATCAAGAAAAGACAACAGACCATCAAAGAAATTGTTAACATTTAACAAACCTATCGGTTTGTGATGCATATTCAATTGTACCCAAGAGACTATTTGGAAAATCTCTTCTAAAGTATCAAAACCACCTGGTAATGCAATGAAGGCATCAGCATTGCTCATCATTCTAGCCATGTGCTCATGCATGGATGCAACCCTAAATTCTTCCCTAATTGTCTTTCCTATGATGTTGGATGCAGCTAGAACTGTAGAAATAATACCTAGAACTTGGCATCCTCCTACATGTACAGCTGTAGACACACACCCCATTAACCCACGGTTACCTCCACCATAGACTAAATGAATTTTTCTCCTGGCCAGCACCATACTCAGGTTTTATGCTGCTTTCACATATTCTCCATCTTTCCCAGGACTAGAACCACAAAAGACACAAATATTTCGAAACTGACGGAATGCGATTCCCTCCATAGCTGTACATACTTTAATTTTGAGTATGAAAGTAAAGATACTAACGTGTGTGTATTTATAGAATTCGGAGAAAGACATACATATGATAGCTATGTGAATATGCCAGGTATAATTAGAATAACTATGTGAGTGATTGATGGATATCAGGTAAATTGAAGATGAAATTTTCAAAAATGACGCCAATCATGTATATGTACAGTAGTTGTGATAGTCGCTCATAGTAGACATATAAAGAGAATAAAGTTAAGATATCATCAGAAAATTTTCTTTTTCTTGTTGTCCTTGATGAAGGAGTGATGTCTTGAGTCATGTAGGGAAGTTGTAGATGATAGGCGTCATTGTAAAAAAAAAATGAAGATGCAAACCAAATAATTAGTGAAGAGGGACATTTTTCTTGTTTTCTCAATATTCTTGCTAGTAGACTATCGGTATTATTAAATCGACTAGCTATTCTGAGAAATTTTAATTTGGACTGGTTATTTTACAGTTGATTGATGACATCTATTTAGAAGCAATCAACTGCATCCTACCAGTTAACTATGTATTCTTTGATTTTCACAGACTTTTATAAGCTCATAAATATTTCTTTTTCCACGTGCTATCTTTCCACCGAATACCAACAGAACTAAAGGAGATTTTGACACATATATTCAAAATTTGTGGCCACCAATTTTTGCTGAAATAGCAGCTAGATTTTGTTTACAGATTTTCAAGAATTATGGCCACCGATTTTAATTTTATTTCAATGCTTCGTCCAAATTTCTGACTTCCTATTTTGGCACCATGCTTTATTATGAATTCTATATTTTCTGCTGCATTGTCCTACATTAATGTTTAGCATTAAATACAAAGTTCTTTTCCCTCGTTACAAGAAAAGTTAATTTATTTTCTCTGAAACTCAGTTATTTTGGTATCCAAGAGGTTAGTAGATTAAAGTAATAAAAATTTTGTAAAGAATGGACGGATGATGGCCTTATGGTGTTTTGACGAATGTAATCAAAAGAATTAGTAGTGTTGAAGATCTTGAGGAAGAAAATATGAGAAGTAGGATTTAAATTAATCTTTGAATTCTTAATGTGGAAATATGAGGAATATTTTGAGAATCATGCCTGAAAATAATGTAAGTAAATAGAAAAAATTATAATATGAGGTTGAATAATATTTTGTATTTAAATTTTATGCTATGTGTTGAAGTTATGTAATTTAAGTTATTGGTCAATTCTTTTTGTTGGAAATTAGTGAATTGGATGGTGTATAAATTTATGTGGGTGAAACTAAATGTATGTGATTATAGGGTAAATTGTTTGGAAATAGGAAGCATTAAAAAATGTTTTAAAGAGAGGATTTGAGATATGTGGGATTTATGTGAGCATAGGCAAAATGAGACAAGGGAATTAGTGATCATAATTTTTATTTAGAAGTGTTGATAGTGAAAATTTTGGTGGTACGTAAACATTAAATTTCTTAAAATGTAATTAGTGATTTTAACTACTGAAAGTATATCGAAAGGTTTATTTGAAAAGAATCAATTGAGAAACTTTTATGATGGTTTAAAAATGTACTAGAAGAATCAATGGTGCTAGAACTCCTTGATGATGGAATGTGGAAAGTAGAGTTTAAGTGAATTAGTTTGGCCTACCAAAGTGGGTGTGTTGAGAACATTTTCAAATAACGTCCCAACAGAGCATAAGTGATCTAGGTATATGTACTAATGGGTTAAGACATACTAAGATGAAGTCCTTTATGTAAAATTTGGGATAGTTCAAGATTAGAAATTTTATGTGTGTACATTTGTTATGAAACCGTTTAAGGTGCTAGGATTGGTAAAGTGGAATTGAAGATGTTAGAATTTTATGTTGCTATATTGGAAGCATAAGAAAGATTTGAGTACTTTGTATAAAGTAAAATTGATTAGAAAATAAATACAAGTAACTCAATACCGGTCAAAAGTCTATAAGGACCATGAATGTTGAGCACTAGAAATTATCATTTGGTGACTACATATTCTTGAAAAACTCACCAATGAAAGAGATAATGAGATTTGGAAAGAAAGGGAAGTTACACTCTCGGTATATAGAACCATTTGAAATTCTTGATAGGATCGGTTAAGTGGCTTATTGTTTGGCTTTACCACCTAAATTGGGTAATGTCCATCCAATTTTTCATGTGTCTATATTACGAAAATATTTACCGGATCCTACACATGTTATACAGTGTCCACAGATTCAATTACAGGAAGATTTAACCTATGAGGAACAACTAGTAGCAATAGTAGACAGACAAGTAAAGAAGTTACGGTCAAAAGAAATACCTACAGTGAAGGTGATATGGAAAACTCACTCTTTTGAGGAAGTTACTTGGAAAAGAAAGAAGGATATACGCCAGATATCCGCATTTGTTTGAATAATAAGGTTAGGATTTATCTGCCATTATAGTGATGAAATTCGGGGACCGAATTTCTTTCAGGGAGGAAGATTGTAATAGCCGTAAATTTAATAAAGTCTAAAATAAAGAAAATTTTGAATAATAGAGAGAATTTTGAAAATGGAGATAAGAACTAGTGGAAATAATTTTATTTATCATATGGATTAAAGAATTACAAAAAAAATATATGAGAATTTATGTTTTGGCGCATACTTTTTATATTTTTTTTAAATGATAGTATTTTGCTATAAGCAAATATATTTTTATTTTTTAAAAAATGATTATGTTTTGTTAAAAGTAAGTAGACTTTTAATTAAAAGAAGTATTTTTGTTGCTCAAATAATTATACCGACCTCTAATGAATTTTTATGGTATTTTTAGAAATATTTTTTCTTTTAATATAAATAAAAATATTCATTTAGAGATTTATTTTATAACAATTTTTATCAAAAAAAAATTATGATTTAAGAGTTTAACTAAAGATTTATGAGAATGGAAATTTTTAGAAATTTTTGGGATATTTTATGATGAAAAACGGAATTTATATGAATTTATATAAAAGAAAATCCTATTATTAATTATTAAATAATAATTATTATTAAAAAAAAAGGAAGAAATAAATGAAAGGAGAAACCCACGGCATCGTTTGCAAATTGAAGACGGAGTGAGGAGTGAATAGTGAATATGAGAGTGAATAGTACCTTCAACTTTTTCTCTCGATTTGAAGTTCCTATTGGCTTCCGATCTCAAAACTGAAGGTGTTATTGGATTCAGGACGAAGAATACTTCAGTTTTGACTGATCAATTTTTTAAATCAGCCGTTGAATCGCTGTAGATCTGAAGTAGAAAATCTCGGTAAAAGATAAATTCTGAAAATCTTACTTAAAGACTTCTAATTGAAAATCTGACGCCGTAGATGGATTCAGAAACTAGATAAACATTAAGATATGTATTCTTTTCAGTCATTTGGTAACTTTTTATGTGACGGTAAATAGTAATTTCCGGCGATGAATAGTAACGGTAAATAGTGATTTTCAGCGATGAATAGTGATGGTGAATAGTGACTAGTTCCCCGAAGTTGCTATCTTGATTGTTTGGACCCTCCGGATACGTTTTTGAGGTCAATTTGATCAAATAGAGGTTGGAAAAGTACATTTTAGGGCTATCCAATCTGGAGCCCTTACCTGTGAGTAGAAAATTCTTCCTATGGTTTGTTTTACTCTTCTTAAACTTTACATTGATAAATGAGTATGATTACATGTTATTTATACTTTTATATGTTTCTGAAATGGTTTGAAATATCTGAAATGGTTGAAATATGATATTTAGTTCAAAAAGAGTATGAATTTTGAATTGAATTTTGATACACATTGAACATGTGATATTTAAATGTATTTCGCATTACACGGCAAAGAAATTATGTTATGCATGTGACGTTGATTTATGGGCATGATTATATGTTTCCCCTTATTGGGAAGTATACTGAGACTGAAAAGTCTGTTTTATATTGAGAATTTTATACTGGATTATATGACATATGTGCATATGGTATTTTCTGTGGAAGAATTCTATTGGAAACACTGTCTGCTAACAGCAAGTGATGTTATCCCTGGTGCGCACCTTAATTGCCTCAGTTAGCAGGGGAGGTGGTGCTAACCTTATGTGAGGGCCAACACACGGAAGATTATATGTGAAGGAGAGCGGAATGCCTCCTATATATGGGCAAGATGCCAGTTATATGAGATGTTATTTGTCTTCCCTTACTGTGTGCTTGGGAAAGACCCATACAGAGTCCCTTCGCATGTCCTCTTGAATGGTAGTAGGGTAAACTTCAGCGGGATGCTGAGTTTAGACAAATCATATACCACAAAAGTACGGAAGGGGTCATTCTCTGGTATGGTGGTTCTGATATAGGATCCTCTAAATAAGTTATATGAGAAATATTTGATGCATAACATTATGTGATAAATGATTTTACAGTTTTGTATATGATTTTGAATATTAATATGAATACGAATTGTTAACAGAGATGTTTTGAAATGCGGGTCTCATATGAATGTACTTTTAAATGTAACTTTTCTTTATGAGAAACTTTGAAATGAAAAGTACATCCATATGTTGACTTTAGAAGTTATAGGAGGTGTTATCTGCTCACTGAGTTGTAAAACTCACTACACGATGTGGATCTATTTTTCAGATAAAGACACAGAGTTTTGTCTAGCAGCCACGTGAATCGACTAGAGGTTGTACTTCGGTGGTGAGCCTAAATTGTTTCTGGACTCTCAGTGTTTAATTTGTAATATAAATGTACTCTAGAGTTGCTCTGAATGCCACGGACAGGATTCTTGTTTTCGTTGTAACTCTGATAGACATAGAATTGGCATGTATATTAGCAGTATTGCAAACTTGGACACTTATGACATTATCCTAATATATGATGTTGTCAAATTATTTGCGAATGGATACAGATAAAATTATTGGATAATATAGTTATTCACGTTCTTAAAATAAGGATGTGACAAGTTGGTATCAGAGTATTAAAAATTTAACTAATCTTTAGTTTTGGTTAGGTTGCTCCATTTATTTTAAGCCCTCTTAATCCTGTAGTTCCACTCCTGGTGCAATGAGCAACGTCCCCAAAGTTATATTTTCAAAATTGGGCTATTGAATTTAGCCCAAAAAAAGACCGAAATCCCACTACTGTGTTAAAAAGAAAATCAAAGGGCCAAGTCCAAAAGGATCAAAAACATTAAAAAAGAAAAAGGCCAAGTCCAAGATACTAGTGTTGAGGCTTTCCAAGTTGCAACTAGGGTGATAATAAAACGAGGTTGAAGTATCACTTTGCAAATAATGATGACCCTCTTTGTCCAAAAAAAAAAAAAAGCACCCATGACCCTTGCTCGCTAGCAACGGTCATGCAAGGGTGCTCAGCATTTGTTCATGTGCGTGGGTTAAAGTTCTGAATAGCTTAGATGTGGAATTTTCCTAATATCCTGAAAATTAGTTCTTAATTCCTATTCAATTGTCATATCAAAAAAGCCATTATTGGCAAACATTATCACTTAACGCGATGCAGATTGTTCGATGTTCTTGTTTGCTTTTTTATCTCAAAACCCAGTAGAAAGAATCACCCAGAAAATATTAAACCCAAAATAGAGAAACAGATTATGTTCAGCACCTTTTTTTTTGTCAATTTTAGTGTAGTTAATTAAGTTTTGAACAAATAGAAGCATAACAGAGTCAGTAACAGATTAGGAAGCATAAACCAAAGGTCACTCGCTTGGATGATTTCTTTGGTCTGGCTTCCAGATGATGGACTTGGTGACAGTTAAGTCTTTTTAATTCCTTGGCAAAATGAGAGTGTGTTAAAGAGCCAGATCAACGAAGTAAAGATGATGATACCTCAAGAACAATGTTGAAATACTTTATGCTTTTGGACTTGAGAGGTAACCATAGTTAGTGTAATGTCACTCAATCAAGTGGCTTGAGCAGATGCAAAACAACTCGCGAAGGACACAATCTGCTCTACCAGAACGAAGAAAAGAGGAAACCAAATGGGGAACAAGAGAAGGAATTTTCAGTCCTCTATATGTGGCTTTATCAGAGGGAAAACTGAGAAAGAAGGGGAGGATTTCGTGTGTGGAGATAGCTCGGCGGGAAACGAGCTTTGGGCTTTGATGCTGAAGGGAACTTCGGCCTTGTGGATGCTCGGCGAAGGTTCCATGGAGCTTGGAGATTATTGAGGGACAGAGGTTGGAGCTAGGGAGGGTTAGGTTTTGAGAGATTCACTTCAGATAAGCTTCAGAAACACAAAAGCTTCAGACGAATTTCAGAAACGCAGAAGCTTCAAATCAGCTAGCTAGGGAGGATTATGTAATAGATTCTGTGGCGATATTAGTATTGTCGCAGTTGAATGTCCTTCTCCATCATTTTAGATTTCAGATAGTTTATTTTTTATGCTATAATGACTCGCTTTTTATAGGAGAAAAGTCTTCACTAAAAGTTTGATTTTAGTAATGACTTTAAAACGTACTTTAAAATAAACTTATAAAATTGTTATTGAAAATAGTTGTCAGATAGACAACTTTTAAAAATTACAAATGAAAAAATCAATTTCAGTGACAATTTTTCTGGTTGTAACTGAATAGTCGCATTGACTGTTTATAGTAGTACCAATATTTAATAATTTTGTTTTAGTTACATCTTCTTAAATTTATAAATATTCTTAAAAATGAAATCTATATATATAATTCAAAAACTACATAGTAATTTTCTCAAATACTACTAGAAACCATGTAATAAATTCACTATAATATCTCCAAAAACAAAAATTACATCTTTATTATAAAGCAGATATTACATCTCACAAAAAAATTTTAAATTTTTTTATTCACTCAAAGTATTTTTTTTATGTCGCATCATCACAAGATTATAACTATAGAGTTTCACCATTCATAAAATTTTAATTATTATATGCATATATATTCCAACACATAAATAAAAAGTAATGTCTCAATTGTTTTTCCTCAAATAACAACCATTTATCAAGCATCTATATGAAAATCCATACATAGCTTAATTTTAAAAGTTTAAAAACTCAAAATTATAAAAGTCATAGCATCATCTCAAATAAAAAAAATTTCCAATAATATCTTATTACATTTTTGTAATTAAAATATTATTTCTCCAATTAATTGTTTTCTTTTAGTGAATGACAATGCATAATTTGAAAGAACACAAAATAGCGCCCTTTTCATATTTGTGTGTCTGTTTAAGTGACAACCACAAGAATAATCATAAATTATATTCTCACAAATTTATAAAATATTTTCATAAGATAAATATCTAAAAAAAAATATTTCGAATATGTTAAAAAGATGACATTTGGTAAATGTGCTATGTTTTACTCCAAGAGCACATGGTGCATAAAGTTCAATTCTGTCATCTTTATTTAATTTCAGAAAATATAATTTAGTATAAAAAATAGTAAACTAAAAATCTGATTCCTAAATTTGTAAACCCATTTAACTTTAGTTCCTGAATTTTATTGAATGTATCAATTAGTTCCTTAAATTATTAATTCATTAGATATTAGTTATTTTGCTATCCACTGAAAATATCAAACTTGTTGCATATTAATTCTAGAAAGATTAATATGTCGTGGGTTTGATATTTTCAGTGATCAATATACTTACTCAAGAAAATTTAAGGATTAAAGTCAAATAAATCTATAAATTCACAAGCTAATTGTTAGTTTACCCTAAAAAAGAATCTTTAGTATTAGTAATTTCTTTCTCAAAATAATATAAGCAATGTAAAATTATTCATTTTTACTATTTTTCATTTCAACATTGTACTTGTAATCTATATTTGAAATGTTATGGATTTCTTCGGAATATATAAAAGTATATTCATATTATTAATATACAATTTTGTCTTATTTCACAATATAATAAAAGCCACTTATATTTACAGAACAAAATATCGTATTAATTAATTTTACCTAATGATAGTAAATAGTTTTAATTACAAAGATTTATATGATTTGTGCCTCATTTTTTTTTCACATTCACTTGAATAAATAGCACGCTTTGGCTCTATATATATTCGTATGTGTAGATATATATACATATACATACATACAATAGTTATAAATTTTTGAGTTATATGTTTCAAATTATATATAATTTATAAGCTGGATTTATAACACTTATTTAGGACTCTTTTATACTTAAATATTACTAATTCTCAGTGGTTTTAAGTGAATAATGGATTAAAACGTGTTTTTGTGCAGAAAAATGGAGCAAAGTATGCTTGTGGGTAATTTTGGAAGAAATTGAGTGAGAAAAGGGCAATTGTGACAAAAGAGAAAGCTAAAGCACGACGCAGCGCATCGGAATTGCTGCCTAGAGTATAGCAGAAAGCAGCGCGCTGCGACCTAGAAAATCTGAGGCAAGACGCAAAGTGGAATGAATCGAGTCGCGACACATTGAACGCAATGAAGTAACAACTCGCATTGCGACCTAGGAATATTGAGTCGTAGTGCAATAAAGTTACCACAGCCTGCGTGCATGATTTTTTCTATATAAGAGAATAGCCCACTTAGGTGTTATAAATAAGAGTAGTTTAGATATTTTTGGATATGCTTTTTTTGGTGGTGGAGGCGAGGTAGAGGAGAAAACTATTCGTTGGCAATTATTCAACCAGGTATTCCTTCTCAATCAGTGTTCTTTTTCTTTCTTTGTCAACCTCAATTATGAATTTTATTTTGAGTTTTCATTCTTATATTTTTATTATGAACTAAATCTTTATTTTTATGGTAAAAATGTAGCCTAATCACAATAGTTTGATTAAATTATACAATGTATTTCTTATTTCTTCTTGTCTTTTGCATTTTCTTCTCAATTCTTAATGATTTTAATTAACTTATCACTAATTAAATTATTTGCTAATCATAATGAGACCAGAATGTAATTTATGTGTCTAGAGTTAAAAGATTAAAATCATAGATCGCATGACGATAAAAATATACCTCATAGGTTTGTCAGCCATTGAAGAGAACTATAGATATTAATAAATTACTTATTAGTTAATTCACATAGCAAGGAATATAGTGAGTTATTAATTAGAGGATATTTTAGTAGTGCTCAAGAGAGACTAATAAATAATTTAGGGTTCTTGATTAACAAAAAAGATTGGATGAATTTTAATTATTTAATTAATAAGAAACCAAAACAAAGTGACAGATATGAAATTGGATCCTTAAGGCTTTCTCCATTTAAGTGTTTACTATTTACTTTTTTACAATTTGCTAGTTATTTTTTAATTTATTTTCAATAATTATTTTCTCATTTTAAATTACTTAGATAATTATATTGTGGTTTAATTTTGATACTTAGAACACAAAACTCGTGGGATGATACTCTATATTCACTTTTATTACTTGAAAATGATATGTGCACTTATGTGTTCAACAAGTTTTTTGGTTTCAGGCACTTCCCCTAATGCATGAGAAGTGCTGGTAATGCTAATTTGAACACTTTGGCTCTTGAGATTGAAAAAACTTGCAGGAAGAATTGAAAGGTAGAAGACATGCTAACTAACCAGATCTAGCTATTATGGATCAACTTGATGGAGATGGTAATCAAAGGGCTATAGAAAGACAGTTGGTTCAAGACCTAAAACTGCCTTTAAACCATTATGGAGTCCCTCAAAAGTCGGCATCTATTTCTAGAATAATTAAGCCTAATGTGCAGGCAAACAACTTTGATCTCTAGCCAGCCATGATTTAGATGACATAGAACAATCAATTTGGAAGTGATGTATGAGAATATGTCAACATACATATCACAGTTTTCTCTAAGTTATATGACACCTTTAATTATAATGGTGTTACTGAAGATGTTGTTAAGCTGAGATTATTTCCATTCTCATTGAGAGATTTGGAAAAAGCTTGGATATATGACCTTCCTATAGGCTCAATTCCTACTTGAAATGATATATGTGTGGCATTTCTAGATAGATTCTACTGCTGGTCTCTCATAGTAAGAATGAGGAATGAGATACATCAGTTAACTTAGAAGAACACTGAAGAAGTAAAAGATGCCTAGTTCAGATTCAGATGTTTACTTATGAAGTGCCCTCACCATGGCATTCAGGAGCGAATGCTTATGCAAATCTTCTATAGTGGGCTTAATGGCATTAACAGGACATTGCTGGATGCTACTATCAATAGATCTTTTATGAATAAGAATAAGGATAAGGCCACAATTATGTTGCCTGCTACTAAAAGACTTTGAGACTGACACTCATTGAGGAAAGAAGTGGAAATATATAAAAAGAAGCTACCCCTTAAGCTAAAGAGTCTAGGGAGTTTTACTATACCTTTCACTATGGGGAGAGTTTTTTACAAGTAAAGCTCTTTGTGGTTTGGATGATTTTATTAGTCTAATGCCTCTTTCTATTGTCAAAATTCTTGGATTGGGTGAAGCCAATCCTACATCCATCTCCCTACGTATCAATGTCAGATCCATTAAACAAGTGCATGGAATTATGAAGATATTTTGGTAAAAGTCAATAAATTTATATTTGATGTAAATTTTATTGTTCTTGATATTAAGGATGACCAAGAAATTCCTATTATTCTTAGTTGAGTAATGATGATGCCTTCATTGCCTTACCAGATGGTTTTGATACTTTAGAGGAGATTTTTTAAATAGTCTCTTTGACACAACTGAATATGTATTACAAACCGATAGGTTTGTTAAATGTTAACCACTTTTTTGATGGTTTGTTGTCTCTCTTTTTTATCAAACTGTGAAATAAAGGTTTATCTCACACTTAGCATGACGAATTATCATCTAAACTTTCAATGCTGATGAGTTGATTGATACTTTATAAGCGTTTATTCATGTATCTGATCTAAATATAGCTCAAATAGATTGGACGACAGACAATCGTAGGAAGCGCAAATTGGATTTGGATCTTCATTTGTAACTGTAGTAGGACATAGCCATTACTGTATTGCTTCTACTTTCTTAAGATCTACTTGAATACTATCCTTGTTAACCACATGCTCTAAGAAAGTAACACAAGTAAATCTAAATTCATATTTTGAATGCTTAGCATATAGCTTATGTTTCCTTTGAGTTTGTAAAACTATCCGCAAATATTGCTTATGATATTTTGAACTTGGAATATACTAGTATATCATCAATAAATACAATAACAAGTCGATCCAAGAATGGCTTAAGTATTATATTTATAAAGTCCATAAATGTATGTGGGGTATTTGTCAAATCAATTGATATCACTAAGAACTCATAGTGCTCATATCGAGTCCTGAAAACTATTTTTGAAATATCATTTTCCCTTATCTTTAATTGATGATATCTAGATTTCAAATCATTTTTTTTTCTTAAGTTCAATCGATATCATTCTATATAGGGATATAGATACTAGTTGGATATTAGGAAGTAAATCAATATTAAATCTATTTCTCTTCTCGGGGGTAACTCAAGCAATTCTTTTGGGAACACATCAGGAAATTACCTAATCACTAAAATTTAATCTACATTGGTATACTTTATATCAACATCTTTCACTACTGTCAAATATCCTTGGCACCCTTTTTGTAATAACTTATGGGCTGCTAAAGCTGAAATTAAATTACTAGGTATATGCTTCCACTAATTGTTCACTACTTGCAACTCATTTACTAATATTTTATGCTATTGATGATATCTTCATATTGTATCAGCTAGAGCACACTTCAAAAACACTTAAACAATGTCAACCCATTTTGACTTTATTCTTTAACATGCTTATGCAATGTCTTAACAATCAAACATGAAAAGCTTATGTCTATTCAAGAGTCATTCACATGAATTACCCATTTTGCATACCTCAAATTCTAAATTTTCATGGACAAACCTTTCTTTCTTATAATTCTTGTACATAATATTATTGAAAACTAAATTGTCTTCAAATCCTTTATATTAACAAAATTTATCATTGAAAACATTATCATCATAGATTCCCTGCTCTCAAATTTAATCCACCCCACAGTTTGTAAATTCCAATTATATATGCAAATTTCAACTCATACATCCAAAAAGAGATTTACAACCATTTCCAAAACACATACACTTTATTACAAACCATTATTTTGGAGTTAACAACCTCGATCACATCATAACCCACTATCAATATTGTATTAGCCATTTGTCATATTGTTTCACATAAACAAATCAAACAACCAATTCAAACCTTCTTGACATCTAAACAAGCCATTACCTTTGTGTTTGGATGAAATCTTCTTAATTTCAGTTAATTCTTTTTCTTTATACCCAAGAGGGTTCTCTTTATCACTGTTTATCAAAACAAGTTCAAAAGCTAAAATTGTAGTCCACACTTAAGAGGCACTGTTTAGGATATACGCATCGATACTTAAACATTACATACCTAAGGATAAGAGTCAAAAGGAAGAAGAGGATGAAACCCTATAGAATTCCACAACAGTACCGTGAGTATAAATATGTCTATGGTTACATACCCATACTCAAAATCCTACTACAGAATTCTTTTGCTTCGATAGCCACAGGAAAACCTAATGCTCTGATATCAACTTGTCACGCCCCTACTTTTAAGAGCACGTGAAACACATACTTTACAGACAAATATTTACTATAGTAGGTATAATACAAACATTCATTATGGAAACATATATAGATAAGTTCTCTCATGCAAACACAATATACAGAGCAAGTCTAGAGATATCAAAATAACAGTAGAAGCAGAGATCATGCCTATGGCATTTAGAGTATACTCTAGAGTACAAGTACAATATAAATAAAAATCTACGAGCCCTGGAAACAACATAGGCTCACTAGAGAATATGTCATCTAACTGATCACCTATCTGAAGAAAAATGACTAAACTTTTTATTCTTATCTGAAAAATGTGGAAATATAATGTAGTGAGTTTGACAACTCAGTGAGCAGATAATACCTCCTATGACCTCTTAGGTCAACATATGGATGTACTCATATTTTAAAATTTATCATATAGAAAATTGTAGTTTAGAAATACATCTATATGGGACCCGCATTACAAATATTCTCAATTCAAATCACATTCAGATATCCAAAATCAAATGTAATATGGTATGATTTTTATTCAAATATTTTTATACATCAAATATTTCTCATGAAAATATTAGGAGGATTTCATATCAGAACTATCATATCAGATTTCAAGCCTTTTAGTACTTTGGTGGTGTAAGATTTGCCTAAACTCAACATCTTAGTTAAGGTTTGCCCTACCACCATTCAAGAGAACACGCAAAGGGACTCTAATATGGGCATTTTCTTAAACACACAGTAAGGGAGGGCAAATCACATATCATATAGTTAGCATCTCACCCAGATAGGAGGCATCCATTTCTCCTTCACATATCATATCCCGTGTGTTGGTCGTCACACGAGACTTGCACCAACCTTCTAGCTGAGGCATCAAGGTGCACCAAGGCTAACATCACCTGATGTTAGCAAACAGTGTTTTTAATAGGATTCTTCTACATAAATCATTATTTATATATATGCCATATCGTTCAAAACAAAAGTTTCAATATAAATTCAGAATTTTCAGTTTCATTACAATTCCTCTATTAGAAACTTCCCAATCAGGGTAATCACATATACATGCCCTTTTTCAAGACAATCTTATAGCTTTATAGATCAATGCTACATGCATAAAATATTCACTTTCTATACTATTGAGAAATGTATGCAAAATCATATGTTTAATGGCTTTAAAATCATTATAGAAAGCCATACTCTTCTTGAACAATATGCTAGTTAGCAAATAAATCAAGTAATTTAATCCATTTCATAGACATATAACAATATAAATAAATTGTAAACAAAACTAATTATACATTTAAAATTCAAGAAGAACATAAGGTAAATTATAGAAAGAATTTTCTACTCATAGGGTAAGGGATCCAGATTAAACAGCCCCAAAATGTACTTTTTCAATCCAAGTGTGATCAAATAGACCTTAAAAACAAGTTTAGAGGGTCCAAAAACCTAAGAAATGATTCCGGAAACTCGGTCAACGCCGTTCAACTAATGAGGGGTATTATTCATGCTAAAATACTATTCACATCGACCAAAATCACTATTCACGCCGGCTAAAACACTGTTCACACATTGTTCGGGCACTTTTCATAGTTACTATTCACCGAAGAACAATTTGTAAAATTAGAGCACCAAATCACGTTGTTTGACCATAAAATTTATCATACAACTAATACTCTATATCCTTAACAAAACCCCTAATTTAAAAACTCAAAAAACCATAAAAAAAAATCTAGCATTTTAAAAACATTACCTATGTGTTACTATTTACAATTTTTCGGTGAGCTTCTGACGAATTTTCAGCGAAATTGATTGGTGGATTTTGAAACTCTCGTCGCCACAAGTCCAACGGTACCTCCAGTATCTCAATTGAATGTTTAAATTGAGAGAAATCCTAAAAAGAAGGTAGAGTTTAGAGAGAGAAAAGTAAATGAACATATGGAGGATGTTGGCTAAGCTTCTTGTGCATTTCTGCTTTACTTTTGCTTTTCTTTTATTTATTTATTTAATAATTAAATATTTGATAATTTATTATTTGATTAAATATAGATAAATATTTTTTTTTCATCCTAAAACATCCCAAAAATTTCCAAAAATTTATATTATTTCAAAACTTTAGTTGCACTCGCAAATCATGACTTTTCTTGATAAAAGTTTTAATAAAACAAATCACAAAATAAAATATCTTTATGCATAATAAAAGAAAGAATATTTCTAAAAATAAAACAAAAATTTATTAGAGGCAAATATAATTATTTTATGCAAAAGGAAAAAATTATTTTAATTAAAAGTATATTTGCTTTCAGCAAATCATGCATAATCATTAAAAAATAATACTTGTTTATAGTTAAATATTATTATTTGAAAATTATAGGATATTACATTTTCCCCCCTTAAAAAATTCAGTCCCTAAATTTCAAATCATCTTGTCACAAGTAGGGAATGAAGTCAAATCATAAATTACAGTTATTAACTTCACTATTCAAACGATTGGGGACATCTCTTTTGTATATCATCTTTACTTTTTAAGAAGTCTTTTCACTTGAGTGATTTTGCCATATTACCTTAACCATATGAATTTCCTTCAACCATATGTTCTTCAAGAATATTTGGTCACCAACTGATAATTTTTAGTGCTCAACATTCACGGTCCTTATATACTTTTGGCCTGTATTGAGTTACTTATATTCTTTTCCTAATCAATTTCACTTTATCAATGGTATCTTACAATAAGTCTGACCTCACTGAATCAATTAACAGAAAGTTTGTAACACATCTTACATAAGGTTTTAAGTCATCCAATATCATTTTATTAAAGGCAAATTTTGCTAATAGATCTCCCACCAAACTCGAAGACATATCCTTAAAGCATGCTCTCCAAATTAGCATCATCAATTTAAGTTAGCCATATTTTATCTATTGTATGTTATTCTAAATTAGATTCTAAAATTTTAACTTTACTTAACTCACTCACCTATTAGGATACCTACGATGTTTCATGTAAAACCTCAAATGGTGTTATTTATATATTGGCCTGATAACTACTCATATGACAAATTCAACTAAGGACAAATAACTTCTCCCAACTTTCACCAAAATTATATAAAGATACCTGAAGCATAACTTCTAATGCATAAACACATCATTGAGATTTACAACTATACTATAATCTAACAAAGATCCTTTGACTTCCTGAATAGCTCTCATGAAACAAAATATTCAATTTTTACTTGCTGACACACCGAACAACGAAAGAAATATCATTTGTATATTCTTTTTACCATTATACTAGTACAATTCTTTCATATCTTAGTATATCCTTATTGCCTTGGCTTATCCATATTAACAATCTATGGCTTTTTCTAAAATCCCTTTCATCAACAATTATTCACATGTGAATTTCTAATCTCAATATGATTCACATTCTAGATACTAGACTCAACTTAACATGGTATAAACCCTTAATACAAATACCTTGACCGCTTTACATTATTTTCAGACATGGTTCTCAAAATATTCTCCATTACTTTAACCTACTAACCACTTGGACACCAGAATAATTGAGTTTCAAAGAAAAGAAATTAACTTTTCTTGTAATGAGGGAAAAGAACCTTGCATTTAATGCCAAACATTAATGAGGGAGAATGCAGTAGAAGAGAAAAAAAGCATAATAGAGAACAGTGAAAAAATAGTAAGTCAAAAGTTTGAACAAAGCATTGAAAGAAAATTAAAATCGGTGGCCATAATTCTTGAAAAGTAGTAAACAAAATCCTAGTTACTATTTTGGAAAAAATAAATGGCCACAAGTTTTGAATATATGTGCCAAAATCTAGTTACTGTTATTCGATAGAAAAATAGCACATGGAAAAGAAGCATTTCTGAACTTATAAAAGTTTGTGAAAAACAAAGAGCACGCAGTTAACTGGTAGGATGCAGTTGGTTGCTTCAAAACAATTGTAATCAATCAACTGTAAAATAAATCAGTTCAAATTAAAAATTCTCAAAATAGCTGGTCGATTTAATAATAACGATAGTCGATTGACAAGAAAATTGGAAAAAAAATATAAATCATTTGATTGTCCGTGCTTCTTCAACATTTAATTGGTTTGCATTTTCACTCTCTTTTTTTCATTGACACCTATCACTTACAACTTTCTCTAAAAGAATCAATACATCAATGCTTCATCAAGGACAACAAGGAAAAGAAAATTTTCTGGTGATACTTTAATCTTATTCTCTTTATGTGCTTAATATGGGTCACAGACATAACTATTGTACATATGAATGTGTGCCATTATTTTTGACATTCACCTTCAATTTAGCTAATATCTACCAGTAACTCACATAGCTGTTCTAATAATATCCGGCCTATTCGCATAGCTATTATAAGTATATCCTTTTCTGAGTTCTATAAATTCATACATTCGTATCTTTACCTTCATACTCAAAGTTAGGGTGAGTGTAGTTATGGAGGGAACCGCATTTTTTCAGTTTCAAAATATTTATATCTTTTGTGGTTTTATTCCTGAAAAAGATGGAGAATATGTGAAAGTAGCACAAAGTATGGGTATGGTGCTGGCCAGGAGAAAAATTTATTTAGTCTATGGTGGAGATAAACGTGGATTAATGGGGTGCGTGTCTACAACTGGACATGTAGAATGATGTTCATTTTAAGGTATTATTCCTATAGCTCTAGCTGCATCCAACACCATAAGGAAGACAATTGGAGAAGAATTTAGGATAGCTTCCATGCATGATCGTATGGCTAGAATGATGAGCAATGTTGATACCTTCATTGCCTTACCAGGTGGTTTTGGTACTTTAGAAGAGATTTTTCAAATAGTCTATTAGTCACAACTGAATATGCATCACAAACCGATAGGTTTGTTAAATGTTAATCACTTCTTTGATGGTTTGTTTTCTTTTCTTGATCAAGCTGTGGAACAAAGGTTTATCTCACACTTAACACGATGAATTCTCATCTCAGCTTCCAATGCTTATGAGTTTATTAATTCTTTACAAGTGTTTGTTCATGTACCTGATCTAAATACAACTCAAACAGATTAGACGGTAGACAACCGTAGGAAGCGCAAATTGGACTTGGATCTTCATCTATAACTGTAGTAGGATATGACCATTACTGTACCGCTTCTACTTTCTTAGGATCTACTTAAATACTATCTTTGTTAACCACATGCCTTAAGAAAGTAACACAAGTAAGTCAAAATTCATATTTTGAATGTTTAGCATATAGCTGATATTCCCTTTGAGTTTGTAAAACTATATGCAAATGTCATTTATGATATTTTGAACTTGAAATATACTATTATATCATCAATAAATACAATAACAAGTTGATCCAATAATGGCTTAAGTATTCTATTCATAAAATCTATAAATGTAGCTAGGGTATTTGTCAAACCAAATGACATCACTAATGTAATAACCTCAAAAAAAGAAAAGAAAGGAAAACCCTAAATAAATAGAAATTTTGAATATGTGATTTACTCTCCCTTACTGTGTGCTTAGAATTATTTATTGGTTCTAATATGGAAACCTCCTAAAGCATGTGAAATTTTTTATTGCATAACATTTGTTTTATAATCATATTGCACTGTATTTGGTTTTGAATATTGGGCTATATTGTGAAATGAGGATATTTGGAATACGGGTCCCATATGGAAGTACCTCCGAACTGTACTTTTTATGTGATAAATTTTAAGTATGAGTCCATCCATATGATGACCTAAGAAGTTATAAGAGGTCTTATCTGCTCACTGAGTTGTCAAACTCACCACATGATGTTATATTTTTTTTCAGATAAGGATACAGAGTCTGGTCCTACGGATAGGTGATCAGCTAGGCTGCTACTCCTTGAGTGAGCTACATTGCTTCCAAGGCTCACGTTATTTGGGTTGTATTGTATTTGTAATCTAAAGTATGCTCTATATGCCACAGGCAGATCCCTACTTCTACCGTTACTTTGATGTTTACGAATTTGGTTTGTATGTATGGAAACCTATATGTACCGGTTTACATGTTAAAAGGTTGAGATATGCATGTTTATGGAAACTATATGATCATGATATATGTATTTCACGTACCCAAAAAGTAAGGGCATGACAATTAAGAACTTAGTGCTCATACTGAGTCCCAAAAGCTGTTTTCGAAATACCTTCTTTCATTATCCTTAATTGATGATTTCTAGATCTCAAATCAATTTTTTCCTTAAGTTCAGTAGATATCATTCTATATAGCGATATAGATACTAGTTGGGTTTCAAGAAGTAAATCAATATCAAATTTGTTTTTGGTTTTGGGGGTAATCCAAGCAATTCTTTTGGAATACATTAGAAAATTTCCTAATCACTAAAACATAATCTACATTGGTATACTTTATATCAACATCTCTCAGCACTGCCAAATATCTTTGGCACCCTTTTTGTAATAACTTATAAGCTGCTAAAGCTGAAATTAAATTACACTAATTGTTCGCTACTTGCAACTCTTTTACTAACCTTTTATGCTATTGATGACATCTTCATACTATATCAGCTAGAACGCATTTCAAAAACACTTAAACAATGTCAACCCATTTTGACTTTATTCTTTAACATGCTTATGCAATGTTTTAACAATCAATCATGAAAAGTTTATGTCTATCCAAGAGTCCTTCACATAAATTACTCATTTTGCATACCTCAAATTCTAAATTTCCATGGGCAAACCTTCTTTTCTTATAATGCTTATACATAATATTATTAAAAATCAAATTATCCTCAAATCCTTTATATCAACAAAATCTATCATTGAAAACATTATCTTCATAGATTCCTTGCTCTCAAATTCAATCCACCCCACAGCTTGTAAATTCTAATTATATGTGCAAATTTCAACTCATACATCCAAAAAGAGATTTACAACCATTTCCAAAACACATACACTTTATTACAAACCATTATCTTGGAGTTAACAACCTCGATCACATCATAACCCACTATCAATATTGTATTAGTCATACGTCATACTGTTTCACATAAAAAAATCAAACAATCAATTCAAACCTTCTTGACACCTCAAAGCTTCTTAATTTCAGCTATTTCTTTTTCTTTGTACCCAAGAGGGTTTTCTTTATCACTCTTCATCGAAATGAGTTCAAAAGTTAAAATGGTAGTCCACACTCAAGAGGCACTGTCTAGGATATACGAATCGATGCTGAAACATTGTATACCTAAGGATAAGAGTCAGAAAGAAGAAGAGAATGACACCCTATAGAATTCCACAACAGCATCATGAGTATAAATATGTTTGCGGTTACATATCCATACTCAAAGTCCTACTAAAGAATTCTTTTTCGATAGCCACAAGAAAACCTAATGCTCTGATACCAACTTGTCACATCCCTACTTTTAAGAGCACTTAAAACACATACTTTACGGACAAATCTTTACTATAGTAGGTATAATACAAGCGTTCATGATGGAAACAGATACAGGTAGGTTCTCTCATGTAAACACAATATAAAGACCAAATCTATAGATATCAGAGTAACAACAAAAGCAAGGATCCTACCTACAGCATTCAGAACATACTCTAGAGTTCAAGTACAATATAAATCAAAATCTACGAGCTCTAAAAACAAAATAGGCTCACCAGAGAATATGTCGCCTAACTGATCACCTATATAAAGAGAAATGACCAAACTCTGTATTCTTATCTGAAAAATATAAAAATATCGTGTAGTGAATTTGACAACTCAGTGAGTAGATAATACCTCCTATGACCTCTTAGGTCAACATATAGATGTACTCATATATTAAAATTTATAGAAAATTGTAGTACAAAAGTACATCCATATGGGACCCGCATTTCAAATATTTTCAATTCAAATCACATTCAAATATCTAAAATCAAATACAATACGGTATGATCATTATTTAAAGATTGTTATGCATCAAATATTTCTCATGAAAACATTAGGAGGATTCCATATCAAAACAATTATATCAAAGTTCAAGCCCTTCTGTATTTTGGTGGTGTAGGATTTGTCTAAACTCAGTATCCCAACTAAGGTTTGCCCTACCACCGTTTAAGAGGACATGCGAAAAGACTCTAATATGGGCATTTTCTCAAGCACACAGCAAGGGAGGGCAAATCACATATCATATAGTTGGCATCTCGCCCAAATAGGAGGCATCCCGCTCTCCTTCACATATCATATCATGTGTGATGGCCATCACATGAGACTAGCACCACCCCTGCTAGCTGAAGTGTCAAGGTGCACCAGGGCTAACATCACCTACTGTTAGCAAACAATGTTTTCAATAGGATTCCTCCCCATAAATCATTATTTACATATATGTCATATCGTTCAAAACAGAGGTTTTAGTATAAATTCAAAATTTTCAGTCTTGGTACAATTCATTTGTCATAAATTTTCCAATTAGGGTACTCACATATACAGGCCATTTTCCAAGGCTATCTTATTGTAAAAGCCCTAACATAAAAAATAAAAAAAATCATAAATAGAGAAAAACCCTAAATAAATGAAAAAAAACCCTAAATTAAAGAAAAATGTTGAATGAATGAGAGGATTATGATAAATAGAGATAAGTACCATTGAAAATATGTTTACTTGTCACATAGGTTGAAGAATTATAAAGATAATATGAGAATTTGCGTTTTGAGGTGAAAATGCAATTTCCTAAAATTTTAGAGGTTAAAATGTAAATAAGAAAAATTTACAAGGACCTCCCTCAAAAATTGAAAATTTGAAGAATGGTCCTTCTGATATTTTTGGAGCCTCTGCTACACAAGGAGCTAGAAAAATCTGGATTTTTCTCTCTCCCTCCCTATTTTCTCTCTCTAGAAACCTCAAAACTTCTCTCTAGAATTCTAGAACATTCAGACCACGGATTTCGACACCACCACTGCCAACGGACTCAGAACGAAGAAATATACGAATCCATCCAATTAGTTTTTGCAAACTAGGTCGGAGAATGGCCAAAAAATGAAGGGAAAAATCAACTAAAAAGGTATGCCCGAAACTCCTATCTATGGTTCTCAAACCCAAAAACTAATACCGTAGATAGATTCAGCAGGTATCGAAATCTAAGGATCACAAATTTTAGGCCGAGGCTATCTTTCATGCGGCCCCACACACTGATTCTTCTTCGGCGCATGAATCCCACGTGCAACCCCTTGCAGTAGTGTGCAAAATGCGTGGCCCAAGAACCTTGATGCGTTGATCGAGCTATCGAAGGCCTAATTTCGTGGATCCGGAGTCATTTCTTAGATTTTTGGACTCTCTGAACTCATTTTTGGGGTCTATTTGGCTAGATTTGGACTGAAAATGTAGATTTTGAGGTTGCCTAACTTGGAACCCTAACTTTGTGAGTAGATAATTCTTTCTATGACTTTTCCTATGCTCTTTTTGAACTTTAAATAGATAATTGATTATGTCTACAAGTTATTTATACTTTTATATGTTTCTGAAATGGATTAAATTATCTGAATTATTTACAATATGGTATATAGTTCAAGAAGAGTATAGTTTTGAAAATAGATTTTTGAATTCATTGAATATGTGATTTTAAATTGTATTTCTCATTATATGGTAAAGGAAATATATTATGCATGTGCCATTAATATGTAAAACTATAAGATTACCTTGAAAACAGGCATGTATATGTGATTACTCTGATTGGGAAGTTTCTGATAGAGAAATTATACTGAGATTGAAAATTCTGTATTATACTAGAACCTCTGTTTTGAACGATATGACATATATGAAAATATAAATTTTGTGGAGGAATTATTTTGAAAACACTGTTTGCTAACAACAGGAGATATTAGCCTTGGTGCACCTTGATGCCTCAACTAGCAAGGGTGGAGCTAGTCTCATGTGACGGCTAACACATAGAATATGATAGGTGATGGAAAGCGGGATGCCTCCTATTTAGGCGAGATGCTGACTATATGATATGTGATTTGCCCTTCCTGACTGTGTGTTTAGAAAATTGCCCATATTAGTATTCCTTCGCGTGTCTTCTTGAATGATGGTAGGGCAAACCTTAGCTGAGATGCTGAGTTTAGGCAAATCCTACACCAACAAAGTACAGAAGGGCTTGAATTCTGATATGGTAGTTTTGATATAGGATCCTCCAAATGTTTTCATGTGAAATATTTTGATGCACAACAACATTTGTTAAATGATTATACAATACAATATATGGTCTGAATGCCTACGTTGCTAACAACATTTACCCACGTTGCTAACAGTAAAGTACAGAAGGGCTTGAAATATTTTGATGCATAACAACATTTGTTAAAGGAGCATACTCTCTAGGTGAGCCTACGTTGCTTCCAAGGTTCAAAATGTTTAAATTATTTTGTACTTGTATTTTAGAGTATGCTCTGAACGCCGCAGACAGAATCTCTGCTTTTGTTGTAATATGTGTATATAGACTTGTCCTATATATTTTGATATATTGGAGAACTTGTAAACATATGTTATTAATCTTGATATGTGATATACTTGAAGCAAGTATGCAATAGAATAAGGTTAAAGTTATCTACTACTCGTGACAATCGCGTTCCATTAAATTGGGGGCGTGACAAGTTGGTATCGAAAAATTAGGCTTCCTTGTGGCTATCAGAGCAAAGGATTCTTTAGTAGGACTTTTAGTATGGATATGAGCTGGACATATTTATACTTCAGGTACTACTGAGGGATTGTATAAGGTTTCAATTTCCTTTCCATTCCAAGTTTGTTAAAGTTTCTAGTATAAGGCCGACTGAATATTATGGTATTTTACAAAGGTATTTTGTTTTCTATAGCCTATGATGCTGCCAAGAACTATAGTGGTTGTTAGAGAAGCTGTAGATCTTGCACCTTTTACAGAAGAGTCTACACAATATACATTTCTAGTACAAAGAGGTTATGATAGAGGTTGACCTAGAGGAAGAAGCAGAGGCAGAGGATGTGCATGAGTTACGAGAACCCCAAAACATAATGAATAAGTCCATGTATCTGATAGAGTCCCTGAGAAGAGAGTAGAACCCCCTCAGAAGTCACATGATAGAACAACTAATATGATTACTGGTATATATAGGAGTTTAGAGACATTAGATGAATTTATAGTAGAACAGAACAGAAGGAATGGCCAGCCACCAGAAAATGCTCCTAAAGCGCAAGAATTGGAAAGACCAGCTGAACAAGAGAACAAGTTTACAGGGATTGAGGTAACATTATTGCAATTCATAAAGCTTAAACTCTTGACTTTTTCTGGGTCAGATATTCAGGAAGACCCATATATATTTATTGATGCTATGGAACGAGTTCTCAGAGGTTTGGAGTGTTCCACTAGAAGATCTGTTGAATTAGTGTCCTTTTAACTATCAAATGTGGCCCAATTTTAGTTTGAGACTCTAGTACAAGGAAGAGCAGTTACTTTACCACCAATGGAGTGGGATGAATTTAAGGAAGCATTTATGAATCGTTTCCTACCAATGAGTGAAAGGGACAAAAGGGCTAGAGAATTTGAAGAATTAAGATAAACACCGAACATAACAGCTTCTGAATATAACATTCATTTTACTCGGTTGCCTAGATATGCACCATATCTAATTCCTACTGAAAAAGATAGAATTAATAGATTTATTTTGGGATTGATACATCGATTGTTTAAATCAGTGGGTCCTTAGATAAACCATTTTTCAACTTATTCAACAGCTGTAGATTGTGCTAGAATAATAGAAACACGAGAGTTAGCAGACATAGAGGGTTTAAAGAGAAGAAAAAGAGATCGAGATAGTAATATCCAGACTAATTATAATCCTAATGTCAAAGGACCAAGATTTTAAAATCTACAACGTTTAATTCAAATAGGATCTAGTAGCTCTAACTAGACATTAGTCAATATCAATAAGCAAAGAATGATTCAAAGAGATATGAGACCTATTAGTCAACAAGATTCAAAATCGATTCCATTATATCCCATTTGTAGCAAGTCTCATACTGAACAGTGTCATAGAGAAATCGGTGCATGTTTTAAGTGTAGACAAGTAGTTCATTTAATGAGAAATTATCCACAACTACGAAATTTGAGTTGAGCATCAGTAAAGCCCCCTACATCTATACCAACATGACCAAATAGAGCAGTTTCAATTCAAGTAAGTAGTGGTGGTACTGGTAGAGGATCAAGAAGTCGAGACCGAGAATAAGCTCGAGCTTTTGCCTTGACACGACAAGATACTCAGGCCTCAAATGCATTGATAACAGGTGCATTATCAGTATGTTCCCATAGAGCATATGTACTGTTTGATCCTGATTCTACTCATTCTTATATATCTAAGAAATTGGGTAGATATCCTACTAGCTTACATTGTTCTTTTATGGTTGCTACTCCAATGGAAGAATTCTTACTGGTAAATGATGTGTATAAATTGTGTAAGATTTATATAGAAGATAAGAAAAATCTTGTAGATTTGATAGTTCTAGATATGGTAGACTCTGATGTGATACTGAGAATGGATTGGTTGTCATCATGCCATGCCATTCTAAACTTTTACCTTAAGGTGATTAAGTTTAATATTCTCAGAAAATCTTCCTTCTTGATACAAGGAGATCGTAGTAAGGTACTTAATAATTTAATCTCTGCTCTAACATCTCATAAGCTATTACAAAAAGGATGCTATGGGTATTTAACAGTAATCAAAGATGATATGAAGTACACCAATGTAGAGCAAGTTCCAATAGTTAGAGAATTTTTTGATGTGTTTCCTGAGGAATTGTCAAGGTTAACCCCCAGAACGAGAAATTGAGTTTGATATTGATTTACTTCTAAGGACTCAACTAGTGTCTATACCTCTATATAGAATGGCACCGAACGAACCTTAAAATTTGAAAAATTAGTTACAAGATTTGTTAGATAAGTGATTTATTCACCCTAGTACTTCTCCTTGGGGTGCTCCAATCCTATTTGTGAAAAAGAAAGATGGATCACTATGGCTATGTATTGATTACAGATAGTTGAATAAGGTGACAATACGTAATAAATATCCATTACCTTTTACAGATTATTTATTTGACTAGCTACAAGGTGTCCAATATTTTTTGAAAATTGATTTAAGATTTGGGTATTATTAATTGAGGATAAGGAAAGAGGACATTTCGAAAATTGCTTTCAGGACTCGGTATGGGCACTATGAGTTTTTAGTAATGCCGTTTAGTTTGACAAATGGCCAACTGTATTCATGGATTTGATTAATAGAGTATTTAAACATTTCTTGGATTAGTTCGTTATAGTATTCATATATGATATCCCGATATATTCAAAGATTTCAGAGGAGCATGAGCGACATTTAAGAATAGCTTTGTAAATCCTAAGAGAACACCAACTGTATGTTAAGTTTTCAAAATGTGAACTTTGACTTAGTAGTGTTACTTTTCTAGGACATGTGGTTACCAAGGATGGTGTTCAAGTTGATCCTAAAAAGATAGAAGCAGTGCAGCAATGGCCACGCCTTACCACAATTATAGAGATTCGTAATTTTCTTGGTTTAGCATGCTATTACCACATATTCGCTAAATATTTTTCAAGAATAGCTGCTTTTTTTATGAGGTTGACGAGAAAAGGAATAAAGTTTGACTGGTCAGATAAATGTGAAAGAATTTTCTAAAAACTCAAGGAATGTTTGACTACGGCCCTAGTACTGTCTATTCCTTCAAATACCAAAAAATACACAGTATATTGTGATGCATCAAGAATTAGTTAAGGTGTGTGGGTGTGTATTGATGCAACATGGTCGAGTCATTGCATATGCATCTAGACAGCTTAAGCCACATGAGAAAAATTATCTGACTTATGACTTGAAAATGGCAGTAGTAGTTTTTGCTCTCAAATTTTGGAGGCATAATATGTATCGTGAGACATGCGAAATCTATACAGATCATATAAGTCCCAAATACATTTTTTTAAAAAAAAAGATCTTAATTTGAGACAAAGATAATGGATGGAATTACTTAAAGATTATGACTGTAAAATACAATATCATCCAGGTAAGGCCAACGTAGTAGCTAATGCATTAAGTAGGAAGTCTATGAGTAATTTGGCTCATAACACAGTGGTATAGAGGCTGTTGATTAAAGAAAATGCATAAGTTGGAAAGTCATAGGATAGTATTAGAAGTAAAGCAACCTGAGATATTATTTACCTATATACAGTTTCAATCGTCTTTAATTGAGCAGGTGAAAAAGGCATAAAAAGAGGATACTTATTTATGCAAGAAAATTGAAGAGGTGAAAAATGGAAATGATGTTGAATTTATTATAGACTCTGAAGGAATTCTGAAATTGGGCAAGCGATTGTGTATACCTAATAAAGAAAAACTTAAGAAAGAGATTTTAGAGAAAGCTCATAGATCTATATATAACATTCATCCTAGGGTAACTAAAATGTATAAAGATCTAAAAGAAATTTATCGATGGGACGGTATGAAGAAAGATATAGTTGATTATGTCTCTCGATACTTAACTTGCCAATAGGTAAAAGTAGAACATTAAAGGCCAACAGGATTACATCAACAAATAGAGATACCTAAATAAAAATGGGAAAGAATAACTATGAATTTTGTTACGGGGCTACCACAGACATCAAAAGGGTTGGATTCAATATGGGTGATCATTGATAAATTGACTAAATCAGCACATTTTCTACCAGTGAAAATCACATACAATGTAGCACAGTATGCAAATTTGTATTTGAATGAGATAGTGAGACTTCATAGAGTGTCGATATCGATTATCTCTAATGGAGGACTACAATTGATAACTCGCTTTTGGAGAGCCTTTCAAGAAGCTTTGGGCACGAAGTTAAATCTCAGTACTACTTTCCATTCTCAAATAGATGGACAATCTGAGCGAACCATCCAAATATTGGAAGACATACTTCGGGCATGTGTGCTTATTTTCAAGGTAGTTGGAAAAGATTTTTACTTTTAGCTGAATTTGCTTATAATAATAGTTATCAAGCCAGTATTCAAATGGCCCCTTTTGAGGCATTATATGGAAGATGTTGTCGTTCTCCAATCGAATGATTTGAATTGGGAGAAGTTAAGATTTTAGAGCCTGATCTAGTACAAGATACCCTTGATAAAGTAAAGTTGATTAAGAAAAGATTATTGGCAGCTCAAAGTAAACAGAAAGCTTATGTGGATAATAGACATTGACCATTGAAATTTGCTGTAGGAAAACATGTCTTCTTGAAGATATCTCCTATGAAAAGAGAAGTACAATTTGAGAAGAGAGGAAAATTAAGTCCACAGTACATAGGTCCATATGAAATTCTTGACAGAATTGGTCCAGTAGCTTATCGTTTGGCTTTGCTACCTGAATTAAGTAATATTCATCTAGTATTTCATGTGTCTATGCTACGAAAGTATTTATCAGATCCTACACATATAATTTAGTGCCCATAGATTCAGTTAAACGAAGACTTAACCTACGAAAAACAACCAGTGGCAATAGTAGACAGACAATTGAAGAAATTGCATTCAAAAGAAATACCTACGGTGAAAGTGATTTGGCATAATCATTCTTCATAGGAGACTACTTGGGAAAAAGATTATGATATATGCTCCAAATATTCGCATTTGTTTGAACAATGAAGTTATTGTTTATTTGTAGCTATGGTAGTGAAATTCGGGGACCGAATTTCTTAAAGGGGGGAAGAATGTAATAGCCCTAAAATAAAAAAAATAAAAAAAACCCTAAATAAATAAAAACCCTAAATAAATGAAAAAAATCCTGAATTAAAGAAAAATATTGAATGAAAGAGAGAATTATGATAAATGGAGATAAGAACCATTGAAAATATGTTTATTTGTCACATGGGTTGAAGAATTATAAAGATAATATGAGGATTTACGTTTTGGGGTCAAAATACAACTTTCTAAAAGTTTAGGGGTCAAAATGTAAATAAAAAAATTTGCAAGGACCTCTCTCAACAATTGAAAATTTATAGAATAGTCCCTCTGATAGTTTTAGAGCCTCTGTCAGACAAGGAGCTAGAAAAATATGAATTTTTTTCTCTCTCTCTCCCTATTTTCTCTCTCTAGAAACCCCAAACTTTTTCTCTAGAATTCTAGCATTTTTGGACCTTAAATTTCAACACCACCAACACCAATGGACTTAGAACGAAGAGATCTATAAATTCATCTAATTGGTTTCTAGAAAATTGGCTGGAGAGTGGCCAAAAAATGGAGAAAAAAATCAACTAAAGAGGTAAGCCCTGAAACTCCTATCTATGGTTCTCAAACCCAAAAACTAACATCGTAGATGGATCCAGCAGGTACCAAAACTTAAAAATCTCAAATTTTAGGCCGAGTCTATCTTTCACGTTCCCCCACGTGACGGTTCTTCTTCAGCGTGTGAATCCCACACACAGCCCCCTACAGCGACGTGTGCAGCATGTGGCCCAACAACCTTGGTGCATTGATTTGCGTTGACCAAATTCTCAGAGGGAAAATTTTGTGAATCCATAGTCATTTTTTATGTTTTTGGATCCTCTAGACTCGTTTTTGGGGTCTAAAACCATATTTGGACTGAAAATGTGGATTTTAGGGTTGTCCAACTAGGAACCCTTACTTTGTGAGTAGATAATTCTTTCTATGTCTTACCCTATGCTCTTATTGAACTTTAAATAGATAATTGACTATGTTTACAAATTATTTATACTTTTATATTTCTTTGAAATGGATTAAATTATCTGAATTGTTTACAATCTGGTATATAGTTCAAGAAGAGTATGGTTTTGAAAATAGATTTTTGAACTCATTGAATATGTTATTTTAAATTGTATTTCTCATTATATGGTAAAAGAAATATATTATGCATGTGGCATTGATATGTAAAGCTATAAGATTGCCTTCGAAATGGGCATGTATATGTGATTACCCTAATTGAAAAGTTTCTGATAGAGGAATTGTACTAAAATTGAAAATTCTATATTATACTAGAACCTCTGTTTTGAACAATATGACATATATGCAAATATGAATTTTGTGGAGGAATCCTTTTGAAAACATTGTTTGCTAACAGTAGGCGATGTTAGTCCTGGTGCACCTTTATGCCTCAGCTAGCAGAGGTGGTGTTAGCCTCGTGTGACGGTCAACACACGGGATATGATATGTGAAGGAGAGCGGGATGCCTCCTATCTGGGCGAGATGCTGACTATATGATATGTGATTTGCCCTCCCTTGCTGTGTGTTTGAAAAATTGCTCTTGTTAAAGTCCCTTCGCGTGTCTTCTAGAATGGTGGTAGGAAAAACCTTAGCTGTGATGCTGAATTTATACAAATCCTACACCACTAAAATACGGAAGGACTTGAACTCTGATATGGTAGTTCTGATATAGGATTCTCCTAATATTTTTATGTGAAATATTTTGATGCATAACAACTTTTGTTAAATAATCATACAGTACAGTATATGGTTTTGGATATCTAAATATCATTTGTTTAAGAATATTTGAAATGCGGGTCTCATATGGATGTATTTCTGAACTGTATTTTCTATATGACAGATTTTAAAATATGAGTATATCTATATGTTGACCTAAGAGGTCATAAGAAGTATTATCTGCTCACTGAGTTGTTAAACTCACTACACGATACTTACATTTTTTTTAAGATAAGGATACAGAGTTTGGTCCTACAGCTACGTGATCAACTAGGTGTCATACTCTCTGGGTGAGTCTACGTTGCTTCGAAAGCTTCAAATATTTAAATTATTTTGTACTTATATTTTAGAGTATACTCTGAATGCGACAGGCAGGATCCTTACTTCTGCTGTAATATGTGTATAAAGACTTGTCCTGTATATTTTGTTATATTGGAAAACTTGTAAATGTATGTTATTAATCTTGACATGTGATATATTTGAAGTAAGTATACAATAGAATAAGGTTAAAGTTATCTGCTACTTGTGACAATCGTGTTCCCTTAAATTGGGGGTATGACACTTATAGTTTTACAGATCAATGCTACTTGCATAAAATATTAACTTTTTATACTGTTGAGAAATGTATGCAAAATCACATGTTTAATGGCTTTAAAATTATTATACAAAACCATACTCTTCTTGAACAATATGTTAGTGAGCAAATAAATCAACTAATTTAATCTATTTCAGAGACATATAATAATATAAATAACTTGTAAACAGAACTCATTATACATTTAAAATTCAAGAAGAGCATATGAAAAGCCATAGAAAAAGATTATCTACTCACAGGGTAAGGGCCCCAGATTAGACAGCTCTAAAATGCATTTTTCTAATTCAAGTGTGATCAAATAGACCTTAAAAACGAGTTCGAAGGGTCCAAAAATTTAAGAAATGACTCCGGGAGTTTGATCAACTAATAGGGGTACTATTCATGTCAAAAATACTATTCACATCGGTCGAAATCACTATTCACGTAGGGGGTAAAACACTGTTCTCACACAGTTTTGCACTGTTCATAGTTATTGTTCACCGAAGAACAATTTACAAAATTAGAGTACTAAATCACGTTGTTTGACTATGAAATTTATCATACAACTAAAATTTTATATCCTTAAGAAAATTCCTAATTTGGACGCTCGAAAAACCATAAAAAATTTAGTATTTTAGAAACATTACCTATGCATTACTATTCACAATTTTTTGATGAACTTCCGGTGAAATTAATCAATGGGTTTTGAAACTCTTGTTGCTACAAGTTTAATGGTACTTCCGGTATCTCAATTGGACGTCTAAATTAGGAGAAATCCTAGAGAGAAGATAGAGTTTAGAGAGAGAAAAATAAATGAAAATATGGAGGATGTTGGTCGAGCTTCTTGTGCATTTCTGCTATGCTTCTACTTTCCCTTTATTTATTTATTTAATAATTGACTATTTGATAATTTATTCTTTGATTAAATATATATAAATATTGTTTTTCATCTTAAAACATCCCAAAAAATTTTAAAAATTTATATTATTGCAAAATTATAGTTGCACTCTCAAATCATGACTTTTTTTGATAAAACTGTTAATAAAACAAATCACAAAATAAAATATCTTTATGTATAATAAAAGAAAGAATATTTTTAAAAATAAAATAAAAATTTGTTAGAGGCAAATATAATTATTTTAAGTAAAAAAAAATATTTTAATTAAAAGTATATATTTTTTTAGCAAATATGCATAATCATTAAAAAACAATAATACTTATTTATCGTAAAATATTATTATTTAAAAATTACAGGATATTACAATTTATATGTGCATTTAATTTTTATAGAAATTTATATTTTTATTTGAAGATCCTAAAAATTTTGATCACCTAAACTTTAGGCATTCAACTAATTAAATACTTAGAGAAAATTTATGTGATTCAAATAATATGTTTATAATCTCATACGACTCTAGAATTTATTTGATTATTGTTTGAGGAAAAATTTTAAACTAACACCTAATTTTGGAGATGATTTAGGTATTTTTGAATTTTTTGAGCATTTCAAACTTACCTATAAATTATTATGTTCTTTGTCTCCCTATTTTGAGCATAATTTAACTTTTTCTTTAGTACCTTTATTATATATAAATTGAGTCAAAAAAATAGAAATTTTATTTTACCCTTTTCACTTATATGCGTGATTATTATTGAAACATTTTATTAAGAGTTATATTGTTAAAAGGATGGAAGGGTAAATCATGGAGCTAAAAATAAAAATATTTGTAGAATATATATATTTGTGTGTGTGTGCGCGCGCGGGCACAAGCACAAACGGAAAAAGAAAAATGTGATAAGTTTGGGGAAAAAATCTCATATTGAATTAGTAAAGGCTCTCTTAAAGAACTTAGAATGATTATGTTTATTGGGTGAATTGAGCCTAGTATGATATCCCTCATCTTATCTTAAACACAAGCCACATTACATGTTTAAGAAGCTTTATTGATCATAAGTACAGTGCTTAGCTTACATTAGTGGTGAGTGATATAAAAAATAAGCTTATGAAGTTACTAAAACTTAAATTAATTAGAGATATGCACTCAAGTGACATACAACTATTCACATACCAACAACAACTATTCACACACAAACACACGTACTCAAGATTGGATTCAAAAGGCTGAAATTATAAATTGTATTTGGGTTAAATGTATATATAATTATAATTTTTAAAATTTTTTTTGTGAGCTATAGATTCTATGAAATTTTTAAAATAAAATTTAGCAAATCAAAACGACTTAACACTCAATGTATAATTTTAAATTTTTTTATTTTTATTGTTTTGATTGCAGACTGGCAAATTCTTAAATTTAAGAGAGTTTGATAAGTGGCATTTATATCGCTTATTTAGGACTCTTTTATCTTTAAAGTGGTTAATTCCCGGTGTTTTTAAGTTATTAATGGATTATAATGTGTTTTTGTGTAAAAAAATAGAGAAAATGATGCATGGGGGATAATTTTGGAAGAAAATGAAAGAGAAAAGGACAACTACGACAAAAAAGAAAGCTGAGTTGTGACACGGTGCACTGGAATCACCCATAGTATAGCAAAAATAGCGCATCATGACCCAAGAAATCTAAGTCACGACGCAAAGTGTTGTGAGTCGCAACACGATGAAGTAACAATCCGCGTCGTGACCCAATAAGGTCGAGTCACGAATAATAAAGTGACAGCAGCCTACACGCATGATTTTCTTTTTCTTTTTTTCTAAATAGGAGGAAGGCTCCACTTTGGTGTTATAAATAAGAGTATTTTAGATCTTTTTGAGGACACTTTTTTGGCGGTGTAGGCAAACTAAAACTTCCTTCCTAATCATTGTTCTTTTTTTTTTCTTCGTTAACCTCAATTATGAATCTTATTTCAGTTTGTTCTTATATTTTCACTATAAAATAAATACCTATTTTTTAGGGTGAAGATGTCACTTAATCATAATAGTTTGATGAAATTATACAATAAATTTTTTATTTCTTCTTCCTTTTTCCGTTTTTTTCTCAACTCTTCATATTTTTAATTAACAGATTATTAATTAAATAATTTAATAATCATAATAAAATCAAAAGATGATTTATATGTGTAGAGTCAGGAGATTAAAACTATAGATTGCATGAGAATAGAAATATACCTTGGGGCTTATGTAGTAATTGAAGAGAACCATAAATTATAATAAATTCTTGATTAATTAATTCACATAAAAATATAATAAATTATTAATCAAGGCATATTTTGATTAGTGCTCAAGAGAGACTAATAAATAATTTAAAATTCTTAATTAGCAAAAATATTGAATGAATTTTAATTATTTAATTAATAAAAAACAAAAACAAAATGATAAAAGGTGAAATTAGATCCATAGAACTTTCTCCAGCGTCTATAATTTATTTATTTATAATTTTTAATTATTTTTCAATTTATTTTTAATAGTTATTTTCTTTTTTTTTAATTACTTAAATAATCATATTATAATTTAATTTTGGTATTTAGTACATAATGCGATATTCTATACTCTATTTTATTACTTGAAAACAATGATTGCACTTGCATGTTCAACAAAAACCAACCATTTAGTTACCTAGAGCATAATTTCGTAACAGGAAGCCTTCCTGCTATATGATCTGCATGGCGTAGAATAAGGTACGACCTTTATTTCGCACTTGATCTGGAGAAGGTGATGAAGCTTGAGAAGAAATCCAGGAAATAGGCCATGACATAGCTGCAAGGCCTACGCAAGCAACCCACTGTTCCCAATTCATTCTCCCTACGCCCGCAACTTCGTGGAACACTATCAGAGCAACAAGCACAATAAATATCAGTAGAATCCTCTGAGACAAGTTTTTCTTGTAATCATCCTCCTCCTCCTTCTCTGGGTTTGTGTTACTGCCATCAATACTACTTGTATGATTAAATACTTGAAAAAGAACCAAAGTATTAAACATTAAAGCACTCTTCATCTTCCGATCAGTCGCACGGAAGATAGGTTCGGCCTCAAAAAATATGAACAAGAGCGTCGCTATCTGATACAAAGCTTGGGTCAACCAGTAGAACCACCTCGTCATACCCTTTACAAATTGCAAGTGAATGACAATGTGATAAGGCAGATTAAGCGTTGTCGCGTTATATATAACCCATGTAATTTGTGGGCTAGTCGCCAATATTTCTTTTCTGACCTTGTCTTTAATAATTTCCCCCAAGTTGCCTTGCCATTTCCATATATAGCAGACGGTTTCCACGAAAGAAAGCAGATAGCTCCTGTTTCCCGGCCATCTATTACGGTTTCACACGTCGAATGTCAATTCCGTGTGGATTAAGAATATAATCAATTGGCACCCTTCTTCCAAGAAGATGCATGCCATTTGATTTTTTTATTCATTTTTTTTTTTGTAAGTTGTTGATCCTTTCCACGAAAGCAAATAGCAAATTTTCTTCCTGCCGTTTATTATGTTTTTCGCGTTAATGCCACGCGTATCGTGTACTAAAATTACTTTTAATGATTTTACAATCTACTCTACATATTATATAATAATTTTAAATGCAAAATAATAATTTATTCATATTATTATATAATTATAATATGTTATAAAATCATCTCAAAGGTTGAAATTTTTATAAATATAAAACTGTTTCATTTTTCTTTTAATTCATATGGAATTCTGCAATTTTTATTTTTAATAAATAAATAATATATTTAATTATTATTATTTTAAATAAAAATATTAATTAGCTGTACTTTATGTGAATAAGAAAATGTTAATAATCATAAAATTTAATTCATTTACACATTTATATTATGTTTAATTATTTTCTTTTTTATAAAAAATTAATTTATTAAATATTAATGAAAAATTACTTTGAATTTTTAATTAATGTAACATAAAATAAAACTTATTATATATCATATTATCTATTCAATAAATATTTTAACCAATTACTGACATGAGACATTAATGACATAAATAGAATATTATTTCATAAAAAATATTATGTAATAATTAAAGTTCCCGAATTCGAGATTATTACTCTTACTTTAAAGTCAATTCATTATAAGAGAAAGTTACTCTTAAGTCAATCACTTTAAGTCAATCCAATACCTTTAGGTTGGTCTTTGGTAAGATTTCGTGAAGGTTTCTGGCGATGCATGCCACGTCGGTATCATACGGGTTCCCAGGAAGGCGCATGATGATAATCAAGTAACTCGTGTTTTAAGAATCATTGAAATTAAAATAAAATGAATATATATATATAAACCTTCCGAGTCCCGTCCTTCTCGGAGTATCTCTAATCCTCCTTCTGTATGAGAAAATAGATGCTCTTTTCGTTGATTCTCATCGATTTCATGTCCGGTTTCCATTTTTTTGAAAACCTGCTTTCCCGCTTGTATTTCAACCTTATGCTTGGCTAGCTCCTATTCTTTCTAGCTACTTGTCGCATCTTCCATTTTTTGCCGTTCAATCATGTCTCGTGTCGTCCATGGGAATCTTGAGCTTGCAGTGCTGCTTGATGTGCTTGCGAATAATACCCATAGTTTACCCCACAGAAGGTGGAAATATGCTCTTGTCCGCATATATTGCTCTAGAGTTCTGCTGTCTCTAGCCAAACATACCGTAGACAACACAAGGAGAGCAGAGGTAGAAACAACGTTTGATGTTGTTGCATTGATCGAAGCGCAGTCCTTCGGTACCGGTGTTGATCAAGCAAGTCTCACCAAGCTTGTGAAGGAGAAAAATTTCGAAGGACTTCTAAACCTTGGTGGGGTTGAAGGAATAGCTTCGGCTTTGGAAACCAACGTTAAGAGTGGCATAAGAGATGATGAAGCAGACATTGCCCGCCGATCTAAAGCCTTCGGTGCCAATACTTACATCAAACCGCCTTCAAAAAGTTTGTTTTATTTCGTCTTGCGAGCCTTTAAGGAATATCCCACCATTCTCATCCTTATGGCTTGTTCCGCTCTTTCTATTGGCTTTGGCATCAAAGAGCATGGTCTTAAAGAAGGCTGGTATGATGGCGCAAGTACATTTGTTGCTGTCTTCATCGTAATCTCAGTGTCTTCCCTGAGTAATTTGAGACAAAGCGAAAGGTTTGACAAGCTAAGGCGAGTCAACAATAATATACAAGTTGATGTTGTGAGAAATGGACGACGCCGACTGATTCCAAGATTTAATATCGTTGTGGGAGATGTCGTTGTCCTTAAAATTGGAGATCAAGTGCCAGCTGATGGGTTCTTCTTACAAGGGCTGGGGCATTTTCTGGAAGTGGACGAGTCAAGCATTTCTGACAGCGGTAACGTAGAGGTCAATAGCAACCACCCATTCTTATTCTCCGGGACCAAGGTGGTTGATGGGTTTGCCAAAATGCTTGTCGCTTCAGTTGGTATGAATACAGAATGGGGCCGAACGATGAGTTCAATCAGCTGCCACAATACTGAGGAGAAAACACCATTACAAGCACGGCTCAATAAAATGACTTCATCCTTAGCAAAGATTGGATTGGTCGTGGCTTTCCTAGCCCTTCTTGTGTTGTTATTTCGTTACTTCATGGGAAACACAACAGATGAGAATCGCAATAAAGCATTTAATGGGAGGAAGACCAAGCTCAATCTCGTAGTGAATGCAATTGTTGGGATCGTAGCTTCTGCAGTTACGGTTGCTGTTGTTGCAATCCCAGGATGGTTGCCTTTAGCAGTCACTCTGACTCTGAATTATTCAAGGAAGAAAATGATGTCTGATCGAGCAATGGTGCGGAGGATCTCTGCCTGTGAGACCATCCCTTCAGTCACCGTTATATGCACAGATAAAACGGGAAGAGTCACTTCTAACCAAATGAAAGTGAATAACTTTCGTCTTGGCGAAGATGATGTGGCCGAGGGTAATTATTCATCGATTGATCCTCCTGTTCACGAATTAATCCAAGAAGGAGTTGCTCTCAACACAACAGGCGATGTTTGCAAGTCTGGTTCAGATTCTGAATATGAGTTCTTTGGTACTGCCACGGAAAGGGCAATTCTGGAATGGGCTGTGTTGAACTTGGATATGGATATGGAGAAGTGGAGGGAAAGTTGTACGATCCTCAAGGTTTTGGCCTTCAATCCAGATAGGAAACGCAGTGGAATTTTGATGAGGAGAAAAGCAGATAACACTAGACATGTGCACTGGAAAGGAGCACCTGAGATTATACTGGCAAAGTGCTCTGCATTTTATGACGCTTCTGCAAGAAGAAAGGATTTCGATGATATTAGTAAGAGAAAATTCAAAGAAGTAATCGAAGCAATGGCATCTAAAAGCCTACGTTGCATTGCTTTTGCACATGCGGAACTTTCAGATAGCGAGGATGAAAGGCTAAGAGAAGAGGAGTTGACCTGGTTAGGAGTTGTCGGCATTAAGAATCCTTGCCGTGATGGAGTAAAGCTAGCAGTGCAAGAGTGTCGCAACGCCAAGATCGATGTTAAACTGATCACAGGTGACCATTCTTTCCTTGCCCGAGCCGTAGCCACAGAGTGTGGTATACTGACGCTTGATTCTGAGCACACTATAGAAGGGAAGACATTCAGTGAATACACAGATGATGAGAGATTGGAGAAAGTGGATAAAATCATTGTGATGGCAAGATCCACTCCCTCTGATAAGCTTCTAATGGTTAAAACCCTTAAACAAAAAGGCCACGTAGTTGCAGTCTCTGGGAATGACATAAGCGATGCACCGGCACTGAAGGAAGCTGATATATCACTTTCTATGGGGAATCATGGAACTGAAGTGGCCAACGAGAGTTCAGATATTGTCATCTGGGATGACGATTTTTGCGCTGCAGCAAAAGTTTTAAGATGGGGAAGATGGATATACAATAACAACAAGAAGTTCGTCAACATCCAATTGACAGCAAATGTCGTTGCATTAGTGATCAACTTTGTGGCAGTGGTTATAGAAGGTGAAGTTCCACTCACGGCACTTAATTTATTCTGGATGAATATGATGATATACTTAGTGGGTGGTCTAGCTCTAGCCACTGGGAAACCCACCAGGGAACTGATGGAGACGCCACCTGTGGAACAAACTAAGATCCCTATCGGTAACATCGAATGGAGGAACCAGTTGGCCATAGCGTTAGCTCAGATAGCAGTGCTCTTGACACTGCAGTTCGAAGGGAAATCTATTCTGGGATCCAATGCCAAGACTACGGGCACTTTGATCTTCAATGCTTTCGTGCTTTATCAAGTTTTCAATGAATTCCATGCTGGCATACATCCACTTCCCATATCGCAGCTGCTTCCTTTTGTTTCCCCATCTAATTAAGGATTTTAACCTTGTCCCGCTTCGTGAGATGGGATAGTAGAACTATACAATAACTGTTTTTCATTGGTGACTATTGTTTAGGGTTTTGTCTTTATGCTCCAGATAGTATTGGACTAGGATACTCCAAATTTCCTTAAAGTCTTTTTCAATGTAAAGTTCTTTCCATCTTGACCGATCAAACCCAATAATTCATTTCAACCGTTTAATTATACTGCCACGTCATCATTTCATTTCGTGTCTGCAAACTTCTTGTTTTATTTCATCCAAAACTGTTCCATCCACAAGTAAGACAGTAACGTCTTCGGACGGCGAGTTTTTCTGTTCAATTCTCATTAACAAAACCCATCTCTTTCGTCGCTCAAGAAGAATATTTCTTTTCACTCTGAGAGAAACCCTCACATACTCTGCAAAGATGAGGCCTTTTCGAAAATGGCCAAAGAATATTATCTCGCTCAAGTTAGTATCATATTACTACCATTAACTCTCTGCCAAATCTGCTGTCATTGCAGCCACCACTCTCGTTGCCAACATCACCACAATCACTCCTGTAATCACCTTACCACCCTCACTACTGTAATTGTACTGTTATCGTGGTCTTGACCAATATTACCTCACTTTTGTCCCATAACTATACGGTTATAACCTTACTGCCACCACAACTATACTTTGCTGTTGTCATAATTATTATTATATTGCAATTACTACTATTATTATCACTATAATCACTATCATAGCAATACCGTTGTCATTCTTATTAAAATCACTTTTGAAGTTATACTATTATCACTTTCACTATAATTACCATCGTTGCCAACATGCCACCACCTAAAGCTACTATTGTCCTGGTCCCACTATGACCACCACTACTATCACTATTATCATGTTAAAACATAAATATAAAGTATTATTATCATATCAATTAGTATATGATAATATTATGTTATATTAGCCTATGTATTATATATTGATGTAATAAACACCTAATAATATAAATATTTATACGTTGAATAGCTTATATAATACTATATATTTAGTATTACTTGAATATTAAGCTTTATCTTATATGGTGCACTAGACGAGTAAGACTAAACTGTATGAAGTTTTTATACAATACAATGTTTTTGATGTATCATCATATAACACTTAGAATTGTAAAACATTATACAATTATGTGTTTGATGTTTAACTATATAAGACAAAAAAATGACTATTCTATCAAAAATACCCCTTTAACATGCATGCATCTTCTTGGAAGAAAGGTGCCGATTATAGTATCAAGTCTCAATCTACACGGCATTGACATTAATTGACGTGTAAAAATGTAATGGATCGCAGGAAGAATAATGTTATCCGCTTCCTTTCGAGAAACCCTCTGGTATATATGAAAGTGGCAAGTTTAAAGCGTGGATGGGTTTTTTTTTTCTGAAAAAAATTATTTTTATTTTAAAAAAGTAATTTTTTTATCTATAAAAACATGGGTTTGGATGAGCTTCTAAAACAATATTTATAAAAAAAAATTGAAAACAGAGCTTTCTTAAAAAGAGCTCCTGCTCAAGCTATTTTAAGGAAAACTAGGAAGTAGTTTGCTATTTTTTTTATAGACACAAATATCTATTATAAAAATTTATTATGACATCATCTACTCTTCCATTCACTCTATCCCACGATCTTTTTTTGTGTGTGGTATTTTTGTGAAAGCATAAGTACAGTTTTTTATAATATCAATTTTTTCAATTTTTATTTTGATTTTATTTTTATTATCTCCATTGCTTTTGCTTTTACTTATTAAACGAATTATTATTATTATTTATTCTCACTATCAAATCACTAGTAAAAATATTTTTATCATTCAGTTTATATTATTAAATTATAAAATAAAATACCATCTAGTAACATTATTACATGTTTTTAATAAAAAAGAAATATATGAATTACACAAAAATTGATAATGTGATTTTACATTAATTTAATAGCCTCAATTACATTATTTAATAAAATTTAATGAAAACAAGGGCAACTCAAATTTGGAATTCATTTGAGAAAATTATGTATAATTTTTGGCAAGAAAAAGAAAAAAGAAAGTTTCTGCTTGTTTCCTTTCGTGGAAGGGTATATCATGGCACGCATCCTCTTGGAAGAATGCCGCCGATTATACTCTTAATCCACACGGCATTAACTAGACGCGTATAAACGTAACGTCTGGTATATGAAAATGGCTTGAAATTTAATCTTTATAGAGCCTCGATAGGTTTTTTTTTTTCTGTGAAAAAATTAGTTTTATTTTAAAAAAGTACTTTTTATCTATAAAACCAAGTGTTTGGATGGGCTTCTGTTCCAACGCCATTTTTAATAAAGTAATTTAAAAGTAGTTTAAGTGCTCAATCGAGTAATTAAAATGTTGACTTAAATCAAAGACAAGTCAATAAGAATGCCCTTGAGGAAGCTGCAAGTGAAAGATAGATGGGAAATGAAAGACTGTCAAGATAGGTTTGGTCTATAGCGCTAGTCCAGTCAAATCCTGTAAATGAGGTGGGGTGGGCTTCTAAATGGACAACCTAACTTTTTTTTTTTTTTTTTTACATCCATTCGTGAAACTATGAGGTAAAAGATCACATCAACCACAAAAATTAACAACAAAAGACAAAAGCACATGAAATAAAGTAATAAACAAGAAAAGCTATTCTTGCGCCTATGAACAAATAAAAAAAATAGATATTACAACTAGAAAAAAAATAAAAACAATATATCTCTTAAATATTTGTCTGTCAAATATTATAACTCAACATTATAAAAAAATAATTAGTATAACCACAAGTAAAGAAAATAAAGACCTATCTATGAAGAGATAGTACAACTCTCAATGTTTTTTAACAATTATCTTTTTTTAATCTTTTTTTACTAAAATATAAATTATAAATTATAAATTTGAATGTAAGAAATATATAAATTTAAAACTTTAAAAATTTAAAAAAGAAGAAGAAGAAATATTTCATAAAGAAAGTAAAGAACGCTTTTTTTTTTTTTTAATAAGAGTAAAGAATACTACCAAAGAGAGGAACGAAACTCTCACGATGAGAGAGAAAAAAAAGACCAAAAAGAGGGGGGAGAGAGCCATTACCAAAGACGTACACGATGAGAAAGATATAAATTTAAAACTCTCACGATGAGAGAGAAAAAAAAGACTAAGGTGTCGTTTGGTTGGTGGTAAAGAAAGGAATGGAAATAAAAATAGAGAATAGAATGGAATAGGATGGAATAGAATGGAATGCTGTAAAAAAAAGTATGTTTGGTACATATAATAGAATAGAATGGAATACTGTAAAATTTATTTAAAAATAATATAAATAAAAAAATATTAATAATATAAAAATTTATTAAAAATATTAATGATTTTAAAAAATAATTTAAATATTTTTTTTTATTTTTTTATCAATAATAAATAATATTTTTTTAATTAATTAATTTATTTTTAGAATATATTTATTTTAAAAAAAAATATTTATTTATTATTTTACAAAAAATAAGTTAAATTTTTTAAAGTTTTTTTTGTAAATATTTTTTAATTAATTAATTTTTTTAAAAATATTTTTATTATTTATTTAATTAAAAAAAAACTTAGATTCCATTCCTTTTACCTGATTCTTTCCCTTTTGAGTGGTAATGCGGTCTCCCTCTTGTGACAAGCATTTCCATTCCATTTTCTCTCTTCCACATACCAAACTGCACATAAGTGATGGAATGGAATGTCCATTCCCATTCCCTCCCTTATATTTCACATACCAAACGGCTCGTAAGAGTAAAGAATACTACCCTTCTCACTGCTAGTTTTTGCGGTTGAGAAAGATAGATGGAGACTCATCCTTTGCCAGTTAGGTAAAAGGACAGTCTATTTTGATAAAAGGCTTTTAGCCCTAGCCCATCTATTCCTTGGGGCTGGGTCTAGGGTAGGCTAGCCTATGGCTTTTTCTTTTTTTTACACACTTTCAACATTAAAAGTAGAATAATGTTGATAGGTGGATCTCTTTTTATTAGGAAAGTTATTTTTTTATTTGATTAAAAAAAATTAATTGTGTTGTTTGGTTAAAAGAGTTTTTATTTTTTATTTATTTTTAATTAGGAGAGTTGAATTTTCTATTTTAAATTTTTTTTATTTAAAAAACTAACCTATAAATAGACATCAATTCTCTTGAACAATTAAGATTTTAGAGAATGAATTATCTTTTAAATATTTTTCTTTTAGTTCTTCAAAGAATTATTATAAATTTATCAAGATTTTTTTGTACATTCAGATAAGACCTTCACTCACAATCTCTATTTTCTTTTGCAAGTATAGTATTTGCAATATTATTTTTATAATTTGTGTCTTATTTTTTTTATAAACAACGGGTCAATATCTTTTTGAATTTTCTTGTTATAAACTTGAAATAGAGCATAATCTTTCAAATTGGATTCCATATTAATTTTGATTCTCACTACTTTTGATAAAACTCATATCAAGGGTTCACATCAACTTAGGTCCACTAAAATTAATTATGGTCAAGTATGCAGAAGTTTGCCAACATTTTCACTCAGTCTATACACTTGGGAAATGATGTGTTTGGGAAGAATATATGAATGGAAAACAAAATTATATATAATGAAAAAACTTCAATTATCACGTATAGGTATCAACTAATTTTGCATTTGTAGTTCTAGCCCTCAAATTACAATATCATCAATGATAATTAAGGGATACAAATTGTGTTTAATAAAATGATATAGAAAGAAAAAAGGGCAAGGCTAGGGTAGCTCCTAAGGGCTTGTTTGGGATAGGCATATTAATAATACTAGCATAATACTAAAGACCTTAAGGCAGAGTTAATAAGAATAATAAGTACTAAAAGAATTTAAGGAAGAGAAGAAAGAAGAGGCACCATGAGAAACAAAAGCTTTCAAGGTAGAGATTTGTTGACTTAGAGACCAAAGAGTCAAGAATAATTTCTTCAAGGTTTTCAGAGGTTGGGTACCCGAGAACCAATGGAGACCTTAGAGGTATAATGACCATGAGGCTAAGTTAATGTGCTTTGAGATTTAAAAGAATGCTCAAAGAGATAGCGCTATTCAATGATTCCTTATTGAACACCATAATGAGTAAAGATTCACTCCCAATAAGTACATTAAGAATCCTAAGCACTCAATTGGAAGACCTAGTGAAAAGGGCACGCTTGTTCTTGAGAGACTAAATAATGAGTAAAGTAAGTGCCTTATAGGAACAGAAATTCCCTTGAGAATACCCCATGAGCAGTGGAGCGCTTAAGAGTCTAAATAACGATCATTTTTTGTTGTTTGATGAATCTCAGTTCAAAACATTCCTTAAAAGATGGGAATATTAAATGAGAATTCATGAGTTAGTCACATCATAGGGGCAAAAGAGAAATTTCAGATAGAGATTGCCAAGGCAACCATGAGTCATCCTTCCTCCATAGATATGCTTGTCTTCTTCTCCATTAAGACATCTTCATCTACTTAGTAAGACTCTTCTAAAGTTCATACAGAACAAAACCTTCCATTAAAGCTTTCATTACAATCTTAGAGTTCATTAATTATGTTCGTCCAAGAAGCATTCAATGTTCTTGAGTTCTAAGACTAAGAAATTCTTGAGTTGCCTAAAGAAACAATCTTTAGATAGAGATTGCAGTAAATTTGCTTTAATAGCTCATTTTGTCTTTCCGCATGGTTGAGTGCTCTTTTCTTCTTAACTAAGCCCTTATTATAAGAAAAATTGGAAAGTAGTTTGCTATTTTTTTAAACAAAATATCTATAATAGAAAATTTTGATGACATCATATACCCTCCCCTTCACTCTAACCCATGATGTTTTTGGTTATCTTCTTATGTTCATCTTTCTATTTTGCAAATTCTAAATGTGGATGAATTTTATGTCCATATGATAAATACTTCTCCAATCAAGGTCTCTTACACTATCAAAGGTCGGTTGGAGTGTTCCTACAAAGAACTCTCTAACGACCAAGTCTAAAATATGGATAGCAAGAGAGAAAGTAAGGTGAAAGATCTATACCTGGAGAGGTAATAGTCTTATTTATAGATCGAATATAAGGATATTTTGAGAAATATTGTCTGACATGCCAAAACTTGTGATTGGTTTTGCATTGTGCGATACAACTTGTACCTTATCAGGATCGTATTGACACTACTAATGTGGTCCCTAGCAGCATGATCCCTTTTGTTTTTATTTAAATTAGGTTTGTGTTTAGTTAAGTTTACGATAATCTTGATTAAGGTAATTAGGAGGCCGAGGGGTTAATCTTATTGATCTAAGAGTTAATCAGTTCAAATGGGGTAAATCTAAACTATGTATCATCACCATCCTTGACTTATACTATCCACTAATGTTGGGAGCCATTGGATCATGTGTTAGTATCGATGTCCATGCTTTATAGACAAGAAGATTCAACCTCAGACTACTACCAACAACCTTCCATTCACCTTTCGTGGAGCTTTGGAATGACAAGAGTTCTATTTGCTTCTTTTCTTTCATTTTCTTGATTTCAATGTGTTCACTTTCTAATCACATGCATCAGAACAACATGCTATAATATATGAATTTTAGATTAATTATTTTATTTTGAAGATATTAAATATGTTTATACTTAAATTTTAACTTATTATTTATATTTTAGCATTATACTTTTATTAGTAAAGTTACTTATTGGAAAGTACTTTTTATAATTTTGCATCCAAATTATTATTGTAGTTTAAAAATTACTTTCTTATTATAGTATCCAAACGCAAGACAACTTCTACTTCACATAATGGCTTTAGAAAATTTTGCTTTCTTTTATAACCCTAAATACTTTATGGGTATTTAATACCTTTGCTTAGATTAGGTGACACGTGTATTGCATGTTAGCATTTTGACTGTGTGATACAAAGGTAGAGAACAATAAGAACAGAAGATTACATCTTTTTTATTTATAAGTATGGCAGGCAACAATATATATTGTATTTATCAGTTGATCATATATATATATATATATATATATATATATATATATATATATATATATATATATATATATATATATATATATATAACTATGATAAAAAGATTACATTAAATACAAAGGTCAATAAAAAAAGCTTAAGACAATTGAATGTTAGATCCAACTATATTGTCCGCTTCTTTGTCAAAAGAGAAAATCCAATTCATAGTTGCCTTATGATCAGCTTTTGGTCTGTGAATTTTGTAAGCACTGTACAAGCTTGACTTTTGCAATAGATATGTCAATGGCCAACATTCTATCAAATATCATTGTGATCTATGGTACTTTTGTTCAAATGCCATGATTATCTGTTAATAATATCCTGAGAATTTTTAATCGTCCACTAAATAATTTTGCAAATCCACAAGGTTTTCCTGCGAATTCGTTTGTATAGTTTTTTAACTACTCTTCAAGTGTATGTGTGTGTTAAGTAGAAAAAGTTCAAGGTTTTTCTATCTGGGTCATCCATTGATGAATTAATTTCAAAAATTTATAATGCATGTAGAATTAATTTTGTTGTTAATTCAGTATTATGTTAGTCAAGAAAGGCCTAAACTCAGGAATGACTATGAAAGATAACCTTGAGAAGAGAAATATCCTGTATAAGATACAAACTGTACTCTACAAAAAATATATAAGAAAATGACTAAAATGACCACTAGTTAACTCGATCAATAAGTTATTTTCTCATGACTCCGAGTAACCCATGTATCGATTTAACCAAGTCGGGACTTAACTGATGCCACTGACGAAATCACTACTTCATCATCAACTTTTTTCTTTCTCAATTGGAAAATATGTAAATAGTGCATCTTGACTAATGTGGAGAATAACACTGGAACGAGGGGCCTGACTACGACGGGTTAACTTTTAAATCAGTTGGTTCGGACTAGTCCATTTGTTAAACGGGCTGCACATTTTAAGTCCAAGCTTGAACCACACAATTTGTTGGTCCTTCTCCTTTTCATCACTTTGTTGGCTGTCTGCTTCAAAGAATAGTGCTTTCCTTTCGCCAAACGTAACAACACTAGATTTTTGACGCATAAAATGCAATGGATCAGACGAAGCAAAGCGCTAATTGCGTACTGGAAACAGTTTGGTTTACCAAAATGGCATGAAATTATGGGTTGGGATAATAGAAAAATTTTATAAGATAAATTTAAGAAAAAAGATATAATTTATAAAATTTATCCCTAAATTAATGAATTTTAATTTTTTATTAAATCTTTTTTAAATACATCAAAGTTTAAGGTGAAAAAAGAAGTTACCTCATTTCAAATCAGCTAAGACTTACAATTGTATATTTAGATTGCTTGTTAAGAAAGATTATTATTAATAAAAATTGAACTCACACAACCAAAATATTTTGATATTTATTTGTTAAATCAACTTTTGTCGACACTTCTTTGTTAAATATTAACTTCTGTATTTTTTGTAAATTTATCCTTTTAAATTATTATTTTTTGGGAAAGAATTCTGAAATTACATCTTACACTTTTAAGTCAGTTGATGTCTAGATGGGCTCATCAAGGCAACTTCGTGGAAAAAACTCTTTAAGCCAAAATGGTTTTGAAAAAATAGTGTTTACAGGGGGGGAAAAAGGGTGCATTGTTGCTGAGTTTGTCAGAGCTGAAACCAAGCCTATGGCGATGCGGGGACATTTCAACTGGTTCGCCCAAGCTTTTTATCAGATAGCAAAGCTTTTATTCCCATACTGCGAGGCAGAACCCATCTTCCATGCGAGAAATCGGAAGGTCAAGAATGCATTAATCTTTAACACTTTGGTTCTTCAATTGTTCATTTATACAAATAGTAGTGATGGCAGTTTCTCAAGCCTGTAAACATAAACATTAAATGATTTAAGCATGCTAGTATATCAAAATAGCATTAAATTAATAAGAAATAAGAAACTTTACATACTACTTATTGCCATTACTATTCTTCACAAGCTTTCTCAAAGTGAAGCTCTATCTGTTTTTAGCTCTTCTAAGCTAAATTTCTCTCTATAAATGATGTACAATTTAGATGGCAGCAAAAAGAGACAAGCTAAGAGATTAAAACATATCAACCATCAAGAACAATGAATGAAGAATTACCACCTAAATAATGGACATTCAACTCCTCAATAATACCCATTTAAATATAATACATTGGATGATTTAATCTAAGTTATGGGTTTTGAATTTTGAATGAGTACAAAACGGTTATATTCTCTTATTTGGTCCATACGTTTAACCTATTAACTTAAATTAATCATTGAACAAATTTTTTAAGAAACAAATATATAAATCATAATGATAAGTCCTCTAAAAACAAGTATTATCATCTATGTATTACTATATATTTAGTTCCTCAAGTGTTATATTTAATGTAGTAATAAAACTTAACAAATAAACCTTATTTTTATTCTCAGTTCAAAATTTTTTTCTCTCAAATAAACTAAGGTGCACATGAATATGAGAAAACATCATAGTATGTAAGAATTTCTTTAATAAACTGTATGTATATTTCACGTCCTTGATTTATCCGAGGCCATGACGGGTACGAAATGAGAATTTCTTCCCACTTCGTAAGTCTAACCATTGCATTCTGAACCAAAAACTCATTAAATATCATGGTTTAGCATGTGAGTTCATAACCACTCTTAAAAACTTTAAACACATAAAACATAAATAAAGATCTAGCTTCATTAAGTGATGCCAATTCATTTTTCATTTCTTGCTTTCCGTGGAGATTTTACCTTTTCTTTTCACACATTGGAAACGGGGATCCAGTCTGTGGTAATGGAGCATACTCTAGAATATTACAAACATACCATAGAATAAAAGAATAAGGACCAAGAATAATTTGTGCTCACCAGAGATAATCTAACATCTTACGCTTTTGCTATATTTCTTTGAAACTAACTGAAAAACATATAAAGAAAATAATGAGTATTGCTACTCAGTGAGTAAATAACATAATTATAACATGCGAACAACAATCTTCTTTAGTATTTTATGATTTATTACATATTAGTTAAGTTATGACCATTTTAGAGTATTCTTACTCGTTTTGTTTATTTATTTTCATTAGAATTAGGTTATGAATAGTATCTTTATTTTTAAACTTTAAATTCATACTTTCGATAAATAAATTTTAAAATTTATTCAATATTATTGAATATTACTAATTCATCCATTTACCTTAGTATAACCCATCTCATACTTTTCCTTATCGAATTCTATTACCATAAGTATATAGGTCTCTTAAAGACCTCTTAACTTCCTCAACCAACATTCCTTCACTGTTCCTCTTTAAGTAATACTTTAAACATTTCTCCATGCAAACCTTTACACATACTATAGCAAATGGGCTAAATCAACTTTATCATATTTCTTAAGATAATTACCATTATCTCATTGTGCCCTTGTGTTATATAGAAATATTATGTTATATTGGCATGCATATATATATATATACAAATTAAGTTTTTATATTTAATATTTATAGTTAAAATAAAATAATTATATTAATTCATTTTATGCTATCAAGACTTGTTCTCTTATTTATATTCTAATATTTTTACTTTAATTATTATTTTTGTACAGTTCAAGACTCTCCCGTGCTTTGTCAATATAGGATTCACATAAGAGTCTCACTGGTTAAGGGATTCAACATTCTTACCGAGATTTGTCCCACCATCGTTCAAAAGCCATGCGAAAGGTCACTGGACCATACACACTTGTCCATTATTTATTATTATAATTATTATTTTTATTATTTTATTTTATTTAGTTTGAAGGATTCTAATTTAGAACCATTTTGACATATCTAAACACACAGTTTGGTAAGAAAAAATTACCATATACCCAAGCACATAGCCTGGTAAGGGAAACTTACCACGTGATAATCTATCACATAAGGTTGGGAGGAGCTCTCCTCAATTCCTTAACCATATCACATTGCCCTAAGTAAATCACCATATTCACATGGGTAACCAGGCAAAACGCCATTGGTTACAGGAGGAAACATATCTGAACTCCTTATATATCCATCATCTAATCCTCATGTGCCTTTCTGCACATGGGACTAATAACTCCCTTTCTAGTTAGAGTTGCAAAGTGCACCAAAGCTAACTATCTCTGCCGCTAGCTGACATTATTTTCGAAAAAGAATCCAGTGTAATTATTATTAATTTTATTTATTTACTTCATTGTTTCCATTTTTTTAAATAAAGTATCATTTTATGCAGTATTTGATGATAACCTATTATGATCACATTATCATAATCATTATATTCACAGTGGATGCTTTACCATCATTGAACATCAAATTCAATAATCATCACATTTAGTCATATCACTTTCATTCATTTTATTTTTACTCATATTTATATTTTTAAAATGTATGTATATATATCTATGTTCTCACGTAAATCAAGATATCTCATTTTGATAGTCTTATCTCATTTTTTATTATCTTCAATCTTATGATCATATATCATTGTTTATTTTTTTAATGTCCATTAGGGTTACCAACATTAAATATTAAATTTCATTCCGATATGCAAACATATTCACATACATATATATATTTGTTCATAGTACAAACATCATATGTTACGTGAGATCATAATATTAAATTCTTCAATTAGAACATTCCACAACTTTGGGATAAAAATACCCGATATATTATATAACATATTCTTATAAATTCTCAAACCATTATACATCATCTTCACTAATATTTGGACTATCCTCAAATTCGCATGTATATATCCATAAGTTGATATTAGGAACCACATGCATAAGAAAAATATACTCATTCATATAGGGTGACTAACTTTTCTTATCCAAACTTACATCAAGTCATCTTGAATTCTTACATGTTAACTTCACCTTATGAATCTCATCACCTTAATCTAGCATACATTTTTATCTTATAATCCATTAAACATTTTAAATTCCCATGTGTCACTAACACTTATCTAACAACCTTAACTTATTTCGTCGTGATGATTCTATAACGTTCTTCTAAGGCCACAATATCCTCACCATTGATCTCAAATCTTTCTTATGCTTCCAATATAGCGACATAACATTCTAACCTATTCAATTATATTTAACTAACCCCAACACCTTAAAACATTTCTAAACAATTGTTCCCACATAAATTTTCTAATATTAAGATATCCCAAATTTTACATAAAGGACTTCAACTTAGTATGATATAAGTCATTAGTACATATATCTTGATCACTTACACTATATTCGGACGTTATTCTAAAATATTCTCCATGTTCCCCCTTTGCTAGGCCAAAACTAATTTACTTAAACTCTACTTTCAATATTCCATCCTCAAGAAGATCTAGCACCATTGATTATTTTAGATACACTTTCAAAACTATTACAAAGATTTTCTCAATCGATTATTTTCAAATAAACTTTCCAAATGCTTTCAGTAGCTAAATTCACTACTTACTTTGTAAGAATTTAATGTCCAAATACCACCAAAATTTCTACTATCAACCAATTTTAAAAAATTATGATCATCAATTCTCTTTTCTCATCTTGCTTATGCTCACATAAATACAACATGCCTCAATTCTTCCTTTCATAACATGTTCCTAACACCCCCTATTTCCAAAAAAATTATTTCATATTCACATATAGTTGGCTTCACCCACCTAAATCTATATACCATCAAATCCATAAATTTTAAATGAAAAGAATTAACCAATAATTTAAGTTACATAACCACAACACATAATATAAAATTTTAAAGGCAAATTATAAATCATCCTCATGTTATAATTTTTTTCATTTACTCACCAACTTTGAGCTTCATTTGACATAGGTTTTTCTCACCTTTTCTCCTAACAAAATCAGTCATCAACACCTCCAAAGTCTGCTTTTCAACTTGATGATTTTGGATTGCATAAAAACCAACTCCGGGTACTGTTCATGTATTGTTCACCATTTTTTTTTGCACGATTTAGGCACCAAATCATCTTATCTTGCCACAAAATTCATCATAAATATAATACATTATGTTCTCAACAAAACCCCTAACTTAAAAGCTCAAAAAACCATCAGAAATCTAGCGTTTAGGAAGCACTAACCTCAACTGGCGCACTACTGTTTCTGGTTTTGCTTTTCCGCGATTTCAACTGGATTTTGGCTAGGTTCATGCTAATGTATGGTGGGATACTCAGTTCCAAGATAGAAGGCTTGTTTATGGCTAGATTTGGGAGGAAATAATGGAATCACAAGAGAGAGGAAAAGGGCCAAAAATGGAAGCATGAAGTTCCCCCCTCCCTTCGTGATTTTCTTTCCAAGCTTCAATTTTTTTTGGCAGAAGGGCATTTTTGAAATTTCGAAGGGCTTGATTTTTAGAGGGACATTCTTGAAATTTTAATGCAACAAAAAGGTGGAAAAAATTGAAAATTCTAATAAACCAATTCTTTTTTTGATTATATACATATAAATATTGTTTTTCATCCTCAAATATCCCAAAAATTTCTCCAAATTTATATTCTTGCAAAACTTTAATTACAATCTTAAATTATGATTTTTCTTGATAAAAATTTTAATAAAATAAATCACAATACGAACATGTCTTCATGTATATTAAAAGAAATAATATTTATTAAAATAAAATATTATTTAGAGCCAAATATAATTATTTTAGGCAAAAGAAAAATCATTTCAATTAAATGTGTATTTGCTCGCAGCAAAATATAATAATTTAAAAAATAAAATAATACTTGTTTACAGTAAAACATTATTATTTTAAAATTACGGAATATTACAGTATACAATAATCATTGAATTTTAGTGATGGCATATCCATAGTCAAATGATCAACAATAATCAATTTAGTACTAATGTGCTTAATGACCACTTTCTTTTTTTTTACACATTCTCTAATGGTTAAGTACTTAATATCAATATGTTTACTTCAACTTTCACTCTTATTGTTTTTAGCCATAAAGGCAGTAACTGAATTGTTATAGAAAATTTCCAATGGCCTAGAAATATAACCCATAACTCTAAGCCCCAAAATGAAAATTTTAAGCCATACACAATGTGAAGTAGTCTTAAAATAGGATATGAACTTTCCTTCCATCATAGAAGTAGCAGTCAAGGTTTGCTTAATACTTCTCTAAAAAATAGCTCCACTGGCCATCATCAAAATATGCCCTAATGTTGATTTACAAGACTCAACATATCCAAAAAAATCTAAATCTAAGTAACTAAACACATTTAGATTGTCTATCTATCTATACATGAGCATGTAGTCATTCGTTCTTTAAAGGTAGCTCATCACTTTCTTTACAACTCTCCAGTGGTCCATAGTTAGGTTACTCTGATATCACCTCAATATTCTCATAGCAAATGTAATGTCAAGTCTAGTGCAAACCTAAGTATTTGTAAGGCTTTTGATGGCAAAAATATATAGGATGTTCTTCATAGATTCACTCTCAAAGTTGTTCTTCGAACATTGGTTCAAATTGAACTTCCTTCATAATTGGAGCAACACTAGGTGAACAATCATTTATCTGAAATCTCTCTAAAATTTTATTGATATAAATTTCTTTTGATAAACATGAAATGCACCTTTCATAGCATCGTGCCATAAATTTAGATTAAAGAGTTTTTTCCACAAATTTATGAATTTTGTTACTTTTCAAGGAATTCATCTCATCTTTCTTAGCATCGTGCCATAAATTTGACTCTTTCTAACTCATGACTTGTGAAACGTTTGAGGACCATTTTTAGCTCTTATATTGTATTCAAACTCTTGTATATACACTATATGATCACTAGGAATTGCTAATTTTTTTCTCTAGAAAAGTTTCTTAATGTTGTAACGTTATCTCCCTAAAGAGCTTGTGGTTCAACTTGTTGTTCAGGAGCTACTGCTAATTCCTAAACATCTTGATCTAATTGATCAATCTATGAAAACTCAATAATTGTTTATTTAGATGCATTTAGTACTTGACGGGTACTATGAACAATAACTAATATGTCACTCTTGAAGTAAAAGGTTGAGACTCTATATGATTAGGTGCAAAAACTAAGCTCTTGAATCAATTACTCCCATTGATCAAATTATTTTTAAGAAACTTAGTATTTCTTGATTCCACTATCCTAGTAGAGTACAATGGACAATAAAATATATAATCTTTGTACCTATCATCCTCACCTAAGACAAACATACCCGGATGTGCATATGTCATAAATTCGTTGTCCTCACATGACTTTAACTAAAGTGTTGTTAAAGTCTGTTACAATATAGCTGTAATGTAGTTGCAAGTGTCTATATATAGATAGCTATGTAATAGACTAATATTGATTTGAAATGACAAAATATCTTCTTCCCACCGCTTTATTTTCTCTTCTTTTGATTCACAAAGACTTTTATGGTATCATAGCCTAGAGATCAAATGTGGAAAATCCTTCATTAAGTTCACTACAAAAATTTACCACTATTAGCAATTCAGAGTTGGTTTCTTTCTCACATTCATTATTTGTTAAACTTGATGAAAAGAACTATTTGCTGTGGAGACCACAATTCATTACCGCCATAAAAGGACATCAATTATAGTGATTCTTGGATTCGAATAGTTCTATTCTAGCCAAATTTAGTTCAGAAAGTGATGAAATAGCTGGGATTTATAGTAAAGCATTTGTAGATTTGGAAAGCCAAGATAAAAATAATCTTGGCTTGGCTTCTTCCATCTATGACTAAGGATATGTTAACAAGAATGTTGGTTGCCAAATGTCTAGCCAAGTTTATAGCAGGATAGAAGCCATTTTCATTGCTTAAACAAGAGCACATGCTAATCATTTCAAAATGCAACTGTGTAACACCAAGAAAGGTGGTAAGAATGCAAGTGACTATCTCTTGAAAATAAAAAATGCAATTGATTCATTGATTAGCATTGGTTGCAATATAACAGAGAATGCCATATAGATGCCATTTTATATGGATTTCTTGAAGAATATCTTCTATTTGTTACTTCCATAACTTCACGTCTAGATCCCTACAGTGTTGCTGATATTGAGTCACTGTTATTGGCTCATGAAAACCAATATAAGCAGTTTATGAAGTAAGAATATTTATCTGTGAATATGGTTAATTTGAGTGTCACAAATTCAAGAAATTACAATATTGGCATATCACAACATTTTCATGGCAGAGGCAATAAAAATGGAAATAACTTCCTTGGTGGAAGAAAGGGTAGTGCCATATTTCAAGGTGGTTTCTCAACTGGGAAAAATGATTCACCAACTTTTCAAGTATGTGGTAAGCAAGGAAATCAAATGTTGGTTGCAAAATATATATATATGCAATGTCCGTACGCAAATGCACATATCGTGACCAAGTAATACAATGATGAGTGAGTATCGTCTCACGAGGTATTGTAACCAGAAATTATTATAGAATTTTGACCTGTGAAATGCTGTAGCAAAATTTGTTGATTACTACAAGGTAGATTGGATTCAAGCGCAAATAAAACTAAAACAAAACTAGGAACTCTAAAATGATACTTTAAGGCACACTAGGTTAATAAAAAATCAAATAATTAGTCAAATAGGGTTGCTTTAGGATTTCCATGAACTCTTGCACTCATTTTACCTTAGCTTTTGCTATAGCAATTGCTCTAATAGCCAGTTTTACCTTTTGAATGGATTATTTCCATACTACCATTTCCTGCCCTTATTAGGTTCAGTTTCATACATTCCTATATAAATCAAACCCCAAGAACTACACTTGAAGCCCTGAACTATTGGGTTATATAAGACAACTATATATTCCTATATTGGTTGTGCATTGGTTTCTTTACTAATCCATAACATTCAATCTTAGTCTAGCTTTCATTTATCCTTCCAAGTTAAATGTCAGCTTCAGCCTTCTACTATTAAGGATCATTTAACAGTAAAAATTTGAGAAATGCAATAATAGTTTGAACATCAAAAGCAATGCTATAACAACATCATTCAGTTACTGAAAATATGCTAAGAGTTCAGAATAACCCATCTACAACCCTATCCGGAAGCTTAGTTGTAATAACTGTAAAATTTAACGAAATTCCAATTAAAGAAAATTTGGAATAAAAGAGAGAATTTTGAAAATGGAGATAATAACCGGTGAAACTAAGGTTATTTATTACATGGATTAAAGAATTACAAAAGGAATATGAGAATTTACATTTTTGGGTCAAAACACAATTTCTTATAAGTTTTGGGGTTAAAATGTAAATAAATAAAATTTTCAAGGACCTCTCTCTAAAAGTGAACTTTTGCAGAAAGGTCTCCCGAGATATTTTAAGGGCATTAGCCACTCAAGAAGTTGATCATTTCCAGAATTTTCCATCTCTCTAGAAATTTTCCACCCGAAACCCTCTAACTTCTCTCTAAGATTTCTCCGCATCTGGACCTCGAATTTCAACACCACTACCGCCAACGGACTCAGAACGAAGATTTCTACAATTCCATCTGATTGGTTTCTGGAGAATTGGCCAGAGATTGGCTGAAAAATTGAAGGAAAAATTTCCAAAAAAGGTAATATCCGAAACTCCTATCGGTGGCTCTCAAATGCAAAAAATAACACCGTAGATCGATCCAGAAGGTACCAAAACCTTTGGATCTCAAATTTCAGGTCCAGAATACCTTGCACGTGCCCCCACACGCTGAATCTTCTCCGGAGAGTGAAGCTTACGCGCAGCCTTCCCTGGTGGCGCATGTAGCGCGTGTACCCAGACCCTGTTGCATTGACTTGCATTGACTGAGTTCCCATAGGCAAAATTTCACAAATCCGGAGTCATTTTTAAGGTTTTGGGATGTTTCGGACTCGATTTTGGGTTTTATTTTGCTAAATTCTGACCAAAAACGTGGATTTCGGGGTTGTCCAACTTGGTACCTTAATTTTGTGAGTAGATGATTCTTCCTATGACTTTCCCTATACTCTTCTTGATATTTGAGCATCTATATGATTATGTTTATGAGATATTTACACATTGATATGTTTCTAAAATGCATTACAATGATCTGAATTGCTTACAATTTGAAAAATGGTTCAATAACAGTATAGTATTTGAAAATGGATTTCTGAACTTATGATGTATCTGATTTTCACATGTATTACTCATTAAATGATAAAGTGAATATTTATGCATGTGGCATTATTTATAAAGCTATATGTTTGCCTCAGATATAGGCATGTATACATGATTCCCCTGAATGGGAAGTTTTGACATATGAATATATAAAGACTGAAAGTCCGCATTATATTAAAAAATTTGTATTGAATTATATGGCATATGTGTATATGATATTGATTTATACAGTGATATGTTTGCCTCAGATGTGGGCATGTATACATGATTTCCCTGATTGAGAACTTTTGACAAAGGAATATACTGAGAATGAAAATGTTGTATTATAAAAGTACATTTTTTTTTATTAATACGGAATATATGAAATTATGGTTTTATGGAGAAATCCTATTGGAAACACTGTCTGCTAACAGCAGGTGATGTTAGCCCTGGTGCACACCTTGATTTCCTCAGTTAGCAGGGGGTGGTGCTAGCCTCGTGTGAGGGCCAACACACGGGAGATGTTATGTGATGGAGAGCGGAATGCCTCCTATATGGGCAAGATGCCAGTTATATGAGTTGTAATTTTCCTTCCCTTGCTGTGTGCTTGGGAAATACCCATATAGAGTCCCTTCGCGTGTCCTATTGAATGGTAGTAGGGCAAACCTCAGCGGGATGCTGAGTTTAGGCAAATCCTATACCACCAAAGTTCGAAAGGGGTTAAACTCTGATATGGTGGTTCTGATATGGGATCCTCCAAATATTTTCATAAGATTTATGTTGATGGATAACACAATTTTATTATCGTTTTTACAGCATTATTTATGAATTGAATATGCATATGAATTTGAACATATTTTATTTGATATACGGGTCCCATGTGACTGTACCTCTGAATTGTGATTTCAATTTGACAACTTTTAAAATAAAGGGTACAATCATATGTTGACCACCTAAGAAGTCATAGGAGGTGTTATCTGCTCACTGAGTTGTAAAACTCACTACACGTGGTTTATATGTTTTTCAAATAAAGACTCAGAGTTTGGTCATGCGGCTTCTTGAACAACTAGGTGTCGTACTTCAGTGGTGAGCCTAAATTGTTTTTGAGCTCTCAATGTTTAAAATTGTAATATATTTGTACTCTAGAGTTGCTCTGAACGCCACAGGTAGGATCTTTACTTCCGTTATAAAACTGAAAATTGTAGCCCTGGCATGTATAATTAATTATGTTGAGATTTGCCAAACGTATGATATTATCCTGTTATGACATATTATGTAGTCGATTGTAAATAAATAAAGATAAAGTTATCGGACAGTAGTGTTATTCGCGTTCCTAAAGTAAGGGCATGACAAGTTGGTATCAGAGCATTAGGTTTCCCTGTGGCTATCAGAGCCAAGGATTCTTTAGTAGGACCTTTAGTATTGATATGAGCCGTACATATTTATACTTCAGGTGCTGCTGAGGGATTCTATAGGATGTTCACTTCCTCCCTATTCCAAGTGTGCTTAAATTCCTAGTGTAAGGTTTGAATACATACGATAGTATCTTAAAGAGATGTTTTATTCTGTATAGTAAATGATGCTGCCAAGAACTAGAGCGGTCACTAGAGAAGAAGCTATATATCATCCACCCTTTACTGAAGAGTCTGCACAATCTACAATTTCAATGCAAAGAGGTCGTGGTAGAGGTCGACCTAAAGGAAGAGGTGGAGGTAGAGGTTGTGCACAGGGTTTGAGAACCCCAAAACAAGATGAACAGACCCATGTATCTGATAGAGTTCCTGAGGAAAGAGTATAACCTCCTCAGGAGCCACATGATAGAACTATTGAGATGATTACTGGTATACATAGGAGTTTAGAGACATTGGCTGAATTTATAGTGGAACAGGGAAGAAGAGAATGCCAGCCACCAGAAAATGCTCCTGCAGTGCAAGAATTAAGAAGAACCACTGAGTAAGAGGATAAGCTTACAAGGATTCAGGTGCCATTACCGTAATTCCTTAAGTTGAAATCTCTGACTTTTTCAGGATCAGATGTTTAGGAAGACCCACAAATATTTCTTGATGCTATGGAATGAGTCTTCAGAGCCTTGGGGTGCTCTAGTCGAAGATCTGTTGAACTGGTGTCTTTTCAACTATCTGATATGGCTCAAGTATGGTTTGAGACACATGTACAAGGATGGGCAGTTACTTTACCACCAATGGAGTGGGAAGAGTTTAAGGAAGCATTTATGAACCGTTTTCTACCAATGAGTGAAAGAGACAAGAGGGCCAGAGAATTTGAAGAACTAAGACAGACACTGAACATGACAGTTTCTGAATATGACATCCGTTTTACCAGATTTTCTAGATATGCACCATATCTAGTCCCTACTGAAAAAGATAGAATTAAGAGGTTTACCTCGGGATTGATATGCCCGTTGTTTAAATCGGTGGGCCCTTAGATGAATCATTTTGCAACTTATTCAGCAGCTGTGGACTGTGTTAGAATGATAGAAACACGAGAGCAAGCAGATATTGAAGGTTTAAAAAGAAGAAAAAGAGAGCGAGATAGTAATGCCCAAACAAGTTCTAATCCTAATGTCAGAGGATCAAGATTTCAAAATCCACAGTGCTTCACTCAAACAGGAACTGGTAGCTCTAATCAGACATCAGTAAATATCAACAAGTAAAGAATGAATCAAAGAGATATGAGACCTATTAGCTGATAACTGCATTTCATTATAGTTTCTGTGTGCTGTCTGTGTATGTTTACTGAATTTTTCTGGTGTTTTAAGCACTCTTACCCCCTGATTTAATTAAATGGGATGACTCTTCTAGATATAACATCAGCTACCTCATTGATGCAGCATTTCAGTAAGCATATGTGGCAACGATAGTAGAACCTCGGGTGATAGTGAGTGAGTTGCTCCCTCTTTCCTGCAATACACTGATTCTATTTGATATGGTGCAAGTGGCAGAGCTGCGTAGCAGGAGCAGCCACCATCGAGTAGGGGACAGCAGCAGGGACACTGCAGGCTGCTGGTACAGAACTGCCTCCACTACTGAAAGTGGAGAGAAAAAAGCTGCACAACAAGGGCGCTGGCTGCAAAGCAGAAGGAATATCAGCAACCCAGGGCACTTTATTGGGACCACAAGGGCTGCCTATAAAAGGACATAAAGCAGCTATTGCAAAAATACCCGAGGGGGGGACAGGAGGAAGAAGAGAGAATTCGGAGAAAAGAACACCATAGCCGAGAGTGCTGCTGACACCGGAAGGTGCAGCATGAAGGGATAGTGCGCTATTTCAGAAAGGAATTTTGATCACTGTTGTGGTTTTTACTTTTTTATCAAAAAGGAAAGAACTGCATTTTGTAATTTTGTTTTTATCTCTTAGGATGCATACTAAGGTTTCTGGGATTTTTGTACCCAGTGTACCCATGAGGCTTGGCTAGTTTCCAGCAAGGGTTGCACAAGGGTTGTAATGAACTGAAGAACATTTTTATTATCAATACATTTTGCTGTAGTTTTGCTTACCATTCAATTGTGTTTCCTGTTAGTTTTTCTTTCCTTAATAACGGAAGTTTGGAAGAAGAAAACCAAGGCCAACATTCACCTAGAAGGGTAATTGAGGCTGGGAAAAGGATTGAATGCATGGGGGTTAGCTCATGTAGGGATATACGGGCACCCCATTAGTCCAATAATGGAACTTCATGCACAATTTGGAGGTGAGGACTAATGCAGGAATGCATGTCTGAACCTCAAAATTGCAAGGAATAGAAGTCTAGGAAGACTCCATTCAGGACTGAGATTGACACTTAGAACAATTGTTGCAGCAAGCCTAAAGCAAATATGAGTGCTGTAGTCCATGGCAACCCTGAGCAACCCTAGATCTCCCAATATAGTTTCCTCTTTACTTCCTATTACTCCTTATTTTAGTTATAGTTATAGTCAGTCAATCTACTTTTATATCAATATTGTGAACCATCTTAACTTTGCTACAGCATTCATACAGCAAAAATCTCTATAACAGTTTTAGCTCACTCCTCGTGGGACGATACTCACTCATCACTTTATTACTTGGTCACGACACATGTACTTGCGTTCTGACATTGTATTCATCTTTGTATGAAGCATACCACAACAAGTTTTTGACGCCGTTGCCGGGGAGTGTCAACGTGAAAATTGTTTTTAGATACTTGACTGTGTGAAGCGTTGTTTTCTTTTTAATCTGGTGTCTTGTTGAGCAGGTAACGCAGTGCATGAGCAGGGTTGACAGAGAACTTATGCCCCTTGATCCAGAGATAGAAAGAACGCTTTTGAGAAAAAGCAAAGGACAGTTAGCACCTAAGCAGCAGGCAGAGATGGCTAATCAGAATGGAGTAGATAATATGGATGATAGAGATAGAGTCTTAAATGCTTATGTTCATCCAAACCTGAATGGGTTGAACCCGAGCATTGTGAGACCATAGATCGAGGCTTTACATTTTGAGCTCAAACCAGTAATGTTCCAGATGCTGCAAATTGCAGGGCAATTCAGTGGCATGCCCACTAAAGACCCTCACCTTCACTTAAGAGTGTTCATGGAAGTCACGGATGCTTTCAAAATGAATGGGGTAACAGAAGAAGTGCTCAAGCTAAAGCTGTTCCCTTATTCATTAAGAGACCGAGCAAGAGCATTGTTAAACTCTCTGCCACCTGAATCTATCTCTAACTGGAGTGATTTGGCAGAAAAATTTCTGCTGAAATACTTCCCGCCCACCAAGAATGCCAGATTAAGAAATGACATCACCTCTTTCCAGCAATTAGAAGGTGAATATTTGTATGAGACCTGGGAGAGGTATAAAGAGCTATTACGGAGATGCCCCCATCATGGAATTCCTTACTGCATTCAGATGGAGACCTTTTACAATGGCCTCAATGTCCAAACCTGTACCATAGTGGATGCAGCAGCTAATGGGGCACTCTTGTCCAAGACATATAATGAAGCACATGAGCTGCTTGAAAGGATGGCCAATGGACAGAGTTTCAATTGTAAAGAAAGCAGCAAGCATGCATGAAGTGAGTGAAGTGACTTCTCTCACAGCTCAGCTAGCTTCACTAGTTAATGTCTTGAAGAGCCAGCAAATTGCCCGCCCTCAAGCAGCCAATGCAGTCCAGGAAACTGGACCATCTTGTGTACTATGCAATGGACCTCATCTATTTGAAGCTTATCCCTCAAACCCAGAATCAGTGTGTTTCATGGGTAATATGAATCGCAATAACAATCCCTACTCCAACACATATAACGCAGGATGGAGGCAACACCCCAATTTCTCCTGGAGTAACTATGGTACAGGACAAGGGAGCAACTCTGCCCCGCAAAGACCACAGGGTCCACCAGGCTTCCAGCAGCAAAGACAACAGCCTCAAGAATCCCCCACTTCACTGGAATCCCTGCTGAAGGAATATATGGCAAGGCATGATGCTCTAATCCAGAGTCAAGCAGCCTCATTGCAGAATCTGGAAACTCAAGTGGGGCAGCTTGCTAATGAACTAAAAAGCAGACCCCCAGGGACACTTTTTAGTAATATTGAAGTCCCCAGGAGAGAAGGGAAAGAGCACTGCAAGGCTATAGCCCTGAGGAGTGGGAAGATAGTGGAAGCACCAAAAGCAAGAGGGCAAGACCAGACAGACTCCACTGTACCTTTAGAGAAGAAAAAAGACAAAAAGAAGCAAGAGGAGGAGGTAAGTGAGGAAGCAACCACCTCTGGAGGAAATGCTGCAGCTATGCCACAGTAGAATTTAGTAACTTTGCCACAGCAAGGCATGCAGCTAGCTAAGTTATCTCCCCCCTTCCCTTAGAGATTTCAGAAGCAGCAGAATGACCAGCAATTTAGAAGGTTCCTAGATGTCCTAAAATAGCTACACATCAACATTCCTCTGGTGGAAGCACTGGAGCAAATGCCGAATTATGTGAAATTCATGAAGGACATCCTGACCAAGAAGAGGAGATTTGGTGAGTTTGAGACTGTTGCTCTCACAAGAGAATGCAGTGCTGTGCTACAAAATAAGTTGCCTCCTAAACTTAAGGATCCAGGTAGTTTCACCATACCTTGTTCAATCGGGAACCAGTATTTTGGCAAGGCACTTTGTGATTTGGAAGCAAGCATCAACCTTATGCCAATGGCCATATTTAAAAAGCTAAGAATTGGAGAAGCTCGGCCTACCACAGTCTCACTGCAACTAGCAGACAGATCCATAGCACACCCAGAAGGAAAAATCGAGGATGTCCTGGTTAAGGTGGATAAGTTCATCTTCCCAGTAGACTTCATAGTTCTGGACTATGAAGCTGATACAGAGGTACCAATTATATTGGGCAGACCATTTCTAGCAACTGGCCGGACATTAATTGATGTTCAGAAAGGTGAATTAACCATGAGAGTCCAGGATGAGCAAATTACATTCAATGTGCTCCAGACCATGAAGTTTGCCAGTGAAGAAGAGGAATGTGCAGTAGTATCTATGATAGACACATTAGCATCAGAACAATTGGAAAAATGCTGCAAGGAGCCACCACCAGCAGCATGGACAGACCACTCAGATTCCAAAGGAGAAGATGAGAAGGAATGGGCTTAGATTGATGTCAGGCAAGGCTTTAGGAAGTAGGAGCCAATAAAGGAGCCATTATATGTGACCCCACCAGATTCAAGGCTGCTGAAAGCATCAGTAGAGGAGCCACCAATCTTGGAGATGAAGCCTCTGCCAGCACACCTTAAGTATGCATATTTAGGAGAAACAACCACTCTTCCTGTGGTTATCTCAGCACTTTTGACAGAGGAATAAGAGGAGAAATTGGTCATGACACTGAAGAAATTCAGAAGGGCCATTGGCTGGACACTTGCTGACATTAAGGGAATCAGCCCCTCATTTTGCATGTATAAGATCCTTTTGGAAAGCAATGAAAAAGGGTCCATAGAACCCCAACGAAGACTCAACCCAATAATGAGGGAGGTGGTTAAAAAGGAAATTATCAAGTGGCTAGATGCTGGAATTATCTACCCAATATCAAATAGTTCTTGGGTGAGTCCGATCCAGTGTGTCCCTAAGAAAGGGGGTATGACTGTGGTGAAAAACGATAGCAATGAGCTCATCCTCACCAAGGTTGTGACCGGCTGGAGGATTTGCATGGACTATAGGAAGCTGAACAAGAGCATTAGGAAGGACCACTTCCCTCTGCCATTCATTGACCAAATGTTAGATAGACTTACTGGAAGGGAATACTATTGTTTCCTGGATGGGTACTCAGGGTACAACCAGATTGCTATAGTACCAGAAGATCAGCATAAGACCATATTCACATGTCCTTATGGTACCTTTGCATTCCGAAGGATGCCATTTGGGCTGTGCAATGCTCCAGCCACATTCCAGCGATGCATGATGGCAATATTCACAGAAATGGCTGAGCAGTTTCTGGAAATCTTTATGAATGATTTCTCAGTCTTTGGGGACTCCTTTGACCTATGCTTGGGAAACCTTGCTAAAGTCTTGCAAAGGTGTGAGGAAACAAACTTGGTGCTGAACTGGGAGAAGTGTCAGTTTATGGTAAAAGAGGGGATTGTGCTGGGGCATAAGATTTCTCAGAGAAGACTTGAGGTTGACAAGGCCAAAGTGGAAATCATTTAGAAACTGCCTCCTCCCACCTCGGTCAAGGGCATTTGAAGCTTCTTGGGACATGCAGGATTTTATAGGAGGTTCATTAGGGACTTCTCTAAAATTGCCAAACCTCTATGTAGTTTACTAGAGAAGGACATAATTTTTTGTTTTGATGAAAGTTGCATGACAGCATTTTGCGATCTCAAACAGAAATCGAGTACAGCCCCAGTTATTGTGGCACCAGACTGGACTTCTCCATTTGAGCTGATGTGTGATGTTAGTGAGACAGCATTGGGGGCTGTCCTCGGGCAGCGCAAAAATAAGTTATTTCACTCTATATACTATGCTAGCAAAATGCTGCAAGGTGCCCAGCTGAACTACACGGTGACAGAGAAGGAATTGCTTGCAGTAGTGTTTACCTTTGAGAAATTCAGAGCATATCTGGTAGGAGCAAAGGTGATAGTGCACACAGATCATTCTGCCATCAAACACTTGGTTAGGAAAAAGGATTCCAATCCCAGGCTCATTCGGTGGGTGCTTTTGCTTCAAGAATTTGATCTAGAGATCAGAGACAGGAAAGGAACTGAAAATCAAGTGGCAGACCATCTCTCCAGATTGGAAGGGCACAGCTCCGGGTAAGAGGAAATCAATGAAAGATTTCCAGACGAGCAACTCTATCTCCTGTCTCAAGATGATGTGCCATGGTATGCTGATTATGTAAATTACCTTGTGAGTGGAATGCTCCCACCAGACCTGACGTGGCAGTAGAAGAAAAAATTTATGCATGAGGTAAACTCATACTACTGGGATGAACCATACCTTTACAAGTAATGTGCTGATCAGATGATTAGGAGATGCATACCCAGCGAAAAGATGGAGCAAATCTTGCAACAATGCCATGCTTCCCCTTACGGAGGTCATTTTGGAGGAGTTAGAACTGCAAACAAGGTGTTGCAGGCAGAGTTCTATTGGCCCTCCCTATTCAAGGACTCCCACTCTTTTGCAAAGCAATGTGACCGGTTTCAGAGGACAGGAAACATATCTCGCAGACATGAAATGCCACTGAACAACATCTTAGAGGTGGAATTATTTGATGTCTGGGGAATAGATTTCATGGGACCATTTCCCTCGAGTTTCGGCAATCAATACATCCTTGTAGTTGTAGACTATGTCTCAAAGTGGGTGGAAGCCAGTGCATCCCAGACTAATGAAGCCAGAGTCGTGACCAGATTTCTAAAGAGAAACATCTTTACAAGGTTTGGAACCTCCAGAGCCATCATCAGCGATGGAGGGACCCATTTCTGCAATCGACAGTTAAAGGCACTACTTGCCAAATATGGAGTCAGACACAAGGTGGCAACCCTTTATCACCCACAAACGAGTGGGCAGGCTGAAGTCTCCAACAGAGAGATCAAGAGAATCTTGGAAAAAATAGTAGGCCCCACGATGAAGGATTGGCCCTCAAGGTTGGATGATGCACTTTGGGCATATAGAACAGCTTATAAGACATCTCTGGGCATGTCACCTTACAGGTTGTATTCGGGAAGGCATGTCATCTACCAGTAGAGTTAGAGCACCGAGCATATTGGGCAGTGAAGAAGCTAAACTTGAATCTGGAAGCTGCGGGTGAGAAGAGAATGCTGCAGCTAAATGAGCTGGATGAATTCTGTGGTCAAGCCTATGAGAATGCCAAACTTTACAAAGAGAAAGAAAAGCAGTGGCACGACAAGAAGATACAATCCAGGAACTTTGAAGTGGGATAGAAAGTACTACTGTACAACTCCAGGCTAACATTGTTTCCTGGGAAGTTGAAATCTCATTTGTCTGGTCCTTTTTGCATAAGCAAGGTCTTCCCTTTTGGGACTGTTGAATTGGAAGAAGAAAAGGAAGGGAGGACATTCAAGGTAAATAGACAAAGAGTCAAGCACTATCTGGGGGGTGATGTGGATAGACAGCATACCTCTATCCAGCTGCAAGAGGAATGAACAGGAAGGAAGTCAGGCTGAAGACTGTAAAACAAGCGCTTATGGGAGGCAACCCACGTTAAATCTGTTGTTGGTAAAGTTAGCAGTTTTTAGATTGTTTGATTTGCAAATTTAATGACATTTTTGTTTGCTACACAGGTAGGGAAACATAACAGGCTGCAGGAAGGTTCTTACTTTGCTGTAGCAAAAACTGGGTGAGGTAAGGCCTGGCTCTACTGTAGCAAGATTTTTTGGGCAAGCCACCCCTGTTTTAGCAAAAGCATAGGCAAGACAGTATTGCTGCAATAGTTACTGCAGCAATGGTGTTCAGTCCTAAGTGAAGGAGTTTTCCAACAAAAAAAAAAAAGCGTGTTGTCCAAAAATTAAAAAGGGGCGGGAAAACTGGCAGAAGGCCATAAGACACCCACGGTCTTTAACCTCTGCAACCTCCAACCCACTTCACCCTCGAGTTAAGACACCCACGTTTTTCATTTCTGCAACTCCCCTACCCACTTCACCTCTCCTAAGTTCTCAAAGCCCTACAACCTCCTCACCTCCTTCGTTCCAGAAACCTCTACCTCCAAACCCTCGAACCAATCATGCCCAGAATCAAGACGGTGGCCAGAAAAGTAAGAAAGGTGAAGAAATTCACCTCCGAGGAAACCAGACAGAAGCACGATGAAGAGATCCTGCCCCGAAACTTCTGCGCTGAGAAAGGTTTCACCTTCACCTCCTCTGGAGATTTAGGCATGCCAATGTACGTTGGCACAGTAGTCAAGCAGAGGGGTTGGGAAAATTTCGTAAGCCACCTGTAAACGGCCCTCATTCCTCTGGTTCAGGAATTCTATGCAAACTTCTCACCAGAAACTGAGAAGTGGGTGACAGTTTGGGAGGCGAAGGTGCGTTTTGACCAAGCTTCAATCAACAAGGCCTATAATCTACCAAGTATGAGGACTATCTACATGGTTTGCGGAACAAAAGCTGAGATGCAATGCTCACTCGGGTGTGCCTTCCTGGCACCACCTGGGATAAATCTCAAGACCCGTCTGCTACCTTCTACCCATGGGCAGACGGTGAGCCGAGACAGAGTAGCAATGGTGGACACACTCATATTTGGCAGACCACTCAACGTTGGCCACATCATCAATGTCCAAATCCAAGCATGAGCTAGTCGAAAAAAGGGAAGCCTACTTTTTCCTTCCCTCATCTCCATACTGTGCAAAAATCATGGAGTACCAGTCTCCATTGATGAAGAAGTCTTAAAAGACACCAACCCCATTACTACTACCACCATTGCTCGGATTGTCCTGGAGAAAGTGTCCCCACACCCACCAGTTGCCTCTCAAGACCCTCCACAAGCTGCTGGACCATCTGCTTCTTCCTCTGCCTCTCAACCAGCTGACAAGTCCCTTCAGCATATTCTACAGCAACAAACTACAATCCTCAGACAGCAAGCACAGCTGCTGCAGCATCAGTAGACCTTTTGGCGTTATGAACAGAAGAGGGACTTCACCCTCCACACCACCTTGGAGCAGAACTTTAAGCAATTCTTCCCATTCTCGGAGTTTCCAACTGACTTGCTCCATACCACTTTCGAGGATTCAGCCCCAACACCTGAACCACAGACAGAGCAGCACAAGGATTCTGAAGGATCCTCCTCTAGCAAGGAGCCCCATCCGGAACCCCACCAGACACCAGAGGGAACTGAGTCCTCTGATGACGATGAGCCCATTGCAAAATGGGTAGCATTGATGCGCAAAGGAAAGGCCCCACAACAATCAGCACAGTGCAGAAGTGGGCTCAGAAGCTCCTCAAGGTCCTCTAGGGGTCAATGCCCCTAGGGTGCTGGAGCATACCTGCTAGCACCCTCAGGAAGTTCCCTCAACTCGTATCCCTTCTCTGCTATATTTGGAATTCCTTTGTTTCTTCTTCTGTTTTTGGGTGTCGGTTGCATTTTTGGCATTTCATCAGCAGTGAGGACGCTGCTCAATTTAAGTTTGGGGGGTGTGATATAATGTCTACTGGGAGTGATATAATGTTGTTGTGGCACTTTTGTGTTTTGTTCATTGCTGTGGTATCTGCTGAAGCATTGATTTTATGTTCATTGCTATAGTATTGCTGGAGCATATGTTAGATTTAGACTTGTTTATTTGTGTGTTACGTATCTGTGAGCTATTTTGTGTTTTTGCCTGACTAAATTAGTTGAGACTGCTTTATTCCTATAGCGCTTGTAGAAATTGTCTGATTTAGATGTGTATTCCTATGAAAAAAAAAGTATGCATTTTGCATAGCCTGCTGAACGTTCTGGGATATTCCATGAGGAGGATTGGGTATTTTGATAAAAACCAGAATAGGAAACCTACAACCTTACCCAATCACACACAAAACCACCTTCTTATAAGCACTGGATCTTGGGCAATTTGCCCAAAAGAGAATTTGGTGATCTTTCAGAAATTGGACCTTAGTCTTAGAGCTAATATTGAGAGCTTTCTGTAGAATTATAAAAGAGGCAGACGCATAGCGTCATAAAGGCTTAAGTTTGGGGGGGAAGTAGAAAATAAAGAGAGAAATATGGACACTCCAATGCTCTGTAGTCTTTTAGTAACCAGGGGTATGCATGAGCCCCATGTGTGCCTTTACATAAAACAGGGATATAAAGTATGAGTGGGAAGCTGTTTAGGGGTGATAAGGCTGAGTAACCGGGTGCCTGCATGGAACATGTTGGCATTCGCATCAAAAGGCACTAATGACCTCTGCTGAAATAAGACCTATTGCTTACCAAAAAAAAAAGAGAAGGAAAAGAAAAGCAAATATAAAGAAGAAAGAAAATCAGTGAGCTGCCTCATTTCCCCCATATCTGTTGCCCTGGCTGCACCTATGTTGAATGCCAACTTGACCTAGGAAAGGAAGCTCGATATATTAGCATGAAAGTCTTAGGAACTCTGGCTGTTTTTGACCCAAGTAACTCTTAGGAAAACTGTCCATATCACACACACAACTCCGAGGGAGTTTTTTTTGTGATTGGGAGAAAGGTTTGTGGTGTCCTTTATATGGAAGAAATCCTGAGAGTTGAGAGCTATCAGCAGAATTATGGATTCATGCATGAGAAAAGTTTGGAATTTCTGGGTGGTAGGAATGTAGTGAACAAAGTAGGTTGCTTGGGGACAAGCAATCCTTTAAGTTTGGGGGGATTTGATAACTACATTTCATTATAGTTTCTATGTGCTGTCCGTGTATGTTTACTGAGTTTTTCTGGTGTTTTAAGCACTCTTACCCCCTGATTTACTTAAATGGGATGACTCTTCTAGATATAACATCAGCTACCTCATTGCTGTAGCATTTCAGTAAGCATATGTGGCAACGATAGCAGAACCCCGGGTGATAATGGGTGAGCTGCTCCCTCTTTCCTACAATACACTGATTCTATTTGATATGGTGCAGGTGGCAGAGCTACGCAGCAGGAGCAGCCACCATGGAGCAGGGGACAGCAGGAGGGACACTGCAGGCTGCTGGTACAGAACTGCCTCCACTACTGAAAGTGGAGAGGAAAAAGCTGCACAACAAGGGCGCCGGCTGCAGAGAAGAAAGAATGTCAGCAAACCAGGGCACTTTACTGGGACCACAAAGGCTACCTATAAAAGGCCATAAAGCAGCTATTGCAAAAAGGCCCGAGGGGGGGACGGGAGGAAGAGGAGAGAATTCAAAGAAAAGAACACCAAAGCCGAGAGTGCTGCTGACACCGGAAGGTGCAGCATGAAGGGATAGTGCGCTATTTCATAAATGAATTTTGATCACTATTGTGGTTTTTACTTTTTTATCAAAAAGGAAAGAACTGCATTTTGTAATTTTGTTTTTATCTCTTAGGATGCATACAAGTGTTTCTGGGATTTTTGTACCCAGTGTACCCATGAGGCTTGGCTAGTTTCCAACTAGGGTTGCACAAGGGTTGTAATGAACTGAAGAACATTTTTATTATCAATACATTTTGCTGCAGTTTTGCTTACCATTCAATTGTGTTTCCTGTTAGTTTTTCTTTCCTTAATAACGGAAGTTTGGAGGAAGAAAACCAAGGCCAACATTCACCTGGAAGGGTAATGGAGGCTGGGAAAAGGATTGAATGCATGGGGGTTAGCTCATGTAGGGATATACGGGCACCCCATTAGTCCAATAATGGAACTTCATGCACAATTTGGAGGTGAGGACTGATGCAGGAATGCATATCTGAACCTCAGAATTGCAAGGAATAGAAGTCTGGGAAGACTCCATTCAGGACTGAGATTAGCACTTAGAATAATTGCTGCAGCAAGCCTAGAGCAAATATGAGTGCTGTAGTCCATGGCAACCTTGAGCAACCCTAAATCTCCCAATATAGTTTCCTCTTTACTTCCTATTACTCCTTATTTTAGTTATAGTTATAGTCAGTCAATCTACTTTTATATCAATCTTGTGAACCATCTTAACTTTGCTATAGCATTCATACAGCAAAAATCTCTATAACAGTTTTAGCTCACTCCTCGTGGGACGATACTCACTCATCACTTTATTACTTGGTCACGACACATGCACTTGCGTTCTGACATTGTATTAATCTTTGCATGAAGCATACCACAACATTAGCCAACAAGATTCAAGATCAATTCCACCATGTCCTCATTGTGGCAAGCCTCATATTGGACAGTGTCGCAAAAAGACTGGTGCATGTTTTAAGTGTGGACAAATGTGTCATTTGATGAGGAATTGCCCACAACTACGAAGTTTCAGTCAAGCATCGGTACAACCAGTTTCAACTCTTGCATATGTGCAAACACGACCAAATAGAGCAACTTCAGTTCAAGCAAGTAGTGGTGGTACTGGTAGAGGATCAGGAAGTCGAGGTCGAGAACTAGCTCGAGTTTTTGCTTTGACACGACAAGATGCTCAAGCTTCAAATGCAGTCATGACAGGTACATTAGCCGTATATTCCCATAGAGCATATGTCCTGTTCGATCCTGATTCTACTCATTTTTATATATCACCATGCTTTGCTAAGAAATTAGATAGAGATCCTGCTAGTTTACATTGTTCTTTTATGGTTGCTAATCCAATGGGAGAATTATTATTAGTAAATGATGTGTATAAATCATATGAGATTTCGATAGAAGGCAAGGAGACTCTTGTAGATTTGATAGTTTTAGATATGGTAGACTTTGACGTGATTCTAGGAATGGATTAGTTGTCATCATGTCATGCCATTCTAGACTATCACCAGAAGGTGATTAAGTTTAATGTCCCTGGAGAATCTTCCTTCATAAAACAAGGAGATCGTAGTAAGGAGTCTAGTAATTTGATTTCAGCTTTAACAGCTCATAAGCTGTTACAAAAAGGATGACACGGGTATTTAGTAGTAGTCAAAGATGTTGATATAAAGTATACCAGTGTAGAGAAGGTTCCAGTGGTTAGAGAATTCCCTGATGTGTTTTCTGAGGAATTGCCAGGATTACCACCAGACCAAGAGATTGAGTTTGGTATTGATCTCCTCCCTGAAACACAACTAGTATCTATACCTCCTTATAGGATGGCACCTGCAGAACTTAAAGAATTAAAGGAGCAACTGCAAGATTTACTAGATAATGGTTTTATTCGACCCAGTACATCTCCCTGGGGTGCTCCTGTTCTCTTTGTGAAGAAAAAGGATGGATCCCTACGCCTATGTATTGACTATAGGCAGTTGAACAAACTGACTATACGAAACAAATATCCTTTACCTAGAATAGATGATTTGTTTAACCAGTTACAAGGTGTCGAATGTTTTTCAAAAATTGATCTGAGATCTGGGTATCATCAATTGAGGATAAAGAAGGAGGATATTCCTAAAACTGCTTTTAGAACTCGATATGAGCATTATGAGTTCTTAGTAATGCCAATCGATCTAACAAATGCTCTAGCCACATTTATGGATTTAATGAATAGAGTATTTAAACATTTGATGGATCAATTCGTCATTGTATTTATAGATGATATCATGGTATATTCAAGGAGTTAAGAAGAGCATGAGCGGCATTTAAGAATAGCATTGCAAACCCTGAGGGAACACCAGCTGTATGCTAAGCTTTCAAAATGTGAATTTTGGCTTAGTAGTGTTACCTTCCTAGGGCATATGGTTACTAAGGATGGTATTCAAGTTAATCCTAAAAAGATAGAAAGATGCAGAAATGGCCACGTCCTACAACAGTTACAGAGATTCGTAGTTTCCTTGGTTTAGCAGGCTATTACCGTAGATTTGTTAAAGATTTTTCAAAGATAGTTGCTCCTTTGACAAGGTTGACAAGAAAGGGAATAAAGTTTGACTGGTCAGATGAATGTGAAAGAAGTTTTCAAAAACTCAAAGAATGTCTGACTACGGTGCCAGTATTGGCTATTCCTTCAGGTACTGGAGGATATACGGTATACTGTGATGCATCGAGAATTGGATTAGGATGTGTGTTGATGCAAAATGGTCGAGTCATTGCATATGCATCTAGACAACTTAAACCACATGAGCAAAACTATCCGACTCATGATTTGGAAATGGCAGCAGTAGTTTTTACTCTTAAAATTTGGAGGCATTATTTGTATGGTGAGACATGCGAAATTTATACAGATCCTAAAAGTCTCAAGTATATTTTTCAACAAAAAGATCTTAACTTGAGACAAAGAAGATGGATGGAATTACTTAAAGATTATGATTGCACAATATTGTACCATCCAAGTAAGGCCAATGTTGTGGCTGATGCATTAAGTAGGAAGTTTATGAGTAGTTTAGCTCATATCACAATGATAAGAAGGCCGTTGATTAAAGAGATGTATAAGCTGAAAAGTGATGGGGTAGTAATGGAAGTAAAAGAGCCTGGAGTATTATTAGCTTATCTACAGTTTCAATCATCTTTGATTGAGCAGGTGAAAAAGGCACAGAAAGAGGATGCCTATTTGAGCAAGAAAATTGAAGAGGTGAAGAATGGTGGTGAAGCTGAATTTACTGTAGACTCTAAAGGAATTCTGTGATTTGGCAAGTGGATATGTGTACCTGGTAAAGAAGAACTTAAGAAAGAAATTTTAGAAAAAGCTCATAGATCTATGTATACGATTCATCCTAGAATAACTAAAATGTATAAGGATCTAAAAGACATTTATTGGTGGGAAGGTATGAAGCAAGACAAAGTGGATTACGTGTCTCGATATTTAATTTGTCAGCAGGTAAAAGCAGAACATCAAAGGCCTACAGGATTACATCAGCAAATAGAGATACCTGAATGGAAATGGGAACGAATAACTATGAATTTTGTTACTGGCTTACCGAGAACACCAAAAGGGTTTGATTCAACATGGGTGATCATTGATAGGTTGACTAAGTCAACACATTTTCTACCAGTGAAAACCACATACAATGTAGCTTAGTATGCAAGATTATATCTGAATGAAATAGTGAGGTTACATGGCGTGCCAATATCAATTATTTCTGATCGAGGACCGCAATTCACAGCTCGTTTTTGAAGAGCTTTCCAAGAAGCTTTGGACACGAAGTTGAATCTCAGTACTGCATTCCATGCTCAAACAGATTGGAAATCTCAGCGGACCATTCAAATATTAGAAGACATGCTTCGGGCTTGTGTTTCAGATTTTCAGGGTAGTTGGGAAAGATTTCTACCTTTAGCTGAATTTGCTTTTAACAATAGCTATCAAGCCAGTATACAAATGGCTCTTTTTGAGGAATTATATGGCAGGCGTTGTCGTTTTCTGATTGGATGGTTTGAGATGGGCGAAGCGAAGGTTTTAGGGCCTGATATGGTACATGATGCACTGCTTAAGATAAAAATAATTAAGAAAAGGTTGTTAGCAGCTCAGAGTAGACAGAAGGCCAATGTTGATAATAGACGCCGCCCATTGGAATTTGCTATAGGTGAACATGTTTTTCTAAAAATATCTCCTATGAAGGGAGTAGTAAGATGGGAGGAAAGAGAAATTAAGTCCACGGTATATATGACCATTTGAAATTCTTGATAGGATCGGTCCGGTAGCTTATCGTTTGGCTTTACCTCCTGAATTGGGTAATGTCCATTCAGTTTTTCATGTGTCTATGCTACGAAAATATTTACCGGATCCTACACATGTTATACAATGTCCACAGATTCAGTTACAGAAAGATTTAACCTATGAAGAACAACTAATAGCAATAGTGGACAGACAAGTAAAGAAGTTGCGGTCAAAGGAAATACCTACAGTGAAAGTGATATGGAAAAATCACTCTTCTGAGGAAGAAACTTGGGAACGAGAGGAGGATATACGCACCAAATATTCGCATTTGTTAGAACAATGAGGTTAGTCTTTATCTGTAATTATGGTGATGAAATTCGGGGACTGAATTTCTTTAAGGGGGAAGAATGTAATAACCGTAAAATTTAACGAAATTCCAATTAAAGAAAATTTGGAATAAAAGAGAGAATTTTGAAAATGGAGATAAGAACCGGTGAAACTAAGGTTATTTATTACATGGATTAAAGAATTACAAAAGGAATATGAGCATTTACATTTTTGGGTCAAAACGCAATTTCTTAGCAGTTTCGGGGTTAAAATGTAAATAAATAAAATTTGCAAGGACCTCCCTCTAAAAGTGAATTTTTGTAGAAATTTCTTAGAAGTTCCAGGATATTTTAAGGGCCTTAGCCACTCAAGAAGCTGATCATTTCTAGATTTTTCCATCTCTTTTCAAAAAATTTCCTCTCGAAACCCTTTAACTTCTCTTTAAGATTTCTCCGTATCTGGACCTCGGATTTCGACACCACCACCACCAATGGACTCAGAACGAAGAGTTCTACAAATCCATCTGATTGGTTTCTTGAGAATTGGCCGGAGATTGGCTGAAAAATTGAAGAAAAAATTGCCTAAAAAGATAATATCTGAAACTCCTATTTGTGGGTCTCAAACGCAAAAACTAACATTGTAGATCGATCTAGAAGATACCGAAAACTTTGGATCTCAAATTTCAGGTCTAGAATCCCTTGCACACTCCCCCACGCGCCAAATCTTCTTCGAAGAGTGAAGCCCACGCGCAGCCTTCCCTGGTAGCGCGTGTAGTGCGTGTACCCGGACCCTGTTGCATTGACTTGCGTTGATTGAGCTCCCAGAGGCCAAACTTTGCAAATCCGGAGTCGTTTTTAAGGTTTTGGGACGTGCCGGACTCGATTTTGGGATTTATTTTGCTAAATTCAGTTCATAAACATATATTTTGGGGTTGTCCAACTTGGTACCTTAATTTTGTGAGTAGATGATTCTTCCTATGGCTTGCCCTATACTCTTCTTGATATTTGAGTAAGTATATGATTATGTTTATGAGATATTTACACTTTGATATGTTTTTGAAATACATTAAAATGATCTGAATTGGTTACAATTTGAAAAATAGTTCAAGAAGAGTATATTATTTGAAAATGGATTTCTGAACTCATGATGTATCTGATTTTCACATGTATTACTCATTAAATGATAAAGTGAATATTTATGCATATGGAATTATTTATAAAGCTATATGTTTGCCTCAGATATAGGCATGTATACATGATTCTCCTGAATGAGAAGTTTTGACATATGAATATACAGAGACTGAAAGTCTGCATTATATTGAGAATTTTATACTAGATTATATGGCATATGTGCATATGATATTGATTTATACAGTGATATGTTTGCCTCAGATGTGGGCATGTATACGTAATTCCCCTAATTGGGAAGTTTTGACAGAGGAATATACTGAGAATGAAAATGTTGTATTATGAAAGTACATTTGTTTTAATTAATACGGAATATATGAAATTATGGTTTTATAGAGGAATCCTATTGGAAACACTATCTTCTAACAGTAGGTGATGTTAGCCCTGGTACACACCTTGATTGCCTTAGCTAGCAGAGGGTGGTGCTAGTCTCATGTGAGGGCCAACACACGGGAGATGTTATGTGATGAAGAGTAGAATGCCTCCTATATGGAAAATATGCCAGTTATATGAGTTGTGATTTGCCTTCCCTTGCTGTGTGCTTCGAAAATACTCATATAGAGTCCCTTCGCGTGTCCTCTTAAATGGTAGTAGGGCAAACCTTAGCAAGATGCTGAGTTTAGGCAAATCCTATACCAACAAAGTACGGAAGGGGTTAAACTCTGATATGGTAGTTCTGATATGGGATCCTCCAAATGTTTTCATAAGATTTATGTTGATGCATAACACGATTTTATTATCATTTTTACAACATTATTTATGAATTGAATATGCATATGAATTTGAATAGATTTTATTTGAAATACAGGTCTCATGTGAATGTACCTCTTAATTGTGATTTCAATGTGACAACTTTTAAAATAAAGGATATATTCATATATTGACCTAAGAGGTCATAGGAGGTGTTATCTGCTCACTGAGTTGTAAAACTCACTACACGTGGTTTATATGTTTTTCAGATAAAGACCCAGAGTTTGGTCCTGCGGCTTCTTGAACGACTAGGTGTCGTACTTCAGTGGTGAGCCTAAATTGTTTCTGGTATCTCAATGTTTAAAATTGTAATTTATTTGTACTCTAGAGTTGTTCTGAACGCCACAGGCAGGATCTTTGCTTCCGTTGTAAAACTAAAAAGTGTAGCCCTCGCATGTATAATTAATTATGTTGAGATTTGCCAAACATATGATATTATCCTATTATGACATATTATGTAGTCGATTGTAAATAAATAAAGATAAAGTTATCGGACAGTAGTGTTATTCGCGTTCCTAAAGTAGGGGCGTGACATTAGTCCAGTATCATATCCAAATCAATTACAACTGTATGAATAAGGACAACCATTATGCACCGAAGAAAAATACAGTACAAACGCAAAATAATAAAAGCATAGAAGGGAAGAAGAGAGTTATAGGGAAGGATCATCTTCTCCCTCATCCAGTAGCTCCTTTTGCTTGGTTGATTCCCAATGGAACAATATTACCCTCTTTTGCACACTCTGTCAGAGATTTTTGGGATGCTTTGGGTGCTTTCTTTTTTCTTTCTGCACATGCGTGTATTTCTCTTCCCTTCTCCCAGCCTTTTTTATGCTAGCATTATGGTGCCGATGAGGTGGCTCCTTTTCAGCTTTCTTTTCCTTTTCGGCTAGCACCTCTGGCAGCACCTTTTTCCTCCACATTCAGTAGTGGAGACAACCTCTACACCTTTACATCCCTACTGTGACAGTTGAGTGCTCCTTCTTCCACACTGGGTAGTGGAGGCTACACCTGCTACAGAAGCCATGTATCAATTCTTCCTACACCGTATCATATAAAAATCAATTTCCAATCATGTGCACCAAATCAATAGGATCAAAAACACACAGCATGACTCAATTTACAACTTCATTTTTCATGAATGCACACTAAATTTTACAATAAGCATGAAGGGTGCTCTTATACTCAGGAGATACAAACACACTATTAAATCAGGGAGCATTAATACTAATAAACCAAAATGCAGAGTAATAAACCCGAGAAAAGCATACAATAACTAATGAATTAGAGTTATCATCAAGCCCTCACTTGCTATTGTAGATAAGATCTATCGTATTAGGCCTCCTCTAGTCAGGCTGTAAATGTATAGAAACAAAATGCTAAAATGAATGCCATGGTTGCCACCACTGAAACACTATTTGATGTACCCTAGTACCCAAACTCAAGAGAATCGAATCATGTCACAAATGATGAATATAATCTTAAACATGAAGCCTTTTTCATGGTCAAGAAATATTACATTGGGGTAATGGTAAAGGACTCCCAATTCATTACATTGGTTATTCATTCTTATCATCTCCTTTTGAACCTTCTAATATTTTGTCTGTATCTAATCTATTTCATGTGCCTATGATCAATAAAAATCTCCTTAGTATGTCAAAATTATGTAAAGATAATTATGTATTTTTTGAATTCTATTATAACTATTGTTTGTTAGAATCCCAAGTTACCAAGAAAATTCTTTTGAGGGAAAGCCAGTATTGGCTTATATTCCTTTGATAAATTCCAGTTGTCTTACTTGGAATCAGCTCCTCCTCAATCAATAGTTTCCCTAAGCACCTTAATCAATTTGTGTTCTATATCAGCCTTTCATTCAAGCCTTATATTGACCCATTTAGCAGCTTCTCAAGTTTCGAAGTATGTTCTTAATCCTTTTACATTGTGGCAAAATATATTAGGGCACCACTCTTGTAAAATTTTAAATTAAGTAGAGCAAGCTTGTAATCTTCCATTGTTCAATAGTAAAGCTAAATTCAATACATGTAAATCTTGTTGCCTAGGCAAGCTACATAAGCTTCCTTTTCCAACTTCATCCACTGAATACTCGCAACCTTTTCAATTAATACATACTGACCTTTAAGGTCTAGTTGTTATTATATCCTCAAAAGAGTTTAGATATTGTGTGCACTTCATAGATGCAGACACTAATTTCATTTGGTGGTATCCTTTAAAGTAGAAGTCTGATGTCTTCAAAAAATTTCTACAGTTTCAACAAATGATTGAACTATAATTTGATGCTAAAATAAAAATTGTAAAATCAGATTGGGGAGGAGAGTATCAAGCTCTCTCAAAACATCTTGTTTCAAAAGACATCATTCATAGAGTTAGTTATCTCTACACAACCCAACAAAATATAAAAGCTGAAAGGAAAATTAGGCATATTACAGAAGTTGGCTTGACTCTTTTTGCTAATGCACACTTGCCACTTAAATTTTAGGCAGAAACTTTTCATACTATTGTCTACATCATCAATAGACTTTCTACTTAAACTCTAAGCATAAATCTCCCTTTGAGTGCCTTTATAAAATTAAACCAAACTATGCTTTCCTTAAGACCTTTGGATGTCAATATTTTCCTTACATTCGACGTTATAACCAATACAAACTTGATTTTAAATCTTCTCCATTCCTGTTTCTAGGTTATAGTGATCATCACAAAGGCTATAGGTGTCTTGATGCAAAAGGAAATTAATATATATCCAGACATGCAATTTTTCATGAAAATATCTTTCCAAATATTGCCTCAAACTCTTCTCACACCCAAATATCATTTTTTGGTTATCCTTCAGCTCATTAACCTAGTTTCCACTCTCTTCTTTACCATTATCTAATGCCACAATGCATAATCCTAGCGCATGAATTCTGGTGATAATATGTGTTATGAGTATATTATTAACACAAATGATAGCCCGATCATAGACATCATATTGCTTAGCTTGATTTTGCTCATATACATGACAATGTTAATGTATCAACACATCTTAACTCTATAGCAGCAGTATCAACACTTCATTGTATATTAGTACCTAATTAATAACCTCACAAGAAGAATCAAAGGCAATCCATTTCTACTCATTCTATGATAATCAGGGCTATGGCTGGAGTGTTTAAACTAAGAGCTCTCATGGCAATAGATGCTAAATTAGAGCCTAACACAATAAAGTTAGACTTACTCAATCCCTAGTGGAAAGAGGCCAAGGGTAATGAATGTACTACATTGATGAAAAATGGCACTTGGCATCTTGTTCCTTTGCCTGGCAGCCTATTGGCTGTAAATGAGTTTTTAGGGTGAAAAAAAATGCTGATGGGATAATACATAAATATAAGGCACATTTGGTTGCTAAGAGTTTTAATCAAAGAGAAGGCTTTGATTACATAGAGACCTTTAGCCTTATAGTCAAATCCCAAAAAATCAAAATTATCCTAACATTAGCTCTCCAAAGAGGCTGAAAACTACAACAACTTGATGTAGACAATGCATTTCTAAATGGAACACTCGTTTAAGAGGTATTCATACAACAACCTCCTGGTTATATTGATCACGATCATCCTTATCTTGTCTAAAAATTTAAAAAATATTATATGGTCTCAAACGAGCCTCTTGGGCTTGGTTTGAGAAGTTAACATATATTCTCAAGTAGTTAGGTTTCACAACTAGCCAATGTGACCACTCACTCCTTCTCAAGATCACTTCTCAGTACACTACCTTTATTCTAATATATGTAGATGACACAATTATTACTGGTTCATCAATAGAGTTTATCACTCAGCTAATATCTCAGCTTAATTCTACCTTTTCACTTATAAAGATTTGGGGAAGTTTCAATATTTTTTGGGAATAGAAGTCTAGCATCTTAATGATGGATCCCTTCATTTATCTCAAACAAAATATGCTAGGGAATTATTTGACAAACCTGGAATGTCCTCATGTAAAGTCTATAAAAAAAACCAATGGTGTTTGGGTTAAAATTTTCTGCCTATCAAGGAATTCTCTACTTTTTCCCAAAATTTACAAATCAATAGTTGGTGGTTTACTGTAATATCCCAAAAATTTTATTTTTAAATAATATTTAATTATAAACAAGTATTTTTTTTTCAAATGACTATGTATGTTTTGCTGGAAGTAAATATATTTTTGTTTAAAATAATTATTTTTTTGCTTAAAATAATTATATTTGCCTCTAATAATTTTTTATTGTATTTTTAGAAATATTCTTTCTGTTATTATGTATAAATATATTTATTTTGTGCTTTTTTTATTAAGATTTTTATAAAGAAAAGTCATTATTTAAGAGTTTAACTAAAATTTTATGAAAATGTAAATTTTTAGAAATTTTTAGGATGTTTTAGGATGAAAAACGGTATTTATATGAATATATATAAAATAAATCCTATTATTCAATTGTTAAATAATAACTATTATTATTATTATAAAAAAATAAAAGAGAAAAGGGGAGGGGGAGACATAACGGAGATGAATGTGGAAATCTGCGAAACTGATGAATAGTAAAATAGTGTGAATGGTATTTCTATATTTTTTTCTCTAGAACTAGAGTGCCTATTAGCTTCTGATATCAAAACTAAAGGTGCCACTGGATTCAGGATGGAGAATACTATGATTTTGACCGAACAATTTCTCAAATCAGCCGTAGAATCGCCGTAGATTAGAAGTAAAAAATTTCAAAAAAAAGGTAAACTCTGAAACTCTTACTTAGAGACCTCAAATTGAAAATCTGACATTGTAGATAGATTTAGGAGCTAGATAAATCTTAGGATATGAAACTTTTCAGCTATATGACAACCTTTTATTCCTGGTGAATAGTATTTTTCGGCGATAGATAATGTTTTCCAGCGGTGAATAGTATTTTTCAGCTATGAATAGTAACCCAGTTCCTAGAGTCATTTTCTTGATTTTTGGACCCTCCAAACACGTTTTTGAAGTCTGTTTAGTCAAATGTAAATTAAAAAAGTACATTTTGGGGCTATTCAATCTGGAGCCCTTATCCTGTGAGTAAATCATTCTTCCTATGATTTGCCCTATACTCTTCTTGATCTTTAAATATATATTTGATTATGTTTATAAGATATTTACACTTTTACATGTTTCTGAGATGCATTAAATTATCTGAATTGCTTACAATTTGGAATATAGTTCAAGAAGAGTATAGTTTCGAAAATGGATTTTTGAACTCATGGTACATCTGATTTTACATGTATTTCTCATTAAATGATAAAGTGAATATCTATGCACTTGGCATTGATTTATAAAACTATATGATTTGCCTCGAGAAAGAGCATATATATGTAATAAATCCTGATTGGGTAATTTATGACAGATGAACTGTATTGAGACTGAGATTCTGTATTATACTGAAAGCTCTGTTTTGAATGATATGGAATATGTGCATATGATAAATTTGTGAAGGAATCCTATTGGAAACACTGTTTGCTAATAGCTGGTGATGTTAGTCTTGGTGAACCTTGATACCTCAACTAGCAGGGGTGGTGCTAGCCTCGTTGAGGGCCAACACACTGGATATGATATGTGATGGAGAGCAGAATGCCTCCTATATGGGCAAGATGCCAACTATATGAGATGTGATTTGCCTTCCCATGTTGTGTGCTTGGGAAATACTCATATTAGAGTGCCTTCGCGTGTCCTCTTGAATAGTGATTTTGAATATCTGAATATGATATGAACTGAAAATATTTGAAGTGCAGGTTTCATATGAATGTACTTTTGAACTATATTTTCTGTGACAAATTTTAAAATATAAGTACATTCATATGTGGACCTAAGAGGTCATAGGAGATATTATCTGCTCACTGAATTGTCAAACTCACTACACGATATTTATATATTTTTCAGATAAGGATATAGAGTTTGGTCATTCTCCTTCAGATAATTGACCAACTAGATGACATGATTTTTGGGTGAGCCTACTTTGTTTCCATTGCTCATAGATTTTGATTTATATTGTACTTGTACTTTAGAGTATGCTCTGAAACGCTACAGGCTGGATCCCTGCTTCTGCTGTGACTCTTATGTTTATGGACTTTGTCTGTATATAGTATATGTATGGAAGAACCTATATGTATCTGTTTCCATGATAAATGATTGTAATATTCATGTTTATGGAAAATATATGTTCATGGTATACGTGTTTCACGTGCACTAAAATTAAGGGTGTGACATGTTGGTATCAAAGCAATAGGTTTCCTTGTGGCTATCAGAGCAAATGATTCTGTAGTAGGACTTTGAGTATGGGTATGTAACCGTGGACATATTTATACTCACGGTGTTGCTGTGAAATTCTATAGGGTGTCGTCATCTTTTTCCTTCTGACTCTTTTCTTGAGATATGCAATGTTTAAGAACCAATATGTCCTAGACAATGTTTCTTGAGTGTGGACTACCAGTTCAGCTTTTGAAATCGTGTTGATGAACAATGATAAAAAGAACTCTCATGGGTATAAAGAAAAAAAATTAGCTAAAAATAAGAAGATTTCATCCAAACACAAAGGTAATGGCGTGTTCAGATGTCAATAAGGTTTGAATTGATTGTTTGATTTGCTTATATGAAACAATATGACGAATGGCTAATACAATTTTGATAGTGGGTTATGATGTGATCAATATTGTTAACTCTAAGATAACGATTTATAAAAAAGTGAGTGTTTTGAAAATAGATTTAAATCTCTTTTTGGATGGATAAGTTGGAATCTATATATATATATATATATATATATAAATGGATTTGGAAAGTTGTAGGTTGGATTGAATTTGAGAGCAGAGAATCTATGAAGATAATATTTTCAATGATATATTTTGTTGATATAAAGAATTCAAAGACAGTTTGATTTTCAATAATATTATGTATAAGCATTATGATAAAGGAAGGTTTGCCCATGGAAATTTAAAATTTAAGGTATGTAAAATAGGTAGTTCATGTGAAGGGCTCTTGGATAGACATAAGTTTTTCATGACCGATTGTTAAGACATTGCATAAGAATGTTAAAGAATAAAGTCAAAATGGGTTAACCTTGTTTAAGTGTTTTGAAATGTGTTTTAGCTGATACAGTATGAAGATGTCATCAATAGCATAAAAGGTTAGTAAAAAAAAGGTTGCAAGTAGTGAACAATTAGTGGAAGCATGTACCCAGTAATTTAATTTTAGATTTAGCAGTCCATAAGTTATTACAAAAAGGGTGCCAAGGATATTTGGCAATGGTGAGAGATGTTGATGTAAAGTATACTAATGTAGATCAGGTTCTAGTGGTTAGAAAATTTTCTGATGTGTTCTCAGAAGAATTATCTATATTACCCCCGAAACGAAAAAAAGAATTTGATATTGATTTACTCCTTGAAATCTAACTAGTATCTATATCCCTGTATAGAATGATATCGACTGAATTTAAAAAAAAAATAGTTACAAGACTTGTTAGATAAGGGATTTAAATGCCCTAGTACTTTTATTTGGAGTGCTCCAGTTCTATCTGTGAAAAGAAAGATGGATTACTATGACTATGAATAGATTATAGATAGTTGAATAAGGTGACAGTGTGAAATAAAAATCCATTACCTCGTATAGATTATCTGTTTAACCAGTTACAAGGTGCTCAATATTTTTTTTCCAAAAATTGATTTGAGATATGAGTAACATTAATTGAGGTTAAGAGAAGAGGATGTACGAAAATTTTCTTTTAGGACTCATTATGGGCATTATAAGTTCTTGGTGATGTCATTTAGTTTGACAAATGTCCCAGCTGCATTCATAGATTTAATGAATAGTAATTAGGTCATCCCTGGATCAATTTGTTATTATATTTATTGATGATATAATAGAATATTTCAAGAGTTCAGAGGATCAAAAGAAACATTCAAAGATAGTTTTACCAACTCTAAGAGAGTATGGTTGGTAAGCATGGTATCCAAGTAGATTCTAAGAAAGTAGAAGCAGTATAGGAATGACCACATCTTACTACAACTACAGATGAAGATCCAAATCTGACTTACACTTTCCACGGTTGTCTGTCTTGCAATCTATTCGAGTCATAGTTGGATTAGGTACATAAACATATGCTTGTAAAGCATCAATCAACTCCTCAGTATTTGAAGCCGAGATGAGAATTCGTCATGCTGAGTGTGAGATGAATCTTTGTTCCACAGCATGATCAAGAAAAGACAATAAACCATCAAAGAAGTGGTTAACATTTAACAAACCTATCAGTTTGTGATGCATATTTAGTTGTGCCCAAGAGACTATTTGGAAAATTTCTTCTAAAGTACCAAAACCCCCTGGTAAGGCAATGAAAACATTAGCATTGCTCATCATTCTAGCCATGCGCTCATGCATGGAAGCTACCTTAAATTCTTTCCCAATTGTCTTCCCTATGATGTTGGATGCAGGTAGAGCTGTAGAAATAATACCTAGAACTTAACATCCTCCTGCATGCACAGTTGTAGACACGTACTTCCTTAACCCAGGTTACCTCTACCATAGACTAAATGAACCTTTCTCCTAGCTAGCACTATACCTAGGTTTTGTGCAGCTTTCACATACTCTCCATCTTTTCCAAGACTGAAATCACAAAAGACACAAATATTTTGAAACTGACAGAATGCGGTTTCCTCCATAGCTGCACACACTTTAACTTTGAGTATGAAAGTAAAGATATTAATGTGTACATTTATAGAATTCAGAGAATGGCATACTTATGATAGCTATGCGAATAGGCTGGATATAATTAGATCAACTATGTGAAGATTGGTAGATATCAGCTAAATTGAAGGTGAAATTTTGAAAAATGACGGCAAGCATGTATATGTACAGTAGTTGTGATTGAGGTTCATAATAAACACATAAAGAGAATAAGGTTAAAATATCATCATAAATTTGTCTTTTCCTTGTTACCCTTGATAAAGCATTGATGTCTTGATTCTCGTAAGGAAGTTGTAGGTGATAGGCATAATTGTAAAAAAAGAGTGAAAATGCAAACAAATTAGTTTTTGAAGAGGGACAATCAAATGATTTATTTTCTTTTCCCAATATTTTTGCCAGTCGACTATCGGTATTATTAAGTCGACTAGTTATTTTGAGAAATTTTAATTTGGACTGGTTATTTTACAGTTGATTGATTATATCTATTTTGAAGCAATCAACTGCATCCTACCAGTTAACTACGTATTCTTTGATTTTCACAGACTTTATAAGCTCAGAAATGTTTCTTTTCCACTGAATATCAACAGCTTTAAAGTATATTTTGGCACATATATTCAGAATTTGCGGCCACCGATCTTTGCCGAAATAATAGCTAGATTTTATTTACAGATTTTCAAGAATTATGGCCACTAATTTTAATTTTCTTTGAATGTTTTGTCCAGATTTTTGACTTTCTATTTTGACACTGTTTTCTATTATGCTTTTTTCTGTTCTACTACATTTTTCCTTATTAATGTTTGGTATTAAATGCAAAGTTCTTTTCCCTCATTACAAGAAAAGTTAATTTATTTTTTTTGAAACTCAATTATTATGATGTCCAAGTTGTTAGTAGGTTAAAGTAATGAAAAGTTTGAAGGGAATGGACGGATGATGGCGTTATGGTGTTTTAACGAATGTAATCAAGAGAATTAGTGGTGTTGAAGTTTTGAGCAATAAAATATGGGAACTAGAATTTAAATTAATCTTTGAACTCTTAATTTAGAAATATGGAGAATATTCTCATAATCATGTCCGAAAATAATGTAAGTGATTAAGATATTTGTGTGAAAGGTTTATATTATGCTAAATTGAGTCTAGTATCTAGGATGTGAATTAAGTTGAAATTGAGAATTCATGTATGAGTAATTGTTGGGAAAAATCTTCTTGAAATAATTGGGTGAATCAAACGAGATTGATATAAGTTAGAATGAGGTGTTTTAGATATGATAGAAGAAAGGATTGATATTTTGATAATGAATTTATTGGTGTTAATAAAAGGGTATAGAGTTACTGTGATGAGATAAGTTAGAATTGTTATACATGTGCCAATGATACATAAACGTTAAAAAGGATTGATATATTTATTGCTACGTATGTTTAACATATTAATTAATGGATTTTAGTATAAAAATATATGATAGATTAAGATGATGATATTCATGGAATGATGTTGACATGTGAGAATCAAAGATGACTTGATAGAAGTCTGGAATAAGAAAATATAGTTACCCAATATGGATGTGAATATGATCTTTTATGTGTGCGTTTCCCAATATCGACCTATATATATATATATATATATATATATATATATATATGCGAGCTTAAAGATATAAAGGAATGAGATACACAATGGTTTAAGAGTTCCTTAAATGTATATATATAATCTGTTGAGTATTTTGCATAAAGTGGAATTGATTAGAAAAGAAATACAAGCAACTCAATACTGGTCAAAACTCTATAAGGACCATGAATGTTGAGTGCTATAAATTATCAGTTGGTGACCACATATTCTTGAAGGACTCACCAATGAAAGAGGTAATGAGGTTTGGAAAGATGAAAAAAGTTAAGCTCTAGTATATAGACTCTTTTGAAAACTTAAACAAAGTAGGCATAGTAGTACATTGCCTAGCTTTGCCATCACGATTAAATAATGTGGATACAATATTTTTTGCATCAATGCTAAGGAAGTACCTATTAGATTCTTCTTATGTTACCTAATTCTAAGAAATTCAATTGGACAAAAATTTGGCTTAACTATGGGTAAAATCGATGTCTATTATTGATCGACAAGTGAAGAACTTATGAATGAAAGAAATCTCTATGGTTAAGTTATATGGAAGAATTACTCAAGTGAAGAGATATATTAAAAAGTAAAGATGATATATAGAAAAGATATCTCCAATTATTTGAGTAATAAGGTTAGTAACTCCGAGTTATGCCTTGATTTCATTCCCTACATGTAGTAGGATGGGCTGAAATCGGGGACCGAATTTCTTAAAGGGGGAAGAATGTAATATCCCAAAATTTTTATTTTCAAATAATATTTTATTATAAAAAAGTATGATTTTTTTAAAAAATGAATATGCATGTTTTACTGGAAGTAAATATATTTTTGTTTAAAATAATTATTGTTTTGCTTAAAATAATTATATTGGCCTCTAATAAATTTTTGTTGTATTTTTAAAAATATTCTTTCTTTTATTATGTATAAAGTTATTTATGTTGTGATTTGTTTTATTAATATTTTTATAAAGAAAAGTCATTATTTAAGAGTTTAACTAAAGGTTTACGAGAATGTAAATTTTTAGAAATTTTTAGGTTGTTTTAGGATGAAAATGGTATTTATATGAATATATATAAAATAAATCATATTATTCAATTATTAAATAATAATTATTATTATATAAAAAAATAAAAGAGAAAAGGGCAAAGGGGAGACATAACGGAGAGGAATGCGAAAATCTGCGAAAATGATGAATAGTGAAATAGTATGAATAGTATATCCATATTTTCTCTCTAGATCTGGAGTGTTTATTGACTTCTAATATCAAAACTAAAGGTACCATTGGATTCAGGATGGAGAATACTAAGATTTTGATCGAACAATTTTTCAAATCAGCTGTTGAATCGCCGTGAATCAGAAGTAGAAAATTTCAGAAAAAGGTAAACTCTGAAACTCTTACTTAGAGACCTTAAATTAGAAATCTGACACCGTAGATAAATTCAGGAGCTAGATAAACCTAAGCATATGAAAATTTTCAACTATCTGACAACTTTTTATTCTTGGTGAATAGTATTTTCTGATAATGAATAGTATTTTCCGGCAGTGAATAGTATTTTCTGGCCATGAATAGTGACCAAGTTCTCGAAGTCATTTCCTTGGACCCTCCGAACACGTTTTTAAAGTTTGTTTAGTTAAATGTGAATTGGAAAAGTGCATTTTGGGGCTGTCCAATCTAAAGCCCTTACCTTGTGAGTAGATGATTCTTCTTATGACTTGTCCTATACTCTTCTTGATCTTTAAATGTGTACTTGATTATGTTTATAAGATATTTACACTTTTATATGTTTCTAAGATGCATTAAATTATCTGAATTGCTTACAATTTGGAATATATTTCAAGAACAGTATAGTTTCAAAAATGGATTTCTGAACTTATGGTACATCTGATTTTACATGTATTTCTCATTAAATGATAAAGTGAATATTTATGCACGTAACATTGATTTATAAAGTTATATGATTTGCCTCAAGAAAGAGCACGTATATATGATAAACCCTGATTGGGTAATTTATGACAGATGAGCTGTATTGAGACTGAGATTCTGTATTATACTGAAAGTTCTATTTTGAATGATATGGAATATATGCATATGATAAATTTGTGGAGAAATCCTATTGGAAACATTGTTTACTAACAGCAGGTGATGTTAGCCTTGGTGCACCTTGATACCTCAGTTAACAGGGGTGGTGCTTGCCTCGTGTGAGGGCCAACACATGGGATATGATATATGATGGAGATTAGGATGCCTCCTATATGGGTGAGATGCCAACTTTATGAGAAGTGATTTGCCTTCCCTTGCTGTGTGCTTGAGAAATACTCACATTAGAGTCCATTCGCATGTCCTCTTGAATGGTGGTATGGCAAACCTTAGCGGGATGCTGAATTTAGAAAAATCCTACACCAACAAAGTACGGAAGGGCCTGAACTCTGATATGGTGGTTCTGAGATGAGATCCTCTTAATATTTTCATGTGAAAGATTTTGATGCATTACAATATTTGAATAATAATCATATTGTATTGCATATGATTTTGAATATCTGAATGTGATATGAATTGAGAATATTTAAAATGCGGGTCCCATATGAATGTACTTTTGAACTGTATTTTCTATGACAAATTTTAAAATATGAGTATATCCATATGTGGACCTAAGAGGTCATAAGAGGTATTATCTACTCACTGAGTTGTCAAACTCACTACACAATGTTTATATGTTTTTCAGATAAAGATATAGAGTTTGGTCATTCTCCTTTAGATAGTTGACCAGCTAGACGACATGATCTCTGGGTGAGCCTACTTTGTTTCCATGGCTTATAGATTTTGATTTATATTGTACTTGTACTTTAAAGTATGCTCTAAAATGCTACAGGCAGGATTCCTGCTTCTGCTATGACTCTGATGTTTATGGACTTTGTCTGTATATAGTATATGTATGGGAGAACCTATATGTATATGTTTCCATGATAAATTATTAGAATATTCATGCTTATAAAAAATATATGTTCATGGTATACGTGTTTTACGTGCCCTAAAATTAGGGGCGGGACATTTACAATATTTAACAATTACTAGATAGGAGTTAGCTTACCCTATAAATAAAGTTTGCTAGTTTATGTCCAAACCTTCAAATGTTCACTAGTTAGCAGTCAAAAGGATTCTTTAGTATGTACAAGGCACTATCTCTCCTGGTTTAATGCTGATGCTTTAAATCTTATTGCCTTCTCTGATGCTGATTGGGGAAATGATCTTGATGACCATAGATCAACTTCTGGCTTTGATGTTTTTCTAAGGATCAAATCTCATCTCATGGTTCTTCAAAAAGAAAGCAGTTGTCTCAAGGTCAAACACTGAAGTTGAGTATCGTAGCTTAACTCTTACCATGGTTGAGATTCTATGGCTCAAGTCTCTACTATTTAAGCTATATATTCCATTATCATCAACACCCATCATATACTGTGATAACTTGAGCACAATTATGTTAATTGCAAATCCCATTCTCCATGCTCGAACTAAGCACATTGAGTTGAACTTTCATTTTGTAAGGGAAAAATTTCAAGGCAAGACATCCTAGTTAGTCATATTTCTTCTATAGATCAAGTTGCAAACATTACGATAAAGTCAATTTCCCACACTCCTTTTTTTACCTTTCAGGACAAACTCATAGTAGTAAGTGCTTCTGATTTTGAGGGGGTAAAGGAGTAGTCATATGCCCTTATCTTTATGTGACTCTAACTAAAGTGTGGTTAAAGTCTGTTACAATACATCTGTAACATTGAGTTGGACTTTCATTTTGTAAGGGAAAAATTTTAAGTGCAAGACATCCTAGTTAGTCATATTCCTTTTGCAGATCAAGTTACAAATATTAAGATAAATTCAGTTTTTCGCACTCTTTTTTTAACCTTTTGGGACAAACTCAAAGCGTAATAAGTGCTTCTAAGTTTGAGGGGGGATAAAGGAGTAGTCATATGCCCTTGTCTTTACGTGATTCTAACTAAAGTGTGGTTAAAGTTTGTTACGATACAGCTGTAATGTAGTTGCAAGCGTCTATATATAGATAGCTATGTAATAGACTGATATTGATTTGAAATGACAAATTTCTCTTCCTTTTAGTTTCTCTTCTTTTGATTCACAAAGCCTTTTACATAATTAAGTCAATAACATATTTAGAAGCATAAACCAATGGTAGTGAACTTCAAACAAGCTTCAGAAACACTGAAACTTCAAATAAGATAGCTAGAGAGGTTTATATAATAGATTATGTGGTGAGAGTAGTAATGTCCCCATTGAATGTCTTTCCTTCATCATTCTAGTTTTTCAGACTATTCATTTTTATGCTATAATAACTAGCTTCATAGGCAACGAGAAAAGCTCAGTGACGAACTTGAAAGTAATTGCATCATAGACTTCGATGATGACTTTTGAAAGTTACCATTGAAGAACCAACTTTAGAGGCGACTTTTCTGGTTGTCACCTAAACAGTAGCCATACAAGGTTTGATTTCTTTTAATGATATCAATGTTTGATAATTTTGTTTTGGTTACATCTCCTTAGATTTCTAAATAGTCTTAAAAATGAAATTTATATATATAATCACTACAAGAAAGTGGGGCAACTTCAACAAGTTATTTTCAACAGCCATTAATAACTATTGAAAAAAGTAGCAAATACAACACATATTGACAACCGTTGAAAAATGCATAAAAAATTTAGGCATTTTTTCTTTTTCAACAATGAAAATTTAGGTGCATAGCTTTATCAGTAAAATAAATATTTTTTTCTTTTTCAACAATCTCAAATACAACACCTTTTCTTTTATTCCACCATCAAACATAAGCTTACCCTCATAAAACACCAATTCTTCAGCCCCCTTTTTGCTATGCACAACCTCGCCCCCTTTCAACTTTGCTTGTGAATAGTAGCTTACCGCACAGTGACCACTACTCAGCACCTTCGGATAGCACCATCACGCTTAAACCCACAGACCATCGCACACGAATGCCTGCTCCACCTCATGGATTCTTCCTAGCTCTTCTTTTTCTGTCTTCTTCATGACTATCAAAGAGCCACAATATGATTTTCATCATTTTACTTCTTTTTCGGCTAAATCCTTCGTTTTGGGCGCTCAGCTTTAGCGTTGCTTCTTTTTTTGGCCAAATCCTTCATTTTGCTTCTCCCAGTCGTCGAGCATTACTTCTTCGTTTTTCTTCGTTTTGGGCAAGGTATGTAATGCAATTTACTCTCCATTCACATATTTTACAATTTGTTTCTATCAATTTTTTCTTGGATTCTAATTTCAAACTATTGGTACCAAAAATCCCTAAAAAAAATGTTCTTCATGACTATCAATTTTGTTTCTAATCCACTTTAGGTATGTTGTCCTTGTCTTCAAAACTTTTCTTTCCTTGATAATCTATGTTGTTTCATTGTAATGATTTGAGGACCATAAGTCTTGACTTTGATTATATTCAACTGAACTCTTCAAAGATGATGTTTACGTAATCTCCTCATTATTGTTTCTCTATGATAGTGTAATTCTGTTTTAGGAGATTTTCTTTTCTTATTTCTATCTTCAAAAGTATTTATATGTGAATGAATTGTGTGCAGTATTTGAAGGACTTTAGCTTACACTATACAAATGGATAAGAGTTGGATGAAAATTAAGAATAGAATAGAGGCTAAATATAGAGAAGGAGTTATTCTGTTTCTAAATTTTGCCTTTAGACACACAAGTAGAGACAAGATTTTCTGCCCTTGTGTCAAATGTAATAATTGTAGAAAAAAAATCGTGAAGATATTCAAGGTGATTTGCTAGGCTATGGAATAGTTGAAAATTATACTGTTTGGTATAACCATGGGGAGGAGTTACTTGATTCACCTCAATGTTTTAGTGATAATGATGAGTCAGATAGGGAATCTATTCAAGACATGTTAATTAATCTATTCAAGATATTCAATGTTTTAGTTGAAAATTATACTGTTTGCAAGCACCTTTTATAAATTATTATATGATCCAGAACAACTGTTATATCCAGGATGCAAAACCTTTTCTAAACTATCTTTCTTGATGAAATTGTTTCATCTAAAATGCCTTAGTGGTTAGAGTAATAAATCATTTACTATGTTACTCCAATTGTTGAATGATGCATTTCCAGAGGGTGTGCAATTGCCAAAATCTTATTATGAAGTAAGGAAGATGATAAAAAGACCTTGGCTTAGATTATGTGAAAATAGATGCATGTGAGAAAGATTGTATGTTATTTTGGAATGAGCATTCGGAGATAGAAAATTGTTTGATTTGTAAGGCCTCTAGGTGGAAAGATGAAGAAAATTCTAATAGTAAAGAGATTCCTAGAAAGATTCTTCGTTATTTTCCATTAACTCCAAGGTTGAAGAGATTGTATATGTCTAAAAAAACAGCATCTGAAATGACATGGCATTATGAAAAGCGAGTTATTGATGGTGTTCTAAGACATCCAGCTAATTCAAAAGCTTGGATAGAGTTTGATAAGTCACATAAATCCTTTGCTCTTGAGCCACGTAATGTAAGACTTGGTTTAGTTAGTGATGGGTTTAATCCTTATGGGAACATAAGCACCCAATATAGTATTTGGCCAGTCCTGTTAATTCCTTATAATTTGCCACCTTGGATTTGTATGAAGGCTCCTTCTATGATACTATCATTACTTATTCCTGGGTCAAACGGTCTTGGAAATGACATTGATGTATACCTACAACATTTTATTAATGAGTTAAAACAATTGTGGGAAGTGGGTGTAGAAACATATGATGCAAGTAAAAAGCAGAATTTTTTGATGCATGCTGCTATTTTATGGACAATTAATGACTTTCCAACGCATGAAAATTTGTCTGGTTGGAACACTAAAGGGGCCTTAGTATGTCCTTCTTGCCATAAGGAAACTCGATCTATGTATTTAACTAAGGGGAAAAATATTACTTTTTAGGACATCGTCGTTTCTTACCAATTAAGCATAGATGGCGCTTTGAAGAAAATTTATTTAATGGTACAAAAGAACTTGGGTATCCACCTAAACAACTTTGTGGGTGTGATGTGCTTCAACAAGTTCATGGTCTAAAGGGATTAGTACTTGGAAAATCTATGAAGAAAAGAAAAAGAAATGAAAATACTGCTAGAAATGGTTGGCTTAAAAAGAGTATATTTTTTCAATTGCCGTATTGGAAAAGTTTGTTATTACCTCACAATTTAGATCCAATGCACATTGAAAATAATGTTTGTGAGAATGTTATGGGAACATTAATGAATGTTTTGGGCAAAACAAAAGATAATTTGAAGTCTCGATTAGATTTACAACTTTTGGGAATAAGAGAAAATCTCCATCCAATACAACAAGGAGATAAGTTAACCATACCTAGTCCTATTTACATGCTGAATAGTGAGGAAAAGAAGATTTTGTGTCATTTCTTGAAAAATATCAAAGTTCCATATGGATATTCTTCAAATGTTGCAAGATGTGTGAATATTCATGAGTGAAAGATTTTTGGATTGAAGAGCCATGACTGCCATGTTATTTTGGAGTGTTTTCTTCCACTTGCATTGCGTGGGCTTTTACCTGAACATGTCTGTAATCCATTGATTGAGTTATGCACTTTCTTTAAAGAGTTATGTTCTAAGGTTTTGACAATAAAGAAGTTGAATGAGATTGAGACTCAAATTGCTTATACACTTTGTAAGCTTGAAACCATATTTCCTCCATCATTCTTTGATGTCATGGTCCATTTACCAATTCATTTGGCAAATGAATCAAAAATTGCTGGAACAGTGCACTACCATTGGATGTACCCCATTGAAAGGTATTTCATTATCTTATATCATTATTATATTTAAAATTGATTATACTTATCAATTATAACATTAATGAGTTAGGTGTGTAGTCAGAGTATTAAATTTTTAGATGTCATTTGTTTATATAGGTACACACTTTGAAGGCTTGTGTTCGTAATCAAACTTGTCCTGAAGGTTCAATTGCAGAAGGTTATATTGCAAATGAATGCTTACTGTTTTGTTCAAGATATTTCCATGGAATTGAGACTAAGTTCAATAAATTAGGACGAAATTGGGATGGTGGTTCAAGTCAAAATTTGGATGGATTATCTATTTTTAATCAAGTTGACCGCCATACTAGGAAAAGTAAATTGTCAAGAAAATTAAGTTTGGAAGAATTAAAGCAAGCTCATCTTTATGTACTCAAAAATTGTAATGAAGCTCTTCCATTTTGTCACGGCTCCAAATGATGGAACACATGACCGGCACGGCATAAGGGTTTCCCCCTAGCCGTAAGCCTAACACATAGCATGCACAACCATTCAGCACACAATCCAGTACATAATAATATAACTGGCCACATACGCCACATCCAATATCAGAAAATACTGTATATATTTATATATATTTCATGAATCCAACATCCTTGATTCAACTTGGCCCATGGCCTCACAGTACAAACATTATTGTAAACGTAAAACCATTTTTCAAACAACACAAGAAGCGAGGATCCTGCCTGTATGTTCATGGAGATATACTAGACATAACTAAACTAAACAACCAGTACAACAAAGCCTTGCCCAAACTGGGGCTCACCAATGCTAACTCAGCCTCCTATGGAGCTGTAGCTGGATCAGTGTTTCTTTGACTATCTGTGGGGAGAAAACAGAAGAGGGGTGAGATTACCACATCTCAGTGAATGGATAAATCATACTATAACAGAAACAGGGCAAACTAAGCACGAATTTTTCGCAATTAATTAAATAATTGAAATCAAAGTATAGAAAACATTAAACATTTAACCGTAATTTATTGAAAGAATGCTAAACAGTTCAAATGATAAATCAGGATTAAATCAATATCTGTAAGCAAATCAATTATGCATGGTAAGTAATAAATGAAGATTCTTATGCAAGAACAATGATGAATGAGATATTTTAGAAATCTTTAATCTTTAAGAAAAATGCACTAATTTATTGGAGGTCTTTCCTAACAGATCTATCATCTCCCCCAAGCACACAGCAAGGGTAGGGTAATCACTGTAGGCGTAGACATAAGTCCACCCTAAATTTTATGTCTTAGGCAGTCATATGCCCGTCACAATATCCTAGGCCGAAGCCGTAACATGATCAAGGTGCACCAGGACTAGCACTACCTGCGGCTAGCTAACAGTGATCTAAAAGGGTCCCTCCAATAGAAAACATGTGAAATATGCTATTCAAAGAGTTTAAAGTAAAACATTTCAATAACTTTACAATACAGCTATAATTCTCCATCTAGCTCTTTTCATGCATAAAATCTCGTTCTAAAACATATCTCATCCATGAATTCCCATGGAGACCTTTACAATCATAAATTTTCCCTTTTAAACATAGATCGTCCGTAGACGTCACATAGATGCTCATCATGCATTAAATCCTTTCATGGCTAACTTAGTTCATTTTTATGACTAAGTTCGCATTTCTATAAATCTAGCTCAAATGGAGAATTAATAGTCTAGATGCTTGCCCTGCATACCTAGGGTTCAACTAGGATTGAAATTTACAATTTCTAACATGGTTGGAACATATTGATTTTCAAAGCAGTAAAACTATTTAACATACATTCCAACTAGTTAAAATATACGAGAGAGTTATAAATCAAATTCCTAAAACATGCGCTATAGTATGAAAAACCCACTCACCGTACTAGAAGTCCAACAACGAGAATTTCACCTCGTAGTGGCTCAATAACCTAGAAAATATAGACATAGCATGAAAATTAGAAAATTCTAAAATCACTATTCACTCGCCGAAAAACACTATTCACTGGCCGAAAAATACTATTCATGCTGAAACCTAAAAACCCCATATTCGATTCTAAAGCTATCTACGGGAAGAATTTCGGTAAAAACGAAGCCTAAAACGCAATGGGACGAAATTTTACCTTTGGAGGTACTATTCACGCGATTTTCCGGCGACCTTCCGGTGACTTTTCGGCGAAATTGATCGGTGGGTTTTGAAGTACTCGTTGCCACGAGTCCAACGGTCCAGACGGTTCGTCAATCGGAGGTCCGTAGCTCCAGATATGAAGGTTTGAAAATCGAAGGGGAAAACGGAAAATAGGGGGGTTGCATTTTTTCCTTCTCTGCGTCTCTGGCTGCCCGTATGCATATATGCAGGAGCTACAGTAATTTAATTTTTTTTGTTTTTTTTAAAAATAATTATTAAATAATTAATAATAAGATTTTTTTTATAAAATTCATATAAATTCCGTTTTTCATCATAAAATATCCCAAAAATTTCTAAAAATTTCCTTTCTCATAAATCTTTAGTTAAACTCTCACATCATAATTTTTCTTGATAAAAATAGTAATAAAACAAATTTCTAAACAAATATCTTTATTTATATTAAAAGAAAGAGTATTTCTAAAAATACCATAAAAATTCAATAGAAGCCGGTATAATTATTTTAAGCAACACAATACTTCTTTTACTTAAAAATCCACTTACTTTTAACAAATCATAATTATTTCTACATAATAAAAATATATTTACTTATAGCGCGCCAAAATATAACTTCTAATATTTTTTTTTCTATGTAATAAATATACATATTTTCTACGGTTCTTATCTCTATTGTCAAAATTCTCTCTTTTATTTTAAATTTCCTTTTCATTAAATTTACGGTTATTACATTCTTCCACCCTTAAAGAAATTCGGTCCCCGAATTTTACAAAAACTAACAACATGAAAACATTTGACTACTCTTGAAACAGCTGAGGATACTTCTCTCTCATGACATCCTCTACTTCCCACGTAGCTTCCTCCTTGGAATGATTCTGCCAAATCACCTTCACTGTAGGGATATCCTTAGATCTCAACTTTTTCACTTGTCTATCAACAATGGCCACGGGTTTCTCTTCGTAGGCCAACTTGTCATCTAAAAGGATTTCCTGCGGTTGAATTACATGAGATGGGTCGGGTAGATACTTCCTCAACATCGAGACATGAAAGACTGGATGCACTTCACTCAACCCAGGTGGTAGGGCTAGGCGGTATGCCACTGCTCCTACCCTATCCAGAATTTCAAAAGGTCCAATATACCTCGGGCTTAACTTCCCTTTCCTACCAAACCGCATGATTCCCTTCATAGGTGAAACTCTGAGGAACACATGATCGCCTAGAGAAAACTCTAACTCCCGACGCCTATTGTCCACATAAGACTTCTGACGACTTTGTGCAGTTAAAAGCCGTTCCCTTATCAGCTTAACCTTCTCTATGGCATCTTGCACCAAGTCTGGCCCTAGCAGCTTGACTTCTCCAACTTCAAACCATCCAACGGGAGATCGGCATCTTCTCCCATAAAGAGCTTCAAAAGGTGCCATCTGAATACTGGCTTGATAACTGTTGTTGTATGCAAACTCAGCTAATGGCAGGTATCCTTCCCAACTGCCACCAAAATCCAATATACATGCTCTAAGCATATCCTCCAGAATTTGAATCGTGCGTTCTGACTGGCCATCTGTTTGAGGATGAAAAGCGGTGCTTAGATCCAACCTCGTCCCCAAAGCTTCTTGAAAAGCTTTCCAAAACCTTGCCGTAAACTGTGGACCTCGGTCAGATATGATGGATACAGGGACTCCATGTAATCTGACGATCTCATTCAGATACAGGTTTGCATACTGAGCCACATTAAAGGTAGTCTTCACTGGTAAGAAGTGGGATGACTTGGTCATTCGATCCACTATCACCCATACTGAGTCATAACCCTTAGGGGTCCTCGGTAATCCTGTAACGAAGTCCATAGTAATCCTTTCCCACTTCCACTCTGGTATCTCAATCTGCTGGTGCAAACCGGCAGGCTTCTGGTGTTCAGCTTTCACCTGTTGACAAACCAAGCATTGAGCCACAAAGTTTGCTACATCCTTTTTCATCCCATTCCACCAATACAAGTCCTTGAGGTCACTGTACATCTTATTTGTTCCTGGGTGGATAGTATAGGCTGATTGATGTGCCTCCCCCAAAATCTGCTTCTTCAAGCTATCCACATCGGGTACACACAAGCGCTTCCCATATCTTAACACTCCTTCAGCATCCACGCTGAATTCAGAAGTTTGATTATTCCTGGATTCATCCTTGAGCTTGCACAGCTTGGCATCCTTGTCCTGATCTGCCTTAATCTGCTCAACCAGTGGAGAGTGTAGTTGCATGTGGGCTAACAACACCCCTGGCTCCTTCACTTCAAAGCGCATCCCCTCACCTTCTAGCCGATGAATATCCCTTACCAACGGCCTCCGGAGTAGGGTAATATGGGCTAGACTCCCCATTGACTTCCTGCTCAAAGCATCTGCTACCACATTGGCCTTGCCTGGGTGGTATAAGATAGTGCAGTCATAGTCTTTCACCAACTCCATCCACCTTCTCTGTCTCAAGTTAAGATCTCTTTGTTGAAAGATGTACTTGAGACTCTTGTGGTCCGTGTAAATCTCACAGGGTTCACCATAGAGATAATGCCTCCAAATCTTCAAGGCAAAGACCACTGCCGCCATCTCCAGATCATGTGTAGGATAGTTCTGTTCGTGCTTCCTGAGCTGCCTAGATGCGTAGGCTACAACATGACCATTCTGCATTAACACACAACCCAAGCCCACCCTTGAGGCGTCACAGTATACTGAGTATCCTCCAGTGCCCGTTGGGATAGTTAGAACTGGGGCTGTGGTTAGACACTTCTTCAAGGTCTGGAAACTTTCTTCGCATACATCCGACCACTCAAACTTAACTCCCTTCCTGGTTAATCTGGTCAAAGGAGCAGCAATTCTGGAGAAATCCTTGATGAACCTCCGGTAATACCCTGCTAGACCCAAGAAACTTCGGATCTCCGTCACACTAGCTGGGCGAGGCCACTGCTGTACTGCCTCTACCTTCTCGGGGTCTACTTGAATGTCGTCCTTCGTGACTACATGCCCCAGAAACATAACACTGTCCAACCAGAACTCACACTTAGAGAGCTTGGCATACAACTGCTGATCCCTCAAAATCTGCAGAATGACCCGTAGGTGCTGTTCATGCTCCTCATGGTCTGCAGAATAAACCAATATGTCATCAATGAACACGATGACAAACTGATCCAAGAATGGCTTGAACACTCTGTTCATCAAGTCCATAAAAGCAGCTGGTGCATTAGTTAGTCCGAAAGACATAACCAAAAACTCATAATGACCATAACGGGTCCTAAAAGTCGTCTTGGAAATATCTTCCTTCTTGATCCTCAACTGATGATACCCTGACCTCAGATCAATCTTGGAGAAACATTTCGCTCCTTGAAGTTGATCGAACAGATCATCAATCCTGGGTAAAGGGTAGTTGTTGCGCACTGTTAGCTTATTCAGTTGCCGATAGTCAATGCAAAGACGCAAAGACCCATCTTTCTTCTTCACAAAAAGAACTGGAGCACCCCATGGAGAGGTACTCGGCCTGATGAAGCCCTTATCTAACAAATCCTGCAACTGACTCTTTAACTCCTTAAGCTCTGTGGGTGCCATCCTGTAAGGCGGTATAGAAATTGGTCGAGCCTCTGGAATAAGGTCGATACCAAACTCTATCTCCCGTTCAGGAGGTAATCCTGGCAACTCTTCTGGGAAGACATCCAGGAAGTCTCTTACCACTGCCATCTTGTCTACATCCGGTACCTTCCCATTCACATCTCTAACATATGCCAAATATCCCTGGCATCCCTTCTTCAACATCTTTTGAGCACCCAAGACTGATATCAGGTTACTGGGAGCTTTACTTCGATCACACTGGAACCGGAAAGGAACTTCACTTGGAGGGTTGAACTTGATTGCCTTCTCATAGCAATCCAAGGTAGCATAGCATGCTGCCAACCAATCCATTCCTAGGATTACATCAAAGTCGACCATGTCTAGGATGATCAAATCAGCAGATGTCTCCCTATCACCCACTGACACTTTACATGATTTGCATACATACTCTACTGGCAAATAATCACCGACTGGGGTGGTTACAAAGAAAGGGGCATCCATCCTAATCGGATCTTTACCCAAACTCTTAGCAAAACTAGGAGAAACATACGAATATGTAGACCCGGGGTCAAACAAAACATATGCTTCATGTAGGCAAACTGAAAGAGTACCTGTCATGACCGCATTTGAAGCTTGTGCATCCTGTCTGGTAAGAGCAAAAATCCTCGGTTCACCTCGGCCTGCTTGGCTTTGACCTCGGCCCATCATCCCTCTACCAGTACCTCTGCTACTTGCTTGGCCCGGTATAGTCCTTATAGGCTGAGCTGCCACTGGGGCTGGTAGTAAAGCTGGTCAAGTTGGCCCTTGGCTTGAGCCATACAACTGAGGACATTTCCTCTTCATGTGTCCAGGTTGGTGGCAATGATAGCAAACAATCATCTCCCTGCGGCACTGACCAAAATGATGGTTGCCACAAATAGGGCATTGTGGCCTGTTCTGCTGAATGGCTCTTGGTCCCGGTTGTCCTGGATACCTGGTGTTTCCCTGGCTAAGACCTAGCCTACCACTTGCATCTGGTCTCTGGTTGGGGTTTCCAACATTCTGTGGTGCTGGGCGCTGCTGGCTCTGGAATCGGGGTCCTTGGGAATGAGAACTTTGCCCTCCTTTGGAGCTCCCGTCTCTATCTCTCTTCCTCAGCTTGGCACTCTCAACATCGGCCAAATGCCTAGTCTCCATCATTCTTGCGCAATCTACAGCCTCAGCATAGTTCGGGAATTGCTTCATCTGGGGTGCCACTGATTTAAACAATGCTGGCACCAACCCCTGGATAAATTTCCTGATCATGTCCCTTTCAGTAGGGACCATGTGCGGTGCATACGGCATCAGCTGTGTGAAGCGGTAGTCATACTCCGTGACTGACATACCAGGAGTCTGCTTCAACTCCACAAACTCTTGACACTTTGCATATCGTATACTCTGAGGCACAAATCTCTCCATGAAGACTTCCTTGAACTCTGTCCATCTCAAAGGTGGCGCTGTAGCTCCCCTTCCGCGCATCATGGTCTTGAACCATACCTGCGCTACGCCAGACAACTGGAAGGCTGCCAATTCTACTGAGCGAATCTCTGGACACTTAAGAACTTCGCAGATCTTCTCAGTAGCCTCTATAAACTCCTGAGGATATTCACTGGCCAACAACCCCTTAAAGGTTGGCGGTTTCAGCTTCAGGAACTCAGATAGTTCCACTTCCTTCTCAGCGGGTCTCACCTGCTGCTCCACGGACCTAACTGGTTCTGGAACGGAGGTAGTTGTTTTGGATTGTTGCGGGTCCCTTCTATCTTGCCCATCCCTTCTCTCAGCTAGATTTTCTATTGTCCACTGCATACCCTGCATGGTTACCAGCATCTGGGCTATCACATCATCCCGGGGGTGAGAAGACATTTCCCCCGTCCTGGGAGTTTCAGCTTGCTCACTTCTTAACTCAGCTTGTTCGGCTGCTTCAGCAGCCCTTACACCTCTGCCACTGCCTCTAGGTCGGCCTCTGCCACGACCTCTACCTCGGCCTCTGCCACGACCTCTACCTCGGCCTCTAGGCACAGGTACTGCGGACTGAGCAGACTCTTCAGCCATCTGCTCTTGAACCGCGGGTTGCCTAACCTTTGATCTGGTTCTTGGTGGCATTTCGCTATAAAACAGAAATAGCTCAACCATCACTTAACCATATCAACATAGCATACTATAAACTGACTAACTTAAACAAAAAGACAACATCCTATCGAACCCCTTTAGCAGCACCGTGAGTATAAGCATGTCCGGATTCATACCCATACTCAAAGTCCTACCTAAAGGTCCGTTACTCCATGAACACAGGGAAACCTAACCGCTCTGATACCATATTTGTCACGGCTCCAAATGATGGAACACATGACCGGCACGGCATAAGGGTTTCCCCCTAGCCGTAAGCCTAACACATAGCATGCACAACCATTCAGCACACAATCCAGTACATAATAATATAACTGGCCACATACGCCACATCCAATATCAGAAAATACTGTATATATTTATATATATTTCATGAATCCAACATCCTTGATTCAACTTGGCCCATGGCCTCACAGTACAAACATTATTGTAAACGTAAAACCATTTTTCAAACAACACAAGAAGCGAGGATCCTGCCTGTATGTTCATGGAGATATACTAGACATAACTAAACTAAACAACCAGTACAACAAAGCCTTGCCCAAACTGGGGCTCACCAATGCTAACTCAGCCTCCTATGGAGCTGTAGCTGGATCAGTGTTTCTTTGACTATCTGTGGGGAGAAAACAGAAGAGGGGTGAGATTACCACATCTCAGTGAATGGATAAATCATACTATAACAGAAACAGGGCAAACTAAGCACGAATTTTTCGCAATTAATTAAATAATTGAAATCAAAGTATAGAAAACATTAAACATTTAACCGTAATTTATTGAAAGAATGCTAAACAGTTCAAATGATAAATCAGGATTAAATCAATATCTGTAAGCAAATCAATTATGCATGGTAAGTAATAAATGAAGATTCTTATGCAAGAATAATGATGAATGAGATATTTTAGAAATCTTTAATCTTTAAGAAAAATGCACTAATTTATTGGAGGTCTTTCCTAACAGATCTATCATCTCCCCCAAGCACACAGCAAGGGTAGGGTAATCACTGTAGGCGTAGACATAAGTCCACCCTAAATTTTATGTCTTAGGCAGTCATATGCCCGTCACAATATCCTAGGCCGAAGCCGTAACATGATCAAGGTGCACCAGGACTAGCACTACCTGCGGCTAGCTAACAGTGATCTAAAAGGGTCCCTCCAATAGAAAACATGTGAAATATGCTATTCAAAGAGTTTAAAGTAAAACATTTCAATAACTTTACAATACAGCTATAATTCTCCATCTAGCTCTTTTCATGCATAAAATCTCGTTCTAAAACATATCTCATCCATGAATTCCCATGGAGACCTTTACAATCATAAATTTTCCCTTTTAAACATAGATCGTCCGTAGACGTCACATAGATGCTCATCATGCATTAAATCCTTTCATGGCTAACTTAGTTCATTTTTATGACTAAGTTCGCATTTCTATAAATCTAGCTCAAATGGAGAATTAATAGTCTAGATGCTTGCCCTGCATACCTAGGGTTCAACTAGGATTGAAATTTACAATTTCTAACATGGTTGGAACATATTGATTTTCAAAGCAGTAAAACTATTTAACATACATTCCAACTAGTTAAAATATACGAGAGAGTTATAAATCAAATTCCTAAAACATGCGCTATAGTATGAAAAACCCACTCACCGTACTAGAAGTCCAACAACGAGAATTTCACCTCGTAGTGGCTCAATAACCTAGAAAATATAGACATAGCATGAAAATTAGAAAATTCTAAAATCACTATTCACTCGCCGGAAAACACTATTCACTGGCCGGAAAATACTATTCATGCTGAAACCTAAAAACCCCATATTCGATTCTAAAGCTATCTACGGGAAGAATTTCGGTAAAAACGAAGCCTAAAACGCAATGGGACGAAATTTTACCTTTGGAGGTACTATTCACGCGATTTTCCGGCGACCTTCCGGCGACTTTCCGGCGAAATTGATCGGTGGGTTTTGAAGTACTCGTTGCCACGAGTCCAACGGTCCAGACGGTTCGTCAATCGGAGGTCCGTAGCTCCAGATATGAAGGTTTGAAAATCGAAGGGGAAAACGGAAAATAGGGGGGTTGCATTTTTTCCTTCTCTGCGTCTCTGGCTGCCCGTATGCATATATGCAGGAGCTACAGTAATTTAATTTTTTTTTTAAAAAAAAAAAATAATTATTAAATAATTAATAATAAGATTTTCTTTATAAAATTCATATAAATTCCGTTTTTCATCATAAAATATCCCAAAAATTTCTAAAAATTTCCTTTCTCATAAATCTTTAGTTAAACTCTCACATCATAATTTTTCTTGATAAAAATAGTAATAAAACAAATTTCTAAACAAATATCTTTATTTATATTAAAAGAAAGAGTATTTCTAAAAATACCATAAAAATTCAATAGAAGCCGGTATAATTATTTTAAGCAACACAATACTTCTTTTACTTAAAAATCCACTTACTTTTAACAAATCATAATTATTTCTACATAATAAAAATATATTTACTTATAGCGCGCCAAAATATAACTTCTAATATTTTTTTTTTCTATGTAATAAATATACATATTTTCTACGGTTCTTATCTCTATTGTCAAAATTCTCTCTTTTATTTTAAATTTCCTTTTCATTAAATTTACGATTATTACACATTTATAGAGTAAGTATTTTCACTTATTACAAACTTAATTAGAAGTTCAGCTTTATTTATATCCTAATTTATGCATATATTTGTGTGTGTGTAGGAAGCACAACTTAGAAGTTGAAAAAGCACATCTAAGGAATGTTGAACAACAACATAATCAAGAGTTTCCTAGATGGTTTGAAAATTATGTAAGTGTCATTTTCTTAAAGTTTATATAGTTCTATATATGAATAGTAATTATATGTATATTATAAGATGTATATATATCAACGTAGGTTACACAATTATACAATGAAGAAAGTGATCAAGTTACAGAGCAGCTCTTTCATTTAGCTTGTGGTCCAACACGAGAAGCCATATGTCACAAAGGCTTATTTGTCAATGGTTTTGTGTTTCGAACAAAAGAATGTGATGATCATAGAAAAACATAAGGAAGTGGAATTGTGGTAACGGGAGATTCTAGTAAGGAGTATTATGGAGTCATAAATGACATTGTTCAATTAGCTTACATGGGAGATAATAAAGTTGTTCTCTTCAAGTGTTTGTGGTGGGACGTAGATAACTATGGCAGAGGTTTAAAGGTAGATGAACATGGGATAACGATAGTGAATATAGGGCGTAGATTAAAGACAAATGAACCATTTGTAATGGCATGCCAAGCAAACCATGAATTCTATGTTGAAAATATAAATAATTCCAATTGGTTGTGTGTACGGTAAAGATAGCACCTCGAGATTATTTTGATATGCCTATCGTAGAAGATATTGAAGATGATGAAGCAATAGAAGTTATGGACCCAGAACCATTCCAACACGTGCCTCAAAATATTGATAGACCATCAAGTTTTAAACTAAATCTACATTCATTCTTTTCGATAATTTTCTGCTTGTGCAATATTTTTAAATTTTGAATATAGGAAGGAATCTATTTTCTTATATTGGAATGAAAATCTGTTTTCTATCCATTAATATGATATTTATATGTAATTTTTACTAGATCTTTGTATTTAACCATTACAGGATTGGCTTAACATGGTTGAAAAGGGAAAAATGTTGCTAGTGTTGGTTTAAGGAAGAATGCAGGGGTTCAAAAGCCTGGATCAAGTGGAAATAAAGGTGTTGGAAAGACATTATCAATTCAGCATTTTAGAAAGCAACCTAATTTGAGAACAATTAGTAATAACGAAGAAGTTATTGAATACAGCAATAGTGAGTATAATATTATTTGAAATATATTACTTTCTACTATATAAATTTTATGGACTTCCTTAATTTGTATTCACATTACAGTTTTAAGTGGTATTCAGCCAAAGAGGCGAGGACTTACTCGTAATCTTAAATTTTCTAAGATGCCATCTGGAAGAAGACTTGACATTGTATAGAGAATGAACCGTCCTATGGGTCCAAATTCTAACTTATTCAAATCCAGATGCACAACTTTGGTTAGAGATATGGAGAATGCACCACTAAATGTCAAAGAATGGGCTGAAATTTCTCAAGACAAAAAGCTCAAATTGTTTGACCTTGTTATGGTTATAACTTTGAACCTAAGACACTTATATGATTTTCTTATGTTATTGTCATATTTATATTGGCTAACATATGATGTTTAATTTTCTTTTCTTTTGCTTATTATCTCTTGAAGCTTCACTTTAAAGTTTAAGGACACCAAGAACTTGTATGGGCACAAATGAATAGATCATATAGTAACCATCGCCCTTTTTTGAAGAAGAAATACTACGATATTTTTGAAGATGCTGGACAGGCTCGTGTTAATATACCATCAAAAGTAGAAAAGGAAGATTGGGAGTTTCTTGTAAACATGTGGAATTCAGATAGCTGGCTAGTTAGTATTAAAGTTTTGTTTTGTATTTTTATGATGCAATAACTATCATAAACTTCTAATGCATATTGTTTTAGAAAATGAGTGATCAAAACAAGAGTAATCGAGCAGCCAACACTATTTTTCACACTACTGGATCAAAAAGTGTTCAACAAAGAGCTGAGGAAGAGGTAATATATATATATATATATATATATATATATATATATATATATATATATATATATATATATATATATATATATATATATATATATATATATATGTATGTATACACACACACACACACACACACACGCACGCACACACTAGACATAAAAGTACTAATGTACTTTTGTATTTGTATGAACTCTATGTCATATCATTTTCCAATTTTACAAATTTTTTCTTTTACAATAATAGAAGGAAAAAACAGGACAAGAAATTGGTCGTGTTCAATTGTGAGAGATCATACACACAAGTTCTACTGGTGAGGCTATTAATGAAGAATCACAAGAGAAACTTGTAAGTAGCTTTTATTTAGTTATCATGTCTTGATGTAATCATTAAGAACATTTTTTTCTCTTAACATGTATACGAAATATAGGATTAAGTTAGAAACATTGCATCTCAAGTAGAATAAGGCTCTTTAGAAATGAATGCGAATGAAATATTTACTGAAGTTTTTGGGCCCAAAAGACATGGGCGAGTTCGTGGTTATGGAGCTGGTGTGACTCCCACACAACTATGAGGAAGAAAATCAGCACTTGTTTCTGAACTTGAGAGGCGTCTTGAAGAATCAGAAAAAGATCGTGAACATTCAAATGCAAGAGTACAATCACTAGAGGAAAAGTGAACCATTTGCAAGACTTGTTGACAAATTTTGTGTGTGGAAGGATGCCTCCAATTCAAACTGATTCTAGCAACATTGGTGGTTCTAATTCACCTAGAGATACTGTAAGCATTTTATCTTGTGTTTTTAATTATTGTTGGTAACAGGGTTTATCTACATAATTGATAAAAGAGAATTATATATTTCAGAATTAACAAGGCAGCTTCTTAAAAATTAAACTTATGGTGGTTAATTATCATTTTAGTGACAATGAATACAATTGCAATTTGAACTTGTCAAAGTTTGGTTCTCTATTTTATCATATTTATTCATACTAGTCATAGATTTATCTAAGTAAAAGGAAGAGACATGGATATATATACATATATCACAGGGAATTGTCTTGATATTTTTATTTTTCATATTTCTAATTAATTGATCTTTACCATAGGACTTTTGACTTGGACTTAGTGTATTTCTTTCATTTGATTTATTTTTTAGGTTGAAGAAGACTAAGATGAAAAGCCTTCCATTTTTTGGTTATGTTTTTTTGGACAATATGTTGAAGACAAATTGTAAAGCTTTTCACCTTTCAGTTATCTTTTTGCAAATATTGGTATGAACTTGAAGAACCTCTAGTCATAGATTTATTTAAGTAAAAAGAAGAAGAGACATAATATATATATATATATATATATATATATATATATATATATATATATATATATATATATATATATATATATATATATATATATATATATATATATATATATATATATATATCACAGGGCATTGTCTTGATGCTTTTTTTTATATTTCTAATTAATTGATCTTTACCACAGAATTTTTGACTTGGATTGGTGTATTTCTTTCATTTGATTTATTTTTCAGGTTAAAGAAGACTAAGATGAAAAGCCTTCCATTTTTTGGTTTTCTTTTTTGGACAATATGTTGAAGACAAATTGTAAAGGCTTTTCACCTTTTGGTTTTCTCTTTGCAAGTATTGGTATGAACTTGAAGAATCTCTAGTTGAGATGTAACCTTTTGTAATAAACACATAACTAGTTATCAAGAATTATTTAGTAGAGATGACATTTGTTAATGAGATATTTTGAATTTTGACAAATATGATTCATGATTTTATTTTATTTTTAAATATACTCTCAAAAATGATAGTTATCAGTTCATTTTTAACAACTATCAATTGTCAAAATATGTTATAAGAGATTGTTGAAAATGAATATACTTATTTATTTTCAATGGCCACTAATTGTCAAAACAGATCTATAAGAAGTGGGTGTAAGGAAGGCATTTTCAACAGCCACCAATTATCAAAAAAATTATTACACTATTTTCGATGGCCACTAACTATCAAAAAATTTATTATACTATTTTCGACGGCCACTAATTGTCAAAGAAACAATTTTTGTTGACGGGTTTCAACAGTTATATTATTGTTGAAAATTCTATTTTCGACGATTATTTAAAAAACTTTCAACAGAACTGACCCTCAAAGTTGATCCTTTTTTGTAGTGAATTCAAAATATTAAATAAAAAATTTCTACAAATACCATTAGAAACCATGTAATAAACTCTCTATAATGTCTAGAAAAATTTACATCTTTATTATAAAACAGATATTACATACACAAAATTTTTCAAATATTTTAATTCACTCAAAGTATTTTATATCTGGCATCATTACAATATTAAGTATTGAATTTGCAAAATTCATAAAATTTTAATTATCATATGCATATATATTCCAACAAGTAAATCGAAATTACTGTTTCAAGCTAATTTTCCTCAAATAACAATCATATATCAAGCACATATATATATGACAGGCCACATATTGCTTAATTTTAAAAGTTTCAAAACCCAAAATTATAGAAGTCATAGCATAATATCTCAAACAAAAAAATTTCAACTAATATCTTATCACATTTTTTTCATTAAAAAATTGCTCCGATGAATTATTTTCTTATACTGAATAATAATGCATAATTTGAAAGAACACAAAAACATCGCCTTTTCCCTGTGTCTCTCTGTGTGTGTATTTAAATGACAACCACAAGAATAATCACAATTTATGTGCTCACAAATTTATAAGACAAACATATATAAAATAATATTTCAAATATGTTAATTGATGACACTTGGTAACTTCGCTATAATTTACTCCATGGGTATATGGTGCATAAAGATTGACCCAGTCATCCTCATTTAATTTTCAGAAAAAATAATTTAGTATAAAAAAATAGCAAACTGATAATTTAGCCTTTAAATTTGTAAACACATTTAACTTTGATTCTTAAACTTTTTTTTGAATACACAAATTACTCTCTTAAATTGCCAATTTATAGTATTAGTTATTTTACTAATATTTAAAAATATTAAACTTGTTATATGTTAGTCCTAAAAAGATTAATATGCAATATATTTTTAATGATCAACATATATATTCAAGAGAATTCAGATATCAGAGTCAAATAAATTTATAAATCTATGCGTCAAACTGTTAGTTTACTCTTAAAAGAGAATCTCAAGTATAAGTAATTTCTTGCTCAAAATAATATAAGTAATGTAAAATTATTCATTTCTATCACTTTTCGTTTCATCATTGTACTTGTTGTAATCTATATTTGAAACGTTATAGATTTCTTCACAATATACAAAAATAATGTGGACTCCTCAGAGACTCCTCAAGAGCCACTTATATCTACATAACAAAATATCATATTAATTAATTTTACCTAATGATAATAGTAAATAGTTTTAATCACGAAGACTCTAATTTTGCTTTTTTTCACATCCACTTGAGTGTGTGTGTGTGTGTGTGTGTGTGTGTGTGTGTGTGTGTATAACATAGGTTATAAAATAAGAAAGATAGACAAATCAAGAAGAGGGAGATAAAGGAGATTGGAAAGATAATTAGAAGGATATAATTCTTTTGGAATTCAGCCACATACATTTCTTTTATTATTTTCTTGATGATACAATGTACCTTATATAGAATCAATGATAATGCATGGGAGGAAGTTACACAAGGAAAATTGCTTTTTCTTTTTTTCACCATGATATTAATTTGTCCCCAATTGCATTTTCTCTCAATCTATTAATTTTTGTAATTAACTTCTTAATCTATATGTCTTTTAATATTTTACCATCTAAATTAGATGTTAATGATAATTGCATGAAATTGACAAAATACTATTCTTATAAAGAGAATGACAAAAGAGAAAAGAATATTTTGATAATTATACATAATTATCATAGAAGTTAATATTTAATTTAGACGAAAAAGGATTAATTGCAATGAGACAGATAGATTAAAAGAGTAATTGCAAAATTTAATAGACGGGGATAAAAATTGCAATTGGATGTAAAATCAAAGTGAAAAGTGTAATTTTCCTTAATTGTTATAAACAGAACAAAGATAGCGAAATCAGGAAAACAAAACGGGAGATAAAACCGAAAGAGAATAAATAGTCCTTTGAGAACTATATATCCCACATATATTCTTTCATTTTATTTCTCGAGTATACAATCTCCTTTGTATAAGAAACCAATTATAATGGAAGGAGTTACACAACTAATTGTAGATACTGAAGATTTATTACTTTGAACCCTACTAAAGCCACTCTTGGTTTCTTATAACAGCCCTGGTCAATAATATAGTTATAACAAGGTAGGTATCATCATGCCCCAAAGCAAGAGATATATTAAACTTGAAAATACAAGTAATTACATTTATTTATTTCTTTAGTTACCGGGTGATTCGTAACACGAAGCCTTCCTGCTATATGATCTGGATGGCGTAGAACAAGGTTCCACCTTTTTTTCGCAGTTGATCTGGAGAAGGTGATGAAGCTTGAGAAGAAATCCACGAAATAGGCCATGACATAGCTGCAAGACCTACGCAAGCAGTCCACTGTTCCCAATTCATTCTCCCTACGCCCGCAACTTCGTGGAACAGTATCAGAACAACAAGGACAATAAGTATCAGTAGAATCCTTTGAGACAAGTTTTGCTTGTAATCATTCTCCTCCTCCTTCTCTGGGCTTGTGTTACTGCCATCACTACTATTTGTATGATTGAACACTTGGAAAAGAACCAAAGTATTAAACATTAACGCACTCTTCATCTTCCGATCAGTCGCACGGAAGATAGGTTCGGCCTCGAAAAATATGAACAGGAGCGTCGTTATCTGATACAAAGCTTGGGCCAACCAGTAGAACCATCTCTGCATCAACATCTGCTTCACCTGGTCATACCCTTTACAAAATGCAAGCGAATGATAATGGGATAAGGCAGATTAAGCGTTATCGCGTTATATATAACCCACGTAATTTGTGGGCTTGTCGTCAATATTTCTTTTCGACCTTGTCTTTATATACCAGACGGTTTCCACGAAAGAAACCAGATAGCTCTTTTTTCCTGCCATCTATTACGGTTTTATTCGTCAAATGTCAATTCCGTGTGGATTAAGAATATAATCGATCGGAACCCTTCTTCCAAGAAGATGCATGCCATTTGATTTTGTTATACATTTTTTTTCTTTTGTAACTTCTGCTTATTCCTTTCCACGAAAGGAAGCAAATAGCAATTTTTCTTCCAGCCATTTATTATGTTTTTCGCGTTAATGCCACGCGTATCGTGTACTAAAAGGATTTTTAATGATTTTACAATGAACTCTAGATATTATATAATAATTTTTAAATGATAATTTATTCATACTATTAAATAATTATAATATAAAATTATAAAATCATCTCAAAGGTTCAAATTTTTATAGATATAAAACTGTTTAACTTTTCTTTTAATTCATATAAAATTCGGCAATTTTTATTTTTTATTAAATAAATAATTTATTTAATTATTCTTATTATTTTAAATAAAAAATATTAATTAGCTGTACTTTATATGCATAAGAAAAAGTTAATCATTATTGAATTTAATCCATTTACTCATTGGGATCGAATCCATGGTTTTGAGGAATTCACCGGAAAAAAATTAAAGACTTACTAAGAGGGAGGATATAGACGGGCCTTCACACCAACACCAACGTTGGGTGCATTCCTAATCTGTTTTTGACTCTTACATGTACCCAGAAAAAAATTCATTTACTCATTTATATTATGTTTAATTATATTTTTTAATAAAATTTTAATTTAATAACTATCATTGTTTTATTAAATATTAATGCAAAAATTAATTTGAATTTTTAATTAATGTACCAGAAAATAAAACTTATTATATAGCATATTGTCTATTCAATAAATATTTTAACCAACTACACATGAAACATTAATAACAAAAATAGAATATTATTTCATAAAAATTGTGTGTAATAATTAAAGTTCATCCCGAATTCGAGATCATTACCCTTACTTTCAAGTCAATCCATTATAATGAGACAATTACTGTTACTTTTAAGTCAATCATTTTAATTCAATCCAACACCTTTTAGGTTGGTCTTTCGTTAGATTTCGGATCGGTTTCTGGCGATGCATGATAATCAGGAAATTCATTGTGTTTTAAAAGAATTACTGAAATTAAACTGAGTATTTTAACTTCTACATGTAATTAAGGTTAATCCCAGAAAGCATATATAAACCTTCAAAGTCCCGTCCTTCTCGGAGTATCTCTAATCCTCCTTCTTTATGAGAAAATAGATTCCCTTTTCGTTGATTCTCATCGATTTCTTGTCAGGTTTCCATTTTTTTTTTTGAAAACCTCCTTCTTTTCCGCTATTATTGCAACCTTTATGCTTGGCTAGCTCCTATTTTTTCTAGCTACTTGTTGCATCTTCCATTTTTTGCTGCTCAAGCATGTCTCCCGCCATCCATGGGAATCTTGAGCTTGCAGTGCTGTTTGATGTGCCTGCCAATAATACCGGTAGTTTACCCCACAGAAGATGGAAATATGCTCTTGTCCGCATATATTGCTCCGGAGTTCTGCTGTCTCTAGCCAAACACACCGTAGACAACACAAGGAGAGAAGTAGAAACAACGTATGATGTTGTTGCATTGATCGAAGCGCAGTCCTTCGGGAGCGGTGTTGATCAAGCAAGTCTAGCCGAGCTTGTGAAGGAGTAAAATTAATTTAGAAGGGCTTCTAGATCTTGGTGGCGTTGAAGGAATAGCTTCTGCTTTGGAAACCAACGTTAAGAGTGGCATAAGAGGTGATGATGCAGACATTGCCCGCCGATCTAAAGCCTTCGGTGCCAATACTCACAGCAAACCGCCTTCAAAAGGTTTGTTTTAGTTCGTCTTGCAAGCCTTTAAGGAATATCCCACTATTCTCATCCTTGTGGCTTGTTCCGCTCTTTCTATTGGCTTTGGCATGAAAGAGCATGGTCTTAAAGAAGGCGGGTATGATGGCGAAAGCACATTTATCGCTGTCTTCATCATAATCTCAGTGTCTTCCCTGAGTAATTTGAGGCAAAGCGAAAGGTTTGACAAGCTAAGGCTTTGTAATGATAGATTAGAAGCATAACTACATGTATTAGAAATAAAGACTTTGTAAAGATATGAAAGGCCAAACCATATCCAAGTATATGAACCCTTTCTATTCATAGCATTGATGCATATGACACTATGGATGTTGCATATATCTTATTAATAATATTTTTTTAAGAGCAATCCATAGTAATTGAATGATTACACTGATATATGCATATGAAAGATGTTGAGCAAATATATGTTATGCATTATATTAGAAGCACATATATGGCTATGTTATGCTAATGCATTAAAGGTTGAAAGAATCAATATCATAATTTGGCCAGTTTTAAGAAAAGAGGATGAAAACACTCAGAAGGAGGATGATCCTTGGTTGCGCAAGGTGATTCTAGGTATCATGGCCTCCGTATTGGTATCAAAATAGGAGACTCCCTTGAACTATCTCAATGAAGGAAAGTCAAAGACAGAGGATACGAGTTCCTCAGTAGCTAAGCTAAGGGTTCATTCACGGACAAAAAAGAAAATATGAATTTTGCCAAGCCTAGATAGTGAGAGGCAAACACATTCAAGCATAAGTTAAGACTCATTTGACCTCTATCAGTAGTGAGTTGATGCTCACAAAATTTTAGAATCAATAAATCAATTAAAGAGAAAACAGCTTGATATTAAGAAAATTGTAATTTATGAGCATATGATATGATATTGATGTACTTATTGTATAGCATAGTATGCAATGATTGCTATGTTTACATGATATCATATGCAGCAACATATTATAATATAAATTCATTATGTAGTTTATACAGTTGAACATAATATGATAATTGAGATATTATATGCCATACAATCACTATAAAACCTACTAAGAATTGCTATTCTCACTATTTTTCATATTATGTTTAGATTAGTAGACCACCATGCCAGTCTATGTAATGAAAGTGATGTTTATAGTTCATTGGATCGAACTGTCCTACCTTGAGAATATTCTTGCAGTGCAAGAGTTAGTGGTTGTCCATTTATCTAAGTTTCCAATGCACATGTCTCCACCACCACATGTGGCACCAAGAGAGCTAGATGATTGAGATAGTGATAGTACTGTGTAGATAGTAAATAGTTGTACTAACTTGACCCAGGACAAAGGGGACATAGGGAAAACATTATATATTCATGGAATGTGGAAAAGTAAAGAAGATTAGAAGCATAACTACGTGTATTAGAAATAAAGACTTTGTAAATATATAAAATGCCAAACCATATCCAAGTATATGAACCCTTTCTATTCATAGCATTGATACATATGACACTATGGATGTTGCATATATCTTATTAATAATATTTTTTAAGAGCAATCCATAGTAATTGGATGATTGCACTGATATATGCATATGAAAGATGTTGAGCAAATATAAGTTATGCATTATATTAGAAGCACATATATGGCTATGTTATGCTAATGCATTAAAGGTTGAAAGAATCAATATCATAATTTGGCTATTTTTAAGAAAAGAGGATGAAAACACTCAGAAGGAGGATGATCCTTGGTAGCGTAAGGTGACTCTAGATATCATGGCCTCCGTATTGGTATCAAAATAGGAGACACCCTTGAACTGTCTCAGTGAAGGAAAGTCAAAGACAAAGGATTCGAGTTTCTTAGTAGCTTAGCTAAGGATTCATTCACGGACAAAAATGAAAATATTAAATTTTCCAAGCCTAGATAGTGTGAGGCAAACACATTCAGGCATAAGTTAATGCTCATTTGACCTCTATCAATAGTGAGTTTATGCTAACAAAATTTTAGAATCAATAAATCAATTAAAGAGAAAACAGCTTGATATTAAGAAAATTGTAATTTATGAGCATATGATATGATATTGATGTACTTATTGTATAGCATAGTATGCAATGATTGCTATGTTTACATGATATCATATGCAGCAACATATTATAATATAAATTCATTATGTAGTTTATACAGTTGAACATGATATGATAATTGAGATATTATATGCAACACAATCACTATAAAACCTACTGAGAATTGCTATTTTCACTATTGTTTATATTATGTTTAGATTAGTAGACCACCATGCCAGTCTATGTAATGAAAGTGATGTTTATAGTTCATTGGATCAAGATGCCCTACCTTGAGAATATTCTTGCAGTGCAAGAGTTAGTGATGGAGATCAAGGTGCTGTCAAAGCTACTATAAATCGTTCTACAAGGGATAGGCGGTCCAATGACTAGGAGCGGGGCGAAGCGAGCCAAAGAAACTTTACTGAGCTTGATCTCGGATGTGTAGGCTAAAGAGGAAGTTATTGGACCAACTCAAGACATCAAATGGGCAACACTTTGTAGCTTTGAGGATGACATTAAAGAGGACAGTCCAGAGGCCATGTAGAGGTTATTGGATCTTGAAGACAACTAACTCAAATATGCATGGACTAAAGATGTATTATGGGCTTCAATTTAAATGTTTTGTTTTGGATATTACTAATATTTAGGCCCATTCTTTATGCAGCCCAAATAGTAGTTTAATTATAGGTTTATTTTTGTTAGTTTAGCTGGGCCAATTAACTAGTGTTATTTAGGCCATATTCTATTAGAAGTCCAATTAGGGTTTTAAAAGGTTTTCTACTAGGTTTAGGATTGATTGTCTATTTAAGAGTTCTTTAAGTTCATGTATCAGACAGATTTTGATTATTAATAAAGATTGAGTTTTCTCCTAAAGTGAGAGCTTCCCTTAGTTCTTAGGCAAAGAACTGAATCCGATCTTATCGAGACAACTCGTGGCGATTAAACATCTATTGAATTTTCAAGACGATCCTTGCTTTCACCAAACACTCTGTTTCTTGGTATAAATGATTACATCATTTGGTATCAGAGCTTTAGCTCCTTGAAATTTGGTTGGTGTCCTATCTTTTGTTTTCTAGAGTCTTTTTTCTTCTTCTTCTACCTTTCTTTAGGTCAAATTAGAGTTTTAGTTCTAATTAATGTTCTTTTAGTTCCTTGAAAAAAAAAAGAGTCCTAGTTCTAGTTAATTTCATTTTCCTAATCCTAGTGCAATTTAGTTTTTGCTTCCAAAAAAATTTAAATTTCAAAAAAAAAAATCAAATTCCTAGTCCTGGTTGAATTTGGTCTCTTCTTCCAAAAAAAAATTCGTAAAAAAATAAAATAGAATTTTGCTCAAAAAAAAAGGAGGTGAGCTGAAGTTCATTCAAAAAAAAAGAAGAGAAATTCGTTCAAAAAAAAGCAAAAAAAAAAAACAGCATACTGATATTAGTATCCCTCATATTTTTCAAATTCAGTTCCTACAGTCGTCATCGTCTGAAAATTTTATTCTTATCATTCTTATTTCACTTGTTCCTTTTGATAAGTTTGTTGATAAGGTTCTTGTTTAAGAACTTTAAGGGAAAGAGAGTAAATTAAGTGCAAACACATGAGGTTTGTGAGACAACATGAACACTAAAATAAATCAACCTAAAGTTGATCTTAAATTTTACATGAAGGCGGTTCAAGAGCAATTTAAGTTGGTACATATGAAGTTGGATAATCTTGAGTCACTATCCAAACCTAAGCCTTCCAAATAGTTTGGCTTTGGTGAGGAAAAAAGGGGACGTATGGAGAGTGAGCATTCTAGTGATTCTAGTGAGGATGATATGCCACTAATGAAGGATTGTAATAATATGGAGATTAGTAAGCAAGTGAATAGAGAAATATTGGTTATTAGACGTGCTCTTAATATGCAGTCCAATAATGATATTGATGATGAACAGTATGAGCACATCTTGCAGACCAGGTGCCACGTGAATAGCAAAGTATGTAGCTTGATTATTGATAGTGGGAGTTGCACTAATGTAGCTAGTACCTTGATGGTTGATAAATTGGATCTACCCACATTGAAACATCCTAAGCCATATAGGCTAAGATGGTTGAATGATAGTGTAGAGATATGGGTGACAAATCAGGTTTTGGTATCTTTTTCTATTGGTAACTACAAAGATGAGGTGCTTTGTGATGTAGTATCAATGCATGCTAGACACTTGTTGTTGGGACGTCCATGGCAATTTGATAGAATGGTTAATTATGATGGCTACAAGAATCGATATTCATTGACTATACATAATCGAACTTTTAAGTTAACACCCCTAAAGCCAGATGAGGCTTTTGCTGATCAAGTGAGGATTACAAAAGAGTGTAAGTTGAGAGAAACACAAGAAAAAGAGAAGAAAGATAGTATGGCCAAAATTGAGGACTTTGCAAACTTGGCAGAATTATCTATGGCTGAAAGAATTCATTATTCATTTAGATCATAAGAGTTTGAAATTCTTGATGTGCCAAGGTAAGTTGCATAAGAGACATGCTAAGTGGTTAGAATTCATTTAGACATTAAATTATGTGATTAAGTGTAAAAATGGGAAGAAAAATGTGGTAGCTTATGCGTTGTCTAGAAGATATGTGTTATTCACATCCTTACATGCTAAGTTGCTTGGTTTTGAATATATTAGAGACATGTATGCTAGTGATGTTGATTTTGGATCTACTTGGAATTTGTGTGATAAGCGTGCTATTGATGGTTTCTATAGACATAAAGGTTACTTGTTTAAAAAGAATAAAGTTTGTGTACCTAAGTGTTCTATGCGTAACTTGTTAATTAAAGAGAGCCATAGTGGAGATTTAATGGAACATTTTGGAGTGACTAAAACCTTAGAAATTCTGTATTAACATTTTTATTGGCCTCGCATGAAACATGATGTCATTTCATTTTGTGCTAAGTGCATGGCATGTAAACAAGCTAAGTCTAAGGTTATGCCACATGGTCTTTATATTCCATTACCACATGTTGAGTTTGCTTACAATAGATCTGTGCATTCTACTACTACCTATAGTCCTTTTGAAATTGTTTATGACTTTAATCATCTAACACCTTTGAATATTTTACCTTTGTCTACTAATGCGTTTGTTAACTTGGATGGTAAGCAAAAGGCTGAATATGTAAAGGATTTGCATGCTAAAGTTTGAGCTAACATTGAGAGGAAGAATAAGCAATATGCAACGCAAGCCAACAACAATTGAACAAAAATTGTATTTGAACCTGGTGATTGAGTTTGGGTATATATGCGCAAAGAGAGGCTCCCGGTTTAGAGAAAGTCTAAGTTACATCCTAAGGGAGATGGACATTTTCAAATCTTGGAGCGAATCAATAACAATGCCTATAAGATTGATTTACCTAGTGAGTATGGCAATATTAGTGCTACATTCAATGTTGCTGACTTGTCTTTATTTGATGTAGGTGATGCCTTTGATTCGAGGACGAATCTTTTCGAGGACGAATCCTTTCGAGGAGGGAGGGAATGATGGAGATCAAGGTGCTGTCAAAGCTACTATAAACCGTTCCCAAAATCTTTTGCAAGGGATAGGCGGTCCAATGACTAGGAGCAGTGCGAAGCGGGCCAAAGAAGTTTTACTGGGCTTGATCTTGGATGTGCAGGCTAAAGAGGAAGTTATTGGACCAACTCAAGACATCAAGTGGGCCACACTTTGTAGCCTTGAGGATGACATTAAAGAGAACAGTCCAGAGGCCATATAGAGTTTATTGGATCTTGAAGATAACTAGCCCAAATATGCATAGACTGAAGATGTATTATGGGCTTCAATTTAAATGTTTTGTTTTGGATATTATTAATATTTGAGCCCATTCTTTATGCAGCCCAAATAGTAGTTTAATTATGAATTTATTTTTGTTAGTTTAGTTAGGCCAATTAACTAGTGTTATTTAGGCCATATTCTATTAGAAGTCCAATTAGGGTTTTAAAAGGTTTTCTACTAGGTTTAAGATTGATTGTCTATTTAAGAGTTATTTAAGTTCATGTATCAGACAGATTTTGATGATTAATAAAGATTGAGTTTTCTCCTAAAGTGAGAGCTTCCCTTAGTTCTTGGGCAAAGAACTGAATCCGATCTTATCGAGATAACTCGTGGCAATCAAACATCTATTGAATTTTCAAGACGATCCTTGTTTTTGCCAAACACTCCGTTTCTTGGTATAGAGGAACACAACAGTTAGTAGTTGTCCATTTATCTAAGCTTCCAGTGCACATGTCTCCACCACCAAATGTGGCACCAAGAGAGTCAAATGACTGAGATAGTGGTAGTACTGTGTAGATAGTAAATAGTTGTACTAACTTGACCCAGGACAAAGGGGATATAGGGAAAACATTCTATATTCATGGTAAGTGGAAAAGTAAAGAAGATTAGAAGCATAACTGCATGTATTAGAAATAAAGACTTTGTAAAGATATGAAAGGCCAAACCATATCCAAGTATATGAACCCTTTCTATTCATAGCATTGATACATATGACACTATAGATGTTGCATATATCTTATTAATAATATTTTTTTTAAGAGCAATCCATAGTAATTGAATGATTACACTTATATATGCATATGAAAGATGTTGAGAAAATATATGTTATGCATTATATTAGAAACACATATATGGCTATGTTATGCTAATACATTAAAGGCTAAAAGAATCAATATCATAATTTGGCTATTTTTAAGAAAAGAGGATGAAAACACTCAGAAGGATGATGATCCTTGGTGACGCAAGGTGACTCTAGGTATCATGGCCTCCGTATTGGTATCAAAATAGGAGACACCCTTGAACTATCTCAATGAAGGAAAGTCAAAGACAAAGGATTCGAGTTCCTCAGTAGCTTAGCTAAGGGTTCATTCACGGACAAAAAAAGAAAATATGAAATTTGCCAAGCCTAGATAGTGTGAGGCAAACACATTCGGGCATAAGTTAATACTCATTTGACCTTTATTAGTAGTGAGTTGATGCTCACAAAATTTTAGAATCAATAAATCAGTTAAAGAAAGAGAAACAGCTTGATATTAAGAAAATTGTAATTTATGAGCATATGATATGATATTGATGTACTTATTGTATAGCATAGTATGCAATGATTGCTATGTTTACGTGATATCATACGTAGCAGTATATTATAATATAAATTCATTATGTAGTTTATACAATTGAACATGATATAATAATTGAGATATTATATACAACACAATCACTATAAAACCTACTGAGAATTACTAATCTCACTATTGTTCATATTATGTTCAGTTTAGTAAACCACCATGCCAGTCTATGTAATGACAGTGATGTTTATAATTTATTGGATTGAGCTGCCCTATTTTAGGAATATTCTTACAGTGTAAGAGTTAGTGGTTGTCCATTTATCTAAGTTTCCAGTGCACATGTCTCCACCACCACATGTGGCACCAAGAGAGCCATATAATTGAGATTTTAATAGTATTGTGTAGATAGTATATAGTTGTACTAACTTGACCTAAGAGATTAATTTTTTGAAATAGTGATCGGATACCTTTCTGCCTTTTGTACTACAGATAATACCTTAGTTATTATGATCTGTATATAAACATCTCCATGGATGCTAAGCTAGTGAAAAGCTCTCTAATATAATTCAAGTTTATTGTATTCTATCTGTGTTTATGTTGTGGTACTATATTATTTTGGTTTTTCATTAATTACTTCAAGTAAAGAGCAAGTAAATGAACATAGTAGAGAAAAGAGATACACACACACACACAGATATATAAATATATATATATATATATATATATATATATATATATATATATATATATATATATATGCTTCCATCAATGATTGTTAACTTTTTCTTTGATAATAAGGCCATCCTCATGGACCTATACTGCGAATGATAGTTTGATGCTGATAATCCAGGGAAAACTGGCACCAGTGATGGATTTTCATTCAGGTGCAAATAGTAGGGGCTCGAAGGATTTTTATCAAGTCTGGCATGATTTACAGTGGCCAATTGTTGATGATTGTTAACTATTTCAAAATAGGAAGACATAATGATTCTAGAGACAACGAATAAACTTGTTTGGTGCAAGAGAAAAAAAAACAGAGGAAAATAATGCTATGATACCATAATGAATTTGCAGCAAGAAAAATCTTACTTTATGAATGATAAAACTAAGAATTGGTACAAATTGTCTGCCTTACATTTATAGAGGAGGTAGAAAGAAGTAATCAAAATGTAACTAGAAGCCAAAATATCCTAAGCAACTCTTAACTTACTAAGTCACTAATTTCCGACCCAGCTAATAACTTATCCTAGCTAGACTTATTCTAATAAACCAGAAAAATAGAAAATACAACAACTATAATACTGAAGCCTTTTCTAATATGAATCTAAATTATTCAAGGAAGAAAATGATGCCTAATCGAGCAACGGCGCAGAGGATCTTTGCCCGTGACACCATCCCTTCAGTCACCATTATATGCATAGATAAAACGAGAAGACTCACTTCCAACCAAATGAAAGTGAACCACTTTCATCTTGGCAAAGATGATGTGGCCAGGGGTAATTATTCATCGATCGATCGTCCTATTCATGACTTAATCCAAGAAGGAATTTCTCTAAACACAACAGGCAAAGTTTACAAGTCTGGCTCAGGTTCTGAATATGAGTTCTTTAGTACTACCACGAAAACGGCAATTCTGGAATGGGATGTGTTGAACTTGGATTTGGATATGGAGAAGTGGAGGGAAAATTGTACGATCCTCAATGTTTTGGCCTTCAATCCAGATAGGAAACGCAATGGAATTTTGATGAGGAGAAAAGCAGATAACACTAGACATGTGCACTAGAAAAAGCACTTGAGATTATACCGGCAAAGTGCTCTACATTTTATGATGCTTCTGGAAAAGAAAGGATTTTAATTATAATAGCAAGAGAAAATTCGAAGGTGTAATCGAAGCAATGACATCTAAAAGCCTACGTTGCATTGCCTTTGCACATGCGAAACTTTTAGATAGCAAGGGTGAAAGGCTAACAAAAGAGGAGTTAACTTGGTTAAGAGTTGTAGGCAATAAGGATCTTTACCATCATGGAGTAAAGCTAGCAGTGCAAGAGTGTCGCAACGCCAAGATCAATGTTAAACTGATTACAGGCAACCATTCTTTCCTTACCCAAGCTGTGGCCACATAGCGTGGTATACTGACGCTTGATTCTGAGCACACTATAGAAAGGAAGACATTCGGTGACTACACAAAAAATAAGAGATTGGAGAATGTGGATAAAATCATTGTGATGGAAAGATCCACTCCCTCTAATAAGCTTCTAATGGTTAAAAACCCTTAAGCAGAAAGGCCACATAGTTGCAGCCACTGGGAATGACATAAGCAATGCACCTGCACTGAAATGGCCAACGAGAGTTAAGATATTGTCATCCGGGTGACAATTTTTAAGCTGCAGCAAAAGTTTTAAGATGGGGAAGTTGGATATACAATAACAACAAGAAGTTCATCAACATCCAATTGACATTGTTGCACTGGTGATCAACTTTGTGGCAATGGTGATAGAGGGTGAAGTTCCACTCATGGCACTTAATTTATTCTATATGAATATGATGATTTACTTAGTGGGTGGTCTAGCTCTAGCCACTGGGAAACCCACCAGGGAACTAATGGAGGCGCCACCTGTGGAACAAACTGAGAACCCTACTAGTAACATCGAATGGAGGACCAGTTGGCCATAGCGTTAGCTCAGATAGCAGTGCTCCTGACATTGCAGTTCGAAGGGAAACCTATCTTGGGTTACAATGCCAAGACTACAGGCACTTTGATCTTCAATGTTTTTGTGCTTTACCAAGTTTTCAATGAATTCCATGCTGGGATAAGTCCACTACCTATATCGCAGCTGCTTCCTTTTGTTTCCCCATCTAATTAAGGACTTTAACCTTGTCCCCGTTTCGTGAGATTGTGCAGTATATTTTTCATTGGTGACTGTAATTTAGGGATTAGGATTTATACTCATGATAGTATTGGACTAGGATACTCTAAATTTCCTTAAAAACTTTTCAATGTAAAGTTCTTTCCATCTCAACCATTCAAACTCAATAATTCATTCGACATCATCATTTCATTTTGTGTCGACAAACTTCTTGCTTTATTTCATCCAAAACGCTCCAGCCAGCAAATATTTCTCTTCAATTCTCATTTACAAAACCCATCTCTTTCGTCGCTCAAGAAGAATATTTCTTTTGACTTCGAGAGAAACCCTCATATACTCTCCAAAGATTAGGCTTTTTTTGAAAATGGCCAAAGAATATTACCTTGCTCAATTTAATATCATATTTTTATCACTGCCACTTTGCCAAATCTACTCATTGCTACTACCACTCCTGTTGCCAACATCGTCACCAACACTCCTATTATTACCTTACCACCATCACTACTATATATAATTGTACGGTTATCTTTATAGTCACTGTCGTCACCACCGTCACCACTACCTTCATCCTGTGATTATACTATTGTCGTCACCTTACTACTACCACAACTACAGTTATATTGTCACTATTAGTATTACTATTACTGCCATATTATCACTATAATCACTATCATTGCCTTACCATTGTTTTTGTTACCATCATCTTCGTAGTCATACTATGATTACTATTACTACCATAATTATCACTGCCAACATTATATTGCCATCACCTGCTTTTGTCATGGTCTTGCTATGATTATCACTATTATCATACTAAAATACGAATATAATATTATTTATATTATTATGTATATAAGATATTATTGTTATTATATCAATAAATAGATTATAGTAATATGTTGTATTAGCCTATATGTTGTACATTGATCTAATAAACACCTAATAATATAAAAGTTTATATGATGAATAGCTTCTATAATACTACATACCTAGTGTTACTTACACTATCAAATTTTATCTTTTTGGTGCACCAAATGAAATATATGATAAGACTAAATTGTATAAAGTTTTTATACCATACAATGTTCGGTGCATCATCACATGACACGTAGAATTGTAAAACATTATACAATTACGTGTTTGGTGTTTAACTATATAAAAATGTATAAGACACAAAAAGTGACTATTTTATCAAAAATACCCCTTTTAACATGCATGCATCTTCTTTGAAGAAAGTTGGCGATTATACTCTCAAGTCTCAATCCACACGGCATTGACATTTGACGCGTAAAAACATAATCGATCGCACGGAGAATAATGCTATCTGCTTCCTTTCGAGGAAACTCCCTGGTATATATGAAAGTGGCTAGGGCCTGGATAGATTCTTTTTCCTGTAAAAAATTATTTTTATTTTAAAAATATTTATAAAAAAGTGGAAATAGGGCTTTTTTTAAAAAGCCCCCGCCAAAATCTATTTTAAGAAAATTTGGGAAGTAGTTTGCTTTTTTTTTTATAGACAAAAATATCTATTATAAAAAATTATAATGACATCATATACCCTTCCATTCACTCTATCCCACGATCTTTTCTTCTTCTTCTTCTTTTTGTGGTATTTTTGTGAAAGCACAAGTACAACTTTTTAAAATATCAATTTTTATTTTTTATCTTCTTTTGCTTTTGCTTTTACTTATTAAACGAATTTTTTTTCACTATCAAATCACTAATAAAAATATTTTTTCATTCAGTTGATATTATTAAATTATAAAATAAAATACCATCCAGTATCATTAATACATTTTTTTAAAAAAAAAAAAAGAAATGTATGAATTACACATAAATTGCTAATGTTATTTTACATAAATTTAATAACCTCAATGACATTATTTAATAAAATTTAATGTAAACAAGAGTGACGCAAATTTGGAATTCATTAGAGAAAATTATGTATGCTTTTTGGCATTTAAAAAAAAAAAAAAAAAGTTTCTGCTGCCGATTATACTGTTAATCCACACGGCATTAACTAGACGCGTAAAAACGTAACGGATTGCAGGAAGAAAAATGCTATCTACTTCCTTTCGTCGAAACCTTCTGGTACATGAAAATGGCATGAAATTTAAACATTTTAGAGCCTGCATAGGTTTTTTTTCTGTGAAAACATTAGCTTTATTTTGATAAAAAAAACGTACATCTTATCTATAAAAACAAGTGTTTAGATGGGCTTCCGTTCGTACACCGTTTTTAATAAAGTGATTAAAAAGTAGTTTAAGTGCTCAATCGAGTAGTTAAAATGTTGACTTAAAATAAAGACAAGTCAATAAGAATGCCTTTGAGGAAGCCACAAGTGAAAGATGGATGCGAAATGTAAGATTGTCAAAATAGGTTTGGTTTATAGGGCCAGTTCAATCTAGTCTTGTAAATGAGGTGGGGTGAGCTAGTAAATGGACAACCTATTTATTTTTTGAACATCCATTCGTAAAACTATAATGAAAAAGATTACGTCAAGAAACAAAATCAATAATAGAAGACAAAAGCAAGTGAAACAAGCAAGAAAAAGCTAGTTTTGCACTTTTGAACAAACAAAAAAATTAGGTACGACAACTAGAAAAGCAAAGACTACACACCTCTCAAACACTAATATATCAAATAGTACAACTCAATATCACAAAAACACAACTAATACAATAGATAATGAAGAAAACAGAGACAAATATATGGAGAGGTAATACATCTCTCCACTCTCTCTAACAGTTAACTCTTTCAATTTTCTTATACCAAGATGTGAGCAATAAAGTTGTAGATTTGGATGTAAGATATATATATAAACCTAAAGCTCAAAAGCCTCTTCTAAAAAAAAGGAGAAATCTACCCAAAAAAAAAGTAAAGAACTCTGCCAAAGAGAGGAAATAAACACTTATAATGAAAGAGAAAACAAAAAAAAACAAACCAAAAAGAGGGGGGAGAGTGTTGCTGCCAAAGGTAGCACCCCTCTCACTACTAGGTTTTGGAAGACAAAGAGTGTGCGACTAAGAGAGAGAATCATTGTAGATGGAGACTCATCCTTGGCCAGTTTGGTATATGGACAACCTATTTTCATCAATGGCTTTTGGCCCTAGCATATATAGTCCTTGGAGCTAGGCGGATTAGCCCATGGCTTTTCTTTTTATCACTTTCAACATTAAAATTAGAATAATGTTAATTCATGGATCTCTCTTTATAATTTGATCAAAGAAGTATAAAAGAAACGAATAGATATTAGATAACATGATTGAAATAGATGTCCTCCTTTTTTCATGTGAATCCCTATTTTAATAAAAGTAGTAAAATAATTTGTGAAGAAAATAAAGAAAATACAGTTATAAAATAGGTGTTTACTCTTTTCATTATTTTTCATTATAAATTATAAAAAGCAAACACTATCATTTATCTTGAAATAAATTTTAGAAAGCTCCATTAAATAATTCCTACATATAAATACCAATTAATTGACAAGTTTTAGATATCATCCCTAATTCTGCTGCCTCAAAGTCTAATTAATTGAATATTTTTGCTTTCTTGTTTGCCATGTTTACTTACTGCTTATGATGAGATCATGGCTAGGGTTAACGAATGAAAATGGAATATAAACCTGCTTCAAGTTTCAGTTGAACCTATTTCAAGATTTTAGGTTAAAAGATTCAAAGAAGCACTTAATAGCTTAAATTTTGAAGCCCAAGAACGAGAGAAATATGACACTACTGTAGGTGGGCAAGGAATAATCTACATCATCAAAATCAGTCAAGATATGAGTCAAGACCAAGAGACGTGGTTAACTAAAGTCAAAACGGCATAGATATAATAGTTTCCTATTTTGTTTCCTTGTTAGACTAGGAAAAGTTTTCCTCATTTGATTAAGAAAATTTTTCATTATGTAAATAGGAAAAGTTTCTAGTAGGAAAGTTTTGTATTTTAAATTTTCTTATTTGACTAAGAAAGTTTTCTATTTTTAGTTTTCTTATTTTACTAGAAAAGTTGTTTCCTTTTTTAGTTAGGAAAGTTAGTTTCATTATTTAATTATGAGAGTTACTTGTTTTTAGTTTTCCTTGTTTGACTATGAGAGTTGATTCTTCAAAGAACTCTTCCAAACTCATCAAGATTTTTTTGTGGCATTCGAGTAAGATTTATCACTCACAATTTTCTTTCTCTTTCTTGAGTGTAGTGTCTGCAATTTTTTCTTATACTTGTAGTTCTTATCTCTTTATAGATAACAGGTCAAGGTCCTTTTTTTATTTTCTTGTTATAAATCTGAATTGGAGTACAATCCTTTAAATTGGATCCCACATTGATTTCAATTTCACTATTATTGTTAAGGTTCATATTAAGGGTTTACATCAGCTTAAGCCCACTAAAATTAATTATGGTTAAGTATGCTAGAAGTTTGCCAATATTTTCACTCAATCTATATACACTTGGAAAAAGATGTGTTTGGGAAGAATATATAAAGGGAAAACAAAATTATATATAATGAAAAATCTTTAATTATCACATATAGGTATCAACTTATTTTGCATTTGTATTTCCAACCCTTAAATTTCAATATCATCAATGACAATGAAGGGACAAGAATTATGTGTTTAATAAAATGATACAAAAAAAAGGGCAAAGTCGGGCCAACTCTTAAGGGCTTGGTTGGGTTGGGCATATTAATAATACACTAAAGACCTTAAGGTAGAGTTAATAAAAATAATAAGCGGTTAAATAATTTAAGGAAGAGAAAGAATGAGAAGCGCCTTGAGAAACAAAAGCTTTCAAGGTAGAGATCTGTTGACTTAGACACGAAAGAATCAACAAGAGTGTCTTCAAGGTCTTTAGAGGTTAAGTACCTAAGAATCAATGGAAATCTTAAAGGTACAATGATCATGAGGCTGAGTTAATGTGCTTTGAGATTTAAAAAAGAGACTCAAAGAGATAGCGTTATTCAATGATTCCATATTGAGCACCGTAATAAGCAAAGATTCACTCCCAATAAGCACACTAAGAATCCTAAATGCTCAATTGGAAGTCCTAGTGAAAAGGGCACACTTATTCTTGAGAGACTAGATCATGAATAAAATAAGCACCTTATGGGAACAGAAATCCTTCCGAGAATACCCCATAATGGAGTGTTTAAGAGTCTAAGTATTGTGGCAAACCTCATAGAAATGTGAGGTTAGAGAAAGAGGTTACAGAGAGAACTTAAACCTGAGAATTAATAGAGTTTATTAAGTGGGCTATCCTGAGATAAAGTTCTTGAGTATTTATACATTTTTGAAGATTCCATGTTTTATACACAATTTATTATTTTACATCATAAATTGCCTTTAGTTCCTTACATAACATGTATTATATAGCTTTTATATAGATTTATCATGAGCTATCTTTAATATGCATATTTTTCCAACAAGGTACTCTCGTATAGACAAGGTTAAGAGCACCCCCAATAAGTGTTTGTTACCTTAGTTATTTTTAGAGAACTAATTAGTTAAATTGAATTAGTTAGATTAAAATAAATGTGCCTTCATGCCATGAGCTAGCATGATCACTTAATCATACTGATATGAGCATTGAGTAAAAAGACGTGGTGCATGCTTGCATAAACAAGAGAGATAACCTTTCTTAATGCCAACCTTATACCTAGCCCTAATGAGTCATCATCTTTTAAGGTCTATGTGTTGACCTCAAAACTCTTATCAACGTGTCCCATCATGAGTCCTAATATTCATTATTAACATTTTTGGCCATTTAATAAATCTCAGTTCAAAATATTCCTTAAAAGATGGGAATATTAAATGAGCATTCATGAGTTAATCACATCATAGAGGCAAAAGATAAATTTTTAAATAGAGATTGCCAAAGGACCATGAGTCATCCTTCCTTCATAGATACCTTTGTCTTCTTCTCTATTAAGATATATTCATCTGTTTAGTACTAAGACTTTGATAAAGTTCAAACAGAATGAAACCTTTCATTAAAGCTTTCATTATAATCTTAGAGTTCATTAATTACATTCATGCAAGTAGCATTCGATGTTCTTGAGTTCTAAGAATAAGAAATCCTTGACTTTCCTCGAGAAACAATATTTAGATAGAGATTGTAGTAAATTTGCTTTAATAACACATTTTTTTCACTTTCCATGTAGGGTTCAATGCTCTTTTCTTCTTAACTAAGCCCATTATGAGAAAAATTGGGAAGTAGTTTGTTATTTTTTATAAACAAAAATCTCTATTATAAAAATTTATAATGACATTATATACCCTTCCCTTCACTCTATCCCAATATATTTTTTGAGTATCTTTTTATGTTCTTTCTATTTTGTAAATTCTAAATGTGGATGAATTATATGTCAATATGATAAATACTTCTCCAATCTAGGTCTCTTACACTCTTCTAGGTTGAGTCAGAGGTCGGTTGGTGTGCTCCCACATAACAACCAACTCTATAATATGGATAGCAAAAAGAGTAAGTAAGGTGAAAGATCTATACTTTGAGAGATAAGAACCTTATTTATAGATAGAGTATGAGGACATTTTGAGAAATATTGTCTGACACGTGTGAGATTTGCGATTGGTTTTGCATTAGGCCATACAACTCATACCCTACCGTGATTGTGTCAACACTAATGTGGTCCCTAGCAGCATAATCCCTTCTATTCTTATTTGAGTTAGGGTTGTGTGTAGTTAGATTTACGATCATCTCTATTAAGACGATTAAGAGGTCGATCAGTTGCCTAGTCTGATTACTTGGGATTAATCTTGTTGATCTTAGAGTTAATTGGTTCAATTGGAGCAAACCTAAACTATGTATCATCACCATCCTTGATTTTTACTATCCACTAGTTTTGGAAGTCAATGGATAATGTGTCAATATCGGTGTTAATGCTTCATAGACAAGTGATTCAAACTTAGACTACTACCAACAACCTCCCATTCACCTTTCGTGGAGCTTTGGAATGACAAGAGTTCTATTTGCTTCTTTTCTTTCATTTTGTTGATTGCAATATGTGTGCACTTTCTAATCATATGCATAAGAACATGTTATAATATATGAATTTCAAATTAATTATTTCATTTTGAAGATATTAAATATGTTTATATTTAAATTTTAAATTATTATTTATATTTTAACATTATACTTTTTTTTAGTAATGTTACTTATTGGAATGTACTTTTTATAATTTTGTATCCAAATTATTCTTGTAATTTAAAATTTATTTTTTTATGACAGTATCAAAACACTACAACTTTTACGTCACATACTAGCTGCCAAAGGTGGGTTTTTTTATAATCCTAATACTTTATGAGTATTTAATACCTTTGCTTAGATTGGGCGACACGTGTTTTGCATGTTAGCTTTATGGCTGTGCGATACAAAGGTAGACAACAATATATATTGTATTTACAAGTTAATCCTCCCTCTCTCTCTCTCTCTCTCTCTCTCTCTCTCTCTCTCTCTCTCTCTCTCTCTCTCTCTCTCTCTCTATATATATATATATATATATATATATATATATATAGACATGCATTTGTAAAATTATGATGAAAAGATTACTTTAGATACAAAAGTCAATAACAACGTAAACTTAAGATAGATGAATAATCTAAACGTCAAATCCAATATGTTGTCGATATCATGATTAGCTTTGCTATCAAAGGAGAAAATCTAATTGATAGTTAGTTAGAAAAATTAGGGTTGTAGACACTTAATATAGTATGTTTTTAGTCAAATATAAACAGAAATTTATTTAAGAAAGATTTGTGTACCTGACACTATTGAAAGATTCATGTTTTGATGATGTTGTAGACTATAAATAATCCTGATCACCTCGAGAGATTCACAACCTACTATATCTCTTTAGTTTTTTTAGAGAATAAAGAGAGGAGTAAAGAAAAGAAGAAAGTGTATCTAAGATGGTATGACTAAGAATTACTTATGATGCACGATGTTTGCAAAATAACTAATCAGTAACTACCTTAAAATTATTATTTATTTATTTATTTATTTTTCTAATTAGCTCTCTAACTTAGTTAGCCTTGTAATATAGAGAAAACTGACAATTAAAAAGTTACAAATTGGGCCTCTGCCTAAATAAATTCACTTGTATAGTCCACCTATCACAGTTCATACAAGATTATAATGAGCCAAGATATTATAGATTTAATAATTAATTAAATGCCAATCCATTATTTATAAAATAGCCTAACAATCTCCTACTTAGATTGTATTAATTAATTATTTGGTCAACATCATTAAGCTATTAACACAATTCAACAAATGAAACATCACAAAATTACTAGATCCTGTGAGAAAACAAGTTATATCAAACACAAATATAATATTCCATAATATGAATAGAATAGAATATATTATTTTATTTCAAACTCAGTTTAGTAAGCGAATGATATAGAATCAATTATTCCTATAGGGAAATAAGTGATACATAAAGCATATCATAACAAAATCATTGAATCCTATGGAAATACAAATGATATAAAATGTATCAAACTGAACTGAACAAAACTTGTAGAAAATATAAAGTAACCAATGACATGATACTAAACATTTTTTATACTCCCAATAAATTAGGGCATCAAATGAATTCACAATCCCCATACAAATTACATAACTTTGAAAAACTTGTATGGGTAGGCCCTTGGTCAATGGATATATGAGCATCTACGTACTAGAAATGTGAATTACACGAATTTGAGATTATGCAATTTTTTCTTTTATGAACATGAGTTTGATATTAAAATATTTTATACGGCTCGAATTCATGTGGTTATTAGCATAGTACACCACAGATTTGTTATCACAATAGATTGTTAGAAAATGCGATATTGAATCAACTAAGCGCATGTCAAATATCAATTTTTTCAGCCATACAGTTTAACGTGTGGACAAACCCCATGTAACTCCTGTTGATTGGTGGTTACAAAGGGGACTCAGAGAGGATAAGAGAGAGATATTAGAAGTATTTTAAGGGTTAGGCTTTTCAAATCAAATAATGATTATTTATATTAAAAATTCTTCTCTTTCAAGTCAGTATTGTGATAAAAAAACTAAATGACTACTACGAGGCTGTAGGCTAAGTCCTCTACCAAATGAGCTTGTGTACAATTCAACTTATCATAGATTATTCACAATTAAATCAAGATCCAATATGCAAACTGGGCTTAGCACTGATAGTTTAACCCAAGTATGTTAATGTCCTAATTAATTAATGTTAATCTACAATTATAATTAATAAAATTAATCCAACAATCTCTCACTTGGATAATACTAATCAATTATTCGAACAAATAACAAAACAACAAGATTTAAGCAATATTAAGCTGTCAGTATATGCTAAACCACTTCCAATATTCATATATGAAACAATACAAAATCACTGAATTTAATAGGGAAACAAGTGATATTAAATACACAAAGTCTTAAATATGAATAGAACATAATACAAAATTAGTCTTTCGACCACAGTTTAAAAAAGAAACCATACAAGATCATTAAATTCAATAGGGAAACAAATTATATAATATTTCAATATCTGAACTGAACAAAATTACACAAATGGTCTTATAAACAACAAAACTCAGACTCCCACTAAACCAAAGCTCCATCAAAAGATTTAACAAGACCTATGTAAGCGACATGTCTCAAGAAAAATACCTATGGGTAAGCCTTTAGTCAACAAATCTGCTAACATTTATTCATCAGAAATGTGAACCAAACAAATCTTAGATTTAGAAATGAGACGTTACATAATCACTTAATTCAATAAGGAAATAAGTGATATTAAATAGACGAAGTGTCAAATTCGAATAGAATAAAATACAAAATTAGTCTTTTAACCACAGGGAAAAAAAGAAACCACACAAAATTATTGAATTCGATAGGGAAACAAATGATATAATGTTTCAATATCTGAAATAAACAAAAAATGATATAAATGGTCTCAAAACCAATTACGAAACTCAAACTCCCACTAAATCAATGCTACAACAAAAGATTTAACAATACCTATGTGAATGACATGTTTCTAAGATACTCCTACGGGTAAGCCTTTGATCAATAGATATTTTAGCATATGTTTACCATAAATGTGAACTAATTGAGTTTGAAATTTAACAATCTTCTCTCTGAGATTTTTTTTTATATTACATGTGTTTTGTCTCATTCAAAAGTTTGACACAGCTACTAGCAAGAAATATATCATCAATATAACAAGAATAATGAAGTTACACCAACTCATTTTTAGATAAATGTATTGCTCTAAAGCATTTTCTTTAAATACAATCGACACACGAGTCAAATTTGAAAATTCTAGATCATATAGTATACCTTGTTTGATCATCCTATCAATTTGAGATCTAGAAATATGTCTCATTCAAAGTTTTGAAAAAATTTAATTGCATAGGCAATAAAACTAGCACTAAATTTAATAGGAAAACATTTAATATGCATGTAAAATAATATTATCATGCAACCACAAATAAATGATTCCTTACGCACAGCCAAACATGCTTGTTAACTAGATTTCATATTTATCATGATCCTATCTAAGGGTCTCGAATTACAACAAATAAGAAATATAAGTATGCAATGTATATGATCTTATGTCACAAAAATTCTAATACCAATAGAATACTTAAAACATAATTGACATAAGTCCATAACAAATAGTACATTGCATTAATAACATATCACATTAATAATAATATACTAATAAGATATAAATATCATTAATGCAAATATATATAGAAATTTATTTAACTTCTAAAAGAAATTTAAATTATTTGATCCCATAAAGTTTTTTATAATTACACTCATGATAGATAAGTTCATAATTATAAAAAAAAAAAATCATAGTTGTTGCCATACAACAGTTCATTATTACATAATTTTTAAAATACATTAATTTAATGCAAAATATATTGTTTTAACCTTAGAATAGAATCAAAAAATTTATTATGTGACTGAAACAAAATACTAGGGAGAGCACCTAATATATATATGCCACAAAAAATTAAAATAAATACAAAAATAATTTTCAATCCTAAAACTGAGAGTAAAGTAGTTAAACAACTAAATTATTCTCCATGTAATCAAATTAAAATATATAATGAAAATAAAAATTTCCATAAAATATACAAAAATTAATTAAATAAAACATAAAAAAATTTGCACAAAAAATTAAAAAAATTTATGCCGAAGTGTGCTCTCATGCGTTACACACTCGTGACCCTGTAAGTAGGCCACGATGTAGCAGGTTGTCTTCCTTACTCAAAAGATTGTAAATGGGTCCTTTGACCTGCGATAGAACCTAGTTTCCTTATCTCTCAAAATACTCAATGAAAACTCGTGATTCTGAACCATGTTGTCCAAATAACCATTTGAAATCATAGCCCTAAACAAATTTCGAGTTTCATTTGCTTTTACGCAGAGTTGAAGCATGATTTTCATATATTACATTTACAAGGTCATTTCTATCATAAGACCTACATCAATATATGGTTAGTGGCAGAAAATCAAAGATCCTAAATAACATTGAATTCGCTAAAATTTAACCCAATTCATACAATTTTCATGGGTTTCTTCCACGATTAACTATACAGATTGTTAAGGTAACATCAAATAAGCCTAAACCCTAAACTAATTTGTCCAATATATATTAAAATCAAAGCCAACACAAAATTAGCATTTTGAAAAAATATTAGGGCTTATGCATTTTATTAATTGCATGGAAAGAAATATAGATATGCATAAACACATGAATAGCCATAATACATAATCTAACCAAACTCGGATACCAATGTTGAAAAAATTAGAGTTTTAGACACGAAGTATAGTATGCTCTTAGACAAATATATAAAAAAAAAATTGTGTAGCCAGCACCATTGAGAGATCCATGTTATGGTGATGTTGTAGACTCTACTAATTATCACGATCACCTCAAGAGTAGATAGATTCACAACCTACTAAGGCCCCTTAACTTTTTCAAAGAGTACAGAGAGGAGTAGAGAGAAGAAGATAGTGTATCTAAGATGGCTTAACTAAGCATTATTTATAATGCACGATGTTTCAACATGCAAAACAACTAGTTAGTAACCACTTTAAAATTATTAATTAATTCTCTAATAAACTTTCTGACTCAATCAACCTTATGATAGGGAAAAAATTGACAATTAAAAAGTTGTAAGTTGTGCATTTGTCCAAATGGGTTCACTTATATGGTCCACCTGTCACAGTCCATATAAGATCATAACGAGTCAAGATATTCTAGTCTTAATAATTAATTAAATGCCAATCCACTATATATTTATAAAATATTTCAACATAGTTGCCTCAAGATCAACTTTTGGTATGTGAATTTTAAAGGCATTGTACCAAACGTTACTTTTGCAAGTGAATTTGTCATTGGCCAACATTCTATCAAATATTATTGTGATATGTGGCACTTTTGTTCAAGTGCCATGATTATCTGTTAATAGTATCCCAAGAATTTTTAATCTTCCACTAAATAATTTTGCAAATCCACAAGGTTTGCCAGAGAATTGGTTTATATAGTTTTTGAACTACACTTCATGTGTGTTAAGTAGAAAAGTTCAAGATTTTTTGATCCAAATCATCCATGGATGAATTAATTTCAAGAATTTATAATGCATATAGAATTAATTTTTTTGTTAACTCAGTATTATGTTAGTCAGGAGCTAAGGAATGGCTATGAAAGATAACCTTGTGAAGAGAAATATATTGTACAAAATACAAACTGTACTCTACAAACATATATAAGAAAATGACCAAAATGACCACTAGTTAACTCGATCAATAAGTTATTTTCTCATTACACCGAGTAGCACATGTATCGACTTAACAAAGTCGTGACTTATTCAATGCCAATGATGAAATCAATACTTCATCAACATTCTTCTTTCTCAACAGGTAAATTTGTAAATAATACGCCTTGACTAATGTCGAAAATAACACTGAAAAAAGGGCTTGGTCAGGCCCAGTCTATGACTCGGCTAACTTTTAAATGAGTTGGTTCAGACTAGTCTGTCTATTAAATGGGCTCCGCTTTTTGAGTCCAAGCTTGAGCCACAGAATTTGTTGGTCCTTCTCCTTGACAACCAGTGTTGGTTTATCCACACACACACAAAAAAATGGTTGTTGATCCTTCTCCTTTTAATCAATTTGTTAGTTGTTCTTTTTTTTTCCTTTTTTTTTTTGGACAAAGAATTTGTTAGTTGTCTACTTCAAAGAATTGTGCTTTCCTTTTGACGAACGCCACGACATTGACATTTCACGCGCAAAACGTAATGGATCGGGCGAAGCAAAAAGCTAATTGCGTCCTTTCGCGGAAACAGTCTGGTTGAACAAAATGGCATGAAATTAAGGGTTGGGATACTCTGCATATTTTTTAAAAAATTTATAAGATAAATTTGCACAAAGAAATATAATTTATAAAATTTCCGTCTAAGTTAATGAATTGCCCTTATTTATTAAATACTCTTTTAAATACATCAATGTTTAAGGTAAAAAAAATAGTTAACTTATTTCAAAATAAAAAAAAAACTTATAATAATATTTAAAAATTATTTATCAAAAAAAATTTTACACAATTGAAATGTTCTAATCTTTATTGGATAAAATAACTTTTGTTGACGCTTATTTGTTAAATATTAATTTTTGTATTTGTTTTTCAAACTTATCTTTTAAAAGGCTTTTTTTAAGAAAAAAAAATCTGAAATTATACTTACATTTTTAAGTCAATTGATGTCTAGAAGGCAACTTCGTGGAAAAAGCTATTGGAGGAGAAATGTGTGTTGTAGACATTCCTGAGTTAGTTAGGCGTATTACGATCTGAAGCCAATCCCAGGGCGATGCGGGGACGTTTCAACTGCATCGCCCAAGCTTTTTATCAGATATCGACGCTTTTGTTCACATACTTCCGAGGCAGATCCCATCTGCCGTGCGAGAAATCGGAAGGTGAAGAATGCGTTAATCTCTAACACTTTGGTTCTTCTTCAATTGTTCAATTGTACAAGTAGGAGTGATGGCAGTTTCACAAGCCCAGATCAGAAGGACGAGGATGATTATTACAAGCAGAACTTGTCTCCGAGGATTTTACTGGTACACTACTTACTGTGCTTGTTCTCCTGATGGGGTCCCACTAAGTTGCAGGCATGGATTGGTCGTTGGATGAACTGGGAATAGTGGGTTGCTTGCATAGGGCTTGCTGCTATGTCCTGGCCAATTTCCTGGGTTTCTTCTCTTGCTTCCTCAGCATTTCCAGAACTGCGGAATAGAGGTGGAGCCTTGTCCTAGACCGCCCAGATCATTTAATTGAGTTCTATGATTTGCATTATATTTTCAAGCAACTAATTGCGTATTAAATAAGTTGTAATAGTATGACTATCATTAAATAATAAAGGTTTTTTATTTTATATATATATATATATATATATATATATATATATATATATATATGGATAAAATATATTTTGCCATCCTGATTTATAGGTGCAATTACAGTTTTGCCACCCTTATCTTTGGATTATACAATGATAACTGATAAATTACAATATTTTGAATATACCAGCTCAATTTTATTAATTTATATGATTTTATTTAATTTTATATCGCACACCAAGCCGACCTAAATAAATAAATACCCTGAACATGCTCTTATTTTCAAGTTTAAAATTAAGACACTTTGCTTTGAGCTTTGGCCTATTGGTCGTTGCTGCCGGTTGGAATTTTCACCTACCTTCAAATATTTCTTTCTTGCTTTGAGCCTTTCATCTACTTGTATTTTTTGGCACTTTATCAAGTAATGGAAAGTGACAAATAGATTATCAAGAAATGGAAAGTGGCAAATAGAATAAAGTTTTGGGCAAAATCCATTTTCCCACCGTGATATTTTGACACAATTGCAACTTCATCCTTTTGCTTTTAAAAGTAGCAATGTTTCTTTTATTGTTTGTTGTTTCCGTTGCAATTTTTTCCCACCATATAATTCCACAATTAACATTAACTTTTGAGGGATAAAATTATTAAAATACCCCTGTTACTTTTTTTAAGCCCTTTCAATTTTTATTTTATTTTTTTTTTGTTTTAAATTAGAAAGACTTGGGGGAATAATTTTCCTTAAAAAACGCAGTCACGAAGAGAACCCCCTACAAACTCAGCACTAACGTGGCATCCCTGACCTCTGAGGAAGAAGAAAATGAGAGCACTGTGCGAGCTCTGGCAGTAGATTTGAGTCATATTTCAGTAAATGAAAGTACGTAGCTTCTTTCCTTTGAATCATATTTCAGTAAATGAAAGTGATGAGTAACAGCATGTAACCCAAGCAGCAGAGCATGTAAAGCAGGCAGTTCATGAGGATATGCTGGGAACTATAGCAAGGCATTGACCTTTTACATGAATGCATTAGAGTACATGAAGACCCACTATAGAGAATGTTGCTCACTGGTAAATGTATCAGATGATGCCACCATTAATATCTTCAAGCAGCTGAAATTTGGATTTTCATTGGGTTGTATCCACGTCTTTTGTTATTCAGTCAGAAATTTCTTTGATGTTTTTAAAGACTATATATCACATTCAACAAAGACCAATACTCCCCGTTGAAAATCAACCACATAATGTTTCCTTCCTCAGAGGTGCTCGCGTTTTCTTCTTCCTAAGAGGGAATGGACGCCGCGTTTGAGTGTTGGGTTTGTAGGGGGTTCTTTGCGTGACTGCATTTTTGGGGAAAAATTATTTCCCTCAAGTCTTTCTGATAAAAATTGAAAGGTTTTTTAAAAAAAAAAAAAATAACAGGGTATTTTAGTAATTTTGTCCTCCAAAAGGTCAATGTTAACGGTGGAATTAGACGATGGAGAAAAATTGCAACGGAAACAATCGATAAGGGGGATATTGCTATAATTAAAAAAAAAAAAATGAGAGAAGTTGTAATTGCTTATAAACATCAACGTAGGAAAATGCATTTTCCCTAAAATGTTTGTTCACATATAATAATATAGATATAAGACTAAATTATTCATCTCTTCTCTTCTCTAATTAATACACTTATTACATGATTTTTTTTATAAAAAAATATATATACAAGCATCCTTTAAAATCAAAAATATAATATATAAAAACTCTCTTCTTGCGTGATTAATGCACTAATTACACTATCCTCCATTATATTATTATTATTATTATTATTATTATTATTATTATTATTATTATTATTATTATTATTATATATCTTAAAAATAAAAAATATGCTACAACTTAATCTAAATACTTCAAACACCTTTTATGAAAAAGAAACAAATAGAATAAAACAACTGTCACTCAAATCTTCTTTCTGATTCAATATCCTAGCTCTTTCTTCTTAAAATAATTGTAAAGTGGTTCGGGCTGTAAAAATATCAACTTCATTATATTAAAAACTTGGTTGAAATTTGAGAAAAATAAGAAAAATTTGATAGAGTAATCTTTTTTTTTTCTCTTTGATAAAAGACATTTAAGATGTTTAGATTAAATTGTAGTATTTTTTATTTTTAAGAAAAATTCATATACATTTTCGTAATAAAGAAAAGGGCTGTATAATAATGGTACTAATCAAAGGAGAAAAAAGTATATTACTCTTACTTTTAAAGGAGGTTTGTGTATACTTTTTTAATAGAGGAGAAGGCAATATAATAAAAAGTATTAATTAGGAAAAGGAAGAGTATTTTACTCTTATTTTAAGGGAGGCTTTTGTATATTTTTATATTAAAGGAAAAGACCTTGTAATAATAAAAAAAAAAATTAACTTTGTTTGAATCCATTGCTACTACTCATTGTGGGTCATCGTCGCCATTTTTATTCTTTTTTGTTTTTTAGACAGAGACCTAATGGCCAAGAGCTTAGCAATACAAACCACTAAATGTAAATATAGAGAGACACCAATGAGAGACTACTCAGATTCAACTCTCAAGCACATCAACTTATAAAAAAATAGGTATTAAGACTATAAATATTAGAAGCAACACACCCTGAAAATATTAATCTACCAAATTAAAACTCAAACATCACAAAAATTCAACTTATACAATAAAACAAAAAAAGACACATCTTAGTAGAGGCAATACATCTTCCTACCCTCACTCAGAATTAATTCTCTTTAATTTTCTTCTACATAGATAAACACAGAGTTGTAAATCTAAACTCAAAGTTACGAATCTGAATCTTGAAGTTCAAAAAATCTTCCCTAATGAAAATAAAAAACTCTTCTAAATAAAGGAAACAGATTTCCTAAAAAAATAAAAAACAAATGATACAAAACACACAAAAAAAGCTAACAATAAATAAAGGATGGGACTGCCCCAAAAGCTCTCCCTTCTCTCCCTGTGAGACTTGTACGGCTGCTTGAGCTGTTGAAAAGCTTCAACCCTCTACCTAGCTAACTTTACTTAAAAATTAAAAAAAATTGTTTGCACTCGAACTTCCCCAGCCATCTTTATTCATTTGAATTGAGTTTGGACATAAATACAAATTTTAGAAATGAATTGGGCCTGGGTCTAAATTTCTATCATATAGAACTCTCTAATGACAATTTAATTAATTTATGTTAATTATATATATATACATACACACTCTTCTAAATAAAGGAAAAACCTTCCCTAAAAAACACAAATGATACAAACACACATAAAAGCTAACAACAAATGGAAGAGGGGACTACCCCAAAAACTCTCCCTTGTCTCTCTCTAAGACTTGCGCGGCTGCGCTACTTGAGCTCTCGGACAGCTTCAACCCTCCTGACTTTACTTAAGAATAAAAAAAATTTGTTTGCACTTGAACTTCCCCTGCCATCTTTATTCATATGAATTGAGTTTGAATGCAAATACGAATTTTAGAAATGAATTATGCCTGGTTCTAAAATTGTACGCAAAAAAGTCATTAATGAAGATTATGGTTTAGAGTTCCTATTGATTATGACTTCCCAATTTCGAGTTTAGTATTAATTAAGTGTTTTAGTTATTAAGAATTTAATATCTAATGTTTACTGTTTAAGGATTCATGTTTTATGGTTATGGATGTTATTGTGTATGCTAAATTATTAGGATATTAGGGATTGGGGTTTAAGCTCTAAGGGTATAATTTTTAGGGGTTTTGGATTTAGGCTATTGATGTTATTGTCTACGGATTTAATGGGGACCCCATGGGTGAAACTTCAAACTTTACCCTTATTTATTTTGTCTTTCAATAAAATAAAATAAAATAAAAGTGAATGGGAATAAAAAATTAAAAATAAGCGAACTCGGCCAATCAAGCCACCTCAAAATCCAACTAATTACTTTTCTACATTGAAAAATTGATTTATAATTGTACTACCCACACCACCCCACTCCATCCGATACATAACCCATTACTCCAGTCAACCCCTAATTCATTGTTGCCACTTCGAGGTTCCAAACTCGACCAATTTGTGAAGTTGCATCCTTGACAATTAGTGCAACTTATCTCTCCATAGAGAACAAATACTAATTATGTCCAAGAACTTGACTAACATCAATGCCGAGTGATCCAAGTTGGCAAAAAAAAAAGCAAGAAAATAAGAGAAATATAACACTTGATTTATAATGGATTGACCAATTGTGGCTACTTCCAATTCGAAAATTTATAGAAACTTTATTTCACCAACCACAAATTTCCTGCAGTGAGCCAAAACTCAATCCTCACTCTCACAAGGTGTTTCTCTCAGTTTTTTTTCTCAACCAGAAAAGAAGACCTCTTGCTAATACCTCTAGAGTGATTACAATGCATTTGAATTCCTTCCCTTGAGCTTTATATATAAGCTCAATGTACAATTCACAAAATATCCCTACTAACTAAATTAACTAATTGCATTAAGATGTAATAAAATAATTCGGTTTGGCAGAAAAGGTTTGACCTCCAATGCAAAGATGCCACATCATCAAGTCTATTTCTAAATCAAAACCATATGTCATAATTCTCCACCTTGGTTTGATTCTAAACTAGTACTTGATCTTGTTGTTGCTCTCCTTTTTCCATTAACGGCCTCAACTAATTTTGATATGAATCAAGTCCAAGTAATGCTTAACCTTGCTAACTGCTACTGGCTTAGTAAGCATGTCAACTAGATTGTCATCTGTGTGAACCTTCTATAGCATAATCTCATCTTTAGCCACAATTTCTCTTATAAAATGAAGTTTAACATTATTTTACTTGGTTTTCTCATGGAACAACTGATTCTTGTTCAAGTGAATTACAATTTCATTGTCATAGTGCACCATTGGAATCTCTTGCTCAACTCCTAACTTCCTTGGAATTTCTCTTGGCCATGTAGCTTCTTTTACTGCTTCAGCAATTGCTATGTATTCTACTTTTCCTGAAGATAATGCCACCAAATGTTAGAGATTAGCCTTCCAACCTATTGCACTACCAAATAGCACCTAGATGTGACCAATCAAGGACTTCATGCTATCCAAACAACCATCATAACTTTAATCAACAAAACCTTCAGCACTGTTTTCACCTAAACCAACCTTTCTATACATCAAACTTAAGCTAAAAGATCCCTTCAAGTATCTTAGAACCATTTAACTATTTGCCAATGTTCTCTAGATGGATTTGACATAAATTTACTCAACAAACTTGAAACATATGCCAAATCATGCCCATTGTAGACCATAGCATACATGATATTCCCTACTGCACTAGAATAGGGAACACCCTCCAATCTTTATATCTTTCTCCTCTTCTTTAGCCTTTGCTAATATAAGCTCAAAGTGTTGTGCTGTAGGATTACTTATTGGTCTTGAATCTATCATCCCAAACCTTTAAATAATTTTTTTCACATAGTTTTCATGTGACAAACAAGGTTCCTTTTTGTCTATTCCTTGTTATTTTCATCCCAAGATTTTTCTTACTAAACCTAGGTTCTTCATTTCAAACTTGCTCAACTTATGGTTTAGATTCTCAATTTCTACATTGTCCTTGCTGGCAAGCAGCATCTCATCTATGTGTGCAACAATAGATATACATTAACAAAACTTGATCTCTTTACATACACATAACTATCATACTTTCTTTCTCAAAACCATTTTTAATCATAAAGCCATCAGAGCATTTATATCATTGTCTTAGGGATTATTTTAAGCCATACAAGGCTTTCTTCAAGAGGCATATCTTGCCACTATTAACCTTGTCCACAAAACCTTTAAGCTGCTTCATATAGACTATTTCTTCAATGGTTATATGTAGAAAATTTGTTTTCACATCCATCTAGTTTGATTCCATATACATCTTGGCCACTATTGCAAGAAAGATTATGATTGAGTTGTGTTTACTGCTAAAGAAAAGATTTCATTATAATCCACACTCTTCTTTTAATTAAAGCCCCTAGTAACTAGTCTAAACTTGTATTGCTTTCTCAACATTAAAAATCTCTTGTTTCCTCTTGTAAATTCACTTGCAATCTACTAACTTCTTTTCTTCAATTTTGTCTATTAGAATCCATGTGTTGTTCTTATGAATAAAAGTAATTTTCTCTTTCATAGATGCTAACTACTTTTGTTTTTTCTTACCCTGCATTCCTTGTGCAAAGCTTTCTGGTTTAGGGTGAATGACGTTTAAGGCAGTTGCTAAGGTAAATGGTGTTAACTTAGCATACCCAAATCTAATAGGGACCCTCATCACTCTCCTAGTTCTGCCCCTTTCTTCTTGATAATCATTAAAAGGCTTATTATTTTCCTCTTCAATTTATTCTTCTTCAAGTTTATCAGTTCTTGAATCAAATTTGTTTCTAGAAGGCTATACCTCAATCTTAAATCTATTGCCTTCATAAAAAATGGTGTCGACTTATTCTTTCTTACTCCTTAAGACAGATACCATTTCTCATTAAACTTCACATCTTTGCCGATTCGGCATTTTTATAACCTGATTCCATGCACCATAACTTGTAGCCTTTGACACCTTCAAGATATCTAATTAACAAGTATTTTAGTACTCTAGACTGTAATTTGTCCTACTTAACATATGCGTATAACTAAATGTTAGGTTTGAGTAATCAAATGACTTTCTACAACACATTTCTTTTGGAGTTTTCAAATCAATTACAGAAGATCCACATCTTTTTATAAGATAATAAGCAGTCATCACTACTTACGCCAAAAATTGCTCAGGTAGCTTGGTTGTCACCAACATGCCCCTCACTTTCTCAAGGATAGTTTTATTCATTCTCTCAGTTAGGCCATTCTATTGTATACACCTTGCTATCCTTTCATCTTTGCATAAGTTAGTGAATTCAGTAGCACAAAACTCGAGACTATTATCAATCTTGAATTTCTATTCCTCTCAACCAGTTTGCTTTTTAACCATGGCTTTCCATTACTTGCATTTTACAATAGCCTCACTTTTTGACTTCAGTAGATGAAACCATAGCTTCCTTGTGTTGGCATCAATGATTGATAGGAAGTATGTACTTCCCTTATATGACATTACCCTTACAGACCCTTAAAGATCATCATGTATGTATTCAAGGGTCTCTTTTATTGTATGCACTGACCTGCTGATTTTACCAAATACACAAGATTGATGTAATTCTAGGCTATTTAGTTTATCTTTTCCAAGAAATTCTTACTTAATTAACTCAGTTAAGACCCTTTTCACTTATATTCTCTAATCTCCTATGCCACAAAGCTATAACATCTATCTCCCTTTCAGTCTTACTTGCCATAGTTCCTATGACAGTATCATGTAAGCTTTGTTATTTTGAAGTAATACATTCCCTCCATTCTTTTCCTTAAATATCTAAAACTAATCTCTATGTGGACTCATGTAATCAACATCTCGAATCGATGATCCCCTCCTTTAGGCCTTCATCTCATGAATGCAGTGGAACCTATACAAAATCATAGCCTTCAAAAGCTACAGACACATCCCCTGAATCAAATTTGTTGTCCCCTTGCTTCTTCATCCTTTTAGGGCACTCTCTTCTAAAATGTCCTAAATTCTTACAGTAATGACATCTTAACTTATACTTATCAACCTTTTTTATAACTTTGATTATTGTTTCCTTTTAATCTTGGAACATTTTCTCCTTTTTTATCTTTCTCTCACTTTCAATGCCTCATCTTCAATTTTCTCACCAATTCTAACCAAATCAATCACTATGTTGGTAAATTCACTAAGGTTCTCATCAAGGCTTCTTCTTTCTGGCATTTTGAATCCAAAGAACTTAGTTTTTAGAAAGATCTGATTTGTCAAAGATTTTATCATGTATAAGCTTTCCAGTTTTGACCAAACAGTAGTTGCAGTAGTTTCTCTTGAAACTTATCTCAGCACATTATCGCTTAAGTACAAGATTATTTTACTGTATGCAATCTCCATAATTTCTTCCTTCTCGACTGTAGGCATGGATTTAGGCAACTTGTTGCTTCCTAAAAAGTGCCAAGACCACTTTTTACTACACTAAAATGGCCTTCATTCTTTAGCCCCATAATCCAAAATCCAATTTCCATTAATCTATTTCATTCCAAAATCTATCAGCATCGTCTTGGAATCATTGACCTCTCTTAAACATTTTGTGAACTAAGGCTCTGATACTAATTGTTAAGTTGCTGCCTTGGCAATCAGAAAAACTAATCATGCCAAAAACAACAAATACTAATTATGTCTAAGAACTTGACTAACACTAATCCAAAATGATCCAAATTAGCAAATAAATAACCAAGAAAGAAGAAGCATTGAACACTAGATCTATAGGGATTCGGCTAATTATGCCTACTTCCAATTTGGAGATTTATAGTAGCTTTATTTTGCCAATCATAACAACACAATATTACAAGATTCCATAGCAATTTTGTAGCAATGAACCAAAACTCAACCCTCACTCTCACAAGGTGTTTCTCTTAGTTTCTTTTCTCTTAGTTAGAAAACAAAAACCTCTTATTAATACAACTAGAGTGATTATATAATGTATTTGAATCTGTTCTCTTGAGCTTCATAAATTAGCTCAATGTACAATTCACAAAATACCTCTGCTAACCAAATTAACTAACCCCCTTAAGCTGTAACTAACTAATTATGTTTGGTAGACAAGGATTGATCTCCAATGTAAAGTTGCCACATCATCAAGTCTATTTCTAAACCAAAACCACATGTCACACATTGCACTCTTCAAAGTTGGACACCAAAGGCATACTAGTAGCAACCAAGTCCTTTTATTTGATCCAAACAGATAAATAATTAAGAATGGCCATGATGGAAAGTCAAAAAATGGTCACATAGTAAGTTCAATCTATGTAATACGCATTTGAGAATTGACTCTTCATGAATAACTATATGGCACTAGAATTACCATTGTTATACACACTAGAGTAATTTTTCACTAATTGTAGATAATGGACAATTGCTTGCCTTAACCATGCCTAAAATATATAGCGTAACGTTATGTGTTAAATCAAAATTGCCATGGTTGTGAAGAATTCTAATGAACTTGGAATTACTCAGTTCTTATAGTGATTGTCCTATTATTTAACTAATTAGAGGGAAAATAGTATGATTAGGGGATGATGTATCATAGAACAAAACCAAGTTGACAAACATGGTAGTTGTAGAGGGTTGTGTGTGAAACTTATCGTCATGTTCAAATAGGTCACCAACTCATATGCTAAGGTCATTTTTGGAAGTCTTATTCAAATGACTATTTCTACAATGAGGAGAAGATAAATCAAGTGAACAAAAGGGACCTAGAGAAGTTTTTAACACATGATGTACGATTGTAGACCTTGTTATTAGGGTGCTGTGCTAATGTTTGGATTTGGTATAGGAAAGCAGTTTGTCATCAGTGTGGAGAGGATTGCACTTTCTTGGTAGAAATTGCTGATTGATTCCTTTCTTGAACTCTTCAAATGGATTTTCAAGAGTTGATATATACATATTGATGAAGACTTCACCGTAAAAGATGCAGCAAAAGCAGAAAGAAGAAGACAAAATTTTGCTAAGCTAGATCAGATGAGAACAAGTCCTAGAATTATAGGAAAGTAGTGAATGTGTTCCTGAGAATGATTCCACACGGAATCTTGTACGCCCATTCTATCCTCACTTATTACAACATTTGGATTTAGACACATCTAAGGAGTCAGACACCCAGCCCCCATAAATGGGTTCATTATACTGTTTGATCAAGTTCATTCCCTATACTTTACAAGTTGACACTTAAACGAGGTCTATGATAAAGATACAAAATCGATAGCAATGATAAAATGTGAAGTGTAAATTGTTGTTTGTCATTTGAATGTTGTTTTTTGTGTTCTTATTATCTACAATGTAATATGCTAACAATTTAGAATGATGGAGGACTACTCAATGAGATGTAGGCAGATGGGAAAAGAACATAGGTAGGATGTTTGCATGTTATGTTTAAGTGCATTGTAATTATCAATCTTTCAAAATTGGACCAAGCATTGAACTGGAGAAAGCAATAGTTCATTGTTTAATAATTTGACCAAAGTTAGACTAGTATTAAATATTAAATTTTTTTATTAAAAATATAATATTTATTAAATAAATAATAAAAAATAAAAATAACAAATATAAACACATTTAAATAATTAGATTATTTAAAAATCTATAGTTTTATAAATATATACATGAAGATAATATTTGTTATTAATAAAAGAATGTAGTATAAAAATACATTTTTAAAAATATTTATATAATATACTAAATTATTATTTAGAATTAAAATAATTGATGTCAAAAGTATTAATTTTAAAAGGAAAGAGTATAGGAGGCTTAATAAAATAGGAATGCTAAGGTTTGATTCCCAGCACATTTCCATTGTCCCACAAAATTACTTTCTTTTCAAATATTAAAGTAAAATGACATAAAAAAATGGCCACTTAAATAATAGTTTTACCGGTTTAGGGTTACAACAATTTAATGGGCTTGATTGAATTGATTAAGGGAATGATTCTCAATTTTTTTAGTTTGATCAATTACTTCAATTCAATCCTGACAACCATGGTAATTGTATTATAACCTCACTTTGTGGTTGATGTGGTTTACTATATATATCACATTATGTATATGAATATATGTCGAGTATGGCGTTGACTCAATATATTCAGAAGTTAGCAACCTAATGCCATTACGGAGTGTGTCTTCCCACTTACTTCCATTTAGTTCCAATTACTAGTGTTTGTTATTTATTGATTTAACCATAATCCTCAATCATGCATGTTATGTTAGTTATATATATATATATGCCTATGCATGTGACCCATTTTTATTTAAGTATACGATGATTATCACCTTCTATAATAAGGTTTGGTATATAGAGGTTATAATAACCAAAGTATTAAACATTAAGGCATTTTTCAGCTTCCTATCAGTCGTATTGGAATTAAAAGAGAAAACTTAAAGGAACTTATTTCATTATGTAAAATATGATCTTACAAAATATAAAGGTAGTGTTCCTCTTTTATACAACAAGGTATTAGCTATCTAATCACAAAATAAATGCCTATTCATCACCTTGTTAGTTTGCTTAGTCAACAATTAACTCATAACTACTAGATAACCAAAACAACTCCAATAGCCCCCCTCAAACTAGAGCATATATGTTTTGAATGCCCAGCTTGACTATAGACTGATAAAACAGAGAAAGTGCAAGGGGCTTAGTGAGACAATCTACTAGCTAATTAAGGAACATAACTGACAGTAAGTGAATTGACTTGGAGTGAAGCTTCTCACGAACAAAGTGAAAATTGATCTCAATATGCTTTTTACATTCATGGTAGACAAGATTCCAAGTAATGTGCAAAGTAGACTGACTATCATAATAAATTGTGACTAATTGAGGATGAGGAATCTACAAGTCTTGGAAAAGATACATTGGCCATTGAACTTCACAAACAATAAAGGCTAAAGCTCGATACTCTACTTTATAAGAAGACCAAGTAATGGTAGATTGCTTCTTAGACTTCCAAGAAATTAAACTAGAGCCAAGAAATATGAAAAACCAGTAACAGAGCGTCGAGTTGTAGGACATGCTGCGCAATCAGAATTTAAAAAAGCAGAGAGCTGAAAAGAAGTAGTGGTAGAAAAAATTAAGCCTTGTCTCAGGGTTCCTTTAAGATACTGGAGAATAAGATAGACAACTTGCAAATAAATTGTAGTAGGAAAGTCTATATTCTGTGAAAGCTGTTGCACAACAAAAGTAAGACTAGGCTGAGTATTGCAGAGATATAAAAGCTTGCCAATAAGTTTTCGATATAAAGTGACATCTGAAAGAACATGAGAATTAGGCTAAGACTGTTTGGAGGCTATCATGGGAGTGGAAACCAGTTTACAATTAGTGAAACCAATATCTTCAAGCAAATCCAGAGCACACTTTTGTTGGCTCAAGTTAATTCCAGCTTTGGTCCTGGCAATTTCAAAACCAAGAAAATACTTTAAAGGACCAAGATCCTTGATGTGAAAATAGGCATAAAGGAAGTCTTTAATGGTAGAAATTAAATGAAGATCACTGTTAGCCAGGATCAACGGCATGAAAAAAGAACCATAGGACTTAATAAACAAAGAAGGATTAGAAGCGACTGGAGAAAAACCTTGAGAAATCAATGCTTTAAACCATATAAAGCATGGTCATGTATATATCTTCAACTAAATCACCATGCAAGAAGGCATTGTTGATGTCTAACTGCTGAAGATGCTAGTGGTGAATAGAAGCAAGGTCAAGCAATGTGCAGATGGTAGTGATTTTAGCGACAGGTGAAAAACTTGTAAGCAATCTAAACCATGTTGTTGAGTATAATATTTATCTACCAAACATGCCTTAAACCTTTTAATAGAGCCATCAGCCTTATACTTGACCTTATAAACCCACTCGCAACCAATAGTGGTCTTATTGGGGATAAATTAGTGATGAGCCATGTATTATGTTGTTGTAAAGCTTCAATCTCTTGTGTCGTGGCATCTTTCTTGCATTGATAAGTAATGGCCTTAGAATAGGTAGTTGACTCTTTTATTTGAGATACTGAGTTAACAAAAGTGTGATGAGAAATGCCAAGTTTGTGACAAGAGTCATAAAGAGAAATAGAATGAGGAGTGGAACATGAGGAAACAAAACTAAAATGCAAACAAGGCAAGGAATAATGATTATCATGTAAATGTGTAGGAATATTCAAGATTTAGTGGATCATCATTAGCCAAAGGGAGGGGAATCAAAAGGAAGAGAAGATGCAAGAGAGGTAGACTCAAGGGGAAAAGAAGAAGTAGGAGGAGAGGGAGGGAGCCGAGGGGAATAAGAAAGAAGCATAATTGGGTTCAAATAAAGGAACAAAAATAAGGGTTGGAAGAACAAAGTCAGTGGGGAAAGAAAAAGGTAGGGGAGAAATATGGAAAGGAAAACTCATAGAAATATATAACTCTGGATAATAAAAAACTTCGGAGATATGGAGATTATAAACTCTATAACCTTTAGCGCAAGCCAAGAAAGATACATGTTTGAGCATGGTTATCAAATTTGGTTCTATTATGATCCAGGGTAGAGGCATAACATAAACAACCAAAAACCTTAATATGAGAAAGCTTAGGTGAAACTCCAAAGTATACTTTATTTTGTCCAATTATGATCCCTATTACTCCCGGGTAGATGGGTTCCTTGAGATTCTTGGATGGTAGGTATTGCTCTAACCATATCTCATATCTCTTCACCACTAAACCATTTTGGAATGGGAGAGTGTTTCTCACAACGCTTCTTAAATGAATTTTTATTCTTCCTATAAGGATGATTAAGTAGAAGAAACTTACGGTGACAATCAAAGAATGCTATCTTACGACTGTGTTTAAGATAAAACGCTTTCGACTGATTCATACAAATTCGACAAGCAAGCTTTCCTACAGTTGACCAACCTGATAACATTTCATAAGCAGGAAAGTCATTTATAGTCCACATCAATGCTGCCTTCATCAAAAAAATTTGCTTTAAGGATACATCATAAGTTATAATGCCTTTATTCTATAACATCTTCAAATCATCTACGAGCGACTCCATATAAACATCTATCTCACTCTTAGGGTTCGATGGACCCGGAATTATGATTGTCAAAAACATAAACTCTCTCTTCATACACATCCATGGAGGAAGATTATATGGAGTTAAAATCATAGGCCAACACAAATATGTTTTACCAGATTACCCATGTGGATTAAGTCCATCAGTGCATAGCCCCAACTCACACTACGAGGGTCATGTGAAAATTCTGAATACACTCTATCAAAATGTTTCCATGCCTCTCCATCAAATGGATGACACAATACACCATCCTCTCTCTGGTTCTCATTGTGTCATCTCATATGACCAGCAGTGGACATTGATGAATACAACATTTGGAGTCTTGGAACAATAGAAAAATACCACATCCGGGATTTAGGGATCTGTTTTGAGTTTCCTCTTCGACAAGTTCTTTTATATCGTTTTCCCTCACAAAATTTGCAATGTATAATCTGCTCATCATTTTTGTAAAATAACATGCAATCTTTTGGACAACAATCAATTTTAACACATCCCATTCCAAGGTACGAGACATTCTACTTTGCATAATAAAGGTTATCTGGCATACGATTTTCATTTGGTAATGCACTGCCAATACCCTTAACCATTCGATTAAAATAACCTTGGGACATATTATAATATGACTTCAAACTCATAGCCCACAAAGACATTGACAACTCCGACAGAGTCTCGCATCCCTCCCACAACGGTGCTTGTGAAGAAGCCAACATGTCATAAAATCTCTGAGCAGCTGGATTGGGATCCTCCTCCACATTTTCAATCATGGCTTCACCAAATTTTAATTGAGCACTAATTTCAGGTCCGGCTGCATTCATAATCATTTGCTGATAGACATTGTATTCTTCCATCAATCCATCTTGACCGTAGTACGAGCTTTTACCAACGGCTATCCACCAGTAATATTTTGGCATGAATCCTTTGCTAAACAAATGAACTTTAACATCATCCACTGTCTTGTACGACTTGCATTTTGTACAAGGACACCTAATCAAATTGGTTGTTTTATTTTTTCTTTGACTAGTAGCAAAACGAATGAACTCAACAACTATATCCACAAACTCATCCAATATTTCTGACTTCTTCTCATTTAACCTATTATACATCCACCTTTGATTCATTGAAATTTCCATATTGATAACCAACTGTAGGACAAGCTATCAGTGGCTAAGTTATCGTATTAGAGAAAATCAACGTATAACACATAGAATAACTAATAAAACATACCAAAACCTTGAAAACTTTGCAAATGAACATTTTTATCTCTGAGGGACTTTAAATTTTCGAAGAGTTTTTCAAATCTCAGAATCTAAGGTACTAAAGGAAGAGTTATTCTTACAATTAGGGTTAGGAGAATTTTCTTTAGTAATAACATAATCACTCTTCACTGAATAATCCCCATCTTAATTAAGATTATGTTCAAATAAGCATGTCAACATCATTTTCTTGGTTGATAAAATAGTAAGAAGAAAGTGCAGTTATCAAAAATTTCCCTAACCAGTTTGATCTTCCAACAATGATTATCTTAATCAATTATAAAAACCACTTTAGATAGGGAGCTGTTAGAGATGTTAGCAATTTTCTCATAGCCCCAAAGTCATCTGTCAAACTACAAAACAATATCTTTGGACATTCTAAAAATTTAAACCATAGCCATGATCAATATCAAATATTCAAACCCTAGCATTTACATTCAATACATCAATACTGAGTAGCAGAAAAATTACTCAAACCATAGCATTTACAACTCAAATTCCTCACCTGTAGTCGTGGAAGGTCAAGCTGGAGGCAGTGGCATTAAGTTGTGGCAAGTAGCTATGGTGGCTCGGAGGTTCGCTATGATGAGACTAGAAGACCTGCACGAGATACGGCATTGCTGACGAGGAGAGCAGCAGGGGTGAACAACGACGCGGGGAAGAGAGAACAAAGACCTCCGACGTGCAGACGAAGATACGCAACCACTTGGGGTAGCTCAGAGGTCGGCGGTGAGGAGACAACAACACCCACGCAAGATGTGGAGCCGCCGGCGGGGAGACCAGAAGCAACGAACGATACCGCGTGGAAGAGAGGAAAAACAACGCACAAACGGAAATGGGAAAAAATTTGGAGCTTAGGGATTTATTAAAATCGGCCACCGATTTGTGACCGATCGTGATATTCTGCGACCGTTAAGATATAAATGGGACCGCCTACTACTTTGCAACAGATTTGCTACCCTTTTGCCTCCGATTTATTTGCGGCTCCTCAAATCGGTCGCTATATCGATCTCAGTATATCTTAAAATGTTTTCCAAGTCCTTATTGGTCGCTAAATCAGTGGCCAAATTAGACAAAATTGCTTTCATTTAAAATCAGTTGCTAGCGGTGTCTGATCAATCGCAATTGGAGACTATTCTATGTCAGTTGCTGAATTCGGTCGCAAATAACCAATTTTTTGTAGTGGATATGACACTAGATAGCCCTTATATGTCCACATGAATCAAATCAAAGCATGCTACAGATACAAAATAACTATGAGAGAAAGAAAGTTTTCGATACTTAGCTAAATGACAAACATTACAATGATCAAATGAAGGTATGAAAATTTAATTATCAGTTTTTTTCAACAATCTTAGCCTTGAGGTTGACAAATGACCTATTCTATAATGCCAAATATCATGAGAAGTATTTTAACTGTTAGTGAAATTGAAAGTAGAAGTAACATTACTATCAAAAGAACCAGAAATTGATGGAATGAGATGATAGAGATTGTGAATTCGTCTAGCTAATCCAATCATCTTCGAATTTTGGAGTTCCTGGATGAGACAAAAAAAATTTCAAAAAATGAGGCAATAAGGATAAGCAGAGATTAGTTTACTGGCTGAAAGTAAATTAGAAATGAATTGTGGAATGTATAGTACATGATGTAGAACTAATTGTGGTGTTAAGACAACATAACCAATGTGAGCAACAGAAACTTTATGATTATTTGGAAGGTTGAAAAACATATTGGAAATAGATTTATAGGATGAGAAAGTAGAAAGATGGCAAGTGATATGATCTGTTGCTCTAGTATCAATAATCTAACTCATGTTTTAAGGCATATATATGATCATCAATGCAAGAAAGATTGAGGCTACCTTGATTGATATCCGAGTGAGAAAAGTATGAGGTTAGTTGATTGACTTGCACATTGGAAGCTTCACCAGTGATCTTAGCTTGTTGCAACAAACTTATCAAGACCTTGTATTGATCTTGAGTAATAGGCATATGATTTGATCTCCCATCAACAGGTAAATTCCTATGAGAAGTATTCACATCTTTAACAAGATGAGTATTAGAGATACTGTGTTCCATTGAGGATGACATTAATTGTTCATCAGCACAGGGGTCTTCATTAAACTCATTAAAGCTAATCTGATTATCCTATACCCCTTGAAACCTATTCTTGTTCCAATAACCAATCGGATATCCATGTTTCTTATAACATGTATCTATAGTGTGTCCCATATTATGACAAAAGCTGCAAACTATTCTGTTGCCAAAATTAGGGTAGAACCTTCGTTGGCCACCAAACTAAGGTGAATTGCTTCTTATAAAACCTTGAAATCCATTAGGGAAAGTATTGATGTTGAACTTTCTATTATGTCTGTTCTGAATATTGGCATTAGTGCCTTGAATTGCAAAGATAAATGGTTCTTCTAATTTCTCAAAACTTGCTGCAAAATTTTGTTCATGCTAAGTTACTAAAGAAAAAAGTTTATTGATATTCGGCAGAGCCTCCATTAACATAATTGGAGATCGAATTGTTGCAAAACTCTTATTAAGCCCTTTCAAAAATCTTATGGCATAATCATTTTTCTGATATTTCTTGATTGTTTTAAGAGCACCACATTGACATTGTGGATTACAAAAACAGACACGAACTAGGCTCAAGTTCAAAAACTCATCCTTAAGAACGTTTAATTGACTAACGTACTCAATGACTGACAAGTTATTCTACCTAAAACTATATATCTCTTCTTGTAAATTAGAAACTCTTTTCGAGTCGCCTTGAAAAAAACAATCATGTAGATCATTCCATACATCCATTGCACTATCTAGCTAGAGAATGCTGTTCGCAATTGATGGAGAAAGAGATCTCACAAGCCAAGAATAAACCATGATATTACATCTTTCCCAAGCCAAATAGATAGGATCTCCTTTATTAGGTGATTGTATAGTTCCATCTACGAATTTCAACTTGTTTTTAGATAGTAGCACCATCCTCATTGATCGACTCTAGGAATGATAGTTAGGACCAGATAAGACTAGAGAAATGAGTATGAGTGAAGGATTTTTGTTTGGATGTAAATAGTACATATTCGAAGGATTATCTTCTGGTCTAGCAATTACTGGAGGCATAACTAGAACTGGTTGTCTATGATTATTCATCACATCAGATGGCAGACCTTCAGATCTGGAAGAAGAAGGATTTGATTGTCTCTGATTGTTCAAGGCTTCTGAATACGACATCATTAATGAACTCTAAATGAAAGATCAATACACCGGAAGCGTGTTTGGTTTCCAAAAAAATGCCGAGAAAGATGCCCTGATACCATATTGGAATTCAGAGAGAAAACTTAAAGGAACTTATTTCATTATGTAAAATACAATCTTACAAAATACAAAGGTAGTGTTCCTCTTTTATACAGCAAGGTATTAGCTATCTAATCACAAATTAAATGCCTAGTCACCACCTTGTTAGTTTGCTTAGTTAACAACTAACTCATAACTACTAGATAACCAGAATAACTCCAATAAATCACACGGAAGATAGGTTCGGCCTCGAAAAATACGAACAAGAGCGTTGCTATCTGATATAATGCTTAGGCCAACCAGTAGAACCATCTCTGCATCAACATCTGCTTCACCTCGTTATACCCTTTACAAACTGCAAGTGGATGGCAATCGGATAAGGAAGATTAAGCATTACCGCATTATATATAATCGATGTAATTTGTGGGCTACTGGGCTTGTCGCTAAAAGTAAAGTTCACTAAAATGGTTAAATTTCATGCCAATTTCATATACCAGACGGTTTCCACGAAACAACGAAGATAGCTTCTTCTTTTTTCCCTACCATCTATTTCGATTTTACGCGTCAAATGCCAATTCCGTGTGGATTAATGCCACGCATGTGGGGTACTAAAATTACTTTTTGATATGACTTTGTAATGAACTCTACATATTATATGATAATTTTTAAATGTAAAATAATATTTTATTCATACTCTCAAAGGTCTAAATTTTTGTAAATATGAAATTCTGTAATTTTTTATTTTTTATTAAATAAATAATTTATTTAATTATTATTATTATTTTAAATAAATAAATCATTAATTAGCCGTACTTTATATGCATAAGAAAAATTTAATCATTATAAAATTTAATTCATTTACACATTTATATTATGTTTAATATTTTATTTTAAAAAAAATTAATTTAATAATATAATTATGATATTAAATATTTTAATGCAAAAAAAAATTTGTTGCCATAAAATAAAACTTATTATACGTATAGCATATTATCTATTCAGTAAATATTTTAATCAATTACACCTGAAACATTTAATAACATAAATAGAGTATAAATAGAGTATAATTTCATAATAATTATTATGTAATAACTAAAGTTTATTATTAACCGGAATACACATACTAACCTTTATGTCAATCCATTTGTAATGAGATAATTACCCTTACTTTTAAGTCAATCATTTTAAGTCAATCCGATATACAGGTTTCCAGGAAGGTGCATGATGATTACCACGTAACTCAATGTGTATTAAAAAAATCACTGAAATTAAACTGAATATTTTAACTTGGTTAATCCCAGAAAGCATATATAAACCTTCCCATTCCCGCCCTTCTCGGAGCATCTCCAATCCTTCTTCTTTATGGGCAAATAGAATTCCTTTTCGTTGATTCTCATCGATATCATGTCCGCTTTCCATTTTTCTGAAAACCTCCTCCTTTTCCGCTAGTGTTGCGACCTTTATGCTTGGCTAGCTCCTATTCGTTCTAGTTACTTGTTGCATCTTCCATTTTTTGCTGCTTAAGCATGTCTCCCGCCATCCATGGGAATCTTGAGCTTGCAGTGCTGCTTGATGTGCCTGCAAATAGTACCCACAGTTTACCCTACAGAAGATTGAAATATGCTCTTGTCAGCATATATTGCTGTAGAGTTCTGCTGTCCCTAGCCAAACACACCGTAGTCAAAACAAGGAGAGCAGAAGTAGAACCAACGGATGATGTTGCTGCGATGATCGAAGAGCAGTCCTTCGGTACCGGTCTTGATCAAGCAAGTCTCACCGAGCTAGTGAAGGAGAAAAATTTAGAAGGACTTCTAAACCTTGGCGGGGTTGAAAGAATAGCTTCTGCTTTGGAAACCAACGTCAAGAGTGGCATCCAAGGTGATGGCGCAGACATTGCCCGCCGATCTAAAGCCTTCGGTGCCAATACTTACAGCAAACCACCTTCAAAGGGTTTGTTTCATTTCGTATTGCAAGTCTTTAAGGAATATCCGACCATTTTCATCCTTTTGGCTTGTTCCGCTCTTTCTCTCGGCTTTGGCATCAAAGAGCGTGGCCTTAAAGAAGGCTGGTATGATGGCGCAAGCACATTTATTGCTGTCTTCATCGTAATCTCAGTGTCTTCCCTGAGTAATTTGAGGCAAAGCAAAATGTTTCACAAGCTAAGGCGAGTCAGCGATAATATACAAGTCGATGTTGTGAGAAATGGACGACGCCAACTGATTCCAAGATTTAATATCGTTGTGGGAGATATCGTTGTCCTTAAAATTGGAGATCAAGTGCCAGCTGATGGGTTCTTCTTACAAGGGCCGGGGCATTTTCTGGAAGTGGACGAGTCAAGCATTTCTGACAGTGGTAATATAGAGGTCAATAGCAACCACCCATTCTTATTCTCCGGGACCAAGGTGGTTGATGGATTTGCTAAAATGCTTGTCGCCTCAGTTGGTATGAATACAGAATGGGGCCGAAGGATGAGTTCAATCAGCTGCCACAACATCGAGGAGAAAACACCATTAGAAGCACGGCTCAATAAAGTGACTTCATCCTTAGCAAAGGTTGGATTAGTCCTGGCTTTCCTAGCTCTTCTTGTGTTGTTATTTCATTACTTCACCGGAAACACAGCATATGAGAATGGCAATAAAGCATTTAATGGAAGCAAGGCCAAGCTCAATCTCATAGTGAATGCAATGGCGGGGATCGTAGCTTCTGCAGTTACGGTTGCTGTTGTTGCAATTCCAGGATGGTTGCCTTTAGCAGTCGCTCTGAATCTAAATTACTCAAGGAAGAAAATGATGGGGGATCAAGCAATGGTGCGCAGGATCTCTGTCTGTGAGACCATTCCTTCTGTCACCGTTATATGCACAGATAAAACGGGAAGACTCACTTCTAACCAAATGAAAGTGAATCATTTTGGTCTTGGAGAAGATGATGTGGCCGAGGGTAATTATTCATCGATTGATCCTCCTGTTCATGACTTAATCCAAGAAGGAGTTGCTCTCAACACAACAGGCGATGTTTACAAGTCTGGTTCAGATTCTGAATATGAGTTCTTTGGTACTGCCATGGAAAGGGCAATTCTGGAATGGGCTGTGCTAAACTTGGATATGGATATCGAGAAGTGGAGAGAGAGTTGTACGATTCTCAACGTTTTAACCTTCAATCCAGATAGGAAACGCAGTGGAATTTTGATGAGGAGAAAAGCAGATAACACTAGACATGTGCACTGGAAAGGAGCACCTGAGATTATACTGGCAAAGTGCTCTGCATTTTATGGTGCTTTTGGAACAAGAAAGGATTTTGATGATATTAGTAAGAGAAAATTCGAAGAAGTAATCGAAGCAATGGCATCTAAAAGCCTACGTTGCATTGCCTTTGCACATGCGGAACTTTCAGATAGGGAGGATGAAAGGCTAAGAGAAGAGGAGTTGACCTGGTTAGGAGTTGTGGGCATTAAGGATCCTTGCCGTGATGGAGTAAAGCTAGCAGTGCAAGAGTGTCGCAACGCCAACATCGATGTTAAACTGATCACAGGCGACCATTCTTTCCTTGCCCAAGCTGTAGCCACAGAGTGTGGTATACTGACGCTTGATTCAGAGCACACTATAGAAGGCAAGACATTCAGTGACTACACAGATGATGAGAGATTGGAGAAAGTGGATAAAATCATTGTGATGGCAAGATCCACTCCCTCTGATAAGCTTCTAATGGTTAAAACCCTTAAACAGAAAGGCCACGTAGTTGCAGTCGCTGGGAATGACATAAGCGATGCACCGGCACTGAAGGAAGCTGATATATCACTTTCTATGGGGAATCATGGAACTGAATTGGCCAAAGAGAGTTCAGACATCGTCATCTGGGATGATAGTTTTTGCGCTGCTGCAAAGGTTTTAAGATGGGGAAGATGGATATACAACAACAACAACAAGTTCATCAACATCCAATTAACAGCAAATGTTGTTGCACTGGTGATCAACTTTGTGGCAGTCGTTATAGAGGGCGATGTTCCACTCACGGCACTCAATTTATTCTGGATGAATATGTTAATTTACATAGTGGGTGGTCTAGCTCTAGCCTCTGGGAAACCCACCAGGGAACTCATGGAGACGCCACCTGTGGAACAAACTGAGATCCCTCTCAATAACATCGAATGGAGGAACCAGCTGTTGGCCATAGCGTTAGCTCAGATAACAGTGCTCTTGACATTGCAGTTCGGAGGGAAATCTATCTTTGGTGTCAATGCCAAGACTACGGGCACTTTGATTTTCAATGCTTTCGTGATTTACCAAGTTTTCAATGAATTTCATGCTGGGATAAATCAACTCCCCATATCGCAGCTGCTTCCTTTTGTTTCCCCATCTTAAGGACTTGAACCTTCTCCCGTGCTGATAATTCTTAGTGTTCTCGATGTGACAGTGGAACTGTAGCATAACTGTTCTTCGTTGGTGTCCGTAACTGGTTTAGGGTTTATACAAGTGATAGTACTGGATCGGGATCCTGTAAATTTACTTAAAAACTTGTCAATGTAAAGTTCTTTCTGTCTCTACCGTTTAATTATATTGCCACGTCATCGTTTCATTTTGTGTCAGTAAACTTGTTTTATTTCATCCATAACTCTTCCACCCACAGGTAAGCCAGTAACGTCTCCGGCCGGCGAATCTATCACTCTATATATTATATTATAATACTGTATGTTATATCACTCTATATATTATGTATTGATATAATAAAACAATAGTATAAAGGTTTATACAATAAAGAGTTTATAATACTATATATTTAGTGTTCTTTATACTATGAATTCTCATTTTATATAGTGCATCAAATGGAGTATAGAAAAAGATTGGTTTGTATAAAAATTTTATATAATATAATGTTTGGCGCATCATCATATAACACGTGGAATTTAATAACATTAAATATGTGTTTGATGTTTAAATATGTAAGAATGTACAAAATAAAAATAAAAGTGACTATTTTTGACAAAAATACCCCTTTTGACATTAAGGTATAACAAAATGGCTTGCGTCTTCTATGAAGAAAGGTGCCGATTATACTCTCCTGTCTCAATCCACACGGCAGTGACATTTGACGCGTAGCAACGTAATGGATCGCAGGAAGAATAATGCTATCTGCTTTCTTTCGAGGAAACCCTTTGCTATATATGAAAGTGGCAAGTTTAAAGCCTGGATAGGTTTTTTTGTCAATAAAAAATTATTTTTATCTAAAAAAATGTTTGGATAAACTTCTAGAAAAACAAAAATATTTATTAAAAAATTGAAAATAGTAGTTTTCTATTTCTTATAGACAAAAATATTTATTATAAAAATTTATAATAACATCATATACCCTTCTATTAATTTAAAAAAAATTAATGCATATTTTTATAAAAAAATATAAAAAAATGTATAAATTACACATAAATTGTTAATGTGATTTATATAAATTTAATAACCTCAATTACATTATTTAATAAAATTTAATGTAAACAAGGGTAACGCAAACTTGGAATTCATTTGAGAAAATTTTATATAATTTTTGGAGAAAAAAAAAAAAGAGTTTCTGCCTGTTCCCTTTCGTGGAATGATGGCACGCGTCCTCTTGGAAGAATGGTGCCGATTACACTCTTAATTCACACGGCGTTAACTAGACGCGTAAAACCGTAACGGATCGTGGGAAGAAAAATGTAATCTGCTTCCTTTCGTCGATACTGTCTGGTATATGAAAATGGAATGAAACTTAAAAACTTTTTAGAGCCCGGATCGGTTTTTCTTTCTCCAAAAAAAAGAAGCACTTTTTGTCTACAAAAACATGTGTTTGGATGGGTGTTCCTACATCTTTTTTAATAAATTAATCAAAAAGAAATTTAAATACTCAATCAAGTGGTTAAGAGGCTTACTTAGAATAAAGACAAGTCAACAAGAATGTCTTTTTTTAGTTTTGGACAACAACAAGAATGTCCTTTGAGGGAGCCCTTTGTGAAATATGGATGAGGTATGCAGATTTGTCAATATGGGTTGGGCCTATAAAGTCAGTCTAGTCCAGCTTTGTAAATGGAGTGAAGTAGACTGAGAAATAGTCCATTTTGGTCAAAGGCTTTTAGCCCTAAACTATCCAGCCCTTGGAACTAGGGCTAGCCCATACTCATTTTTTTTTACACTTTCAATATTAAAAGTAGAATAATGTTAATACATAGATCTCTCATTATAATTTGATCAAACACATATAAAATGAAAAATTAGACATTAGATAACATGATAGAAATAGATCTCCTCCTACTTCTCGTACATATCCCTATTTTAATAAAAGTAGGAACATAATTTGTGGAAAAAAAAAATACAGTTTTAAAATAGGTGTTTTCTCTTTTCAATATTTTTCCTTACAAATTCTAAACAGTAAACACTATGATTTAGCTTGAACTAAATTTTTAGCAAACTCTGTCAAATAACTCCTACATATACAATGCCATTTGATTGACATGTTTTAGATTTCATCCCCAATTCTGCTGCCTCAAGCATAATTGAATAATTTTGCTTCCTTGTTTGTTGCTTTTACTTCCAAGGCCCACTAAAATTCATTATGGTCAAGTATACTGGAAGTTTGCCAACATTTTCACACAATCTATAGGCTTCGAAAAAGAAGTGTTTGGGAAGAATATATAAATGGAAACAAAATTATATATAACGACAAATATTCAATTATCATGTATAGGTATCAACTTATTTTGCATCTGTATTTCCAACCCTCAACTTTCAATATCATAAATGACAGTGAAGGGACAAGAATTATGTGACTAAAAAGATTATACCAAAAAAGGAGGGCTGGATTGGACTATCTCTTCCAGACCCACGTTAAAGTCAGGTCAAGTCTAGCCCAGCCTTGCTTCCTCCAAACCTTCAAGGGTTTGGTTGGGCAAGGCCAACTCAGCCCATATTAACAATAGCAAAACGATCACAACACTGAAGATCTTAAGACAGAGTTATTGAGAATAACAACCGCTTAAAGAATTTAAGAAAGAAAGGAACGTGAAACTCCTTGAGAAACAAAACCTTTCAAGGCAGAGATTTGTTGACTCAAAGACCAAAGAGGCAAGAAGAGTGTCTTGAAGGTTTTTAGATGAGGTTGAGTATCCAAAACCCAATGGAAACTTTAGAAAAATAAAGACCATGAGGCTAAGTTAATGTGCTTTGAAATCTAAAAAGGAGGCTCATAGGGATGGCGTTATTCAATAATTTCTTATTATGCGCCCTAAAGAGCAAAGCTTCACTCCCAATAAGCACATTGAGAATACTCAAATGAGGGCCCTCGTGTAAAGGGCACACTAATTCTTGAGAAATTAGAGAACAAGTAAATAAAATACTTTATGAAAACGAAGACTCCTTAAGGATATCCCATAAGTAATGCAGCACTTAAGAATCCAAATACTGTGGCAAACCTCATAGAAACTTAAGGTTAAAGAAAGCGGTCACTAAGAGGAAACCCAAGCTTGAGACTTATTGGGGCGTATTAAGTATGCTATCCCAAGAAAAAAAACACTTGACTTATATGTTTTTCTATTTTGCAAACTCTAAACATGGACGAATTAAATGTCCATCTGATAAATACTTCTCCAATCAAGGTTTCTTACACTATTTTAAGTGCAATCAAAAATCCATTGTGGTACTTTTGCAGAGGATACTCTTATGACTAACTCAGTAATATAGATAGCAAGAGAGTAGTAAGACAAAAGATCTATACTTAGAAAGGACAAAGCCTTATTTATAAATAGAGTATGAAAATATTTTAAAAATTACCATCTGACTCACATGAAACTTGTGATTGGTTTTGTGCTTAGCCATACAACTTGTATGGAGGTGTTAGCATAAATTCAACACAAATTAAGAGATTATCAATACAATTAAAATATGTATCTCTATACAATCCTCACAAATTCATTAGTGATTATGATATACTAATAGAATACTCAAGAACAATGCGATTAATATGGCTTCAATGATAAAATCAACTACAAACAAAGTAAGAAAATAATGTGTGTGAAAAAAAATACAGTAGAGAGAATCAGCAATTTGCAATATCTTAACACACACAACTCAAGAAGAGAGAGAGAGAGAGTGTGTGTATCACCTTGTATTGAAGGAAGAGAATTATATATATTTATATTAGAGAGAATTAGGGTTTCCATAAAATTAAAATATTAATTAATTATCTCTCTCTTTAGTCAGTATTATGATAAAAAACTAATTGATTACATAACGAACTACAAATTGGGACACATACCCAACAGACTTGTAAGTAATCTGGTCTATCACATATTATCTACATTTCACCAAGTCTCAATCCATTATGGGTTTAGTGTTAGGTAAAGACTGATAACTTAATTAATTCTGTATTTATACTAATTAATTGATGATAATCCACATAAATTAATTAATAAATTAATTCAAAATCTCTCACTTGTATAGCATTAATCAATTATTAGAAAAAATAAAAAAATTTCAATAAATATTAAGTAATCAGTATACTAAACATCAACAAAATTCAAAAGTAAAACATTAACACAAAATCATTGAATCCGATAAAAAATAAATGATATATTTAATAATAAATAATATCTCAATATTTGAATATAATGGAATATGTAAATAGACTTTAACCATTAAAAGATGTCAAAATTACATCAAAATGTCTCTTAAAGACACAACTCAGACTCCCACTAGGTCAAGGCATCATCAAAAGTTTTAATAAAACTCATATAAGTTATATAATTTTGAAATACTTCTACAGGTAAGCCTTTGGTCAACAGATCCGCAAGCATATGTTTACCAAGAATGTAAACCACACGAGTCTAAGATTCAGTAATTTTCTCTCTAACAAACAAGAGCTTAACATCAAAATGATTAGTGCAACTGAAATTTCTGTGATTTTGAGATAAGTGCACAGTAAACGAACTATCGCAGTAAATAATTAGAGATCATGATATAGAATTAACAAGATGCATGCCATAAATCAGTTTTCTCAACCATATGACTTAACAAGTTGCCTCATAATAAGCGACGTACTCTTTTTCTATAGTTGAAGTAGCTATGAGTGTCTATTTGACGTTCTTCCATAAAACAGCTCATTTAAACATCATAAAGATATATCCAGAAGTAGATTTACGATCATTCATACAAGAAGCATAGTCTGAATCTGTGTACCCCACGATTTTAAATGGATCAGACTCTCTAAAAGTCAACATATGGTGTTTTGTACCTTGCAGGTATATCATGACATTCTTTGCAGCTCTCCAATGATCTTTGCCAAGATCACTCAAGTATCTACCAAATACACTAATAGTAAATGTTATGTCTGGACGAGTGCATACCTAAACATACATTAAACTGTCAACAACAAAAGCATATGAAATATTGCTCATCTCAGTCCTCTCAATATTATTTTGAGAACACTATAATTTGGACAACCTTTCACCTTTCTGAACAGGTGCAGCACTAGTAGTGTGATCATAACAAGCATTTAAATTTAAGCAATACAAGTCATTCTGTAATAAAGATGAACCAACAATAACTAATTTATGAAAAAAAATATCAATCTTTCAATTTTCTTGCAAAATAGAATGTTCACTTTGGTTCAACACAAAACTAGAAATTAAATTTCTCCTAAAAGAAAGAATATAAACAATATTGTCTAAATTCAAAACATATCTAGAAGACAAATATAAAGAAATAGCATCGATGCATTCTATTGAAGCGACACCTCCTTCAACTCTCAAAATGCTCTTTTCTCTTTCACTCGGTATCAACCTATTTCTGAACTCCTTTTTTCTCACGCTTATTCTTCAGCTTGTAACACTCAGATATCTTATGCTCGGGTTTCTTGCAATAGTGGCAATCACCTTTATTTGCCTTCTTAAAAATCTTGTGACATTTGCTATCTTTCTGGAACCCAAACTCCTGATTATCAATGTGAGACTCTCTCTTCTTTCTTTTCTAAATATCACCACCTGATTTACTCTGTGACTCATGAGAGAAATAATTAACAGATAGTGTGAATGTACCCCCCTTCTTCAGTGACTTTTCTTCCTAAGTAACAATGGAAATCAGTTGGTCTACTGACCACTCTTCTTCCTAAGAATTGTAAGCAATCCTTAGAACTCCATATTGAGATGGGAGATATTCTAGACTAGACTAAATAACTATCTCCCAAGTTAATATTATAGGACTTCAACTTATTGAAAAAAATCACAAGCTTCATAATGTGTTCACGAACATTTGACACTCCATCATAGCTAATAGTGTCCAATAAAGACAAATAATAGGCCTTTTGAGTCTTATCAAATTTTTAAATTTGTTTTCAACAGCTTTCAAGAAGTCAACAGCTATATTGATATATGAAATGTTCTGTCCGATAATCTTATCCATAGTGTACTTTATCACCATCAGACATATTTTATTGGAATCATACCATTTTTTCATAGTAAGTTTTTTTCAGCAACAGTAGAATTAATAACAAGATCTGTCGATCTTATCTTCCTAAGAGCCAAATCCTCTTTGACCAGAGCCAAATATATGTCCATGAACTCCTTCCAGTCGTCATAATTAGTTCTATTAAGAGTTTTTACTGCCGATAGTTGCATAGATACAAAAGCTGAGGGAATATAATTAGAAAACATTAATTATGAGTGTGTATCATAATTATAAAACAATGTTTCCTCCAAAACTCAACTTATACAACTATATTCACAAGATTGTTTATCATAATTCTGCTGAAGGATCCCGAATTACAATAAATCAAGAAAACTCATTGAATACCACAAAATTGGTTCATAAAAGAACTAACATAAGAATGTACTCAACACCTCCATACTGATAGAGTACAACAGACATTGAAATATTAAACATTTACTGCTAACAGACTTATGATAAAATAGATCAACACAAAATATAATTTTGATAATGTCACACTGATAGAACATATCCATTATCAAAATTATATTTGATGTCATACAACAATCCATTATTTTATAATTTACAAAACACTTCAATTTAATATAAAATATATTTAATCCACAAAATTTTACATAATTATGCTCACGATAGACGAGTTCATAATTATATAAAATAACATCATAACTACTAGTATATAACAATACATTATTGCATAATCTACAAAATACATCAATCTAATACAAAATATATTGTTTTAACTCTAGACTAAGACCCAAATTCTATTCTACGACTAAAACATAGAACCAAGAAGAGTATCTAACATATATATGTCACAAAAATATAAAACAATATATATAAATATTTTTGGGTCCAGAAACCGAGAGTATAGTATCTAAAACACTGAAATATTTTTTCTATAATTTAAACAAAATATATAATGAAAATAAAAAATTTCACAAATTATACAAAAAAAAATTTAATAAAAAATAAAAAATTTTGGCAAAAAAAAACAAAAATTTTGATGTCTGCACGTGGCACACACGCACGAGACCACGCGTGGGCTTCACCGGATAAGGTTGTCTTTCTCACCCAGATTTTTGAAAACGAGTCGTTTGACCCTCAATGTGACCCGATTTTGATTCATTTTTACTTAACAATAACCCGTGATTTTGATATATATTTGTTGAAAAAACACATGAATCATAACCCTAAATAAAAATTTTAATTTCATTGGGTAGAACCAGAGATCTAGAGCCACAAAAAAGAACCAAAAACCATGCCCCATCGATGTCGTTTTCATCTGATTTTGTGCAGTTTTGAAGTATGATTTCAATGTATTACAATCATGAGATCGTGTATATCATAATCCCTCTATCAATTTACGATTTTATATGAGAAAATCATATATCCAAAATTAAAGTTAGATCCACAAAAAAATAGATCAAATTTCATGCAATTTTCTTGAGTTTCTTCCACAATTAAGGGTACATATTGTTAATTCAACATCAAATAAGCCAAAGCCCTAAGCTAATTTGTTCAATATATGCTAAAATCATAGCCAACACAAAATTAAAGTTTTAGAAAAAAAATTAGGGTTTATGTATTTGATTAATTGCATGAAAATGATTATATAGATATGCATAAACACATGAACAGCCATAATATGTAATCTAATCTGGCTCTGATACCAATTGTTAGCATAAATTTAACACAAATTGAGATATTATCTATACGATCCCCACAAATCTATTAGTGATAATGATATGCCAATAGAATACTCAAGAACAATGCGATTAATATGACTTCAATGATAAAATCAGTTGCAAACAAAGTAAGAAAATAATGTGTGTGGAAAAAAATGCAGCGGAGAGGATCAGCAACTTACAATACCCTAGTCCACATAACTCAAGAAGAGAGAGAGAGAGAGCATATCACCTTGTATCAAAAGAAGATAATTATATCTATTTATATTAGAGAGAATTAAAGTTTCTATATAATTAAAATATTAATTAATTTTCTCTCTCTTCAGTCAATATTATAATAAGAAATTAACTGACTACATAACGGACTATAAGTTAAGGTCTCTACTCAACAGACTCGTAAGTAATCTAATTTATTATAAATTATTTACATTTTATCAAGTCTTAATTCATTATGAATTTAGCATTGAATTAAGACTAATTATTTAATTAATTATATTTTTAAGTTAATTAATTAATTAAAATTAATTCACATAAATTCATTTATAAATTAATTCAACAAGAGGATTACTCCGTATTGTGGTCATAGCAACACTGACAATGTGAACAATGTGGTCCCTGGCTGCATAATCTCTTTTGTCTTTATTCGGGTTTGGGTTTGTATAGCTAGGTTTACGATAATCTCGATTAAGGTGATTGGGAGGTTGATCAATCGTACAGCCTGAATATATGAGATCAATCTTATTAATCTTGGAGTCAATCGATTCAATTGGGGCAAACCCCAATTATGTATCATCACCTTCTTTCATTTTTACTGTCCACCAGTGTTGGGAGTCATTGGATCACTCTCCCCCAAGTTGGTTTATACTTTATCCTTCCTATCATTTTGTTTTCACACAAGGAATCGAAAAACAGAGCAATCCTCTAGGCAAACATTTCAATTTTTGTACTTATTTCTTCACTATTAAAACTATTGGAAAGTTGTAGACGGGTTCTTTCTGGTTCAAAACCTTTGAATGGATAAATTCTAAAAAAATTTCCAATAACTCAATGTAATTCCCATTTTGACATTCGATTTTCTTGTTCATTTGTTTCTATATTACCTTCTTCAATGAAAAGAAAGCACCTTTTTTAGGCAAAAGAACGGGGCAACCAATCCCAAAAGAAAACAAAAAAAAAAGTTATAAAATATGAATAATTCAAAAAATGAGCGGCATATCTATTCCATACTTTTCAAACCTAAATATTAGACATAACATGAATTTTTAAATTTTATATAAATTTTATTATATCAAAATATCTATGTCAATATTGACGTTAGTATCTATAGTTTGTAGGCAAAACAATTCAAACTCAGACTACTGCCACGATCCTTCCATTCACCTTTCGTGGAGCATTGGAATGACATGATTTCTGTTTCCTTGGTTCCAATATGTATGCACTTTCTTTTTTCTTTTTTTGATTGATATAAAAGTAAGAATATCTCTTTGTAAAATAGATAAAGGACTAATTTTTTAAAAATTATCGAATATACAAAGAGGAACTACCCTTTTAATAGTATTATATATATATATTGATATTTAGATTCAAACCCAAATTAATGTTTAAAAAATTAGAACTCTTTATACCAACACATTATTAATTATATATACACTTTCTAATTATATAAATTACAACATATTATAATATATAAATTTTAAATTATTTATTTAATTTTGTAGATATTAAATATGTTGATATTTATATTTTAAAATTATATTTTTTTTCTTCATAATGTTACTTATTGAAAAGTATATATTATAATTTTGCATCTAAATTATTTTTGTAATTTAAAAAGTTACATTTTTATCATAGCATCCAAACACGAATCAACTTTTACTTCTCATAATAGTTTTACAAAAAGGTCCTTCATTTATTACTCTAAATACTTTATGGGGATTTAGTACATTTGCTTACATTGAGTGACGCGTGGGTTGCGTGTCAGCGTTATGACAGAGTGAGTCAAAAATGCCAACCTATGAGCAAAATAATTATGGTAAACAATAATATATATTATATTTATAAGTTGATCACATAGTTTCGCAATTGTCTTTCGTCTTTTTTCTTTTTCTTTTTTTGGGGCTGGCGTTTAGCAATTGTCAAATCCGACCATATTGTGGACATCATGATCAGCTTTTCTAACAAACGAGGAAGTCCAATTGATAGTTGCCTTATGATCCGCTTTTGCCCTGTGAATTTTGAACTCATTGCACCAAACTTTACTTTCCAATTGTACGTGTCGTCGGCCGACATTCTATCAAATATTTTTGTGACGTATGGTACTTAAAAAAGTATTTAATTCATTAAGGATAGATTAAATTTTATACAAATAAAATATTAAATTATTATTGTCATTAATTTAATTAAAAAAAAATTATTTAAATGAATAAGTGACAATTTTTTAATTTTTTACTTGTATAAAATTTGATCTACAGATAGACCAATTTTATTTAAGTGCCATGATTGTCTATTAATAATATCCTGAGAATTTTTAATCACCCACTAAATAATTCTGTACATCCACAAGATTTTCCTGCGAATTGGTTTGTATAGTTGTTTAACTATGCTTTATGCGGGGGTTAAGCAGAAGTTCAAGGTTGAATCTATTATACTGCATATAGAATTAACTTTGAAGTTCATCATTTTGACCCTTCACTGAGGTAACAAGAAAACTTTCTAGGCAGCTTAATAAATGCCATGTAGGGCTTTGTCGAGAGAGGCGAACGCCCTTAATAAGATCTTCAAGTATCGAAGAGGATTAGTCCTTGACGTCTACTTACCTAGTTTTGGACCAACAAAAAAATAAAATAAAAAGTAAAGGCCATGTAGGGCTTAATCTCCAAATTCTGCTATGCTGCTCGGTTCATGCAATGAGTTAGTAACCCATTCAATAGAGATTGCACTCAACGTGAATAAAGCAATTATATTTTGTTATTCGTCTCTAAGGCGAGACGTGGTATATAACCAAACCGAAACATGGATACCTCTCATCCCATGTAATGGCATCTTCAAACATTATCCCTGGGTTTGAAGTTCGTTTGGGTTTAGACATGGTGCAACTCCTTATAAAAATATATATAGCACACTAAACTACTTTAGACTCTCTACACCACAGATTTACATAATATTGTTTATAATAAATCAATGATACAGGAGTAGGCGTAGAAGATGTGAAACTAATGGTGTGAGAATTCCATTTTTCAATAACATTTTACAGTTCGTGAGAGCTAAAATTCAATTCATGTTCAATATTAATAGAGTGAAGCAATTGAGTTTTCAAAAGTGCAAGATTAATGCAGGAAATTCAAAGTATTTCCAAACTAAGAAAATTCACAATCCAAACACCTTAAGACAGTCACAAATATGATACAAAGGGGGCTTTCCCATGCACAACTGCACTATCAGTGCAAGAGGCAGTACTGGGTGCTCTATTGGAGGCAAATTATGAGTCTATCTCTCTCCGAGCCAATGCCTCCCAGTATTTTTCAACTTTTATTAACGGATAGGGCCAGAGAGTGTCTTGAGAAATTCGGACTTTACCAGGAGAAAACAAGAAGGTTTAATAATGTTCCTCCCAATCGGACATAACACTATATTACAACAGAGGATGCAGCTAACTAAGCTGGAGCAACTTCGTGGACTCTGCCATTGCTTGAGGGAACCAAACTATCATAGTAATCCACCAGCACCTTCCACCCACCTGGGCACATGAATCCATCTGGAGGGCTTTCTTTGTTCCTTGCAAGTGTTCGCATCTGCAAAAGCAAGAGACCTTAATTTAATGTCTTGTTTGACTGCTTTCAATTTCCGCTTGTTTTGAAATTTATCAATTTCTCAAAAAGAACTATAACAAAGAAAGAGTAAGTTTTTGGCAAAATCATCCCACAAGCGTTCTAGTCAATGTCATTAGTGCTTGGATAGTATTTCAAAAAAGTATTTGTCTCTGTCAAATTACTAAAAATGACATGCATAGAAGAAGGATAAGACTAGATAATATTTGTAATTTTTTATTCTGAGTGAGACACTGAGAATTTTTTGTCCAAAAGAAAATTAATTTCTGCTTCTACTTCAAAGGAGAAGCTTTAACTTCCTCCCTCTCTCACAGTAGAAAAATAAATTCTGCTATCATTTAAAAGCAATTTTATATCTAGGCCAAACACATTAAAACTAAAAAAAGTACTATTTTAAAAATAAGCAATTTTTTTCCTCTTCCACAGCTAGGCCAGCAGGCTCTTGGTCTAGAGATACCAAACATTTGTTAAGAAAAAAAGGGGGAAAAGTGAAAGAAAGACATAATACTAACATCGTCCTTTTAGCCTGTGGACAAGAGAGGTGTTTCCATTAATTTTAAGTCACTCTAGTTCTCATGACAGTCACTGAGCAAACACTGACCTTCGTTCCTGATATGAAGAGGAAATCTTGAGACCTTGACGGGTCAAAGAATGCCATTTTACCCTGAGTCTTGTCATAAGCAGCAACCTGCATATGAACAGAAATAATCAGCTTATCAAATAATAACAACACTGGCAAGCCTTATTGCATTAGTAAGAAGGCCAGATTATGTAAATACCCTGAAAGGAAGGATGTTGAGACGCTCCAGTCCAGGTGCCATGCTCAGTACTTTCTTCCCATGGTCAGCATCATATAGATCTCTTTCCTCAACCGGGTGGCTCATGCCTGCTGGGTCCCGGCCAACAATGTAGAAGTTTGCTCCTGCATTAATCCTAGCCTTTGCATGCCACTGTACTTCAGTTGGTCCAGCATAGTGCATGGGAGAAGGGAATATAGATACTACAGTCGTCTCTGGATCAAGAACACCATCCTCAAGCACCTGAAGAAAGATCAAGACAATGTCAGTTAATTTTTTGTTTTTTGAAATCTTATCTGAACCATTTGGAAACCATATTACATCAAATTCATGAAATGCCAGAAAGCAACAAAAGAAAGTATGACACAGACATGATACACTGCTGAAGTAAAATGTAAAAGGAAAAGAACTGAAAGAAGTAACATAGCCCAACTAAATAGCCTCAGTAACGACATCTACCATTAACTTTTTAGCACACTAACCTTCTCGTGTTGTTGCATTCGCCAATTAAGTGGGACATCATCTGCCTTGGTATAGCCTCCCAGTGGATGAAGCAGAAGGACAGGATTCTTATAACCCATCTCAAGAAGGCGCCTACGAGTATCAGTCATCAGCAATGCATGACCATTGTGGACAGGATTTCGGAGCTGGAAAGCAAACACAGCATCTGCATTGCGCCTTGTGAACTCCTCACGGAGTTGTGCAGGAGACAGCCGAAAATGATCAAGGCCATCATAGTATCTGATTGGATCTATGACCTCTAGATCTCCCCCAATCAACCAATTTCCAGCATGAGCTATAGCTTCTTCAACATAAGGCAGGCCAGGGGCAGTGGTTCCCCAAGTTCGGGCAATCCTTTCTTCTTTTGGGTGCTTATAAATTTCAATACTAAAATTAAAATAAAAAATGAGCAAATATATCAGCCATAGGAAAGAAAAGCAAATAAACAATTAAAAGGATGATTATATTATAATTTAGGAATGATGCATATACAATACATCTCATCAGATAATTAACATGTATTTACTTAGGTCAAGTAGTGTTTAACTAAATCGACGAAGACACTTCATAATGATAAATATAACGCTGCACATGTATAAAGAAACAAACCAGCAAACAAGTGAAACTGTCTTTGTAGAAATCAAAGCTACAACTCAGGAACAGAAAAAAACAAAATAATTCATGAGGTCTACTTCCAATCTAACAAATTCAAATCATACTCCAAACATACTCTACCACAATTCCATTCTAGAACTATCTCCATTTACTGATAATAACAAATCGAAATTTATCTGCTTCCACTTCATTTTTTAATGTGGAAAGTTCTTCATGATTATAAGGCTAGCAAGATGGAGCTGCATCCATAGTTTTGTGCAACCACAAAGGACTAGAATGGGACAGTTTGTCCAATAACCACTAAAATTTATGAAATGCTTATCAGTGACATGACGAAGAAAGGAAGATAGTTGACTGTCAAAATGGCTTATAAATTATATATGTCTGGTTATTTTAAGTATCAACAAAAACATGATTGGACACACTACACCGCATAAAAATTTACCATGGTGACCCAATATATTGTAGGCAAGCTTCTGCAGCAAATATGTTAAATGACAAGTTATCCATAAAATCCATGTCAATGCAGCCTCAAAAAAAAACAAAAAAGAAATTTAGAGTTTGGACAATTATTGCCAATAAATTGCCAGCTTGTTCTATCTACTGAACATAGTATAGTAGTAGCTTCCTTGAATGTGGGAGTGGTTAGATGTTGAACATTGAAATACTCTTCAACATCCTTGTCAGGCTTAATTTGTATAATGATCAAGACTTAAGATTCAAACATATGTAAAATTATAGAGAGAAAAAAGACAGATACAACATCACGACAAGAGACATTACTGTTCAAGAAATATACATTAAATATCAATACAAAAATCCCAACAAGTCTACCACCACTACCGGCGATAAGAGAACTAGGTTTTTGAATGGGAAAATAATTGAAACACTTGGCATATCCAGCGGTTCATACATATCAATAAAAAGCTCAAAAAAACAAGCAAAAATGATAGATCAATTCAATATATTAAAAACTAGCACAGCTATGCCCAAGTTAAGCCTGAGTCTTGAACGACAAGTTTTATGCATTAAAGTTTTGACTGCTACAAATAGAATAAACTTTTCAATACAAAAAAGGAATCAATGAAATACCAAGTCTCCTCGTATTTCGAGGGACAAAGCAAAAATGCACACAACATTTACATTATCAGCAGGCTGTAACAGTAACTGAATGGGGCAGGATTATGCTACTAACTTATTCTCATGCTTTTAAGATTCCCATCAAACTTTAAGATAGAGCTCAATGTTTAGCCAAATCATATTATCCAAGGTCAATGTCACTATGCAACGTTGACTCCTATCGGTCTTTATACAGGTCAAAATGCATATGAAAAAATTCATTTGCTAGGTACCCATAGTTCCGTACCAATATGCCTTTTTGCCTATGAAACATTGTCAAACTAGTTAATTTGGTGATATATTTATGAAAGGAACATCAAAGACAATCTGTAGTCCTGTGGGACCAAAGGGAGGAAATAAAGTACATATACATAATTAGGTACATACAAATCCAATATTCATTTGACCATGATTTATGCAGCCTAAATTACTAATAGAACATTTTCTTCCCCTCTCTCTTTTTCACACGAGGGAAAGAAGAACTTGATATGTGTTAATCGGACTAGAAAACTCAATATAATGATATCCAGAATTGCTATGTTGACAGAACAGCAAGCAGAAGTTGGTTGAGTTCAAAATCAAAGATCAAACATATTAATTTAGTAGCAATAATAATAAGAAGAGCTTCTGTTCTATCATAAAGTCTTTCCTAAGAATGGAAAGTCAGTTGCCTAATTTCAAAGCATTTGGAGGAAAATATGCCTAACGAAAATAAAGCAAAAGAATTCAGGAAAGAAAGAAAGAAAAAAGATCCATTCGGAGAATATTCGATCTGAATTCCCGAATTTCTCCCTTCTCCCTCCCCCTTTTCCCTTTTCTTCTCAATTACCCATAAAAATTCTTATATCAGCGTAGCTTTCTTTAGTCCCTCATAAGAAAATTAGGCATAACAGCTTTAGCCTTCATAGACGACTCTTTAAAATTCAAAATATTGTTACCTGAAGAAATCAATAAGACCTCTAGATGTGAAAACAACATCATACAATAATATCAATCGAATCCAATATCTTAGTTATGCAAGAAAAAACGAAGTCAGAGGTAAGAATAAAACCCAAATCATAAATTCGTAAAACAATGATTAAGTTATGAATTTGAAATCGTCAAGACATGAAACGTGAGCTAAAACTCATAAAACATGATCAAACTAGAAGTCACATGAGATTGCAAAACAATAGAAGGAGGAGAGTCTTACTCTTTCAAAATGGCCACCGGGTTGCCCTGGGAGTCGAAAAGAGCCACCTTCTTCGACTCGCCGATTCGATGCTTCTGCGCATCATCAATGGCGAGCACGATTGGCAGTGACATATTCACGACCGACCCGTCATCGAGTCGGAGTGAGTTGAAATGAAGCGTTTGGAGGAACTCGGATTCTCTCATGAACCCGCAAAGCGGGCTAGCCCAGCCTTCGCTGAGCACATGAACCCATTCGATATCAATACGGGAAAGCTTGATCCTTGGCAAAGACAAAGCCTCCCGCTTCTTCAAATCTCTCTGGGACTCCTCCACGAGGAGCTCCACCAGCTTCCCACCATCGGGTTCGATCAACGCGCTCGAAACTCTGAGCCTCGGGTGGGCCTTCTGCTTCGCGCCAAGAGATAGGTTGACCTTGAAGCAGGGAGCAAAATGGGTATCAAAGGTTTTAGAGAGGGAATGAGAAGGAAACGAGGTTTTGGTGAAGAGAGTCGCCATGGACGCCATTGAAGGTGGAGACCAAGGCGCGGCCTTAGCTTAATGCCCCTTTAGGTGGAGGCTTTAAAAACAAATTGAAGAGCTAGTGGAGAAAGGGCAGAAGGGTCAATGAAGAAAAAAAATTGATTTTGAAGGCGTCTGAGGATAAAAAAAAAAAGTATTTATTGCAGAAATCTAGTCGGAATTTGGATACAGATACAGAAAGAGAGAAATTTCAGGTTTTATAAGGGACCGAAAAATAGTGAAGCAGACAGCGACTGGTTCGAGAGGATGAACCTGGACGGTTTTTTAGTCTTGGTATAGGATGCTCTTGTTTAATGCATGCTCAAAAACTCAATCTTTTTTTCCGTTTTCCAAACATTAGAATTAATGTTATGCTACCTTTGACTAATTTATTAATAGATTTTGAATATAAATTATGATAATGTCGCTATATATACTGAACTTTTATATAACATATTCTTATAAATTAATGAGCCGAAAGCTCAAATTGCGCGAATTTTAATAAAAAAATTGAAGTAATTTCATATCAATAATTTAATTCCTACTCGAAAATTACTTTTTCCAAGATTCAAACTTTTGTTCAAAAGAATCTCACATTTTAAATGTGTAGAATATGATCGTTTGTATGGTTTATTTTAGATTAAATATTTGTTTTCATCTTTAAAAGATTATATTTTTTAATTTAATTTTTGAAAATTTATATTTCTCATTTCAAACTATTTTATTTTATAAAACATTCTCCAAATTTTTCTTATCACTTTACTACTCTTTTGAACAAAAAAAATCTCTAAATTTGAATAAAACACAATATATCATATTAAATCAAGTAAACACTTAAGGGTCATTTAAACTCTCAATTTGATTAGGTAATCAAATTTGTTAATAGATTAATGTAAGGATAGTTTTTAAAATGGAACAATCTTTGGTGGCCTCAAATGAGTAAGTCAATTTTTTAAAAGATCAAATTGAAAAATTGTATATCTTTTAAAAATTAAAAAATTAATTCACTCTTTATTTTAAATTAAGACTATTTATTTAATCAAAATATAATTAACATGAATTGATTTATCTATATGTGTATTGACACATATCATCCAATTATGATGGTATATCACGCAAATAATCTATAGTAGGTATAAAGTTGAAAAACAAATAACTAATTAGGTATAAAGTTTAAAAAAAACTAACTAATTAGCTTGCTGTAACACATTCAATTATAGGGTATTACTTTTTTCTTTTATATATATAATAGTAGCAATACTGGTTATTTAAATCATAATGAACTTAATACACCTCTCCCTCCCTCTTGTCCTTTTATTTTTTTGTTTTTGTGCTTATTTCTTCTTTGAAGTTGTCTTTCTCTTTATAGTGTGAGAGTTCTTCTCCATTTTTTTTTTGTATGAAAGTTCTTCCTTTTTATTATCGATATCAGGCAATACTCACACTTTATTTTCTACCTGAGTTGTTAAGCACAGTGTTATGGTGTGGCTGCACGTCTATTGTCATAGAAGGCCTAACTCCACCTCAAAAGACGTCTCATAAGGGAAGGTTTGCCTCCCACTATATATAGAATCCAAAGTCTCCTTCGCCAACCAATGTGGGACTATCAATACTCCCCCTTCAAGCTTGCACGTCCTCGTGTAAGGCGGGTCTTATCTGTCTCTTTTGGGACTTACGGTGCCTCATCTTCACGGAACTGTGTCAGAGGCTCTCGGGCTCGCACTAATAGGGGACCCACATGGTTTGACGAAGCAGGCTCTGATACCAATGTTATGGTGAGACTGCACGTCTATTGTCATAGAAGGCCTAACTCCACCTCAAAAGACGTCTCATAAGGGAAGGTTTGCCTCCCACTATATATAGAACCCAAAGTCTCCTTCGCCAACCAATGTGGGACTATCACACAGGGGGAGATGAAAGTGTGGGAAGAGACAAAGATCTTTAACGAAGTGTTTGATTAAACAAAGAAGAGAGAAGGGGAGAGATTTTAATAGAGGGGACATGAGAGAAAATAATTTTTTTTATTTGATTTAGTTTGAGAGAAGTGGAGAGAAAATAAATTTTATTTTATTTAGTTTGCAAGAGGAGGGAAGATAAAATAAAAAAAATTATTATTATATTCTTTTAAATTTTTTTATTAAAAATAAAACTATTTTAAAATCATTTTTTACTCAAAATTTTTGTTTTTAACAGGTCTTTAATTTGTCTTTTTCACTTTTTTATTAAAAACATTTTAAATTTTTTTATTATATTTTTTAAAAATATTAAAATAATTAACTGAGTATTTTTATCTTCTTCTTTTTTTGTCTTACTTTTTTTTTTCTTTCAAATCTCTTTATTTTTAGAGGGAAAAGAATATTGGGAAGAGGATCCCTGCCCTCCCCTCTAAATCTCTGAGCCAAACACTATGCAAATTTATGAGAAACTCTAGATTTGAGCTGCTATCGATTTATTGTATTTGATGCAAATTGTTTGTTTTTGTTTTTCTTTTCTTGCCTAGGATTCCTAAGATTTTGCCATTGCCAAATCTCTATTTTACAGAGTTTTTTGTACTTAGTTATAATATTTATACTAAAAAGTGAAAAGTTAAGAAAGAAAATATTATTAAAATATTAAAAGTGTTGATGCAAGAAAGTTTAAAAACTTCAATCCAATTACAATTGTACAGTGAGTAATTACGATTCAGAATGAGTTTTGTCATATTCACTCTATATTACCAAAGAAATTTTGGTCTTTGCAAAAGATAATGCATTTTCATTTCCCTACAAATCAATCACTTTTTAACATTAACCGAAATTTTTTGTAAAATTGATTGTATACTTTAAGATTTCGTGAAATTCTTTTCTAATATATTGAAAAATTGTTCTCCTATTTTTATTTCAATCAAATAAAGTTAAAAAAAATCTTTTAAATCATAATGCGTCGCTTATTATTATCATTTGAATCATAATACACTGATGTACCCTGCAATAATATTGAACACATTTTTATTATTACTTTTTTCAGATTAAAATTTATTTTTAAATAAATAAAAAAATTTCTGTTGTAGAAGTTAAGGAATTAGTTTTTTTCCTATAGTGTAAAACCATAAAGAATAAAATGATGCTTTTTAAATAAAATTATTTTAAATAGAATTTAAAATATTATTAATAATACTAAAGGTATTTGCAGAATAATTTTGATCACTCACAATAAATTTTTTTTTAGCTAAAATGATTATTTTAATTATCAAAAAAGTAATTCTTAAATGTGCAAAAAAAAAAAAGGTCAAAACTACTTGGATGTCACTTCTCGCATCTTACACTAGCAAGCCAAACCATTTATGCACTTCACGGGACATCAATTTTGGATAACAAAATAATGGAGATTGTCTTGTCTGTCCCACCAACCAACATATGCAGCAGAGCCTTGCTTTTGTTAATGTCTTCCAACGCATAATAATAAAGAAATATAATTAAAAAAACAAAAAAAAGCGCAATGGATGTTTTCGTCTATTCACAGCCAAAGAATATTCCAGGAAACGGCTAGACAATGAATGCTATTGGATCGGGGCACGCCTCAATTACCTTTTTGATGGATTCAAATGCGAAGGCAGCCTTATCCATTACCTGTTTGTATATCCAATATTTTCACTCGTTAAATTGTAATAATAATAAATAAAAAAAGTTAGATATTGTTACAACCTTCTCTTCCTTTTCTCGATTTTTTTCTTTTCTTTTAAGAGATCTTTAATAAATGATAAAAAAATTTGTTCTTATAAATTATATATTTTTTAAAATATAATTAATAAAAATTATAATTTTTAAAAATATATAAAATATATTTAATTGATATTTAATTAGCGTTTTATTTGCTATTTTATTCTTTGTGTAAAAATTTTCTTACTTTCTTTGGAGAAGTTAGGTGTTACAATTTTTGAGCATTCTAAAAATTATTATACTATCATCTTTAATCAATTTTTTAATGGTTTATTGTCGATCTTTTATTTAGTGAATAAAAGTATTGTGTAGTACTATTTTTTGTGATGGTATTAATAATATTCAATAAATCAAATTAGCGTTTAATAAATATCTGTAATATTTCTCCACTCTTCTATGATGAAATGATAGAGAAATTTTGTAGTTAAAATAAAAAAAATATGAAAGTTATAAAAATTAGTTAAAATTTGATAGCCATTGTCTATCTTATACTTTGAAGGATTCAAAATAATAATTTTTAAATTTTAATTTTTAGTATTCAACTATCTTTAATTTCTGTTTTAAATTAAATATGTATTTAAAGTGAATAAGATAAACCATGCTTCTTGTATTTTATGACAATCACATCCTTAATTTTCTCATTTTCATAATGAAATCAAACTACGTTTCACAAAATAAAATAAAAATAAAAAAGGATATTATATTATAAATAGAAGATAAAATTAATCATAACTAAATGAAAGAGCTTCTCTATCGAAATGTTCTCAAGATCTCTTTATTCTAGGAAGAGGAACGAAAAATTCAATTACGAATCACAACAATTCACGTGCCTTCTACTTATACACTTCTTCCCCATTTATAATTTCGTTAGAAACTCCATGTGTCCTCCACTTGTTGAACAAGTAATACTTCGTCAAAAGTGCAAAATATTAAATTTTGTTTTGAAATATCATTTTAATAATATTAAAAAAAATTTAAATTTTTTAAATTTTTTATATAATTTTTTTAAAAAAAATATTTCAAATAATTTCAAACAATATTTTTTAAAATTTTAAAATATTTTAACATAATATTAATGATATAAATATATAAAATTATATTTAAATTAATTTAAATTAATATTTATAATTAAATAATAAATAAATATGCTACTATAGTATAAATTTCGATTCAAATTTTAATTGCGTTTAATAATATATTTTTTTTACATCTATCTCTTCATCTTATTAACTCTTTTTTAGCATCTACTTTTAAGTCTTTTTTTATCGACCATGATTTTTTTTTTATTTTTAGGTATATATTTTAAGTATTTTTTTCTCTCTTTGTCTCTCAATCTCTCTTTTCATTATTTTTGTAATTTTTTTTTTAAAATAAAAATAATGAAAAAAAGTAATGTCATGAGAATGAAGGAAGAGAGTAAGAAATTGATAAAAATATTGTAATTTATAAGAAAAAATAACTTAGTATTAGATATGATGTGATATTATTTTCATCTATTTTCATATTGTTAATTTTTTATTTTTAAAATTAATTTAATACTTTTTCATCAAAACCATTGAAAATAAAAAGTATTAATTTCATCAAAATAAAAATATTTTTACCGAAATATTTTATAATATAATAATTTTAATCAAAATAACATAATTTCATAACAAATATTTTATTTTATTTTGAAAATTTTATTTCATATCAATGACTTCAAAAATAAAAATGTTTTAATTATTTCGATAAAAAAAACTTAATTCTCTGCTAAGATGTCTCACGACATAAAAAGTAAGAATTGAGCGACATTTGATTAAAAAATTAATATTTATAATTAATTGAAAATTTTAATTATTTTAAAATTTTAAACTACATAAATTCAATTGAATTGATTCAAATTTTAAAAAAATGACTGAACTATACTAAAATAAAATAATAAAAAAAGTTTGTATATAAGATTAATCCAATTAAATTTGTAAAGATTCTAAAAATTTGCGCTTGAGCCACCCTTGCAAACACGTACAATTAGTTTGAACTGTTAATCTAAATTGATGCAATTATTTTTCAACAAATTTAATCGAATTTAAATAGATTATTAAATTTTACACATATTTAAGAAGAAGTGACAGCAAGCTTCTCAAAAGTATTCTTGAAACCATTATGACCTCCCATAGGAATGCTATAGACCTTGAAACAATTTAGGAATAGGAGGTGATCCTTTTAGCAAATAGATTATTTTGTCCTTATAAAAACAATTTTCACTACTTGAAAACCACTTGGGGCACAACCAGAAAGCTGATGTTCATGCACTCATGTCGTAGCTGCTTCCATAAGTCACATTATAAGTAAGATATTAAATTTTGTTTTGACATGTGAGTTTCAATGACTCTAAAAATAAAAATATTTTAAAATATTTTATAAATTTTATAAAATAAAATTTTTATAAAAAATATTTTAAATAATATTTTTTTCAATTTTAAAATATTTTAATATAATATTAATGATATAAATATATAAAATTATGTTAAAATTTATTCAAATTAATGTTTATAGCTGAATAACAAGTAAACATGCTACTACAGAGAAAACTCTGACCTAAATCTTAATATTATTTAATAATAACCTCTCTCTTGCATCTATTTCTCTATTTTTTTTAATTATTTTATGACTTTTATCTTTAAGTTTTTCTCTATCGATTATGATTCTATCTCTATCTTTACATATCTTTCTTATGTATCTTTCTCTTTTTTTGTCTTTCAATCTATCTTTTTATTATTTTTGTAGTTCTCTTTTTAAAATAAAAACAATGAAAGAAAGCAATGTCATGAGAATAAAAGAAAAAAGTAGGAAGTTGACAAAAATATTGTGACTTGTGGGAGAAAATAATTTGGTATTGGACATAATGTGATACTACTTTCATCTACTTTCAAATTGTCAATTTTTTCATTTTTCAAATTGATTTGATACTTTTTCATCGAAATAAGAATATTTCCGTCGAAACAACTCGAAATAAAAGTATTTTCTTCGAAACAACTCAAAATAAGAGTATTTTTATCGAAACAACTCGAAATAAGAGTATTTCTATCGAAACATTCTACAACATAGTAATTTCAATCGAAATGACATAATTTTTTAACAAACACTTTGTTTTATTTCGATAATTTTGTTTCGTATCGATGACTCTGAAAACAGAAACATTTCGATCGTTTCGATGAAAAAGAAAAAAAAATTAGTTCTTTGATTGTAAGGCAGAAAAAGCCTTGAACTCTTTGTTATTGGAATCTACCCCTTTAGAATTAAGTTATACCTTAAAAAATTTCATTTAATTTGCCTGGTCTATTGATAATGACATAGTTAAACTCTATGAGTTTGCTAAGGTAGTAGTGTTGCTCTAAGAGTCTGTACTACTTGCCCCATCAATTCTTGTAAACTCCTATGATATGTAATGATATGAAATCTTTTGCCTTAAAAATAGTGTCTCCATTTTTCAACCCCTTGAGTAATGGCATAAAGTTCCTTACATAAGATAAGGCAACTCTCTTCTAGGTTGAAGTTATTTACTAAAATAAGCTAAGGGCTATTTTTCTTAGACCAATACTACATCAATTTAAGAGAGATCATAATCCGAAGAATCCGTCTAAACCCACCCAAACTTAATAAAAAAATCATTTAAGATAAATTAGATCGAATTTACAAGTTTATATAGGTAAATTTTTACAATAATTTTACATTAATCTAGACAAATTGAGTGCAATTTTTAAAAAAATTTCTTAAACTTGACTCAACTAGACCTAATCCGACATAATTGAATTTTTTGAAAAATATAAAACTTCAATTCGTGATAAATATTAATTTTTTAACTCGAATGTTGTTCAATCAAGTTAAGTAATCCAACTTATGCTTACCCTTACATAAATAGCTGAATTAGAGGCAGCAGCTTCTACCTCAAAATATTTGGTAAAATAAGGAAAAGTTAGTATAAGATCTTAGGTCATGTGCCCCTTAAGTGCATTAAAAGCTATTTGTGCATATGAGGAGTAAAAGAAAGCATCCTTCTTTAGCAATTATGTCAATGGAGCTGCAATCTTAGCATAATGCCCGCTGAATTTCCTATAGTAGCTCATCAACCCAAGAAACCCTCTAAGTTGCTTTAGATTTGAAAAAATCGGCCATTGTATAATTACTTCTATTTTTTTAGGGTCAGCCATCACCATTTGAGCTAAGACCAAGTGGCCTATTACTCAATAGAAGGCTTGGCAAAGAAGCATTTGGATTTTCTTGCAAACAATGTGTTAGTTGCCATAGATTCCACAACTACTTTCAAATTCAACACATGATCATCAACAAGGAAACTATACATTAAAATGTCATCAAAAAATACAATTACAAAATGTTTCAAATAAGGTTTGAATGCATGATTCATTAGTGATTGAAAAGTGGCTGAAGTATTAATCAATCTTAAAGGCATAATCAAGAACTTATAAGGACTCTAATGCATTTTAAAATTTGTTTAGACACGTCTTCATTATACATTTTTATTTGATGATACTCAGTCCTTAAATCTAATTTTAAGAATATAGTAGTTTCATGTAATTCATTTAATAAAATTAAGGTGACCAAGTGTCACTGTGACCATTCATGTTTAAACATGGCCAACATGAATCTTCATTTGATATGATAATTTGCAATTACAAAAAAAAGAAATAGGGGTGGAAAAAAATATGGATAAGCTAAAGAAATTGTTTCTTCCCCAGTGTTAATGGGAAATTTCACTTTCCATTTAGAGCTTTAGAATCAAAAAGCCCTCGCTGCCTTGAAGGGATTGGTTAGCAAAGTCCTAAGACCTTATTTGATGCATCACATAAAAGCCGAATATGATAACATAATTTATAATACAATCTAATTTTATATAATGTTTGATATACACGACAATTGTATTAGTTTATATGATTAAGGCTTATTACACAATTATTACCATATAACGTGATAAATTTTTTTACCGAAATTTATATTTTTAAAAAAATATTTTTATTTTCATTTATTAATTGAACATAATATCATGATTGTCACTATTATTTTATTATGACTATTGTCCTCACTATTATTATTATTTTAGTCGTGTTGTCACTACTATAATTATGTTGTTATTGTTACTATAACTATTATTACTACTTTTTATAAATATTATCACTATTATTATTATTGTCATCTTAACACTAATATTATTATAATAATATTATTATCGTTGTCAGTATCATAATTATTATTACTGTTACTATTATCTATTTCAACACTACTAGTATAGTAATGCTATCACCATTGCCATTATCATGATCATCTCAATATTATAACAACTACCATTATCACTATTATGTAAAAATATATATACACACGCCTGATAATTCAATAAACATGTGATACTATAAAAATTTATACAATAAATGGTTTATATAATAATATCTACTCTTATTTATATTATCATATTTTATCTTATACAATATTTAGAAAAGTAATAAGAGTAGCTCTAAAACAATAAACAATTATTAATCTTACACAAAAATCTATCAAATTTTATTTTTTAAAATTGAATTACGAGTTTCCTACAAAATTAACAAAAAAATTGGTGCATTGAATTGAAATAATTGTGGAATTAATATGTCGGACGTTGCAATTACCATGAATCTTCGTGATTTGAAGTCAAAGATTCAAAAAGCAAGCGATGTCGTCTTTGACTGTCGGACGCCAACTTTTACGAAGAAAAAGTGACCTCATTCATTTGCTAATCAAGCGAACAAGCGCCTCCTTCCCCCCCTTTTACCAAGAAATGAACCTCGCCTGCTTTGAGTCCCCATTCAAATTCTATTATTTCCAAAGTGTTCGTGTATGAGACAAACACTACCACTTTTTTTTTCCCCCTCTCCTTCTTACCTGTTTCCTTATCTTAATTTTTTAAAAAAAAAAAATTATGATATCTATAATTTATAAATATTATGTTCAATTTTATTAATTATTAAATTATGTATTAAAATTAATGTAATATATATCAGTATATATTAAATAAAAAAAATATTATTAAAGTATTGCCTGTCAATTTATGGTGACTAATTTAAATTTATCATGGATCAAAAGTATAATTGTTGGACTAAATGAAATAACTATCGTATAAAACAACATATTGCCATCTCTATTTTTCACAGACTTCACTTAACTATTTGTATAAGTTTAATAGTATTTTTTATTTTTTATGTATAAGATAATTTTGTCTTTAATTTTTTGACTTAATGAAACTTAATTATTATTTTTAAATTTTAATTTTTAATTTTTAATTTTAATTTTTAATTTTTAATTTAATAATTATGGTAATAATATATTTTTAACATTAAAATGAAGAAAATTAACAAAAAACTAAAAAAAATTAGTAATATTACTTATTTTACTGGATATAATAAAAGAATTAAAAATATAATTAAATCATGAAATTCAGTCTAGTTGTTAGGAAAAGTTCAACTTTTTATAAGGTTGATATATTTTTCCCTTGAGTAAATTACATTTTTTAAGAAAATTTTAAAAAATTAAACTCATACATCTTTTAGTCTAAATTTATATGATTTTTTTCTAATTATAAAATTATTAATAAAACTTATACTTTATGCATTTTTAAAAAAAGTTATAATTAATCATAAATAAACTAATTCAATGTAGTATAAATAATTAAAATATCAAATTAATGTTTATAAAATTTTAAAAAAAATTAATGTACTTTTTTTGAAACTTTAAATTATGTGAATGTAAATTTTGTATGAAGTTATTAATTTAATTTAAAACTATAGAAAATTGAATATAATTTTTTAAAATTTTATATCTGTATTTTTTATTTTAGATTCTCATTTTATTACATAAAATAATACAAATTTTTAAATAAAAATAAAAATTCAATAGTGAATATATTTAACAACATTTTGAGTATAAAAAACATTTTTTGAGACGTTGTCTGAGCATGTGGCATTTGAAGATGTAGCCGACAGAAAAGTCAATCGCAGTTGAAAACAATTGGTGCAAATGCAACCTTAGTTAGATCTGGTAAACAGTTGGCTCACACCGCCCTAGAGAAGCGCGTATGGATATGGGGAATTTGGGAGTCCTTTACTTTTGACGACGGAGAAGCATTGTTGCTATTTACCACTAACATTATTTTAATCTTAATCAAACGCACCAACATATTTTGTAACTCCAAACTCTAAAATAATGACAATAATTAAGAACAAAACAAAGTGAAGTGGGGAATCTTTTCCCCCAACTAATCCATACTTGCCTTTTCTTTTTCTATTTAATTGGATATTAAAAATTATAACAAAATACTTTGAGGAATTTAATATATAGTTTTTCAAATATTTAATATATTTATTTTTAGCATTTTAAATATTTAAACTTGATTATCATGTTTAGTAGTGGCCAAAATTAGTTTGCGCCATATAATTAAAAGTGTATTATTTAATTATTTTATGCTTAGTTATGTAAATACTTAATCATCTTAAACTTTAACAGAATAATTACATGCATTTTAAAATAATTAATAATTTTATTGTTGAAAGTATATTGATGATTTCATAGTTTTTTGGAATCATTGTTAAAATTATGATGGCACTTGAAAATTAAATTATTAACATAATTCAATAGTAGTCTCAAAAATATCAAATTGTACAACATATTAATGAAATAAATTTTTAACAATAAAACATTTTATTGCTTTAATATTTACATAATTATTTTTATTAAAATTTATATAAAAATATCATATGAAAAAGTGATTATATTGAATAAAAACTTTTAAATTGCAAAAAAAATTCCTTCAAATAATAAAGATAAGTAATTTATCCTATTTAATATACAAATATTCAAGTTAAACGAAGAAATAAAATATCTGTATTTCACAAGCATATCATATCTTTTAAAAAGTCTCTAATTTTTTAATTTTGAATTTTATATTTATAAAAATATTAATTATATTATTTTTCATAAATTTTTATTGCAAAATTTTTATATATTATAATATTACACACAACTGCTTTAATTACATAGCATCTAGGGAATCAAATCCAAAATTGATCGTCATTCTCAAAAAGCATAAGACCTAATGTTGTTTTGCGGTAATCTTGTCTCATCATCATCTTTTGCAGCCCCGTCACTGGGGAAAATACAAATAAAAATAAATTTTAAGAAATTTATATGCATAACCACATCGTCCCTACCTTACAAATAGGCCCTAACTAGAATTTGTTTTTTGAAGGCCGGATATTTTTTGGGTCAGATTCGGCTGAACTTAGTTTTATGCCTAACTTATTCTTTGTCAACGTAAAAGCCTTTTTTGAGCTGTGGCCCAGCATAGCCCAGATCCAACATTGCAACAATGTCCAAAGGCTCACAAATAGTATATAAAAGAAAATAACACTTTGTCATTCCATAATCTTTAAATTATTGCAATATCCCGCCTCATATTTATTTTTGTTACAACTTTCTCCCTGCCATTAAAATTGTCAGTTAAATCTAACTGTGGAATCTTTTATTACATGTGAAATTACGATTTTAGTCCTCTTGGTGTTTACCTAGGTGACCTTGCTTCTGGACAAGTTCTTCACTCTTTGTTTGAATCCCTCAGGATCTGGAGAATTTTTAAGGAAATATAGTCTTTATATATATATTTGAACCTTGGTCTAAATGCCAGCAAGATGAAAGCACCATGGAGAAAAAGCCTCCACCTCCTCGATTTCATGTGCATTTGTTCCATAAAACTTTGACAGCCTATGATGCAAGTACCCATGGTGGGGTTTTAGTTCTAAGATGACATGCTAATGAATGCCTTCCTCCACTAGTGTGTTTCTTGCCTTTTTCCCCCACCTTCTACATTTCAATATTTTTTGTCAAAACTGAACTCTAGAAGGAAGGTTTTTGGTGGATATGAAGCAGTGGTTTAGGGATTTGACATATAAATTCTGAGAATAGTAAGAGGGAAGCCATATTTTGGGAATAGTGATGATTGTGAAGAAGGCTAAGCAAGAAAGTAGTATTTAGAGGTGTTTATTGGTTCAATTCGGTCGATTTTGGAAGCTGATCAAACCAAACCGATTACATGTTTGTGAAAAATAAATGGATCTGTTTGATTTGAGTTTAGTCCGTAAAACAAAACCAAACTGAACCCATAGATAATTAATTCAATTTGATTTGATTTATCGATTTTTTTTTCTTAACCTTCTTTACCTAGGTTCCTGGTGCGCTTCTACCTATTGCAGTTCATTGAGAACGTGACAATCAACTTGGCGCTTGTCTAGTTGCACTCATGACGGTGCTAAAAGTATGTCGATGATTACCATGCCTAGGTCATGAAGAGTTTAGACTATTAAAAAGGAGTACATATCTTCAGAGAAGGTGTGTTCAAACTGTTGATAGAGTAAAAGAGAACGCGACGACCATGTTCGATTCGGTGAACAACAGCACAGTGTTAGAAGTCGATGAACCCCGTGCTTAAGGTCACGAAAGTGATAAAGGGAGTCTAAGCACACAGCTTGTGAAATGACCAGAGGGAGTGGTCCGGAACATAAGAAAAAAATAAAAAAAATATTATTATTAAAACAAGTACAACTTTTTTTATATTTTACTCAGTAGTTATACTGTGTTGAATTGAAAATAGTGAGACATTTTCTATGGGTCCACACTTTAAGTCACTCAAATGACTTCTTCCTTTAAAAAAAGTACAAATAATGGCAATATAAGCCTAAATGTGCTAGCCCAGCGCAGAGACAACATAACTATCCGATAGACTTCACAAGGCTACGAGACTAATGATATTAATAATTAAAAATATTAAATATTAAAGATATAGCAGTCAGTTCAATATACTTTTGTTGGAAATTTTTTTCGATTGAAAATTGAACTGGACCATTCGATTTTCAACTTAAAAAGTTGATCTAAACTGTTCAAAATTAATTTTTTTTTTCAATTTTTGGATGGTCTAATTTGGTTTAGTCGATTTTGTACACCCCTAATAGTATTCAAAAGCCAGGTGACCTGGGTAAACGCCTCATTGGTTTCCTTTATGATTGGGAGAAAAATTGTGTCAGTTGGGAAATTTTTTTCTGAAATTTTATTAGTTCAAGTAAAAAAAATAATATGGGTAAATAGTAATTTCACACCCAATTTTTAACTAAGAATTTTAACGGCAAGGTGAAAGTTGCAATGGAAATAAAGATGAAGGGGACATTACAATGATTTAAAGATTAGGGAAAACTTGTAATTACGAAGATAGATCAAGGTGCAAACTATTATTTTCCATAGTTTCTAAGAACAGATAAAAATTTTCCCTCAAAGTGAATAGACCAAAAGAAATTTTTTTTAGGAAATTATAAACTAAAATATGTTTAATTACATTTGAGGAGTATCACTAAAACATGTGTTTCACATGTCATCTGCTCACTTAAAGTCATTTGAGATTAAATAAAAAGAGATAATATAAAGATTATAGTGGTTTGAGCTATTTGTATTTTGCAGTTCAAAAGTCCATTATGCTATAGTTTCACAGGAATGTAGGAAAAAAAGTGCAATAAATTTCATATGAATGTAGCAAATTATGCTTTTTGAGGCACTATTTGTTTTACGATGAACAAGTTATAACTTATAATCCTAAAAATGACAAATCCTAATTCTAAAATGGTTAAGATTTGAACTTATCTTCAGAGTTTAAGATGTTGAGTGAAAACTTTTTAACACAACCCTTCATACAATGTTTTTTAAGTTTGAAGTGTGTCTATCATACCTCATGCTATAGTTTGAATTTAATTATAAAAAAATGTTAAAAATAAAACTATCGATCCTTTAATCATAAAATTCTTATACCATATCAAAAATGCTTTAATAAATTTTTTGTTTAACTATTTTTTTTCTATTACATCAATTTAGTCCTTAAAAAATGTTATTTGTCAATTTAGTCCCTCACATTTCATGAAATGTTTTAAAATTGTCCCTCGATTAAGTTGGCCGTTCATTTTTGCTTATGTACCCCTCCTTAAATCCCGCGTGGACGCCATATCAACATGCCACTCAACCTTAATTTATTTGGAAAAAGAGAAAAAAAAATTACTCCTAATTCATATGATTTTAAACCCAACACTCTAAATCTAAAATCTTAAAACCTTCAATTATAAACACTAAACTCCCTAAAAACCTTAAACCCTATACCACACACCCTATTCTCTTCATCATAAGCTCTTAATCGTAAATCTCAAATCACAAATTATACATCCTAAACTATAAACTCAAGACCCTGGACCCTAAATCCCTAACTTAAAACCATAAACCCCAAAACCCAAAACCATACACCCTAAACCCCTAAATCTATAAAAACTAAACCTTTAACCCTAAACCAGAAACTCTAGACCCTAAATGCTAAACCCTAAACCCTAAAAATAATATCCCACAGGTAAACCAAGGTCATTGAATTTAAATTCCATAGATTATTATGTCTCAGTATTTCCATAATTCGACTAAGATATGTGATCCAATTTAAATTTGTTTGGTTGGAAATATTCTTGTATTTTTATACTTTGAGCACTAGATTTTAAATTCTAGTATTTACTTAGTTCATACAGTAAATACTAAAATCCACCAATGGGATGCTAGGTTTGCATTTATATAATTTTGGACGAATATTACCAATACATGTATAACAATTGTTTTTGTACTTAAAATAGATGAAATATTTTTTGCACCTACAACTACCAAAATGAATTTTGAAGATCGTATGTTATACCAAGAATCTAGTATAGCGACTTAATTTTACTAGGTGCATGAGATATAATTCTCTTTATGCTTCAATAATTGAAGGTCATCCTTATTATTGATAGGGTATTCACTATGTTATAACAAACTTTAATGTATTGATATTGTAATCAAAATATGCTCACATCCACCATTGGATTTCCTTACATATAATTATTTTAATTGAAATTTAGTATATCATGATTTTGAATTAAGTAAAAGGTATATTGGATGTGACTTCAAAAACAAATATGATTTATATGTTGTTATTAAAGCTTGGGTGTTAGGGGTTTAAGAGTTTAGGGTCTAAGGTCTCAAATCTTAAGTTTAGAATTTAAGGTTTCAAGTTTATGATTTAGGCGTAGGGTTCATATTTATAATTTAAGGTTTATAATTTATAATTCAAGGTAGGGATTTCAAGGGGTTTACGGTTTTGAGCTTAAAGTTGAGAGTTTTGAAGGGATTTAGGACTTAAGGTCATATAAATTAGGAGTAATTCTCTTTTTTTTTTCATATGAATTAGGATTAAGTTGGATGCTAATGGCTAGGTGACATGCTAATATGTTCAGGTGGCATCCATGTGTCATTTACTGATGGCCACATGTCAAACGCACGACAAGTTAGTGGCTTCGTCAACAAAAATTGGCAGTCAAGTGATGAAGGGACCATATTGACATAGTTGGTGAAATATGAGGGACCACATTAACACAAAAAATCTAGGAGGAACTAAATTGACTTATTCTAGAGAATAGTGGAACTAAAAAGTACATTAAAGCCTACAAAAATTACTCCATCCCAAAATGTAAAATTATTAGATAAATGCCTACAAATAATTTTATTATTACCCCCAACATAAGGTACGTTCAATGACCATTTTAGTTAAGTGCCCTTGCAAACCAAGATTCCTTTTTTATTTTTTACAAGTTTCATAACCCGACACAAAGGCTTAAAGCTAACCAACTAAGGAGACTAAGAGAGCCATGACCTAACTGGTTTAGCTATGGCTCCAAAGTACACAATAAACAACACCATGAAAATAAAGTAGCACATTTCATAAAAAGAAAATCTAACATATAAAAAACTATCGACAAATCTAGGAGTTACAAACTCCAATCTAGCCTTTTCTTCATCCAGAATAGCTTGCAAACTCAGAGGTGGAAGGAAATGCCAATATCTTCTTAGACCACCACTAGCACCTAATATTGCCATTGTATGAGCAACTTTGTTCCTCTCTCTAGCTATCCACGAAGACAAATAAGTGCTATAATCCTTCCTTTTCTTGATTATCGACTAAATCATAAGACGAATACTCTATGGATGGCATTTTCAATTGTAAGCATATACCAAATCTTGACAATCTGACTTAAATATAATATTTTACAACTATAGATTCATTGCCATGGAAACATCTCCCACCTTGTTTTAACTATTGTTTCCACAGTTAAATGAGCAAAGACAAGAACCATTCCAAATGGTTAAGACATCACCACCATAGTTTCTCACAATGATCCTCGATGACCCTCTAAATTCTACTTGTTGTAAGAATTAGTACTAATTGCAATCCAACCCTTTGATGGTGGCTTCCACTTGCTATTTCTAGTATATCTACTTTCATGCTTGTGATTCTCTGAATTTGAATTGTTGTTCATAATTTTTCCTAAACTTGCATATAAAGATGTTGCTTTTTGTAAGGCTGTGATAGGAGAAATATTTTGATAATCAAATATATATTTATTTCTCTTCTTCCATATGAACCAACAAAGTACAGTTAGTTTAGTAATAATATCTTTGATTTTTGCTCCCTTCTGAGAATCCTCTTGAACTTTCCTCTAAATCCAATCCTCCAAAGTAGTAATATTATTACTACCAATGTTCCATTACCAAACTAAATCAAACAACATAGATTTGAGCTATTCAAATATCAAGAAAAGGTGTACCACTATTTCCCTTTCATTGTTACAAATTAGGCACCCTAGATTTAAGGTTACTTTTCTTCAAATAGATTGTACTTAGTTGGAAGGGCATTGGTCAATACCTTATAGAGAAAAAATTTAATCTTTAGAGGGTCATAGGAATCTTATACCATTTTTTCAAATATTAAGATCTATAGCTTTATATAAGGACCCCCTACTTTTATCTAGAAACACAATTTATCAAATTTAGCTTGAGTATAGCCATTTGTAACTTGGTAAATACCATATTTTAGTAGAGGCTACACCAATTTATCAAAGATATACTGTAAGGGATTGGTATAGCTAAAATATCTTTCAATCTCTGCCTATCAACCAAGTCCCTGAAGATTTCTACTCTCCCAAATTTATTTTCCTAGTCAATGAGAGAAGAAACTTTGTCTAGACTATTATCAATCTATTCGCAAGTTTGCCTATTTCTTAACCACAAATGATTCCATATATTGATTTTCTCCCCATTTTCAACTTGCCATATGCAATGCTTTTTTAGAAAGTTCTTCCCTTCCAATAGGCTTAAACAGAACCATGAATTACATCTAGACTTTATAGTTGAAAAGAGATCAGAATTGGGATAGTATCTAAACTTTAATATTTGAGCCCACAAAGCATAATGTTGGTGAACTAGTCTCTAAGCTTGCTTAAGTATCAAGGCTATGGCTCCTAAAATCTTTAAACCTCATTCCTCTTCCTTTTTTTCTTTTAAGTTTCTCCTAGTCTACCCAATGAATGCATCTATCATTTACTAAACTAGCCCTCTAAAATCTTGCCACCATAAAGCACAATTTTTTTTAGATAAAATAATAATTGACATGGCTAGGTAGAAATAGCCTAGACAATTGCCTTATTGAGCACTACTTTATCTCCATAAGACAGGAATTTATATTTTCAACCAGTAAGCTTCTAGAAAACCCTTTTCTTGACCCAATTTAAAGCTTGCACTTTATATTTTCTCCAAATTGCAGGAAACTCAAATACTTCCCTTGGTTATCCTAAATAAACATATGTAACACTTTACCCACTTCTTCTTTTGCCATCTTAGGAGTTGATTTACTAAAAAATACTGTAGACTTTTCAACATTAATTTTTTTGGCCTAAAGCTAAAGAGTAAAAGTATAGAATAATTATGATCTCTTTGGCTTGCTCTACCAAACAAAATTGAGTCATTAGAAAAAAAAACAAATGGGATATTTAAGGTGCATTTCTAATTGTCCTTGTTCCTTTAATTCTACTTTCCTTACAAGCCTTAGTTATCAACAAAGATAAGACTTCACCATGTAGGACACCAAGTTAATTCACATCATGACTAACTTAATCTATTTTCATGATAACCAAATGCTCCAAGTGTTTTTTCCAATGATCCCCACTCAAGCCTGTCATAGAATTTATTCATATATAATTTAATAGCCACGTGGTACTTAGCCTTGTTTTTCCTATTTTTAAGGAATTGAAATGCTTCTTGCACCACCACTAAATTATTTTGAATAAGCCTCCCACTAATAAAAGTACTTTGATTTTGAGTAATCATATAATGTAGGTGTCCTTTCATTTTGTTCAATAACACTTTAGCTATAATTTAGTAAATAAAGTTATTGTAGCTTATGAGTATAAACTAACTCATCTCTAGATGCTACGTGGATAAGAACCATATGTGCCTCATTAATTTCCTTTGAAGTTGTTCAAAGAAAGTGTTAAAAACTGCGAAAATCTCCCTTTCACATGCTTCTATGATTTTTGATAGAAGAAGCCATTTAGTCTATCTTGTCAAGCTTTAAGAACACCAAAACTAAAAGCTTCTTTTTCAATATATTCTTAAACTAGCTTGGTTAGCTTGTCATTGATATCTTGATTAAAAAATTTTGACACCACATCTTCAATGTAAAAAAAGTGCCAAACTAAATTGTGCTTAAGAGGTTTTGGAAGAATTCTTGGAATAAACCTTGAATCTCATCTTGCTTCTCTTTCCATTCTCCTTCACTATCCTTAATTTTAAGGATTCTATTTTGACTTCCTCTCTTGATGGTGGTATGTGTTGTTGTTTTAATTAAAACTCACAAGTGTACGAATCTATTGAAGTATAGATTTAGTGGTGTACGAGGTCGATCTCACAGAGATTGCTAATTAAGAAAAAATTCTAATTTAAATCCAAAATAAATACTTCTAATCTAATTGCCAATGTCTTGTTTTGTGAGAGGAATTTTGAACAAAGTATGCAAAGAACTAATATACTAAAATTAAATAAAGATGTATTTAAAGTAAAGAAGCGTGTTAAAGTAGTGGATCTACTTTTGATATTTCAAATAAAGATAAATTTAACTCTTTTATTACTCAATTAGAATCCTTACATGAATAAGTTTCCAATCAGAAGATATATTAATTTAAATTCATCTTTATTTATACATGAATTATATTTACCTCTTTTTATTGTATTACTAATATATAAAACACTCGTGTAAAATGGATTCAAGTGTACATTGTGCCAATCATCATATTGTCTACAATAAATCAAGACTAATTCAAGTATTTATTGTGCTAAAAATTGTCTACAATGTATCAAGGTTCACACTTTACAAGATTAAAAATACAAAGATACAAAAGATAACTTGTAAATGGATTTAAGTATAAATTGTGCCAATCATTATATTATCTACAATCAATCAAGATTGATTCAAGCATTTATTGTGTCAAAGATTGTTTACAATATATCAAAATTCACACTTTACAAGAATAACTTATACAGAAAATGAAAAGGGTAAAAAATTAATTAACATAACAAAATAAAATGAAATAGAATAGATGGCAAAGTCAACCAATAATAAAATAAAATAAAATATGTGGTAAAGCCAACCATAAATAATAAAAATAAGAAGTAGACGGCAAAACTAGCCATTAAACAAGAAGAAGAAATAGGTGGCTCAGCCAGCCATTAAAATATAACATAAAAAAAGGAGGAGGTAAATATAACATCAAATATAAACATTAAAATTTAGAGATAAATAAATTATTATTCTCATACTAAGAGTTTCACCATTTCACCTTAACATTAAGAGATTAGTTCTCCATAATTAAAGTAAGAAAGTAAAATGAAAGATGAAGAAACATAAAAGAAATTGAAAATACAAAATGTCTAAAGAGAGAAGAACATTATAAGTACTTAGAATTCTAATAAAACTTTCCGAAACTCTCTCCAAAAGCTCCCCAACTCACTTCTCAAGCCCTTTATTTATAGATACAATTAGGTGTGGTAGGTGTGGTAATTGTTAAAATTGTTAGATAGGAAGTTATACAAAGTTGACAATTTGGATTCCATCGTGTGCACCGAAATTTAACCGTGAAATCCGCTGAATTTATGAAGTTGTAGACAATTTCATTATCTTTCTGTCAAGATAAATTGTGGACAAATTGGATACATAGTTTGTGACTTATAGTCAAAATACTATAGCAAAGTTGGGTAGGACTACAGCAGCAGATATATTCTATTCTCGCCCATTTTTTATCCTTTTAATATTCGAATTTTTTTACCACTTAAACATGAAAGTTGTACCTAATTGTGTCAACTACCCACCTATCAAATTTCATACATATTGGATATGTATTTTTTGAAATACGGCTCAAGTACTGCAGTAAGGTTAGGCTGAACTGTAAATAGTAAACATATTCTCAATATTGAGTGTTTTGCCTTGAATCTTTATGTTTTAGTTCTTTTAAAAATGTGATCATAAATCAAGAATAAATTTGTATATATATCCATTAAGATGCGTGTCAGGAGTCAATATAATAATGCTCCTTACTCAATCATTTTTAATGAATTTATTTTATCTGCTTGATTTATAGACATCATTCTCAAAGAACCACAATTTAGCTCTGATTCCTCTAATTTAATCCATTTTCTATTATTCTTTCCATCTGTAAGAAATACACAAAACTAAATATAAGTAAGGGAGTTATATACTTAATTATGACAAAAAGATAAGATGAAAATATTTAATTTATGAGTATAAAACTCACTCATCAGTATGATAAAATTTTTTTGTATTTTTATCACCCAACTCAGCCATTTAACATTAGATCTCTGGCTCCAACACTTTTTCTTTCGTCTTTACAAAAAGCATAATTTCTTTTGAATTTCTTTTACCTCTAACATAGAATTTTAAGATTAAGGCTATTTTGTATAAAATTCAACATATTTTTCAATTTATCAATTTGCCTATTCGCTCTTTTGAAATTATTTTCAAACTCACCATCAAGCTAGCTCTCTTTCATAATTTTTTCAAAGTCTTCATTTTCCAACCAATAAGCTTCGAACTTGAAACTTCTTTCCTTCCTATCTATTCTTTCACTAACAAGACCATCCAACATATTATTGTTCTATATGTACCTACACCCCTTCAATATTGAGTCAACGAAAGCATTATCCTTCATGAACCTTCTAAAACACTCTATATGCCTTTGGCTATGCATCTTTAAACCATCTTTTCATTTTGATCATTGATTTCATTACAATCCCCAATGCAACTCTAAGAGATAAGAAGGCTAGGATTTTGAGATGCCAAGCTATTCTATAGGTACATTATTTGCTTGAAATTAGGATTTCCCTAAACAAAAATCATTAAACTATTCTATGTATGCCCAAATTGCTTAACTTTAGCATGAACAAAATTTTGACAACTCTAAATGAATTCCACCTCAACTCTTTTTTTCCGCATCAGACTCATACCACTAGCTCTGCCAATAGGGTCCACCATAAACATATCATCAAATCCCATCATTGTCTTCAAATTAAACACATTTCTAATTACAAAGAGGTTTTTTAAGACAAATGTCTCTTTATGCACAAACTATTGATACTATTAGCTCTATGGCTTTTTTAAGTTTTGATGATGACAAATGTATTGTAAGTATATTAGTAAAATTTCTTATTTGATTACCATGTGCTATATATGATTATAATAATTAATATATAATATTTTATACTTAATCATGCTCTATACTCTAACTATGAAATATGCTTGTTTGTAATATAAATCCATTAGGTTTTGTAAAATGCTACATGTCTTATAAATTGGATATATACTTTTAAGCATTTCATATGCATGATGAAATTGTTTATATTATAGAATACATTTAAATCATGCATATTGTTCTTTTAATTGTGAATTAGACTAATTACTTGGTTTACTACTCAAAAAAATTTCTTTGTGTAGGATGGTCTAAAGCAGGAAGAGATAGCATTGAAATAAATAATATGAAACATCAATATCATGCTTAACTCAAAGAAATAGGAAGCAAAAAAGATGCTTTAAGAATTAAAGGTATGAAAAGTTTAAAGATATGGAAACTTGGTTGTATTAACAAAGCTCATAAGCTTACATAGATAATTTTTCAAGTCAATGAACTTTAAGACTTCAAGATAAATTCGTCTTTAGGTATCGTAAACTTAGAATCATATTTTAAAATATTCAAAAACTTTTGAGCTCACAAAATTTATTTTGAAATATTTTTTTAGATGAATTTCAATCAAATCTTGTTTTTAACTTTTGATCATTGCTTTGCGTGTATCTCACAAAATATAAATTATTTAAACAAAAACTTTATTCATTTAAAAATAAACTGAGAGTTTTTTTAACGATAGGTCACTTACTTAAAACAAAATTAAAATAAGAAAGTTATTACAATTTAAATTTGAGTATTTTAAATAATTGCTTGAATTCAACAAATCATATAACAAAAGTCAACAATCGACTGTTGTACTCAAAAAGTAATTGTTCGCTATTGGATTTTTAAAATTAAACTATTTAAGAGGCTAACAATTGGTTGTATAGGTGGCTATTCACTACTAGATTTTTAAAATTAATCCTCTTAACCAACCAATAATCAACTAGTGGTATAGAAATTAGGTTGTTTACTTTCCAGAAAGATGACTTTAGCATTTTCAAAAGATGTTTTCATACTCACTTAGTTGCCAATCATCCCTAACAGATATATTGATTAAAAATCTATAAATACCAGGGTTCAATGAGCTATTATTGACAAAATAGCAACTCTGAATCTTTTAAAAATAATTTTTGAACTCAATTGATTATAATTTTCTCTTAGTTGTTCTTAATTTGTATATACACTCTTCTTAGAGAGTTACTATTGTTTCTAAACCTTCATCCTCACTTTTTCTGAATGAAAATTCAAAGAAAGATTCCCTTGAAGATTGGGATTAGGATATTCTCTATTTTGTCATTTTTTGCATATATCAATATATAATTTGATCTTCTACTACTCAATACATTTTTTTTATAACAATTTCAAGATAGATAATTGTTGAACATATTTTAAGATTGTTTAATTTATTTGAGATTAAGTTTTTGCATCAAAATTTAGTATACTTTGTAAAATGCTTTGCCTTTTATAAATTTTTTAAGATAATGCACTTAATAATTTAAGTATTTCTTTAATGCTTGTAGCGTTCTTGACTATTCAGCATTCCAACGACCACCCATGAACTTGAACCCAATAGAGAGTATGAATAAAATCTACTTCATGAAAAGTAATATATTGGATCCTCTTGTCTAGATTAAGTAGGTGTCCTATTATATTCCATGAAGCTTTATCCATCACAAGTTTTTCATCTTCAAAGTTGAAAATAAATGTGTTTACCTCTTCATCCACAATCTTCAGACTGTAAGGATCTCCTCATCCTTTGGATATCATTACTTTTGCTGCCTTCTTGTTTAGTGGCTTGTCTACTATTATTCTCCCATTCAAGCTTTTGCAAGGTTTAAGGATTGTTATTCCTCCACTTCTAACTTTATCGTATCACCTTCAATCTCCACCTTCATATTTTTTTTCTCTGCTATTTCTTTCTTCCATTATCTTCCCTATGCTTTCCTGCTAGGCTCCACAACTCTCAACTATTGTAAACGGACAAAGATTTGTATCTTGAAACTCTTCCACTAATAATCATCTACCACACCTAAAACTTAAAGAAAGAAACCAGAGCAAATATCAATAAAGCACACTTCATAGAAGAGGGACATCCCTCCATACAGCAAGGAAGCAAGCAAGATTCCTCGTATAAATTATAATTTCCTTTTCCTTTTGGGCTTAAATGCTTCAGTTACAATATAAATTTTAATATTTTTGTTTCGAGTTGGGGGAGAGAGACAATTTCAAGACCAATTCTGAGCCCATCATTTAATGCTACTGAGTTTTTAAAGTGAAGCTTGTAGTCCAAAAAAAGACCCATGAAGCGTGTTTATACTTTAATGAAATTCGTGCCAGTACATATACAGTGTACTGATCTAAGACTTTGGACTAAACTAGCTCCTCAAGGTGGACCTGCCTAAATGTCCAAAAATCAAGGTGAGCCTGCCTATTTTCTCCTATAATAAATATTTAATAGGGTTAATCTAAAAATGCACAAAATCTTTTAAATGAATTGATAATAATATTATTTTAATTGTAAATTATTTATTATAATTGGGATTGTATGATAGGTATTAGATAAAAATAAATTCATATGAATAATAATCGAATTATATTTTTTCTTCTTAATATAAAACATGTAATCTTTTTTGCATATGGCAACATGAAAGATTGAATTTATGATGTCTTCTTAATTTATTAAAATTACTCACCGCACTTAATAATTTCATGAGATATAGGTTTTGAACCAATGATATTTTATAAATTACACAAATCTCTTATTACTAGATTATATTATGTACTTTATAATTAAATTGTATTAATTAGATAAAGGTATATAAGTAATTTTTTCCAATTAATCTATTTAGAGGAAAAATCTAATTAAAATTAAATAATTAGGGATATGGATAAAATTTTTAACATAATAATTGATAGAATACTTGTTTAGAGGGAGAACTAACGTTCTGTTTGGTACACGAAAATAGGCTGATGGAATGGGAATCTGGACTCCCATTCCATCAGCTATCACGTTTGGTTGGCAGCATCTGGAATCCGATGGCGTGAAGCAAGGTAATGCTTATTACCTCTTAAAAAGAAGGGAAACAGTCAAAAGGCAGGGAATCACGCGTTAAAATACCGAAACACCCCTGCTTTACTGCCCCGATTTCAGCCTTTTTCTTCGTTCTCTCTCCCTCCATTTTTCTCTCGGCCTCTCTTCTCTCTCGCCATCTCTGCTTCCCTCTCGCCATAGTTGCTTCTCACTCAGCCTCCTGCTTCCTTATCTCTCTCTCTCGGCCTGTTGCTTCCCTCTCTCTCTCTCAGCCTCTCAGCTTCTCCCTCTCTACTGGCTTTGTTCCTCTTGCTTTGTTCAGTGCAACCTCTTGCTTCGTTCTCCTGGTAAGCTCGTTGAAAGATTGTTGCTTGGATTTTGCAAGTTCTACATCAAGGTGTCCCGATTTGCGCACAGGTTAGCATTTTCTGGCTGAAAATTTTTGCATCTTGTTTCTGAGTTCCCTCTGCATCTTCATCTCCTCCCCTGATCTTGAATTTCGCTGGGTTTTTCTCTGCCTTCCTTAAATTTGCATTTAGCTGGGCATGAATTTCTCTGTGTTCCCTCGACATTTGCATTTAGCTATAATGAATAAGAACTTTGAGCTCAATAAAAATGACCTAAAACTTGGGATGCAAACAAAGAAAAAGACCATCACTAGCGAAGAAAGGTAGGGCAGGAAAAGAGGGATACAACAGAACAGAGTATAAGTCAAAGCAGTGGAGGAATAGAAATACAAATTATCCAAGAACTACCTTCTCTTGTACCTGTTCATGGCTTGAATCTTCTTGATCTGGGTAGGATCCATTGAACTCAAGTTACCTTTAAAGAGGGTCTTAATTTTGTGAATTGAATTTGCATCCTCAAATGGTCATTTGATCTTTCATGGGTAGCCAAACATGGTGAGACAAGATGACCCACTCTTCCTTCCTTTATTGTCTTTATTATACTTACAATCTATTAATTTTCTACTATAAGTCATTTGATCTTTCACGGGTAGCCAAACATGGTGGGACAAGATGACCCACTCTTCCTTGCTTTATTGTCTTTATTGGATGGATTTTTGTTAAAGGAGCTCTTTAGTTTTTTCTTTTAAATATCTTTTAGCAAAAGGTTCATCCATGAGTGGGAATATAAGAATGGGAAAAAGGGTAGAAGGCAATGTAAGACAACAAAGATGCTTATTTCATGGAAAATATAATATCAAATAAGCATGTCAAACAACCATTTTTGACATATTTATGAATTTCTTTGTAATTAATTTGGTCTATAAACTTTTCATTGATGGAGTCTCCCCAAAAATCTTTGTATAATGTACTGAATAATTTCTGCATAGCTGTTGTTTTAACTTCCTGGTTAAAGAACTCATGATCTGTGAGAAAATATGTGATTGTGATCTAGCAGAGATTTCAAAGTTTTGCTCTCTTTTTTTTTCCTTTTGTTACTTTTGCTCCAATTAGAATTCAAACTTAAATCTTTAGTACTGAAAATGACTTTAGTACTATTGAATTAAAGTGTTTAAAGTTTTGTTATTTAATAGTATAACTCAAGAGTTGGTTAAAATTTTGATTTATTTATAAGTCCTCTTGAATAAATGAATTTTATGCTTATTGACACACTAAATCATTATTTTTTTAATGATTTAAATAGGCTTTTATAATGTACAAGTTATTAATCATAAAGTTGTCTGTTAATTATATTTTTCAATTGACGTTATTCTTCTTTTATGAAAATGTATAGTAATGGGGTTATGCATTTAGCCATTCTCCTTAGGAAGTGTGCTTTAGGTTTGTCATCCTCTGTTCAACAATGCCTTGTCCATGCAGATCTTTTGGAAGTGTGCTTTCTTTTCAAAGAAATTGATTTTTTTAATTTTATCTTTTTCTACAAAACTCAATAGAATTTAGTAACTTATCATTGTGATTTGTATGTCTGTTCTATTTGAATAAAATATGACCTTTATAGTTAGTTAGTATAATTAATTATGCTCTCATATTAACTTTCTCTTATATTATCTGATAAACAACTAATAAATATATATTTTCTTATATGTACAATTTTTATTAATTGATTTTGGCACAGATATGGACCCTATGAGAAGACATTTCTTTAGATGAGGACCCTTTTATTCAAGCATTTCAAGATGTGGGCAGATCTTTAGATGATGGCTTTGAATTAGCAACAGACAAAGTTATCAGAAGTGTGGAGAGAATGTCTGTTGATGCTGAGATAAATACAAGAAGAGAGCGTCTCTATTCAGAGTTGAAAAAAGTTAGGGACTTGACGAGATAGGAGCGTCATATGACTCATATTACTATATCACAAAATAATCGCTTGTTGGTTGGATTTCTATTCGTACTAGACGAGGAGAAAGCAGAGTGAATTTGCGCCATAATCCACTGATGATATTTATTATATGTGCTTATTAATTATTTTATATTTGTGCTTAGTTATTTTTGTTGTTTACTAGTTGTTCAACTTCTGTGTTTGGCTATTTTGGTGTTATTTATGGTCAAGGAGAAATATTGTAAGTTATGTTATTTTTTCGTGTTAAAATAAATATGATAAGTTATATTATATTAAATCAACTATCACGTCTACTATACTTATTTTTTTATATGAATAATATTAATTTAAAATTCATATAAAGAATTTAAAAATTAGAATACTTTTTTTTGTGTTATCATGTATAATAAAAATTTATTTATTTTTAAAAAATCAAAATGTTTTTTATTAAATAAGCAAAAAAGAGTATTTTTTTAAAAGAAGTAATAAATAAATTTAAACAAATTTATAGAGATTTTTTTGTGGTTAAGTGTTGTCTGCAAAGAGATTCATAAATAATAAATAATTAAAAATACAATCTTTAAAATATTTAAAAATTAAAAAAATTAAAAAAAATCGTATTATTTTTTTCATAAATTACAAGTGGTTTATTATTGATAAATAAAATAAAAAATAATATTTAAATTATTTCTCAATTTTATTAATATTTTTAACAAAAAAATATTATTAATTATTTTTATATTTATATTATTTTTAAATAATTTTTTAAAATCAAATAATATTATTTTACTATTTTTATACTTTAAGGATATTTTTGTCTTTTTGTTAGCTTTTCATTCCATTGCATACCAAACGTAATTTTTTTTACGGCATTCTATCTCATTCCATTTCATTTCATTCTATTTCCAATTCCTTTTTCTATTTTTTTTTTTTTGCCACCAACCAAACGGTACCTAATAATATAAACTAAAAAATTAAATTAAATTAAATTATTAATATGAATAATTAAATTAATTTTTTATAATTCAACAGGACTTCCAATAAATATATTTTTATTTAAAGGATAAATATAATCTTATAATTTACTCCAAAATGACAAAGTGCAGCTTTTATTTTAATTAACATATGTTTAATCTCATTAACCAAAGTGAAGGAAATAAGGTGGCTTACTCTACAAACTTGTCTCTAATTAGAAATTATTTAAAAAGAGAGAGAATCTTTCAAGTTTCACCTTTACAACTCTTTACACACTTTATTGTGTGTTAATCTTTTTAAACTCCGTTGTGTAAATATGAATTAGAAGTAATTTTTTTATATCTTTTTTTTTTTGCTTTTTCTATATGAATTAAGGTTGAGTTGGATACTAATGAGTAATTAACATACTAATATGTCCGTGTGAGATTCATGTATGATTTACTGATGGTCATGTGACAAACATATGGTAATTAGATTAATGGTAACATCAATAAAAATTGGTTATTAATTTGAAAAAATAGCTATTTTGAGCTATTTAGTGAAATATAAAAGATCAAATTATCACCCAAAATTTTGAAAAATAAATAAATAAATTGATGCATTTTAAAAATTAGAGAAACGAAAGGTGGATTAAAGCCTATCAAAACCTACTTCATCTAAAAATTTAAAATTATTAATTTTATCATTACTTTCCATGACCATTTTAACTATGTGCCCATTGCAAGCAAGATTCTTTGGATTAGTTATAATATTATTTCCCCTTTTTTTAGTACAATTTTCTTTTTCTTTCAGGCTTAAAATAGCTTCGGCTACAATATAAAGTTTAATATTTTTTTGACAGACAATTTCGGGCCCAATTCTGAGCCCATCAGTTAAAGTTTCTGAGTTTTTAAAGTCAAGCTTGGTCACACAAGTCCAAAAAAAAAAGCTTGGTCTCTGTCCCAAAAAAAAGAATTGAAGCCTGGTGGTTTTGTACTTTATTAAAATACGTGCCAGCACATATACAGTAAATTTGTCTAGGACTTTAGACTAACCTAGACCAACTCCTCTAGGAGGGCCTGCCTAGATGTCCAAAAACAAAAGGTGGGCCTGTCTACTTTCTCTAAAAAAATGATAAATACATATCTTTAATGTGCTATCAAATATAATAGTGTTAATCAGACAATGCAAAAAAATTTGAATGAATTGATAAAAATATTATTTTAATTATAAATTATTTATTATAATTGAGATTATATATGATTTGTATTAGATAAAAAATAAATTCATATAAAAAATAATTGAATTATATTTTCTCCTCTAACAACACAAAGGGTTGAATTTAAGATTTCTTCTTAATTTTTTAAAATTACTCAAATGTCTTACTACTAGATTATATGATGTACCTTATAATTAGATATATTAATTAGATAAATGTATATAATAATTTTTTAGAATTATATCTATTTAGAATTAAAATCTAATTTAAAAATAATTAGGAATATGTATAAAAAAAATTAATATAATAATTGATAGATTAGAGGGAGAACTAAAAACAAAAACTGAAAAATCAAATTAAATTATTAATATGAATCATTAAATCAATTTTTTATTGGAGTAAAAAGAATGGGTATTGTGTTATAATTTAATTGGATTCCCAATAAATATATTTTTTATGTAAAGGATAAATATAATATTATAATTTGCTCAAAACATAAAAATGACAAAGTGCAGCTTTTATATTAATTAAAATATGTTAATCACATTCACCAAAGTAAAAGAAATAAGGTTGCTTACTCTACAAACTTGTCTCTAAATTACAAATTACTTTTTTTTTTAAAAAAAAAAAGAATCTTTCAAGTTTCCCCTTTAGAACCTCTTACACACTTTATTGTGTGTCAATTTTTAATTGAACTACATTATAAATATTTTCCGCATCTTCAAATGTTATTTAAACTAGAGACTTGATGAAGAGTTTGATCTTAATCATGAGTCCATTCAAAAATTTAAATTAGTAATTTTTAAAGAAGTTGAGTTTAAAATCTGATAATTTTTTTATATAAAAAACTAAATACAAATCACTTCAAATCAATTATAAATACATAGCTATTTTAAACTATCTATATTAAATAAGTTGGGTTTACATTAAAAAATTTAAGATAGTGAAGAACGAAATTTGATTATATTTTTAAAAAAATTAAATTTTGAAATCTTACCCACAATTAAATCCAAGTTTCGAAGCATACCAAATTCTTCACATTCTAAGTTTACCTTTTTCTTCACTTTCAAGTTTCAATATCTGTTCTTATGGATACTTTGTAACATCACAAACTTTTAGACCCAAAAGAAAAAAGTTAAAATAAATATAAAGAAATAAATATCGAAGTTGCATAAGGATTTTTAAAAAATAATTCTCAAATATGAAATTTGATAATTTCTTAAATTAAAAAAAAAACTCGAAATGGAACCCAAAATTAAATCTGAATTTTGAAGCATACCCAGTTCTCCTTATTCTAATTTTACCTTTCTCTTTCAATTTTCAATGTCTATACTTGTACCCTTTAGTTAGTGTTATGTCTTTTTCCCTCTTTTTGGTTCTTGCTAAACTAGTGAAAAAGAAGTACGAAAAATAAGTATAGAATGGGGTTTGAGTGACCAAATTAAGAAATACCCTAACATACTTTGTAATATTACAAAACATTGTGGACACAAAAGAAAACATTTTAAAAGAAACACAAAGAAATCTCCATCCAAAGGACAATGTTTGGCTTGTTTAAGAATTTTAAATTTTCAAAATTCTCAAATAATTTTTTTTAAATTGAAAATAAAAATAAAAATCCATCCCGCAATTAAGTCTAAATTTTGAAGCATACCCAATTCTTCAAATTCTAAGTTTTTTCAATATCTATGTTTGTCCCCTAGAATTTTTGTGCCTTTTTTCCCCCCATCTTTTGGTTTTTGCTGAACCAGTAAAAGAGAAGTAGGAAAAAGGAGTATAGAGTGGGGTTTTGGGGACCAAATGGAGAAATACCCTAATATACTTTGTAATATTTTACAAACTTTCTAGACCCAAAAGAAAAAAAGCTAAAAATATATATAAAGAATCTGCATCCAATGGATAATGTTTGGCTTGTATTTATAGGCACAAAGGCAGTCAAAGTAAAGCAAAAAAGGGGATCCTGTTTGGTCTTTAATCTTACACACAAAAGCCCAGCTTTCACTAAGCGGCTCATTGGTCCTATCACCCCTTAAATAAAGCGTTTTGCTTTCTCCAATAAATGTCTTAAAGAGCTTCCCAACAAAACTTTCAAAAGTTTCCTGCACTTTTAACGAAAATCAGGTTTCAATCTTTTATTTTTTTGTAATTCTCTCTCTCTCTCCTCTTATCAACCTCATCTTCATGATTGCTTTGAAACCAAAACTGCCAAGTTCACTCTGAACAGCTCACAAAGGAAAAAAAGAATTCAGGTAAATTTTGTTTAGGTATTTATTATAATTTATTATAATAAAAATAAAACACGTAAATAAATTTTATAAAAGAGTTAATTATATAATACTGAATTATAAAAAATATTTATATATCATATTTTTATTATAAAATTTAATATCGAATTCTTTAAAAACTAAAATTCAAAAAGGCTTCTCACCTCACAATTCTATACACAAACTCTAAAAAAAGAGAGGAAATGGAAGAAAATAAATGAGATGTTAAATTCAGAAGTAAAAAACTATATAGTCACTAAGTTTTGTAAGGGAAGTTGAGAGGAGCAATGTGCAAGTAATAAAATTGTAAAAACGAATAGAGAATTTGTGCTTTTATATGTAGAAAAATGCATCATAATTAATTCCATAATTTAAATTATAATTTATCCGACTTAGAATAAAGCATACCTAGTGTTCATCATTTTTAACATTTACATGATTATTTCAATTTAAATTATATTCAAAAATATCAAAGAGTAATTAAATTATAACATAACACATCACATGTAAAATGTAATTTACCCTTAAATAAATTTTGATATTCTTATTCAATAATCAATACCCCTAATAACTTAATGGAATACTAATTACTATCATTATTATTTTTAAATTTAAAATTTATAGTAAACTACCATTAGAGTTTATGAAAAATGCATGTTTGGAAATTTAGTACTTACAAAATAATTACTATATTAACTCATTAATATGATCTTCTTCTGAGTTTTATTAAATTTTAATTTAACCCAAAAAAAATTATATTAATGAGTTTTGAAAAACAAATTAAATTCAAATAATAATAAATATAAGCATCTCAGCATTGCCAACAAGGCATCACCACCGACTTGTGGCCTTGGACGTACACTACAAGCCCATGTACGGAAGTAGATTACATGGGCCCCCACCAAAAATACCCATCAGCCCATGGATTTGGATGCTTGTGGGGCCCAAAAAAGACACCTTAAAGACAAATCTCTCTCTCTCTATCTCTCTGTACGTGCAATTTATGGACTAAATTGTCCTTCTGGTGCTTTAATTTGACAGAAAAAGTAAGGTTGGGAAGATAAAATAAATAAATAAATAATTTTTTTTGGTGGGGTTTGTGTCTACGTTGCTTTATGAATGAATGATGAAAGTTTTTGGTGCCCTCTGAGACTGACATAAGCTGAATTGATTCAAAGTTGAAAGGCAAATACTGAAATGGCATCTGCCTTAACAGTGAAAATGACACACATTCTTTTAGGTTCTCAGCAACCTCGGTGTGTCCGTGTATGTGTGTTTGTGAATAATTTGAGTACAAACACACGACCTAAAATGGAATATGCCACAAATTTCAATTTAATTACAACCTAAACCACGTGTTTTAAACATGCCAATTTTTTGCCTTCTAATGCTTTTCTGATTTTCCTCCACCAGTAAGCGAAATATTCTGTGACAAATACTTTTGATCCAATTTTGACTCTACTAGACACATCAAAGATGAGACATTGATGGACAATTTTTTAAAAAAAAATTAAGAGTACTTTTGTATTTATTATTGTAACATTAATCTTTTTTACACTTTAAAGCGATTACATTTTTTAGTTATTCTCATAATAATATATTTTAAGATTTAAATTTTTAGTTAATTTCTATTATAATTTGTTTATAGTTCAACTAATCAATTGTAGGTGCATTGAGGGATAGTTTTAAAGACATTATTAAGATGTTCCAACAAAAAAATGAGGAGGGGAAAGTGAACCCGAATCTTCTATTGTGCACAGCATTGTGCTATGCCTAAAAGTTAACAAAATATGCCCCTTTATTTATTTATTTTTTTATTATTTTTAAAGTTAAGTTTTGCTGTATTTTGAATACAACACCACATCCTCAAAACACAATAGAAAATCCTTGCACAAAGAAAAGCACATTTTTTAGATCTTGTAAACAATTATTGCAAGTTCAAATAGTGTTAATTGAACAGTTTTTGTCTTAATTCTTACCAATGATCCCTTATTAGTAGTTATTCACTAATGCATCCTATTTTAAAACTAAATCAATTTATTTAATTTTTAATTTTTTTTATAAAAAAAGTCATCTCATTATGAGTTAATATTTGAATTTTATTTTATATAAATTTTTATCAAGTATTAAGATTAAATTCTTTAAAAAAGGATAAAAATTTTAAACCTATAACCAAGTTAATGATTAGCTCAAGCATCTGTTAGTAGAATTGTTTTTGTGTATGCAAGGTTTTTTAGGTCATCTATGAATTTTATAAATGAGTGAAGGCAACAATAAAAAAATTATAATTTTAATGTGATAAAATATTTTTTATTAAATCATATACAACAAATACTAATTGATGGTCCTACTTTTTTTTTATTTAAAAAAAAAAGCAAAAATTTAACCGATGACCAAATTGATAATTACCTCAAGCATCTGTCAATAGAATTGTTCTTGTGTAGATAAAGTTTATTAAGTCATTAATGAACTCTACAAACAAATGTAACCAATAATAAAACAAAACTTTTAGTATATAGTAAAGTTTTTTTAAATCATCTATAGCAAAAATTGATTATTTTAATTTATACATAAATGTTTATATTGTCAAGACTTCAACCCTATAAAAAATACTAACAAAAAAGATAATTTTAATATTTTGTAAAATCGAATAAGTTTATACATAAATGTCTTACATCATGTTCAATTAATAATATTATTTAACTTTTTTTTTACTATTTTAATTTAATGAAGGCAAAGTAAATGCACCAGAGAAAAGTTAGGTGTGCAGAAAAGAAGAACCTTGTGGCCATTGATGGAAGGACATTTAGTCATGGTGACAATGGACTTTTTCACCCAAGGAGTGACTAGGTTTTTGACAATCTGTAAAAATATAAACTATTTAATGAAAAAACTGGCACTGGCAAAATTGATACCATGGGTTTTGCTCCCTACCAACCATATCTCTGCAAAAATAAAGGGGAAAGAAAATTTTCCATCCGATGTGATATTTAACCAAACACTGTAAAAGTCTTTGCTTTCATGTTTTGATTCAGAATTCAGATACATGTGACTGTCACTTTGAATGATTTGATGGACTCTGATAAATAAATTTATTCTCTTCTCTTTTTTTTTTTTTACTAATTAAATTATAGTCTAATCTCATCGCTTTTTTTATTATTTACAATTTTAACATCATATGTACGTCAATTTTAACAATATATAAACACGTTTATAGTATGAAAAATTAATGAAGTTATGCATCAATATCAATTGTTAAGGTTGTAGTTAATTTAATATTAATAAATTTGATTTTGATTTTTTTATATTTCTATTATATAAAAAATCCATAAGAGAGAGAGAGAGAGAGAGAATAGAAAAAATAAGTACATATTGAAACAAGAGGTCAAATTTATCTTAAATTGGTGTATTGTTATGTAAATTACTAATTCATTCATTTTGATTTATTACAATTAGAAATATGTATGTCTCTGGATTTTGAATAATCTTAAAATTAGACTCTTTAATATGTTTTATAATTTTATTTTTAAAATGTTTTATAAAAAGATACTCAAACTCTTAATATTGCTTAATATTGTATAAGCTCTTCCATCTCTAAATTTAAACTTATTTATTAATAAAATTATAAATTTATAGATAATTTTTCTAAACTCTAATGGGCTATTTGGTTCGCCAAATAAAATTAGAATTTCCGAAATAAAACATAAAAAATAATATATTCTCATGTTTAGTTTAACTTTTAAATTAGGAATACACCACCATTCTTAAGAATAGAACATAAACATAAATTGCCATATATTCTCATATTTTATTGTCTGTGAGAGAGGTGAGAATGTTATTCACATGTTTTATTCTTATAAAGTCATAACATTTTTTATAAAACTAAATAGAATTGTCAAAATAAACTTAACTCATAGAGTTAATTCGGTCCAACCTTATATATCGATGCCAATACATTTTTTGACAAAAAAACTTTTAATCTTGGCCCACGTGAACTACCATTATTTTTTTTGTAAAAATGTTTAAGAATATCTGTTAAAGATGTTTAATGATTTATTAAGGATGTTTATTACAATATTATATTTATTTCGTATTTAGCTATCTAAAATTTTCCTTCCTTCTGTGGGGAAGCATAATGTCCTAATTTAATTTTGTTGGCATAAAGCATTAGCATTAATATTAGAGCTTGATACTTGGGAAGAGCAATTGGAGACGCTAATTTAATTTTATTGGCATGAAGCATTAGCATTAATATTAGAGCTTGATACTTGGTAAGAGCAATTCAAGACCGAAACGAAGCGGGGGACCAGAGGAGAAATCATTTATTCGTAGATAATATTTTGGGACACTTGGTAGGAATTGCAAGGCCATGTGGTGTGCTTTCCTCGTTAAGTCTAGCTTTAGACCCGTAGTGTGGGGTGGGGGGTTCGTCTCTTTCTATCCACGAATAAATGATTGCTCCTTTGCTTCTTCTTTTTTTATTTATTTATATATACTTTTTCCAGCTATGTTTTACCTAAGAAAGTGCACTGACATGCAGAGGAGCTTGTAACATGCAAAAATGAAGAGCCGTGAAATTCTCAAAAACCTTATGGAATGGAATAATCAACCAAGCTGAAGGCGTGTTGATAAATACAAAACGGTTTCACTAAATTAGTAAAATTTGGAGACCAAAAAGGCATGGGACCAAAATAAATGGCTTTTAAAAATAACCTAACATATACTTTGAGGTCAATTAACACACGGACAAAATTATAGCTACCACTATTGTTTGCATCAATGGAATTCATTAGCATTTGAGATGTACAGCGAAAAAGACAAAAAAACGAGGAATGGTTGGCCCTGGAACTTTTGACTGCTTCAGTTAAAAAGCCCATAAAAGTTGGGTAGATCCAACTTATTTTGACAATATTAAAATAAAAGATTTTTATTTTATTTTTTTATTTTATTACTCTAATATTTAATTTTAAATTATAATTATTATATCTTAAAACTTCAAATTTTTAAAACTCTAAATCACAAATTTTAAATTCACAAATTCTAATTTTTAAAATTTAAAATTTAAAATTTCAAATTCAGCATCCAAAATTTTAAATTCTCAAATTTTAAATTCAAAATTATAAATTTTAAATATCAAATCTCAAAGTTCAAACTTTAAATTCATAAATACTAAAATTTGAAATCCTAAATCTTATATCTTAAAACTCATATTCAAAAATTTCTAATTCTAAACTATAAAATTTTAAAATTTCAAATTCTACATCCTAAAATTATAATTTTGAATTTCAGAATTTTTAAACCATAAACTCTAAAATTCTAAATACTTAAATTTTAAATTCTAAAATTCTAAATTTTTAATTATAAATCTCTAAATCTCAGTACTTCAAATTCCAAAGCCGTAAATCATAAATCTTAACATGCATTTTTTTTTATATGTTAAAAATTGGTATGAGTTATTTTGAAAAATTGGTAAACATTCTTAGAAATACTAATATCAATTCAATGTGAGAATGTTAAATTCTCAAAAATTTTGTAAAACATTTCCGAGAATATTTGTGATAAAATAAACATGAGAATATTATATTTAAAAAAATTTAATTATTAAAAATTACATTTTCAGAATCATGGTCATTCTCAATAATCTTTGATATTGCAAACTAAATTATCCCAAGAGCTTTCATTTAAAAAAAAAAAATCTTTAGTGCAGAAGGATATTGGCGAAGGGGAAATCTAATAAGAAATGATAAATGACACTCTCTTCCACCATCCATGATAACTAATTATGAGCTACGAGCCTTTCTTTGGCCAAAATGATGAGCTATTTGCCTAGCTTCCCTCCTTTGGGCATATGACCTAATTATCAACCCTAATGAAATTCTACATTTAAATGGCAAAATATCACAAAAAGACAAATCATTGAAAATAATGAATGATCAATAAATACTTCTATATAGTTTCAACGTTTGCATAATTGTCACTCATTATAAAGAGACTTCTCGAACAATCATGAGAGTTCATGGCATGTTAGTTGCAAAAAATTTCCTACTTTTTAAAATTTTATAAAATAAGTTAATTTGACGTTTTCGAGAAACAGTTTTACCAATATTGTTAATATTTTAGATAATATTTTTTTAGTGATAGTATTTTGTCTAAAAAATATTATTTTTTCTGCTAATTGTACTTTATAAGAAAAAAAATTCAAGGGTGTATTTGATTTTAAATATTTTCATTATTTATTTATTTTACAAAAAAATGTATATTTTTACTAGGTCACTATTTAAAATATATATTTGTTCTGTGAAGTTATATATTTTTTCATCATTATTTTTAAATCAAATAAATATAAATAGTTATAGACATTATTTAAATTTTGAATTTAAATTTTAATAATTGTGAGATTATTCTGAATTTTTTTATTTTGTAATCTTTTGCGAAATGCTATCAATCAATTTATGAAAATATTAAAAATGTCTTCTAGACATTTTTTTTTGGTTTTAACTTACTTTTAAACAAATTACAAAATTCTACTAAGAAAATTTTCAGTTATATTTTTTATTTTCAAGAACAAATAAAAGAAAAAAAAACCAACAAGATCTAATTCTTTTTTTTTTCTTCCACAACAAAAAAAAACTAAGTTTTACTGTCACTTAAAAATAAAGTTGCGTTGATCAAATATAAATAGAATAGAAAAACTCCCTTCTAAAAAAGAGAACTTCCTCCATCTTTTGCAGCATGATAAAATAAGCACTAATCCTTCTATTTTTTTATAGCTTGCCAGAAGAAATAAATTAATATAATTTAAAAATAAATAAAGTTTTTATAGCAACACTCAAAAATAAATTTTTTATAGTTCCACTCAAAAATAAATTATACTATCATTTAAAAACGATTTTTTGAGTTGAATAAATTCAAATTTAAAAAAAAAACTTTTATCTTCTTGAGAAGACTGCTTCCTCCATCTTTTGCTGCAGAATAAAATAAGCAATATTCCTCGTATTAACAGTGTTGCTGTCTGGCAACTTATAATTTGTTGATATAAAAAACCTACACAAAGTGTTAATTATTAGTCCAACCACAAAAGTGGGCAGAAAGGTAAGAAGTAGAAGCAACGGGGAGATTATAATTAAGAGGAAACAAACACCAAAGACCCATCATGAAATGGGATTACAGGCGTGCATTGGCAGACACAAATCTATAGAATAGAAGCTTTTAAATAATAGGGTTTGGTTTTATTATAATTAAAGAATAAATTAAGAATTTCAATGACAACAGCCGCATCAATGCGTTGCATATGTTAATGTGGTTTTAATTAGGGAGTATATATGATGGCCAACCTTGCTTCATCATGGGAAGAATTTCATAAACCTTCTATTTTATTCCTTTATCCATAACCTTCACACACACACACACGCCCGTGTCTATGGCTGCCCACCCTTGTCCCTAACCCACCTCTTAATTTCTTAACATTCCATTATCAACGCCTCTCTCTCTCTCTCTCTCTCTCTCTCTCTCTCTCTCTCTCTCTCTCTCTCTATATATATATATATATATATTAATGCATGCCTACTTAATCTAGACATTTTAGGCATTTTGAGCTTAAAGTGAGTGGATACTTCTAAGGATTGATGACATATAGACTTAAAAAGATTTAACTACACTTTTTGTTTTATTTCAACAAATTATTTGATTGATTTGTTATGTTTTGTTAGACATTATAATTAAATCTCTATATAAAATATTTGATTATGTATAAAATATTTTTTTTATAAACGTTTTATTAAAAATCTCGTGTAGACTACTTCTAGTATCATTTTCTATTTATAGCAATTAGGCAGCTAATATTAAATTTTTAATAGTCACAATATAAAAGATTATTTATAAATGAATATGTTTTTTATGAAATAATTTAATTGTAACATTTTTTAAAATGTGAGAGATGAAACTAGTGTATTTTAAAATAAAAGAAATAATTTAAATTATTTGTTAAAATAAAAAGACTAAAAGCATAGTTAAGCCGGCCTCCACTTAATATGAGGCAAATTTTTGTGTTTCATTTAAATAATACTCTTTTTTAAGCATTTGTTATCTTATTCTTTAATAAAAGTATAATATGTGAATCAATCAATCCTTCTAAAAGAAATCCTTCAATTAATCTTTTAAATAGTCTTTGTTTGTCTCTTGAAGGATTTTACAAACGTTAATTTTTATACTAAAATATTAAATATTATAAATTTAATAAATACAAGTATAAGATTAAAAAATAATTCCACACATGCCACTATTATTCTATACAATAATTTTAGCCTAACCTTTACATAGACACACGTCTGTGAGACTGTGACTACCCACACTTGTTTCTAACTCGTCTCTTTCCATGGTCAAAGTATTTAATTAAAAAAATAATTAATTTTTTGTAGTTGTTTAATGATACCGACAATTGTGTGCAGTAGATTAATGAACTCCAGACGTTGTAGGCATTTTGAGCTCAAAGTTAGTGGCTAATTCTAGGGATTGACAGTATATGTAGACTTCATCACTGGACAAGTTTAAATTGGATTTTATTCCCTTAATAAATACATTTTTAATTATTGGGACATCGTAAATTTTTTAATTCAAAATTTAGACTCGTTTAAAATTATTTTCAAGTGTTTTTATTTTAGTTTTTCTAAAATAAAAAATAAAAAATATATTTAAATATAAATATTAAAAACAGCGTTTGTTAAAAATTATTTATAATTTGTTATTAAGGAAAAATATTTTTATTTTTGAAAAAAATTGAAAATAATTTTGTACAAAATAAAAAAAGAAAAGAAAATAATATTCTTTTAAAAATTATTTTTTGAATTACATTTTTACAAAACAGTTTTTTAAAAATAATTTATAAAAATAATATGAAAAATATTTTTTTTATTTTTATAAAAAAAAATTCCAAACTTATTATTTAATTTTTTTTGAAAAGTTGTAATTATATTGTTTTTTATAGTTATTTCTTTAATAAATTGATAACAGTGAACTATCAAACGTGACACCAACTTTTATTTTATTTTCAACATACACTATTGAGATGACACGTAAACAATTGAAATCACGCATTTTGCTTAAAGAAATTGAAAAACTTTCGAGTGCTTATCCAAATAGTCTATGTGAAATAAATTAAAGGAAGTTAAGAAGGATTAATTCAAAATCTCCCTTTTTCTTTTTCTAAAGTTAATTCGTGCAATCTCTCATTCTAGTTTTTTTTTATATTAAATTTATTAATAAAAACGTGATAGGTAAATATTTTATTAACTTAATTTGTTGTTGAGTCCTTAAATAAAATTCTTTCACATGAGATATTTAATTAGATAATAAATATTTAAAAAATTATTCCACATTTTTTTAATCTCTCGAAACATATTAAATATTATTATATTAATTATAGATGTCTTAAATTAGATAAATATAACAATGCACTGTATATTTTCATTAGGTTAAAAAAGTATAATTTTGCAAGACTAAAATGGCTGGAGAGATCATAAGCCAATCTCCTTTCTAAATGTGCAACCCCACTTTGTAAGATCACACTTGCTATCATGATATTCTTGGGAGGGACAGGGACATGATCATATATATATATATTGAAGATTTAGATAATTTTGTTTCGTATGGATATCATTATGGCATCATTGAATAAAGTCACACCAAGACAATTCAAACTTAATGATGCCTTCGAGTCTGTTGAAGGGTCACCTTTTAGCCAGCATATCACAAAGACCTCACAAGCATCGCTTGCCACTCGATGGTTGGTACTTATTTGAGAGGTTTTAAGTGCTTTTTCATTGAGATGATTGTTAAAAGTGTCAAATCACTCTTAAATAAATGTCGATTTATATTTTGAATCAAATAAATATTATAAAAAATTATAATATCAATAATAAATTAAATTTTATATTAAATTTTAAAAAATAACTAAAAATTTGATATTATAACTACTTTTGTTTATAAGAGATTAAATTTAAAAAAATTAATTTGTGAATGAAATTAAAAATTCACTTATCTATTAAAAATGAAATTAGAGTTTTTTAATAAAAAATTATAATTTTAAAATTGTAAAGAAAATTATTTTGAGTATATAGGAATCAATAACATTTTATCAAAATAGATATGCCACTAAATTTCATCCACGTGAAACATTCACTTTAATGAAAAGGGCAAATAAAGTCTCAATAAGATGGATGTTTCAGTAAATCTCACTATTTAAAATACTTAATTTAGTAAAATAAAGCAATAAAATATCACCAAAATGAGTATATCAATGAATTTCATCATGTAAAAAAATATATTTAATTTAGTAACTTTTTATTTAGTCTTTATAAATCTAAATAATTCAATACACGGTTCTTAAAAAAATTTCTATAATAAAAATTTCAAAATCATGATAGTAAAAAATTGTTCGTAACCCAATAGTATGTTCAAATCTAATTGAAATTGTTGAAAAAATTTGCATTAATCAAATGTGTTTTAATTAACATATTTAAACAGATTATATTTTATTAAAAATTAAAATTTGTATGAACAAATCGAATATAATTTTTAACATATCTCAAACCCAATAAGACCTACTTGACTATCGAATTTCTTTTTTAATTTCTTCATAAAATGTTTTTACTACTTTATTCTATTATAATTTGACCAACTCAATATAATTTAAAATTTTAATTAATAATAAATGTTAATTTTTTTAATTTAGATATCATTTAATCGCATTCAGTAACGCAATCAACACTCACCCTACGTGATTGGAGAAAAAGATAAGCGGAGTATATAAATTGAACACTTAGATAAAAATAACACTATCACATGATAGCGAAAATGTTGAAAAGTGGACAGATTAGGTTTATTATTTAAAAAAGAAAGTTCAAAAGAGCTTCGGTGGACCATGGTAGAAGTACACTAATATATAATACCCACTTTTATGCTTTTTTATTGGCGAGGATAGGTGGAGAAGAACACAGCGTCCCCAACAACAAAAGCGCCCAACATTGAGATGGGTGGAATCATAGGCTACAAATGGAGCAGTACAAAATGTGCAAATATTATTGGGATGTGTTTATTATTGTGTGGGGAAAATAAAAATAGGTAGCTAGGAGGGGTCCACCACAAAAGCACTTAATTTCCCCTTATTCTTCCTTCTCTGCTTGGGAACTCCCACCCTCCGCCATTACCACTACCACTACCGAGTATCATCACTCTCAAATATCCCCCTCCTTTGTCCACAACCACATTATTTTATTTGCAGTTTTGGTGAACCAAAAACAAATCCCTGAGCCCAAAGAAAGCAAGCAAGGAACAAACAAGCCTTGCCCATCCATCCCTAATCTAATCCACTTCTTGTTGCATCTTTATGGGTGAAAATTAGGAAAATTACCAAACCATCTATGCCACAACAAAACAAGCCCATGCCTCCTAAAAAAACAAATCTTCCCTCGATCTCCCTCTCTCTCTCTCTGTGGGAGTAATGATTTCCTGCATTAAATGTCTCGTGGAATCTAGTGAGCGTGCAACAAAAACTATTCATATGCACACCATGCACCTCATTTTCGTTGGTTTATTACAGGCCTATGGTCCTCACTCCTCACAATTTCAACTCTTTCTCCTATAAATTTTCGTTGTCCTTTGTTATACAAGTATTATGATTTTATAATTTTATATAAAATAAATTATATTTATTTTTTAAAAGTATGTGTTAATTTTAATTTAAGACAATAATCTTCCTTAGAGTTTAAAAAAATTAAAATTTTTTATTTAAAATTTTTATAAATATTAATTTAATATTTTGATTATTTATATTACATTAAATTAAATTATTTATACTTTTTCAAAAAAAAATATATAGTATATAAATTTTATTAATTATTTTATAAATAGAGTCTCGCATAAATTGAATTAGAGAATATACGAAAAGTTTTAAAACTTTAAAAAGATGAAAATATAATATATTTATCTTATATTTATTATATTTTAAATATATAAATTTAGTGTCATATTTTGTGGTTTAAATGTTTCCTTTTTTTTTCAATTGATTATCAATTTTTTCTTTATTGAAAAGAGTATATTTAAAAATTCAAAAAATATGTAATAATGAATTATATATATATATATATATATATATATATGTATTAAAATTTTATATCTTAAATATTATAGCAATAATGTTGTGATATTAAAAATATTTTAAAAAATTTAAATTTACCTTATTGTTTTATATAAGAAATGATTTTAAATTTAATAAAAATCAAAATAACAGATTTATTTATGATGAAGTTTAATTTGATCTGAAATTCTCAATGTTAATCCGCGTGGCATTAATTCCTTAACCTATAGTTTAGAGTCTATGATGCGAGAGTGGTCCTGTCACTGTGGCCTCTGGCCCCCAAAGCTTTTTGTTGGGTTTGTACGAATATTTTTATTTATTTATTAATATAAAATTAATCTTATTTAAATAATTAAAATTACTTTTTTATAAATATTTTTTGTACATTTAAAATTTTAATATTATAAAAATCATTTAATTATCAAATCCAAACTTGCATGCTCATGGAAGTCAAAGATACAATGTCATTATATATATAATAAATTTATTTTTTACTATTAAAAATATGAGACAATCTTATTATTCGTGAACAAAAATTATTTCAGGATATATCTTTTGGAGTTTGATTGAAATATAAGGGTAATCTTAAACATTTTAAATATATAATATTCATAATTATTTTTTAAAGCATTCTATACAATGTTTCTCAAAAGTAACTGTAATTAAAAAACAAACCTGAAAAACTATTATAATCTTTTTTTAAAAAAATACAAATTTATGAATTTTACTATATAAAAAAAATATCAACAGAAAAAAGTCAAAAAACCACAACGCCTACATAAAAGTTCTGCAAATGCTTTAAAGACAATTAATTTTTGTGGTCCATTTGTAAGCAACTAGAGTCTAAAGTCCTAATAATTACAGTCAAGAATTAAATTTCCTCTGCAACTTAATTACAATTAAATATAGTTGTTCTGGCAATTACTGTGAATTTCATTTTATTTTAATTTAAATCAACCTTTTTTATTTGTAGAATAGCCCATAGAAGATTTTGAAAAAAAAAATATTGTTCTAACAATAATATATATATATATACACACTAATAATTTTACATGAGTATAAAATTAATATCACTCAAACTACTGAAATCACCACTTTTTATAATTTTTTTTAAATTTAAAATTTTAATATTAAGACTTCTCAACTATTGAATTCAACTATATTTACCACTAAAATATTTATTTTAATATTTGTTATATAATTTGCAATATGACATGCAAGCAATTTAAAACTAGTTTAATAATTCCCCCCTTTTTTTATATACAAACTCACATAGCTTATTATTTTTTGGACTGATAAACTTTTTATGAAAATAAAAAATAAAAAATAACATGAATTCATTTTAATAAAAATATAATATGGAAATTCTTTTAACTTAACATTATAGTATTACTCTTTTAAATAAATTAATAATTTAATCTCTAAATTTATTAATAATTAATTAGTCTCTAAATTTTTTAAATACATAAATTAGTCATAAAAAATATTGAAGTTATTACATATTAGTTTCTTCAAATATTAATATATAATAAATTTAACATTTTAAAGAATTAATAAAATAATTAACGTATAACGAGTTTGTAATTTAAAAAATAAATTTATATATTTAAGAATTAAATGATTAAAATAAAAAAATATATAAATTTTTTTAGTTTATTTATTAATTTTTTAAAATAACACTTTCATAAATTATAATTTAATTAAAATTACAATAAAAACACTTTATTTTTTTCCAACAGATATGAAACTTACAAATTTTGACGACGCTTTACAAAAAGGAATGAGAAACAACACAAATTTATCAACCTGTAATAATTAGTCTTGCAGCCGCAAGAAACGGTAAAAGAGATGATGTGATGGAGGCAAAGTTTTAACTTTTATAGATACCAATAAGTGCAATTAACTTTTTTAAAAATGGATATATTTGGTCATCATAATGTTCTATTTTTAATGTTTCTATATTTAGTATATGCAACTTTACACAATTTACATAAATTCATGGATATTTTAGCGAAATTAGTCATATATTAAAAAATATAAAAATATTGATATAAGAATAAAAAATATTTATACAAGATTACAAGCATAATTTTATACAAATTAAATTTATTTAATATGTTTATTAATTTATTGATATATCATCATGTTTAACTATTAAAAAGTAATTAAAATATTTGTGTTTAGTATATTAATATTCAAAATATTTAAAAACATAAAATATCATCATTTTGGGCAGTATTTTATATTTTTTAAATATTATATTTTGACATTTTATTATTCTTAATTTTTAAAAAATATCATACCCAAAACACAAAAAATAAAAAATGCAGAATATATATCAAATGTATCCAATTATTATTTAATCATAATAACATAAATTTCATTATTTTATTAAGAAATACACACACACACACACATACATTGTTTAATTAAATCCTTCCAAATTTTAATTTTTTATTTCAGCTTTACAAAAATTATTCTCTTATAAAAAACATCCTGCATTAACCACGTTTAAATGTGTTACCTTATAAAAAGTTTGTTTAAACCACGTAAGTATTTTGGTAGAATGAATAAACATATTTATTAAATATCTATTAATGGAGTTAATATAGAAATATTTTTTAATAGCCTTTGAAGAATTACAGTAAAATTTTCTTTTAAGAATTAAATTGAGAAAAAAGTAATATTTTGATATTAAAATATAGAAAATTTTCTGAAACTTTTATAACCTTAATCCTCACACTGTTTATATTTACAAAACCAATAATGCCACTTAACAAGCAACAGACGTTGAGAGGTGCTGTGTCCATCCCTTGGTTTACCATTTTTTTTCTATAATTGCGGGGTCATTTGGTTTTTCAGGAACTCTCTTGCTCTTTGTAAGTTCCAGAATAAACCCTTCTACTACCTCAAAATTGGCGCTGGGAAGGGTTGCTGAGTTCTTCCACCTCCACCTCTCGCACGAGCCTCCCGACACGCTGGGGTACCAGCATGCTGGTAGAGAGATGTGAGCTCTAGGGTTTAGAGTTTGCTTTAAATAGGGGATGCAAAGAGATTGAATCTAGGGTTAATTTAATTTAGGTCAATGTTATATTTTAGTCTTTCATATTTGTATTAAAGTTTAATTTAATTTTTAAATTCTTTTTTTTGAATATATTTTAATATTTCATAAACTTTTTTTAATTTTTAAGACGAATTTCAAAAAATAAAAAATAAAAAATACTGACAAGAATATATATAATATTTAATTAATTTTTTTTATTATCTTAAAATAATAATGTTTGATTATTTTATTTTTAATTATAAATTTTGATTGAGTTAATTTAAATAAAATAATTAAAAATTATCATTTTGAAATGATTTTTTGTTGAGTCAAATAATTAGATGAATAATTCGATAAATTAAATATTATATATATTTAGATAAATATTTTTTTAAGTAAAATTAGTATTAATAATTAAAAAAAGGCAATTATAAAATATTAAGAATATATTTAAACAAAAAAAAATTAAAAATTAAATCGACTTTTCATTACAATTTTAAAATATTTAAATAGAATTTTATCATTATTAATAACACTAATCTTTCTCTTCCTCTAGATGTGCTGATTGAACGTTGCAGGTTAAACTTATGGACATCTGTCCAACGGAGAAGCAACCACGTATTTAGGGAAGCTAACTACGGTTTTTTATTCCCTTTTTGGATTTACGTATAACTGGTTTTTTGAACGAGGCTGTTACGCCCCTCGTAGTCTAGTGGTAGGAAATTCTGTAATATGGTTGACCCTTTAGCTTAATATTATCTTCAGTTTGACCAAAAAATATTGAAAGAGCCTCTTGCAACCAATTAAAGCTAGGAAAAAATTTAATTGCAATTTTTAAAATATTTAAATATTTTTCTATAATTCAATATTATATAATTTATATTTTAAAAAATTTTACTTAAATTTTGCGCTCAAAATCAGAAATATCTTGTACGTGGACGGACGTGGGATCTTTTCTCGGGTCAACAAGTAATGATCCTCTTTAGACCAGTTTTCCTTTTTCAAATAATTATTTTCCAAATTTGATCATACTTAGTTGATTTCCCACCAAGGATATGATTTTGGGTGGGACCCAATCATGCTTCAAGTCCTGGGTGTTATCATAGACAATCACTGCTTCGCCAGCCCCTCTTTGCCCTTGTCCCTCGCCCCATAACCCAATGATTAGCATCAAAGCCTAGTTTCATGGTGGGTACCCCACAATTTGGTCATGAATCTCATAAGTTGAAGTTGAAGTCACGATCCTTTGCGCATAAATTTGTGAATATAAATTTTTTTGTAAAAAATATGACACAATTTAATATTTCAAATAAATTTAATTTAATATTAAAAAATATTTGTATAAGAAACAAACAGAAAAAATTATAATTATTTGACCAGTGTTGGTCCAGTGGGCCCCGTGGTGAGGCAGGCAACACCACTTGGCGGGTGTAGACCGCGAAGTACTGAATCAGAGCTGGAGTCCGAACATATGCAGAAAAAAGCAACACGAGGAGGAGAGTGGACCCCAGTTGCCCGAAGCCTTTGAATCGACCGTTACGAGCTTACCCAAGCAAAGCAGAGGCTAACTGGGTAGGCAATAAATTCTTTATAATAAATTATTAATTTTGCTTCAATAGAGCTGCTTAATTTTAGGAAAAATAATTCAAATTTTAAGTATTTATAACAAAATTTTACAATAAAAACATGTAAACAAATTTTAAAATATTAATATGTAATATATATATATATATATATATATTATATTATATTTTTATTATAAAATCTAAAATAAATCCTTTAAAAACTATATTTAAATTTTGTCTCTAATATTAATTTTTTAATTTTTTTGGGTGGACTAGTGGTTAAAAATATAAAGTTCGTTTTATATTAGTATTTTTTTAATCAAATGCTATTGATATTTTTGGAGACCAACTAGTCAATCAAATTCAGAAAATGAAATTATATAAATTTATAAATTTAAAAACTAAATTCTTATTTTTATTTAACACAATAACAAAAATACAATATTAATCTAATTTAAAATATTTAAATTGATTACTTTCATAAATATTTATTTATAGATTTAAATTTTATTATTATAAAAAAATTTAATCCTTAAATTCAAATTTATTTACTATTTAAATATTAAGTTTATAAATAACATACGAGTTTATTATATTTAAAAATTATAAAATTTAAAAATTAATAATAAGTAAGATTATAAATTTTAAAATAAAATTATTAATTTATTCAAAAAATTTTGGACAAATTAACTGACTTGATAATAACTTAGAAAGGGGATAACATTTCTTTTTATAATATTTATTTATTTTTGATAAAAACTTTTAAATGTATTATTATATTTATGTAGAAGAATGTGCGCTAAGAAAGAAAATTTGGTTTTAATAAAATACAAAAATATTATTGAAGATAATATCAGAAATATGTTTTTGGGACATTTGCATGGGGAAAATAGAAAATTGCCAGAAAATTTCGAGAGAGAGAGAGAGAGAGAGAGAGAGGAAGGCACAAATAGGAGAAGCCTGCAAGAGAGAGGACTGCAAGTTCGAATTATTCTTCTTCCTTGTATGATTGCTTTTATAATACTCAGTAGCTCTTTTGGACTCATTACGCACCACACCACTTTCCTCTCTCTCTCTCTCTAGTTTGCATAATATTTTTAGATTTTCTTTTTGCATATAAGGTTATGGTACGTCCCCGAGGCTGCGCGATCAGAGAGAGTGTGTAGGCAATTTAAAAGCAAAGAGCAGGGCCTCACAAGCCTTTTACACGTGATAAAGAAAACACCAAAAGCGCTTGCATGCGTGTATAAGATTCATCATCATCATCAACTCTCTTTTCTCACCCTCCCTTTTCTTCCCACCTCCTTTGAAAATTCTGAATCTTCCCCTCAATACTCATCTTCTATTTCTACTCCCCGTCTATTTACGTCAAGCCACCCATGCTTTTCAAAGTTCTTCCCTGTTAACCAATGGAAATAGGGTGAGTTTTGGACTTTCGGTTATTACTTATTTCACTCTCATGGTTGGTGGGTGGGTTTTCATTTGTTTTGACTTGTTTAGACTTCATGGCATTTAATAGAGCATTTTGCTCCCCAGCATTAATTTTTTCTTTCCCTGCAAATCTTCCAGATAGTGATTTTGCTACCCTTTTCAATGTTCATTCCTTCTCTTCGGATATTGTTCCTGATTTTTGTTTTCTTCTGGCTGTTTTATTCACTTTTAAAGGCAGTCCTGTAGGTTTCAAATCTGTCTTCATGATCAATTTTTTATTCCAATGTTTTTTTCCCAGTGTTTTTATTGGGGGCTTCACTTGTTCGCCTTCTTTGTGATTTTCGGTTTTTGGTAGGGGACAGGCCTATGGAACTGGTTTTGTCTTCTGGGTATTTCCATTTTCTGGGTTTCCATGTGCCTAATAGCATTTTATTATCAATTCTTCTCTTTCCGGTTCATGTTAATTGGTTTGCTAGGCTAAGAATCGAAATGCTTTTTTGTTTCCGGTCATTTTGTCTCTTGCACTTGTGATATTTCCTAGTACATAGCTAATTTCTAGCTGCAAATTCACATTGGGGTTTCTTGTCTGCTAGTATTTGAAATTTTAACCAAAGGGTTGAAGAAAATTTTCTTGAAGTTTGTTTTTTCTTGCGTTGTCTCCCCCCTGCGACTTTTATATCACCAGTTCTGGGGAAAAAAACTGTAGCTCCTGTTTTGGAGTTTGGTCGAGATTTTTTAATATTTTTGGGGTTTGCTTACTGAAAGAAAGGTGAATAGTTCGATTCTGAGTTTTGCAAAGGAATAGTAACGCTTGTAATCTTAAACAAGGCTATACTTTTCATCCATACCCTTTATCTTAGCGTTTCAAACTCTTAGAGCAATCTCATCGTTAAGTCCTTCTTTTTCCACTTTACTGCTATTACTGCACATTTTGCTGACCTGCATTTTCCATCTTTGGTTTTTCGTATTCTTAGTTGAAACAACGGTACTGTGTGGCAGATATAGGTAAAAACTAAACGAGAAAGTGCTTCCGTGCTATTGGCATTTACTGAAGCTTGTCACCTCTGACAAGTGTGTTTTTTGGGTATCTATTTCCGTCATCACCACTCAACAAGAAGCCAGCATGCCGGTGAGACAGATGAAAGAAAGCTCGGAGCAGCATCTTGTGATCAAAACCCATTTGCAAAACTCTATGAATCCAGCGAAGAAGGAACCCAAAACAGTCCAAAATGGCAAAGGTCCACCGCAACAAGAATCCCACAACGCCAAACCCCATAGCCAGACTTCACCTCAGACGAAGAGCAGGGGAAGAAGAAGGAGCAGAGGGGGCCGAAAGTCCGATCAAGGAGATGTTTTGATGCGACCCAGTTGCCGACCTTGCACTGTGGCTAATAAACCACTATCACCCAACCCAGGCCAGATTCTGGTAGCTAATACTGCAAATGGGTCTGTTGAAAATGGCGGCAACTCTTGTGATGTAGTGATGGGTTTTCCTACTTCAAGCAAATCTTTGAGCTTTGCTCCCAGGCCTGGGTATGGACAGGTTGGGACAAAATGCATTGTGAAGGCTAACCATTTCTTTGCAGAGTTACCGGACAAAGACTTGAACCAGTATGATGTAAGCGGCTTTCCTTTGGTAGTTGGTATTTTCTCCGAGTTACTCTGTTAAAAAAATTAACTGAGTTTTCAATATGACTCAGCGATTGGGCCCTTAATGACAGTATTTAAGTTCATCCTGTGATTTCCTCTTATATGTGCTGTTCAATTGCAGATGCAATTGAATGGGCTTCTGTTTTTCCCCGTCCTATTATTGTAGTGCCATTTATGAGTCCTTCAATTTGGCCTGAGGTTTTGTTCTTGTTGTTTCCTTTGCTTTAATACTATCTGCCTTGCTGGATTTTACAGGTCACTATTACCCCTGAAGTGTCGTCTAGAACAGTGAACAGGGCCATCATGGCAGAACTTGTGAGACTGTATAAAGAGTCTGATTTGGGGATGAGACTTCCTGCATATGATGGCAGAAAAGGTCTGTACACAGCAGGGGAGCTTCCCTTTGCCTGGAGAGAGTTTAAAATTAAGCTCGTAGATGAAGAGGATGGAGTTAATGGTCCCAAGTAAGGATTTATTGTCCATCATCACTTGGCATTTTTCTTTTCTTTTCTCTCCCCCCTTACCCCCTTCCTTGGGCTGTAACTGGTCAGACCCCTAAATTAATCAGATTATCACTTACATTGGTCATCCTAATGAAAAGCAGAGATGAAGATATAAAATTAGATATATCAGAATAACCTAAATCTGTTCTTTCATGCATGATTCCTCATGATATATGATTGAATGAGTTCAATTCGAATTGACACATGGACCCCTTTTCAGAAGGGAAAGAGAATACAAAGTGGTGATCAAGTTTGTTGCTCGGGCAAACTTGTATCACTTAGGCCAGTTTCTAGCTGGTAAGCGTGCTGATGCTCCACAGGAGGCACTTCAGATTCTTGACATTGTACTTAGAGAGCTATCAACTAAGAGGTAGTAATCCTCGTGGGTTTCTAAAATCTTAAAATTCATGAATGATAATTGAGTAAAACTTCAGTTCTTGACTATCTCACAAAGGCTGCATTTTCTGAAGGTTTTGCCCCATTGGGAGATCCTTCTTTTCACCTGATATTAGAACACCACAACGGCTCGGAGAGGGATTGGAGTCATGGTATGGATTTTACCAGAGCATTAGACCCACTCAAATGGGCCTTTCCCTCAATATTGGTATATCACTAATTATTGATTTTTTAATTAAAATACAATCTAAATTTAGTTCAATTTCTTTTTTTTTTTCATTTCTCATTCTGTTCTTGTGTATACTAGATATGGCTTCTGCTGCTTTTATTGAACCTCTTCCAGTAGTGGAATTCGTTGGCCAGTTATTAGGAAAAGATGTGTTGTCAAGGCCATTGTCTGACGCTGATCGTGTAAAGGTACCTAGGTTTTAAGGACAAAGGTTGCTAAGCTCATTTTTTAATTTAGGTAAAATTGATCAATTTACGGAGCTACTTTAAAATATCTGACAGATTAAGAAAGCTCTTAGAGGAGTGAAAGTTGAGGTAACACACAGAGGGAGTGTTCGAAGAAAATATCGTGTTTCAGGATTGACATCACAACCAACAAGAGAACTTGTGTAAGTACTTTTTTCTTTTTGCTATTATCCTGCAGAAATTTTATAGAAGTTCTAATGATATCTGCTAGCTCTGTTATTAATGAAGATATATATGTCAGGTTTCCTGTTGATGACAACTCAACTATGAAGTCAGTAGTTGAGTACTTCCAAGAGATGTATGGTTTCACTATTCAATATACTCACCTTCCTTGCCTTCAAGTAGGAAACCAAAAGAAGGCAAACTATTTGCCTATGGAGGTAAGAAAGGTTCCTAGTATTTAAAGTAGTTACATTCTTCTTTCTCATAAAAATATTGTGGAATCACATGCTCTTCTGGTTTGCTAGGCCTGCAAAATTGTTGAGGGGCAACGTTATACAAAAAGGCTAAATGAGAAACAAATTACTGCTCTGCTGAAAGTTACTTGCCAGAGACCCCGTGATCGGGAAAATGACATTTTGCAGGTATTCGAATTAGCTATGTCCCTTCTTTTTATTTCATAATAAGATGATACTTGGTTGCAGAGCCATTAGTAAAAGAAGAATCTAAGTGATAAAGTTTTAATTATTTCTTCCAAAGTCTAGTTTCAAGAAAATACATCTTCCAGTTAAAAGTCAGAATAATAAAAGTTTCACATGACTATAATTCGTATTTAAATAGCATAGTCATTGAAATGTTAACATAATGGTTTCAACATTATGCTTATGATATGTATGTAACAAAATAACATTTTTTTACTGTCACAAAAGAAAATAAAATGAAGTTCTATGACGTAATAGAAGCTCATGGTAATGTTGGGCCTTTATATTAATTTTTTTGGGGTGTTATACATGCAGACCATTCAACATAATGCTTATGATCAGGATCCTTATGCAAAGGAGTTTGGGATTAAAATCAGTGAAAAACTAGCTTCTGTTGAAGCTCGAATTCTTCCTGCCCCTTGGGTAATGTACTCTCCTTCAAGAGATCTTACTTGTAATATACTGAAAAATTGAATTTACCTCTTTCCGATTGTTAATTGATCTGTGGCTCTTATTGCAGCTTAAGTATCATGAAACTGGGAAAGAAAAGAACTGTTTACCCCAAGTTGGTCAGTGGAATATGATGAACAAGGTAGACATTGACATTACAATTGTCTTTTCTCAAGAAGTTGTGAAAGGCAGCTATGTCTCTTTTCTGTTTATAACCTACCAACATGAACTAGCAACTTTTCTATCAAATTTTAGTAGTTCTTTGGACCTAACCATGCACGTGGGGTTTATACTTGGGTTTATCTCTTATAGTTGCTTCTTGGTTTTTATGTTTTTAATCATGTTGGGGGGTGTAGTTAAAAGACCATATGGTATCAGCCTCTATAAGAATACCTGGAGAAAAGGGAGAAAGAGACTATACTACTTCTCTCAGTTCCAAATGCTACTGCTTTATTACTTATTAGCACCACTATCTATAGTATGATTACCATGCATATTTCAAACGCTAAAAGAGATAAAAAGAAGGAAGGAAAAAGGGAATGATGTTAATATGAACCAGGCCTTCATACCATGAATATTTCATGCTATACTTTGCTCCCATTTAATGTTGATTTTGAGTTTCTCCAGGTATTTTCTATGCTTGTTTTAGCCTAAAATTTTGCTGTGATAGCTGTTAATGCTAATATATTTGTCTCCTAATACCTGAATGACACAGAAAATGATTAATGGGATGACTGTTAGCCGGTGGGCATGCATTAATTTCTCACGTAATGTGCAAGATAGTGTTGCTCGCAGCTTTTGTGGTGAACTTGCTCAAATGTGTCAAGTATCTGGCATGGTAATTTTCCATTTGTTGTATTCCTACAATGTCTGAACTATAGGAATTCTTTTATATTTATTACTATGGTGATTCTGGTAGGAATTTAATCCAGAGCCTGTTATCCCAATATACAATGCCAAGCCAGAGCAGGTTGAGAAAGCTTTGAAGCATGTTTATCATGTGTCGATGAACAAAACTAAAGGAAAGGAATTGGAGCTTCTATTAGCAATTCTGCCTGACAACAATGGGTCTCTCTATGGTAAGCCATGTTACTTGATATTGATTATAGCTATATATAATTTCAGTATCAATCATTGATCACTATTTGTTTCAACTAACAAGCAAAGACTAAGCTAAAATTTTGAATTTTCATTTAAACATCTTTTGTTTTCAGGTGATCTCAAGCGTATTTGTGAAACTGACCTTGGTTTAATTTCGCAATGCTGCCTGACGAAGCATGTCTTTAAGATCACTAAACAGTATTTGGCGAATGTGTCTCTGAAGATCAATGTTAAGGTTTGTTTCCTCTCAATCACATTAAAGTGAATGTTCTTGGTAAGAACTTTATATGAAGTCTATTATGAACTTCTGTTGATTGTTAAACAATTCTCTGTAAATCTAGTATCTGAATATCTATGATCTGGTCCTTTTGTGTTGTCAATTTGTCATCATTATTGCATTTATAAACTTTACTTTTGTGTATAAATTCATCAGATCTAAGAAGAAACTCGATGTATGCTTGTTTGATCTGTCATTACGTTTCCCTTGATAGCAGTAACTGATAATATTTTACCCTCTTCCTGATGCAGATGGGAGGTAGAAACACTGTTCTTCTTGATGCTATAAGCTGCCGAATACCATTGGTTAGTGACATTCCAACCATAATATTTGGAGCAGATGTTACCCATCCAGAAAATGGAGAAGATTCCAGTCCCTCAATAGCAGCTGTATGATTTATCTAATCTATTTTTTTTTTCTAGTGTTGGCAAAACTGGAACCGGTTCCCCAGCCGGTCCGGTCAAGCCCATCAACCTGGTGTAGCAAAAAACAATTTGAACCGGTATTGAACCGGTCAAACTGTTTGAACTGGCTGGTTTGAACGGTTTGGCTAGTGTTTCAGGAAAAAAAATGTAAAGAGAGATAGAGAGCTTTTCCATTGAAGTCGAGGTTAAAGAAAATGAGCCAAAGTTTCAAGTGTAGTTAGGTCATTTACCTGATAAGGTGGATTGGAAGATGATCCTGACTTTGCCAAGAGAGTTCATGGCAAAAAACAATCAGAATGAATCTTTGGAAAGGGATGTGATAGTTACTGCTTGCGAGAGAGAAAAGGAGAAAATGAAGGTGAAAGGTTTTTTATTTGAATTCGTGAGAGATTGCTTTGTTGGTTCAGGGTGCTTTTGGGTAGAGTGAGAAGGATAGGGAAGAGTACACCAATTGAGCAGGTTATGCTTTTGAGTTGTGACTATGAGTTTTGAGCATTGGGTACCGTTTCTTCCTGGCAAGTAGTTGGATTGGGAATGGGATTTGGATACAGCTGTTCTTTCCTTTCCTACTTCTCCCTTTTCTTTCTCTTTCAATTTTATTCTCTCTCTTTTTTTTTTTTTAATTACAAAAGGAAAGCTACAGACACCTTACAAGTTAGTGCTGCTTGGGTAACGAATGACCACTAGATCTACCATAATAAAATTGCTGCATCCATCATTTCATAAATAATATATATATAAATATTAAATAAGCAACCATTTCTCCCCATACCAAAAAGCATCTACTATAGATACAAAACACTCCACTCAATTATAGCCTTCAAATTTTGAAGTGTCTGTTTTATATTTAAGTAATATTATTCTCATATTCTTAAATTCAATTACTTTAATCATGATATTTTAAATATATTTTAATATGTATTAGTTAATTAATTTTTTTTATAGTATTTATTTAATTTTATATATAATATTTGCAATATATTATATAATATATATAATAAAAAATAGTAGTTTTTTTACTACTGGTTCGATCATCATCGAACTAATAAATGGTGAATTGCTCTTTTCACCAGTTTAGTGATTGATCTAGTTTTTAAGACATTGCTTTTTCTTTGCGATGGTTATCAAGGATTTTGGCAACTGATAACTGTTGCCCATTCTCTAGGTTGTAGCTTCCCAAGACTGGCCTGAGGTGACAAAATATGCTGGTTTAGTGTGTGCTCAAGCTCACAGACAGGAACTTATTCAAGATTTGTACAAAACTTGGCATGACCCTGTCCGTGGCACAGTTAGTGGTGGCATGATCCGGTAAATGTTATCTAATAACTTTCACTTACCTGCTGTGAATGCTCTAGGTTTTTCTATTGTGGATTCCTTGCTTTAGGTCTCAGTTTTTCTTTTTCATGTGTCCTTTTTTTGCAGGGACTTGTTGGTCTCCTTTAGAAAGGCAACAGGACAGAAGCCACTAAGGATTATATTTTACAGGTTTGTATCTTTTATATATGATGTAGAGTTTATAATGCATGTTTCAAACTTGTATAACCTTGTAACAAAAGTAATTTGAACTGTACTTCTGTTGATTTGCTTGTCTGATAGTTGATGTTGGTTTATAGTGGCAAACAAAATATTAAATGTCGGTTTAGAATAAGGACTCCTCTTTTTAAGCTTATCGATAGAATATATCAGTAAGTATATTACAATGTGTACACCTGTCAATGAATATGCGATTCACCATTGGAATGTCATAAACTTTTTTAGTAAGATTCTAATGGACAGTACTGCTCAAGGACACATCATAAATATGTTTAAACACTGTTATGTCTACCAGAGAAATGGGATCATTTTATAGCTCTGTCAAATCAAGCAGATCATAGATCCAGAGTGTTAATCTTCCTTTCTGGTGGAGGATACTAGATCCATGTAGTGTACTTTATTGGGCATATTCCATCCAAATCTATATCCAAGTTCACTTGCTTGCAATCTGCTACCCAGGAGCTTGGCTTTCTTAAAACCTTTTATTTTGATGGAACTTTTAATTTATGGTGCTCTAGATACCAGTGCAATGATAATGAAATTTAAACAGGGATGGTGTAAGCGAAGGGCAGTTTTACCAAGTTCTACTTTATGAGCTGGATGCAATCCGGAAGGTCAGAACTGATAGTTTACTCTCATCATAAATTAAATCTTGTTATATAAATACATGTCCTGAGAGGCAATATTTCTACAGGCATGTGCTTCTTTAGAACCAAACTATCAGCCTCCAGTAACTTTTATTGTTGTACAAAAAAGACATCATACTCGGTTGTTTGCTAACAACCATAGGGACAAGAGCAGCACAGATAAGAGTGGGAATATATTGCCCGGTAAGTTTGATGTTCCTAAAATGCTTACCTACTCAAATACATTTCTGAATATATATTTGTGTTTACATATGATAGTTTCGTGAGATTGACTTCTATTTTTGTAATTTTCTTCCAGGGACTGTAATTGATTCTAAAATCTGTCATCCAACAGAATTTGATTTTTATCTCTGCAGTCATGCTGGCATCCAGGTACAAAATTGAATTTTCCCCTTCTGTGCTGGAGTTTATGATTTAAATTATTGATAATTAAAAGAATAATGGTTCATTGTTAATACCTGTCAATACATTCGATGAGAGTGAGAGACGTACAACAAGATGGGACATTATCCTACTCTTATTTATTGGTTTTCTAGTTCCTATTATCAGTTATAAGTTATGAATAATCAGTCACCTCAACCCACCTTTACACAAACTGTAATCAAATTAGGGCAAATGCTGGAGTTGACATGCAGAGCAAAGCCAGATTACAAGTAAAAACATTCTTGTTTTACTTGTGGTTAGAGACTCCTTGGCCTGTAACTTGCATTCTAGTTTAAGCAATCCTTATGAGCAGACATCCTTGTCTGTAACCTCTTGACCCTAATGTCTTTTCAGCGGAGACTCTGGAAATCATAGCTGGAGTGCAGGAGGTTTGGTGGAATAACTTATGAAACTCATTGACTGAGCATGACCGGTGGGGTGACTTTAGCACCAATTATATGAGAAAAATAATTGCTAGATTCGTATTCCTAAGTGATTTGCTGTGAGTGAAATTTGTAAGCTTCACAGCCTCATACATTGACCCATATAATAGATGGCATATTTGTTTGAAGACATGAATTTGACCATTCATGTTTTGATATTCCACTTGATTAGTCTATTAACCTGGAAGCATTTTCAATGCTGAAGGAGGTTTCGGAATTTGGATAGGACACAAATAAAGCAAATAAAATTGGGTGTTATTCCCCTTGTGTAGTTTTCCCCTTAGTACAGTTTTGTTATCTTCGGTTGTAAACTTGAGACTCAGTAGAAGAGATTTTGTGTAGATATTGAACCATTAATATGTTCTTACATTTCCCTCAACCAGGGTTAGCTCACTATTTTGTCCTAAGATATGGACTTAATTGATTTTAGATAGGGAGGACTAATGATTAGCCCAGAGTGAGGCTCATGAGCTTTCCTTTAATGATATTTTGGTAAAGGTTGTAGCTGCTACAGAGCATAAAATTTAAATCTCTAATTCACAACAATTATGGATCCTATATTACTATTTTCGTGCAGGGGACAAGTCGGCCAGCTCATTATCATGTTCTATGGGATGAGAACAATTTTACAGCAGATGGAATTCAGTCTTTGACAAACAATCTCTGTTATACATATGCTAGATGCACACGCTCTGTATCTGTGGGTAAGCACATTAAATTAATATGTAGCTTATAGTTTTTGTACATGTCTCTGAAATCCATAAAGCTAATGCTTGTCCTTAATACGATTTTAAACTTGAAAACCCTGAAACTGAATCTGCTATAAAGAGAGAAGCAGGAATACATTGCGGGAAGATGAGCTAGTCATTATTTAGCAAAAAAAAAAAAAAATAACTCAGGAAGAAGGAAAATACCTAAAGTGCTTAATCTGTCATTTTTTTAGGTACCTTAATCAGTTTGAAATAGAGTTCTTTGTTTCTTCAAGATGCCTTGGGTTGAAGTTTTAACTTGTTTTAGAAAACATAACTGACAGGCTGGATTTCTCTCTTGTGCAGTTCCTCCAGCATACTATGCACATCTAGCAGCTTTTCGGGCCCGTTTCTATATGGAACCAGAAATGCAGGAGAATGGCTCTAACGGGGGTGGCAGTGCTGGTCATGGTTCCAAAGCAACGCGAGCAGCCGGAGAGTGTGGTGTCCGGCCATTGCCAGCCTTGAAGGAAAATGTGAAGAGAGTAATGTTTTACTGTTAGACTGCAGAACAGCTAGCAAAAAAGTAGAGATAACAGAGGCTCAAATTGCAGCAGAGATCATGATATAGTGGTGGTTTATGCATAGCTGCAAGGTTTCCCATTATAAATCCATGAATTATATAGTTCTAGAGGCTTAGATTAGGATTCATAGAAAATGGGAAGCACAACCCCTTAGATAGGTTTAATTTAGAGTGTAGCTAACCCTTTGTAGTCTCCCAGCCATCATGGATGGAGGTGGGGTTAAAGTAGACAATGTAAAGATTATTCTATGAATCAATCTACATGTAGAAATTTTTTCCTCAAGGCTTTAATAGATGTCAAAGAGTAGAATCTCCCGCTTGATCTTTGCATGTGTAGCCAAAGCTTTTCTTTGTCTCCCACAACGGGTAATAATAGGAGTTGAATCTCCCACTTGAGCTTTGCATGTGTAGCCAAAGCTTTTCTGTCTCCCACAACGGGTAATAATAGGAGTTGAGCATGACCCACAACATTCTAAGAACCAGTGACTTTAAATTCTTAAAGGGTGTGTTTCGATGAGGGATAAGGGAGGGTAACGATTTTTATCAAATCTTGTAAAATTTTCTTAAACTTCTCTCTCCTTTATTATTTTTATTTCCTTCTAATTTGAGGGATTTTGGAGAAGAAATTAGTGACTAAAAATTAAGTTATTCATTGTTTTTTAAAATTGTATATTAAGAAATTAAATTATTATGTTAAACTATTATAATAAAAGACAATTTGTAAAAATACATTATAATTAATTATTTTTTATTGCAATTTTTTAGTTTCTTGTTTTGTTAATTTTAAACATTTAAACAAAAGGAATGAAAATTATCATTTAGTTATTTATTTTTCTCTGTTCCCTCATTTACCGTCCCATCTTCTCTCAACTTTCAAATATATTCTAAGAGCTACTGTATATTTGTTGTGTAAGGAACCACTAAAAACTAAAATTAGTGACTAATTAGTTTTCCCGTTAACTTTGGATTGAATAAACATGAATCCTTGTTTATCTCTTTTTTTTTTTTTGGACAATAATGCTTATCTCTTCATTGGAGCCAAAAAATTGCCATTTCCTGTCACAATTGTGCGGAAGGGTAAGAATTTATGCACCGCAGCGAGGGCAGTGACTGAGCCCAGTTTATAATTTCTTGAAGTATTGATTAATTGCATGGAAAATTTTATGAACCTTTTATTTACTTTATTTTATTATCTCACGTGATAAATAAATTTAAATTTAACGATTAAAAAAATAATACAAATCTTGTAAAAAATTGATAAAATCCGTGATTTAAGAAGGATTTAAAATCATTTTTACAATCAAATTTGTATGAAATCACAATTTATTACTTATATGAAAACAAGAACTTTGGTATAACGAAGAGTTCACAATCAATGATAAGAGAATCAATTGATAATTTTTTTTTTGGTATAACGAAGAATTCAATTGATAATTTGAGTATGAATGTCATGAAAAATTCTGATAAATTTAAATAGTTTTTTTAAAGAATAAAAAGATAAAATACTATCACTTTTATGAATAAGAATCTGTTCATTTTTATTGATTATTCATATTGATTTATAAGTTAATTTACATTAAAAAATTATTAAACTAATTAGATAACTTAATTCTAAACAAACTACACAATTTAATTATAATCAAACTAAATAATTTAATTTTAAACAAACTAGTTAACTAAAAATTTAAAAAAAAACTACATTTCCTATTCAAATAAAGAAACTGAAAAAAGAAGAAGAGAAACTCTCCTAGTTAAAAAACTATATATATATATATATATATATATATATATATATATATATATATATATATATATATATATATATATATATATATATATATATATATATATATATATATATATATATATATATATATATATATATATATATATATATATATATATATAACTCTCTTAATTGGCTTTGATGATGTGGACTACTCTTGGTTTGCGTTCAGTAACAATAACAACACATTACTCTCTTTGTTGGATTTATCAGATTAAGCTATTAAGTATTTTTTAAAATTTTTTAACTTGAACTCTTGTAATAATTTCACTTAAACTTTAAAACTGAATGTATTTCATTTGTTAGTTTTAATCGTGCACAGAGAGGTTTGTGAAATATCAATAATTTGAGTTTGTAAAAAGATACTTGTGAGAAGGAGTAATTTTAATACTCCGAGTAAATAGTTTGATACTGAAAGAGTGTGAGAATAATAGTGCGAGGACAAAAAAAACTATTTAAAAACTGATGCAGTCAATCTGCACACTGCTTGCATTTCCAAATTTATACTAGTTGTAGGAGTGTTGTAAGATATTTATAGGAGTCATAATTCTCATTCAATTTAGAGTAAAATTAGTTGCACAACGCTTGGACAAACAAATTTAACAAATGTTTATAATGGATTAAAGATCTATTTCTTTTCCCTTGATATTAGAATTAAATCTACGACTTCTTTTTCATTTTATTAATTTTGCACCAACTCCTTTCATTTTCAAAACTTGACTAACTACTCTTTTTTTCTAAATATGACTTTAGCCCCGAGGAGAATACATCCAAAAAAACTAACTTGTTGGTTGAGAAAACATCATGACCTAAATAATGTCTTAGTATGATTATTGTCCAATTTTTAACATACATACCATTGCATACCTCTTCGAACGCCAAAGTCTATGACGACCAAATCTAATTACCCACTTTGAGTGGCTTTCACTGTATCAGCATTGATTTGGTGGTAACCCTTTCTCCTTTTTTTGAATAGCTTCGCTCATCTATCTGTATTCAACACAGCATCACAACAATGTACTACACCTTAGTCCAACCTATAAATATAGCCCTTTTTTAGGCCACTCCATCCAAAGTCGCTCCTTCCGGCTTTAGTGAAAATACTAATTGATACGACTTAAACTATGAAGAGAGAACATCTTAAAAGAATAGCTTGTTGAGTGGAAGAACTTCATCACTTAAGTATCATCTTAAAGTTTGATGGTTACCCTATATAGGTGGCTTTTACTCTATCTACACTAATATGGTGGTTGCCCTTTTCCCTTTTTTTTGTGTGGATAGCTTTAATCATCTATCAGTATTCGATACAGCACCCTCTAATAGCATACTACACCTTAATCTGGTTATAGGTAGCTCTTTCCCAATTCACCTCTTGTACATCGCATGGCTCTCAATAAAAACACCAATTGATATGACTTAAATTATGATGAGAGCACATCACAACATATTAGTTTATTGGATGAGAGAGTCTAATGATTTAAATATAATTTTAAAGTTTGATATGGTTGCCCAATATATAAGACATATTAGAGGATGTTTCTTCCCACAAGTGTTTTTCTACAGTTTCAAAAACCTAACATTATATTAATTTCTGTTGAATTCAAATTTGCTTATCCTTTAAAGAGAATATATAAAAACTTATCCAAATTCAAGGAAAACTTGTATAATTTTAGAGTTTTAAAAACTTTTTTTTGTTCGTAGAGTTTTTAAAAGTGTTAATGAAAAAAAAAGATGAAATCATTAAAAATAATTTAACTATTAATAATATCTTTATTAATCTCATTTATAATAGGTCACTATAGCGTCATTTGATCCATGTAATTTACTCTACTTAATAAAAAAAAATGCAAAATACTTAGTTCTTATTATTAGTGAAAAAAAAAACAAATGAGAGGTTAGAGTATTATCCTCTCAATATTCATTATTTATAATTTACATGTATTGATTTTAATAGTTGAACTTTCTAAGTTGCATGGCATTGGTTGGGACTTGAGACAAATAGCTTTAGATTATCTTATTATGGTCATATGAGTTGATGAAATGTTAAGAAGAGAGGGAGTAGAACATAAGACTCAAAAGAAACTGATTCATCTTATTCATACTGATACACAGGAGTCTATATATAGATGATGGATACAACTAACTTCTGAAGGAGTTATAGCAAAAAACATAATCCTAACTAACCAAACTAATTAGAACTGAGTCAACTGACTTAACTAATTACATCAGATTCGTTAGCCTTGACATGCTCCTGCAAACTCAAGGTGTTATAATCACATACCCAGAGTTTGTCTCTTAAATAACAAAACTGAAATTTAGGAATATCTTCTGTAAGGATGTCTGCTATTTGTTGCACAGAAAGAATATGACAAACTTGTATTTGTTTCTTAGCTACCTTTTCTCTAACAAAAATAGATCCAATTCTAAGTGTTTGTTCTCGAATGCAAAATTGGATTATGAGCTAACATTATAGCCCTAAGATTATCCCAATAAATTGTTGGAACTTTAGTGACAGTAATGTGTAGCTCACTCAGCAAAGATTGCAACCACACTATCCCTGCTACTAATGCTGCTAGTCCTCGATATTCATCCTCTGTGCTGGATCTAGAAACCACTCGCTGCTTCTTTGAGTACTAAGAGATGAGATTTTTGCTAAGATACAAACATATTCCTGATGTAGACCTTCTATCATCCACATCTAAACCCCAACCATCATCACAATAAGTTACAAGATCAAAGTTGTCTGACTGTCTTAATGCTCTAGCCAAATATCATAGAAGCCTTTTAACTGCCTTCCAGTGTGCTTCTAAGGGTTTATACTAATTTGTTGACATAATAAGAAACCTCTACTATGGTAATAGTTGAGTATTTCAGAGCCCTAATTACTAATGACCTATGCAATTGAGCATTTCCAATCACATAATCTCCAGCTACTATAAGCTCCGCACCCACTGCAATTGGTGTATAGGCTTAGATGTCTCCATTCCAGCCTTTCTTAATAAATCCTTGAGATATTTAGTCCGAGACAAGTGAATTCCTCTATCTAGAGTTCTTTGCACTTGAATACCTACGAAGTAGTTAACTAATCCTAGAACTTTTAGAGCAAAAGCTACAATTAATTCCTCCATCAATTTTGAGATCTCAACAGAATTACTGCTAGTTATTAAAATATCATCTTCATATACCAATATAAGAGTTGTGGATACAGAAGTTATCTTAGTGAAAAAAGAGTTCACATTTTGTAGATTGAAACCCAAAATCATGCCCTTGGGGCATGCTTAACCCATAAAGGGCCTTTTTCAGCTTACAAATCCTTTGATTACTAGCCAAAATACACTAGTAGGTATTTTTTTTTCAACTGTTAGGGTTTATGAAACTCTCAGCGTGCCGCCTGTCCACCAAGTTTTGCTAGTTAGTGTTTTTCACCAAAGTTCATTCCCTTCGTGGTTGTTTTCGGCGTTTGTGGGTAGGATTCATTCACCATGACTGGGGCCCATCACAACTTTTTTAGGTTATTTCTCTAACGGTGGAGGTTTGGCAACCTACTAGTGCAACTCTTGCTCAATTAGTGTCTTAAGATTGTTCTTAATTTAGTTATTGCCTATGAACTAGTTTTATGCTCTTTTTGTTAGATTTTAAGTTGACAGTTCTCTTTGGGTCTTTATGAAGCCCTCCTTCAATTGTACTCTGATGAATTCTCCTCCTTTTAATTCTGTGAAATACTGGTCATCTTCTGAAAAGAAAATAGAATTATACATTCAGTTTTTTATATATTTAAATCTTTATATTTATTTTTAGTATTGAAAATATAATATTACATGGTTAGTGTTTATTATATACAATATATCTATCACATTTTTAAAAATATTATAATTATAATTATTTAATAAATAAATATTTGATTTCATAAATTGATAATTTAATAACTTTTATATTTTTAAATTTATGAAGTTTAAATATTAGTTCGCACGAGTAACAACTTGTCATGTATAGTTCAGAAAGTATTGTTATCTTAGTCTAACATATAAATCTAACCTAAGAAAAAAAATATATTGTATAGAGAGTTGCACAATCGAAACTCCTATCTCCTATGTTTAGCGTATCTATTTATGTAAACTAATAGCTAAATGAAAAATTAGGACCCAAAATACAAAAGCGGAAAATTAGGCTTTTTTTGAAAGTATTTTTTTTTTCTTATTTTCAAAATTTGTTTTGAGATGTGTTTTAAGAACTATGTTTTAAAAACAAAAGATAAGAAAAATTTGTTTGAATGATATTTACAATATTGCCATCAATGAAATTTTATATTTACAACATTGTCACCAGTCATTTAAAAAAAACAAAAACAACAGAATAAAAACATGTAGAAGTTATTTTTATTTTTTCTTTTTTAAAAAATTTATTTCAAAACTTGTTTTTAAAATAAAAACAGAAAATAAGTTCTCAAATAAATTATTTTGTTTTAAAAAAAATTGAAAATAAAAAATTGTTTTTAAAACCATAAATCAAACAAGCCCTAGAATTTGCTAATAGGAGTTGGTTTATTTGATAAGGATTCAAAGCACTTTGTTGCTGGGATTTATACCACTAACAATCTCTTTTAATAGGTGATTTGTAATTATTATTACAAGTTTTTGTTGAAATTTATAACATGGTCTGACTTTAAAATGGAGTGGATTTTCTTTGCCGAAACTTGATTTGTACCAAAGAAAAAGAAAGATTAGAATTGATCCCCAATTTTTAGCTTCCTCTTGCCGAGTTTCTAGGGGGATTTTACCTACTGTTTTGCACAAGGGCACCCAGATTCATACTTCTAGATAAACACATTAAAGTTGGGTTTTGGTTAGCATTTACTAAAACAAGAGGTTCCAAAAGTAAGCCACCTTTTTATGTGAATTTTGCCTCAAAATGTCATTCATTTAGGGCCATATCATTTTTATATTCTTAGTTAATTTTAATTGGAAAAGAAATTATGCTTTATTCTGTTTTAGGATTTAGTTTGATATCCTTATTTTCATATTGCACAAGGACACCTAGATTTATACTTCCAGATGGTTCTTAATGGTTGGTATAATAAAGTAATTAAAGAAAGATAACAAATTAAAGTTGGGTTCTGGAATTAGAATTTAATAAAGCAAGAGATTCCAAAAGTAAGCGACCTTTTTATGTGAATTGCCTCAAAATATCATTCATTTAGGCCCATATCATCTTTATACTCTTAGTTAATTTAAATTGGAAAAGAAACACTTTATTCTGTTTTAGGATTTAGTTTGATTTTCTTATTTTCATCATTATATCAATAGAACTTCATGTTTTAACTCCAACATTATATATCTCCTGTAATTTTCAAAGATATGGCATTTTTGGCTAACTATTTTCACATATACAATAATATTACACATTCACTGTAAGTTTTGTTGAGATTTACAATATCCTGAAGTCTTGAAATGTGGTAGCCTTTTCTCACTCTAAACTTTTAACAAAGTATAGAGTTTATAACTTGTACAAAACATAAAAATGACAAGATTAAATTGAAACATATATACTATTATAACAATAAAAACAGTGATGAGACCTACTTAAGTATTAATATACTGCTAACGACATATTTTTTTTTTTTGAATTTGACTAATTACCAATGATATATTGAAGAATATCAAAATTTTATTACCCTACAAGAATTACAAAACATGGCAAATATTAAGTTAACGAGCTGCATATATAAAGGGTAAAAAAAATTTGGGTTATTTGCCTTTAGCTATCTTAGTTTTACCCAGAAAGTGCAAAGGTCTCTCTCTCTCTCTCTCTCTTTCCTTGGCCCCACTTCCTCTATATGTTCACTACCTAATTAATTTCCCTTTAATTTACTTTTAACAATTTGAGAAACTGTTTAAAATTTTCAATTTTAATTAACCTAACAAAATTAATGTAAAGGTGCCAGCTGATTCCCTCATGATAAGGTCTTAAACCTAGCTAGCTAATATATATATAATGAAAATTTTAAGGGATGAAAAGAGTTTAGAGAAGAGATAGATCCCTTGAGCATAGCAATCAATGGATGCCATCCAAGGCAGAAGTATTATGTTTATAGCGACTTAATGGTGATGACTTCAGGTAATTTGCTAATTAAATTTTTAGATCTCAATTTCTAATTAAACTATCATTATAATAGAAGAAAAAAAAGTCCACTTCAATATGTAAAATGAATTTTTTTTATTCATTTAATTTTGATTGGAATTCTCATAGACATCTCTAATACCACTAAACTAATTGACTTATTGCTAAAATGAATACAATTTAAATAAAGACAAAATTACCATTAGAATATGATCAATACATATTTACCTAAGGGAGTTAGTCTATGACATCCTTTTATCCACCTGAATTCTATTCTCTGAGGAGCACTCATGACTAGGGAGATCCCTAAACATCTAAGGTTAGTTGAGTAGCCTCCTTTAGAGAGATAATAATTCTAGAAGGAAATCCTTTGAGTTGGTCATCTGTTTGCACCACTGAGATCTTAAATATGCCATACATTAACGTTCTGACCGGTAGTATTGAAGTAACTCATTCTTACTACCTTTTTTGTATTAAAAAAAAATAATCTAATTTCATCTTTGCACAATTGTATTTTTTTTGAATTTTTGCATCACACTTTTTTATTCAATTGGTTTTGACTGGAATTCGAACTCAAATTTTCAATTTTAAAAACAACTTCAGTACCACTAACACAAGTGGCTCATTAGTAATCTTTGCATCACACTTCATTCCACTAAGCTCCCGTTTGATAGATGAAAATAAGGGCATGGGAATGCAATGGAATGAAATCAAGATTCCATTCCTTGATTTGGTTGCTGAAAATGGTAAAAAGTGTGGGTTCCATAGAATGCTGATTACTTTCTACAAGGTAATCAGCATTACCTTTAAAATCAAGTGAAAAGTGAACAGTGTAAGAGAATAGAAAACAAAAAGACTGAAATACCATTTATTATTTTATTTATTTATAAAATTTTTATAATTAAAAACATATATATTTAAATTAAAATTTTTAATATTGTTTAACAAAATTTAATTCAAATTTTTATATTAATAATATTTTATTTTATTTTTTATTTACAACATTTAAAATAATTTTTTAAGTTAAAATAATATTACTATAATAATTGTATTTTTTAATGGTATTTTTGTCTTTTGATAGTTTTTATTCTATTATATTCCATTGTCTTATCAAACATAATTTTAATCACAACATTCTATTTTATTCTATTTCATTTCATTTAAATCCATTCCATTCTATTTTATACTCAATTTTCATTCCCATTCCCTCCGTTGCCACCAACCAAACGAGGCCCAAGTATAGTGACATAATTTCCTCCCATTCTGTAGTTCAATATTTAAGCATATGTTGGAATGAACATTCAATTCGACCATAACCTTCACCAATGCATAAACATCGCATTAGATATTCCATCAAAGGGAAAAACAAACAGGGTCAAGTCCTTTAAAAAAAATGCAGTGGAATCAGAGTTTTAGGATATATAGGTAAAATTCTTGTTGTAAGGGACCAAACAAGACAAAGCTTTCGCCTCACGTGACCATCTGATAACATATTTACTTTTTGTTCTGAACTTCGAAATTTGAATCCTTCTCCCATTCACTTGAGACAAAATTGTTAGTAAGCTTTATATACAATTTGATTACTGTCATACACTATAAAATTTGATATTTTCCTCCATTCATTTTTCCCTTCCTTTGAGTTTATGCAATGATAGAAACCATAATCTTCGCAGACGCAAGAAGTTTTGAAATTTTTTTTCTGGTACATTGTGCAAGCCTGTGGGATTTGTAAGGCCTTTGGCGTTTCCAACCTCACAAGTTCTTCACAAGTTAGCTTTTAGGTTACATCGTATTAAATGGTGTTTTTATTAAGAGTCAGTCAACATGAATGACTACTTGGTGCCCAAATGGTCCAAGACCCGCCGGAGTAGGCACCTAAAGAGTGGAAAGGAGTGACCTGGTGCATAAAAATAGGACTACCAAAGTGAAAGCTACCTAGAGACAACTTTCGAATTCTTAACATGTTAATCTTTTAGAATGTATTCTCTTTATAGCAGAATCAAATTCAAGATATCAAGCTGAGTTCAATTTTAAAGATTGAGAGTAATTCGCCATTTATAGCTTAACTTGAAACCGAGTAAAATGAGACATCCACCACGGAACATATAGTGACTGCAATTTTTCTTACAAAACAGAAATGCAGTTCTGTTCAACGTCGTATTTAAGCAATGTTTCTTAAACTATATGAACCAATGGAAAATGTCTGCAATCACCAACTTAAAAACATGATAGAGATCTGTGACAACTTGCTGGAGAAATAAACAAATAAACCCTACAGAACCTTAGATTATAGTTGCATACCCACATGTTTTTAAAGGTGAAAACATGAATATTTAACCATAAATACAAATAAAGGAGTTTCTCTTGTATATAAGATCAGTAACTTTCTGAAATAATTATATTTCAAGCATTTCAAGAGTATTTATAATGGTTTAAACCCCTTCTACTTGTTCCAACTTTCAAGCAGTTACTAAGAAACCAGCAGCTACATATATATGTTTGTGTGTGTGTGTATCGTTTCATGAACCAAGAATAAATCCATGATCTATCTAATATTTCAGTCACCTTCGTAAGATACATATGTTGTGATATATAGGTGCCTTGTTAAGAACCAAAACAACCAGATAATGACTAGTATAAATATTGATATGGGAATGAGACACATGACAAATTATGTAGTACAATTTGAAGTGTTGTGATCATGTTGCGTCTGATATTAGTGTTGGACATGTATCAGGCATAATATTGCCTCATTTTTTAAATATTTCTGTTTCATATGAATTCATTATAAGTTTCATATGGTACTGTTTCATATTTTTCAGCCAATGCCAAATCCCTATATTCTAGTGGAAGTTCTGAGAAGATGATTAATCCAATATCAAGACGAGTACAATAAATTTAGAAAACTACGGGTAATAATAATTCATTATATATCCATCTAAATTAAGCTATGAAGGAATAATGTAATTGACATATGGAGACACGAGGAAAAAATTGGGAGAATCAAAGCAGTGCGCTTTTATGTATCTTTTTGGCACTCACTACAGCAGACTGAAAGCTATGTGGAATCTTTACCAAAACAAAAGTCTTTAATTAAAGTCCAAAGGAAAACCCTGGAGAACCGAAATGGACAAAGAAAGAGAGAAACAGATGTAAACATCTAAACAATTCTAGAAGATAATATGATAGAGACATAGAGATTCATGTCAAGTGCATGAGCTAGCTAGCTAGCTAGTTGTTGTTGTCAGAAATCTACAGATTATGACGATTATGATTATGATTTCAATGGACTTGTCCGTGATATTCTTTGAAGTGAAGATCAAATTTTTTAATAAATTAAACAGATTCACTTACCCTAACTAACACTAATTTAAATTAACATCCATCCATAAGAGTTAGTCCAGTTGATAAAGAGGCTTGACATCTTTCCACATCAATCAAGGTTAGATTTCTCTAGGGTGTCTGCTCTTAAAATCATTTGGAGAAAAAAATTAATAAGTTTCAAGTAAAACTCAAGGACACCCTTAACAGCAACACTCAGAACAAAAAGAAAAATTAACATCCTAACAAGAGAGATATTTAGACAAAGAATTTCTGTGAGTGTAGGAGCCTGCAGTACGAAGTAAGCAAGAAAAATAAGTATTTCACTTTGTTTGTTTTTCTCTTCATTTATATAAAAGGTACTTGTAAACATGACACTCAAACTATGATTGATGAGAGGAAGATTCTCAAATGGGACAAATTAACTATTCCATTGCTGAAGTCATGGTAGATTCTCAAAATCTCTGGTACTTTCACCCATCTTACTACTTTCATGATCATTTGTAGCTAGTGAAAGAAGATGAGGAGAAAGCTAATATAAAAGGAACTCTAATCTGGTTATGTCTGAAAACGTAAACTCAATCGCCTTGCAATTTTTCATGTCTTGCTTGGTAATGAGAACTACAAATTCATTATACTTAAGTTAATCAACAAAGCCAATATAACAAGTCAAGTAGCACCTTCCCTAACCACAAGTGTTAAGAGGTTCGGATGCGGTTCACTTTCCACTGCCCCTTCCCCTGTATCAATATTTTTGGAAGAAAAAAACAAAACAAAGAACAAACAGAGAGATCAAAGGTCATGTGAATCACAAAATCTCTTGGAGGCAAATTCAAAGAAATTCAATATCTCTCTCTCTCTCCTACACACAGAGACAAACAAAACAAACCCTCTTCCTGAAAAACCCTAAAGTGGTGATGAAGGATTGGAATGTCACTTTTTAAATACTTAATTAGGAGTTTAGAAATGTGCACAGAAGGGCATCACAGAAAATCCAGAAAAATAATGGACTAGGGAGTTAATTATATAAATCATCATCATGAACCCTAAATAGACAATTCACCCTTATAACAAAAGAAGAAAAAGAAAAGGAAATTAAATGGGTAAAGATGCCCTAATCGATGAATTAAGAAAAAAATGTACGGCAATTCCAATGCTAAAGATAGGCTCAATCACCAAAGCAAGAATTGGATCTTGAAATCATTAATGAAATAACTGCACCGAGCCACACAATTTCCTGTCTTTGAAAACCCTAATTAACAATCATATATAATTATATACCGATAAGATTTCATGCCTAAAGCTCATGAGAAAGAAGAAAAATAAGAGATCATAAATATTATATATCTTTTAATTTTCCCATAAAAATTTAGAAGAAAAAAAATGGTGAGCAAGGAGTAAGACGAACTTAGAGCCTGCAAAACCGAGATGTGAGAAAGAACGACAAGGTCTTACACTGTGATTGAACAAACAAGCATTAAAAAGAGAAAGAAAAAAAACCCCTAGCTAGTGGCCTTATAATTAAAGAGAAGCAGAAGTTAGCTAGGGTTAAAATAGAGGAATTAGGGTTTTTAATTTCATGCGGCCAACACCAGGTGAAACTGCCACATGATCTGATCTTTCCTCAAGCAAGGGAGGAAGTTAAGATCATGCTGGCAGCTTCAACTGGTAGTGGTCCATGATAAGAGCTGCTCATGAACACAGCAGATCAGAGACTGGGAATTGAAGGGAGATTTTAAGCTGCCATTGATGCTGCTTTTGCTAGGGTTTTGGATGGAGAAGAGAGAAGGAAGGGCCATGAATATATATAGGAGAGTTCAGGAAGAGGACTCGAGAGTGAAAACTAGAGGGGTTTTTTTTTTTTAAAAAAAAAATTCTTCTCTCTTAATTTGTTATCTATAATTGATGGAATATTGGGGACTGAAAAGCCTATGGAGAATTATTAAAACAAAAAAATAAATTAAAAGAGGTAATAGAAAAATGTGGTCCCTAGATAGCGATGAAAATTTGAATATTGTCACGCCAACACTACAACCATGCAGTTTTCAGATAGGATAGTGAGTGTTTCTATATATATTGTAAGAACATTAATAACTTTGGGGCTGGGTCCCCAAAGAAGTGGGGGACCCTTTACCCTCTCTCTCTCTCTTTGTTCCTTTCTCTCTCTTTCTCTGTGTGAGAAGGAAAGCAGCAAGCATGAGCCAAAGGAAAAGGGTGCATATATGAGGGGACCATTTTGCATGGTTACATAGGCATTTCATTACTTCACACCTCACACATCAAGGAAGAAGCAAAAGTATATCAACCAAAACAAAATGTATAGAGATATTCTTGTATATATGCTTAGCTAGCCTATATAGGCTCACTGATGAGTGTCTACTGTACATAATTTTTTAAGGTAAATTAATAATTTAGTCTCTATATTCATAAACTCTAGCTTTACAGTCTTTGATTTTTTTTGAATGCAGTAGTTAGTCCTTTCAAAATGTCATACTCATTCTAAATAAGTCTTTCTATATATTAAGTGTCTAAGGACTATTATTCAATAAGTTTAATATTTCAAAAGATTAATGAATGATATATATGTAACGAGTTGACAATTTCGTATACTAATTCAATCCCTAAAGAGAATTCAGGAATTAAAATCAAGTGGGTTTACAAATTGAAAGACCAAATTGTTAATTTACTCTTATATTTTATTACTGACTCTCATTCATTTGTGATAAACTTTATGAATAGCATGGTAGGGAGAGTCTGCGCCCGAAAAAAATTAAAACTATTTTGAAATGTCGCTTTCTCTATCATTTTCTCTCTATTCTTTTTCTTATTATTATTATCTGCTATCTATTTAGATGCATACCCATTATACATACTATATATAAAAGATCTTTTTTCTGTACATTGATAATTAACCATTCGCTTGTAAATGTGCCATTTTTTGGATACCTGCTTCTTCTGCGTCTGGTAGGTGCCAGCTGCATATATACCACTTATTGAAAACGTTTGATACTGGTGATTAGGAAAATGACCTGTTAGTTAGAAAGTTAATGCTATCTGGAATTCCTTTTTCTTGTTATAGGCTTAAAGTTAAAGCTAGTAACATGATGGAATTAAAGTATATATATTCCGTCATCTAAATCATAGATTATTACTTGGTAATTTGCTGAGATCACAACTCTTCTAAAGTTTTCTCTGCAAGTAAAAAAATTTGGTGTGGGTAAAATTGGTCTTAATATAGGGTCCGTTTGGGGACGCTATTTTAATTTTTTTTTTTTTTAAATTTGTAAGTGATATGAAAAAAGTGCTGTTTGCATAGGGTAAAAATTATATAAAAGTCGCTTTTAAAAACAGAATTGATCGATATGTTCTTGGTAATAATTTTTAACAATTTTCGTAAATTTATGAAGTGAAAATAGTAGACTAAATTATTTTGGTGTGAGACCTTATATGTTTGAAACTTGAAAGAACTTTATTTTACGGAGAACCTTTTTTTATTAGCAATAATTACTTGATATAAAAGATATAACAAAAATTAGATAGAAAAATATATTTTTATGATGATGAATTGGAAGAGCTAAATATGTGAGATTTATGTACGCCTTTGGTAATTTTGAAAATATAAAATTATTTTGTATTTCGATGAGAAATTACAATAAAGAAAAGAAGATTATATATATTTAAAAAATAAGGACATATGAATTTAATTAAAATATGCAAAAAATGTACTCATTCTAATTTTTTAACAGTCACACAGCTACTTTGAAAAATATCCGAGTGCTTCTAAAAAACAGTTGCGACTTTTAAAATGTATAGGAAGAAACACCGTAAAACACTTAGCTAAACATAAATTAATTACTTTTATAATCAAAAAGTATCAAAAGCAAAAGCCACAATATTTTAAATCAGGGCCTTCATTTTCTTTCTCTTTCTGGGAAGGGGGAAGAAGAGGAATTATTATTGCTAGAGTCATATTCCTTTTAGCATAATAGAATATATTCCATAGTTTAATTTTATTATTGTAGGCTTTTAGCAATTCATGTACCTAAACTACCTTGGAAAGATATTATATATTCAAGTAGGCTAATCATTTTTTAACATCAATTTAATTATATGAACATCATAATTAGTACCTATATAAAGGTTATTGTTGATTTGGTTTTTACAGGTTACATATATTCTCCAAATTTTTATATTCTCTCTTACAAAAAAAAAAGAATACAATATTTTTGCAAGAATAAGTAAAGTAAGCTATTATTTTTTATCATGAAAAGCCTTATTCCCATCTCTTTCTGTGTTCAATATGGTATTATAGACTAAATTATTTAACCTTAAGAGAAAAAATTAATTGACCAGACCCTTTTAATGATGGCCATAACTGCTTGATTAAATTTGTTGAAGGAGCAGAAGCTAGAAAGCCACGTGCACGTTTATGTGGCAAGAAAATATATAGCTTGGCCAGTTCGGTAAGCATATTCCTTGGCATAAATAAGTGTTTTATAGGGGTGACTTTAACAGGTGGGGTTGGCGGCTATATTTTGTGAATTTTGAGTAGAAAAAGTGAGATTTACCAAATGATTCAAATCCATGACAGGCGTGTATGGTATACTGTGATGTCCAATTTTTTGTTATATTGAACATCATCATGTGAAATATTATAAGATATTATGACATTTAACGGTATCGTGTTTGGCATGATAATTGAAAATTGTCAAAGACACCCACAAGTTTGTGGTTCAAGTAGTAAGCAAGTTTGATCTTAATAATTGATTAAGGGCATCTACAATATTAGGGTTCAAACTTAGAAAAAAATTTGTGAAGATGAGTAGCTTCAATACTCCAAACGAAATTATTCCTATACCCAAAGAGTTTATGAATAATCATGCCATAAAAAAAATTTGTCAAAGACATAATATTATAAAAGTTAACAAAGTTAAAAACAGTGTAATATGAGATTTCTATAATTTTGGATGATACATGATACAATCCAAAATAGTATCATTCAAAGACAGTTTGTAATATTAGATTATACCCTTTAACTTGGTTGACACTGATGTATCAAACACACAATTTTTAGATGTCATCTGTCATCAAAATCAAGGTGAAAATGATGCTATACCAAATTTCTCCAAAAAAAGGTGAATTCATTTTTGTGCCTCAAGTGCAAATGGTATTATTCTATTTTCAATATTTCAAGATTATAATACATACATACAAAACTTAATGACCTTTTGAGCTAAACAGTATATATACTGGTTCTTTAGAATCCACTGAAGAAAAGTTTACTTCTGATGCTGGTGAGAAGTTTTTGAAAACCATCGTTGCATATCAATAAAAGATCAATTTTTTTATGAAAATAATTGGTGGTTTACTTGTACTCAAAATGGTAAATTTATTTACTGCATTGATTATGTTTAAGAAATTTTTTCAAAATATTTTTTTTCAAAATAGCTTGCGTTTGTTATATTTATAAAAACTTCCACAATAAATTTTAGGATTAAACTTAAAATACAATGTTTGTTTTCAATTGGATTATATGTAATATGTCTAAAGAAATTAATTAATTAAGAAAAGGAAATGTTTAGATTAATCAGTATACATTCGTGGATTAATTATGATTTACCTAAAAAAATTTGTGTTGTAATTTACATATATATATATGGTGCTGCCTCAACATATAAATTAGCTTGTATTCCTTATTTTTGTCTTAATTTGAAAAAATATAGAATATAAATATTTGAAAAATATCACCAAATATGTTTATGTCATCTAGAACTGAAGCTCTCTCGTAGCCTCGTCGGTTAGAGGGACAAACTCTTGGTTAAGCAGGATTCGCAAGCTCATAGGATGGTGATGCTTTTTCTTGTTTTTATTTGGAAAATGAAGCATGCAAGAATATTTACGATTCGCAAGTCATAATTATATATAATAATTTGAATTTTTTGGATTTTTATGTGGTGATCAAAGTGGTAATGAAAATAAGTTATTTCTAATATTACTAGTCTGTTGATAGCATATTATTGATTCCTTTTCAGCTCTACACCCATATATTTGTTAAGTCCACACATTTATATGTGATACTTAGGTGTAAGGAAGCTGGGAAATTTATTTAGAAAGACCTCCAATGTAAGCTCTTGGCATTAATTAGGGGGATATTGCATGGCATAAATGACTACAAAACTCTTTTCAAATTTCTTTTACTAAATAAACCAACACATATTGGCAATTGTTTTGTATTTGACTTAAACATAAGTGAGACAACCATTTGATTGATAATTGGCCTGGTCAAGCAATAACCTAGCTAATGGTGATTATAGAACTGCTTTCATTAATTAACATCACATTAAGACTGTAAATTATTTAAATCCCTCGTCACTAAATCACATATGTAGTGCCTTGGTTATAAATTTATGATATAATTGCTTTATTCATTAGGATCTTAAAATGTGAATTCTCTCACTTATGCTATACATATAGATTTTAAACTTAATTGAAATTTTAATTCTTTTATATTACTTAATAAAATAATTTAATTCTTCTAGTTTCAATTAAAAGAATATTTTCCTTCTAATTTGTTTAATTAAAGCTACTTAGAGGGTGTTTGGTTTATGGAATCAAAGATTTTTGAAAATGTTATATTCTTGAAAACGTGATTCCTGATAATTATAGACATATTTGGTAAATATTTTTAAAAATAATTTTTTATTCTCAGAACAAGAAAACTCGTTTAAAAATTGTTTTATATTTTTATTTTGAAAATAAATTCTAAAAATAAGTTATTTTTAAAACAACAAAAAAAAGATAGGGAGAATTGTTTTTGTTATTTTTATTTCTAGAACTCCCAAAAAATAAAAAATAACATATATTCAAAACATTTTATCAAACAATTTTTTTTTACTTTTGTTTTGCAAAATAATTTTTAAACAGTTTTCAGAAAAAAATTTAAAAACAAAAAAAAAATCAAACAAACACTATATTTTTGAAAATGTAACATGTTTAATTCATTACAAATATTATTGAGAATACTTTACTACAATCATGAGAATCTAATATTCTCACGTTTGGTTCACATAAGTAATTAAATAAAATATTGGAAAAAAGATGAGATACATGTTAGAATTTAAGATTTAGTGTTTTAGGGTTTAGAACTTAAGATTTAGAATTTAAAACTTAGTTTGAAATTTGAAGTTTGAAATTTTAAATTTTAAAATTTAAAGCTTAGGACTAAATTAAGGTTTGCTATTTACGATTTGAGGTTTGGGTTTGAGGTTTTGACTAGATTTGAGTTTGGATTTTAGATTTTAAAGCTAAATATGATAGTAAAAGGACAAAAATGTTTTTTTTTTAACTTAATAAAAGTATTTCCACTACATAGGAATCTAACATTCCCACCTCTCCCATGAGAATAAAATATGGGAATATATATTACCATATATTCTCATAAACATTCCAGAAATGTCATAGCCTATTTGAAAATGTTTTCAAAAATAGTTTTTTTTTTCTAAAACCAAAAAAACATGTTTTGGAAATTTGTTTTTGAGATGTGTGTTTTAAAAGTAGTTTTCAAAATTCATGTTTTAAAAACAGAAAACTTTACCATGTTTTCAAAAAGGCATGCTTTTAAAGTAGCAATATGGTAAATATGTAAATTCATTACCACCATTTTGATAAATATAATACTAGTACATTTAAAATAAAGCCCTGAACACAAAAGTTCAAATATCAAAATCTCAAACTTAAATCTTAAAATTCCAAAACTCAAATCCCTAAACTCTAAATCTCAAAACTCCAAACCGCAACCTTTAAAACTTAAACCCTAAATCCAAAAATCTCAAAACTCCAAATTTTAAAATTTAAAACCCCAAATTTAAATTCTTAAACACTAACTCTTAAATCTCAAAAACCTAAGTCCCAAAATTCAAAAACTCTAAATTCTAAAGTTCAAAACTATTTTCAAAAACTATTTTACTAAATTGTTTTAAAAAAACAAAAAAAAAAGATCTAAACATGTCCTTATCACTACAAGAAATAGTGGAGATGGTGACGACAATAACAATGATTTTTGAACTGTGGTTAAAGAATATGTTTTAACGACAATTATGAGACAACCGTTGTTAGTTTACGACTATTTAGTTGACACCATCATTAATTTATGACCATTTATGGAAAAGGCTACTACTTAATGATAGTTTGATGTTAACCGTCGTTAAATTAGAAATTAACGAAAATTTTTGTCAAAATTATCGTTAAGGTACCTTGTAACCATACATGGATAAATGTGTTACTTAACGACAATTTGTTAAATAATCGTTGTTCAATCATTTTTATTTCAAGCCCCCTGCATTCCTCTTTCATTTTGGCAAACTCCTATGCATGTCTTCTTCTCCCTCTTTCTGTGTTCTCCATTGTGCTTTGCATTCTCCACTGCTGTTTCATGCTTCTGTCGTTCACTTCTAGTCATCCCCACAAGTGAGTTCATCTTCTGCTTTCTCCCATTTAGTTTTTGACATTTTCCTTTTCATTTTATCATTCTAATATCTTATTCCAGAAGTGTGGTTTTGTTGATTTGTAAGGTTGAATATTTCATGCTTTTGGTCTTGATTCCTATCTTGAAAGTTGAATATTTCATGCCTTTGAGATAATATTTCATGCTTTTAAATGTTTAGGTCAATATTTCTTGATTGTGTAATATTGAGACAAAATATACTCACATATATGAAATAAATGTAAATGTAAAAATTAAGAAAAAAGAGAAAATGGATACAAGATACAAAGATTTCAATTTTAACTTGTTAAATTTTGATAGAAAACATGCAAAATAAGATATATTTAATTGAATAATGTTCATAATTAAATTAGCATAATTTTACAAATTTCTTTAACTATGTTCCTCAATAAAATATAAGAATTCAAAATGTAAATAAAAGGACGTGGGCAAGTTGTGAACCTTAGAATAGAAGCTCATGAAAAGTTGAACTCCAAATTAATTAATTCCCAAAGAACGTGGCAATGAGTTAATGAGCTGATTAAGGCTAGTATAACACTTATAAAATGTAAGAAACAAATAATTTTTTTTAAAGGGATATATTGAAAGAATATTTTGTTTAAAAATAATATAATTAAGAATTTTCTCCACTCGTACACATTCAATTAGCATAAATGTGTAAGCAATATTATATAATTATTTAGTTAATATATAATTTTTTAAAAAATTGAGTTGGATAAAAAGTGGAGTATGGTCGGGCATGTGAAATTAACCCCATGACTTGTATGACATAGGTGAAGGCGATGAAAATGTTTTGTATGAGAGTGATCTGTTTCACACTCAAGATTTAGAAATATTATTTTCAAATGGGAAAGTAAATTTATGCTTGTCTCAGTAATAATTTTTATAATATTTATATATGTTCTTTTTTTTTTGCACATATTATTTTTCTAATTAACAGAAATTGTGAAGATAAAAAGATTTAGTTCATTAATGACAGGCAAGGTGGGTGAATCCAGCTCAAACAGTCATTTATCTTGGCTGGCAATCAGTGAGGGTGAACAGCCAAGAGACATCGATACACTTGATTTTGAGGCTATCTCATCTATGTCCTCCCCTCAAGATTCCCAAGCACCTAAGGAGGAGTTCAAATTGATGACCTTTTTGCCAAGGAGAATCAGTCATGTTAACTTGCGCAACAAGAACATGCAAGACAAAGAAAAAGTTGGTTGTTTGATGTTATTGGTAAGCATCCTAACTCCATTAATGGATAAGTTGTTTAGTCTCATTTTGTGTACTAACTTTTCATTTACAAATGCGAATGGTCAGGTGATGCATACTCAATTAATAGTTTACGATGTTTGGGCCCTTCCCCTTGGACTGAGGGTCATTGTACATTTAACGACTTACATCAACCAAATAGAGATAGAGGTGGTTCGCTAAGTGTGTTTTTGGATACAATTGGAGATAATTTTTGAATAATCTCCATTTCTTATAGAGACTAAAGAAGCATCCCTACTGACTACAAGAATGTGTTTAGAGAAACTATACAAGTATTAACACATGTTTTTTTTTCTAGGTGCCTTGATTATGTATCTTTTATTAACATATGTACTTTCTCTTGTAGAAAAAATTTGTAGTGCAAGGCGTGCACAAGAAGATTATTTTCCAATCACTTGGACAGAAGTGGAAAGTTGTAAATTATAATATTTATAAGATAAAAAATGATGGGACTAAGACTACAGAGCAATTATGTAATGGCATCCCATAAGGCATTACTCGGGATCAATGGGTAATTTTTGTATACTACCGTATCGAGGTAAAGTTTAAGATAACTATACTTGATTGTTAATATATATCAACTTATTTTTGGTCTTATTAATATGTTTCTATCATTGACTAGAATGTAGTTGAGAAAAATAGACAAAATAAAAGATGACAAACGACGTCACATATAAGTGGTTGGAAAAGCCTAGCACGAAAGAAGCTGAGATGATAAGTTTGCATTTGTGAATAATCTATTTGAAGTTTAATTTATATTAGATATATATTACATTATGTTTCAAATTTTTGGAAAGTTAAGATTGGAGGCCCAATTACATGAGGATATGTGTAGACTACAGCCTATAAAAAGACTGGTGGATCATATATTAATGACAAAGTTAAAACTATCAGTGTAAGTGTTTAAGTTTTGTGAGAATAAAGCTTTACTATATAATTTGGTTATAATAATACATTTTTAACAAGATTTATTACTATCTATTCTAATTTACAGAAAACAATTGCCTCAATTCATCGTGAGGAATCTTCTTCCCAAGAGCTTTCTAGTGATGATTCATTAGCTAGAGTTTTAAGAAACAAAGAGCACTTAGGTCGAGTTTAATGATTTGAATTAGGTTTTTCCCTAACCCAAGCTTTTGGTTGTGATTCTGCTGAGTCAAGTTCATAATCTGAGCCTTCTTACCAAGAGTTGCAGAATGAGGTCGCTCGACTTAGAGCAATGATGGAGGAACGTGAGGTCAAACAACAACGATAAGAGACTGAACGAGCAACACGTGAGGAAAAATAGTTGAACGACAATGAAAGATGAAAGCAGCTATAGCTTTCCTACTCTAAAACTATCATGATCAAGTGCCATTTGAGATTTCATTTTTACCAAGTCAGGGTCTAAGGTAACTTTCTCAAATCTCAGTTGAATTATAAAATTAAATATTCTTGCAATTCATTTTATTATTTAATAATAATATATATTTTTTATTTCCAAGTATCAAGCCATTATTAAGTTAGTGGACAATAATCTCTTCAAAACTCTAAAAATTAATTTATATTTTTATTGTATATTTTATGTAATTGTTATGAAACATGCATTGTAATTCAAATTTTAATTGAATATTAGTTTTCATTGTAAAATTTGACTCTTACTTGTTAATTTGGTTTTTTTTTGTGAATATTGGCATTTAGATTAAAAAAATTGGTTGTTTTCACGATGATTCTATGAAACCGTAGTTAAAATTGGTCTTAATAATGATAAAAAACCATTGTTAAAAAAAGAGAGCAGGGAATACAAATATCAGTTTAACGACTATTCAATCATTAAATTTATGATTAACAACAGTAAAAAAATGTTGCTAATTCTAAGTTTACCACGGCTCTTTGACCGTCATTAAACCAAATGACTTAATTATAGTTTCAAAACTATCGTTAGAATGTGATTTAATGATGGCATTCTCACAGTTTTCCTGAATCGTCAGTAAAACTGATTGTACAACAGTTTTTCTAATCATTATTAAATTTTTTGGCGACAATTGAAACGGTAGCAAAAACTGTTTCTTTTGTAGTATATATTCCCAAAAATGTTTTTTCAAAACTTAAACCAAACATAGGAATATATCATTTTCATGAAACATTTTCAAGAATCTTGTTTTCATTCAGAGAACTATTCATCCTTGTAGTCCCTATTTTTAATTACAAATCAATTTTGCACTTTTAATTTTTTGAAAATACATAATTGAAGACAAATTTTAATTTCATTTTCTTGTTATATAAAATTGAGCTATTATCCTATGCTCTAGTTAATATTTTCAATTGTTTTAACTGAAGCACAATATTGTATATATATATATATATATATAATTGAAGACAAATTTTAATTTCATTTTCTTGTTATATAAAATTGAGCTATATATTATCCTATGCTCTAGTTAATATTTTCAATTGTTTTAATTGAAGCACAATATTGTATTAATATATATATAAGAATTAACATTGCTTCAATACTATTGCTCTAATTAAAATTAGAGAGAGTTTTTAACACTCCAAGTCGATGTGGAGCTAGCAATATATATGTCATTAATATCGTCCAAAAAAAAATTTAAGGGACAAAAGCTTGAGGGGTGGTTTGGTTGGAGGGGAATGGAGGGGAGGGCAATTTTTTAAATCACCTCATTTGGTTAAAATTTTTGGAGGGGAGGGAAATTCTTTTGACAAAAATGTCCTCAAATATTTGCATTAATACCAAAATTGCCCTTAATCTTTTTTTTTTTGGTTGCCTATAGATGAAATGCCAAGTAAAAGGGACCACACACATCGCTCAGGGGCAATAGACGAAATGTATATTTGATTTTTTTCCTACGATTTAAAAAAAAAATTGGACATTTATGTCTTGCAATTTAAACTTTGTAGGAACATGGTAGTTTATTATATTATTACCTTGTGATATTTTGTAGTTTCATAAAAATAGATTAAACTGATTAATTAGAGTGAAAAATTGATGAATTAATAGAAAGATTAGTTAAATTTAATCTTTAAAATCATTTATCAAAAAATCAATAAACCAAATCAAAAAAATTTGGTTAAAAGCCACTAAAGGGTATAATGGTCATTTTATTTTATTTTCTCTCTCCTCTCCTCCTCTCAAATTAAACCAAACAAAAAAAATTTATTTCCCTTCCCTGAACCAAACAACCCCTGAGAATACTCTTGACAATAATAAATAAGAACTACAAAGATTAAATTGCTTTCTTGAACAAACTAAATAGCTAGGTTGGAAGCCTAAATGTACATTTAAAGTTACTTAGATGAACAAAATAATAACAAAACACACATTAATCTAATCAACAAACAAAAGTCGTTGGGCTTAACTCAAATAATTGAAGTGGGTTAGAATTTAGCAACCCTAAGTTTGAATTGTGATTAAACAATGGCTAATACAAATTGACTCAGTTAAGGTGTTCTTAATGATAGTTAATATGTTCGATCAATGGGTACAAATTTGAAAGAATGAAAGAATAATGTTGTAAAGGTGTAAATCAATGGCATAGACGTTTAACATTTTAGAACCTGTGTACCATTTAATCCACTTTTATATTGACTGTTAGTTGTGTGATAGAAACTCACACCTATAGTGCTTTTTCTTTTTGGTATGGTATAGATTATCTTTAGGTCAATTTGCATGTTAACTGAGAATAAATCATTTTGCAAACAATTTTAAAGGCTTGCCGCCTCTTAATGCATTTAGAAGAATAAATTCTCTTAAGTGCTGGTTCTTAGTGTTTAAACACGAACAATCAAGATAAGAAGCACACCTCTCTAACTACTAGGCCAACGTCTTAGAGTTCAAACACCTACATGGGGTGTTTGGTTCATAGACTCAAAGATTATTGGGCGTGTTAATTAATCACATTCCAATGGATATAATATTTTCATGTTTGATTCATCATATATATTTTTTAGAATGTTTAAAAAAATTTCAAAATTAATTACTCCTACCAATTTTTAACATATAAAATAGATAATATATATGTTTAATTAAATAAAATAGAAGAAAATGGAAAGATAAAATATACGTTAAGATTTAAGATGTAGAGTTTAATTTTTAGTGTTTTAAAGTTTGAGATTTAGTATTTAGGATTTTGAAATTTAGGATTAAGGGTTTGAAAATTTAAGGTTAAACTTTTGGGGATTTGCATTTTTGAATTTATGATTTAGATATTAGAGTTAAGATACGAGAGTAGTAGACTAAGAGAGCAAAATTGTCTTTTAATATCATAAAAAATATTCCCACTCTATGGGAGTATATCATTTTCATGAAACAATCCAAAGAATCATACTTTCAATTTGTGAACCAAACGCCCTAATAGTGTAAATTACTATTTGAAATTTTAAAATATTACATGCATGTTCTATTAAGCCGTCCTTAAAAGATTATTATCATTATTTGATTTTAAAAAAAATTTAATTAAAAAACTATCAATATGATCCTGTGAGAACTAAAATGATAGTTGACAAAGTTCATGCCATCATCATATTGATGAGTTTTTAAAAATTTTGGAGTCAAATGATAATAATTTATTATTTGAACAATTCTAATTTTGGTCTATGAAAGATACTACTCTCATTAGTTTAGTGGATTAAAGATATTTACCTTTATTTTAGTCCTAAATTTTTAAAAATACATCATTTTATTCTCTAATGTCACGTCTCTTAAAAAATTGTTAATAATGTTAATATCAATTTATAGAAATTTGATCCCAATAATTTTACAAATTTATGCATTTTTCTTTTCTCTTAATTTTAACCGTCCATATTATCAACTAATGTTATTTGTTACATAAACTTAGTCAATGTAAATAACTCTATTAATATTTTTTTAAATAGACCTTATATCAAATACTAAAATAATGTGTTTTTAAAAAAGTTGAGACTAAAGTGATGATAAATAATTTTTATAGACTATATAGATAACTTCAATATCATCCAGGATAAAATAGTGATTTACTTTAATTTTTTTTTAAAAAATAAATTATTCTCTCATCTCGTGAATATTATTTTTATTACATGACTCTCTTTTCTATTATAAAAATATATTCAAAATTATTTTAAAAATAAGAGTAAAATACTCTTCCTCTTCTTAGTAATACTTTTATTACATTGTGCCTTCATTTTTATTAAGAAAATATAAACAAACTTTTTTTAATTAATGTCCTTATTACATAGCTATTTCCTCTATTATGAAAATGTACATGAATTTTTCATAAAAATAAAACTAAAAAAATTACAAATTAACCTAAAATCATAAAATTAAAATTAAAAATATTACAACTTAACCTAAATATCTTTTATGAAAGATAAATAGATAATAAATAAATATCACTATCTAATTTTCTTCTTTTCAATTTTCAACCAAAATTTTAAGTCAATAAAATTAGTATTTTGATAGTTTAAATTATTTTATAATTATTTTGAGAATGAATAATTGGTATTAAATGACAATGAATTAGAAAAAAATTTACGGGAGTTCTATTTTATTTTTAAAAAAAATTGTCTATATATTTTTCATAATAGGAGGTTAGTGTAATAAGTGAATATAATTGAGTTTTTTTATTTTTTATTTTTAATTTTAAGAGAAATTTTTGTCTCCTTTTAAAATAAAATAAAGGACCGTGTAATAGCTTATTACTAAAAAGAGAAAAAATTAATTCACTTATGAATAAAATATGGATCTGTAGCAACCTATGCTAGTTTAATCTAAAGATTATTGTCTTAGGTGAGGGAATCATTTTTCCCAGTAAACTAGAGGGTTATTCCAAAGTTAGATTGTGTGCCAGAATTGTTATTGTTGCTTGTAATGGAAAATTTACTGTTACCACACTCCAGAAGGGGTCCACCATAAATGAATTACCCCACGCTTGCAACAAAACAGACAGGCTCAGACCCAGAGGCGGTTCTCCATTCGAACAAAGCATGCTCCTTTCGGATTTTTAGTTCCAGTTTCTCCAGTTATACCAAAGTGGCAAAAACTGCCATAACCAAGTCAGGAGGTAGAGAAATGGAGTCAGAGAAAGAAAACAAAAGGAAAATGCACCATCACCATACCAGTATGAACTAATTGATTCAATGGTACTAGAATTGGTATTGACTTCAAGTTTTAATTAAAACCAAATGAACTAAAAAAAAAAGGCAGCATCTTAAGCCAAAATTTCTCATTTTGTTACTAAAGGAGTTAGCTAACTCATTTTATAAGAATGGATAAAATATTTTTCTTCACCAATTTGAATTTGATTTTTTTTAAAAAAAGTATTAGTGATGACAGCTTTTCCTTTTTAAGACAAGGATAGGAGGAAGGAGAGATCGATATTACAGCGAAGAACCTACGATATTAAGCCAAAAAAATTCATTATGCATCTAAAGGAGTTTGTTAATTTAGTTAGTAAGAAAAGATGACATCTTTCTTTATCAATTTGGATTCAATTTTTCAAAAAAATTAAATTAAATTAAATTCTAGCTGCATCAAACTAATGTAAGATAATATGCCTTTAGGACTTGTTTTGAAAGATGGATTCAGGGTTGATCATCCAAATTCAAGGTTTCGAATCCATATTCCAATTTTCAAATTCAAATTGGGATTCATTTTCTTCTTTTAATTTACTCTCTTGTCTCTCTCATTTTCTTTTTAAAATTACAAGGTTTCATAATAATTAAAAACAAAATAAACCTAAAGTTTAATATTGAAAATTTCAACTTTCAAACACATCCTACGCTATTATATTATAACTTCCAAACAACATCGAATAAGTTACTATATATTTTTTCGTTAAACTTTTAAATAATAAAATGAGAAATTTTTTACTCTACTTTACTTCATTAATTATTATTTCACCTTTTTATGAAATTTTCAAATAAATTCTCTTTTTTAATTCATTTAATTACTCCGGCTAAAACTCAAATTCAAAATTAGTTCTAAAAATTATAATATCATTAAACCAAATCAATTAAGTCCCGTTGATCATAGGAGAAAGATATTTAATTTCCCTTTAAAATTTGAAAACACCATTCTACTGTGTTTCAACGGATATTTATGTCACGTGCAGTCTTGGACTAAATTCCAGACATTTTGCCACTCTTTGTAAACAAGCAGTATAAATGCCATTTGCATCAGTAAACCCTTTTCTTCCCAGAGATACTTTTGCTGTGTCTTTGGCGCAGAGAGAGAGAGAGAGAGAGAGAGAGAAGGGAGAGTTTTGGGACTGCGTTCCATAAGAACCCTACATATGTAGGGTATGTGATTATTTAAGAATTAAGAGTAGTATGCTGGTCCTTATTATTACAGGATGGCAGCTATTGAAGACAAGTACGAGTCTGTTGTTGTGTGTAGGGTGGTCCAGAATTGCTCTGACTTACACAGTGAAGTTAGAAAAAAAAAATATAGTTTAAAATAATTAATATTTAATAAATAGATAATATTCATTAATTCAAATATAAATCTCATTTAACTTTACTCTATAAAATTTTTAAAAGCTTTAAAGAATTCTAATAAAAAAGAATAAGTTCAGTTAAATCAATTGCATCCATTAAAATATTGTCTTGAATTCAATTTTTATAAATAATTTTTAATTGATAGATGTCTATTAAGTGTAACATGTACTAGAACTAGAAATTTTTTTCCTTTTTAAGGACAAAATTGGTGTCATAAAAATATAATAAATAAATAATTTTTTAAAATTCAACATTATATTTTTGTTTTGAAAAAGAATAATGAAAACATATTATTTTAATATAAATTATAAATTTGATATGCAGTCACGAGAACTTTTGTTCATCACTTATATCTTGCAATTTAAGATATGGACTACTGCAAGAGAGAGCAGAGATTCACCAAAAAACGTAAGCTCCATTCGTCAAAGAATCATTTTAGAAAAGATTAAACATTAACATTAACTCTTAAAAACGATTCAAATACTCAAAATGGATGACTGGATTTAACACTACATTATTAATTACTTAAAAAAAATCGTCTATATATCATAATTCTATTGAAAATGGTTACAAAAACCACCTAAAAAGTAAAAACTACACCAAAATTCTTTTCTATTTCTTAAGCAAGAAAAAAAAACTCCCTAAAATTATTGATATTTTGTTAATAAACATGTACTATTTCTGTGCACCCTGCATTAAAGCAGGAATAATCTATCTTCCTTGTCAACTTTCTAATCAATAATTTTTTAAAAAGAAAAGGAAAAAAGAATGGCTCAGGCTTGGTCTCTCGTCTTCTCTCTCTTGGCTTTGCATTGGGTGCTAACTGGAAAGGGAACATGCAGAGGAGCTGGCGGAGGAAGCATCTTGGAACCCCACTAAACAAATTTAACTAAATAGAGTAGTGGCTGTCTAAAGATGGGCGTCATGCATAGCACTCTCTCTCTCTCTCTCTGTAAATTAATTATTAATCCTTAGATGAAAAGGATGCCGACTTTTTCTTTGTTGGAAAAAGCAGAGTTATAATAATGTCGACAAATGCTGCATGTGGAAGCGTTAGGTCAAAACTCAAGACAAGTTCTAACATAGAGACACCTGCAGGCCTGAATTATTCCTTACAGTAAGTTGCGAACCACCACCACCGCTTACACGGTCTGTCCTTTCAATTTAGATTCAAAATTCTATTTTGCTCGTCTACTGTGTTGGTTTCTGAAAAAGATTTTGGGAGAAATATTTTGAATGAAATTAATTTTATATATATATATATATATATATGGTAGAATAAATAAATAAAATTTAATTGTAATTTTATTTTTTCATTTAAAAAATATAACAATTTAATCATTTCATAATATAAATTAATTTATGTAATTTTAACGAATAAATTAAAATAATTTTTTGTCGTTAATTTGTTATATATATATATAACGTGTATAATTCAATAACACATCTCATATATATTCATTTAAAAAATACATTAATAATAATAAATTTAGTACTACACAAATCACTAGAGTTCTAAAAATATATATCATACCGTATCATTTCCCTTACTGCTTACTCAATTAACAAACTTAGCAATGAAACTTAGAATGTACCATACCATCAAATCCATTAGCAATTACCTAATACACGAACTAGATGGTATGAATTTTTAAGAATTGAAAATCAACAATTTTTTTAAAAGAAGTAATTTAAGAATTGATCAGTTGTGTCAGACCAAATAAGAATTTTAATTTTGAATTTATCATATCAATTAGCAATTTAATAATTTATAATGCCCTTCCTGTAATCAAGAGGACCTTGAAGATACATTTTTTTGGCCACTAAAAATTGAATTCGAATCCTCAACCTTAGACCAACCCATCACCATGAAATGATATTCACTTTTATATAAACGGAAACGTCTTAAGCTTCCAAGACAACAATTTAGCATCTGTAATTGTAACACTATCCTACTCCAGCGAGGGCAATATGAAATAAGCATAGATAATGTCTTCTGCTATGCTCATCATGACAGTACCTATTGCAAACACCACCATACAGATTGGTAGGGAAATTTCAAGGCTAGCCTATCAAAATTGAAAGGCTTGAATAAATTAATCAGATCCACTTACAGAATATGGATAAACTATAAGGACGTCTCAACATTTACAACCCGAAAAGAGACCTAGCTACAAAATTTACAGATCTCAATCAGATTATATATAGAGCCGCACTGAAATTGTACAGACCATTCACTGTAGACACTAAAAGTAAGTGAGAGAATAATTAGTTCTTGGGTAATCCCAACCATTTAATGAAGAAAAAATGGAGTTACTTTACTCTAATAATACAACACTATGGGGCTATGAACTTTTGCCTGAAGGGCGTTGTCACCCCAACCCACTACCTAACTCTTTCTATCATCATCTTGAATTTTTAAGCTGATTGTGTGTGCAAGCAGCATTTTATAGATTTCTTCAGCTGTAGGACGTTTGGCTGGATTTTCTTCTACACACCTAAGAAACAAATCAACAAGGAATCTCACCGTGTCTACCTCAGTATTGGACTTTCCTGACTCTTCAACGGATCGAATCATTGTGGGTTCGTTCATTGAACACAGTTCTTCCAGCTCCTCAGTTAATTGTGGTCGTTTACCCATCTGTATTGATTATAGGAGAAAAATAAATCAATAACACAATGATTGACATTGTACCTGAACCAAATAGCTCAAGCACTCCCATGGAGTATGAACACTGCTATCCTGTAAATTTGAACATTTCATCATTCCTCTCTTGCTATCTATGCTTTTGAGTGTGTGAAGGAGAGATAAACATACCTGCAGAATGTCATGGAAGTGTAAATCAGGTATACCAGAATATGGAACTTGCAGAGTCAGTAGCTCCAGAAGTAGACATCCAAAGGACCAAATATCAGTTTCCTGTCACAAGATAAGGAAAGAGGCATTACAACCCAAAATGTATATTAGAAAAATCAATCTATTCCATAAATACTTTATGTTTCATTCTTCTCTCAAAACTTAAATTCATTAATGTCAGATAGTAACATAAAATTCCTCATATTTACAAATGCAAATTGTAAACCCAAATCAGACTAACCAAATAAAGGATAAACAAGAAGCTCAAAGAGTATGGATAATCAAGTAAAGGATCTTACCAATCCATAAGTATTTTCTTTATACATAGTCCGCATAACCTCTGGAGCCATCCAACGAGGTGTTCCAATGCATACATAAGGAGGAGGTGCTCCCACGTGAGCAATACAGCATGAGTGCAAAGGTGATCTCAGTGGTACTGCACTATCAAAATCACAAAGCTTCACAGTGGGGGTTCCATCATCTTTCTTTCTATCCAAATCAATCAGAATGTTTTCACTTTTTATATCACGATGAATTATGTGCTTCGAATGAACCTCTGACAAAGCACATGCTACATCTTTGGCAATATACAAAGCCAACTCTACTGGAACATGCTTTTCACCAGCTTTTGATAGCTTATCTAGATAGTTCTGATGGAATATGAAGTGCAAAATCACTAAAACAAATAAAAAAAATTGTCAAGAGTAACCAAAAGAAAAAAAATATATATATAAGAAACTTACTCTTAAAGAGCCCCCTTCCATGTACTCCATGAAAATTGCAGACCTTAATACACGACCCTCAGGATTACCATCTGCTGAGAGAGTCCACTGGTAGGATATTTGGTGTCCATACATTTCAACTATACATGGGTGTTTCAAGGCACCTAGTAGTCTCACTTCGCCCAAACAATTATATTCGAAGTTTTTAATTTTGTCTGCTGAACTCTCCTGCACTTCCAAAGTACGAACCTGCAACATCACAGAAGATATGTATAAAAAACATTACTACTGCATTATATACAAATAACCAGAATAATAATTTAATTAGAAAAGAGAGGAAAAAGGACAAATCATGATGAATAATTAATCAATTAACAGAATTTAAATTCAAACTACATGTAAAACAGGAAAGGAATAATATGTAGATAACAACAAACAACCAACGACAGAAGTTAGAAATTAAGAATTAACACGGGAAAATTAATTAAGGATAGCAAAGTTGGCTCAAGCTTAAAGATAAGCCCAACCCACCAAAAAAAAACAGCAATTGTATTTCTATTATTGGATCAAATCATCAAATAATTAGTAAGGCTTGGTAGCAGCATAACTAGCATTAGCATATTAGACTTTTGGATCAGTCAGACTGCAATGTTTACTGAACATTTTATTAATCTGCTGACAAAGATACTGGATGTTGTGGCCAATCACAGTAGAAATAGCTGTACTTGATCCTTCCATCCATTTCATCATACTGCCACCTAAAAGCATCAATACTCTAATTATTGTAGTGTGACTAGTGACTATAGTTGTCAAATCGCAATACACAGTGCACAGACGAAGGCCTAATTCTGAATCATGTATAATGAATCGTATTGTTAGATGCAGTAACAAATTGATAAATAGTTTAAAATTCATAATATAAAATATGAATATACCAATAGGATGACTCAAACTAGTAAATTTAACCCAATGGACAGTTCAGAACTGCAGAAAGATGCTCTCAAGCAAAAGGTTAACTATATACATCTGATGGAACAATTTGCATATGCTGACAAAGATACCACATCATGAGGCCAATTACAGTAGAAACAGCTGTATTTGATATTTTCGTCCATTTTATTATAGTGCTACCAAGGGTTATCTCAAAGTTTATATCTTTTTAACTTAATTTTGGACACAGTTATTAAACGTATACAAAATTTGAGGCCTCAATGTATGAATTTTTCAAATGATATAGTCTTAGTTTGTTGGTGAATCGAAAGAAGAAATAAATATGTAGAGTCATGGAGACAAGCTTTGGAAACTTTCGCATAAATAAAAATAAAACAGAAGAATATATAAAATGTAATTTTAACAAAAGGCGAACAAATACAAATTTAAAAATAAACCTTGAAAATTATCTATTAAAACAAGTAATAGACTTTAAATATTTTGAATCTATTATACAAAATGACAAAATAAAAAAAGATGTAAACCATAAGATATAAGCGAGATGGATGAAATGGAGAAAAGTCTCAAATATCATTTGTGATAAAAAAAATGCCGCTTAAAGTTTAAAAAAACTCTATAGTACACTTATAAAACTTGCTATATTGTATGGTACCGAATGTTGGACGATTAAAAGATAAAATAAAAATAAACTCAATGTCGCAAAAATAATAATGTTGCGATAGATGTGTGGATACACTAAAAGAGATATGATTAGAAATAAGTGCATTAGAGAAAAAGCTGAAATAACACCTATTACGAAGAAGATTGTAAAATCTTGTTTAAGATAATTTGACCATGTGTGGAGAAGACTTACAGAAACTCTACTGATCAAATGGAGAGCAACCCAATAATTAGAGATAGAGAGAGACAAAAAAAAATAATAAATAAAACTATTAAAAAAGATTTAATAATAAATAATCTATCTATTGATCTCATTTATAATAAGCTACTGTGGCGACGTTTGATCCATGCAGTCAACCCACTTAATGAGAAAAAGTTTGATTGTTGTTATTGAATTATAGTGCTACCAAATGGCATGCATACTTTAATTACATTAGTATGACTAGTGACCATAGTTCTTAAACTTAAACCACAATACATATTGTAAATTGGAAGGCTTAATTGTGAATTGTATTGTAAGATACAGTAACATTAATAAATAGACTAGAATACATAATAGAAAATATTTGTATACTTAAGACATGATTAAAATACTCAAAATAGTAAATTTAACCAAGCTGACTAGCCAGTGTAAAGATGCTCTCTAGCAAAGGTTGAAGCTGCATACATATTCATTCTCTTGTTGCTTTGTTCTTCAATTTTTATTTTAAACAATAATGTCAATAACAGTCAACTGTCTGGCAAATTGTGAGAAGTGAATTCGACTGAAGCCTTCGTCTAAGTAGTAGTCTAAATTAATAACATATATCTAATTTTCAGATAATTTCAATTAAAATAAATTAAACATATCAAAATATGAATCACTTTATCCTTTTCTCTAAACAGAATAAATATCATTCTTAACTTTCATGAATATTAGTCTCAAAAAAAGTCACATATTACTAAAACATGTACCTAAAAAAAATATTAACACATACAAAAATTATCACAGCAATAGTACTTTTAGTATAAAAATTATTATGGATTTTTAATTTATACTTGACCTTAAAATAGGTTCATTTACTTCACAATAAGGTAGCAGGCCATGGGTTGGGACTTGGGCTTCAGCTTCAGATAATTAGCACAATGGCAGGCTTGGACTTATAACTTCTAAGATAAAAAAAAAAATTATTAATAAAAGTGATTAAAGCAAACTAACATAAATGATATTATCTTTCCCTGGAAAGGTGCAGCAAGCTATGTGTACTAAGAATCTCTGATCACCATCATTCTAATCTCACATCAGAATCAGAGCAAACTGAAAATCAAATTCAATTCATCCATGAGTAAGGGAGACCATGATGCAGAATTGTGAGTTTTTCGCAATCAAGTTATGCGAGGTTGCAATGAATCCAACTGTTCAACCCAGAAGATTTGAATAACTAAGCTACTGAAATAGATGTATAATCTACTCTCAAGCGCTTTAGGTACAGATTCAAATCAGCAATCAGGATCTTGGGGGGTATCACTGCCACTCTACATGGGTGCTTAACACTTGCAGAAGTGATAACACTAGGTTGAAATTTCTTGTAACTTGTAAGTACCATGATTTTCCTAAATATATGCTTGCTACCTGTTTCCACACTTAAGTTTTAAAACACAATTCCTTCTACAACCAATCAATATTATGACAGCCAGCACATAAGTTTCTATATATGCCACAAGTTTGCTATATCTCTGGTAAAATGATCTAACATTAAATGGCCAGCAATGTCCTTAATGTGTCAGTAAACGAGACTTAATGGACTATTCCCTGATGATATCTTTGTAACTAAGCATGAGCATTGATCACCAGATGACTGGTCCAGAACTTGCCCACAATAACTTGTTGAAAACGATGACCAAAAAATTGGCAGCTTCATCAGGTCAGCACCTGATACTAAATTACTAATTTGTATCGAGGCGCTAAAGAATCTTGTTATTCAGACAGAAAATGTATCCACAATCTTAATTTTTTTATCTAGGAAAAATTATATTAAATAATTAAACAACAATGCAGAAAAACAGATGGTCCAAAATAATATTATTTTAATCAATATGGCCACATTGGGAAAGCTGGAAGCTCACTTAAATAATTTTTTTTCTTGTCCAATAAAAAAAAAGAATCTCAAATAAGTAGTAAATTGGAAAATAAGAAAATCTTGCCTGCTACCCATCTACCCGCCCACCTAAGCCATCCATTAGTCAACAAAAAGTAATAAATTCACGTTAAGATATATCACACAATTCATCCCAGTAATTAGAAAACAATAAGAACAGAACAATCTAGATGCATGACAAAATCAAGCTTATAATCTGAACAAGACTTCAGGTACACACCTTTGCTGCAGCCTCAACTGATCCAAATTTGCATCGCACTAAAGTACTCAAAACCGCCTTCTCAAATTCATCACAAGTAGAGAGAGATGGAAAGGAACAACCTGGACCAGGATTTTCATCAGTTGAAAGAGGGACTTTGGTTCGACTAAGAGGTATATACCTGGCATAACAAGCAAGTCATCAGATTCCAAAGAACCTATATAATTTCATAAATCACAGAATAAAACATCTTTCCATGCAGTGCTTGCACAGCAAATCACTCATTCAGAAACTCAAAAGTAGCAAGTATATTCTATTATACTGAGCTACACCTTTAATTTTTTTCTGTATAAAAGTCCTATGTAAGTTATAGAGCTACCCTGTGCAATATTTTTCTGTAAGTTAACATTTTCTGTATTATGGATTTATAATTGGATAATAGGGGTTATTATGATTTACTTAGAAATTATCAATAAACGCAGTTAAGCCAGGGACATGTTTTCCCCTTGAAGTATTCTAGTAGCATTAGAATACGGGGTACTTGTATTTAAGTATCATTAGGACTTTTTAATCAGGTTGCCTATAAACAGGTCTCTAGTCAAATAAAATATTCAAGGTGATTATTACTGATAAATTGCCATATTGAATTTGAGCTTCTTTCCATTATTTTCTTTAATTTTCCCTGCCTGTTCTATATCACCTGGTTATTTCAATTTTAATCAGTCTTCAAAACAAGAGGAAAACTAAAAATTCTACCCAATCACTAATTAAAAATATCAGTTTAAGATTTTAGTTTCAGGCAAAATTCCACAAGTGGTTAGCTCAAAATTCAGCAATTTTCATCCCTCTTAAAGGAGAAGATAGTCTGGCATGACTTCATGGAACTCAAAGAGGATAACGATCACCTGAATGGATTGCACAAGTTTTCCATACTATTAATTATATAAGCTTGTGACTTATGTAAATGTATGACCATATACACAATTAACATTACACACTTGGAATTTACTAATTTATTATGTATTTTATTTTCAAATCAGTGGTGATCTTGAAAATGTTTTACTATTTTGTGGTTTTTAAACTAGTACATTTTCTATTATTCTATATCTTATTTTCTAGGACCTTTCATTCCTACAATTCAATTCTGGATACCATTGGCCACCTTTAGGTAGGAATTAATATCTTGGTTCTGATAACCTTGAAGATTACAGTTCTCTACATACAATGAGATGAAGCAAACATCATTGAAGAACCATAGCTATCTAGGGAAAAAATATATATTTGATATTCAAAGCACTGATAATCTACTTATGCTAAATTTCATGTGATTATACAAGTTTCTCATAGCCCCAGTATTTTCCATTAAATTATTTACAAAGCTAGTTTATTCCAGGACTATTTGAACTAAAATAGCAAAAGAAAATTTGCTTCACTTCTGCTTCATCAGCATTCGATTAAAAGTTCCAAACCATGAGCAACATTTACATGCCATAATGAGAATCAACATTCAAATATAAGTCCAAGTTATAGAACACCAAAAGGTTGATAGTTACCCAAAATATAATATTAGATTTATAGCACAAGTGCAGGACTAATGACAAAAGCTATATTTCAGCAAGCAAATGGGAATAATTAATCTTCACCCTTATATGGATTGATATTAAATATTACCAAAATACCATTTTACAAGAAAAAGAGTTGCAAATCAAGAAACAGACCTGCAATAAAATTCAGGGTCGTCTTCTTCTCTAATATCATGAGGCCGGCATGCATCAACTAGCATTCGAACCATTGCATCACCTCTCTTAATAAGGATGGTGTTCCAGGCATGTGGTGAAAAATCCAGGAAACCCCTGACAAGCTCACAAGGCACCGGTGGCTCCATGTGATCACATAAATACTGCAATGATAGAACTTGCATCAGAACATCATAGGCAAATACTGGCAAAATAAAGCAAACAAATATATATACAAAACTATAACATAATTTTGGCAACAATGATCACCTTCAAAAGCAGAGCTCTATGTCTACACACACCAAACTGCACAGTTCCAATAGGAACTATGATTGACCTTCGTCCTTTTTTTATGGAATCAAGAGATTTTTCACATATGTTCGAAAGAGTGATATCTTCCACAGTGTTGACAACTGGTTTGGTGGAAGCACTAATGTCACTGCTGCTTCCAGTTGAGCATGTACAGACAAAAGGCTTACGGTAGTTTGAACCAGACACTGATTTTCGTGTCCTTTCCACAATAGCACTTCTATCACTGCCACCAAAATGATCCGATACAAATAGTGCAAGCAGTGACGCAATCTGCAAGTTATCAATGGTAGCATGATTCCTATGTCTGGTAAAATCATTTAACTGCTTCAAATGAGACACCAATGCCTGAGCAGAAAGTGTGATAGCATCCAATTCTTCATCCCTTTCTCTGAAAGAGTAAAAACAATTGCAATCATGTACATTAGGAAACCACTAACACTGTGCCCCCCAAGAAAACGTTTTTAATGACTGTAACAAAATAAAGTGCATATATTTCATGCAGTAGTAATAGTAGTAATAATGTTAATAATAATAATAACAATAATAAACCTGTCCACTAAGATGACTTTTAATAATAATAATAATAACAACAATAACAAACCTGTCCACCAAGATGACTTCACGAGAGGCAAGACATTGATTTTGCTCATAACACTCAAGTGGCATAAAAGGTCGATCACGCCCTGCATCATAAAACCCATCTGGCAGATGGTCATCAATGCCACAAAATGATAAGTTACTATACTTGTAGGACAGCAATGAGCTATCACCAATCGGTTTTCTAGACTTGCATGGTTTAGGATTATCAAGGTCCCGATCTGAATGCCTCTTTGATTTAGAAGTACACTTCGAAATTTCTGAGGTTGATGCTTCATCCTGCTCACTAGGGCCATTCTCTACAGGGTACAAGGAAGCATCTTTTTCATCTTTACTTCCACTAGAGCAGCAATCTTCTTTGGAAAATTGCTTTTGAACACCCACTTCATTATTGTTAACATTGTCAACTACATTGTCATTTTCTGCTTCTGCGAATAATTTTTTAGCATCATCATCCACATTCACATAGTCCGATACAGTTTCTCTGCAACTTTCAGAAGCAAGACTGTCTAGGTTTCCTGGTTCACAAATTCTATCCATCTTCTTGCTTAGCATTTGAGCATTATCTAAACCTTTCCACTTCCTGCTGTTGTTTAAGCGTTCTTGACGGGCTTTCTGCTGTAAATAATGTCTTCGCTTCCATCGTTTACCTGATTTCCGGGCTGCAAAACATCTGCCGTTAGATGAGGAGCTAGCTAACAGGCTGGACGAGGTATTATGAGATCCTGCAAAAAAGGATCATATATGAGTGTAACTTTGGCTCCACACATGTCAACTGAAATATTCAAGAAGCAAAAGGGAAGATCACCCACAAAGAAAGGGGGTAAAACCAAAATGGGCAGGCTAATTTACAGGCCTCACCATAAGAATGAATTACATCATTCTCCTGTAAACTGGTTTCATAGACATCCATTTCAACAGAAGAACTGCTAAAATCATCACTGCATGCACCTTTGTCATTTCCTTCCATATTACAGCAAATCCATGAAGGTATTTGGAAAATGTTGAGCAGCTTATTGTACTGGAAGAATAAAATTTCAATCTATATAATCAGACAAAATTGGAGAAAAATAAAAAAATTATAAAACGCCAAATCATTAGATTATACAGTTACAAACAAAGAGAAGTAATGTAAATTGAATGGATGTTGTCGCAGAAAACAACTAACACACACACACAGAATATTTCATGCAAAACATTAAGTTGAGTAAAAAATATTTTTCTTCCATTCTAAAGAGAAGAGAAAATACTCAAGAATATACTTAAAGGATCAATAAGATGGATTCAGAATATAAAGAGACTAACCAAAATCAGAAACAGTAAAAGTACCATATGAGAAGAACATATTTGAAAAGAACTTCAATGTTCCAGTGTTTTAGTACCCTGATTCAACATAGATAGGTACCTGAAGATTTAGGTTCTGGAGTTTATGCATAGAGCCAAGCTCAAGAGATCCCAATGAAGTCAACCTATTATTTGAAAGGTCCAAGTTCTCCAGCCTTGACAAAGAGGCCATTGTTGATGGTAGTTCGACCAACTTATTATTCGAAACTTTCAAAGATATCAAGTCATTCAAATAACTGATTTCAGAGGGCAATGTCTTCATCTTATTGAATGAAAGATCTAGATACTCCAGTCTCTTTAAGCAGCCAATTTCTGGAGGAAGGTATCTACAGGGAAACAGAAAAGCAAAATGAATTAGAACTACATAAAAGTGAGAACCAGGCGCAGAACTGACCAAGCTAATGGTTAACAAAAATTTACAATTTCAAATGATGAGGCTTCTGAAATAGGTTGAGGTTGTTAATGATACTATCAATTAACAAATTTAACTTCCACAAAAGAACAACAATCAAGTGTCAAACAACTCCATGGTAGGATATTTGCATTTCCTATTGAAATGAAGAGACATCTTTGTTTTTCTTTTCTCTTTTCTCCCTTTAACCATGAGCAATGCTTGTAAACTATTCCAAAATAGCAGTCCATATAAAATTATAATGCATCAGATTTTTCCACATAATGATCAAAGAGTTGTAGCTTGCACATCAAATTTTATTTGATCACATCATCACACCAAAGTCATGCCATTAAATCTATATTGGATAGCAGCCAACCAGACATATTACTGGTTTATTTAATCAACATAAGTCAACCTATTCTAAAATACAAGGCAACCAATATTTCAATTGTCAAAACACAAATGCACATTTAAGTTAAATCTAAAGCTTACTTGGGAGGTTTGAAGAGGATGGTGCAGGAGGCCATTAATGGGGTGAGATGGAGTGGGAAAGTGGGGGGAGTTCCCACTCCATTGCGTGAAATTTTAATTTAAGAAAAAAAGGGAAGATGGTAACTCATTCCCCATTGTTTGGAAGTTAAAATGTCAATAATAGAGTGGGGTGGGTTTGAAGGTGAAATTCCTATATTACTTTTATGTATATTGACTTTTTAACAGAAAAAAAAGGAAAGTAAGAGAGGTAAATGAGTACAAGAAAAAAGAAATCCCCCATTACTTTTTAACATCCAAACAATGGTTTGGATATTAATCCCACCCCACCCCATCGCAAACCCATCCTCCCAAACAGGCCTTAAAGCAGGAGTAGCTTAGAGCTTGAATCATATGTTATTCTGAGAATGCGAAGATCAAAAAGTTTATATACATCAAACAAACAATCAAAACTCTTCGAGTCTTAATCTGATGGCAGGATCAAATATCTAGTCCCTATTAGAAGGTAAATGTACATTTAACTAGATAAAGGAGAACCATGTCACCATGACAAATGCAGCCAAACTTTCAGCTTAGATGCTACTATTAGCATAGTCAATAGTGATCAATAATCTCCATGATGTTCTCACTCAGTAAACAGATGGTAATAGTGCGGAAGTTATGGGTTTACTGTTTTAATGTAACTTGGAGAACAGTAAACTGGAGAAAGCACCAAAAGCATTGTAATCGAAGAATTAAAAAAAGGAATATCTATCGGGCACCTTTTTAACTTTCAACAGGAAAATTTAAGCATTCCGCACACACATCAGTAGTTAGTGAAAGCAAAATTTACTATTGAACTAACAGCGTAAATGTAACACAAACCTAATAGAGAAGTGGCAAATAGATAGCTTGGTCAAGCAATTGAGACCAGCAATCTCGCTCAATATAGGGAAAGCAGAAGGTCGGGGAGGCACTTTCGCCAGCTCAAGCTCCTTCAAACCCTTCAACTTATGCAATTGCAACCCACCAATCCCCGGCGGTGATATCTTCATCTGCAAGCACTCCAACCCCGTCAAGTTTCCAAACTCTGGAGCAAACAAATTAATCTCATTCCCAAAGAACTTCAATGTCTTCAACCGTCCAAGACCCCCCAGAGACTTGGGGATTAAACTGTAAACATTCTTATAAAGATATAAGCCCTCCATGGAATCTTCTGCATTCTCCAATACCGGGAACTCCAGAGTTTTCCCAGAGACGTCGAGAACCGCATCATCGGAATTATCAATGTCACGGTCATTGCCTTCAACCAAAGAAGGGCTCGGGGGCTTCTTTTTGTCGGTCTCCTCAGGAGAGTCGCGGGCTTCGGAGGCCGTTTCCTCGGACGGAAGAAGCTTCATTAGCTGCAGGAAATGAACTCAATAATAAAAAATAGTAATTGGTGGGTTTGACAGAAAGAAAAAGAAGGGAGGAGACCAGGTTGTGAAGAAAGAAAGAGACAAGTCTGGAGAGCAAGAAATTTTGAAAGAATGAAGGAAAAAGAGGGAAATTTTGAAAGGGGAAAATGGGGCAAGATTTGAGAGGGGGCGTGCTCTGCCTCTGCTATTGTGGGCAGAGAAACCCTAGAATCTAGTCGCAGCAATAACATACAGTGAATCGAATGTTTTTGGTACCTATTGGGAGTGATTTGGGTACTAACGGTGGTTGCTATCCGCGTACGCGTACGAAAAGACCGTAATATCCCCGGTTCAGGTCATTATTTACTAGTGGGGGGCAGTCAAAGGCAAAAGAGGCTGCGGTTGGGCGATTTGGGCGTGTCCACGTTAAAGGCCCCGTTAAGTTTTACCGTTAAAGGGAATTTATGTATGCATTGCACGTGCTCCTCACGTGGTTACACTGCTTGGTTTTTTATTTTTGTAAAAAGAAGTGATATAAAAAATGAAAATATCATTTTGAATAAGAAATACAGACTTTTCAATATAAATTTTTTAAAAATTAAGAGTGTATTTGATTTGTTTATTTTTTTTATTAAAAATATAAAATTTGACTGAAAATGTATTTAATAGAATTTAAAAAAATATTTTCTAAAATGTAGTAAAAACAAGAAATGTATAAAAGACATTTTTAGTTTTTTTTTAAAAAATAATTTGTCATATTTTTATAATTTAAAAAAATCACAATTATTAAATACAATTAAAATAATATCATAACCATAAAGAATCAAACGCAAAAATTAAATAATATTTATAATCATCTATCTCAACTAAATTTTAAAAGAATATAAATAAATGTATTTTCAAAATAATGAAAACTTACACATGAAAATATATTTTAAGAAATAAAATTAAAACTATTTTCACAAATCAAACACATCATAAATTATTATCATTTTTAAATTTTAAATAATTATTATTACTATTACGAAATTAAGTTACATTATGTTGTTTTTGGAGAAGGTAACCTGTGCTAGTATTTTATATATAAAAATATGATAAAAATGAATTAATTTAGAGTCACAAATCAAGATATGTAACTATTGAAATTTCATATAACTTAGATAATAATTAAGTAAGATATCAAGAGTTAAAGTTTGTATTACAACACTTGTAAAATACAACGACCTTAATATCTCAAATAAAATCTTTTTTATAATCAAAAAATTTAAAGATACTGTATGAATCAAAATCTCAAATGGGTATCTAGATGTCAATTTAGAAAATATTTTGGCAAATCTTAGGGTGTATTTAATTTGTTTTTTTTTATTCAAACAAAAAATATACTTTAAAATGTATTTAATAGAGTTTAAAATAAGATGAAAATAAAAAAATTAAAAGAGATTTTTTAAGTTTTTAAAAATGACTAGTTTTAATTATATACCAATATTTAACTAAGTTCAGGAACTTAAAAGTTAAAAACTAATCAAAGTGTAATTTAATGTTTCAAAATAATGACAATTCAACAAACTATGATTCAGTTAGGGTGGCTAGGATAGGGGAAGAAGAAGATGAAGATGAGGGGGAGGAAGAAAGGCGTACCTATGATTCAGTTAGTTGAGAGACATTTGTGGGAGAAGATGGAGGTGAAAAAAGAGGGTGGCTGAAATGCAAAGATGGAACAAAGTGTAAAACTAGGGACAATAATGTGACGTTGGGGAAGGGAATTCATCAGTGGTAGGGAAAAAATCATGGGGACATTCTTTAAAGATAGGGAGGAATTTTGCAAATATTTAGTTTTTAGCTGGCTTCAGGATTGGGTAATTTGTTTTAGAAGGGGAAGATAGTTTCAAAATAATAAAATGGTGGGAAACAATATATATAGTGATGTGAGGTGGTGTATATCAAGCTTGGCCAGTATGGAGGCAAGGGCTTTATAATATAAACCACCATTTATGTAGATAGCTTGAATATAGGTTTGAAAAAAGTATGTGATGAGTTTATTAAAATTTTCAAAGACAGAAAATACATTGGATTTAAGCTTCAGAGGATATATTTAAGTATATTTGGTGAAATAATCAATGAAAATAACATAATATTTAAAATTATCAAATGAGACAATTAGAGCAGGACCCTAAACATCTGAGTAAATAATCTGAAAGAGTTTATTACATTGAATAGATGATTTCTCAAAAGATAGCTTATGATTTTTGTTATAAAGACACAAGTCACAAATTTTATTAAAAGACTCTGATAGGAATTTTATTTTTGGTTAAAATTTTTTGTAGAATTGGTGAAGATGGACAATCGAGGTGTTGGTGCCATAGTTGAGATGATAAAGAGACATAAGTAAAGGGAGTGAGTTTACAGGTTGTGTTTGGTGTAGGTATCAACTTATACAAGCTGTGTCTACTCCAATTTTTTGCTAAGGATACCCATAGTCAGATTCTTCACAAGAAAAAATTCAATAAATGCATTGTTTTATTTACAAATGAGAGTTATTAGAGAAATCAACTAAAGATGAAGCAATATAAGAGATGTGAATGCTATTACCATTGCCAATTATAATATCCTCATTACCAACATAGTCAGAGTGCAAAGAAAGATTTTGCATATCAGAGGTGACGTGGTGTGTGGCACCCAAATAAAGAATCTAGCTTTTAGTTTTGTTGCTTGATTCTCCTTCAGCAAAAATGGCTTACAGCCTAGAGAGGTGGGAGAAAGGCTACCCACAAGAACAAGAAGTTTTGGCACTAAGCCTAATTTTGCCACACAATTGACACACAATGTGGGGCTAGTTTGGATTGATTGAGTAACATTGGTTTCAATGAATCTAATATTAGTTAGAATCCTAAGATGGTGAGTATGATTGGAAACTGCCTAAGATCAGAGGATTGAAAAGTCATGACTATTACATCTTTATGGAACAACTGTTACCGTTAGTCATAAGGAAGACACTTTTTAACCCGATGTCCGCAATTTTGATTGAGTTCTATTCATTCTTTTGATAGTTTTATTCTAGAGTTTTGAATGTGAAAAAACTTGAACAACTTTAGAATCATATTGTTATGACGCTGTGCCATCTGGAGATGTTTTCCCATCGTCTTTCTTTACAATTATGGTGCACTTGACTATACATTTAGTCTTGGAAGCGAAGTTAGGAGGATTAGCCCAATATCGTTGGATGTATCCCATCGAAAGATAAAAAATAAAAAACACCTAGTTTAGATTTCTTTCATTATTGTTAATCCAAATTTATTTAACTAATCTATATTGTATAGATACTTGGGTAAACTTAATTATTTTGTGAGGAATAGAGCAAGGTCAGAAGGCTCAATAGCAAAGTCGTATGTTATAGAAAAAGTTTTAGTTTTCTGTTTCAGGTACATAGATGGTGTTGAAACTGTCTTTAATCGTCTTGCTCGTGTGGATGATCGACCCGATATTGGGATGTCTGAAAGAGGTTTGTTCCCACCAATAGAAAGACTAGTTGGTGGGTTTGAATATTTCATGCTTTCTCCTCAGCAAAAAATTGCATGCCCATCAGCATGTCTTAACAAACTGCAAGAAAGTTGATCTCTACTTACAGTAAGTTAATTCAGACTTAGCTATATTTGCATACAATTTTAAATGTTGTGTAGCATTAAGTGTATCTATATTTTTTACTTAATAAGGAATTTAGAGACTATGTAAGCCGTAATTTAAAAATTTGGACACGAGCATCTACTGAGATAGATAAAAAATTTTATAGAGAATTTGTCTCTTGGTTTTTGCGTCATGTAAGTATTTCGACGTTAGTTAATTTTCATTCATATGTTAAATATGAGCATAACTCACCCCTTATTCTTTTTACAGATCGCAATTGATGACGAAGGATCACAGAGTACTGATTTAAAATTTCTTACACTTAATCCACTAAATAGAGCACATTGATACAATGCTTATAATGTAAATGGATTCAAATTTCAAACTTTAAAACGAGACCAAAGGATGACAACTCAAAATAGTAGAATTTACAGTACTTTTGGGACGAGGAGTTATGCAAGTAGTAATAACAGGAACATATAATTTGGTGGTATCCCGTATTATGAAAAACTGTTGGATATTATTGAGTTAAATTACCATAGACATTTCACAGTGTTGTTGTTTTAATTAAACTCGCAACCGCATGAATTTGTTGGAGTATAAATTTAATGATATGCAAGGTCGATCCCACGAGGATTGCCAATTGAAAAGAAACTCTAATTTGAATCCAAATAGATAACTCTAACCTAATTGTCAAAATATTTGTTTTGTGAGGAAAATATTAAATTAAGTGTGCAGGATATTGATGTGCTCAAATTAAATTGACTCGGCACCATTATGGGTAACTTCTGCATCTTCCCGATCTCCTACAGAGACTAAAGGAGCATTCCTCAATAGTATAATACGAACATGTTCATAAACAACATTCAAGTATGAATATATATCTTTTTTAACTAATTATCTTTATTTGTTATTTATGTTTAACTAAATTTTTTACTTTCGTTTGTAGACACACTTTAATGTGTCAGGCCTACACTAGAAATTGATCATGCAGTTGTTGGGAGAAAAGTGGAGAGCTGCACATTATAATTTATTTTGGCTAGTGTATGATGGTACGAAGATCAGGGATCAGTTGCGCAATAACATCCCAGTTGGCATCCCACCTAATCAGTGGGCGACTTTTATAGACTATCACTTTGATGTGAAGTTTAGGGTAAATTGTTTATATTAATCTGTTTATATATTTTAACTTTTACATATTGTGACTAATTAATTTTTCTATTTTAGGATGAGGCTGCGAAGAATAGATGGATTAGAAGACATCAAACAATGATACACACCACTGGCACCAAGAGCTTTGTGCATAAAAAAAGTTGAGATGGTCAATTTAAATTCATCAATATCTTCTTTTAATTTTAAGAACACGTTCATTTATATAATCAAAAACTGATTTATTTCAAATTTCAGGAGGTTGAGGTTGGAGGTCTGGTGACAGGCGGTAATGTATGAACGGCAACTTATAAAAGCGTTAACGAATCATACATTAATGACGAAACTCGAGTAGTTGCTGTAAGTATAAAAAATTTATCAACCATACATGGATAATTATTTAGTTTTTGGATAATTTTTAATATCATTTATTGTCTGTTATTCGATTTTATAGAAAAAAATTGCCTCGATTCAATATGAGGACAACTATTCCCAAAAGTTCTCGACAGTTGATTCACTTGTAAGAGTTTTGGGTACTAGAAGCACACGGGTCGCGTTCGAAGATTTGGGTTGGGTGTTTGCTCAAGCCAAGTCTTCGATCGTGGCTCGGCTGGGTCGAGCTCACAGTTAGTTTGGGTCGTCATACCAAGAGTTGCAAACTGAGGTTGAGCGCCTGAAAGCGATTATAGAGGAGTGGGATGTCGAGCAGTAGCAACGAGAGGCTAAACAAGCAGCGCGTCAAGTCGTGCATGAGGCTGAGTGAGTGGCATATGACGCTGACATCGCAACACGGCATCGATAGATGGAGGCTGCTATGCCGTTCCTACTACAGAAATTTCAAGGTCAACTGCCGCCTGAGATTGCACTCTCTCATAGTCCCAGGCCTAGGATAATTTCTCAACAAATAACAATAACATAATATAAAAAAAATTATTAGTAAAATTTTGTTTAATTTGAAAACGTTGTAAACGCTAACTCAACGAAATTATTTTTCAGGGACCTATTGATCATGGCAGTGGGCATCAGTTTGATCAGCATCCGCAGAACCTGGGAACATGATTTGATTATTTACCATTGTATAGTTTGTACAATATAATTTTATTTTTTATTTACAATTGTATATTCTGTACAATGTAACTTTATTTTTCTCGTGACTATTAATTTTTGTGTACAAATTTTTAATTGATATATATTATTTACATTCAATAATTTATGCATATTCAACATGTAGATAAATATTGATAAATTTTAAAAAAATTATAAAATAATTCACACACATAATTGTGAAACAATAAAAAAAAATTAATCCAAATTAATCTTCTGAATAATATAAATATAAAATTCAACAATGAAAAAAATTTTCTCGATTTTAATAACGGTTTCTTAACCATCGTTAAACGGGCCCTAACAACGCTTATTTAACCGTTGTTATGACACGTCCTAATGACGGTTCCTTAACCATCGTTATGATGCGTTCTAACAACGCTTTTTTCATGGTTGACCTAAACCGTTGTTATACCTATGATTTTATGACGATTTTTCTGATCGTTGTTAAATGCTTTAATGACGGTTATAACTATCGTTAAAGCTACTTATAAACCGCCGCTAAATGCAATTTTTGTTGTAGTGATATTTTCAAAATAGTTTATTAAATATATTTTTTTTACTTTTATTCTGTAAAATAATTTTTAAACATAATTTTTAAACATAATTTTTAGAAATTATTTTTAAAAACAGAATCAAACAAGCATATAGTATTTCCAATATGCATGTCATAAATATAGATAATTGGCAGTAAGTATGTATTCTTAAGTTTATTTTAAAGAGAGATGGGAGAATGGGATAACACACTATTTTATGTGAGAGAATGGGAAGAGTATTCTATAACTACTAAATTAATTTTAATGATATAGATTACAACAAAAATTAACGAGAGTGCATTCTTGATATTTTTCTTTCACCCTTTCATTACATTGTACTTTTTTCTTTAGGAATTCTATAGCAGACTCCCTAATACTTTACTATGTTTCTTGACCAATACTAAATGCTTTTATCTTACTTGACCAACCCAAATATAAATAAACATTTGATCTATTGATTGTGAATTAAAATTTATATAACTAAAGAATTAAAAAGTTGTTATTTATATTTAATTTAATTAATATTTTTTATCTAAATGAACAAGTGACGATTTTTTAATTTTTTTTATGTAAATTTTGATTCACTGCCGATAGACTAAATTATTACTCTTAAAATATTCAACTTGAGGAAATTGTAGTGTTATTCAATTTGTTCATGATTAATATTGTAATATCCCATAATTTTTAAATAATAACGTTTTACTATAAATAAATATATTTTTATTTTTTTTAAATAATTATGTTTTACTAAAAGTAAATACACTTTTAATTAAAATGATTTTTTTTACTTAAAATAATTATATTTAGCTTTAAATAATTTTTTGTTTTATTTTTATAAATTTCTTTCTTTTAATATACATTAAGATATTTTATATTGTGATTTGTTTTATTAAAAGTTTTATAAAGAAAAGTCATGATTTAATAGTTTAACTAAAGTTTTGCAAAAATATAAATTTTTAAAAAAATTTGGGATACTTTAGGATGAAAAATAATATTATTATGTATATAATAAAAAAAATTTAAAATATTCAATTATTAAATAATATTAAGTAAAAAAAAGAAAGGGGGAGATGCAACCGTGAAGGAGAGGCTTGGCGTAAGAGAATTTTATCTTTCTTTTTCTTTCTCTAAAATCAAACTTCTCTCTAAAATATCTCCTATTTTAAACATTCAATTGAGATATCGAAAATACCGTTGGGCTCGTGGCGATGAGAGTTTCAAAATTCACCGATCAATTTCGTCGAAAACTCATCAGATGTTCGTCAGAAAATTGTGAATAGTAACACAATAGGTAATATTTGTAAAATGTTAGATTTTTTTATGGTTTTTCGAGCTTCCAAATTAGGGATTTTGTTAAGGATATAGAGTATTGAATGTATGATGAATTTCACAATCAAACAATATGATTCGGTGCTCTAATTTTGAAAATTGTTCTTTGAAGAATAGTAACTATGAATAGTATTTTTATCTGCGTGAACAGTGCCCGAACAATTTGTAAACAATAATTCTGACTAGCATAAATAGTAATTCTAGCCTAAGTGAATAGTATTTTCAATTGTGAATAGTACCCATCAGTTGATCAGCGTTGATCAAACTCTCAGAGTCATTTTTTAAGTTTTTAGACCCTCCGAAATTGTTTTTGAGGTCTATTTGGTCAAATTTAAATTGAAAAAGTATATTTTGAGGCTGTCCAACCTGGAGCCTTACCTTGTGAATAGATAATTCTTTCTATAATTTATTTTATGCTCTTCTTGAACTTTAAATGTATAATTGATTCTATTTACAAGTTATTTATACTTTTATATGTCTCTAAAATGGATTAAATTACTTGATTTGTTTACAATCTGACATATAGTTCAAGAAAAGTATGATTTTGAAAATGGATTTTTGAACTCATTGAATATGTGATTTTAAATGTACTTCTCATCATATGATAAATGAAATATATTGTGCATGTGGCATTGATATGTAAAGCTATAAGATTGCCTTGGAAAATGACATGTATATGTGATTACCTTGATTGGGAAGTTTTTGACAGAAAAATAGTATTGAGACTAAAAATTCTGAATTTATATTGAAACATTTGTTTTGAACGATATAGAATATGTGTAAATAATAATTTTTGTAGAGGAATCCTATTAAAAATACTGTTTGCTAACAGTAGGTGATGTTAGCCCTAGTGCACCTTAACACCTTAGCTAGTTGGGGTGGTACTAGTCTCATGTGATGGCCAACACACGGGATATGATATATGAAGAAGAGCGAGATACCTCCTATCTGGGCGAGATGCTGATTATATGATATGTGATTTTTCCTCCCTTACTGTGTGTTTGGGAAATGCCTATACTAAAGCTCCTTCGCATGTCCTCTTGAATGGTGGTAGGACAAACCTTAGTTGAGATGCTGAGTTTAGGCAAATTCTACACCACCAAAGTACAGAAAAACTTAAACTCTTATATGGTGGTTCTGATATAGGATTCTCCTAATATTTTTATGTGAAATATTTTAATGCATAACAACATTTGTTTAATGATCATACAGTATAGTATGTGGTTTTAGATATCTGAATATTCTTTATTTTGAGAAGATTTGAAATGCGAGTTCCATATGGATGTACTTTCGAACTGTATTTTCTATGTGACAAATTCTAAAATATGAGTACATCCATATGTTGACCTAAGAGGTCATAGGAGGTATTATCTACTTAATGAGTTGTCAAATTCACTACACGATATCTACATTTTTTTAGATAAGAATACAAAGTTTAGTCCTTTCCCTTTAGATAGTTGATTAGCTAGACGACATAATCTCTAAGTAAACCTATCTTGTTTCTAGGGCTCGTAGATTTTAGTTTTATTTGTACTTGTACTCTAGAGTATGTTTTGAACGCCACAGGCAGGATCCTTGCTTCTGTTATTATTTTGATATTTATAAGCTCAGTTTGTATTTTGTGTATACATGGGAGAACCTATATGTATATATTTTCATTAATAAAGGAGTATTTTATGCAGGTTATGATAAATATCTGTTATAAAGTATGTGTTTTACGTGCCCTTAAATTGGAAGCGTGACAAATATATATTGTTCAATTGATGGTAGAAGACATGCCTCACATGGTTTGTGCAAGGAAAATTATTCTATTCTTTAACAGATTCTTGTTCTGGATTATCTTCATTAGATCAACACCATTGATTATGGGTAGAGGATTATCCTTAAAATTGGTGTGAATAAACTTCTCAGATGACAATTTCTAACGATTTTCTCAGTGATATGAACCCGCTTAATTTCACCTCAAAAGCTAACTCGTAATGGGATAATTGCGAACCCATATATATAACACCAAAGACCTCTTTTGCTAACCGATGTGGGACTTTGCTAATGTTCACTCGATAATCACCCTCACTATTTCATAGTTTACATTATTCGTCCACTTTTTAGCTTGAATGTCCTTGTGAAAGGTGTATGGAGGTTATACCACGAGCTACCACCACGGCGCAGTTTTTGACGACCCGCCTCAGTCGGCGATCTGGTCAACTCACTCGACCAGTCGAGGGTAGCCTCTGATACCATATGATATGAACCACCTAATTTCACTTTAAAAGTTAGTTCATAAGAAGAGGATTGCGAACCTATATATATAACACCCAAGACCTCCCTTATTAACCGATCTGGAACTTTGCTAATATTCACTCAATAATCACCATCACCATTGCATAGTTCACGTTACTCAGTACTTTATATTTTTCTTTCGCCGTTTCATTACATTATACTTCTTTCTTTAGGAATTCTATCACAGACTCCCTAGTACTTTACTATATTTCTTGACCAATACTGAATACTTTATCTTTTTTGATCTACCCAAATATAAATAAAAATTTGATATATTGTTTGTGAAATAAAATTTATATAACTAAAGAATTAAAAAATTGTTATTTATATTTAATTTAGTTAAGATTTTTTTATCTAAATGAACAAGTGACAGTTTTTAATTTTTTTATTTATATAAATTTTGATTCACTATCGATAGAATACATTATTTCTCTCAAAATATTCACCTTGAGGAAATTGTGGTGTTATTCAATTTGTTCATGATCAATATATATTGTTCAATTGACGGTCGAAGACATTACATGGTTTTGCGCAAGGAAAATTATTCTATCTCTCAAATGGATTCTTGTTCTGGGTTGTCTTCTTTAGATCAATATCGTTGATTATGGGTAGAGGATTACGCTTAAAATTGGTGTGAACAGACTTCTTATATGAAAATTTCTAATAGTCTTCTCGGAAGAGCATTACTTTTTAGGCTTAAATTGATCTTGTTAACTGCTTTCATGGTTCATGGTGTTATTATGCTTATGGTAGCCACCTTCAAGCTATTCGAGCATCCTCTTTGCTACAATCAAATTTTGGAAAACTTACTCATTAATTTGAAATGGTGGAAGCAAAAGATAATGAAATGGTGAAAGAAAAATATTAAGATTCAATCACATGCCTTGTTTAATTTGTGTTTTAATTTAGACCATTAAAATTAATATTTCTCTCATCTTCTTAGTAGGATAGTGTTCTCATATGATATGCTCTCTATAAAGGTCGAGTTTGATAGTATTAAATTATAAAATCAACTCAAATAAATATCATTCGAGTCAAAAAATTAACATCTGTTATCGATTGAAATTTCAGTTTACTAAAAAACATATTATGTCAAATTCAGGCGGCTTGGTCAATCTGAAAGATATTGTGATTTTATAAAAAGAAAATAAAATGTATTATAATTCAAAAGTTTCTTTTTTCTTTCTTGATTAGGTAAAGTTTGATTGGATTGAACTATAAAAAGTGTAGTTGAAAGCTCATGAAAACTTATTTTTTTTTAATAAAATACAAATTTTTAAATTGATTAATTTCAAACTGATTCAATTGATGCAATTTTTTTTCAACAAGTTCAGTCAGAGTTGAACAAATTGTTAGGTTTTCCATACTCCTAACTCTAAACACACACTCATACACATGTCTTTATAACAAAATTCACAAGTTATCTTTTGAAAATTCATCTATTCGATGTAATAAACTCTTTCAGGTTATTTGCTCATATGTTTGGGGTCGTGCTCCAATTGTCTCATTTGATAATTTTAAATATTATGTCATTTTCATTGATTATTTACCAAATATACTTAGATATATCCTTGAAGCTAACATCTTGTAACAACTCCATTTTTTTTACATATATACTTATATGTATATTTCTAAAATTTCATAAAGTCATTACCTTCTTACTTCTAACTATTTAACTCATAATAACATTCAATTAAATTAACCAAACATAAATAAGGTTTAAGAAATACCATTAACAATTATACAATTCTGGGTTCACGTACACATTATTAATCAAAACATATATATAAAAATCAAACACATATAAGTCTACATTTTATTCATTCATATTGACTAGTTCCGGAAATACAGGTGTGAGTGGTTGCACCTTCACCAGGATCTTAACCAACTCGACCCAACGTACGCTAAAAGTCAGTCATAGAGAATATCTGCATAACTTAGTTTTCTAAACATGATATGGAAATATGGTGAGAAATAAATTCCAGTAGATTCAATAATAAATTATTATCAATAATGCTTGTCACATCATGTTCATCTGTATAAGCTACATCAATTATCTTTAAGTCACATGAATGCACTTTATCTATACACATGAAAATTGTACAATTATTACATGTATGGCATGAATAATTATTTTCAGAATATCATATGATGACTATTAACTTATTTTCATATCAAGCTATCCCGGTCAGGGTAAATACTTTCTACTCTCCGGAACGGACTTTTTTCGCTCCGTCTAACATGGCACACTTTTTTTTCTCATTAACATAATCATAACCGTTAGTAAAGCGTCCCTTACTGGTGCACTACACGGATCTCCATGTAACCGTACTTATTTCTTTTTTTTTTTTATATTAATAGCCATAAATATGATTTCAATAACATGTTCATTATACTCACATTCCATAATTTTTTATCAAAATAAAATCATTACCAAAAATATTGGTAATCATGCCATAAATATAATCGTTTCAAATATCATTTTATAAAATATTTCTATGTCAAAATTACGCACTTAAGATGGTAAAAAATTTATACAATGGCAATGGCTATGGCATATACTAGTCATTTATTATTTTCATTTATAAGATTCTTTTTTTTTAAATATTATTATCCTCTCTTCACTAAGCAGAGTGTAATACCATTATTTTAAATCCGATTGAGGTGCTCTTGGTGTCAATTGAAAGATAATACAATCCTCTAAAACCTTTATGTTGAACATTTTAATGAAATTTTAAGTAATCGTGGTGTTACTACTCCCTCAAATTCAATGTTATTTCTTCTCGAGTAGGTTTAGACATCTACTTACTAATCAGACCATATCTCCCTCATACAAACTCTAATTGAGGTGATTCTAAAGCCTATAAAACGCTAAAATATTTATATGCAACTTTTATATTTTTCAGTTCTTCAGATTTCTTACTAATTATTTTCAAAAAATCAAAACACTTACATTTACCACCTTGGATTCTAGACTAATTCTAATCTTTATTCATTAATCAGCCATATCTCTCACATATGGATTTCAAATTAAGTGATTTCAGAGCATATAGATGCGTGATACATACATCTATATTTATTATGTTAACAGTTTCTTTTAATTCTCTATATATTTTGCCCAGAAATTCAAACACAAAAGCATACTTAATAGACTTTTATCTAGTTAGCTAGTTTCTGACCTTTACTTACTAATCTGATCATATCTTCCTCATATTGATTCCAATTTAAATGATTCTAGTGGTTAAAAATCCGCGAGACATAGATATACATTTTTTATGTTAAAATTTTTTTTTAATTCTCTACAGATTTATCCTAAAAATTCAAACACAGAAGCATACCTAACAGATTCTTCCTTAGTTAACCATTTTCTGACCACTGCTTACATATCGGGCAATAGCTCCCTCATCTGGACTCCAAATTAAGTGATTCCAGTGACTAAAAATCCTTGAGACATAGATCTACATTTTTTATGTTAACTATTTCTTTTAATTCCTAACTAATTCTTCTCAAAATTTTAAATACAGAAGCTTCCTAGTTACTCCAAAATCTAGTTTACTAATCAATCCTTTCTTAAGGTTTTAGTTCATCATTATATTACATTCTCTTCCATTTTCTTTGCATCTAATCGTATTCCATCAATTTTTCACCACATTCAAATATACAAAATAATAGCATATAAATAATAAAAATTTTACCATCCATAGTCATACCTATGCAGAACTTTCCACACCAACCGTAATGTCCAAAACATCCATCATATACAAAATAACATGTAACATGATATAATAACATCCATGACCAATCATAAAAGTAGCAAATATTGTAAATTTAATCAAAATTCTAAGATCAAAATTTCACATAAATGTTACAAATTTCAAAACTTTTCTTCAAAAAGAAATATTGTTAAACCTACCTAAAGATCTCTCTAATTCACTTAATAAATTATTTTTCTTCTTACTTCTTAAAGGAAGTAGAAAGATTCCTCCATTCCCTTAACTTTTCTAACAACTTAAATAAGAGAAGGATGGTGAGTTTTTGAACCTCAAGGATGAAGAAGAAAGATGGATTCAAGTAGAGATTAAACTAATTTACCTTGAGTACTTAGTCCTCTAGATTTCTCTTTCTTCTTCCTTCCTTTCTTCTCCTCTCTTTCTCTTCTTTCCTCACTCTATCTTGCTTCTATTTTTTTCTCTCCCTTACTTGGACGAAATTATAATGTTATAGGGGTGGGTTTTGCTTAAATAAACTATCAAATGATTCACCTTTCATTATCATGGGTCTACCTTATCACAATTAGGATGCACTTGATTGTTTTTTGGGGAAAAACAATTAATGTTCTTGTCTTCCTATTCCTTAGTCAAGATATGCATAGCAAAATGAGATTTGTATTTTGAAAATTATGATAATATATTCTTAAGATAAGGGACAAGGTCCCTTTGATTTAGGGATTCATTTCTTTTTTCTTTTGTCTTAATCAAGTATGATAGGTTTGTCTTTCTAGGTGGCAAATTTTTAGCCATTACACTACTATTTCTTCAAATGATTCTTTTTTTTTTCCTCTTGGATTTTGGCTCATTCTTACTCATTTTCTTTACTTTGGCTAAAATTCTACCTTTCATAGAGGGTTTGGTCACATTTTCATAATTTTTGGACTATGGGTCCAACTACTATATCTTAGTCCAAGTCTATGTTTTATTTCTTGCTTGAACTATCCAATGGATTTGTTAGAAACTTATGTGAAGTCGAAAAACTCTATATGAAGTGTCCATAGGCGAAAGCTCAATTTATGGGTAGAGATGTTAAATTTAAAAATTTCTAACTCTTGAATTAGGAAAAATTACCTTAATCCAATCTTTTTAAAATTTTAAGACCTTTACTTACTTCACAAAAAAACTTATTTTCCTTACCAAAGAATTTCACCTCTCTTTAGTATGTTATTTCTAATTTTTTTCTATTAAATTTTCTCTCTTTACTTGTTCCCTTAATGTTAGAAACATTTTCTATGCATACACATAACATAAAGAATTTCTAAAGATTATATTTTCTTAGATATCTAAAATTTGTCTAATAAATTTTATTTTTTTAATTAAATATTTATGTACCTTTATTAATAAAAGAAACAAAATTAGGGATGTTACACATCCAATGTACTTGCTATCTTTGAAAAATTTAACAAACTCATCACAAATTTTTTTTAAACACATATTCAAACTATCTACATAGATGGTGATGTAAATTATAAAGCCCTTAGTTCCATTCTGGACAAGCTTGATATACAACACTTTACATTACCACCATATACACCAATTCTCACTGTGTCATTATTTTGAAATTATCTTTCCTTACCAAAATAAATTACCCAATCCTGACGCCAACCTACTAACTAAATATTTGCAAAATTTCTCCCTACCTTTAAAGAATGTACCCATGATTTTTTTCCTACCACTGATGAATCCCCCTCTCCCCTATGACATCATTGTCCCTAGTTTCGCACTATGTTCCATCTTTGTGTTCTAGCTACCTTCTCCCACAAATGTCTATCACCTAATTGAATCATAGGTACATCCCTCTTCCTTTCCCTTATCTTCATCTTCTTCTTCCCCTACCCCAACCACCCTCACTCTTCCAACTCAAACTACTAATCCATCTTCCCCTAACATAGAACCTTGGAAGACTGAACCCAGCAACACTGACCCTCCTCAACCATGACCTAGATGTATGATCATACGTTCTTAAAATAACATTTACGAACCCAAACTCCATACCACCATTGTGTCATACCTCAAAGAAATTGAACCCACCTCTTTTTCTTAAGAAAAAAAACACCCATCTTAGTGCTAAGTCATGCACAAAAAACTTGTACTTAAATATAATAATACTTGGACCCTTGTACCTTGCTTCCTGACACAAAATATTATTAGTTGTAAATGGATTTACAAGATCAAGTGTCACCCAAATGTTTCCATTGCCCACTATAAAACTCGATTGGTGGCCAAAAGGTTTCACTAATGGCTCAGTGTCGATTTTACATAAACATTCAACCCAATTATCAAGCCAATATTGTTCATTTTGTCCTTACACTAATAATCACAAGCGGCCAGGACTTGTATCAACAATGTTTTCTTACAAGGTACCCTATCTGATTGTGTGTTCATGCAACAACCACGAGTCTTTGTTGATCCTCAGCACCTCACTTATGTTTGTCATCTCCACAAAGCCATTTATGGACTTTACCAAGCACCCTAGGTGTAACATCATCAAATTTTAATTGTTGTAAAATTTACACTAAAAGTATTCTAGAAAGTATTAAAAAGGAGATTAAAGAAGAATGAGAATATTTTTTTATGAAGAAATATAGGTTATGTCCTTAAAAATAGGATCAATCTTATGTTTCTTAAGAAAAATATTTATTTATAAAAATAATTAAGGATGCTATAATACAGAATAATGAGTTAATAAAATAGAAAATATGGAATAAAAATTAAGATATGAGAAATTATCTAAAATTTTCATATAAGACTCATTAGTTAGGATTTATAAATGAGTTAAAAAAAGAAGACGAAAAAATGAAACAAAATATCAGCAGGAACTCGCAATGATTTATGTAGGCATAGATAAACAATTTAGCAGGATAGCCATTAAGGCATAAGGGGTAGCTCATGGGTTAATAAATGGTAATAGCATGGATATTTGTTTGGCTTCCTTCTTCATATGGGTTAAGCGTTATAGGAAGCAGGGGAGAGCCAACTATAAACGTAAGGAAGAAAAAATGGGAGAAGAAGAAAATGAGAGAAAGAGGTGAGTATAACCTATACTCTATTACCCTATCTTCTCTTTTCTTTCTTCTTCACTTGGTGCTCTGTTTTTGCTTAAAGGAGTATAGAATAGAGAGAAAGAAAGATGAAGCTTAAATTGAAGGTTGAAGAAAAAGCAATTGATAAGAGCTTAAGGTAGGTTTCATAGTGATTCAGTTTACAAAATTTATTTGATGTAAAGCTAGAAAAAATTTCTTAATGTTCTTCATAATCTTTCCTACCCTATGTTTTTATAAAATATTTTGGATTTGAATGTGTAAGATTTATGCAAAATTTTAAAAAGTCTCCAACATCAAAGTTGTAGCTCCATGTCTTAGTTTTTTATAACCTCTAGAATTACCTTAATTGGACCACATATGAGAGAGTTATGTCCTAATTAGTAGTGGTAGGTCAGGAATCAGTTGGAGTATCACGATACTATTGTGTGAGGTTCAAAATACCATGTTTTATATAGAATTAACAAAAGAAGTAAACATAAAAGTTGTACATTTTTGTCTTATCTTTCTATAGAATCTTGAATCACCTCAATCAAAGTTTATACGAGGGATATATGGTCTAGTAAACGAGAAAAGATCTCTAAACACGGTAAGGTCGTGTTCCAAGTCTTTTAGAATGGATAGGCCATTCTTAAGGCTATTTCGGGGACACACTTAAAGTCTTTTCAAGCACGATAGTTTCCTGGAACAAGACAAGGCCGTGTTTGATGCTAGATTTTGAGTTAAAAGCACTATAATAAGAAAGAAATTGCATACAAATTATGTTATAAAATAAGTGTATATTGAAGTAAATTGGATAATTATGAACTCTTAATTAAGGATAGATTGGCAAATTGAGTTTGGCCAATGATTGAGTAGAAATTAATAAGAGATAGAGTTAAAAAATAAGTTGAACATTCTATCTTTACCTAATGAAGTAGGAAATGTACTTGAATCCTTAATTTTTTTTTACTAAATATATACCTAGTTATATATATTTAAAAATTTACAGGGATAAGATAAGGATTATGAATGACATAGAAGATATAAGAAAACGTTTTATACAACTAGTAAGTGGAAAACCAAAGAGTATCAAAAGCTTAATTTGGTGTGTTAACAAAGAAGTTTTTGTAAAGATGGGCAAGGCCAAACCATATTTAAAGACTATGAATCACTTCTATTCGTAGCATGAATGAAACATGACACTATAGGTATAATTTACGTCTATTACTTAATATTTTGAAGAATGATCCATATTAGTTACTTGACTACATGGATATATGCATATGTATGGCTTAAAATAATGATAAGCTATTTATTATGTGAAAAGCAAATATGTGGTTGTATTCACATAATGCATAAATGGAAGAAAGAATTCTTAATCTTAACTTGACTTATTTCACAAAAAGAAAAATAGGATGACCCTTGTTGTAGCGAGATGACTTAGGATAGGTCTCATGGCCTCCATATTGGTACCAAAATAGGGGATATCCTATTTATGGATTCATAAAATATATGATATGCCTGGATGATGTGTTGTACCCACATCCAAGGTGACCTGGTTGCTCATTTGACCTCGTAACCGTGAGTCAGAGCTCACGTAGTTACAAATTAGTAAAATCAGTCAAGTAGAAGAATATTTTGATACTGAAAAAATGACAATCCTTGTATTTGCATTGTGAGTTTGATATATAAATGTGATATAGCTTGGCAAAACTGTTATATGTACATAATATCGTATGTATCAACATGTTATAATAGTTATGGCTACTTATTTTTTGTAGTTTATACAGCTAAACACGATAGGTTATATGAAACATTAACCCTAGGAGATATATTTTGTTTGAGTAGTGACCAGATACTTTTTTGCTTTCTGTGTTACAGATAATACCCTATTACTATGTATTGTGTATAAACATATGCCTGGGCTATTAAATTGATGTAATGGCTTTTATGCCACTCTTAATCTAATGTTATGTATGGCAGCATGCCTTGTTATTTTTATTATATCACACTGTTAATGAAGAGTTTAATTAGGAACTTAATTCTATTCAGTAACATAGTAAAAATAAAAGATAAAGTAATGGCATATGAAATGAAAATAGGTAGTATAAAAAAATTATGAGGTCTTTACACCAAGCATGGTATAATAAACTAAAATTTTCTCTTATCCTACAACTTTATTAACTCTCACAATGATACTTCTCTATTTATCTACACTGTCGACACTAATATCATGTACCTTATTGTCTACGTTGATGACATAATTCATATTGGCAACTAATTCAATGTGCTACTTCACTTTATTGCTAAACTCTCAACCCAATTTTCACTCAAAAACCTTGGGCAGCTTCTTTATTTTCTAGGGATTGAGACACTTCGAGCACCCACAAGCCTTTCCCTTTCTCAACAAAAGTATATAACTGAAAATTTTCACCACAGAACATGCATGAGGCAAATTCAATCAACGTTACCTTATCTTTGTTAGTCATTCTCAAGCTTAATGATGGTTCCTCAGCTCATAAGTCCATTAAGTATAGTGAAGTGCTAGTTTATTTGGCCAAATATTAATTTTGTTATTGACAACCAATCACTAATCACTAGCTTGCTGTCAAATAGATACTATGCTACCTCAAAGGGACCTCTAATTATGGTATTTGCATTTATACTTACTCCTATCTAGCTCTACATACTTTTACAAATGTAGGTTGGGTTGGAGATATTGATACTCGCCGCTCTACATCTGCTTATGGTCTTTTTTGGCTCAAATTCCATTAGCTAGAGCTCCAAGAAGTAATCTATTATTGCTCACTCCTCCACTGAAGCAAAGTACCATGTCATCGCAACTGCCATTACTAAACTCCACTGGCTCATAAACCTCCTCCCTGAGTTGATTATTATTACTCCTGCACCTCCCATAATTTATTGTGATAATATTGGCACCTTATGCTCCAACTTGGTCTTCCACTCCTACAAAAAACATTGCAATTTACTTTTATTTTATATGTGATCAAGTCTCGAGAAACAAGCTTCATGTGACCAATGTTTATATCTCTGACCAACTTGCAGATTCCCTGACCAAACCACTAGGCAAGCAGCTATTTCAACTTCATTGGTCTATGTTTGGTGCCTTTCCTAGACCCTTGCTCTTGTAGGGCATGATAGAACGTTACAATAGCATCCCTACAAATCACCTTGTTATTAGGGAATAACTATTGTTAGTTTAGTTTGCTATTGTTGTTTTCCAGCTGTTATAACTGAGTGCATATATGAAATGATATTATTGGTTGGAAATATATATATAGTTGTATATAGTTGACTCTCTGTATATAAACCTTATTATGTGAATATATAAATATCGATTCAGCTTTATTTGCTAATATTCAATACTGTTCTCTTTTTCTATTCTTCTCAGCTTTCTCTCATGGTATCAAAGCTACTAATTATGTTCTTCGAAGTCGCTCACTCATTAGCGACGGTGGAAATATGGCAACTAGATGTCTAGATTCATCAGTCAATCAGCCAGATTTGTTGAATATACAGTAAAATCATGGAATCCTCATTGTCCTGCTCAGTAAACAACAAGTTCACACCAATAGGTTTTGGCACACTGGTGTTAATAAAACTTGATGATTTGAACTATCTTCCATGGAAACACAAATTTCTCTCCACGATTCGAGGTTACAAGCTGCAACACTATATTCAAGGTATAACTCCAGCTAAGTTTGCTACAGAGGAAGATCAGGTGTTGAAAAAAGTTAATGAAAAATATTTGCACTGGGAACAACAAGATCAACTATTGGTTTCTTGGCTCCTAACTTCTATGTTTGAGAGTATGACAACGCGAATGGTTGGTTGTGAGATTTCACATCAAATTTGGAAAAATTTTGGAACTATTTTTTGTTTTGCAAACTTATGCCAAAATAAAAAAGATACATTAACAACTTCGCAATACAAGGCAAGGTAATATTTCAATTACTGATTACGTACTTAAAATAAAGAAAATGGTTGATACTTTAGCTTCAGTTAGGGCTCTAGTAGAGCCTTCTGCACATATCGATTTCATCTTTGATGGCCTTAGAGAATATTATCATGGCTTTATTACGTCTGTGACATAACGACTTGATCCGTATACTATGATTAATATAGAAGCATTACTCATTGAACAAGAAAATGGTATAGAAAAGTTTAAGCAAAATTTGGACTCCACCATAGTTCATGCTAACTTGGTTCAACAATAGTCATATATGTCAAAGAAAAATGAATATCCTCTTTATTCACAAACACATGCTAACAAGTCTACTAGTGATAGTTCAAAATTCAATAGACGAGATACTTTTACTTTTCGGAATAATAGAGGTTATCGTGGTATTTGATTTACTAGAGGTAATTTCAGAGGAGGATCTTTCTGTAAAGACAAAGAGGAAATATGTTCTCTTGGGGAGACAAACCTCAATGTCAAGTGTGGGAAAAATTTGATCATATTGCTAGTTATTGCTACCATCTCTATAACCAAGACTATAGTATTGATCTGCAACAAACCTCTGCCTCCCATAACTTCAATAGTCACACACACATGAGCGCCATGCTAGCTGTCCCTGAAGTGGTGTATAATCCAGAGTGGTATCCTGACTCTAGTGCAACAAACCATGTCACAGCAAATCTAGAGCATTTAACACACAAAATGCCTTATAATGGCAGTGAGCAACTTCATATGGGTAATTGAGCAGATTTGCAAATCCTTATTGTTGGAAACTCAAAATTAATTTCTAATACTACATCTTCAACTATGTTTTCTTTAAATAAGCTCTTACACGTGCTTAATATCACTAAAAACTTAATCAGTGTGTCTAAGTTTACTTTAGATAACAATGTATATTTTGAGTTCCATGCTAACACCTGTCTTATTAAATTTCAGGAAACTCATCAAATCCTTCTTCAAGGTTCTATTAAAAATGGACTCTATCCTTCGATCAACTTAGTTTATTCTAGCCTACACATTCTGCTCAATTTTCTCCTAGTACTTCTGCATCTCATTTTCATTGTAATCTTACATCTACAAATGTTAATTCCACTACTTTTTTTGGCATTATAGATTAGGGCATCAATAAATATTGTCAACAAAATACTTACTACTTGTAATATCTCTTATTCAAATAAAAAAAACTCAACAATATTTATTCTGCCTACTGTTTGGGTAAGTCACATAAGTTCCTTTATTTGTCTTCTACTACTATTTATTAGAACCTATAGCTCTTATTTATTCTGATGTCTAGAGTCCTGCCTCTATAGTAGACATGGGTTTGACTTTACTTGCTCATTCAGCTTACCTTTTCATTTTTGGGACTATGCTTTTCAAATTTCTATTTTTCTCATAAATCACCTCCTTACTCCATTACTTAATAATAAAAGCCCCATAGAGGTCATGTTCAACACCAAGCCTAGATATAACACCTTAAAAAAAAATTGGGTGTTGTTGCTACCTTCACACAAGGCCCTACAACAAGCAAAAGCTTTTTTTTAGATCCACTAAATGCATCTTTCTCGGTTATAGTCCAACTCACAAAAGTTATAAGTGTTTTGACCCCTTGAAATCTTAGCTTTATGTCATTAGGGATATTGTTTTTTATGAATTCTTATTTTCCTACGTAGAACTTATGACTTCTCAAAAGTCTAATTTTGTCCACTCTTCATATAACCATCCAGTACTTTCAATTCCACTGTTGCCTTCTTCTTCCACTACCTCACCATGTATGCATCCTGCTTCTACAACCCCTATTGTTCTTATTGGTCATACTGCTCACAATGTGTTATATGCTGCTATAGTGCCTGCTATTGATAATATTATACCTACACTAGAAAATGATTCTACTTTTAATAATGTTTCTACTTCACTAACTAATGCTTCCTCTGACAATAATTTAGTTTTGGTAAATACTCATCCTATGATTACAAGAGCTAAGGTTGGGATACATAAGCCCAAAGTCTATCATGTAGATCTTGATCAAACAGAACCTATAACAGTTAAATATACCCTTGCACATCTTAAATGGCAACTTGCTATGCAAAAGGAATTTACTGCTCTTTAATCAAACCATACTTAGAGTTTAGTCACTCTTCCTCCAGGTCAGGTTGCAAATGGGTGTTCAAACTTAAAAGGACCTTGATAGCTCAATTCAAAAATACAAAGTAAGATTGGTGGCTAAGGGATTTCATCAACAACCAGGTTTTGACTTCTTTAAAATTTTTAGTCCAGTTGTTAAACCTATTACTAATAGGATTATTTTTACAATAGCTATTTCAAGAGGCTGGATATTAAGACAGTTAGACATCAATATTGCTTTTCTCAATGATTCTCTTAATGCAGAAGTTTACATGCTTTAGCCCTGTGACTTTAAGGTTTCAAACAAGCAGTTGGTGTGTAAATTTCATAAATCTCTTTATGGTCTTAAACAAGCCCTAGAGCTTGGTTTGAGAAGCTTACTTATACATTAGGCACTCTTAGTTTTATTTATGCTAATTGTGATTAGTCCTTGTTCATTCGGTATTCATCTCATTCGGTTCTTCTTCTCTTTGTCTAAGTTGATGATATTTTCGTAACTGATAGCTCTGCTTTTGAAATTCAAACCTTGATTTCTGACTTGCATAGAGTTTTTGCTTTAAAAGACTTAGGTCCCCTTGCTTATTTTTTGGGCATCCAAGTTTCACCTACTAAAAAAGGTGGGCTACATTTATGTCAGAAAAAATATATTACTGATTTGTTAGCAAAAGCATATATGGTGGACTGCAAACACGTAGATACCCCAACAGTTAGTAGCTCCAAATTGTCCTCCACTGGCACTGATTTTATGATAGATCTCACAATGTATCAGTCTATTGTTGGAGGTTTGCAATATGTTACTATATCTCAGCCAGAAATTGCATTTACTGTCAACCAAGTATCCCAATTTATGCATAAGCCTCTTGACAGTCATTGGCAAGTAGTAAAAATAATTCTAAGGTATCTTAGTGGTATCTTGGATTATGATCTACATATGAGGAAATCTTCTCATTTTGGTTTATATGCCTTTTATGATGCTAACTAGGCTATTGATCTAGATGATAGACAGTCTACTACAAAGGCCTTGTGTTTATTTTGGCTCTAATCTTGTTGCTTGGGTCTCTAAAAAGCAACATACTAGTTCTTGGTCATTTACTGAAGCTGAATATAGAAGGTTGACTCATATCATTGTTGAATTAACTTGGATCCGGTCTCTCTTATAGAATTATAGGTTTTCCCTTTTGCTTCCTCCTTGAGTCTACTGTGACAACTTAAGCACAGTTCTGTTAGCGGCTAATCTTATTCTTCATCAGCGCTCCAAAGATCTTGAGATTGATTTGTATTTTGTCCGTGAGTCATAAGGAGCTTGAAGTGCTTCATATTCCTTCTTTTGAACAGATGATATCTTCACCAAACCATTGCTCAAGAGTTCCTTATCTTATCTTAGATACAAACTCAGAATAGAAAATCTTTCTACTTGAATTTTAGGGAGAATATTAGGGAATAACTACTGTTAGTTTAGTTTGCTATTATTGTTTTTAGCTATTATAACTGAGTGCATATCTGGCATAATATTATTGGTTGGCAATATATAGTTGTATATAGTTGACTCTCTGTATATAAACCTTATGATGCAAATACAGAAATATCAATTCAGCTTTATTTACTAATATACAATACTATTCTCCTTCTTTGTTCTTCTGAGTTTTCTTTCACCTGTATATGTAGAATCCCAACCATTACAGTAGCATCCCTGTAAATCTATTAATACTCGCAACATCTTAACATCCTTTGTTTACAATCCCTTGTAATAGTTCCTACAATTATCTTCCCTATTCTTGGTAATATGTTATCCATTTCATATGATAGTTTAGTGGGATTTAATACACACAGACACACACACACTCGGCTCTGGCAATAATAAACCAATGCCATTTATCATATTTGTTTAGAAATTATATCCTATTTTTTATTTTTATGAATAAAATAAATTACTTTTGACAAATCAAAAAAATCATAAATTTCCCTTCGGATTAAATAAGAATTAACTATTATTTGTAATTTTTTTTCCCTCTTTGAAGCTTAGTAAATTATATTCAAATGAAGCTTGCATTATTTCTTTATTGTTTACAATGAGCTTGAGACTCATAGGTAAGACAGTCTTTCTTATCTCCTCCTTCCCCAACCCGCCCCCTTTGCTAGATTATTAGTTTATTTTATATTATAATATTTTTGTATGCTAAATCTTTTTGAAATATCAAATGCTGTAAACATATTGGTACGCAGCAAATTGTTTATGTGCCATAACAAAATGGTCTTTCTTGTCATCCTTAATTTAATGAAATACTATTCTTTTTTGAGTTGATTTTTGAGCTTATCTTGATGGGCTTGCCGTGGCTGATTAAGCATGTTACAACATGCATGCTCTCTTTTCTATATTTTCATTTTTCATATTTTTCTTGCAGATAAATATAAATATATTATTAAAATAATTAAAAACTTCCCTTCCATTTCCTTCCTTATTCAACTCTCAAGTTAATGAAGGTATGTTTGGAATAAGGCAAATGAAGAGGAAAAAAAAATTAAGGAAAAGAAAGATTTGAGATAGATCATCTCTTTATTTAGAAGTTTTTTTATAGTTTGGAAATGGAAATGGGCCCGAGCCCATTGGCGTTGCAAAATGATTCTGATAATTCTGATGCTGATCCAACACATGATCTCTTCTATCCTACCCACCTTGAGCCATCACAGATTCTTGTCCAAAAAAAAAAAAGCCTATCTCAGATTTTAGTAGCTCACTTTTCGAATGAGTATATAGAGCAGCATCGGGCATCAAGCATTTCTTCTTTCTCTACTTCGTCTTATCATTAGGCCTTAGCTTCTCTAGATTCCAATCAAGACGTAGGTTTGGTTGTCAACAATGGTCTCTCTTTTCAAAGGATTTGGGACACAATGCTTTGTCTTTTGAGGGAGTGCTGGCACGTTTCTTATAATTATTCAATCTTTCTTTATCTGCCCAATTTATCGGGCCCATTTCTTTTGCCTGTTGTAAACTAGTTTTTTTCACATTATTTTGGTTTACATAGATGCAGATACAGTGTTAGAATTCAACCCAGGTCTAAATATGCTGCTGGTTTTCCTACCTAGGCCTATGCCTTTATTACTAACTAACCAACGCAGGGATTTTAAACAATGGTATTCAAGGAAAAGTGAAAGAGTGGCCCTGAGACTTTGATGTGCATTGAAGAAATGCATCCTACTAAGAAATTTCAGCCTTGGCAAAATTCTATATTGTCACGTGATTCTGATGGACCTTTATTTGATGATAGTGATGTTAGTCATAAATCTAGCAGCAACAATCTAAGAAGTGAAAGTTCAATGATACAGATATCCAATCAAATTTTAATTAAGTGAAAAACACAATTACTAAATTATAAATAAGAATTGAGAAAATTTTGTTTAATTTATCTAAAATTTTAATATGTCTACTTGATAAAAATACATATTTTTTTTATTAGATTAGAAATCATGTATCTAAAAAATTATTAAAATCTTTTTTCTATAAAAGAAGAGAGGTTATCACAACTGATAGAGTAGTTATATATCTAAAAGAAATAACTATCATGTATTTAAAATTTAAATAAATTAATAATGGGTCACATTTTAAAGGTAACTAACAAGGGATTCCATAATTAAGATGGATTATATATTGCAACATTATGATAATTTTACGTCAATTGGTGAAGGAGGTCCTGAATTTTAAAACCTCTGTCATCGACCAACGTGAGATTATCACATGACATTGTGCACAGGCTTTTCTTGGAGTCAACAATCATAAAGCTTGTAAGTTGAAATTATTGGGGTTGGGGCTGCAAGTCGACAATTTATTTTTTAAAGTAGTTATTTCAAACTTACCGGACTAATTTTATTTTTTTGATGGTGAATTTGTGTGCTTTATGTAAATTATCTTGGTTATTTAATAAACTGGGCTATGGTCACTTTTTGGTACAGATGCTATTGGATGTCAGGGAGGTCTGTGTTTAGCTCGGCCTTTTTCTCAGCCAGTTACTATGGTGGATCTTTCTGTTCAATGGATTCATGCAAGCTAGCTTTATGAACAATTCAGTTTCGATTGGGTTTTTGAAGCTTCTACAGAAGGATGTCAAGAAGTCAAGCTTGTCCTTAATCAGTATCAGAGATTAGTTGGCCAAAAGCTTTCTTATGTGCTTGCGCTTTTAGCCAAACAATTTTGGCAATTTATTGATAATCCATCTTCTATGATGACACGTACTACATGTTTTAAATATTTGAGGTTTGCTAATCCTTAATTACTATAAACACTGCTTGGTTATGGAGAGGAATCTATACGGCAAAGGAGTTCACTCTACCTTATCTTTTCAGGGCAAATTGATGATGGCTCTTCCTTTAGTTTAAAGCACCATCTTCAGTGGCTCATGCAGCTTTCTGCCTTTAACTATATGAATGTGGTTAGCGATCTTATTTTGCACAACCAAGCTATCTGGAACTATGATCCATTACAGTTATTGCAAGGTCTTGACATAATTAATCAAATTAGCTCCCTTTTATTATCCATCGCTAAAGTTTTATTTAGTGTATTGTATAGAATTAAATCAGATAAGATAAGAGTCACTGGATAGTATAAGATAAGTTTTTCACCTAATAAATTGTTATACTATTGTGTGTTTACTACATTAATGTATAACATCTTATATTTATATTTAATAAGAAATAGATATAATAAAATTAATGTTATTTTAACAAAAATATTTTTATATAAAAAAATTAAATTAATTAATAATTACTTTTTGAATAAAGTTTTGACATATTAGAGTTTAGAATTTTAAAATCTAATATTTAAAATTTAGATTTTGAAATTTTAGAGTTTGGGATATAAAATTTGAGGTTTTGGAGATGAGGTCTAAAGTTTGAAAATTTGGGGATTTTAATGTTTGTATTTTATAGTTTATCATTTTGATTTGTGAGATTTTGGTGTTTGAGATTTGAAGTTTAAAATATAGAGTTTGGAGTTTTTGAGTTTCAAATTTAAAATATAAAATTTGAAATTTAGAATTTTGATATTTAAATTTTAGAATTTAAGATTTAGAATTTAAAATTTTAATATTTAGAATTTAGAATGATATTTAAGTTTAAGAACAAATATAAATTTTTATAATTATTTTTTATTATATCTCTTATTCAATTATTCTTATCACTTCTTATCCTTCATTTTCTTAGTATATAAAATTATATATTGATCAATATATAAAATTAATTTGAGAATTGTCAAGATAGATCGGTGAGAAATGGATATAAAATAGTAAATAGAGTTAAATTCACATCTTCTCAGTCTGCAGAGCCTCTCAACCTGGTTGGATGGGCTCTCCTAATATGGAACTTTTAAGTTACCCAGGGGGAGGAGCAATATCTGAAATTATTTCATGGCAAACGCTTGTCATGTTGACCTTCGTTCTCGCTGTTTTGGTCTTGGTAATAGCAGAGGTGTCACTAAACTTCAAACTCTCCTGGAAGGTATTGTACTTGAGGAGCATCACATGACTCTACTTGAGAAATGTTTAGCTGATAACCGAAATTCAGCCTTTATTGGACAGGATCTTAGACAAGAGTTAGGGATTTGTAGTTATACCCGACTCTATCAAGCAAGTTTTTTCAGTTTTTCTCAATTTTTTTATAGTCATGCTGTAATCGGTTGAGCTGGTCTGGTTTAATAAAATTTTCCTTTGATACCTAAAATTTTTGTAAAGAAATTTTTTGAAAGCGAGATCAATTATTAAATATTCTGCAGATAATTTTTTTTTTTTTTGGGTAGAAGCCAGAAATTTTTAAATACACTCTTTTGCACAATTAAGTGTTGCAAAAAACCAATAAAGCTCAATGTCTGGTTCACAATATGGTTTCTAAGAACTGTTCAGTCTAACGTTATTAAAACATTCTTGTCAATGACCTTTCGGTGAAAGCCCCTATTTGGAAACCGAACATGAATCCTGAAACTGGACATGATGGTCTTGTGAAGAAAAATAAACATAAGAAATTGTTTTGCCTTTCTGCAATTGATTGTTCTATATGTTTTCATATTCCCATCATGTCATACGGAAGAATCCAAATATGAGAAAACCAAACTAAAGAAAATGAAACCAAATAGAGGCAGCAAACAATCTACCATGTAGAAATAAACCTGTGTTCAAGGCGATATTATTTAATGTTATGCGCCATGAATGCATCAACTTAACATAGATTGCAAGCAATTTGTATAGGTTCATCAAGTAAAACTAATACAATAAAGTTAAGCACCCTATGGGGCGTGAAAGTTCACATGATGGAAATAGATGATGAAGAAACTGGAAAATTCAACTGTATCCAGCTATAGTGAACGCCTTAGTGCAGATAAAATAGTGTTGCATCAGTAGTTAGAAGACCAGTTTGCGGCACTCCCAACTCTTGGCATGCCAGAAACTTCCTTCTTTGCCTCAGCATCCACCTTGAAGATCGCACCACATACCTGACCAGAACTGTCAACCCTTGGTACAGGCTTCAACTCATTAAGTGGATGCTCAAAACTCCTCAAACCTCCAGATGATGTGAAGAAGCATCCTAAACGTTTACAAACACAGATAGTCAGTTACATTACTTAATGCATCGGAATCATTTGAACCAGAGTGAAAACATATGAATGATATGGAAGAAACAAAGAGTGTAAAATCAATAATACATGGAAAACTTGAGATGAGCACAATAATTTCAAAGGATGCAATGAAAATTTGAAAAAAGAGGTGATGTGATTTGTTGCACATCTTGACATAAATAATATCATCGTGCTCACAATCCATTTCTATGCTGTTGAACTTGTCATTAATCTAGTTCATTTTCATATGTTTCTACTTAGGGGGTCAACTACCTTACCACATCCAAGCATGGCATTACCTTTAGGAAATGGTGCAAAAGATTTCCCGCAGCTCTTAGTCACAAACTCTGTGTCATCTGAAAAAACAAGATTTCCATCAGCATCAGTTCCCCAGAAAAAGGGAACACACCCATCAGCATCCTGCAAAAGACAAGGATGTGTATTCCAGGTTAGGGCAGAAATAGATAGGAACATATGGAAGAGGAGAAGACATAGGAAACAAAGATTACTCACCCCAGCAATAAATGTGGCTTTAGAACTACTGTCATACAGAATAAATGCAAATTTCCCTTGGAAATCTCTCACAACCTGATCAGCGGGATAAGGACCACGATCTCTTAAAGTCCTGTAAGCCTCTATGACAATGATGACCTCATTTGCTGTTTTATTCAATCCATATTGTTGCTTAAGAACAGCAACATTATCAATGTGGCCTTGAAACAAGCAGAAGATGTCATCCACAACCGCAAACAATCTGGCAATATGAGGAAAGAATTATATATAAAAGATTTTTAAGGAAGCAGAAACAAAATTATAATATCTAATCATTTGTCATTTAATAAATTCTTCAGTATCTGACCGGATGTGGCAGTTTTCATTTGGTGATTTTAGTAACAAAGTTTTTTTTAAAGAATTAATAACAAAGTTATTGAAAGAGGAAGGACTAGCCATGAATGGCTCTATGCAGAAATGTAGCCTTCCATATTTATCTCAGTTGAACGTGATGAAAATGTTTTCAATCTAAAATCTCATCAAACAACAATAACAAGAACCAACAATGAAAAAGGTAGATGAATACAAATAATACTGCCATACTATTCTAGTATACCTTCTAATGTGATGGGAGGGAGAGGTGAGCATCCACAATTAATATACTGACAAAGGAAAATTATATTTTAAGATCTGTGAAAGCACAATAATGATTCACAAAAAAACATTATTTAATGACAAACCAAAAAAACCCTTTCTAGGATAATTGGTCAGATTATACAAAGTATACCATGGTTTCTGTCTTTTATTAAGGCCATCAAAAGAGACAAGACGGATAATTCCAGAATCAGACAAAATATTATATGGGATCATATTGCATGCTAATAAGGAGCTCAACCCGGAAAAGGAACCAATCATACAAAAGAATGGGGCTATGAAGAAACGAGTCAATTCACTGTAATCGTCTCCACTCCAATTCGAGTTCAATCCCAGTCGCAGTGAAATGAACCAGGAAAATTTGAGAGAGAGAGAGAGAGAGAGAGAGAGAGAGGAGCGGGGCTATGAAGAATATAAACAAACAAAGCAGAGCTCAGACACATCATAGACTCCTAGTTCGGAAAATCTGTATCTAAATCCCATTATTATACTAAATTGGACGGCTGGGCAAATTTTTTTCTATTAGTTTCAGAGTGATTGCCATAAAAAAATCAGGAAAGAAAAATTCAGGAAAAAGAAACAGTATAAAAATCACTATAACGTGCAAGATTTTTCATTGACCATGAACCAACTTCTACAATAAGATGCATAGTTCTATACCATCATCAATTACACACCCCCTTATCCAAATCAGTACGACGTTTAAATTTTTATAAATATAGATTAGTGGTATATATATACATAACGAAGCAGTCAAACTGAAACCAAAATGAAAAATATAATAAGCAACCAAACATCGATATACACGTAAATTTTATCAAAATGGTACAAAACAAGTGACAAGATATCAAAAGGGCAAGAAGAATACTTGGCTTATCCAAAAGGATCCAACTTTAATCACCGGCTAAAATTTCTCAGAAAAAAATAAAATCAACCCATAAGAAAAAAAAAAATAGGTTCCCAGATCAAGCAAAAAATTGAACTAACAATTTAATATACCAACAATACAGAATCATGGGTTTTCTTTTTCTTTTTCAAAATTGATGCGATATATTAAGAAATGGGCAATGAACCTTGGGAGGAGGGGGTTCTGTTTGTCCAGAGAATATGCCACGAGACCCGATGGACCAAGGTTGACGGTGACCGCACCAGGGTGGACGGAAGCAAAGTGTTTTGCCAGAAACCCATCTTTCAGGGCTGAAACAGAGTTCGATTCAGGGCTTTGCAGAGCCTCAGGGCTCTTGGCCACCGATTTCTCGAAAACCGCCAGCATTTTTGTGGATCGTTGATTGGAGCCTCACAGAAAGCAAAAGCAAAGACCGGAACGAAAACGCGTTTACAATGAAAGAAGAAGATCGTAGGAGGACGATGATGAAGATGCTAGAGAGATGCTGCGGGAAAGGATTATTTGTGGTAGTTTTATAAGGTTCTCCCACGGAATTTCATTCCCCAGTCTGCCCTTCGTTTTCAGACAAATTTTCAGAAATCAATTACTTTAGTTCTTATTCTCATCCTTTTTAATTTTTTATTATTTGTATAAAGTAATTTAATGATGAGTAATATGCATGACTTTGAATAATTTAGTATCTTGGTCCAATGTATAATCTTAGTTTTACAAATAATAGCAAATGATGAATAATTAGTTAAAAATTAGTTTATTTAATTTTTATACTTATAACCAATTTTTAAATATATTTTTATAATTTAAAATTTTTTAATTAGATTCTTGATGATATATTGCCATTCACACTTTATTATAAGATATTAAAATAGTTATATAAATACTTACGTATTATCACGTCACAGATACTATATCAACAACTAACATGTAAAATATGATCTTTATAATTTTACTAAATTTTTATAATTTAATTCTTATTATTATTATTATTTTGAAAAATTAAATCCTTTACTTATCATATATAAGTAACATTTTTTCTTGCATTTCAAGTGAAAAAAAATATGATATAGTTTTATATATAGTACATAATAAAAGAATATAATATTATTTGATAAATTATTTAATATACATTAAATATTAAATAAAATAAAAAATTATCATATTTATATTTTATCATATTTATATTTAATATTCTATCGTATTTACTTTTGTTTTATTCTAAAGTCTTTATTGTACAATGACAGCAGCATGAGAAGGGTTTAGCACGCTATTAGCATTATGACAATATCGTTCTAAGCCTTCCCAAGTGTGTTAATTAACCAGATAAGTTAACAATGATATTGTCATGCTACTCCATTTAGAACATGTTTGAATAATAAAATTTATAGTTTATTAAAATTTATTTATTAATATAAATATTTTTATATTAAAAAATAGTATTTAAATAAATTTAAATAAATAATTTATTAATTTTTAATAAATTAATTTTAATTTATTTTATAAATTTATTAAAAAAAATTTTATAAAAATTCAAATTGAGGTGATAAAAAAATTATTTTATATTTTTATAAAATAAAATTTCATTAAAATTAAATTATTTATCGATCTCTTTTTATTAAAATTATATTTAAATATTTTAAAAAAATTTATAAATTTAAAAAATATTTTTTTAAATATATATTTAAATACTAAATAATTTAATTTAAAAAATATATTTCTATAAATGCTTTTTATTAATATTCTAAAACGGCTTCGCTGCGGTGGTAAGCCATTTGAAAAACAAATTTTGTGTGTCCCGCTCTCAGTGCCGCGGCAGTAGCAGCTTGGACGGTGGATATTTTAAAATTCTATTTCCGCGTATTTTGCCTCCAGCACTGCAGCTGTGAAATGTTGGCGCTGTGGCGGGACACTTCCTAGTTTTTGATCTTGGCTTTTGTAAAACTAGTGTGGCAGTGTCAAATTTAAAACTCTCTAGTTGTTGGTAAAGGTAGAAATATAAATAAGAATTAAAAAGTAAAATAAAATTTTGTTTAGTATAACATAATATAAAATAATTTTATTTTTTATTTTTCAACGATTAATATACTTTAAATAATATAAAAATAAAATAAAAAATTGATAAAATTATAAAATTATTTTTAAAAAATAAAAATATTTTTATATAAAATTATTTAATAAATAAATAAAATAAATAATTAGTAATATAAAATTTGAATTAAATTTTATTTAAAATATTAATAATATTAAAAAATATTTTAAATATTATTTATTTTATTTATCAATAATAAATAAAATGTTTTAGTCTTTCTATTATTTTATTTTATTTTATATTTTCATAATTTTTAAAAAATAAATTACTTTCTCATATAAAAATAAATATATGTTTTGTAAAAATTTTGTTGTTGTTAATCAAATATAAATAAATGATGAAATTCAATTCAATTTTTCGTTCCATGACATAGAACCCTATTGTACTGTCATGGAGCTAAGAGTCTAAGACATGCCAGAACTCGTGTATATACAGGAAAACTAGAGTCGCGACGCCAAACTTCCTGATTTCTGATCTGGCTTCTGTAAACTAGCGTTGCAGCGTCAAACTTTAAACTTTCCTATTGTACCACCATGGTGTTGAGACATGTCAAAGCTCATGTATATACGGGGATATCTTAAACTTTTTTGTTCAGCTTAAAATATTCATAAATTCAAGACAAATAATATTATTTATATATGACAAGTGAGGGATCCAACTTAGACAAAAAAAAGAAAGAACTAAATTAAACTTTTAAAGTATAAGAACTTACTTAAAAATTTTATGAAAATACATGGACCAAATTATTTATATATTTGCTAATTGAGGTTTGACATAGTGATAGGCATGGACCTATTTAACTATGTCAGCACATTTTAATATACTTGTATGAAAAATTGATGTTGAGTTCCTGATTAAAAAAAATTAAATTATGAAGATGCAATCAAAAATTTTTAAACTATAAAAACTTACTTTAAAATTGGTTGAAATTATAGAGACAAATGAGTAATTAAACTTAAAAAAATTTATCACTTTTGATTTTTTTAAATTAATATTTTAGATTAAAACAAATAATAAGAAGAATTATTAAAAATTTGAATATAAAATTTATTAAAATTATTTATAATTTTTATCATTGACTAAGTAACTTGAATTTTCTTATACCAATAAAAAAAAAGTTTACCATTGTTTCCCTAATTTATTATATTGTGGAATATCTTTTTTAATGCACATATTCTTTATTTTTACTCTCTCTATTCACTACAAATTTCCATCATAGAAAAAGTAAAATAATTGTTACAATGGTGAGAAGTCTCCGATTGTCAAGGTTTCTAATTTTTTTTAAAAAAATTATAAAAAAAAAATTCGTACTTTAAATAAATTTAATTTTATATTTAAAAAATAAAATTATTTGATATTGAGGGGAGGGGAGAGATTTTAATGGATGGAAAAGAAAGAAAAACATAAAAATAAAATGACTATTATATTTTTTTAATTTTATTTTAATTAAAAATAAGACAATTTTAAAATTATTTTTTATTAAAAATCTTGTTTTTAACCGATTTTTAATTTGTCCCTTTCACTTTTTTATTAAATTTTTTTGAAATTATATTATTTTTTTTATTTAAATATTAAAATAATTAATTGAGAATATTTTTATCTTTTTTACTATCACATTTTTTTTTCCTCTAAATTTTTTTATTTAAAAAAAATCTCAGAAGAGGAGAGAGAAAATGGACCTCTAGTTTCCTTCTCTCCTTTCTAAATAACTCAATCAAATAGAATAATTTTAACAAATTTTCTATCATCTCCTCTAAATCCCTCAAACCAAACACTTATGGTGGGGAAAGAGGAGAAATTTGGTCGATTGGATGGGATCTTCGGTCGTAATCAAATCTCATGGATCTTTTTCTTAAAAGTAATAATTAATGAAGATATTAGAGGTAACTTTAATAATTTTAGAAATTCTAGGTTTGTGACTAAACTAATATTGAACCACCCTTATCCACGGTAAAAAAAAATTGATTTCTTCGGCAAGTGACAGTTCTCGCGGCCGAAGATTAATATTTAAAATAGCACTAGGCAACCAAAACAGCTGCCGCTTGAAAAACATAGCCCACAGAGATATAAAGAGATGAAAATAAAAATAAAAATAAAGATAGAATATGTTTTGTAGGATGTCCTTGCCCTCTTTTTAAAAAAAGAAGTTTCGTTATTATTTTTAAATAATTAAGCAACCAACTCCTTACTTTTAATTTAATGTATGTTTGTTTTATAAAAAAAATAGTCTTATTTTAATATGTTAAATTTGTAATAAAATTCAATTTAGGCTTTAATTTTTTTAATTGAATATATTTTTAATATTTTATAAACATTATTTTATAAGTCTTATAATTGACTCTATCAAAAAAATTAACAAAATTATTGATATAGACATTTGTGACATTTAACATAATTAATTATTTATATAAATAGTTGATTTAGTCAAAAAAATTTATCAATTTAAAATAATAATATCTAATTCTTCTATTTAAATTGACTCAATAAAAATCTATCATTATAAAAAGAATAACTAAATGTTATTATTTTAGAATAATAAAAAAATATTTTTAACTGAGTTAAATATTTAGAAGGATAATTAATCAGGTTAAATGTCACATGTGTTTAAGTGAATATTTTTTAATTACATTTTTTAACAAATTTAATTTTAGAGATTAAAAAAATATGTTAATGAAATATTATAAATGCATTAAAAAAAATTTAAATACTAAATCAAATTTCTAATATATTAAAATAGAACTTTAAGAAAAAAAAAATTTAAGGCATGCTTGGAAGTTTTAATAGAATGGCATGAAACTGAGTGTGAATAAATGAAAAAGAAAGGAAAAGATCATTATAGATCGGAATGCAGAGCTGTTTAATTAGTCTAGCTTTTTTTGTGGACTTATTTAACGAAAAAGTGTTTTTTTTTCATTTTCATCCTTTTGACCAAGATTCAAAAATATTTTTTAAAATTAATTAAATTTATTTTTCTGTTAAAATAGAGACGCAAGAATTCGTAGCATCTCCTTTGAAATAAAAGAAAATAATATATAAAATTAGTTTTGTATTGGACAAGAAAAGCCTTACCTAAAATTAAAATTTCTAAAATTATTCAACTTTATCTTTTTAAAAGTATACAAATTTATTAACTAAGCTCCTTAACTTTTTAAATTAAAATTTTATTATAAAATTTATTTTATTTGATGATAAAATTTGTTATAATTAAATTTTTTATACATAAAATTAAATAGTAGTTATGCATAAGTAAAAAGATAAAGAAAAAAAGTTTGAATACACTTATTTATTCTAAATGGATCAAGCCTAAGAGTATGTTTGGCAAGTCATTTCAGTTAGCTTATAGCGTATTTGACTAACTTATAAGTTTGTTTGATCAAATTAGAGGTGTTTGGTAAACAAACTTATTTGAGTAGCTTATAGCGTATTTTCATATGCTACTTTGAGTAGCGTATAGCTTTTAGCTTATAGTTTTTATAATTTTATTTCTTTTTTATCCTTATTATTTTATTTAAATTTCAATATTATCATACTCATAATTTTTTACGCTATTTATTAATCTTCAGGTTTCTTTTGAATACTTTTTTTTCTCAAATACTAACGAAAATTTAGAGGCATCTACTGAAATGAAAGAGATTCGCAACAATATTGCTAATTTATTGTGGAACGCTAGATGATATGTTTATTTTGTATTTTTTAGAATTACAAAATGAAATGTAATTACTAACAAAAAATAATAAATTTTATATATGCCCTTTTATGTCATTTTACATTTATCAGCTAATTTATCAGCTATTTTTACCAAACACTTCTAATTTAATAAATTAGCTTAACAGCTTTCAGCTAAAAATTAGCTTATCAGCTTTCAGCTAACTTATCAGCTATTTTTATCAAACATAGCCTAAAGCCTACATAAAGTATATTTGAAATCTAAACAATTTTTATTATAAAACTTGTTTTCGCTTTATTACCAAAAATGACCAATTTTTTCACATTTGTCACAAATATTATGATTTTTATTCACTCACAAAGAATAGTGCACATTAGTTTTACACTAGTTCTTCAAAAATGATATATAAATTAATTTTACACTCAATCACTATCAATGTTTACTTTCCTATACTTCCACTCAATAGAAAAATAGAAGTGTTATACAAAAATAATAAATAAATAAAAACACTTAAATAACTTAGACTACATTCAACGTTCACAAAACCTCTCTCAAAAGAACAAATATGCCAATATTTGAGCAAGGAAATAGAGAAATCACAGTTTGACAAAATAATATTGCACTTTATACTTAAAGTGATATTTCCACGTTGAGTTAACCACTATTTATAGCCTTGAGAAGTTGTTATCCATCGCTAAAATTCCTTCTTGATCATGCTGGACCGTAGAAAAAATACTGAGATAAATTTATGCAAAATTAAGATACTGTCCAGTTTACACAGACCCAAAATCAAGATAGTCCAGAAATCATTCTTTACTTCGTAAATCTTGCTACTAGTCGTTGATAGTCTTTCTTCCTAGGTGTAAATGCTGCGTTAAAGTCACTTGAACCTTCGCCACATATTCCTATGGAGTATTTCCTTCTATGGAGCCTTTGCACATTGAAATTTTGATTTTCTTTGCTTTATCCCTTAAGAATGCATTTAACAAGGAGATCAATGAAATTTCAAGTTATTTGAAATAAATACCTTTAAATCATTTATGGAGTAGTCATATATGATTTATCTTTTAAATATCAAAACATCCACTTGATATAGCTTGATATCATCAAAATCTCTTAAAAATGAAAATTGAAACCTGGGAGATAACATCATTAGCATTAGGATTTTGAACAAGAAGTAGATGAGATATTGACAATATTCATGGCTCAACAACCAAGTCCACCAATTGTATAGGTAAAGTTGGAGGGTTTTAAACAGTCTATGAATGCAAGTTGGCACAAGGGGTCAAGTATTCAGAATTAACTCTCATCTTCCCCATGGATGCGGGTTCAATTCCCCCGAAGTCACTAAAGTCTTGCTTGGTGGGCAACTTTTATTAGGGGGATCCCCTGACGCCTAGTGGCCTGAACTATTATCTAAATAGAATTGTTTGTGATTCAGGCCTGTACAGTAACTCCCTAAGTGGGCATTTGCTGGTAGTCCCATTATGCCATTGGCACCCTGTCCGATAACATTGAGAGTGCCATCCAGTTCTACCAATTTTTTATACAAAAATAAAATAAAATTTATATCTGAATCAATTTATCTCATTTACTTATTAAATATTAATTTTATCAATTTAATTTTATTATATAAAATATTTTAGATTATTTAAATCTTATTTTTCAAAACTCGTCCTTATAAACAGGATGTTTTAAGTGACACTTCATTAATTCTGTTAGACACTTTTCAAATACTTTCACCATTTTCTCAATTAATTTTAACAAAAATATGTGAGATTACATCGTTGTCTTGTGCTTTGGAGTTTCTTTTCCTGCTCTTGATTGAGCTTGTACCTTGAGAATGTGTTTGAAAAGGCATTTCAGGCAAACCCAATTTCTGCACTTCCTCATAAATCACAGCAAAAATTCCCAAAGTTGCTTCTTTGTTGGACACTAAATGGTCAATGCCATCATAGTGTCATGAGCTTCATCACCATGTACAAACAGTACGCTGCCAAAAGCTCCTACGGGACCAACCTCCATGCCCTTCTTTCAAATTTCACTTGGAACACATAAATGGATCGAAAATAGCGAAGAACAAGAATAATGAAGAAAATTATCTAAAATTGATTAAAAAGGTTCTTAGTTGAATATAAAACAGCATATTTATAGGGCTTAATTAAGAATCCTAATCATATAAGAAATATATATATATATATATATATATATAAACAAAATAAAATACTGAAAAATTGATAAAAATTAGCAAACAAGCCCAAACGGTATTGAAACGATCAAAATGACTTCAACAAAGTAAAACTTATTGGAAAGTCAACAGGTTTAGAAAATAAAATTTCCATTCATATCTAACTAAATTCGTAATTCCACTCAAATAAAAATTATAACCATTTGAAGTTAAGGCTACACATTTTTACTTTTGACAACCAAACTAACCCATGAACTCTTTTACTACATGCTCCATGTCATCTACAACTTCTCGTAAGGTTAAAATTCAAACAAAGTTAACCTAATTAGACTATCCAAAGGAGACGTTAAGCCAATGAATTCAGTGTTTGTCTCTGCAATTTTAGAACCCTTCTCCTAAAATTGTGTTTAAATAAAGAGTATTTACAATTCAGTTTAATTTGATTTTGAAGACTCAATCAAATAAAATTTGTTCGATTTGATTTAAATTATAAAATCAAACCAATAAAAAATAATTCGATTTAATTTAATTTGATCTAATTAATTTTTTGTTTGTTTGTACGGGTACGAGCGGTTCGTGTCCTGCACTACTCAAGAGTGCTTGCTATGGCAGAGTCCAAGTTGAAACTCCTTGAAATTACACTTTTTATTAACATTCAATGGAAGCTAAAGAAAGCTGAATGAAAATACGTGGTGTGACAGGAGCGCATTGTCATTGAAGGGCAGTTGAAGCAAGTTAAGCCAAGGGGCTAGAAAAAAAAGTCACTCTACTTCTAACTTAAAAAGCCGCAGTGCATCACTCGAGAAACGGTTGTGCAAAGAAGCAGGGCTATAACCTACGATGCTCCAGTAATATTGGCTGAAGGCAAGAGAAGCACAACCCCTTGAACAATTTAATATTTAATAATATATATATATATATATATATATATATATATATATATATATATATATATATATATATATATATTAATTATGATATTATAATATTTTAATCTATTGATTCAATTTAATTTTTTTAAATAAAAAATAAAACTGAATCAATTATTTTTAAAAAAAATTAATTTTAATCAATTTTTTTTTTAATTTGACTCAATTGATCCAAATCGATTTTGTATATCCTTAGCCTTAGTTAGAGGGAGGCAATTTTTGACCTAATTATTGCATGTTGCGGGCCTACGAGCATGTTGTTTCTTCGGCTGAGTACCAGTCCAAAAAAAAATATTGCATGTTGGGCCACAAAAACCGTGCAATATTTGGCACAAGGGAAGAATTCCCTTTTGTTTTCTTATTCGATTTTTCATAACACAACAGAATTGGTTCAGTTCAATCAGGTGCTCATGAAATTGCTAGACGGCTTTAGAATCGCAGTTGCATTTGGCGACTCCCATTGTAAGTTTGCTACAGCAAGTTGTGTTGGGACATGTCAACGCTCTGCTTCCTTTGTTGTTTTCTTCCTCCATTGTTTAGGGTTTGGGGAATTGCAGTTTGCTTCAGTTCTTCACAATCGCACTTCGCACTGTGGCCGTACATAGGAAGAGTCCAAAACAATGCAAATTTTCGAGCAATAGTTGACTGATTATTCCATAGTTTTGTTTCGTTAACTTGCAAAATCCTAAAGATGGACCATATTTTGCAATTGGGTTTGATATTTTGTTCCTCGTTGGAGGTTGGAATTTATGTTTATCTTTTTCAGGTCTAGCACAAGTATCATTGATTTATACTCTCTATTTAACACCCTTTTTCCTACAATTTATTAGCTGTTTTGGTTTCCTCTGTTTGTGTTCTTTTCAGTCTTATGATGTTTATGTTTTGATATAGAGTGCTGAATACGAAGAGAAGATACCCTTTTGGTGGGCATGTGTTATAGTGTTGTGCCACCTTAGTTTTAATTAACTGGACTATGAATGTTGTCGATGTAGAATAATTTGTGAATATTACTTTAAATCTGACAGATTTATCATGTCTATATATATGTGTGTGTGCGCTTGCGCGTATATAACTGTCTTTTTCTTTTTTTGTATGCAGAGGATGAGATATATTGCATGGATTCTTACTTTGGGATGTTTTGTTCCTTGATATTGGAATCAGAATTGGAGAGTCAGTTACCAACCCACATCAGTAAACTGTTAATGGAGCCATGTGGTCGGTTCTTGATTATCATGATCATAACCCATATATCTATAGTTTATGCCATCTTCAACATTTTTTCTTGTATCAAGAAGTCTCTTCTTATCTCAAGTTCAAAAGTTCTTACCAAAATCATGGAAACATGCCACTAAAATTTTTTATAAACCAACTGTATCTAGTGATGCATCTATGATTAGTTCTCTTCATGCATCTCTCAAAGAGCTTGTGAGACTAAGCCAGTTATCAAATGCATTCAAAATCTTTTCTCAAATCCAAGACTATGCATCTTCTTCTGGTTCTTTCAACCTTATTTTACATCCCATTAGCTCTCTTCTTTTATCTTGCACCAATCTTAAAGCATTGCCACAGGGTAAGCAGCTTCATGCCCAGATTATCTCACTGGGTTTTGATCAACACCCGATCTTGGTTTCTAGGCTTATTACCTTTTATGCAAACGTCAGTCTCCTTGCTGATGCTCACATTATCACTGAAAATTCTAGTAGTTTGGACCCCTTACCTTGGAATTTGGTTATCTCATCCTATGTTAGAAATGGGCTTTTTGTGGAGGCTATTTCTGCCTATAAGCAAATGATGAATAAGCAGGTTATGCCAGATAATTTTACTTATCCAACTATTCTCAAGGCATGTGCTGAAGCTTCAGATCGTGTTACTGGCATAGAAGTTCATGAGTCTATTATAGCTAGCTCTCTGGAGTGGTGCTTGATTGTGCACAATGCATTAATTTCCATGTATGGTAAGTTTGGGGAAGTGGAGGCTGCCCATCGCTTGTTTAATTGTATGCCTGTTAGAGATTCTGTTTCTTGGAACACTGTGATAAGTAATTATGCCTCTAGGGGTATGTGGGAGGAAGCATTTCAGCTGTTTGAAAGCATGTGCAGTGAGGGCTTTGAAGTGAGTATAATCACAAGGAACACCATTGCTGGAGGGTTCTTGCGAACGGCTAATTTCAGGGGGGCACTTCTATTGGTTTCTCAGATGAGAACATCTATTCTTCATTTGGACTCTGTGGCAATGGTCATTGGACTAAATGCATGTTCCCACGTTGGAGCCATTAAATTGGGAAAGGAGATTCATGGACATGCTGTCCGAACTTGCTCTGATGGGTTTGATAACATAAAAAATGCATTAATTACTATGTATTCCAGGTGTAGAGATCTTAGGCATGCATGTATATTGTTTCACAAAATAGAAGAAAAGGGTTTGATTACTTGGAATGCCATGCTTTCTGGATATGCTCACATGGATCGGTATGAAGAAGTCTCCTTCCTTTTTAGAGAGATGTTACGCAAGGGGGTTGTACCTAATTATGTGACCATTGCAAGCATTCTTCCTCTTTGTTCTCGCATAGTGAATCTACAGCACGGGAAAGAGTTTCATTGCTACATCATGAAGCGTGAGGATTTTAAAGACTGTTTATTATTGTGGAATGCACTTGTGGGCATGTATGCGAGGTCTGGCAAAGTCTTAGAAGCCAGAGGGCTGTTTGATTCATTGAATACAAGAGATGAAGTCACGTATACTTCCATGATTGCTGGATATGGTATGAAGGGAGATGGAGGAATTGCTCTAAAACTATTTGAAGAGATGTGCAAGTTTGAGATTAAACCCGATCATGTAACAATGGTTGCGGTTCTAACAGCTTGTAGTCATTCAGGCCTTTTAGCCCAGGGTCAATTGCTGTTTAAAATGATGTCAGATGTTTTTGGGGTAAATCCCTGCCTGGAGCACTATGCTTGCATGGTTGATCTCTTTGGCAGGGCTGGTCTTCTAAGCAAAGCAAAAGATATGATCATAGGGATGCCATACAAGCCAACTCCTGCCATGTGGGCTACACTTATAGAAGCCTGTAAAAATCATGGAAATATGGAGATGGGCGAATGGGCTGCAGGAAAATTGCTGGAAATGAAGCCTGATCATTCGGGTTACTATGTGTTGATTGCCAACATGTACGCTGCTGCTGGTTGTTGGAGTAAACTGGCATATGTGAGGACTTCCATGAGGGATTTAGGTGTCAAAAAGGCTCCTGGTTATGCTTGGGTTGATGCTGGCAATGAGTTTGCTCCCTTTTTGGTGGGGGACACTTCCAACCCTCATGCTTTTGAGATTTACCCCATGATGGCTGGATTGAATGAGCTAATGAAAGATGCTGGTTATGTACGTAGTGAGGATTTTGCTTCTTCCGACGAAGATTTTGAGGAATTGAATGTCCTAGGGAATGTATACTGAATGAGGATTATTAGCATATTATGTATTCTAGATAGCTATTCTTATACTTTATGCAGTTTGATTTTACAATCCCATTTGTATGGCTTATGAAGCAGAAATTTGCCAAAATTGGTTGCTTTATTGAGCACAGGAAAACTATCAGAATTTATTTCTTAATTGCCATTTTGCTTCTTGAGCTCATTACTGTGTGTCTCATTTTCTTTTCATCTCACCAGCTTACATTTACATTGTCGGAGATGAAATGATATAATACCCTTTACATATAGCAGCACTATGTCTACAAACTTCCCTATGATTATTTCTTTGTTAAACATAGGTATAAACTACTTATATACAAAAGATATTTGTTACTTAGGGCATGTTGGTAGGATGGAGTGGGGCGGGAATAAAACTCAAACCATTGGTTAGATGGTTAAAAAGTAATTGGTGTGGAATGGGTTCTCATATTGCTCCTTTTGAGTCTTCACCTTACACTTAAAATTTTTAAACCTTTTCAAATTAGAGAATTTGGGACGGTTTGGATTCTTTTTATATTTTCAATTACTATTGTACACTAAAATCTTTCAAATATTTTTTCCTTTCACTATCTTTTGTAAGTTTTTTAATTGAAATTGTTCTTGGCAATGTTAAAGTCTCTATGACTAAGTAGTTAGAAATTTAATTTTTTTTCAATCTCGTTCTCTTAATTAAAAATAATTTGTTTCAACACAAAGTATTGTTGGAATTTCAAAAGGTCCAAACAGGCAAATAATAGGGCAAAATAAAAAAGAAAAAAAATAATGGACACAAGAATTAACGTGATTTGGTTTATAGCTTATATTCACGAACAAAACGACTAATAATTTTTTATTAACAAATCAAATGGAGAATATAAAAATGGTTTGACTATATTCACAAATTAGCCACACTCTAAATACACCTAAATATATCTTTCAATGGTATATTATTCTATACAAAATGGTACCTCAAATACACTTAAATATATCTCTCAATGGTGTATTACTCTACACAAATTGATACCTAAAATGATCACTCAAGCTCAAGAACAAAACTCTTACATCTTGCCTTGGTGTGCTTCTCCACCCTGAGTGATACATTATGTTCTCTTTCTCCTGCCTATTTATAGGCAAAGATGGCAAGTATAAGTTGAAAATAAGCTAGTAGGAATAACATGCAAATTGGTGCAATTTTCGACGCCTCCTATTGCAAATGCTGAAATCTTTTAGGTGGTGCCGAAGTGTAGCATATATTTGCTGTTCAAATTGCAAGTGGCCACCAAATTGAAAGGAAAGTAAAAAATGAATGAAGGAAATAATGTTTTTGTCGTAAATATTGAAGAGGCCAAAAACAAGCTTCCATATTTGACTTTTCAAAAAATTTCAAGTCACATCTAACAAATCTCCACCTTGACTTGAAATTTATCAATTTCCGTATTAGTGAACTTCTAAGATGTCTTCTTCAATGCACACTTGGACAATCCACATATTGCAGATTCCAAATAAGTTTAAAACAATACTTGAACTTAGAGACCATAATTGTTTTGGTCATCATATATGCTGTATTTTTAGAAGTGCCAACTTTTTTAATCACAATAATACCTTGAGATATAATATCTCGAACAAAATGAAAATCACAAGCATAGTCAGAGTCAAAATATCAAATACTGCTACCACCAGTATTTGCATTCTGTCTAAATACCAAACCTTAATATCTAATACCTGACACCATCTTTTAACAGAACAGATGTAGGGCCCAAAGATCAAAATAGATGTAATCCATTATGTCCTTAGTCCTGTGAACGGCTAAACTGAACTTGACACAATGTTCACAAAAGTCAAGTTTCTAAATCTCCCTTTGATCGTAACAAGGGAGCCACGTGAAGCTTTTAAAACTTCACCTTTAGCAAAATACTTAAAGAAAATCACTTTCATCTATAGCCACACAGGCTATGTTGTTGGTATTCTCTTTTTTCTTTTTGAGCTTTGAACATTCCACTTTTCAATGTCCTTTCTTCTTGTAGTAGTTGCATCTGTCTTTTTTAGATTTAGACTTTGACTCATTTCCATTTTTACTCAAGCCTTTGTTTTTATATCTCCCTTGAGTAATCAGAGCTGCATCCTGATTATCGTTTCAATTTTCAAAAACTCTTTTTTTTAATTCACTTGAATTCAATGATGCCTTAACATCTTCTAAAGCAAGGGTGTCTCTTCCATAGAGCATGGTGTTGGCAAAATGTTCCATTGAAGAAGGTAGGGAACACAATAAGATTAAGGCTTGATCTTCGTCATCAATTTTGACATTAATATTTTTCAAATCTAAAATAACTTGTTGAACTCATTCAAATGGTCTTTAATACGTGTGCCTTCTTTCATCCGAAGTGTGTAGAGTTGCTGCTTTAAATAAAGCCAATTAGTGAAAGACTTTGTCATATATAGACTTTCCAATTTAAATCACAATCTTGCCACTGTTGTCTCATCTGCAATCTCTTGTAAAATTTCATCTGCAAGAGATAACTGAATTGCATGTGCTAAGAGGTCATCTTTTACTTCATCAAACAATGTTGCTGACAAAGCCTCCTTTTCTTCTACTGCCTTTAGCAAGTCTTGTATCAACAAAGAACACATTTTCACATACCAAAAGTTAAAGTTATTGTTGCCATTGAATTTTTCGATATCAAATTTTGTCGCTATTTCAAAAGGATTTAAAGTTATTTTTAGTCAAATAATTCTATTAAAATCTTTTTTGACGCGGAAGATTAGTCAATACTGCAACCACAGAGCATGCTGAGAATTTTAAAGAAATAACCATCAATGACTTTAATACCACTAGTTAGGATTTCAGAGGTCTCAAACAGACAAATAATAGGGCAAAATAACAAAGAAAAAAAATAATAGACACAAGAATTAACGTGGTTCGGCTTATATCTTACATCCACGAACAAAATGAACAACAATTTTTTACTAACAAATCAAATGGAAAATATAAAAGTGGTTTGACTATACTCACAAATTAGCCACACCCTAAATACACCTAAATATATCTTTCAACGGTGTATTACTCTACACAAATTGGCACCCAAAATGATTACTCAAACTCAAGAACAAATCTCCTATATCTTGCCTCTCCTTGACTTATTTCTCTATCTTGAGTGATACATTATGTTCCTTTACTCCTGCCTATTTATAGGCAAAGATTACAAGTACAAGTTGGAAATAAGCTAGTGGGAATAACATGCAAGTTGGTGCAATTTTTGGCGCCTCCTATTGCAAATGTTGAAATCTTTTGGGTGGCGCCGAAGTGCAAAACATATTTGCTGCTCAAACTGCAAGTGGCCACCAAATTGAAAAGAAAGTAAAAAATGAATGAAGTACAAGTTGGAAATAAGCTAGTGGGAATAATATGCAAATTGGTGCAATTTTTGGCGCCTCCTATTGCAAATGTTGAAATCTTCTGGGTGGTGCCGAAGTGCAGAACATATTTGCTGCTCAAATTGCAAGTGGTGACCAAATTGAAAGGAAAGTAAAAAATGAATGAAGGAAATAATGCTTTTGCTGTAAATGTTAAAAAGGCCAAAAAACAAGCTTCCATATTTGACTTTTCAAAACATTTCAAGTCACATCTAACAAGTATGTGGTTTGTGCACAAAGCTTTTGGCTATAAAAAATGGCCTTGAGCTAGATTAAGGGGTGCAGAAGGGTTATATGCGAGATAGATTTACAGAATGCTATTGAGTTTGTGGAAATGACTGATTTTTACATCCATTTACATGGAGATCTTATTGGGGATATTATTTTGTTGCTCCAAGTAATTGGGAAGTAAGTTTAGTCTAGTTTTCAAACAAGAAAACTCTTGATGCAAATTATATCTTGCAAAATTGGAAGCCACATGGAATTTACAAATTTGGAATACTCCCTTACCTGCACTACAAATATTAGCTGATTACATGGGAGTAGCTTAATTAGCATTTATTAAATATTCAAGTTTATCCAGTTGTAAAGTGATATGATATAAATGAGGTATGATTATATCTCTTTTTGTAGTTACTAGATGATAGTGCTTGATTTTAAGTATTTACAGTCAATCTACATACCTGCTTCCTAGTAATAATATTATTGAATCAAATGCTGCACTGACATTTTTTAATAAATAATTATTTGTTTAATCTAATTATAGAAAAATAAATGGCTTTATAACACCTACCAACTTGGCATCAATAAATGAGTAACAAATGGAACATAAAAGACCAAATCACACTTTTCTTTTAATCTGCTAGTTTTCTACTTTGAAGAAAAGGTGAAGGAAAAAAGAGAGTCAAAACACATTCAATTTGAAGCCATGAGATATCGTTTTTTTCTTTTAAGCACATATACTAACATAATGTTTAAATTTCATTGAGCTTCATAAATAGGCCCCTAAAACTTAATGAAACTAGATGTAAGAATTGTCCATTAGGTTAATTAGGTAGTCATTGCATATAAGTCTCAGAAGTAGATTCCACACTTGCAGGCCCTTCAGGTGCTGTGATTGGTGATGAAAATAGGAACCTCATGGAGGATGATGATGAAGATATGTTTCAATCGTAGAAAGGGAATGTGGCATTTCGGTGTGCATAGGATGGTTTGGGATTTGGTATTAACGAGTTTGCTGAATTTTATGCTTTGAAACTTCAGGTTATTGCTACTGCATTGCAGAAAGCTGTGTGGGATCCTCGGTTTTTCAATCCAAAGACTAAAATGATAGTTGGGAAGAAATGCATAGGTGGAGGAAGTAAGGCTAGGCCAATGTTTGCCCAGTTTGTGCTGGAACCACTATGGCAGATATACCAGGGAGCTCTGGAGGCTAATGGGGACAAAGGAATGCTTGAGAAAGCCATTAATTCATATACTTTGTCTGTATTGTCTCGTGAACTTCAAAATAAGGAATCCAAATTTGTGCTGCAAGCTGTTATGAGCCGCTAGCTTCCTCTGTCAGATACAATCTTATGATTCTTATCAATGGTGGTTAAGTGTATGCCAAATCCAATATCAGCACAATCATTTCATATCTCGTCTTCTTCCAGTGAGAGAGTTTCTTGATAAGGGGGTTGAATAGAATAGAACGTGCTTGCCGAGGCAGTGCTTGTGAGAAAATCAGTAGGGCCTGAAGCTTCATGTGTTGTTTTTGTGTCAAAGACGTTTGCTGTCCCAATTAAAATGCTTCCCCAAGGAGGCTCACATGGGGAGATCATGAACTTTGGGTTTGTGTAAAGGCGTGCCTATTAACCTGTTGGGGTTGCCATTCCACTGTTTGTTAATATTTGCATGTGAGAAATGAAACCCAACGATGTATTAGAGGAGCTGTTAAACATAGAGGTTGAGATTCAAGACGTCGGGGGTGCTTCCTCCGACAAATTTATCTTTCCATGAAATTGTGTGAGCGATGTTAATTTAAAATATTTATTCTCTGTTGGCCTGTTTCAATTTCAGAATATTAGTAGGTTGTGATGGTTTCTGAGTTTTATAAATAATGCTTAAGTTTGACTACAAAATGGTGGTGGTTCTGTTTGTTACCCCCAAAAGGGGGGTGGGAAGCGGGGCCCTCTCTGCTATTGTCTTATTAGTAGATTGACTAAAAGTTTTTTTTTTGGGCCAAATACTAATTTTTTTTAAAATATAAATATATTTGTGTAGATCAAGTAAGAGCAAATTGTATGAGAGAAAAATTAGAGCTGAAGGCTATACTGGAAGCATGCGAAGAATCTGGAAAATAGGTCAATAATGGCGCTCCAAGTACTGTGCAACATTGGTCTGGGTCATTTGAATGGGTTTCTGAAGCAGATGACCTCAGATTGAATATTTTTGGCATTCTACATACAGTGCGAATCGAACAGAGGTATTTTTTAGTAAAGAGAGAAAAAAAAATCTTACCATTTCCATAGAAGTACCTGTTTATTGCTTTGTTTTGATTTTCTCTTGGAGTTGAGATATCTATCTCCTACCCTTCTCCCTTAACTTTAATCAGTAAACTGTTGGCAGAGTTACCTTTCCCTCTGACATAGTTGGTTAATGAACGCAGTTTTTCTTCATAAAACACTGTTCACAATTTCCTTCCTAGCTGAATATGAAAATTGTGAAAGGAGGAATACAAGTAATGGAGAAGGATTGGCATATCAACACATTAAATCTCCCAATCCCTATAAATGTCTGAAAACGAGATTCTTCCAAAATAATTAATTGCTGAATACTAGACAGAAGCTATAAAAACAACTGTACTCGACAACAAGGACAAACAAATATTTTTCCTTGAGGATACAGGCATTATGCACCAAATAGCTCCACTAGGCCTTTCTTTCCTTACGCTTCCAAAGCCTCCAAACTATCCAATAAAAAATGGTTCAAGGTTTGAGGGAAACCTAAACTTTAAAAATTCTAATTACTTCACATCATACAACATGGAAGAAAGTAAGTGGAAAAATACATGGAAGAGAATAATGTATTGTATATTGAACACTACTGATTTATACGATGGTCACTTGACCGAAGCCCAATGGTGTTTAACCTCTTTAATTTGGTTAACAAATGAAAATTACGGGAAAAAATTCTTAAGAAGGTTATTATATATTTACAGGATTAACTACCTAATTTGCATATATTAGTGTCGAGTTCCTTTGTATCTACTCTTACTTAAGAATTTGAGTTCCAATGCTCTCAGATTTTAGTAACTATTTGCAATCAAATTTTGGGTTATTTATCTTTTTGGTATTCTGCTTCTGCTATGAGTGTTTTAATGCAAATAGATGTAGTTTGAGGAGTTAAGTTGTATTTTTCTTCTCTTTTATGTCAGTGTCGTTTTCGAGAATAATATGCTATGGGTGTATTAATGCATATAGATAGGCTTGACTGCTTTAGGCATTCCAGCATATATACAAGTAAGGAAGATGAAAAGTTCATACACGAGGCTCTGAAGAAGGGTGAGGGGAATCTCAAAATATTGTATATCACACCAGAAAAGATAGGTTTATGTCAAAACTTGAAAGATGCCATCATGCTGGTCGTCTCTCTGATTTCAATAAATGTGAGTAATAGCATGCTTCTTGGGTTTGCTTTGCAATAAGTTTGTTAATTTCATTGTATTGTAAATGTCAATAATTGTCTATTCTTAGACTCTGCTGAAGTGTTCCAAGATCTTTGTTCTATCACTTCAGTTTCTGGTTTACTTATAAGCATGTCTCAACTGAATGCAACTACATATTCATCTATAAGGTTGTGAGTTTTGTGACTATCTTTAATGATGAGGAAATGCTCTTGTTTGAGCCAATGTAATATATGGATTGATACAAATGGTAGCATGTTTGTCAACAAATAAATAATACCATAAACCTCATCTATGGAAAACTCTATTCTTTGCAATGAAAAATGGATGGAGTGAGTCTATGGAGAGTTTGACTTAATTATCAAGAGGTTGAATTCTTCACTGTTGGATTGTGTTAAGCTTTGTGCATATTTATAGATATCTTAATAAAAACAATTATTGTACCAAAAAATAAAAACAATTCAATTGAATGGTTGATGGATGATAATAATCAAATGGCATAATGATATATGCAATTGTTTTTTTTATATATTTATTTTCGGCTTCAAGCATTTTATTTATGGCTTTCCAATATTACTATTATACATTTATTGAACCATTGGAGTTCCATTGCACAATTGATTCACTATATATAAAGTCTACACTCACTGCAACCACTGTTTTGCTGAGGACGATATTTCACGACAATACTTTTTAAGATGTGTGACTCTGATTGAGGATTGCCTTTTAGGACAGTCAGTGGGGCCATGACTTTCGACCTGCCTACTAGATCCTCGGTATTCCCAAGACTCAATTTTCTAATGTTCCATTAGTTGTTTTGACCGTAAGTTCTTTTCTTCAATCTTCTGTTAGGATTAGGTAAAAAAGTAATTAAATTTGCATTTACTTTGTTTCATCTTTCCAATGTAGTTTTGATTTGAGTAAACCCACAATTTAGTCCTTAAATTTATTAAGTCATTATACTTTAATATCTGAATTTAACTTATTACACAGTTTAATCTCCGAATTTACCAAACATCAGACAATTTAGTCCTTCTGTTATCTCTAGATTAATTGCTTGCTGACGTGGCACGTTAAGTGCTTACATGACACGTTAAGTGCTTACATGACACGTTAAATGTCAACTAATCATTCCACATCAACGCTAACTTAGCTTACAAAAATAGTAAATACACAATTTAGTTCCTGAATTTATTAGATTCCTACAATTTAGTCCTTGAATTAAGTTATTGTAAAATTTAATCTTCGAATTTACCAAGGATTAAACAATTTAGTCGTTCTATTATTTTCACACTAACTTATTATAATTTTTGCTCTAATTCATATATTTTAATGTTGAAAATTTTATAGTTGATATTTATTAGTTAACTCTCGTGATTATGTTTGAATATTATTTTGTATTTTAATAAAATACTTCTTTTCTTGTAGATTTGTTTGCTTATCATTTTTTGACAGGGAAAAATATGCTTTAATTTATAAAAAATATTGTCACTCTGCTATTAAATAGTTGATAGTATGAAGAAATTATTTTATTAAATTGTCAATACATTTACGACACTTCTCTTTTATTTGAATGCTTCTACAGTTTCTCTTGCCCACCAAAACGAATGCAATATTTAGTTTAACAACTTGAAGCAAACAACATTGTATGAGGTTGAGAGAACAATTTTATTTCAAAATTTTATAGATGAGTCAATGCTAATGTGACATGATTAGTTAGCATTTAACGTATAATGTAAACACTTAACAAGTTATATTAGTAAACAATTAAGATAAAAATAACATAATGACTAAATTATTTGATGTTTGATAAATTCAAAAATTAAATTATGTAATAACATGAATTTAGGGACTAAATTATAGGGATATAATAAATTAAAGGACTAACTTGTAGGGATATAATAAATTCAAGGACTAAATTGTGTATTTATTCTTTTTTTTAAGTTAAGTCAGTGCTGATGTGACATGATTTAGACTAAATTGTCGGGATATAATAAGTTAAGGGACTAAATTGTAAAGACCTAATAAATTCAGGGATTAAATTGTGTATTTACTCTTTCTTTTTAAAGTTGAGTTAGCGCTGATGTAACATGATTAGTTGGCATTTAACGTGCCATGTCAGCACTTAACGGGTTACGTCAACAAGCAGTTAATGTAGAGATAACGGAAGGACTAAATTGTTTGATGTTTGGTAAATTCGAAAACTAAACTGTACAATAAATTAAATTTAGGAATTAAAATATAATAACCTAATAAATTTAAAGACTAAATTGTGTATTCTCTTTTGATTTCTACTGGGCCATTTATTTGTCAGGCAACTGCTAATCAAAGGGTCCAAATGATCTAATGGATATGTTGCATATTCCAAGATGTGTCAAAACTCAGATGCAAACAACTGATTAGAATGGAATCCAGATTTCTATTTTATTCCTTTAATTCTGTATATCAAAGGGGACCTTAATTATGCTATTTTCTTAACTATCTAAACTTAAATAGTGTCATGAGCCTTGACAGGACCTATTCTACAATAAATTAAGCTCAATTCTTCAATTGTAGTTGCTTTATTTCGTAGTCTACTGTTCTTTTTTCTTCTTATTTTAATCTTAAGTTATTTGGATTATAATAACAGTTTGGCTGTTGATTTGAGCAAAGAACTCTCATCTCCTGCAAAACATAAGCTAGATCAGCAAGTTGAGGCAACAACTGAAGTAAGAGAGAAATCAGGAGAGTAAGATGAAGATTGGCACCAACACGCCTTGAGCAAGACAAATGGGTCAGAGCAACCAAGGCTGCAACTGGAGGCGGCGAAAGTAACTTACAGGTTCTGGAACCCAAAAAACTTAAATATTTGCCGCTGTAAGACATAAAAAAGAACCAAGAAAATTGCTTTCTCCTGTTAAAATATTGATTTATTTTATGATAGCGTTTGATTTATGAAATATTTTATTAAAATAATTATATAAAAAATATATTTAGTTATCATTTTATTTTTTTAAAAATTAATTTACTGTATTTTTATTTTTATATTTAATTTATGTAAAATATTTTTAAAAATATAATTATTTTTTAAAAAATATAAAAAAAAATTTCCAAAGAAAAAGAATAATAAATACAAAAAAAAGTAAATAGAAGCAAAATAAAAAGATTGATGTTTCCGAGGAGTATTGGCTGCTCAATCTAAGGAACAGCATGATAAGGAAATGGAAGATTGATTCTGTCTAGTTTGTCTATTTTTATTTTTATTAAAAATATAAAATATAATAAAAAATATGTTTGATAGAATTTAAAAATATTAAATTTTTTAAAAATATTTTTTATAAATATTTTTTAAAATTGAGTGAAAATATGAAACATTTAAAAGATATTTTCAATACTTTTAAAAAATAACCTATAGTATTTTTGTAATTTTAAAAGAGAACATATCATAATTATTAAAAATAAAAATAATATTATAATTATAAAAAATTAAGTGATATCTATATCTATTTATGTCAATTAAATTTGAAAATAAATATGAATAAATTTTAAATTTTAAAAAACAAACATGTTTTTAAAATAATGAAAATTTACAAATGAAAATATTTTTTTTTAAAAAATAAAGAATAAAAAATAAAAATATTTTTATTCACCATAAATAGTTAGCTACCCCTCACGTGGAAAGGGAATACATATTTCTTGTATTTGATTAGGAAGTAAAGGATGAGATTGAGGTCACGTGGGAAGAACAAGTCCATGGTCAAATAACCTGGAAATTCTTCTTCTTCTTTTTTTTTTTTTTTTTTTTTTAAGGCTTATTGATGGGTTACTTCGATACTTTTATGTTTATCGGTCATTTTTCTAAGGAACTTTCAAATAAATCATTTTATTTCTCATCGAAGTATAAAAGGGTTCATTCTGTTTTGCAATGCCCAATTCTTTGGCATCTTGGGGATCATTATGACTACTGCGACACTTAATATTTACTTGAGAATGGAGACTTTTTATATTCACTTCCTTTGCTACTTGTAAATGAGTTATGAACTTTTAAGGTGCTGAATCGAGGATGAACCGCGAACCTTTTTTGCATCCTTTCTATAATGTGTATACGAGGTCTGAATATGAACTAAATTACTTAATTTTCTTCTTTTATTGTTGAAATTTTATTCTTAATTTATATTTAAATTGAAGTGAATCGATTATTTATTATATTATGATATAATAATAATAATAATTAAATATATTTTTATTAGAAAAAATCGAATCAATTATAAAATAACTAAAATTACATTAAGTGTTGCAGATTAGAATTCTCTACAATGTAGGAAGGGCATAGCACCGCCTATTGTGTCCTCCAAATTAGTCTGACTAGACACAGCACTATATTCTTGCACAGCATGCTACTGTGTCCTCCAAATTAGTCTGACTAAGCATAGCACTGTTACTGCACAGCAGAGAATCAGGATCCTAATTGTTGCTGCTTTCCCCTGTTCTCATTGAAAAGCATACTTTCACTGTTTGAACTCCAAGAATGGCAATAGTTCAATTTCTGGAGAAGTCATTACTCAATGCACTCCTAACCTGGAATGGTAGCTGGCTGGCAATCTCTATAAATTTTGAAACTTTCCAACAGATCTCGTGATTGGTTTGATTGTGTTAATTGGATAAGGAAACGAAGCAAGTAATTTGGAGTTAAATTAGAAATTGATGTGGTTTATGATCTTCATTAATTCTTATTGTTTTTTACTTTACCTGTGGTAGTTCGGCTATATTGTAAAAAAAACTACCAAAATTTTTAAATTTTAATTTTTCAGTGATTTTTTTACGATGAGTTGTGACATCACCGTATTGAATTTTAACATGTAGATAAAATTTTAATTTAATTTGTCAAAGATAAAAATACTTAAAATAATATTCTCCTTTAAAAATTTGACATCAAATTTAATTTATTATTAAAATATCAAATTTTTATTATATTTATTTGATTTAATATATAAATTGACACTAATTTAATATTAAATTCCTTTTATTTAAACAAAATTTTTAATTTTTCAATTAGATTAATTTTATATAAAAGTTTTGCTTATTAGTATCAAATCATTGTTAAGTAAATATTAATTATTATGTTAAATTAGACAAATATAATAAAAAATTATAATTTTAACAATAAATTAAATTTGGTGTCAAATGTTAAACAAAATTTTAATTAAATAGTGATATTGCTGATACTTTTATATATGAAAGACTAAATTAAAAATATTAATTTGTGAAGAATTAAATTAAAATTTCACCTAAAATATCATTTTTCTCTGTTTATTATTTCATACATTGACTGAGGTGGTGCATGAGTTAGTAATACATTAAATATTTATATCAGGTGTTATATTGCATTTAGTAATTACATAATGGGATAATGAGATGAAATCATGTTAAATTTTCATCCAAGTAAATTAACTCTTTTTTTTTTTTTTAAGTATTTTCACTTTTAACTTTGATTGATGGATCTTTGAAAGAAGCATCATTAAATATATTGCCAAGTTGAAAATTGATATTTTTTTAATCCAGCATGTGAATTATTTTTGTTTAAATTCAAATTTATCAAAGTGGCCTTATTTTTCAAAGAATTGAATCCCAGAAAATGAGGATAATATGATGAGCGTGCCTTAATATTTATTTGATTCTTGAACTGTGAGCCTTAATTACGAATATCAATTAACAAATAGCAACGGTTAAAGTTGTTGGTTGAAACTAATTCTTATTATGTATCCAAAAAAGAGAGAGAATAAAGCAAATTTTAAATTTGTTTATCAATTATCATTATAAATTCAAATTTGATTGATCCTAAATTGAATATAATTTATTATATAGTTTACAAATACTTTTTTTATTTATCGTTAAGTTATTTTCAAAAATGATTATGAACATTTAAAATTAGTCATTATAAAACTTGAATAGCATTTCATAATTAATAATATAATGTATTTTCAAAGTATTCAAATTTAATGTTGACAATTGTATAGTTTAATAGATATAAATTACTAATGGAAAATTTTTTTACTTGTCAGTGTTGTTATTTAACAACAAAAGGTGTCACTAAAAAATTTCATGACTAATAAATATTGGATATAATGATAAATAAATTATATATACCATCAAAATGAGAACATAAATTAAAATTTCAAAGCATGCACTTATTAAGAAGATTTTTCGTTGTCACAGAACTTGAGAGAGTTAGCTTTATAATACTAATAACTTGTGAGAATATTTCAAAAAATTTAAAAAAAGAAAGGAAAGAAAGAACTTCATGTTAAATGCTTTATTACTTATATATATATATATATATATATATATATATATATATATATATATATATATATATATATCTGTGTGTGTGTGTGTGTGTGTGTGTGTGTGAGGTATTTAAAATGTAAGGACACCAAAGTATATATAAAAAGTTTATATTGTAGTTAAAAAAATTTATGTATATAATATTATAAAATTACTAAAACATAAATCTCTATTTTAAATAATATAGTGATTAATTTTAAAAATTTTATATAATGGGTTATTAATAAAGTAAAGTTATATTTTAATATTTTAAATAAACAATAAAATTTAATTTAATCCTTAAAATCTCTTTTAGTTCGAATATATATTGAATATTTTATAAACGTTGTGTTTTAATCTTTAGAATTAATTTTGTAAAAAAATACTGATTTAAATATATGTTATATTTAATTTATTAAATTATCAGTTTAAATAATTAATTCGATTAAAAATTTATTTATTGATTTAAAATAATTTATAAACTATTAAGAATGTATTTGAGTTAAAATAAAAAATTTAAGAATTAAATTAAATTTCAGTATAAACTTAAAAGGACTAAAATAAGTTACAGCTAGCAGCTGAAGAAGAAATATGCCACAATTGAGATAAAAAAAATCGTTGAGAAGCAATAGAAGGCGCTTTTGAGACTTTCCTCCCATGCTTCTGCAATAGACTTTAAACTTTGCTATGACATTGGGATTTTGGCAACCCAGAAAAATATTTATAACATAATCATAACTCTTTTCAAAATAATTTCTACATATCATAAATTATTTATTGAAAAATTTCACCTGCGTTCAATTATTTTTTCGAAGTCAATGATGCCGTACATAGTGTTTTTTATCTTACTTTTTTTTTTTTGCTTGTTGGGCCTTTATTAGCCCCATTGCACTACTAAAAATCGAAAACAAAGATCAGCCCTGTTAACTCTCCGAGGTTGCTAGTATGAAATTATGTATTTTCATGTTCTATTTTATTTTTGACAAAAAAAATGTTTTATTTTTTAAATTTCAATGATCATTCTTTTACGTGTTTCTGAAGGATCTTACAGATATAAATATTTCCAAATATTTCTAGAGTTATGCAGTACACTTCCATCTTCATCCTAATATATATATATAGAAAAATTATATTTTGATTCTTATAAGATAAAATAACTTTTAATTTAATCCCTCAAATTAATTTTGTTAATATCTTTGATAAATTAAAATATTTTCAATGTCAACCCTTTGATTAACATTCTATTCAAAATTTAAGTCAAAAATTCAATTATATGACGTGTAACTGATCAGGTAGATAACATGACACTCTTAATTTATCTAATTTTAAAATTATACTTTTGACAAAATGTTAACTGAAAGATGATATTAAGAGCACTTTAATCTATCAGAAGCAAAATTAACAAAATCAATACACGAAAATTAAATTTAAAGTTACCGACTCACCCTATCTGTTGAGAGTCAAATATAATTTTTCTGTGTATTAATATGTAAGATATCACAATCTCACATTTTTGAATTTTTAAGCTAAGTAAACTTTAAAAAATATTAACTGTATTCATTCTTTAATCAAGTGAAAGTTCGATTTCTGCAATTAGTGGTATCTCTTGCTAGGCAATTGGTAATTTTCACGGTAAGCAGTTATTGAGACTTGTGATACACCTTGACCTTAGAATAGACCTATCACCGTACACTTTATTTCAATCCAAAAATAACTTTCAATCTTAATTTAACTCCTATACTGTACATATATTCTAACAGGAAACCCCCATGAATTATACTATGTATCGATCATCTTCATGTACAAAAGAATTCCCCACTGCCCAGACAAATTTTTTTAAAAATAAAAAATAAAAATGAAAAAAAGAAGAAAAAGTGTTTAACAACAGATCCTGAGATAACCATCTTCTGTTCCAACAAGAAACAAACGAGAGAAAGGGAGGATACTAATACTTGATAATGCTGACAAGCTTCTTGATCCATTATCTGATACGTAGAGTTTCTGAGGAATAATGTAATTCAGTCCATCCTGTGTCAAAAGCAACCATAGTCATGTTACTCCAGTACATTGGCATTCATAATTTATGATGAAAAGTTTTGATATTCAATTATTCAACAACCATATTGTGCCACATTTTTACACATCCATCCATCATATACGCTTCCATAAACCATAAATCACATGGTCCCACCCAATGAAAATCATCGGATATATGGCTAAGTAACTTGTTGGCTTCAACAAAATGATACCAGAATAGCTGCAAATAGATGCATAAAGAAATATCCCCCTTTCTTTTCTTAAAAAAAAAGACCTAGTTTAACACATTCTAGAAAGGCAAGAGTCCTTTTTTTTGGGGGGGGGGGGGGGGGGGTTGGGGGGTTGGGCGAGGTTGTGGGGAAGAGAGGGAGGAGGGCTGACAGCGAAAATACCAAGCAACTCATGCAACCGAACATGAAAAACTAGTAAGCTTCAGGGAATCTGTCAAGCAGATGTATTGCCTTTCCTGGAATCCATTAAGACAGAGGTAATAGGCAGGAAATGACGGGGAGCTGAACAAAACATGCATATATAACTGGAGAGCTGAATCTATATGAACAAGCAAAGAAAACTATTTATATCTTGTCAAAGTAATACATATGAGGCAAGAATGAACTTTCCGAGTCATGTTCATATCAAAATTAATTACTGAAAATGCAAAATGCCAAGGCCTTCCTATTTTCATTATCCAAGTCCAGAGCTCAAAAGAGAGAGAGAGAGAAGCATACTGTTTCATCAGCAGATTTAGACAAGGAGAGAAGCCCAATCCTATTTCTGGAAATTGAAATAACATCTTGGCCCCAAATGCAGAAACTGGATATGCCATCTGAATGTCCTCTGAAAATGATGGGCTGTGATGGCAAATTCCTGCAATGGTAATTAACGGAAAAATGAGCTACGGGATATATTTTTCCAGAAATGCAGAAAAAACCTTAAGTTTCATTACTGTTCTTGTATCTGGAAAATATTTGTCAATAAACAGACACAATGTATTAAGCAGAGACTCTAATGCATGAAACAATGGAAACATGGAGGCAAGGACATGTCTTACTCTTTAATACACAACATCGGAGATACAAACAAATAAGATTATAGTTCAAATAGTTCTTTCAATCATTTTTATCTTCAAAGGTATTCTTAAAACATTCTTGCTATGTAAATATGTAAGCTCCTGCAGGACAGGTGTATATAATGTATAGGAAGTCATTCCTGAAACCTTAAACCTCTGCATACTTCAACTTCTAAGGACCTTCATATGTCAAAATTTTGAACTAACAAGAAGAAACTAAACCCAGACAGCCTTAATGGTGCTAATGAGCTGAAGATTCAATAAGAGTGATAGAGCTTACATCCTTAAGTCCCAGATTCGTAAAGTTCTGTCAAGAGAGCTGGAAATGAGTAGATGGTCCTCGGGTGCTGCCAACTGTGGTTCACATGAACATCAATGAAACTGTGTGTAAAATAAAATTTGGACATTTAGTATTCCTTAATATTGTGAGCATACCTTTGTTACATATCCATCGTGAGCTCGCCAGGAGGCAATGACATTTCCACTCTTCGCATCAAATAATTTACAATGACCAGAACTTAGTCCAGTTGCAATTAAAGATGGCAAAGTGGAAACTCCCCTTGCTTGCATCTTATCAGCTCCAGAGGAGCAAATAGCAGAAATAAGAGAAGGAAAACTAGATTCATTAGATTCCCCTCTCCAGATATGAAGCTTTTGACCTTGAGCGACATCGATGAACCTGCACAGTACAGCAAGGTTCAAAGTTTCATGGCATCAACATGTTTTCTAATGTATACGTGATTGAAATGAAACTCAAACCAGAGAGTAAATTCTACCTGAGAGAACCATTTCCAGTGCCAACTACAAGAATTTCAGCAAAGTCTAACAAATGCATACAAGTATAAAGGCTTGAATCAAAGGCACTAGACAATATTCCATTTGATAGTGTATTCAAATTAAGCACATTAGCCTGGTCACTATTAATCTTCGATGGAGAAGATAAATGGCTTGTAAGATGGGCAGATTCAATTTGTGACTCAGCAAATACTGATATTTGCTTCCCTGTTTGACTGTTCCAAATATGAATCGTTCCATCACAAGATGCCACTCTTCCACTGGACGATAAGATACAAATATCGTTCACAACCTACATATTGAGATAAATGATAAGTGACAACAACAACAACAACAATTAAGCCTTTTTCCACTAGGTGGAGTCGGCTACATGGATCAAACGGCGCCTTAGTGGCCTATCATGGATGAGATCAATAGATAAATTATTAACTATTAAATCATTTTTAATAGTTTCACTTATTGTTTTCTTTGACCTCCCTCTACATCTAATGATAAATGATAAGTGACACTTATAAAAAAAAAGACTGTTAAGAACTAAAATGCCATGTGAAACTTGAAACAAACACAAGCACAGCTTGACTCACAGCTAATTGTTATGCTAGGCTACACTAATTTATTGTATTTTGTTGCACTGCTTTTTACTGTATTGAGTTATGCTTCACTATTTTATTACTTTAGTACTTGACTGCAAACTCTGTTAAGAAAAAATATACAATACTAAATACTGAAGGGAGCTACATTATACAGCAGTTCTGCATCATTGAGTATTGTTTTAAGCAAAAGATAGAACAAGCAAACCTCCTCATGACCATAATAGCCAGATAAACAGTTAGTTCGGCTCACTTCCCACTTCTGAACAGTTCCTTTATACCCTTGGCCAATTCCTGCAGTGAAAACAGTACACTCATCTTGACAAACAGCTAAAGACCTCACTGCTCCATGATGGGCACGTATAGAGTATATAACAGATGCTCTAATCTTCCATGGAAGGTCATCTTTCTGAATCCCCACACGCCCAAGAAATTCAGGCCCATCCCAGATAGTGGCTGGACTAGGGAACCAAAACCAGGGTTCATGGTTCATTTGGTATGACATTCCTTCATGCCTTACCACTGGACTTTGTTGAACTTCATATGATCGTCTCTGAGGGATCAAGTTTTTGGAACTTCTACTTCCTTGGGATTGAGGAATTGACCACCCAACCCCATTAAGCAACAACTTTGCTGGATTGTATTCATTTGTAAAGCCCCTGGGAGTCGTAGGTCTTCTGGCAATAGTATTTTCTGAACCATTTTTTGATGATTCTCCTGGATATTCCCACTGAATCATGATGGTTTTAGAAATAAGAGCACAAAAGATTGTATACAAGGCTATGAAACAGAAATAATCACATTAACAGACAGACAGCAGTCTCTACTTATAGATAGGAGAAACCAAAAAATATATTGGACAAGAAAAGGTAGTATACCTTCCAATTATGACGACGCAAAAGAAATTGTTCAAGAAGCAACCATGTAGCACAACTTTGACGAAGTTTCTCTATCCCAAGAAGAGATGCAAACGAAGGATAGAGAAGCAACCTGCATATGACCCAGATTTTATGCATACAAAAAGAAGAAAGGAAGAAATAATTTAAACAGCACAGACTAAAACGAACTAGACAATGAACCTAGGATGAAACAGCCTTTTTATAGTGAATGCAAGCACAAGAATATATATTAGGAATATCCTTAAGGAATTTATTATGATCTATTTGACTTATTTAATAATTTTGTAACTAAGATTTTTTTTAATAAATAGGATTTTCTAAACTGTATTATCTTTTGCTCTGTGGTCTAAGACTACTTGGTAGTCACTCTTCCTATCATGCGTGTATTAATTTTGCTCTCCACTAAAAAAAGGGCCTTAAGTTATTTGCAGACTTGACACAAACCGTAAGGTACATTTTGAAAATATATTTTATTTCGGCTTTTTCTGTGAACCTTTCTTACTTACCTTTCTCTCTTCCCTCCTCCTTTATAGAATTCTTTTCTTTAGTCTAGACCAGATAGCCAGCAAGGCACTTATTACCCGCACAAAACCTATTCTAGTAAGCAGATTTGGCACTCACACAAGATCCATACGACTTTCAGTTTGTAACTCCCCAGCAATTTTTAATTTGGAAACCTTCATGCTTCTGCCAACCGTAGCAGAACCTTTAGCAATTTCCTGGGAGAACGCAAGCTCATCAAATAGTTCTTTAAGTTTTGGTAGAATATGCAACACTGTCAAATCTTGCCCAATCCGCTGACAAATTGCAAATAAAGTAGTAGCAGCAACCTGACCAACATAAGGCACGTAGTATTAGTTAACAATTTAAATGAGTAGCTAATGGATTAGATGCATGATGGCAAAGAAATGGAGCAGACATCATCCCACTGTCGGGGATAATAGCTAAATAAAAAGACAGTCAGAAAGAACCAATCAAAAGAGTTCATAATACAACTTCGGGGACTTGCACAAAAGATATATGGAAGGAGTGCCTAGCTGTTCTCAGGCGTCTGTCTCTATGGTTTGTATTTTATGCCCAAAACATAAGGCACGCAGTATTAGTTAACAATTTAAATGAGTAGCTAATGGATTAGATGCATGATGGCAAAGAAATGGAGCAGACATCATCCCACCGTCAGGGATATTAGCTAAATAAAAAGACAGTCAGAAAGAACCAATCAAAAGAGTTCATAATACAACTTCGGGGACTTGCACAAAAGATATATGGAAGGAGTGCCTAGCTGTTCTCAGGCGTCTGTCTCTATGGTTTGTATTTTATTGCCAAAACATAAGGCACGTAGTATTAGTTAACAATTTAAATGAGTAGCTAATGGATTAGATGCATGATGGCAAAGAAATGGAGCAGACATCATCCCACCGTCAGGGATATTAGCTAAATAAAAAGACAGTCAGAAAGAACCAATCAAAAGAGTTCATAATACAACTTCGGGGACTTGCACAAAAGATATATGGAAGGAGTGCCTAGCTGTTCTCAGGCGTCTGTCTCTATGGTTTGTTTTTTATGCCCAAAACATAAGGCACGTAGTATTAGTTAACAATTTAAATGAGTAGCTAATGGATTAGATGCATGATGGCAAAGAAATGGAGCAGACATCATCCCACCATCAGGGATATTAGCTAAATAAAAAGACAGTCAGAAAGAACCAATCAAAAGAGTTCATAATACAACTTCGGGGACTTCCACAAAAGATATATGGAAGGAGTGCCTAGCTGTTCTCAGGCGTCTGTCTCTATGGTTTGTTTTTTATGCCCAAAAGTTGAGAGAAACAAATCATACACAGCTCTTCATTTTATCATTTCCAATAAAAAGAACCATGTAAAATGATCTCATTCTGACCCTTTAAAACAAATAAAATTTCTGTGGTTTATGAAAGTGAAAAATCCCAAGTTAAGGGGAAACCTAACAGGTTAAGATGCCACAAGAACCAACAGAACTAAACGAGCAATGGATTTAAAACAAACCATAAATAAATTTGAACCTGAAGCACTGCAATTTCCAGATGTTTCTGCTTAAGGACCCCAATGTGTAGGCAACTTTGGTCCTGCATATTGATGGATTCAACAGTCAATTGTTAGAAATCATTTTACTGTTAATTAAAAGCAGTTTGAGGCCTAAATAGAGTAAGAACCATACTTCAAGTAGTTCCTTTACAATAGTCTCTTCTGTCAGGAAAGCTACAAGGCCATCTAACGTCATCATACAATCAATAAGTGCTAAAGCACTCCAGCTCTGGACAGGATCAGGCTTATTTATGTATGATACATCAATGAATGAACGAACTACATTTTTTAGTATTGGCAGCATCTGTTTGACAATAAAGGATTCCCCAAAAACACCACCTGAGAAGTCAAACAATGTAAGGGTCTTACAAGATGAAGGTCTCAGTATCTTGAAAGATGGCAAAATCTGCAAGCCAAAAAATCAAGAATACCAATTCTAACCAGCACGTCAATTCCATCAGAACATAGCCCTTTCCCGAAGCAGTGAACCAGGGGCAAGATTGTCTGATTCAAAAATTGGAGGTTACTAAAACATGATAGTGTTTACAGATATGTGAGAGTGCATGCATGTGCAGAAGAGCAAACAAAGTATTGAAGATTGTAACCCGTCCTAAAACCTGATGGATGGTAATGGGTACACCAAGCTCCTCACTAGAGCCGATTAGCAGCACTGAAGCAGAGGCAGCTGAAATTTTATGAGGAGAAACGTACAAGTTTGATAAGACTAATGGGTGAATGGTTTCCAGATATGCTTGTTTACCAACTTGATTCCATATTTCACGTACAAAAGTATCTTGTAGGAGAGAAACCTTTAAATGAGAGTCACCTGTGGTCTGCAAAAACATGTCTACATAAGAGGTCAAAAGAAATAAAAGAATGAAAAAAAAGTCTCAACATACTAAGAGAAATTTGTAAAATAAAGTTTACAACTTGCCTGTATGATCTTCTGAATGGTTGGTAAGATTAATATTTTCACTGCTTGTGCTGTTAAGCACTTTATGAATTCTTTCAGCAGTGTATAGGCCCATTCAGCTTCACTGTCATTCACAGAATTCACTACAAGTGTTAAGCAATAAGGAGCACACATTTCAGCTGCAAATGTGCCCATTGCCTTAAGGGCTCCCTGCTTTGCAAAATTCGCAACATAACGAAGACGGGTGTCATCTTTAGCCAGAAGCTGTAGTGGAGCAAGAAATAAGTAGGAGGACTTGATTGTCTTTGGAAAATAAGGTGATTCCAAAAGATTTTTGGCTGTTGGCCTCCTATATAGACAAAAAGGATACTTCAACATGATAGAGAAAGCAAGTAAACCTAAAAACATAAAGATACGTAGGAATGCCTCATGTGTATGTAGAAAGGATAAATGAGATCACTAACTTACTTATCTAGGCCCCTATGTGTGTATTTATAATTATAAATTAGGTCAAATGTAGTACAAATAGTACAAACCCAGTCCAGTAGTCAATTACATGCTTTTTTAATCTAGACATCAACCATATTCTAATACTTCTAACACTCCTCTCAAGTTGAATATTATACAAACTTCAGCTTATTACAAACAAAACTCAATTAAAAAAGCCTAGGCACCATATTAAATCAAGAACTTCAGCCACTAGCACTTCCTCTTATGTTGTCCTTAGTAGACAAATAGTTCTCAAAATTCTTCGACTTGCTTCCCATAAGTAGCCACTCAACATTCTCCCAACTGCTCTCATTGGCCACATTGTCTAACACAACACAGCTTTCAAAAGTATTCCACCTACTTCTCCTGACTAGCCCCTTGACCTTCTCCCAACTGTGCTCCATAACTTGGATATCTCATCAGGCACCCAATCAAATAACTCTAGTGTGCTGAAACCTTCAATATGCTAAGACTTCTATAAGACTCCAAAAACTTCAATAAGAAACAAAACTAAAATATTGTAGAAACCTCAATCATACATGGCTTACTGAAAATTTTTTTAGTCACCGAGTGGCTAAAAAGTAGTCAAATAAAGACAATAATCTATACCAGAGAAAAAAGGGGGCCGAAGCTTGCTCAAAGGAGTGGTTGGAACTCCAACCTTGAACATGGTGAACCTTGCCTCCTATGTGTTTATTTATAATTATAAATTAGGTCAAATACATGCATAGTACAACTAGTACAAGTCCAACCCACTAGACACTAACAAACTTACTTTAACTTAGCTATCAACCTTACTTTAATACTTCTAGCAGTGTATGTGGAAAAACATTTTCAACAACACCTATGTAGGTCAAAAAAACATGTATGCATGTGAACATGCATGCGCACACAAGCGTGCGCAAGCATTTATACCTCATCCAATCCTTTTGAATGCATGCTTCGACAATTAATCTAACATGAGGAGGTAGTTCCTGCAGAAACCCTGGTAAGGTGCCATCCTCCATGTATATTGCCAATGAGGTTGAATCAAAGAGTGGCCTACACAGATGAAGTTCTGCTAAGAGACAACCAACAGAAAATATGTCCCTTGAAACATCTTCAGAGACAAGTTTTGAACAAGATAGTTTCTGCCTCCAAAGCAACAAGTCTGGATATCCTAATGAACATTCATCTTCCTCCTTTATTTGCTGAAGAAAATAAATTAGATCCATTTTTGACCGCGGCATGTAATTTTTCCCAATCTGAGAAAGTTTGCACATACTATGGCTAAATGTCTCCTTTGGTGGATCTTCCAAAGATGAGGTGTTCCCCTGTAATGCATTTAATGGGTAGTGGTAACAAGCACTCAAATGCCTAACATGTTCAGAAAATGCTGATGCTTCTTCTAATTCCTGCAGATAACCAGCTTCAGAAAGGAGAGATGTCTCATTTTGCAATCCATTCACTTGGCCCCCAACCTTGGCTTTTTTATTGGTATAATGACATGTTCTTCTAGTTGTGCCATTACGAATGGGGTGTGGCCGTGTAAAGAGCTGTCGACGTCCTGTTGATCTTGGCATCATAGGCTCTGATAGAGGAAGCATGACATTCTTGGCAGAAATAGCTGCCTCGCCTGACATTTTGTACCCAAAGATGATATCTATCCAATGATGGAGTTGCAAAGAGACCCTGTTACTTTCTAATGCATCACGATGCAATCTAATGAAATCCTCAGGACTCTCAGCCCATGAAGGTACAGCCAAATCAACCATACCAGCATGTATTGACTTAAAAATTTGGGGATCACAATAAAACTCTGGAATGCACTCATCAGGGGTCCATTGGTAGAGCCTCTGCATAGTAGAAGGATATTCATTAGGCTCATATACTGTACGAACAGCCATACGAAGGACACTCAAAGGTAGCCTTCTTGCTTTATAGCTGCAGACAGCCAATTCAGACAGACATTCATCTGATACATGATGAGGGATTTCAGATGTTGAATAGGTAAAATCTAATTGTTCGTCACCTTTTGCCAAGCGCCATTTACTCTTGCTTAAATCTCGCCATCCTGCATCACAGTTATCATCAGGTTTTGTGCTAAAATCTATTACCCAAGGCATTACTGGATGAAATGTGTGGTCCCCCCACCGTCTCCCAGCCAATTTATTTAAGATGAGTAAATACTCAAAATTACTTAGTTCTCCTCTCCACCACTGATTAAAGCTAGAATGCCAATCTATTGATGGAGAAAGCTTTAGATCTGCATAAAGGCTATTAGAATGACAAGCTCCATTGCAACAGCCAATTTTTGCTAGGGACAAATTATTTCTTTCACTTTTTTGCGGCCTTAAATTATATTCCACTACAGGTTCATTCCACAATTGCAGCCAAGACCATAATGAGCTAGTCAACATGACATTGGATGGGCATATATTCCCATGGGAAACCCCTAAATTATGTAGGTATAATAATGCCGAGAGTAGCTGATATATAAGAAATCTTCTATGCCAGTCAGACTTCAAGGCATTGGGGTTATAGTGAAGAATACTTTCCAAGGTATAGGGAGTCTTTGGAAGCACCATGTTAACATGATTGGATGCTTTTAACATTGCAATAACAGGAGCTATGTTTGGATGCCTCAAGGAACCTGGAAAAGTATCTTCCTCAAATGATGGCAACCCAATTAAATTAAGGAAGTTTATGCTGTCCCACCCTGATGCTTTCCCTTCAATCAAGAGACCAAGTGAATCTAATATGTGATCTTCTAGTGAGCCAGCCAAGAAGTCAGCTGCGACCTCTTCAAAAGTATAAAAGGAAGAGATTCCCATGTGAGCAATTGGGGCCAGTGCAGTCATTGTCCTCAAGCAAGAAAATCTTCCAGAATGATTACAAGCTGTAATTTTGGAACAAGCTTTTCTGCTTCCAGAATCGAGTGAAGAAATTCCATCTCTTGGAATTCCACCATTAACCCCATTGTCATATTGACTTCCTCCAGGTAAAGTAGTATCAGGATAATTACTTTTACCGCATTCATCATTATCCTGGATATATTCATTACTGCAAAGAGGAAAAGAATCAAATTCTAACCATTAGTTACACAACAGCGTGATCCAGCAAGAATTAAAAGGAAGGAGCAAACAGTAAAAAACAAAAACAAAAACAAAAAAAAAGAAATTTCAAGCCCAACCAGTAGTACCCAAACATCACTAGTTTTTCTTTTTAAAAGAATGCACAAGCACAAGCTAAAGCAGATCACATCAAAACACCTCTATAGTCTCAACTGAATTTTGTAGTAATTCACAAAACCATCGAAAAAGTATTGCCCTTTATCAAATTAAGAACTTGAACCTTACATGTATTTGGTGAAACAATCCTGCTCATCACTGGGCATGTAGACCAATATGAATTGTCCTGCTGAAGCCTCACCACCAGTAGTACTAGAAATCTATATTTCGAAAGTAAAAAATAAAAACAAATTAATTAAACAATTGATGTAAAAAGCGAAGTATCAAATCAACCAAACACACACGGAGACCTGAACGATAGCTGAGGATCCAAAAGGAAAAGCAGAATTAGAGATGCCATAATTGAAAACGAGTTGGTCCGAGAAATCGGATTTGATTCGAAGTTCAAGACACTCGAAGCAGTAATCGTGTTTCTCCATCTCCGCCTTCTCCTCCATCGCTTCGATGATTCAAGAAGCTGCCTCCATTTTCATTCTCAGGTGCTTTGTTCTGGAACTACCACAGCACAGCACCGCACCAATATTTACTACTCACCTCCTCTTTAATCAAATAGGTGCACCAGAAGGGAAGCCGCGCATCGATATGATAAAGGCTATTTCAGTAATTACGCTACAATAACGATAAACACATTGTTTCTCTTCTCTGGGAGGATCTTCGTTTGTTCCAAATACTAAGGTAAGTGAAAATGAGTAAAATTATTTTATTAAATATTATTTTTGGTTGGTGAAATAAAAAAATTATTTTATATGAAATAAAGATGATTATTTTTTAAAAGTGATAAAATAAAAAATAAAAAATAAAAAAGAATAAAATTGAAAAAAAGACTAAAATGTCTTTTTAAAATATTTTTATTTTTTTATATTTTGTTTATTATTAATAAATAATGTTTAAATTATTTTTAATAAATTTTTATATTATTAATTATCTATTTTATTTTTTATTTATAATATTTTTAAATTAAAATAATATTATTTTAATAATTTTATTTTTTAAAGATATTTTTATCTTTTTATCAACTTTTTAATATATTTATGTATTATTTAAAACATATTAAATATAAAAAAATAATTTTATTTTTTTAATATTGTACTAAATATAATTTTAATAGTAGCATTTCATTCTCAATTTTTATTCTAATTCTTTTTTTTTTGTCACCAACTAAATGAGGCATAATATTTTATGATTTTTTTTGGTTAACTCAAATATTTAATATTATAAACTCTTCCATCACTAAATTTAATCTTATTTATTAAATACAATAAACACTTTAATTTTTTTAAATATAAATTAAATCAAATAATAGATGAATTCATTAGTAAGTAGAGCTATAAGTTGTTCGATTTCTTAAAGTTCTAAAATTGTTTTTCTTCAATTCATTTTGTTGAATAAATTTAAGAAAAATATGGGTTATGAATATTAAATGATTAACATTTAAAAAATATTAACACTAACAAATCCTTTCATTTTCTTAGTTTCTGACTTTCTGTAATACAATGTTTATTTATTATATTTTTGTTTAATTTTAAATTAAATTATATTTATTTGAGGTTTTAAAAAATTATACCCTCGCGTGTTTACATTCTTTCAAAAAAATTTTAAAAAAATATAATAATATATTTTATTTCAAATTTTGATCATTAATTTTTTTGATTCATTTAACTCTAGATTCAATGTTGAATCCTAAATCTTAGAAATGACTTTATTATTACAGAGTCAATTGACTTATTAAGGTCATAAGCAATAATTTGAATTTTTAATTATTTATACTATTTTTTTTGGATTTTTAAAAGGAAAAATGTGTGAAATATAAACTTTATTAATAATTTTATAAGAAACAAAAGTTTTGTTATACTAAAAGGGATGAGTGTAGGTTTTCAAAATCTCAAAAAAAAAAATCAATTTTAACTTTTAGTTTGGACAATAACATGGTGATTATGCAGGAAAAAAATATAAAACAATTGTAATATATATATATATATATATATATATATATATATATATATATATATATATGGTTATATTTATTGTCATATATGACCAAGCTTATTTGAGAGAATTAAAAAAAATGACAAAACAAAAGAGTAGGCATATAAATTGGTCATTTAATTTATTAAGGTCTTAAACTTTAGTCCTTAAAATTATTAAATGTTAGAACAATTTAGTCCTTCTATCATTTTATTTTTAATATCATTAAAAAAAATTATGTAACTCGTTCAATGCTCATTTGGCATGTTATGTACGTCTAACGTGACATATTAACTCAATTTGTTGAGTTACCGTATTTATTTATTTTTATTTTTATTTTTTAAAAAAAGATAACTTAAATTTTAAATCTTAAACCTTAAATCATAAATCTTAAATTCTAAACTATATTTAAATTCTCGACATAAATTCTAAACCCTAAATCATATACTTATAAACCATAAAATTTCATGCCACAAATCTTAAATTCTAAATTTAAAAACAAAAATACCTAAAGTAATAAACTCTGAATCCTAACTCTAAATATCAAAACTCTAAAATTCAAAATCTTAAACTATAAATTTTAAATTTTAAATTTTAAATCTTATACTTTAAATTTTAAACATAAAATCTCAAAACTATAAAATTTTAAAACTGAAACCCAAACCTTAAGACCCATACCCCTAACCTCAAAACTAAAATCTCAAAAATACAAAACCAAAAGTCCCAAAATCCAAACACCGAAACCTGAAAACACCAAACTCTATATCTCAAAATCCCAACACCTAAAGTCTTAAATCTAACTCAAAATCAAATTCAAAATCTCAAACCCTAAAACTAAAACTTCATACCTTAAAACCCCAAATTTCAAAACTTTAAACACCAAAAATTAAACCCCCTAACCTAAAAACTGCAAAACTCATGCTCTAAAACCTTAAGCTTCAAATCTTAAAACCCAAAAATCCAAAGTCTTAAATCCTAAACACTAAACGTCAAAACCCAATCCTCTAAACCCCAAACCATAAAACCTTAAACCATAAATGAAAAAACCAAAACCATAAACCCTAAACCTAAAACCCTGAGCCTTAAACCCTAAACATCAAATTTTAAACAACAAAACCACAAACCCCAAAACCCTAAAATTCAAACTCGAAAACCAAATTGAAAAGTTCAAAACCTCAAATTCCAAACCTTAAAACCCTAAAACTCTAAACACCAAATCCCTAAATCCTGAATTTCAAAATCTAGAAACTCTAAACCTCAAATCTTAATCTCCCAAACCCAAAACCTCAAACTCCAAAATCACAAACTTAAAATATTTAAAGCCCAATACCCTAAACCCTAAAGCATAAACATCAAACCCTAAATGCCACTAAACCCTAAATTGAAAACCCCCCAAATATATGTTTTCTCTTTTTTTCTATGTTTTAATAGGCAGGTAGTTTAAGATTTTTAAGATTTAGTAATTAGGGTTAAACTTTTTGGGTTTCAGAGTTTAAGGGTTTGGGATTTGTGTTTTTAGGGTTTGAGTTTTGAGGTTCAGGATTTAAAATGTTGGGTTTAAGGTTTTAAGGATTAGAGTCTAAGGTTTTGAATTTTGAGGTTTGTGATTTTGCATTTTGGGGCTTGATGTTGGGTTTAGAGTCTAGCACTTTGAGTTTTAAAGTTTTCAAGTTTGGGTTTGGGGTTTGGTGTTTTGGAGTTATGGGTTTTGAGGTTTAGGATTTATGGTTTTGAGATTCGAGGTTTGAAATTTGATGTTTATGATTTATGGTTTTGGATTTTAGGGTTTTACAATTTTGATTTAGGGTTTAGGATTTAAGGCATTAGGATTTCGGATTTTGAGATTTTGCATTAAGGGTTTAATATTTGAGGTTCAGGGTTTTAGGTTTAGGTGTTAGGGTTTTGTGGTTTAGAGTTTTGGATTTTGGGATTTGGGATTTTAGAATTTAGAGTTTTGAGGTTTAATGTTTAGGGTTTTAAGTTTGTGGTTTGGGTTTTAGAGTTTGAGATTTTAGGATTTGAAATTTTAGTATGTGTGTCTTTGTTTTTGGAGTTTAGAGATTTGGATTTTGTGGGTTTAATTTTTGGGATTTAGGGTTTAGGGATTCAAGATTTAAAGTTTGAAACTTTAAAATTTATAGTTTAAGGTTTGAAGTTTAGAGTTTAAGATTTAAGTTAAGGTTTATGGTTTTGGGTGTTGGGTTTTGTGGTCTAAGATCTTGGGCTTTGGGTTTTAGGGATAGGTTTAGAGTTTGGGGTTTTAGAGTTTTGAAATCTAAAATTTAAGATTTTAGAAATTGAGTTTGGGGTTTGGGGTTTTGTGTTTAGGGATTTGGATTTTTGAGTTTTAAAATTTAGAGTTTAGGGTATAAGTGGCATTTTTTTAATAAATTAAGGATTTTAGAAAAATTTTCTTTTTAATTAAGAGATTAAAACAAAATGAAAAAAAATAAATTAAGAGACCAATAGAGCAATTTGAAATTTTTTTTTAAAGAAATGGTGATTCAGCAAGTTGAGGTGTTATGTTATGTAACACCCAAAATTCTGTTAATAATATTCACAAAATGAAATAGTAGGAAAGGGTTTAAAAGAGTGAAGTGAGGGAGTTATAGGGAAATAAACATGAATGTTTAATAAGGATTTTCTCATTTTTGGAAAGAATTATTAAGGAAGAAATGGTGTTTTCCTTGACTACAGGGTCACAAATAGACAACAATGATAGAAATGTAGAGTCATGAAGAAAGTTGCACAAAAACCCATTGAAGTAAGGCTCAAGAAGGGATTAAACACTTGGTGAGTTTTCTCTAAACCAAACAAGGCGTTAACTAACCCCCTTGGTTACAATGTAATGGAATGACATTTTTGAAATTGTTAGGCAAAGTGGGGGTAAGGGTTAAGAGGTGAGATGGCTTATGGGAGAAGCTTCAATATTTTAATCTTTTTCCCCTTGACTTGATGGCCAAGTCGCCACCTTCTAGCCCAAAGGAGAGGAACCCACGGCAAGGGGAGAAGGAGAAAAGAGAGAAAGGGAAGAAAAGAAAAAGAAGAAAGAAGAGAGAAGGAAGAAGACAACTAGAGTGAGACTCAAGGGGAAGAGATAAGGCCTTTGGTTTTCAATCTTCTCTATTTTCTTGCTTAACCCTAAAGTTTCCATGGAACTAATGGATGGAGGTAACTTGTTGTTTTGATAATGCTTTCTAAAGAGAGAAGGTAGTAGAGCAAGAGAAGATGAAGACCAAGTTGAAGGAAAAAGGTAAGATCAACACTCATTTTTATGTTCAATGGATGGATGTCTTTATGGCTGGATGACTGTAAGCATTTAAAGGTGTAAAGATGTGGATAGAGCCTTTATTAGAGTAGTTATAACATTTATGGTTACTGTTCATGTTTACCTATGTGTTGATGATTTGGGGGAAAAACTTTGTGTAGTTGATTTTGAGCTTTAATACATGATTTGGTTGATGGGTTGCTATGGCAAAATAGTATTTTTCATGCTCAAAATATTGATCTTTGGATTGTTGATTGTTTTTGGTGGACTTGGGAAAAAGAAAGAATTTTTGGTGGAGTTCGTACCCAGAGCACGGCCGTGCTTGGAGACACGGTCAGGCCATGCTCTGGGCTGAAAACCTGAAATTTTGTAAAATGGTGGCATAAGACCCAAAGCACGGTCGTGCTGGGAGACACAGCCAAGCCGTGCTTAGGGCTGTTCTGTGTGCAACACAGCCAAAAAAAGAGGGAACACAGGAGGGGACCACGGCCATGAAGCATGGCCGTACTTGGAGGCACGGCTAGGCTGTGCTTTAGGCTGTGATGCTCTTTTTCCTTATTCTCTGTTTCCTTTTTGAGTTCTATTTAAATACCAACATTTTAGGATATTAGAGAAGGTTTAATGATGCATGAATCTTATACTTGTATGTGCTATAATTTGCTTCTCATGTACTTTTGGAAAATTATGTATGTAAAGCATGATATATGATGCCTGAATACTATTTTTGTAAACTAGATGTGGCTTGGCGATGTGGCTGTAAGTGAGTTCTTAGTATACATGTATTATGAAAGGTCATTAATGCATGCCTATTGTAACAACTCCATTTAAGTATCAATTTTTTTTTAAAAAATACCATGAAGTTATTACCTCGTTACAACTTAACTCAATATAACATTTATTTAATTTATACAATACAGAGTTCACATACATGTCATTAATCAAAACATATGTACACCATATCAAACACATAAAAATCTACATCTTATTTATTCATGTTGACCAATTCCGGAGATACAGGTGCGGGTGGTTGCAACTTCACCGGAATCTAAGCCAACTCGACCATAAACATTTTATTTGCTTTTGGAATCTGCCCAACATAAAGTACTCGATCCAACGTGCACTAAAAGTCAGAGCTATAGAAAAATCTGCATAACTAATTTTCTGAACATGATATGGAAATATAGTGAGAATTAAATTCCAGTAAGTTCAACAATAAATCATCATCAATATAACTCATCACGTCATGTTCAGCTGTATAAACTATAGAAAATATCTTTGGTCATATGAATGCATTATATCTATGTACATAAGAATCATACAGTAATGATATGTATGATATGATTAACTATTTTTTAGAATATCATATAATGGCCATCAACTTATTCTCATTTCAAATTACCCCGGTCAGGGTGAGTATCCTCTACTCTCCGGTACAGACTTTTCTCGCTCCGTCCGACATGGCATACTTTCTTTTTCTTTTCTCATAATCATAATCATAACCGTTGGTAGGGTGTCCCCTACTGGTGCACCACACGGATTGACATGTGACCATGCTCATTTCTTTTCTTTTCATAATGATAGCCAAAAATATGCTTTCAATAACAAGTATGTTCATCAAAATACAACTATTACCATAAATCATTGGTAATCATGCCATGAACATAACCATTTCAAATATCACTTTATAAAATATTTTCATGTCAGAATTTCACACTTAAGATGGTAAGAAGTTCATACAATGGCAATAGCTATGGCTATACTAGTCATTTATTATTTTCATTTATAAGATTCATTTTTTAAAAATATTAATTTTATTTTTTTATTTTCTTGATGCAGGTTTTCATCCTATCTAACCTTCTCTTACTAATCAATGCATAACTCCCTCAATTTAACTCCGATATAGGTGATCTTGGTGTCAATTTCAAGATAAAACTATTATCTAAAACTATTATGTTGAAAAGCGTAGAAAAATATTAAAAAATCAATGTGATATTACTCCCTCAATGTATAGGTTATTTCTTCTCGGATAGGTTCTGACCTCTACCTACTAATCTGTCTATATCTCCCTCATAAGAATTCCAAATTAAGTGATTCCAGTGGCTAACAATCCGTGACACATATATCTATAATTCATATGTTAACCATGTATTTTAATTCCATATAGAATATTCCCAGAAAATAAAACACCGAAGCTATCCTAACATATTCTTCCCTGATTAACCATTTTCTGACCATTGCTAACTAATCAGACCATATCTACCTCATATGGACTTCAACTTGAGTGATTCCAGTGGCTAAAAATTTGTGACACACATATCAATAATTCTTATGTTAACCATTTATTTTAATTCCATACAGATAATTCTTAGAAATTAAAATATCGAAACTATCCTAACATATTCTTTCCTGAAGAACCATTTTCTGACCTTTGCTTACTAATCGGACCATATCTACCTCATATGGACTCCAAATTGAATGATTCCAGTGGGTAAAATTCCGTGACACATATATATTTAATTCTTATGTTAACCATTTATTTTAATTCCCTACAAATAATTTTCAGAAATTAAAACACAGAAGCTAAAAATTTTGCCACCCATAGCCATACCTATGCAGAACTTTCTATACCAATCTAAGTATTCAAACATACATCACATGCAAGATCAATATATAACATGATATAGCAACATCATGACCAATCATCAAAGTTCTAAGATCAAAATCTCATATAAATATTATAAGTTTCAAAAGTTTTCTTCAAAAAGAAATATTGTTAAACTTACTTGGAGCACTTATTCCCCTAGACTTCTCCTTCCTCTTTCTTCCTTTCTTCCTCTCCTTTCCTCACTCTACCTTGCTTCTATTTTTCCTCTCCCTCACTTGGACAGAATTATAATGTTGTAAGGGTGGGTTTTCTTATATAGACCACCAAATAATTCATCTTTCATGATCATGGATCTACCTTATCACAATTAGATTACACTTGGTTGAATTTTTGGAAAACAAACAACTTATGTTCTTGGCTTCCTCTTCCTTAGTCAAGATATGCATAGGAAAAGGAGATTTGTATTTTGAAAATTATGATATTATGTTCTTAAGATATGGGACAAGGTCCCTTTGATTTATGGATTCATTTCCATTTTCTTGTCTTAAACAAGTATGATAGGTTTGCCTTTTTAGGTGGCAAATTTCTAACCCTTGAATCTCTATTATTTAGTTGATATTATTTGTGTGGGATATGAATGTTTTATCCTAATGCCATGTATTGTCATACCACTTGCTAAAATTATGAGTGTAGGATATAGATGTTTTTGTCCTAAAACCTTGTATTATCATGCAACTTGCCAAAATTATGAATGTAGAATCACACCACTTGCTAAATTTTTGTCTTAATGCCATGTAACCTAATCTTTATTATTATGACATTATTATATCATCACCTAATTTATTTTATTTTATTTTATTTTTTCTCTTGGATTTGGGCTTATTCCTACCCATTTTCTTTGCTTTGGATAAAATTCTACTTTTCTTGGAGGGTTTGGTCACATTTTCATAATTTTTGGGCTATTGGTCCAATTACTATATTTTAGTTCAAGTCTGTGTTTTATTTCTTGCTTAGGTTATCCAATGGGCTTGCTAGAAACTTATGTGAAGTGGAAAAACTCTATATGAAGTGTCCATAGGTAAAAGCCCAATGTATGGGTAAAGATTTTAAACTTAGTAACTCTGGTTCTTGAATTAGGAAAAATTACCCTAATCCAAAGTTCTTAAAATTTTAAGACCTTTACTTGTTTCTAAAAATTTATCTTCCTTATCCAAGAATTTTGCATCTCTTAGTATGTTATTTCTATTTTTTTTCCTATTAGGTTTTCCCTCTTTATTTGTTCTCTTAATGTTAGAAACATTTTCTATGCATATACATAAGGTGAAGAATTTCTAAGGATTATATTTCCTTAGATATCTAAAATATTGTCTCATAAATTTTATTTCCTTAATTAAATATTCTTTTATCAATAAAAGAAATGAAATTGGGGATGTTACATTTCTCTCCCCCTAAAAGAAATTTTGTCCTCAAAATTTCAGAAATTACCTAGTAAGAATAATTGCGGATATTTCTTCATCGTGACTTCTTCCAGCTCTCAAGTTGCTTCTTCTAGAGTCAAACCTTCCCTTAAGACCTTAACAAGGGGCATGGTTTTATTTCTCAGTTGCTTCACGTGAGTGTCCAATATGGATGCATGTACTAGCTGGTATGTCATGTTCTCCTTTATTTGGAATGGTTCATCCTGTATTACATGTGATGAATCTGGAAGATACTTCCACAGCTGTGATACGTGGAAAACATTATGCAGGTTGGACAAATTAGGTGGGAGAGCTACTTGATATGCTGATGTCCCTACTTTCTTCAGAATTTGGTAGGGTCCCAAAAATCGCAGACTTAACTTTCTTGTTTTGAGAGACCTACCAACTCCAGTAGTCGGGAAAAGTTTCAGAAATACATGGTCTCCTTCCTCAAACTCGAGAGGTCTATGTCTCTTATCGTATTAACTCTTTTACCAACTTTGAGCTATAAGTATTTTGTCTCGTATCATCCTGATTTGTTCAATGGTTTGTTGAACTAGATCAGGACCCAAGAAGTTCTTTTCTCCTACCTCAAACCAACATAGTGGAGATCGGCACTTCCTACCATATAAAGCTTCGTAGGGGGCCATCTTAATACTGGAGTGATAACTATTATTATAAGCAAACTCTACTAAAGGTAGGTACTTATCCCATCCTTTATCTTGCTCTATCACACAGGCCCTTAACATGTCTTCTAGAGTTTGAATAGTCCGTTCTGTCTGCCCGTCAGTCTGAGGATGGTAGGCAGTACTGAACCGCAACTGAGTACCAAAAGCCTCTTGCAATGCTTTCCAAAACCTCGACGTGAACCTCAGATCTCTATCAGAAACAATAGTTAAGGAAATCCCATGCAGTCTAATTATTTCCTGGATGTACAGTTGGGCCAATTTATCCAGTGAAAAGTTAATTTTTATGGGCAGAAAGTGAGCAGATTTAGTTAATCTGTCAACTATTACTCAGATAAAGTCATGTCCCACTGAAGTTTTAGGTAAACCCATAACAAAGTCCATCGAGATACTGTCCCATTTCCATTTAGGGATCTCAAGAAGTTGTAGAAATCCCACTGGCTTTTGATGCTCCACCTTCAACTTTTGACAAATTAAACATTTCACCACGAACTCCGCAATATCCTTTTTCATCCCTGGCCACCAATACATCATCTTTAAGTCCTGGTACATTTTAGTGCATCCAGGATGGACAATATATTTACTCTGATGTGCTTCCTGTAGGATTTTAGTCCTCAACTCTCGTTCTTGAGGGACACAAATCTTTCCTTGATACATGATTGCTCCATCTTCCATGACAGAAAAATTTCCTTGATCTTTATGATCCTGTAAGTATTGGTTGTGAACTTGAGCCTCTTTGATTTGGGCTCTAAGGTAACACCCTATACTTAAACCATTAATGGTTAGCCTCTTTGTGGAAAAAGTAGTGTCCAGCTTCAAATTTCAAAACTCCTCTAGCATTTGCATCTCATACAACATCATCTGGCCCATGTTTAGAGATTTTCGACTCAAAGCATTTGCTACAACATTTGCCTTTCTGGGATGATACTTTATCTCAAACTTGTAGTCATTGAAGAATTCTACCCATCTTCGTTGCCTCATATTTAACTCCTTCTGATCAAAGAGATATTTAAGACTTTTATGATCACAATATACTTCAAAGGTTGCCCCGTATAAATAGTGTCGCCAAATCTTTAAGGCAAACACCACTGCCGCTAATTCAAGATCATGGGTTGGATAGTTTCCTTCGTGGGGTCTCAGTTGCCTAGAGGCGTAAGAAACTACTCTCTTATCTTGCATCAGCACGCACCCTAGTCCTTTCTTTGAAGCATCATTATACACTTCAAAATGTCCTGTGGGGTCTGGAATAATTAAAACTAGAGGAGTGGTCAGTCTTGTCTTAAGCTCCTGAAAACTAACTTCACATTGATCAGTCCATTTGAAAGGACTTCCCTTCCTGGTCAATTTAGTCAATGACAAGGCTATACGAGAGAAGTTTTGTATAAACCTCCTATAGTATCCTGCCAAACCTAGGAAACTTCTAACTTCTGTAACCGTCTTTGGTCTCTCCCACTGAATCACTGCTTCCGTCTTGCTAGGATCTACGGCTACCCCTTTATTAGAGATGACATGTCCGAGAAACTTCACCTCTGACAGCCAAAATTCACACTTCTCCAATTTGGCATATAACTTTTTCTCTTTCAGCACTTGCAGCACGATTCGGAGATGTTGTTCATATTCTTTCTCACTCTTAGAGTATATCAAGATGTCATCAATGAACACTACAACAAATTGATCTAGGTAGGGTCGAAAAATGCGATTCATGTAATCCATGAAAATTGCAGGTGCATTCGTCAACCTGAAGGGCATTACGAGAAACTCATAGTGCCCATACCTAGTCCTGAAGGCAATTTTTGGTACGTCCTCCTCCTTGATCCTAATATGTTGATATCCTGACCTCAAGTCAATTTTAGAAAAGATGGAGGCTCCCTTTAATTGATCCAATAAGTCATCTATCCTAGGGAGAGGGTACTTATTTTTGATAGTCACCTTATTCAGTTTTCTGTAATCTATGCATAGTCTCAAGCTCTCGTCTTTCTTCTTAACAAACAATACAGGAGCTCCCCAAGGTGATACACTCGGTCTAATGAATTGCTTGTCTAATAGTTCCTCCAACTGCTTCTTGAGTTCCTGTAGTTCCTTCGAGGCCATTCGATATGGTGCAATAGAGATAGGCCTTGTTCCAGGTAGGAGATTAATAGAGAACTCTATCTCTCTCTTGGGAGGTAAGCCGAGAATATCTGATAGAAATACTTCAGGAAACTCGTTGGCTATTGGAATTTCATCAAGCTTTGATTTGACTTTTAAGTTTGATAAGTACAAGATAATGTATCCAAGTACTCCATTCTTCAACTCCCTATTAACTTGATTGGCATTTAGCATCAATAACTCGACCTCCTCTTTCGGAGTAGGAGGTAGAAATTCAACGATCTTGTTACAACAATTCAGTAAAACTCGATTTCTAGACATCCAGTCTAACCCTAGAATGACCTCAATACCTCTTAAAGGTAAACAGCCGAGGTCTACAGAAAAAAGTTTTCTCCTGGATGGTGACTTGACAGTCCTTACATACAAAGAAAGTTAATACCCTTTCCCCTGTAGGGGTTACTACAGATAGCTCATAGGGAGTTTCAGAAATAGGAAACTGAAACTTCCTAATACATTCTTCCGATATAAATGAATGACTAGCACCAGAGTCAAATAACACCATAAGAGCAAATCTATAGATATATCATGTACCTTGAATCATTTCAGAAGATTGAGCTGTCTCTTGGCCGTTCAAAGTGAAAATCCTTCCTTTCACTTGAGGCCTCTGTTCTGGCTACTTCCCCATATTCTGTGGGTAGTTTCTCGCAAAATGTCTCTTCTGTCCGCAATTGAAACAGACATCTTGTCCCATGTAGCATGACCGGTTACCATGCATGCGTCCACACTTAGCGTACTTGACTGGGGCGAGGTCTTGTTGAAAAGGTCTAGGACCTGCAGTCAATGGCCTCTTACCAGCTCCATATCCACTTCTTCTCACGTTCTTTCCAGGGTTGGAAAAATTTTTCTTCCTCTTCCATAGGTTTCGCCTTTACTTCTCGTCCTCTACTGTCTTTAAACTCTTTTCCAGGAGTCTGCATTTATTTATCAGAGGTACAAACTCCCTGATCTCCATAGCTATAACAGCATTCTTTATCTTCGGGTTTAGTCCGGCTTCAAACTTAACCGCCTTCCATGCTTCATCTGGGTTATATCGCAGATAAGAGGAGAATTTAGACAATTCCTTGAACCTTGTGATATACTGGTCCACGGTCATGCTGCCTTGCCTGAGTTGGAAAAATTCGATCTCTTTCTCTGCCCGTACAGTACTTGGAAAGTACTTTTAAAAAAAAATGTCCTTGAACACTTGCCAAGTGATCTGTCTTCCCTGATGAGCTAAAAGTTCTCTAGTTCCACGCCACCAGTATTCTGCTTCATCATTTAACATATATGCAGCAAAAATAACTTGCTGCTCTTCAGTACATCCCATCACTTCAAAGATTTTCTCTAATTCCCTTATCCACCTTTCAGCTACCGTTGGGTCATAGCTACCTTGGAAATAAGGTGGTCTAGTTCTCAGGAACTCGGATATGCCATTATCTTTTCCAGCCATCCGGTTGTTAGCATCATTCTCACCATTTGGGTTATTAGCATTCTGGAGATATTGTAAAATTTGGTTGGTGGTCATGACTTGGTCTCGAATTACCGTGGCCAGGTTGTGCAGGGTTTCCTCCGCATTGTTTGCCGGATTCCTCCTTGGTGGTGCCATTTTCTGCTGTGGCAAAAACAAAGTTATGCTGCTATTGAGGTGATCAAACCCAATAGTTAGTTCAAAAATATTTAACAGTAGTCATAACACTACCTCGGCATGTAGGTAGGAAACACTAGTAATTTCTTACCTATATGAATTCACTGATCCCTACACAGCACAACCACAAACATACTCAAGAAACTATAAGATCGATTCAGATAACCATCCACCCACTGGCCATCTAGGATCGACCTGCTCTGATACCAATTATGTAACAACTCCATTTAAGTATCAAATTTTTTTTTAAAATACCATGAAGTTATTACCTCGTTACAACTTAACTCAATATAACATTTATTTAATTTATACAATACAGAGTTCACATACATGTTATTAATCAAAACATACGTACAACATATCAAACACATAAAAATCTATATCTTATTTATTCATGTTGACCAATTCCAGAGATACAGGTGCGGGTGGTTGCACCTTCACCGAGATCTAAGCCAACTCGACCACAAACATTTTATTTGCTTCTGGGATCTGCCCAACATAAAGTACTCGATCCAATGTGCACTAAAACCAGAGCTATAGAAAAATCTACATAACTAATTTTCTGAACATGATATGGAAATATAGTGAGAATTAAATCCCAGTAAGTTCAACAATAAATCATCATCAATATAGCTCATCACGTCATGTTCAACTGTATAAACTACAGAAAATATCTTTTGTCACATGAATGCATTATATCTATATACATAAGAATCATACAGTAATGATATGTATGACAGGATTAAGTAGTTTTTAGAATATCATATGATGACCATCAATTTATTCTCATTTCAAGCTACCCCGGTCATGGTGAGTATCCTCTACTCTCCGGTACGGGTTTTTCTCGCTCTGTCCGACATGACACACTTTCTCTTTTTTTTTTCTCATAATCATAATCATAACCGTTGGTAGGGCGTCCCCTACTGGTGCACCACACGAATTGCCATGTAACCGTGCTCATTTTTTTTTTCACAATGATAGCCAAAAATATACTTTCAATAACAAGTATGTTCATCAAAATACAACTATTATCATAAATCATTGGTAATCATGCCATAAACATAACCATTTCAAATATAACTTTATAAAATATTTTCATGTCAGAATTTCACACTTAAAATGGTAAGAAGTTCATACAATGTCAATGGCTATGGCTATACTAGTAATTTATTATTTTCATTTATAAGATTCATTTTTTTTAAATATTAATTTTATTTCTTTATTTTCTTGATGCAGGTTTTCATCCTATCTAACCTTTTCTTACTAATCAGCACATAACTCTCTCAATTTAACTCCGATGTAGGTGATCTTGGTGTCAATTTCAAGATAAAACAATTATCTAAAACTATTATGTTGAAAATTGTAGAAAAATATTAAGAAATCAAGGTGATATTACTCCCTCAATGTACAGGTTATTTCTTCTCGGATAGGTTCTGACCTCTACCTACTAATCTGTCTATATCTCCCTCATAAGAATTTCAAATTAAGTGATTTCAGTGGATAACAATCCGTGACACATATATCTATAATTAATATGTTAACAATTTATTTTAATTCCTTATAGAATGTTCCCAGAAAATAAAACACCGAAACTATCCTAACATATTCTTCCCTAATTAACCATTTTCTGACCATTGCTTACTAATCAGATCATATCTACCTCATATGGACTTCAACTTGAGTGATTCGAGTGGCTAAAAATTTGTGACACACATATCGATAATTCTTATGTTAACCATTTATTTTAATTTCATACAGATAATTCTCAGAAATTAAAATACAGAAGCTATCCTAACATATTCTTTCCTGATGAACTATTTTCTGACCTTTACTTACTAATCGGACCATATCTACCTCATATGGACTCGAAATTGAATGATTACAGTGGATAAAAATCCGTGACATATATATCTTTAATTCTTATGTTAACCATTTATTTTAATACCCTACAGATAATTCTCAAAAATTAAAACACAGAAGCTAAAAATTTTGCCACCCATAGCCATACCTATGCAGAACTTTCTATACCAATCTAAGTATTCAAACATACATCACATACAAGATCAATATATAACATGATATAGCAACATGATGACCAATCATCAAAGTTCTAAGATCAAAATCTCATATAAATATTATAAGTTTCAAAAGTTTTCTTCAAAAAGAAATATTGTTAAACTTACTTGGAGCACTTATTCCCCTGGACTTCTCCTTCCTCTTTCTTCCTTTCTTCCTCTCCTTTCCTCACTCTACCTTACTTCTATTTTTTCTCTCCCTCACTTGGACAAAATTATAATGTTGTAAGGGTGAGTTTTCTTATATAGACCACCAAATAATTCATCTTTCATGATCATGGGTCTACCTTATCACAATTAGATTACACTTGGTTGAATTTTTGGAAAACAAACAACTTATGTTCTTGTCTTCCTCTTCCTTAGTCAAGATATGCATAGGAAAATGAGATTTGTATTTTGAAAATTATGATAATATGTTCTTAAGATATGGGACAAGGTCCCTTTGATTTATGGATTCATTTTCATTTTCTTTTGTCTTAAACAAGTATGATAGGTTTGCCTTTTTAGGTGGCAAATTTCTAACCTTTAAATCTCTATTATTTAGTTGATATTATTTGTGTGGGATATGAATGTTTTGTCCTAATGACATGTATTGTCATACCACTTGCTATTATGAGTGTAGGATATAGATGTTTTTGTCCTAAAACCTTGTATTATCATGCCACTTGCCAAAATTATGAATATAGAATCACACCACTTGCTAAATTTTTGTCTTAATGCCATGTAACCTAATCTTTATTATTATGACATTATTATATCATCACCTAATTTATTTTATTTTATTTTTTCTCTTGGATTTGGGCTTATTCCTACCCATTTTCTTTGCTTTGGATAAAATTCTACCTTTCTTGGAGGACTTGGTCACATTTTCATAATTTTTGGGCTATTGGTCCAATTACTATATCCTAGTCCAAGTCTATGTTTTATTTCTTGCATAGGTTATCCAATGGGCTTGCTAGAAACTTATGTGAAGTGGAAAAACTCTATATGAAGTGTCCATAAGTAAAAGCCCAATGTATGGGTAAAGATTTTAAACTTAGTAACTCTAGTTCTTGAATTAGGAAAAATTACCCTAATCCAAAGTTCTTGAAAGTTCTTGAAATTTTAAGACCTTTACTTGTTTCTAAAAATTTATCTTCCTTATTCAAGAATTTTGCATCTCTTAGTATGTTATTTCTAATTTTTTTTTCCTATTAGGTTTTTCCTCTTTATTTGTTCTCTTAATGTTAGAAACATTTTCTATGCATATACATAAGGTGAAGAATTTCTAAGGATTATATTTCCTTAGATATCTAAAATATTGTCTAATAAATTTTATTTCCTTAATTAAATATTCTTTTATCAATAAAAGAAATAAAATTGGGGATGTTACACCTATCCATCTATGATGAATTGTTGTAGCATGTTTTGAGAATGAATTGGTTCATGTGCTGAATATCTATTAGTGTGCACACTTTTGCTATGTTAAGTGGTTAGAGAGATATAAAAGACTTAAGTTGTCAGGAGGACCCTCTCTGAAGCAGGGTGGCCTGAAAACATGTGTTTTTCTTGCTGTATTGAGGCGACTGATAAGTCAGAATGATTCTCTCTGAAGCAGGTTGGTCTGGAAACATGTGTCTTCCTTGCTGTATTGAGGAGACTGATAAGTCCAAGATGACCTTTCCCATTAAAGTGACCGGGATAGTGGCACTTTACAAGGTAAAGTGACTGAAGGGTCGTGTCTTTGATATGGTACCGAGATAGGGGACGCCCTATAGCCTAGAGTGGTCAATACAGGAAGGACCCTCCGACCAATGGCCCTCAAAGGGTGGGTGAGTAGCTGGAGGGGTAAGGTTCACGCCACATTGAGGATTGCAATTGAGAGAGATTATCGGCCTATGAGCCACTGTGAGTGTTAACAAGCCACTGAGTGTGGTACGGACTCTAGACAATGGCACAGGTATTGTATAAATGCATATTTTGCTAACATGCATGATATTGATGCATAACCTACAAAAGGCCGGTATGTACTTTGTTGTATCTTTATTGCATAAAAGAGAAAATGTTTTCTGTAGCTTATACAGCTGGACATAGCATGTGAGTTTTCACATACTTATATGTTTTGAAATGTTGATCTTGCTGAGATTTTATATCTCACTATGTTTTAATGCTATGTTCAGATCAGTAGAAATGGCATTTGTGGTGCTGACACTGCTTCTGGAGCAGCAGACTGTTGATGTTCCTTACTTGGGACAGTTCACCATCATTGTGAACCTGATGGTGATTAGTATGATAGAGGTCACTGGTCCTGGGCCGCCTCCTCCACCAGCAGTACCCCAGGGGTGATGGCCAGGGGTGAGGTGTAGGATAGCTTGCTATGTATAGCTAACTCTATTTATGTAAATGGGCTAATCCCATTGTTTTGATGTAATCCTACGGTACTCTGCCTTTTTGTGTTCTAAGCTTAGTACTTGGGGTTACATATGGATGTATATAAGTCGTTAGACTTTGATGTATATAGTTTTGAATATATGAATGTATGGGTTGCTTAGCTTATGGTATATCTAATCTCTTGCATTTACAAAAAAAAACGGGCGTTACATGTCACGCTGAACTTAACATGTCAAATGGACATTTAATAAGCCACATCAGTAATTTTTAACAGCAATTAAGAGTGAAATGATAGAAAGACTAAATTGTTCAATATTTGGTAATTTCAGAAAGTAAATTGTATAATAGTGTAAATGCAAATTTCAAAGTTTAGGATCCTAATAAATTTAGAGAAAAATTTGTATGTTTATTAAAAAAATATTCTTCACTTTTTTTTAATTTCTGATCAAGGGTGTTTTTTTTTTATCTTTGTTCAACTTAAATTCTCTTTTCAAATAATTTAAAAAATGTACTTGTCAACAAAGGTTAGTTTAACTGGTAAAAATTGAAATACTTCACTTATAAAGTATGGGTTCAATTCCTTTTACCAATAATGCCAGTAGGTAGACTGAAACTTAATCATGTTCCCTTCACTTTAATTTTATATAGACATTTAATTATGTATGTCAATATTTACTTTATTTGATCACTAAATTACATATTTCATTTCCAGTCATTAAAAAAAAAACATAATAATGACAAATTTAGTTATGCACAAATAGTATACGTGTAACATATTAACGACATAATAGATGGTAAACTTAACAAAAGAATCATTTTGACTTACTTATTAAAATTAGAAGAACTAAATTCACATTACAAATTATAAAGGGAGTAAAAGGATGCAATCTTAAAAAATAAGATTACTAAAAGTGCAATTAAACCTATTTTTGATGCCAATCAACAAAGAATTTCCTCTTTTATACATTAGTATCTATAAATAAATCTATTGTTATCTTCAAGTTTTATATGAAAGCTTACTATGCTTTTGTATTAGGAATTTATTATTTATTTAATTTGAAATGGATTACTGACTAAGTTACTCTTGGTACATCTTAGATCTTGTTTATGTCTATCTTATACTCAAATTGCCTGCACATTTTGAAGTGTAGTTGATGATATAGAATGTGACAAGCTATATTGACTGATCGAACTACAAGGTCCAACTACCGAACTTGATCCCACGAATCGAGCCTTACTCGAATAGGTCCCATCAACCCTTCGCCACACTATAGACTGCCCTCTATGGACATGACCACAGACAATAAAATTTCATTTAATGAAAACACCATTCTAAAAAATTTGTCACTACAATTGTATGGAGTAATAAAATGACTCTCCGTATAGACTGTACAACCAATATGGAGACAATCAAGTACCTCACACATGTCAACCAGAAATGACCTTAATACCCTTATATTTACCTATAAATAAGACCTCCATGACTTAAGTAAGCATATTTTTGGCATTTTACTATATCAATACACGATATACTGACCTAGGCTTCAAAGTGTTCACAGGTTCCCCAATCGAGCTCTCCACAAAGTTTGTGATAGTTTGAAAGACCCTTACTAAAACTGTATTACTTGTAGTATTTCCTTCTTTGGGTTGTATGCGTTCATCATTCAAGGTTGAAAAAATAAGAGGATTCATTTTTCACCGGATCCTCGTGAGGAAGTCATTTAAGCATGGTACATGGATGATAGTGATGAAGACAAGAGACCACCTATCACAAAGAAACCAAGGAGTTTGTATCCTTGGACTAGCTTGTTGGCAAGCATTTCTAGAGCTTGTATTTGTTTTATATATTTGTTTCAGAGGTTAACACGCACACATGCGCATGCGCGTGCACACACATATGTTTATTTTGACATCTAAAATAGAGTAAAGTCTTATTTCAGTCTTTAAATTTGCAATAAAATTTAATTTAGTCGCTAAATATTTTTTATTCGAATACATAATTAATATTTCATAAACATACGACTTTAGTTGTTAAGACTAACTCCATCAAAAAAATTAACAAAAAATGTTGATTTGGACACACATGACATTTAACTTATTAAGTTGTTCATCTAAATAATAGATTTAGCCAAAAACTTCTACGTTATTCTAAAACAACAATGTCCAGCCATTCAAGTTTTATGGTTTGTGATGATTGAGCTTTGTACTCATGATTTAGTTGCCTTTATCTTATTTTTTGTTGGTTTTTTAGATTTTATTTTCATATTTACATTTGATTTTATGCTTATTTTATAGGTGGAAAGAAGATTGCATTTGATTGGATTTTGAGACTATTAGATGTAAGAAGTTGCCTAGATTCAATCAAAGAGGAGAAGATTTTGAGTGCCATGAAAGCAACATACCATACCTACAACATTGGAGTAAAAATGCAGTGATTTTGGAATGAAATGGCCTCGACGCTCGCAAGACCAAAGGAATGAAATGACCAAACGAAAAAAAATAGACAGAATGTCCAACATCATGACACAAATTTTGGAGTTGCAATGCTGGATTGTCAATGGTAGATCATACTTTCAATAGCTGGCATTATAAAGCCAATGCAATAAGATTGAAAAGTTGAAGATCTTAGATAGAAAAGTTAGACCTTTTTTTTAAAACTTCTTTTAACTCATTGTCAAGAGAGAATAGGGTGAAAAACTCTAGGTGTTGATAAGAAGATAACTCAATCTAGGAACGAAATCACTGCTTCAAATTCATTTTCAATTCAAGTTTTTCTTTTTTCTTCTCTTTATGATTAAGATATTTGTTAGAATGTTTATTATTTGAAGCATGAACTAAATTTTTTTTAGGGCTATGATGTAGTCCAATTACGAAGTTTTGGATTTTCTTTTCAACTTAATTGATGAAATATTCTTCCTAGTTGAGTCTTCTACACCATTTTTTATTAATTGGTTATTAATTAGATGATATGTTAATTATAATGAAACTGAAATGAGATTTTTGTGTTTAATTCATTGTGTAGATCGACCACTATAGATTATATGTGAGAAAAAAATATACTTGCATATTTTGTATAGTCATTATTTGAGAGTTATAAAACTAAATAAATTTTTGTTTGTTTCAATTCACATAAGAATACAATGAGTTAACATTCAAAAATATTTTTTGTAAACACTGGGAAAGGTTAGTGAAAAATTATGGTTTCTCGACTATGAACTAAGATTATAATTTTTAGATTAAGAAGATTGATAATTCAAATTAAATTAATTATGGTGAAATCAGAATCTCTATAGTTTCAATTCATTGATTTCTTCTTAATTACTTTTGTTTTCTATTAAGTTTGAGTTTTGATTTATTTTATTTTTATATTTTTCATCAATTTCTTTACAATCCATTCAAATAGAATTAATGTTATTTGACGAGTGGGTTTTATACTTATAAATTAGGTATCTTTAACTTAAAATTTTGTTAATTTTTTGAGTAGATTAGTTAAAATTATGTTTGACTACATGATTATTTTTATAAGTGAAAAGAAATTGAGTAATTTAGAATATTTGAAGAAAATAAAGAAAAGGAGCAAGAATTTTATATTTTGAGGTATTTGGAGTTGTGACAGTGGCTTCTTGGCGTCACGACGATAGGATGGTAACTCAACTTTTAGAAATAGAGTTTGAATAGAATTGAAAAATCTTTTATATCTTTAAAAGAACAATTGGGCTACAAATTTAGAGATGAGGAGCAGAGTTTAGGCTATCTCTTGGCAAAAGCTCCAATTTCATCTTTATTTGAGTGTTTTTTTTTCATGAATTAATTTATTTTTGAGGGCTACGATATAATTTAATGATAAAAATTTGTATTGTCTATTAAATGTGATATCGATCAATAAATTATTTTTCTTAAATTGATATTTTTTTATACTATTCTTAATATTTTGATTGCCTGATCATTATTTGAATGATTTGTTAATCATAATGAAATCGAGAAGAGATTTATATGTTTAATTCATTATGTAATTAACAATGGATTGCATATGAGATAAATATATACTTGTATGGTCAGTGTATTCTTTAATTGAGAACTATAAATTTTAATGAATCTTTGTTTGTTTTAATTCACACATAGACATGATGTGTTAGTATTCAAAAGGTATTTCTGTTAGACTTTGGGAGAGGTTAATGGATAATTTAAAGTATCTTGACTAATAAATAGGATAATGATTTTTAGGTTAAAGAGATAGATAAATATAAAGCGAATTAATTATGATAAAATTAGTATCTCTAAAATCTCTATCACTTGATTTATTCTGATTTACTTTTGTTTTCTTTTAATTCCAATTATGTTTTATTTTATTTTATTATCATTTGCTCTATTTTTGCATCATTCACTTAGCTAGTTCATTATATAATTAACAATGGATTATATATGAGATATATATATATATATATATATATACTTGTATGGTTTGTGCATTCTTTAATTGAGAACTATAAATCTTAAGAAATATTTCTTTGTTTTAATTCATATTGAGATATAATGTATTAGTATTCAAAATGTATTTCTGTTAAACTTCGAGAGAGGCTAATGAATAATTCAAAATATTTTGACTGACAATTAGGCTAATGATTTTTAGGTTAAATAAATAAATAAATATAAAGCGAACTAATTATGATAAAATTGGCGTCCTAAAATCTCCATCATTTGATTTATTCTGATTTACTTTTGTCTTCTTTTAATTTCAGTTCTGCTTTATTTTATTTTATTATCACTCACTCTATTTTTTGCATCATTCACTTTGGATTAACATTAATAACATCCATATTTGCAAGATGGAGACCCTATACTCACTTAAAATTTTTAATTACTTGACAATAACAATAAATACTTACACTTTAATAAAATTATATGCTTCTAAAAATTTTATTACTTCGTAACAGTGTTCGCTTACACTTTTTAAAAAACACAACAATTCAACTATGTTGGATCGGTGAATCATAACTCGTTCGTTTCACCAATTCAATAACCTTTAGAAATTTTAAAAAATTGTCAAAAACCTATAAAAAAATTTAAAATAAGTTATAATTGATCTAACTATTTTAAATAAATTATAAAAAAAAAACTTTAAACACAGCTATAAATTTCTCAAAACCCATTATCTCCCACCTGCTTTTCCACATCGTTCCAAACACTGATAAAACTATCAAATGTCTGTTCTCTCCACCCTGACACAATCTATCACACTGAGCTTTCTCTCTCTGCCTATAAAAGTTCTGAATAGAGTGATCTGATCTTTCTTTTTCTTCTCAGACCTTTCATCGGTAACCTTTCATTCATGAATAGTTGAAAACCTTTTACCAGGCTTAGGAGCTCTCAAAATAAAAATCAAATCCAAACCCATTTTTTTTTCAGGGAGAAAGAAACTGACCCAGATCCAAGGTTGACCTCCATTCCAAGATGAGTCGAGTGAATGAGGAGTTTCCAGGTGGGGCAAGTTCTTGTTTTTCTCCCCGACCAATGGAGGGCCTTCATGAAACTGGTCCTCCTCCATTTCTCACCAAAACTTACGACATCGTCGATGACCCTTCAACGAATCATGTGGTTTCATGGAGCAGAGGGAACAATAGCTTTGTTGTGTGGGATCCACAGTCATTTTCCATGTCTCTTCTCCCCAGATACTTCAAGCACAACAATTTCTCTAGCTTCATCAGGCAGCTTAACACCTACGTGAGTATTCTCTTTCTTTTTTTTAACTCCTCTCTCATAATTTAGGAGACAATAGAGATTTTGTTTTTCTCCTTCTTATAAATTTTTAAGAGAGATTTTACCCTAGAAGCGAGCTGACTAGATAAGAGGGTCCAAGATTCATAAATCTGTCAATGAAATTTTATACTTCAAATGTGAGAGTCAGGACTCCTACCTTGCAATTAAGTCCAGCAGTGTTAGTCCTAATTATCTTTTTCTTTATGGGATTCTTTATATGCAATGAAACTAGGTCAACCTTATTTTTCCTCTATCTTTATTTTCCCTCACCTCCCCTATTGTTAGGGCTTGTTTTGTTCTTTTTCTTCCACACTATGATGCAGTAATATTCCGATAAAGGGAACAAGAAAATCTGAACGATGAGGTTTCATTAGATGCATTAAAGGAACTACAAACTTATCTTCATGATTCACGTTCATGAAGTAAGCAACTATTATTTGCATTAATATTCTTCAACCTTACATTTTTTGCCTCTTTATGATATATAGATTTGATCGTCCCATTTTAACCTTTGTTTAGTGGGTTTCCATCATGTCAGACATTTTTTTGTTTAATGTCTTGAAAAGGGAAAAGTGCATAGATTATTTGTTTTAAATATGATCACTATTGATTTTTCATATCTTTAACATTTTTATGAACTTAATTAGATTTGTTTCTTTTCCCATAATTATCCCTTAATGGTTTTCTTCAGAGTTGATTATTTGCTTCTCAAAGCCATTGTCATAGTGAGATTTTATGGGTTAGTTCTTGAAGAAGAGATTTGTCATATCTGTATCTAACACTTTTATGAACTTAGATGAGTTTCTTTTCTCTTAGTTATCACTTTATAGGGTTTTTTTAGAGTTGATTAAAGTGAGATTTTATGGGTTAGAATTAGATTTTGAAGAGGAGATTTGATATTATTGTAGGGTTTTAGAAAAGTTGATCCAGATAGGTGGGAATTTGCAAATGAAGTGTTTCTTAAAGGGCAAAAGCATCTTCTGAAGAACATTAGGAGAAGAAAGATATCACCTCAACAATCTCAGGTTCTTCAGCAAGCTCAGCTAGAACCTTGTGTTGAAGTGGGAAGATTTGGATTAGGTGGAGAGGTTAATAGATTGACGCGTGACAAGCAGGTTCTTATGGTGGAGCTTGTGAAACTTAGACAACAACAACAAAATACCAAAAGATACCTTCAAGAAATGGAAGGTAGGCTCAAGAGAACCGAGCAGAAGCAGCAGCAAATGATGAACTTCTTAGCAAAAGCAATGCAGAATCCCAGCTTCGTTCGACGGTTGGTTCAACAAAAGCAATGTAAAAAGGAGGTGGTGGAAGCTCTTTCCAAGAAGAGAAGAAGACCTATTGATCAAGGGCCTAGTAATATTGATCAAGAGCGTTCAGCTTTTGTTAAACTTGAACATCAGGAATACACTGACATATCAGAGTTTGAGATTTCAGATTTGGACTTGCTTATGAACATGGAGGGATCACAAAGCGAGAGCCCGAAGAACAGAGAGGAGGAACAACATATGGAAAAAGGAGTTGAACTAAATGTTGGAAGTAGAGATAAAGACATTGATGATGTTTTTTGGCATGATTTGTTGAATGAGGATATCGTTGAAGAAGATCTACAGGTACAAGGTTTTGAAGACGAAGATGTAGATGTGTTGGCTGAACAACTTGGCTATTTGGCCTCTGGTCCTAAATAAAACCCCACTTCTGATTTCTTCTATTTTCCTTCTAGAAGATCGATGGGTATTAACCATAGCCAACTTTTCATCTGAGTTTCCATCTCAGATTCTGGAGATGTACTTGCCAACTCTCCTTAGTAAACTTCATCTTTTATAAGGGTTTTTCTAGGTATGAGTTCAAACACATTGTTATCAATAAATGGACCCCTCTTTTATGGGATTTCTCCAGGTTTCTCGGTGCTTCTATTCTATCTCTAAGTTATTTAACTTCAGATGCAATTTTTCTAGTAATTTCCCATTCTTCTGAAAATTTCTAGTTTGTTGCAAGTTGCAACAACAGGGTAGAAAAGTTCTTTCTAGCTATTGAGCAGTACTTGCTATCTGTGTTTCTACTTGCATATTGAAGATGCTAGAACTCCATGATCTTGTAGAAGGTTTTCATGCTACGAATAGATGGTTTATAACTTATCAAGAAATTTCCCTAATAATCTTCCATATTTGACGAGTGCCTTATTTACCACTGATCCATGGCGTCGTGGCCGTTCTTATGGTATAAAAAATTTATTTAAGTCTACTAAAATAACTGAACATTTAACCCCAAACATTATTTCATAAAAAAAATAAAAAAATAAAATATTTATTTGACTATGAGTTTATTAAAAAAAGTATTTTCTCACGAGTTAATATTGAATTATCATGTAAAATTTATACTAAATTTAAATTAGTGCCACTTTTTATTTATAAATTATGAGTTAATTTAATAAAAAAAATTATGTAATATCTATATTATATTAGTATTTTTATAATTTTGAGAATTAAATATTATGTCTTGTAAGATTATAATATTTATTTTCAATTAAATCATTTAATAATGTTTTTGAAATTTTTATATTATATTTTTTATGTATTATATATAATATTAAAATAATTATATATAGTTTACTATCTGTTCGACTACTTTAGATGAGTGAATTGTAAATTACTCGTTTCACCTATATTTAATTTTTAAAACATGGTTAAAAATTTATAATTTTTTTTAAATAAGTTATAATTGATCTAACTATTTTTTACCCAATTCAAATTCTGCCAAACCTAACCGTACATCGCCCTTAATTTTGGAATTATTTTTCCGTGATTGTGACATATTGAAAGGTATTTTAAGCATGTTGGAGTTAAATTACAGTTTTTTTTTCTCACACAAATATCTTCACATTTTTTTACCTATAGAACTAATTTTATTTAAAATACTAGAGCTGATTTCCTCTTAAATTTTTTCTTTTACAAATTCAATCTTTTAATATTACAAAATTTCTTTGATCATTGAACTTAAACTGCAAGCTTTGAGCTAAGTTTATATTATAAGATATTTATTAGTCTCAGAATATGATATGATGGCGTATGCCACGTTCATTGTATAATTTGTAAGGCTTTTCTTTTCCCTCTTTTAGAAGCTGCTGGTTACGAATTTATATTAAAATTCTTATTAGATGACAAAACGGCAGCATCTAATCATAATCTTCCTTTATTATGTGTAATTATTTGATTCTAAAGTTCGATTGGACAAGGCCAAATAAAGTGTTCAATAGCCACAATTAATTGTTTATAGTAGTAAGTAATTTATTATTTCAAAAAAAGTAAAAGTTTAAATTTTAAATAAATATCATTGTAAATAGAATTAAAAATTATAATTACTCTAAAATTTACAAGGAATTAATTTTATATCTGTAAATATATTCTTAACTTTAAAATAAAAATAAAATTAAAGTGCTTCAAAAGCAAGACATGGACCCATCCCACTCGCCTTTCATCTCCCATCTTCTCATTGCTTTTGAATTTTGACGGTGTCGAGAACATTCTATGCTGTTCTACACTCATCTCTTAATGCTATAATATATTATATTTGGTTGTTGTGCGCCCCTGAATGTCAAGTATTAATATTTGATTAGCTTGCTTCCTTTTTGTTAATCACCTTCATCTGTACGGTCGATTTGCTTCCACGTGTCCATCTGTCAATGACCCCAAAAAGACGAGTACTCAGACAAGTCGATGGATTGGCCGCGTGGTAGGAACAAATATGAGTTTAGATTCATTAAAGTATTTTATAAATTAAAATTAGGGAGACTTATATTGATAAGATTAATATTTAATAAATAAATAAAATTTATTGATTTATCTGTAAATTTTATTGACTATATCTTTTACTTTTTAATTTTTACTTTATAATTTTAAAGAATCTTAATATGAAAAATATATAATGTATAACTATTTTTAAATTTTTAGCTTTAATAACAAGTAAGTTAGAATTTAACAATTGAGCAATTTCTATAATATCAGAGTTTTAAAGTTGTAAAAGAAAAAACTTAAGAAGGGATAGCCTCTGAATCTCAAGTGAGATTGAATTTAGGCTGTAGTGAATTTTTTTAATAAATTTCTTAGTCTTGATGTAAATAATTTTATTTCTATCAAATTGAAAAGATAGAAAGAAATTAATGAAAAATGTCATTCTAGAGACATTAACATTTAACTTGTTGAGTTTTCGTTCAAATAATTAACGCAAACAAAAGTTTCCCAACTTCCCTAAAACAATACTATCAAGGTAAACATGGAAATTAAACTCATGGTAAATATAGGGACAAAAATCATGGTAAATATATTCGAGGACTAAACTAATGATGTCATCATTTTTGAAAGACCAAAATATTACTTTGTCTGAAAAAAATTTATTTTTTATTATTAGCATCCACTCATTTATAAATGATGCAATGACCCTAATTCCAAAGTGCATGATCACTGGCATAGGAATGAAAGTTACCTCATCCCATAAGTCTAAATATAACCGGTCGCAGCATAAAAACCAAAATTTTATTGTATTTATTTAAAATATATAAAAGTGGTGAAAATGTTTATCAATCTGTCTTTACACAAAACAATATTAGATATCAAACTATATGATACAGATAAACATAAACGAAGATCACACTTTAGATAAACAATATCTCATGAAGAGCTTCATTCTATTTACAGTTAACCATCCATAAATTCATACTTGATATATTAATAATCTCCCTAAAATAATATTTTTTGGGGTTTCAACTAGGCCGATATACAAAATTAATAATTTCAAAAAATTAATAAGATAATAATTTTTATGAAGACCCTTATATAAATCTATAATCCTGTCAATATCATAAATTAATAATCCTCTAAAATTAAAAACATAACTAGGAGAATTTAGTAAAATATGAATCTATTGTTGTTTGTTTTTTCATGAAATTTAAATCTAAGTGAATTTCATATCTAACTTTTATCATTGCATTCAAAAGGTCTGGTGTTGAGTTCTCAAATTGCAACAACAAATTTTGAAGAGTTGTTGTCACTATGAGAGCTTCCTTTTGTGTGATTGGTTCAAAAAGTACTAAATCATCCTTAATTTCCTCCTCGACAGGACTTTCAATGACACTAGCCACAATTTCTTCTAAGCTTTGGAACTCTCACCATTTATCATTTTCACCCGGGTAATCCAATTGGTCATTAACATTCATTTTATTGCGATAACCGAGATCATTAATCATTTTCTCAAACTCATGAATACCTTCTTCAGAAGTTGCTTCATGTAAGTTCCGGGAGGTTGCTTCATCCCTCGAACAAATTTTGCAATGTCGAAAACAATTTTCTATTGTCTCTTGTTGAACATTTATTGTCCAAGCCGAGACTGCAAGATTGATGGCATCTAAAATATTAATATTTTCTGGATTAGCTGTTAAGGGCATAAAAGTTTCATCATCTCCTCTATGTTCTCCACAATTCTCTCTAGTTATATTCACACAATCTTGATATTAGAAAAACCACTCATTAACAACCTTGAAAAGTTTGTTTGTGTCGCTTGGTATCCCCTCCTTTTTCTAAGTTAGCTGAAAGGTTACTCAGATGATCACTTGAGAGTGTTTGATATTGTACTTTGACTAACTTTCAAATGATATTTTTCATGAAGCAGCTGTTGTAAATTTTTTAGAGTACATGTAGGGTGATCTCTCTTATACTCACATAATGCTTTACGTATTTGATCGGTCATAGTTGATTTCTGGACACCTTTTAATTGAGAAGCCATTGTTGGGTATGATTTTAAGACTTTTTTCTATGTCGTTTATATAGCAATCCCTTCATCATCATACATTGAATGTGTATTTAGTTCTAGTATAATGAACCATAGATGCAAGTGACTTGTATTGAACTTTATTTAATTAGACAATACAATGAATATTGTTTAAGTACTAAAAACAATGAATACCGTTTACTTATTTTCATAAATATATATGTACAAATGAATTTTTTTAAAATTAATTCACGAAATATGTTACATATACATTGTATATTAGTGATATACACAATGCTTTTTTATGTAATTAAATTTATATTCACTGAATCGAAAAAGTACTCTTTAAATTAATAAATTATTAATTTATCGATTAATTAATACCTCTCTAAACTAATAAAGTTTCATGGTCCCAACATTATTGATCTATAGAGGTATTTATAGAGGTTTTACTGTATACAAATCAAGCTTTTCTATCAAAACTTGCCTTTAAATACAACTGAAAACATTATTTATAATTTACATAAAACTATGTAACAAAACAATCTTATCAATAAAATAAGCCAAAGCGAATGAGTTGGGCTCACCAAGATTCAACTTATTTGTCACAACAATTGAGTCCGATTTTAAGCTATCTGAAAACATAAAAAAAAAAAAACAAGTGGTAAGTTTTACTACTCAGAGGAGTAGGTAGCATATACTATAAGAACAAGACAAGCGACTTGCATGGACTTTTCATAAAACATATTGTTCAAAGCAAAACCTAATATCCATTGACATAATACCTTTTAGAAGGTAATTGCACAAAATAATACTTAAACCTTTGCTAAGTCTAATAAGTATGTGATTCCAAGAATATAGTAGCTCATGAGAATTATAATTCCAAAGAAAAGACAGTTATTTTAGAAAATACCAAATAGTATGAAAATCATACCAATTTCTTAGTTCATAATTCCTCTTTGCAAAAACATTACGCTTTTACCAAAAGCATTATGTAAAACCACACTTCATTAGAGAATTCATTACCCTCAAAACCAAATACCTCATATACTATCCTTAATTTGCAATGAAGAGAAAATTACTATCCCAAAACCTATCAAATACATTGTATCCATCTTATATCAAACATATTGTTTGATAGAAAAGCCTTTCAGAAAACATAATATTATTTTCATTCCAAAATAATTTAATTTAAGAACATATGCTAAGTAATTTTATCTAGTTCCAAGTAATGTTTGATGAAAAAATATTAGCTCAGAGAAGAAATCATAGTTAAAACTATTAAATCGACGAATCATTTTAAGAAAAAGGAGATGTACTTATTTATAAGTTCAAAAGGAAACAATATAATGAAAATCAATAATTTATTGTAACCAATTCGATAAAGATCAAATAAGGTACAGTGAGTAAAACAAAATTAAATAAATATATTTTCTCGAAACATTTTAGCAAAAATCGATAGTTCTTTATTATTATTTTTAAACCAAGGAAGGAATTCTAAGAATGGAAAACATTATTATTATTATTATTATTATTATTATTAAAACATTTATCATTTAAAAATTCATAATAATCTATTATCCAAGATTTGAATAGTTATTAAATTCATATTTTCATACTTAACAAATCACTTAGGGTCCGTTTGGTTCGGTGAAATGAATTTGAATGGAATGGAAAAGGGAAAGGAAGTGGGAATGGAATCCTATTTACTTTTACTTTGTTTAGTATGTGATGAAAAAAATAGAAGGAATAGAAAAATAGAGTAAGTAAAAAGACCAAAATAGCCTTTAATATAATATAAATAAATTATTATTTTTATAAGAAAAAAAAGAAATCAATTATTTATTTTAAACAGCAAAAGGGGCTATGTCTTCTCTCATCTTGTTGAGTGTGAGAACGCCGGAGCAGAGCCTCGTTCTTCGAAAAACCACCACCTCCCAGCAGCAAGGGATGCCACCATGAGTAGTGCCGTGGCGTAGCCGCCGTCACTGTGAGGAACCCAGAAGCCCTCTTCGTCCACCTTTTTTTTCTAGACTTCCTCTACATTTGATGAGGTCCTCTTGAACCCACTAGCGGCGATTTTGTCAGCCATCGAAGGAGGCACCAAGCAATCCGATTGTACTATTTTTATCTAATTGGGGGTAACATATATATCTTTCATGTTGTCATTTTTTGTTATAATTACAAAATTTGATTCCAAGTTTATCGCAAAGCAACAAATCAGCAAGCAGATGCTGATTTACTATTAATTGCTGATTCTATCTTCAATATCTTACCCTATCCCTGTTATTTGGAAAAGAAATGCCATATATCACAATAATGCTCCCCTTTTGCATCTACCGGCAATGTGTCAATCCAGGTAGGATACCCTAATTATTAGTTTCATAGATAAAAATCCAGTAATTTTCTGAGCATTTTTCATTCCAACAAAACAAATTTGCAGCATGTCATATAGCATGGTGCATTATACTTCTAACTCTGTATTAGGGGGATGTGAGTTGGGCTCTTGAGAAAATAGTGAGTGTTGTATAGTGTTAGTTATGGACTTTCCAAGAATTTTATAATTCTTTCCATGCATTTTTACCTAATGCTATACTAGGACTTCTGACAAGTTTATGTTCACGCATGCTAAGCATGACAATGAAGAATGATATTGACATCATGTGATATTGATAATTTACCTAATTTTTCTATTTTTAGTTATGAATTTTATTCTCATAGCTTACTACTAATACTGTAGTAGTGGTAATTAGAATTTTATATGTAAATTATTTTCATATATGGGCAGTTTTATTGGACATCCCATATAATTTTTTCCAGGTTTCTGCTCATTACTGTCAGAATTTCTACTTGGCTTATCTTTACCTAGAACTGTCCTAGTAGTAATTTTGGATCTGCAGGTTTTTAGTCTTAATGGGTCTTTTTCTTGTTTCAAGTCTGTTTTATTTTTGGATTGTTAGCATTTTTTTATGTCATTGGAACTTATGAATTTTAACTTCCTATGATCTGAGCATGTTGACTGATTAAACTATTCTTGTTTTACGTGGGTTATGAATGTGATTGATTTAATTTGTGTATTAGATTGATTATGTATTGCATGGTTATATTCCAATCATTGAACTTTAATAAACAAGTCCTAGTTATTCAACGATTATAAAATTTGAGTTTCTGGCAGCTTCTTGACATTAGTATCTTGTTCCAATGGACGTATGGTAACTTAACTCACTACAAAAAATAAGACTTTCAGTGGCGACTAAAGTCCCCACTGAAAGTGCAAAAGTTGCCACTAAATGTTTTTAGTGGCGACTTTTAGTCGCCACTGTAACTCCGTTGCTGAATCTTTTCAGTGGCGACTATAGTTGCCACTAAAACAAATCAATATCGCCACGTAATGTTTTAGTTGCCACAAAAGGTAGAGTCTTTTAGTGGCGACTTTATTTAGTCGCCACTAATAATTGCTTTAGTGGCGACTAAAAGTCACCACAATATGGTTAAAACTTTTTGTGGCGACTTTCTGTTGCCACTAAAAATAATTTCAATTCAGATGATTCAGTGGCAACCTAATAGGGTTGCCACCAAAAGTACTTTCAGTGGCGAGAAAGTCGCCATCAAATCTATTAATTTTCGTTTTAACTTCAGAGAGATTCAGTGGCGACTTGATGAGGTCGCCACTGAAACCTTTTTTTTTTTAAATTACATTTATCTCATTTGGGTTGCAATAATTAAAAATTTAATAAACATAAAGATAATTCTTTTTTTTTAAATGACATTTATCTCATTTTTGTTGGCAATAATTAAAAATTTAATAAACATAAAGATAAATAAAATAATTGATAAAATGATAACATTAACATTATATCAAATGTAGCAAATAGTGTACGCTAATAGTATGTCAATTAATACAAAAACAATACACTAAATATTGACAATAACAATCAACTCGGTGCTTCATTTGGCATTGTTGGCGCTGCTGTACTTGTCGTATTAGTTGCCATGCTCGGAAGTTGTCCCTGTTTAATCCAATATACCAAATTAATATGGCTTAAAAATAATACAAACAAAATATCACGTAAAAAATTTTATATAACCAAACACAATTAGAAGACAACATTATGCAATGGCCAAGAACATTATAGCCAAAAATACATGATTGTACCATCTTATAATGAAAACAAATAGAATTAGAATCCAACATTAAAAGTATGATAATAAAATTTGGGGTTTATATGGACTTTGCTCTCTTCTTTTTCATGATGTCATTCTTTCTATTTGGGTTTTTTCCTTTCTTGGTAGGAAACAAACTCAAGCATGCTATTATCATTAGGATTTTAAGAGGAGTGACATTACTTTCTATTATTGCAGTGATCATTCTCATTCTCAAGAGAAGTAGAACCAAACAAACCACCAAAAAATGTGTCTAAAAAAATGAAATAATTATTATGTCCAAATTCCAATTTCTAAACTTAGAGACAAAAAATGAAAGAAAAGACATTACAATTATAACAGAGCAAAAAGAAACTTGAAATGTTAAACTTAATGTGTTCATTGTGTACAAAAGATCAACCTTATCTTTCTTTATCTACAAACAAAAAGTGCCCAAAAACTAGTCATTACACACTTTAAAGTTTCAGGTTATGCATGCAACAATGGTGCAAGACATTAAATGCTAGGCATGCCCAAGACTTTACTACAATCTTATTACCAGATTCACAGAATTGTCACTGTGAACATTGTCATTTTTTCCTTATCCACAGCCAAATAGAGTGTTAGACTCTAAGTCCTTTAGCTTTGTTCCGTGAAAACATAGTGATTCACTCTCATTTCCAGCTAATCATTTCAACTCTAACAAAATAACACCTTTAAACACCAACAATTGACTTCAATCTGATCGAGCATGTTATCTTATCATTTTCTTACCATATTGCTACATGAGACACATAACCTTAAACAACCGTAATATAATGTTTCAAGGTAACACAAGCAACAATATCCCTTCACATAACACTAACAATTGTGTTAGACAAGCAGTAGTTACTTCAAAATTGGTAAAAAATGATTTTCTTTTTAAAATAAGATCACATCAACACATTCTAAAAAAAGAATTAAACATTGATTCCCTCATCCAAGGAGCTAGATGAATATATTAACAATCTTATCTCACTATGGACATTCTCAAGTTACAAATCAAATCACAAAGCATTAGCAATATGCCATGGAATGTCTGATCCATGCCCTCTAAGACCAAAAAAGGGGGATGAACTATATAGAAAACAAAACATATACAAGGTAAAAAAAAAGGAAAGAAGATGAAGAAGAAAAATCAACAAATGACTAATCCCTCTGAGACTAATACACAATGGAAAGCTAATTTGCTTATTGAAGAGCCAGTTCTGCACCAGATTTATAGATCTCATCTAATATTAATAAAGCAACAAAAATGAAAAATAAAGATGCATGTTAAGAGTACATTATAGGAAAGATGCATGTTAAGAGTACATTATAGGAAAGATGCATGTTAATAGCAATGCCAAGATCAAAATCTTAAACTCAAGCACTAAATACATTTATAGTCATAGCATAATTAAAGAAAATACCTGTTGGAGAGATGCGATTAGAGAAGCCATCTGCGACTGTAGTCTTTTCTTTAATTGTGCCTACAATTGTATATGCAAAGTCTCTTGCAGTGTTGCTTTCATTCTCTCTTCTCGTAATCTTGCCTCCTCACGTATTACTTCTTCTCGTACCCTCATCTTCTCACGTAGTTCTGCAGTTACCTCTTCACGTATTTTCTTCTTATGCTCTTGAAGGTGTTGAGAGGTCATTTCATTCCATATCCTTTGCCGCAAAAATACCCTGTCCTTTGACCTAGAACTTGAGTTAAGATCTCGTTGTCGGTTAGATTGGGATTGTCTTCCTGAGACTGCTTAGCTACAATCTCTTGCAGTTGGCCCTACATATTTAAGGAGAAACAATTTAGAGTAAGATTGATAGTAAAAACAATAATATAAATATTAATTTGTAAAAAATAATAAAATCAAAGTATACATGAATTTCTTGAGATTTTGCATCAGACCATATAACCTCCCCATCTTTACCCTTGCGCTTATGTTGTAGCTCCCAAATCTGGTCAATCGATGCCTTCTTTCCTGTTTCAGGATTTTTCTACAATAAAACATTTCATCTTTTGAGTGGGGCCATGCACACAAGTTAATATATAATAATAACTCCATATAAACTCTCACCGTTGATTTTTCAACTTCAGCAAATGACCGAGAACCACATGCATGTTTTGTTGTTTGCTTTGTTCTATTCAGTGCATTTTTTGAACTCTTCTCCTATAGTTTATATCATAATTAGTTATGTTGCACAATTTTTAGGAAAAAACTATTTATACATGTTATTACTTAATACCTTAAATTCATCTGAGTCAAAATACTTCACCAAGTGTCTCCAATCACCATCATGGAGCTCAACAGGTGGATTTGCTAGTCTTGCCTCATCAGTGTTGTATTGCTGGTAAATTTTGTACAAGCGACTCCTCCAATTTCTATACGACCTTTGTGCAGTAGAATTAACGAAGGTGTCAAATCGCAACTCCGAATTTTCTCCGTCCTCAAATTTTTCCTTCAATAGTGATACACAATTATGTTAACAATTCAAACACTACTTAAATCTAATGAATGTGTTAAATAATTACTTCTTCTTAATCATTACCTTAACTTTCAACAGGATTTGTGATCCACATTGTTCCTTCAATAGTGATCCACAATGTTTTGACAACAACTAGCCAATCTTTATTAACAATGTCATCTAAGTAGAATACTTGTTCTGCCTGAAATGCCAACACAAATGGTTCATTTGTATTTAACGAACAACGAGTATTGATGCTTGTATATCCATATCTGTCAATTTTATATCATCTTCCTAAATGAGCAACATCCCACCAGTGACATTTAAATAAGTGTATTTTCCTATTTACCACATAACACAACTTATAAATGTCTTTAATAACACCATAGTATTCCTTCTCAGCATTTGAGTTATCTCTGCGTACAAGAACTCCACTATTTTGGGTCTTTCTTTGGGACTCGCGATCTCTCGTATGAAATCTATATCCAGTAATCAGAATTGTTGAATATCTATATATCACTCTCTCAGGACCAAGGGCTACGCTAATTAGCTCATCATTTCCTTGCCATTGTGAACCTGCTTTCATAACCTGTTTAAAGTTAACACCATTAATTGGTTATGACATAACTTATAATATAATTTTCTTTAGTCGTAATAAGTGGACACTTACTTGGCGATTAAACCACTGAGGGAACTCTTCTACATGCCTCGAATCAACATTTGACATGTGTGTCTCAAGCTCCTTTTTATGGTCTCTACAAGATGATGCCATTATATCGATGTGAGTTTAATTGATAACAATTTTAAAACTAGCAAGCTATCATATACTTACTCTATGAAAGGCCAAACTCTTTCACAATTCTGTAACACGTATAGATGAGCTTGATCAAACTCTTCATTAGATAAAACAAGCGATTTGGCGGCACCTTTTGGTTGCCCCATTTGATCAAAAAATGACATCCCACGAGCCGGTATATTTCTATCGTCATTCCTTGGGGCTCTATTAAAATTTGTTGGCACATTGCTCAAATATCTTGAGCAAAATGTGAGGTTTTCATCTGCTAAATAGCCTTCTGCAATAGAGCCTTCAGGACGAGCTTTATTACGGACATACGATTTTAGTGTACGTAAATATCTATACATGCAAGGTAAAATTAATGCATCAATTTTTAATGGCAAATAGAATTCAATAGATTAAGTATAAATATGATTATTTTACCTCTCAATTGGATACATCCATCGATATTGAACAGGCCCAGCAATCTTTGCCTTTCTTGCTAAGTGAATTGGTAGATGAACCATGACATCAAAGAATGTTGGAGGAAATATAGTCTCCAGTTTGCATAAGGTAATTGCAATTTGATTTTCAATAGAATCCAAATCTTCTATAGTCAAACACTTTGAGCATAGGATCTTGAAAAATTGTGCCAACTCAATTATAGGATCACTCACTTCCTTAGGCAACACCCCACGAATCGCAACTAGAAATAATTCTTGCAATAATATGTGATGGTCATGACACTTCAAACCAAATATCTTCATTTCTGTCACATTGACACACTTTAAAATATTTGATAAGAATGCATCAGGAACCTTTAACTGAGCCAAAAAGTTATAAATTTTTAACTTCTCTTGCGGCGATAGCACATAACATGCTATTGGGAGAAAAATATTATTCTCATCTTCAATAGGATGTAAATTTGGCCTGATTCCTAAGTAAACTAAATCATACCGACTCTTCACTGTGTCCTTTGACTTCCCAGTTATATCCATCACTGTGGACACAATGTTATCTGAGATATTTCTTTCAATGTGCATGACGTAGAGATTATGTCGTAACAAAAGTGATTTCCAATAAGGCAACTGGAAGAAAATGCTCCTCTTCTTCCAATTATAGGCAACAGAAGATTGGTCGCGTATACGCTTTTGACCCTTTCCAAATGCCACATTCGGTAAGGATGCTAGTTGCTCAAGCGCTTCGTCACCAGTCAAATATATAGGTGCGACATTATTTTCTACTTTACCATTAAATACCCTTCTATTCCGACGCCATGGATGATTAGCTGGTAAAAAGCGACGATGGCCCATGTAACACAATTTACTTATGGGAGATATAGAATGGGTATGTTTGTGGCAACAAGGACATGCCAACTTCCCTTTGGTTGACCACCCGGAAAGATTGTCATATGCGGAAAAATCATTTATTGTCTACATAATAGCAGCCCGCATACTGAAGTTAGATTGTGAATAAGCATAATATGTCTCGGCCCCTAACTCCCATAATTCTTTTAACTCATCAATAATTGGTTCTAAATAGACATCTATATCATCACCCGGAGACTTAGGGCCTGGAATCAGAAGTGTCATCATAAAGTATGGTTGTTTTATGCATTTCCAAGGGGGCAAGTTATATGGTACAAGAACAACTGGCCAGATACTATGGTTGGAACTCATGTTTCCATATGGTTGGAAGCCATCACTTGCTAAACTCATTCTAACATTTCTAGGATCAATTGAAAAATTAGGATATAGCTCGTCAAAAGATTTCCAAGCAATAGAGTCAGTTGGGTGTCTTAACACACCATCATCAACACGGCTCTCCTTATGCCACCTCATATCTTTAGCGGTGTGTCTTGCCATAAATAGTCTTTGCAACCTAGGCTTCATCAGAAAATATCGCAACACTTTGTGTGCTTCTTTCTTGCCTTTCTGCCCATTTGATTTCCATCTAAACAACTTGCATCTAGGGCACGATTGTGCATTGGCATGTTCTTTCCTATATAGAATGCAGTCATTCTTACATGCATCTATTTTCATGTAGTCTAACCCAAGGTCTTGAATAATCTTCTTGGCTTCATAGTATGAATTAGGCACTTGGGCCCCCTCTAGAAGTACTTCTTTAAATAAATCCAACAACATGTCCACGGACTTATTGCTCCAATGATTAAGGCACTTCAAATTAAGGAGCTTAACAATGAACGATAACTTTGACATCTTGTCACAATTTGGATATAAATTTGTTTCAGCATCTTTCAGTAATTGATAAAATTTCTTTGCATGTAAGTTTGGAACTTCACTACTTTCTCCATTAATATTCATATTCTCTATGTTCACAGCTCCATATGCATCGTGTACCATCCCGGCTATGTCATCCTCCTCACCACTGTCTTTTAACTGATCATTGCGTTCATGTAGGGGATATGAAGTTATTCTTACAACTTCTCCATGAAAATCCCAAACCTCGTAAGACTGCCAAAAATCATTATTCAACTGATCAAATTGTACTTGATGTCTAACCTTAAACACCGTATTTCTGCATCTTTTACATGGGCATCTAATTCTATTGCCTGCATTTGGTTGACTATATGCCCACTCCAGAAAATTATCTACCCCTTTTATGTATAATGGATCTGCTCTATTCAGAATTTTCATCCAATTCTTGTCCATTATACTTCCTATAGGTTGGAGTCAAAGTAAGCAATTGAAAAATAATATCTAAGATGTATTTGGACAAAATAAAGTGTATGGATAGTGCTTAAATGAAATGAGATCATGTTGCCAAATGTATGAGAAACGAGATTCTGACTACTTGTGACAAAACTTGCCAAATAAAGTTACTACCACTATTCTAACCAATTCTAATTACTATGTGTCTTATACACTTTTAGTGGGCTACAGGGGCTAAATCATAATAAGGTAGTCATGCACTTAATTAAAGCTAAAATAATAGCAACAATTCTTTTTAAAAATAAGAAAGGCAAGAATCATATGCTTCCATCAATGCTTTTTAACAACTCTTTTAGTGACCTACATTCTAATTACTATCATTTCTTCCATCATCCAAGCCAAACAACAATAATAAGTGAGAACCATATAAATAACAATATTTCCTTCTACTTGTGACAAAACTTGCCAAATAAAGTTACTACCACTCTTCTAACCAATTCTAATTACTATGTGTCTTATACACTTTTAGTGGGCTACAGGGGCTAAATCATAATTAGGTAGTCATGCACTTAATTAAAGCTAAAATAATAGCAACAATTCTTTTTAAAAATAAGAAAGGCAAGAATCAATTGCACAAGTGATTGTGCGCGCATAACATGTAAATAAATATTATCAATCATGAGGTTGTCAAGCATAAATATTATACTGACATTCCAAATATCCCACACCATTCTAAAAATAAGGCAAGAATCATATGCTTCCATCAATGCTTTTTAACAACTCTTTTAGTGACCTGCATTCTAATTACTATCAATTCTTCCACCATCCAAGCCAAACAACAATAATAAGTGAGAACCATATAAATAACAATATTTCCTTTTACTACCATAAAAACCTATATCCAATATGGTGTGCCTATGAGAGTACATCATGTCTAACAAAATTTAAGATAAAATAATACCAACAAAATCTTAAAGCAGCAAAAGAGTAAATATGTTGCCTATTTGGTACAATACCTGTGAATTCCAGTTAAATAGTAGTTACCAATGTAGTCAAATGAAGACTTTGCAATCAATTAATATTTTAAGCTGATGATCAACAAATATATGACCTGCAATTAATAGAAATGTGTTTACAAAACCAAAAAAGAACATAACTAGCAATATTATATGCATTACTAGGAATATTAAATTTGCAAATGATAAGAATACCATTCTCTATCCTTTAAACTCATCACTTAACTTCCATACAGCAAAATGATATGGCAATGGGAATATGAAATGTGGGTTGGGCCTAGGGAACTTAGGAACATTAAATAGGAATGGGTTACGCCTAGGGAACTTGGGTTATGCCTTAACATGTTTTAAAAGAATCTAATAAGTGCCAAATATTAAGATTTAAATTTTTAAATCAAAGAGTATGGATAGAGATGTCTGAGTGCTACATTTAGTTTGGTGTATATTACAAGTATCATATGGACAGCAACATGTGTGGATAGAAAATAAAAAATATCCTATAGACTTCTTTAAAATGACTATGGAGAGAGAAATTTAATTTATCAGCATTAGCCCCATTACCCATTCAGAATTAATCTCACCTACCTAATACTTTCATTACTTATTAGAGTTTTATTGGTGCAATGACTAGAATCTTAGGAGAAAGAAGATGAATATTATGTTTTATAGCTTCAAAAAGTATTTAAATATAATTTTATCAAGGTTAAAAAATCCTATTAATTTTATTGTTTATTATTATTACTTTACATAAATATAATAATGAATTTTAAAATAATTAAATAATTGGGGAATGGGTCTTTTAACATTTTCTGTAGTGACATTTGTGTTGCCTTTTAAGAACTTCTTAATGGCATTATGCTAGCTTTCTCCTAGTGAAAATATTTTAGTTCTACAATCCTAAATAATATCTATGTATGATCATCTTTTGAATTAGTATCTGTACGTTTAGTTTCCTGTGCTTATTTGTAGGTGCTTCTCCATTTCTTTTTTATAATAGCAAAGGGAGAGAGAAAATTAACATTTTTTATAATTAATAGTGATATTTATGTTGATTAATATTGGCTATATTTTAACTACATGTACTAAAATGATGTATGACTGCTTGGAAATACATTGATAAGGCTATGATGATGGATGCATACTTCTACTTAAGCATATTTGCTTGCTGTATCTGTTGCTTTAGTTAAACTGCCTTGAAAATGGTTGAATATGATGATACAAGAAATTGAAAATGATAGCTTGTTGAAAATTATCATATTCACACCATTCTTGGCAAAGAATGTATCATTCGTCCATCTTTATTTTATTTTGGAAACACTTGAGAACAAAGAAAGTAGAGATAGGAAAATGGTGAAGTAGAAAGGGAAAAACATTAACTAGAAAAGAAAAGCAAAGCATGAATTAGATATAGAGAATTATAAACCAGAAATGCACATATTGAGGGCGAGCTTCTCAAAGAAAACTAACATACACTAAAAGGGAGCTTCTTAACCCTTTTAGCTGTTGTTCTTTAACTTGAATTAATATTTTTTTCTTTAAGAGCTAGTGCTAAAATGAAAATTAAACATATAAGTTTCCATCATTAAAAAGGGGAGATTGTTTGAACAAGTCAAGGTTTATGATTGTAAGTGAATCTCCCTTTTGAAATTTATTGTGATTAAATGGAACTTAATTATCTAGAATAAAAGGGACGAGATGCTACAGTAGAAGAATCAGTGGGAGGCTAGAGGTGATATACATAGAGAGGTTTTAATATGGATTTTAGAATAAAAACAAGCTTATGTTAAATGGATATTCAAGTATTTGTCAAATAAGTAATAAGAGGTTTTGATAGCAATACTTACACACAGGTAGAAGCTAAATATTAATACATGTACAATTAGTTCATTTTGGTCTAATTTACATGGGGTAATATGCTTTAATAAGGATTTTAAGTTAGGCGCATTTCAAGTAAGATATGTCATGTGGCACAAATATAAGTTATGTAATATTAGATAGTATATAATATTATATCCACAATATCACATACATTTGTCAGATAGTATTCAGTTAGGTGCATTTACTACATATAGTGCATTGGTAGGCATACACTTGATAGAAACTATATCATATTAATTTACGTAGGCATGAATAGAGATGGAAATTAATTTACGTAGGCATCCACAATATCACGTAGGCATGAATTTACACACAAAAACCAGCACTTTGGTAGGTTAAAAACACAAATGCAGCTACGAAATGTAAGCTGAAACGTGCACCCAACCTTGCCCCATATTAGAGTCTTCATGTGTCTGTTCTTTTTGCATGGTGTGGTTAGTGTATCATGTGGTAAAGAGTCCCATGGTTTGTATGTCCCATGGTTTGTATGCAATAGTCGATCAGCTTCTTATATATAAAGAAGCTGCACTACTTGTAATGTGAGTTTTATTCATTGTTAGTAAAATAAATTTTCTGCATTTTCCCTCTGTTTCTTGATCCAGCATCTTTGCGCCATATTTTAACTCAGATTGGCCTCAGCTTCATATTTTTCCAACCTCTCTCTCTCAATGACTTTCCATGTTAGCTTCCATATTTTAAGCGTCAAACAGCTTCATATTTTAAGCTTAAAGTTCATATTTTTCCATATTCTATCTATCTTTCCCAAAGTACCAAATGGAAAACTTAACAAGTCCTTAGAACCATGTTTTCAAGTGTCTCCATGTTAATTTTTAAGGTTTCATTACTCTTTTCTCTTCCTTTGTTCCTGTGCCTACTCTGTTAAGTTGGTGTTAATGTAGAAACCCTTCCATCGTGTCAAACAGTGGCAAGCATCAAATCTTATTGTCATTACTGGCAACTTGATTAAGGATGGAGACCTTAATCAAATACAATCTAAGCAAATTAAAGACAAAGGACGTATGCCTAACATGACAAGTTATGGAACACATACTCAAACAGAGGAACAAAGGATATCTCAAAATTAGAGAAAGACATAACATAAACATTATAGATCTATAGATGCATTTTATATTGAAGAACAGATAATGGAAAATGTATTGCAATACTGGCAGTTAAATTAAAGGAAGCAACAATGGTGCTAAGAATCTGTAAAAATACTAACCTCCTTACGAAGCTCACAGCCATGCGGGAGCAGCTTCAACCGAAGGGAAAGAACACCGGGGACTAGAGCTTTGCTGCAGAGAGCCCGAGTTATTGAAAGCTCAACCCCAGCTTGGAGATTTTAGCACAGGTACAGGGAAAAAATTCTGGAAATTTTTTGCGGGAGATGCTGAGAGGGAAACAATGAAAATGGGAGAGGGAAAACAACCGGGCAAGGGGAATTTTTTAAGGGGAAGAAAATGAAAGGCTCAGAGGCTCAGCACTGCAGTGAAGTGACGTTAAGCCAGTTTGCGTGTATGTGTTATTTTACCGTTGGAAAATTTAATTAGGAATGAATGGTAATTCATTTATAAAATGAGGTGGGTTTGAAAAAAAATGTTAGTATTTTCTCTCTTTCTCTTCGTTTTGTGTATTTAAGTAATTCTTTTATTATATCTTTTTTTAAATAAATTTAAGATTTTTTTAATTTTTTAATCTGTTTGTTTTTAGATGAGTTTAAGAATTTTTAGTATTTTTATTTGCTTTTATTAGTAAATTAATATAATGTTTCTCTCATGTTGACTTGTAGGTAGTTTTTTTTTATTTAGGCATTTTATGATGTTATAAAAAAAATTTAATTCTAATCCAACGAGTAAATGAAAAAAATGGGTCGAAGGATAAAGTTTTTCAAATTTCTTTTGAATTTTTTAATGAAAGAAATATAAATAGCGAGAATTTAAAAAAAAAATAAAGTTAATTTAAAAATTATTTAAATTGTGAATTTAAAAAAATCGACAAAGTAAAATTAATTGAATATATAAATCTAGCTATAAACCAAAATTGTTAGTTTGAGTTCACATTTGTAAATAATTGTATACAAATTTGTGTAGGTAATCTCTAAATGGTGTCTCAAAATGAAGGAAAAAATATCTTTTACAATCAAGTGATAAATAGTTTGAATTTTTTTATAAATGTGGGTTTAAATTTTTGTGCTATAAAAAATAAAATTATATTTTTGTCCTATTTTATAAATGTGTGTTGTATTTTATAATATATATATATATATATATTATAAAATACAACAACTGATGAAGACATAGTGTAGCGATAATTAACATAATAAAATAGGAGTGAACTACCTTAAATTAGTTAGAAATTAAATTTTTTTTCTTTTTTATAGCAACGATTGAAATATTTTTGTTTTTGAAGTCACCGAAACGAAATAAAGTTATCGAAACAAAACAGAGTATTTATTAAGAAATTAGATAATTTTAATTAAAATTATTATATTACAAGATATTTCGATAGAAATGCTTTTATTTCAAATTATTTCGATAGAAAAAAATAAAATTAATTTAAAAAATAAAATAAAAATTGATAATTTGAAAATAGATAAAAGTAGCATCACATTATATTCAACACTAAGTTATTCAAGTATGTCTTATTCATCACTCATATTTTCTCTCACAAGTCAAAATATTTTTGTTAATTTATTATTCTCTCCTTTCATACGCATGATATTACTTTCCTTTATTGTCTTTATTTTAAAAAAAAAATTAAAAAAATGATAAAAAAAAAAGGTACTTAAGAGAAATACTTGAAAATAGAGATAAAATAATAGTCACGTGAAAATAGAGTAATATTTAAAGATAGATATTTCGAAAGAATTAAGAAGATAGAAAGATAGACACAAAAGAAATATTGTTGTTAAATGCTGTTGAAATTTTATACATTCAATTCAGACACTAATTCGAATTAATTTTAATATAATTTTATATATTAATATTATATTAAAAATATTAAAAATATTATTTGAAACCAATAAAACATTTATTTTTGTGGTAATTTTTTTATTACAATTTATTTATTTAATTTTAAGAAAATCAGGATATGAAATATCTTTATAAAATTATTATAAATTCAAGCATAGTTAGTTATATTTAAATAAGTAGAACAATTATTTTTCTAAATTTTTTTAATAGTTTATTTCTTTCAACTAAAGTACGAATTCTTCAATTTTGTAAAGTACATAAATATTGATTATAGATTATTATAAAATCACTTCTTTATTATATATCTATTTATTAAAATTATCTGGTAAATTCTAATATGCTCATTTCATTCTGTTAGGGGCTCAATTTATTTTTCTAGTAAAAAAATGAATTTGCACTATTAATTTCTACTAACAATTTAATTTCAATTGGCGAAAGAAGTATAATTATTTTGTTTATTTTTCATATTACTGTACAGAAATTTTTAATTGATCTCAACTTCTGATTTTGAGGAAAATCATGTGGTAATCTAACACGAAAAAATTAATAACAATTACACTTTCTAACTATAAAAAGATAAAATTAGACAAAATTCAATAAAGATAAAACGATTCAAGGATAGGAATAAAAAGGAGATTAAAAGAAAACATTAATAAACTTAATAATTTTTTGGCACATGTTGTCGTCAACATCGATCATATTTGATTATTTAAAATAATTAATTATATTATAGTTCAAAACTTCAAATGTAAAGAAAATTACGAAGTCAATTCCTAACAAAAATAAAAAAGGCACAATCACAAAGAATAATTTAAGTCTAAAATCATTAAATTTAATTCATTATTTTATCATCCTTTTATTAATTGTACAATAACTTTGTAAATTGTTTAGTTTAAACCCCAAAACTGCTTCTCTTTTCGGTGATTTTATTTAGACGTACAAGAATTGTGAGAGTTATTTAAGTACAATTTTCATACTTGAAGAGATATATGCTTAGGGGTTTCGGAGAAATATATTTAGATTTTTTTAAAATTTGTCTTTAATTTATTTCAATACAATAATTTTTTTCCTTCATCAATTTCTTAAATTAAATAGTTATTTTGAATTTTTAATACATTATTAATTTGATTTTTAAAATTTTACCTTATTAATTTAGTATTTAATAAAAAATTAACTCAAGTTAAAAAAATTTTGAATTTTTTATTAGTAAATATTTAACATATTTTTTTATCTTATAACTAAAATTTTATATATTTTAACTAAAATTTAGTTTTGTTAAATGTAAAAAGAGGAAAAAAAATAAAAAAGTGATTTTTCTACTTTCTGTTGCGACCTTTAGTCGCCACTCAAAGTTTAACCAGATAGATTTTTAACTTTTAGTGGCGACCTCTTTTAACTCGCCACTGAAAGTGTATTTTGAGTGGCGACTATGAATAGTCGCCACTAAAAATATACTTTCAATGACGACTTACTAAGGTCGCCACTAAAAATTCTTTTCAGTGGCGACTTTTTATAGTCGCTACAGAAAAGTCGTCATTGAAACTCTAATTTCTTATAGTGACTAATTCAAATATGATTATCAATTGAAAAGACTATAATAGGTATGTTTTAGTGGAAGGGAAGTCATTGTCAATGGAACATAATCATGTAGATTATTGATGGATTGTTGTGGGGCATCTTTTCTTTTTTCTTTTTTCTTTTTTAGGCTGAATTAGTCCTAGGAATGTGCTCTTATCCTTTTCATTTTTTGGGCTTAAGACTAGATGGTGATTTTGGAAATATTTTACGGATTCAACTTGGAGTGCAAAGAATGATAGGGATGCTGTTTGTTTAGTTGTGTTCTACTTTCCGTCAATAAATCAATGATTCTGTCATAGGACATTGATGCTAAAGTGGGATGTTTTCTATTGTATATGGAGCTAAAGTGGCAATAATATCCGATCACATATGGAGCTAAAGTGTCATATATCTGGATTTTAAAAGACTACATCTTTACTTGATGCTGTCAAATTAGGATAAGCCTCTTTTTTAAGTAACAGAATTATGAATCTAGAACTTTTCAGAATTCCTTTACGTTGAAAGCAAAAAAAAAAGAAGGTTTGGAGTCAATTTGGAGCTTGAATATAATAAGAACTTGCACTATAATCTGTCAACCTAATCTTCACTGATGTTACTAGATGGATGTTGTATACATTCTGGTGAGGTCTAATGCTGAAAATTATCCCTTGGCTTTAGATAGAAGTATCCCTTTGCTACTAGAGTATTTTGGAACTTACCTTCATTAGACAATATTAGATTTAATATAAATGGTAGGGGGAGTTTGAAGGGTGTTGATGAGAGCTTATGGATACGAATATCAGCTTGTGATGCATGCTTTACAAGCCACCAGCTATCTTCTGGGTGTAGTTATTTTATGTAACAATGGGAAATATTAGCCATTATAAGGATGATCTGTTGTCCCTTGCCTGTACTTTGGTATGTATATATTTGTATAACTTTTTTAGGTTGTATATCTAATTGCACACTGTAATTATATTGGTGAGTTGTATAATATAAGCTTCCACCTGCTGCCTTTGCATCATCTGTAAGCTTGGCTAAATCCTTGACAATTGTACTATTTTTCACATATTGTATGATATATAGATACTCAAAGTTTCTAAAGTCTGATTTGTTTAGTTTTCTTTTTCAAGATTGAGGTGCTGAATTATGTCGCAAACTTCAAGCCAACAGAGTTTTAGGAACTTTCAGAGCAGCACTGTCATGTGTAATTGTGGACAGAGAGCCTATCAACTTACGTCCTTCACAAATAACAACTTCTGAAGGATATTTTTAACGTGTGCGAATTATCGGTCAATTGGACGATGTGACTTATTCAGATGGGTAGATCCTCTTATGTGTGAGGATGGAATACGTGTACTATTTAAACTCAAGCAACTATGAGATTTATCTGGATCAAGTCGAGAAAGGATAAATCGAAATGGTGAGAATGCAGATAATTCATGGAAATTTATTTGTCTTGTGTCATAGTTTGTTTTGTTGGGTGTTGTTGTTAGATTTTGGATGAAAGGCAAATTAAAATTTTTAGTTTAGTAATGCAAAAATCTATCAATGTATCTTGTAAACATTTGTTTGACTATATGTAAAATGTTATTTTTCTTAATTATTATCAATATAGCTATTATGCATATATCATCTACTAAACATTATACACTAATACAAATACATATATATTATTCTATAAATACAGAGGTTAATAGAATTAATTAACATATAATCCACTGAATAATACAAATACATATATATTATATCTATAACTTAATGCAATTGAACATATAGGATAAAACAAAGGACTAAATTCAAATCTTAATACAATACAATTGAACACATTAGGGTAAAACATAAGGCTAAATTCACTCAACACAGAGGCTAACACAAGTGATTAAATTCAAGTCTTAATACAATACAGCTGAACACAGAGACTAAAACATAGGGCTAAAACAAGGTTCAAAACTCAAAATCCACTACAATTGACTCACTTTAATACAATACAATCAACTGAACACATAACTACATGATGTAATCACGTATGATGATTGCCTTAACATCCAATGCGAGGGTGGGGAACATAATCAACATCGCCTCATCATTTCCTATCATTATGGCTGCCTTCGCCAGCTCCTGTTTAGTGAAATCTAGGACCTTTGTGAACTCTTCCCACAATTTTTTTGTCTTCTCAGCTAAGTTTTCCTTGTGTGCAATACGACGAAGTTGGGTTGAAATCTCCATTGTCAATTCCTTGAATCCCTTCTCCATCAAGTCAAAACTATTGGACAGAGAATCCGCAAGGACATCACTGTTGTTCTGACGTCTTTTACGCGAGCCTAAAGTTACTTCAGAACTTAGAGTTGATGGTTGCTCAAAAAATACACCATTCTGCTCATCATCTTGATTCATATTCATTTCTCCAACGCCATCAATCCGTTCAGCAACATATGGACTCGCATCAATATTCAGAATATCATCTATGGTTTTAGCATCCCTCCCAGAAGCCCTGTCCTTTGCCCATACAATGCACATATTTTCAAAATGTGGAAATGACTTAAATCTGAAAGGAGATGCTTTCTTATGCGACTGCATGAAATAAATGAAGATTAATGAAAATATAAATTAAATTAACAAAAATAATAATAATAATTATCCGATGAAGCATTATAACTCTAACCTTGAGTGTAATATTTTGTAATTTTTAAATAATAATGTTTTGTTATAAACAAATATATTTTTGATTAAAATGATTTTTTTGTTGCTTAAAATAATTATATTGGCCTCTAATAAATTTTTGTTTTATTTTTAAAAATATTCTTTCTTTTATTATGCATAAAGATATTTATTTTATGATTTGTTTTATTACATTTTTATCAAGAAAAGTCATGATTTAAGAGTTCAACTAAAGTTTTATGAGAATATAAATTTTTAAAAATTTTTGAGATATTTTAGGATGAAAAACGGTATTTATATGAATATATATGAAATAAAATAAATATAATCCTTAATATTTAATTTAAATAATAATATAATAATAAATTAATATAAAAAAATAAAAAGAGAAAAGAAAACGGTGAGGTACGACGAAAAACTGAGACTTCTGCAAATTGATGAATAGTAAAATAGTGTGAATAATACTTTCATTTTTTTTTAGATCTGAAGTGTCTATAGGCTTCTAATATCAAAACTAAGGGTACCACTGGATTTAGGACGGAGAATACTACAATTTTGACTGAATAATATTTCAAATTGTTGTTGTTTTTATTAAAACTCGCAAGCGCACGAATCTATTGGAGTATAGATTTAGTGGTATGCAAGGTCGATCCCACGAGGATTACCAATTGAGAAAATTTAATTCAGATCCAAAATAAATATTTCTAACTTAGTTGCCAGAATGTTTGTTTTGCGAGAAGAGTACTGAACAGAGAACTAAAATACTAAAATTAAATATGAATGTATTCAAAGTAAGAAACATGCTAAGGTTAGGGGATCCACTCTTGGTACATCAAATAATAATAAATTTTAACTCTTTTATTACTCAAATGGAATCGTCACGTAAATGAGGTTCCATTCGGAAGATATTACATTAAACGCGCTTTGGTTTATAGATGAAGTGTATTTGCCTTCTTTTATTCTATTACTAATAGTAAATAACTTTTGTAAAATGGATTCAAGTATACATCGTGCCAATCATATTGTCTACAATAAATCAAGAATAATTCAAGTATTTATTGTGCCAACGATTGTCTACAATGTATGAAGATTTGCACTTTACAAAATTTAAAATAAAAATATACAAACAAAGTCAATAATAATAATATAAAGTAGACGGTAAAACCCATCCATTGAGAAAAGAAATAATAAGAAAATAAATACAAAAAGTGCAGAAAATAAATAACAGAGGGGCAATAAAACAATTCTCTAAGAAAGTAAATAACAAGAAAGTAAATAATAAAAGTGCAGAAAATAAATAACAGAGGGGCAACAAAGCCATCCTCTAAAAAAGTAAATAACAAGAAAGTAAATAATAAAAGTGCAGAAAATAAATAACAGAGAGGCAACAGAGCCGTCCTCTCAGAAGAAAAATAATAAGAAAATAATAACATAAAAAAATAAATACAGAGGGGCAACAAAGACATCCTCTAAAAAAGTAAATAATAAAAGTGCAGAAAATAAATAACAGAGAGGCGACAGAGCCGTCCTCTCAGAAGAAAAATAATAAGAAAATAATAACATAAAAAATAAATACAGAGGGGCAACAAAGCCATCCTCTAAGAAAGTAAATAACACAAAAGTAATTAATAGAAAGGCAAAAAATAAATACAGAGGGGCAACAAAGCCATCCTCTAAGAAAGAAAAATAACAAGAAAATAAATAAGAAGATAAATACAACATCAAGTATAAACATTAAAATTAAGAGTTAGATAAATTATTATTTTTATACCAAGAGTTTCACCCTTTCACCTTAGCATTAGGAGATTAGTTCTCCATAATCAAGGTAAGAAAACAAAATGAAAGATCAAGAAGCATGATAAAACTTATGAAAGAAAGTAAATATACAAAATGTATAAAGAGAGAAAAGGATTACAAACACTTAAAACTTCCACAAAGATTTTTCAAGCTCCCTCTTCAGCCTTTTCCCCCTCCTTTAGTTCACAATATGTCTCTATTTACAGACAAAACAAGGGAAGTAGGTGACAAAAATGGTGGGCAGCAAATTGCACTAAAGTTGACAATAGTGTTGCATTATCTGCCCCGAAAGTCATCATGATATATCGCCTTGATAGACACTTAATCTGCTCATTCAATCAACATAAGGTGTAGATATTTTCATTATCTTTCCATCCATATAAGGTAGACAAAAATTGGCCACATATTTTGTAATTTATGGCCAAAACACTATAGCAAGGTCAGGCTGTACTGCAACAGTAAATATGCTCGGTTCTAGCCCAATTTCGGACATTTTAGTGTCCGAATTTGCTGACCACTTGAACATCAAAGTTGTATCAAATTATATCTGCTATTCACCTACAAAATTTTGTGTCCATTAAATATGTATTTACTAAACTATGGCTCAAATACTACAGTAAGGTTGGACTGGACTGCAACAGTAAACATATTATGTTCTAGCCCAATTTTGACCCTTTGGATATCTGAATTTGCTGATCACATAAACATGAAAGTTGTATGAAATTATGTCAGCTATTCATATACCAAATTTTGTACATAATATATACGTATTTTCTGAGATACGGCCAAAATACTGTAGTAAGATCAAGTTGAAAAGCAAGCAGCAAACAAATTTTTAACATTGAGTGTTTTGCCTTGAATCTTTATGTTTCGATTCTTTTAGAAATGTGGTCATAAATCAAGATTGAATTGATGCATATATCCATTAGGATGCGTCTCAAGAGACAAAAAGATAATGCTCCTTACTCTGCCATCCTTAATGAATTTATTTTGTCTGCTTGATTTATAGACATCATTTCTAAAGAATCACAATTTAGCTTTGATTCCTCCAATTGAGTCAATTTCCTATTCTTCTCTTCATCTATAAGAATACACAAAATTAAAGACAAATAAGGGATATAAATGCTTAATTAAGGCAAAAAGATAAGATAAAAATATTTAATTTATGAGTACAAAACTCATTCATCAAATACCCCCAAACTTAATCTTTTGCTTGTCCTCAAGCAAAACACACAAACATCAAAATTCAAAATATGAGTGAGTGATGAGTTGTTTTTGGCTTACTAAACATTCCTCAAGGATTTAAAATGTGCAACCAAGGAAAATATCAGAATTCCAAAGTTATGTAAAACTTTAATTGAAATGCAACATATAATTTACTATTGAATCCCAAGTGTGTGTGTGATAATCTTATGACATTGGACTTTTTGCATTCAAATAAATTTACATAATCAAATTTTTAAAACAGATCTCCAAAGTTTTATATTTGAGACTCCATAAGCTTATTTTTCATGTCACTCTCCACTAATGTAGACTAATAATAAAATTTAAGATCATTAGGACTTCCATTAGGCTTGTAATGTATGGCATAGGTTAAAGGTGGATAAAAAGATATGAAAGCTCAATTCACTCTATAACATACATGATCATTTAAGTCCTCCCAAATATTTTTGATATTATCATATGAATTCTACCTCCAACCTTATCCTCATCCTTATGTTATATGCTCATAATACTCTCTTTTTTTTTTGAAAAGTACCCCCAAACTTATTTCTTTGGGAGGTTCTATATTTTTTTTTCTTTTTTTTTTTAACTTCTTCCATTCACCCATGAACCGTAGCTTTTCAAATGATCATTCCTGTGAGTGAAAGGTAAAAGTTAGAAATATTTTTATTCAAAGGCTAGATAATAATATAGGTGTATAAGAAAAGATAAATATAGGCTCAAAATGGGTTACTAGGGATGGCATAATATGTAGGTTGGTTTGAAAGGCTCAAACGATTCCAACAATGCCTAATTCATTTCTTAAATAGAGAGTAGTCAAGAATTTTATTTCAAGTGACAATCAAATAGGTTCTAGAGTTTCATAAGATCACTTAGCATATTTGAATTATATAAATCTTTTCTGAATAAACAATCAATCAAATGTAAAAGATTAAGTGTTCAGGATTTTAGGATTCTCAAGTAAAATATAAGTTACAATTGAGTTTAGGTTCACACATAACACTCAAAACTCATCTATTTTCCTAAGGTTACAAGCACTTTAAATTATTTTCATCATTGGTGCTAGTTTTGCCTATTCCCAAAACATCACTCAGTTTTTTTTTTTAAATCTAGGTGCTAGAACCTATACAGAGATAGGAGGCTAGACACCCACTCCTCTTTTTTTTTTGTGAAGAAAGAAGAAGGACAAGCACATAACAAACAACAAAAATTGAAAGAGATATTACCTGGAAGGAAATCTAGGAAAAGATAAACATGCAGTAAACTAACCAGAAAAGAAAAATTTATTCAATCAAATAAAAGGTGTTACAGATGAAGATCCAAATCCAATTTGCGCTTTTTGCGGTTGTCTGTTGTCCAATCTATTTGAGCTGTAGCTTGATCAAGAATATGAACATATGCTTGTAATGCATCAATCAACTCATCAGCATTCGAAGCCGAGATAAGAATTCGTCTTGCTGAGTGTGAGATAAACCTTTGTTCTACAGCTTGATCAAGAGAAGACAGCAAACCATTAAAGAAATTGTTAACATTCAACAGACCTATGGGTTTATGGTGGAGATTCAACTGTGCCCAGGAAACTATTTGAAAAATTTCCTCCAAAGTACCAAAACCACCTGGTAAGGCAATGAAAGCATCAGCGTTGCTCATCATTCTAGCAATGCGTTCATGCATGGAGGCTACCCTAAATTCTTCTCCAATTGTTTTTCCAATGATGTTTGATATAGATAGAGCTGTATGAATAATACCAAGAACTTGGCATCCTCCTACATGTGCAGCTGTAGACACACACCCCATTAACCCATGACTACCTCTACCATAGACTAAATGAATTTTTCTCCTGGCCAGTACAATACCCAAATTTTGTGCTGCTTTAACATACTCTCCATCTTTTCCAGGACTGGAACCACAAAAGACACACATATTTTGAAATTGACGAAATGTGATTCCTTCCATACCTGCAATCACCTTAACTTTGAGTATGAAGATAAAGATAATAATATGTGCATTTATAGAACTCAGATAAAAGCATACTTACAACAGCTATGCGAATAAGACGGTGGCATAATTACAATAGCCATGTGAGTAGGCCAATGGATGACAGCTAAATTAAAGATGAAAAATTCAAAAATAACGGCACGCATGCAGATGTATAGTAGTTGTGATTGTGGCTCACATCTTCCTCTGGTTTTACGTCCAGTAACGGCTTAAATGCCCTCTAAGGGTCGAGGATATGCTTCCCATCCAATTTTCTTATAAATTGGCAAACAGGGTCTTTTAATGTCAGATTCCCAAGATTGTATAGTTTTTGTTCTTTTTTAAAATGGGGCCATAAACCAACAATTCCGATTTGTACAGATCCACTAGGATGCGTCTCAAGAGATGTTGGATGAAACTCATCATCCAATGACTCCTTACTCAAGCCATCCTTAATGAATTTGATTTTATCTTCTCGATTTACATGAACCCATCCCAAAGAACGACAACTTGTGTTGCAAGTTTCACGTCCACATTTATGGCAGACACCCATTCTTTTAGCTCTACGCTTTTTAGCAAAACTGGTTTTTCCTAAACCAGGCATGTAAGAGATGTAACCATTTGCAAACTCACCTGCTAATCGTACCTTAGCTTCAATTAGCCAACGAATATCAGCAGGTATTCCCATTATCATCATCAACCTTAATCTTTCAACCCGTGCTTTATAAATTTTCAACAATGCATTGGGTGGAAGAGAAGGAAAATGATTTTTCAAGTTTGCAAGTATGTATTCCATTCTTAATTCAATTTTTTTTTTGAAGAAAGTTCAAAAGCAACAAAACCAGGAAAATAATAGCAATTGAAAAGAAAATATTAATGAGGGAACAAATTAATGCAAACTAATAAAAAAAAATCTTACATAAATAGCGTGCGTAGCAATTAAAGGAAGCAAATCAATCCTGGTAGACAGGATCACGCAGAAGTGTCTCCTCTACCTCTGGGTTGCATAATTCCAAAAATGATTTCAATCTTTGGCCATTGACTTTAAATACATCACCATTTTTGGGATTTTCAATCTCTACTGCACCATGTGGATAAATAGTACGAACAATGAATAGTCCTGACCACCAAGAACGTAATTTTCCTGGAAATAAATGCAAACGAGAGTTATATAGAAGAACTTTTTGACCTACATTAAATGATTTTCTTAAAATATTTTTGTCATGAAAAATTTTCATTCGATCCTTGTACAATTTTGCATTCTCATATGCATCATTCCTTATTTCTTCCAGTTCATTGAGTTGAAGCTTCCTGTGGGAACCTGCTTTATCAAGAGCAAAGTTAAATTGTTTGATGGCCCAATAAGCTTTATGTTCTAACTCAACAGGTAAATGACAGGCCTTGCCATACACAAGTCGGTAAGGAGACATTCCAATAGGGGTTTTAAAAGCAGTACGATAAGCCCATAAAGTATCAGAAAGTTTCAAAGACCAATCTTTTCTATTTGGGTTAATCGTTTTTTCCAAAATATTTTTAATTACCCTATTTGAAATCTCAACTTGACCACTAGTCTGAGGGTGGTATGGGGTAGCAACTTTGTGTGTAATGCCATATTTTCTCATTAACTGCTCAAAATGCTTATTACAAAAATGTTTTCCCCCATCACTAATGATAGCCCGTGGTGTGCCAAATCTCGAAAAGATGTTTTCTTTCAAGAATTTTACCACAATCTTGTGATCATTTGTTTTACATGCAAGAGCCTCTACCCATTTTGACACATAATTCACAGCAACAAAGATGTATAAATTACCGAAAGAATTAGGAAAATGACCCATGAAATCAACTCCCCAGACATCAAATATCTCAACAATAAGAATGGGAGTTAAAGACATCATATTCCTCCGTGAAATATTGCCCAATTTTTGACAACGCTCACAAGAACTACAATACAAATGGGCATCTTTGAACAATGATGGCCAGTAAAAGCCACATTGTAAGACTTTTGCAGCAGTTTTTTTAGCACTAAAATGACCTCCACAAGTATGATCATGACAAAAAGAAATAACACTATATTGCTCACTCTCAGGAACACATCTCCGAATGATTTGATAATGACAATACTTAAACAAGTATGGATCTTCCCAAAAGAATTTCTTTACTTCTGCTAAAAATTTTACCCGATCTTGCTTACTCCAATGTGTAGGTATTTGACCTGTGACAAGATAATTAGCAATGTCAGCAAACCAGGGTAACTGAGAAATAGACATGAGTTGCTCATCTGGAAATGAGTCTCCGATAAGCAAGTTATTGTCACCCGATTCAACTATCAGTCTAGACAAGTGATCAGCCACAACATTTTCATATCCTTTCTTATCCCGAATTTCTAAATCAAATTCTTGCAACAAAAGTATCCATCTTATCAAACGCGCTTTAGCATCCTTCTTAGAAAGAAGATACTTAAGTGCAGCATGATCTGAAAAAACTACAATTTTAGATCCTAATAAATAAGATCTAAATTTGTCTAATGCAAATACCACAGCTAGTAACTCTTTTTCTGTTGTAGAATAATTCAATTGAGCATCATTAAGAGTTTTACTAGTATAGTATATCACATAAGGAAACTTTTCTAGACGTTGACCCAAAACAGCTCCAATTGCATAATCAGAGGCATCACACATGATTTCAAATGGAAGATTCCAATTGGGTGGTCTAATGATGGGTGCAGAAGTAAGAAGGGATTTGAGCTTCTCAAAAGCTTGAAAGCATTTTTCATCAAATATAAAAGGTGCATCTTTGGTAAGTAAATTACACAAAGGTTTGGAGATTTTACTAAAATCTTTGATGAATCTGCGATAAAACCCTGCATGGCCTAAAAAAGAACGTACCTCTTTCACTGTTCGAGGAGGTGGTAGACTGGAAATCAATTCAATTTTGGCTTTATCTACCTCAATCCCCTGATTTGACACAATATGTCCCAAAACAATTCCTTTTTTAACCATGAAATGACATTTTTCCCAATTCAAAACAAGGTTCTTTTCCTTACACCTAATTAAGACCAATCTTAAATGGTGTAAGCATTCCTCAAAACTAGATCCATGCACAGAAAAATCATCCATGAATACTTCCAGAAATCGCTCTACCATGTCAGAAAATATGCTTATCATGCAACGCTGAAATGTAGCAGGTGCATTGCACAATCCAAATGGCATTCGACGATAGGCAAAAGTTTCGAAAGGACAAGTGAATGTAGTTTTCTCTTGATCCTCGGGTGCAATGGGAATTTGGTTGTAACCTGAATATCCATCAAGAAAACAATAATATGCATGTCTAGCCAACCTTTCTAGCATTTGATCTATAAAAGGAATTGGAAAATGGTCTTTTCTTGTTACAACATTCAACTTATGATAGTCAATACAAACACGCCACCCAGTTTCTACTCTAGTGGGAATTAATTCATTATCCTCATTCTTGACTACAGTAATGCCAGACTTCTTAGGAACTACTTGAACAGGACTGACCCATGCGCTATCAGAAATCAGGTAAATGACACCCACATCAAGAAGTTTAATCACTTCAGCTCTCACAACTTCTTTCATGTTTGGATTCAGACGTCTTTGTGGCTCTTTTGAGGTTTTGACATTGTCCTCCAAATGTATCCTGTGCATGCAAATTGATGGACTAATACCTTTAATGTCTGCTATTGTCCACCATATGGCTTCCCTATGCTCACTGAGGACTTTTATGAGTTCAACTTCATGTTCTCTATCTAGGTCTGATGCAATGATAACAGGTAAGGTCTCAGCAGGTCCTAGAAACACATATTTTAGAGAATCTGGCAAAGGTTTTAACTCTACCTGAGGTGGTTTCTCTATGGATGGTAATAGGACAGACCCAGAAGATGTAATTGTCTCTGTTTTGACTTTCCATTCATTGGTATCCATCAATGGAGTAGTCTCTAACAGGGAATTTATTTCATTGATCAAACAGTCCTCATCTATGTCCATGTTGAAGTAAGCCAAACATTTTTCTAAAGGGTCATCATCAAAAGAACTTAAAAATGAATCATCAGTTATACTCTCAATCATGTTGACCTCACATAAATCACTAGTATCCACAGGTTGACGAGAGAGATTAAAAACATTAAGTTCCACAGTCATATTTCCAAAAGATAGATTCAAAATTCCATTTCGACAATTAATGATCGCATTGGATGTTGCAAGAAATGGTCTACCCAAAATGACTGGAATTTGTGTCTCTGTATTCTTAACAGGTTCAGTATCAAGAACAATGAAATCTACTGGAAAGTAGAATTTATTAACCTTAATGAGCACATCCTCTATGACACTTCTAGGAATTTTTGTGGACCTATCAGCTAACTGAAGGGTTACTGGTGTAGGTTTTAACTTTCCTAACCCAAGTTTTGCATACACAGAATACGGCAACAGATTCATACTTGCTCCTAAATCAAGTAAGGCTCAGTTAATCACATGGTCACCTATAACACAAGAAATTGTAGGACAACCAGGATCTTTGTACTTGACAGGAGTTTTTTGTTGAATTATGGAGCTCACTTGTTCAGTCAAAAATGCATTTTTTGGAACATTAGTTTTCCTTTTCACCGTGCAAAGATCTTTCAAAAATTTTGAGTAAGCAGGTACTTGTTTGATAGCGTCAAGAAAATGGATGTTAATGCTTACTTGCTTAAACATATCTAAAATGTCACTATATTGAGTACCTTTCTTATTTCTCTCAAGTCTTTGTGGGAATGGAGCTTTAGGGGCACAAGGAATATGTTCACTTTTATTCTCACTTGAGTCATTAATTTATGGTTCATGCTGACTCTGTTCTTTAGTTCCAGGCATGTGAACTTGATTATCAATCACTTTTCCAGATCTAAGGGTCGTTACAGACTTCACTTCTTCATTAGGATTTGTTGATGATCCTACTTCAAATTGACCCTTAGGATTAAGAATAGGTTGACTGGGGAATTTTCCTTTCTCTCTCTTTCCTACAGCATTGGCTATTTGACCCAATTGTATTTCAAGCTTTGAAATAGATTGAGTGTGGGATTGTAAAGCTTGTTGAGTTGATTGCATGAATTGCTGTAGAGTATCTTCCAAAGAAGGTCTTCTTTGTTGTGATACTCCGAAAGGAGGAGCATATTGAGAAACTGGAGGATATGAGTTAGGAGGGGCAAATTGTTGCCCACCTTGATTCATTGAAGGTTGATTTTGCCTCCATGAAAAGTTTGGATGATTCCTCCAATTTGGATTATATGTAGGTGCAAACGGGCTGTCTGATGATTTTCCATGAAATTGAAGAGAATTGACTTGCTCAGAGAATGCATCTTGGTAAGCTGGTATGGATGGACAAGATTGTGTAATGTGAGATGTACTAGAACATAAGGCACATGCCTCTATCCTAGTATTAGTAGAAGGGTTCAGAGTGTGGCTTAAAGTTAAAGCTTCGACCTTTCTAGTCAGGCTAGCTAAGACAATTCTCACATCTGTGTCATCACTCACCTTATAAATTCCTCCCTTTTTAAGTGTTTGAGACTTCTTATCCCTGAAATCTATGCAGTTCCAATGTTGAGAATTTTCAGATAAAGATCCTAAGGATTCCCAAGCTTCTCCCTCATTCAATTGTAAAAATCTCCCACTATGCATGCTTTGGATCATTTGACGGTTTGATGAAGTTAAACCATCATAGAAATATTTCACCAATCTCCAAATTTCAAAACCATGATGAGGAAATTTCAAAAGAAGATCATTAAATCTTTCCCAACATTCGAAAAATTGTTCACCCTCTTTTTGACAAAAATCAGAAATTTCTCTCCTAAGGGCATCAGTTTTAGACATGGGAAAAAAAATTTGCCAGAAACTTATTTACCAATTGATTCCAACTAGTAATAGTTCCGGTAGGAAGGGAATTCAACCAGGCTTTAGCTTTATCTTTTAATGAGAATGGAAACATTCTAAGCCTAATTGACTCATCATTGAAATTTTGAAAGCGAAATGTTGAACAAATTTCAAGAAATTCATTCACATGCATGTATGGATCTTCTCTTTTCAAACCATAAAATGATGGTAAAAGTTGAAGTATGGCTGGTTTGAGTTCAAAGTGAGTTGCAGTAGTTTGTGGCAAAACTATACAAGATGGAGTATTGGCTATGACAGGTGAGAAGTACTCCATAAGAGTTTTCTCATGCACAACTTGTTCTTCCATTTTTGATGATGTCTCAACAAAGTCTAATGTTCCAATTTTTAAATCAAAGGGTGTTCCTAAACTTTTTCTAACCAAACACTGATCTTTATCACGTTTCCAAACACGCATAAACTAAAAGAAAAATTTATAAACAAATATTTCTAATAGCATATAACACAATTACAAAAGAGGATAATTTTACAACATAGTAACATATATATACAACGTTAACTACAAGTAACAAAATGCAAATACAACAAAAACTATCACAAAATTTTGCAACAAAGAATTTTTTTTTTCACAAAGAAAATTTTCTATACAAAAAATAAATATTCTAAATAATAACTAGTGGAAGAATTTTACTTACCTGGATCTAATTAGCTTTCTGTCGGAATCCCCGGCAACGGCGCCAAAAACTTGTTGTTTTTATTAAAACTTGCAAGCGCACGAATCTATTGGAGTATAGATTTAGTGGTATGCAAGGTCGATCCCACGAGGATTGCCAATTGAGAAAATTTAATTCAGATCCAAAATAAATATTTCTAACCTAGTTGCCAGAATGTTTGTTTTGCGAGAAGAGTACTGAACAGAGAACTAAAATACTAAAATTAAATATGAATGTGTTCAAAGTAAGAAACATGCTAAGGTTAGGGAATCCACTCTTGGTACATCAAATAATAATAAATTTTAACTCTTTTATTACTCAAATGGAATCTTCACGTAAATGAGGTTCCATTCGGAAGATATTACATTAAACGCGCTTTGGTTTATAGATGAAGTGTATTTGCCTTCTTTTATTCTATTACTAATAGTAAATAACTTTTGTAAAATGGATTCAAGTATACATCGTGCCAATCATATTGTCTACAATAAATCAAGAATAATTCAAGTATTTATTGTGCCAACGATTGTCTACAATGTATGAAGATTTGCACTTTACAAAATTTAAAATAAAAATATACAAACAAAGTCAATAATAATAATATAAAGTAGGCGGTAAAACCCATCCATTGAGAAAAGAAATAACAAGAAAATAAATACAAAAAGTGCATAAAATAAATAACAGAGGGGCAATAAAACCATCCTCTAAAAAAGTAAATAACAAGAAAGTAAATAATAAAAGTGCAGAAAATAAATAACAGAGGGGCAACAAAGCCATCCTCTAAAAAAGTAAATAACAAGAAAGTAAATAATAAAAGTGCAGAAAATAAATAACAGAGAGGCGACAGAGCCGTCCTCTCAGAAGAAAAATAATAAGAAAATAATAACATAAAAAAATAAATACAGATGGGCAACAAAGCCATCCTCCAAAAAAGTAAATAACAAGAAAATAAATAATAAAAGTGCAGAAAATAAATAACAGAGAGACGACAGAGCCGTCCTCTCAGAAGAAAAATAATAAGAAAATAATAACATAAAAAGTAAATACAGAGGGGCAACAAAGCCATCCTCTAAGAAAGAAAATAAATAAGAAGATAAATACAACATCAAGTATAAACATTAAAATTAAGAGTTAGATAAATTATTATTTTTATACCAAGAGTTTCACCCTTTCACCTTAGCATTAGGAGATTAGTTCTCCATAATCAAGGTAAGAAAACAAAATGAAAGATGAAGAAGCATGATAAAACTTATGAAAGAAAGTAAAGATACAAAATGTATAAAGAGAGAAAAGGATTACAAACACTTAGAACTTCCACAAAGATTTCTCAAGCTCCCTCTTCAGCCTTTCCCCCCTCCTTTAGCTCACAATATGTCTCTATTTATAGACAAAACAAGGGAAGTAGGTGACAAAAATGGTGGGTAGCAAATTGCACTAAAGTTGACAATAGTGTTGCATTATCTGCCCCGAAAGTCATCATGATATATCGCCTTTATAGACACCGAATCGGCTCATCCAATCAACATAAGAGTTGTAGATATTTTCATTATCTTTCCATTCATATAAGGTAGACAAAAATTAGCCACATAGTTTGTGATTTATGGCCAAAACACTATAGCAAGGTCAGGCTGGACTGCAACAGTAAATATGCTCGGTTCTAGCCCAATTTCGGCCCATTTAGTGTCCGAATTTGCTTATCACTTGAACATCAAAGTTGTAGAAAATTATATCTGCTATTCACCTACAAAATTTTGTGTCCATTAAATATGTATTTGCTGAAATATGGCCCAAATACTAAAGTAAGGTTGGACTGGACTGCAACAGTAAATATGTTATGTTCTAGCCCAATTTTGACCCTTTGGATATCTGAATTTGCTGATCACATAAACATGAAAGTTGTACGAAATTATGTCATCTATTCATCTACCAAATTTCGTACATAATATATACGTATTGTTTGAGATACGGCCAAAATACTGTAGTAAGATCAAGTTGAAAAGAAAGCAGCAAACAAATTTTTAACATTGAGTGTTTTGCCTTGAATCTTTATGTTTCGATTCTTTTAAAAATGTGGTCATAAATCAAGATTGAATTGATGCATATATCCATTAGGATGCGTCTTAAGAGACAAAAAGATAATGCTCCTTACTCTGCCATCCTTAATGAATTTATTTTGTTTGCTTGATTTATAGACATCATTTCTAAAGAATCACAATTTAGCTTTGATTCCTCCAATTGAGTCAATTTCCTATTCTTCTCTTCATCTATAAGAATACACAAAACTAAAGACAAATAAGGGATATAAATGCTTAATTAAGGCAAAAAGATAAGATAAAAATATTTAATTTATGAGTACAAAACTATTCATCACAAATCAACCGCAAAATCACCATAGATTGGAAGTAGAAAATTTTAGAAAAAGATAAACTCTGAAACTCTTACTTAGAGACCTCAAATTGAAAATCTGACACCGTAGATGGATTCAAGAGTAGATTAACCTTAAAATATGAAATTTTTCAGCCATCTACAACTTTTTGTTCTTGGTGAATAGTATTTTCTGGTGGTAAATAGTGATTTCGCCGGTGTGAACAGTGTTTTTCGGCCATGAATAGTACCAAGTTTCCGGAGTAATTTCTTTGATTTTTAAACTCTTCGGACACGTTTTTGAGGTCTAATTGATTAAATGTGGATTGGAAAAGTATATTTTAGGGCTATCTAACTTAGAGCCCTTACCAGGTGAGTAGATAATACTTACTATAGCTATTCATTTGATTTATACACTGAGACTTTACTATTAATGTGGAACTCATTTTTTATTTATTATGATCATGTATTTCAAAACATAGCTGATAGTATAAACCTTAGGAATGCAGGACAAACATCATATATACTTTATTTCTCTATTGATATTAAGTTATATTGATTGAGAATACTCAAAAATTGTGTTAGGTCATGGTTATGTTTATATTTTACATGAATTGATAAATGATTTTATGAGGCACATGTGTGGGTCTATGGATATAAATGTGCAAGTTAAGTTGGTTTTGTTGTGGCTATTGTTGATCAGTAGAGATATGATTTTCTGGATGTGACATGATCTTTTATTATCTCTTGCATTTCTTGTTATTTATTTATTGTATCTATACATAGGAACCTAAATTGGAAACATTACAAACTAACAGTTATAAATGTTAACTCTAGTGCATCTTGAGTTTTATGTAACAGACTTTTGCTTGATGAATTGTGTGGGCTTTTGCCTGATAGATTTTGCGGGCTTTTGCCTGATGGATTGTGCGGCATTTTGCCTGATGGATTATGAGTTTTTACTTGATGGATTACAGGCTTTTGGCCTGATTGATGGTGAACTTTTTCTTTGTTGTATGCTTGATAAATGGTTATGGTTCTGATATAGAGAGAGTTCTTCAATTTATGAAACGCTATAAGTTTGTTTGTATTTATTTATTTAATATCATAACATTGATATTTATGTCTCTTAATACTGAAACTATCTTGTTATTGAATAAAACATTTTTTGTAGTTCAATAATGATAAATGATTGCATTAAATGATTATGTTTTGTACTTAAATTTAATTATTTATTTTAACTTAAACATAAATAGTTAAATTTCATTATTAAATTAGGTAGAAGTGTTAAAATTCATGAAATTCTTCTTTGTTGTATATTATTTAATCCTCGATAACGGGTTAGATTATGAAGTAATGCTTGAAGAATGCATTATTCAGTGAATTATTATTTAATTTTTTTTATTTCATAATGGTTTCAGACATGGATAAGACTTGGATCCATAAATCTCGACACACCCGAGAGTATTTGGAAGGTTTACAAGGTTTTTTAGATTTTGCAAATGCTAACTCGGGTGTGGAAGGTAAAATAATCTGCCCATGCCCAAAGTGCAGATTTAAAAAATGGCAAGTTACGGAGGTTGTGCGCCAACACTTGATCGTCAAGCCTTTTCCACAAGGCTACGACTTCTGGAGTATGCACGGAGAAAGGGTAACAGAAGATCATGCTACAAGACATCAAATAATACTACATGATATTCCAGAACGTCCAACCATTCGAAACGACCCTGTGCAGGACATGGTCCGCGATGTATTTGGAATTCATGATGAATATGAAAGTGTTGATTCTGTGGACATGCCACCAGTTCCACCATCAGGTGAAAGGATGGACGAAGGCACGAGAGATTTCTTTGAATTACTGAAAGATGGGCAAGAACCATTGTACGAAGGGTGTGAGAAATACTCCAAATTGTCATTTTTGGTGAATTTATACCACATCAAGTGTTTGTGCGGGATATCCGACAAGGCTATGTCAATGATACTGCAGCTATTGGTTGACGTTTTCCCGGATGCAAAGATTCCAACTTCATTTTACGAGGCTAAGAAAAGCATTAATAAGTTGGGGTTGAACTACAAAATAATACATGCCTGTAAGAATGATTGTATGCTATTTTGGGGAGAAAACGAAAATAAAGATGCTTGTAATAAGTGCAGTGCATCGAGGTGGAAACTGAGAAAAAAAAGGGATAAGCGGAAGAAGGTGGCTAATAAAGTCCTCAGATATTTTCCATTAAAGCCCTGGCTACAAAGATTGTTCATGTCTTCTAAGACTACCGAATATATGAGATGGCATTCTACAGACAAGAATAGTGACGCTATGATGAGGCATCCGAAGGACTCCGAGGCATGGAAAAGATTTGACATCTTAAATCTTCAATTTGCATCCAATCCTAGGAATGTGCGTTTGGGCCTTGCTACCGATGGTTTCAATCCATTTGGGAATTTAAGTACAAGTTACAGCATATGGCCAATCGTACTGATTCCTTATAATCTCCCTCCTTGGATGTGTATGATGCAGATTTCTTTCATGTTGTCAATGATAATTCCTGGTAGAAAGGCCCCGAGAAATGATATAGATGTATTTCTGCAACCGTTGATTAAAGAGTTGAAGGAGCTATGGTTCGATGGTGTGCGGACTTACGATTCATTCAGCAGTGACATGTTCAACATGTATGATGCTCTTATGTGGACAATCAGCGATTTTTCTGGCCTTGGATGTTTATCAGGTTGGAATACTCATACTGGATTGGCTTGTCCACACTGTAATTTTTATTCAACTCTTATGCACCTTCGTCATAGTCGAAAATGGTGTTTTATGGGACATCGTCGTTTTCTAAAGTCGGGTCATAAATTTCGGATGGCCCATAATAGGTTTGATGGAAAAGAAGAGAGAAGAAATCCTCCACTACAATTGAATGGTGTAGATATTTTCAGACAAATTAGTGATATTAACATTGTATTCGAAAAGAGTGGAGAACATGAAGGTCGAGAACAGAGGTCCCGAGGTCAGGGAGGGGTTGAAACTGGGACTCAACAATGGCGTAAAAAAAATATATTCTTCGAACTTCCATATTGGGCGAACAATTTGATTTGTCATAATCTTGATTTGATGCATATCGAAAAAAATGTCTGCGAAAACATTTTGTATACTTTATTAAATGACACTGGCCGTTCAAAAGACCACCTCAATGCATGCAGAGATTTACAGGAGTTAGGTGTGAGGTCAAAGCTTTGGCTAGATGAGCATGGTAAGTATCGGCCTGCTGTGTTTACGTTGACGACTGTAGGTAAAGATATTTTTCTTAAAACACTGAAAAATATATTTGTACCTGATGGATATTCTAGTAATATTTCTAGATGCATTGATTTAAGACAATGTAAGATTGGGGGATTGAAGATTCATGATTGTCATGTTCTTATGGAACAATTACTTCCCTTAGCCATAAGGAAGGCGCTTCTTGAGCAAGTATCTGCAGTTCTGATTGAGTTATATTCTTTCTTTCGAATTTGTTCTAGAGTTTTAAATCTCAGCGAATTTGACCAACTTCAAAATCGTATTGTTCTTACGCTTTGTCATATGGAGATGCTATTTTCTCCTTCCTTCTTCACAGTAATGGTGCACTTAATAGTTCACTTGGCCGAAGAAGCCAAGTTAAGCGGACCAGTTCAATATCGTTGGATGTATCCTATAGAGAGGTACAAAAATTTAAACAAATTCAGATCTATTTTATCTTGTTTATGTATTTTTTTTAACAATTTTTTCATTAGCTGAACGTATGTTGTACATATACTTGGGTAAACTTAAGTCCTTCGTCTGAAATAAAGCAAGGCCAGAGGGCTCAATAGCCGAGGCATGTGTTGCTTAAGAGGTTTTAACATTTTGTTCGAGGTATTTGGAGGGTGTAGAGACAATGTTCAATCGTCCTCTTCGGGTCGACGATCGACCTGACTTGGGGATGTCTATGGGAGGTACATTGTTTTCACAAGTAGGAAGGCTAGTTGGTGGGTTAGAGTATTTCACACTTTCTCCGCGAGAAAAATTGCAAGCCCATCGTCATATATTAATAAATTGTCCAGAAGTCGATCCTTATCTTCAATGAGTACACCAATACTTACTGTTACATCAATATTTATCTAATGGATAAGAAACATTGAATTTACCTATCAATTTTTTTTCCAGAGAATTTAGAGATTGGGTCAAACATAGCTTATGAAGTAGAACCCGATCGTATTCTAAAATAGATAAAAAAAAGTTCATAAGGAGTTTGTTTCCTGGTTCACTCGTCGTGTAAGTATACAATTTACCCAGTCAATTTGTATTTGCAGTCTATTATCAGCATAACTCACAACTTACTTTTTCTTTTCCAGATGGCGAATGATAGTAATGAGACATTATCAAATGAATTAAAATTTCTGGCAATTGGGCCTTTGGATAGAGCACGCCGATATAGTGTATACAATATAAATGGGTTCAAATTTCGAATGTTAGAGCGAGACCAAGGGTTGACAACCCAAAATAGTGGGGTTCACGGTATTTTCGGGACGAGGAGTTATGCAAGTAGTAGTGACAAAAATATGCAATTCGGTGGAGTCCCGTATTATGGAAAATTATTGGATATTGTAGAATTGAATTATTACGGTCACTTTACAGTTACTTTATTCAAATGTATGTGGGTCAATACAACAATAGCGAGGGGCATTACCATGGATGGTTTCGGGATGACATCTGTCGATTTTTCACAGTTGATTCATACCGGTGAAAATGACGAGGACGAGCCGTACATCAAAGCATCCGAAGCACATCAAATATATTATGTAGAAGATGCAGTTGACAACAAATAGAGTATGGTTGTACATTTGAAGCCTCGTGATTTATATGAGATGGACAAGGACGATGATAATATTTTATATGATAGTGATCCGTTGCGCGTACAAAATTTAGAAAGATTATTCCCAGAAGAAGTAGTGAATTTATGTCTATTACGGTATTAATTTGATTATGTAATATTTTGAATATATTTCGATTTTGTTAATGAACAGTTTATGCTTGTTCTGCATTTTGATATATGTTTTTTTTTAAAATGCATAATTTATGAGGTGAGATTAATGTTATTTATTTTATTCTAACAGGCATAGTGATGATGCGGAGGGGTAGATCTGGATTTACGAGCAGATCGGGTGCAGCGAGCCCAGTTGGCCATGTTGTTCGCCCGGCTAGTGGCGAGGGAGGACAGTCTTGCGATGATGACACTGTCCAGTCAGTAGATGTCCCATCTACAGTACCTCCGGACTCTAGGGCGCCAGAGTCAGAGGCTGGACTGTCCACACTGCCCTCGTATGACACAGGGCCGGAGTCAGAGCCCCTATCGTCTGCATTCCCCTCTTACGAAGCCCAGGGCCCATACGACGATTTTGATATCAACTTAGACGTCGATGATTTGTTGGGTGGCATTGAGGTGAGACGTTAGATTGCTCAGCAGGAGCGTAGGCGCAGGAGGACCTGGACAGTCGAAGTTATAGGTATAATATAAACTCTTTCTTATATTTCTAATAATTGGCGTCCAAATATTGAGCTAACACATTTATTTTATATTGTAACAGATGAGACCGGTCAGGTGACGCCCAGACAGAAGACTGTCCACGATGTTTGGGCATTACCTCATGGGCATAAGGTGGTTGTCCGGTGTAACGACACGTACCCACCAGCCCATTGGAGACGGAGGTGGTCTCATTGGTGTCTTCCTCGGCACCATTGGGGATAACTTCCGTTTCTTTCCGATCTCATATAAAGATTGGAGGAGCATTTCCGACGATTACAAGATAAGAGTGTTCATCAACACGATACAGGTATGGACTGTTAATTCTTCTTATGTATACTTTAATATTTTTAATATTTCACTAAATTTTCTTTTACTTTGTGTAGACACATTTTAATGTGACGGGCCTCCACAAGAAGGTCATTTTATAGTCACTTGGAGCCAAGTGGATAGCCACACGTTATAATGTATTTCGGCTCAAGTATGATGGGACAAAGTCGAGGGAGGAGTTGTTGAATGACGTCCCCATTGGCATTCCATAAGACCACTGGGCTACGTTTGTTGACTACCGACTTAATGCGAAGACCAGAGTAAATTTTTATATTGATTTTTTCATATATATTTTCTTCCCAAAAACATTGATTAATTAATCTATTTATGCAATTCTTTAGGATGTGCTGCTCAAAATAGACGTAACCGAAGACGTATGACGATGCCGCATACAACTGGATCCAAGAGCTTTGCACGTAGAAAGGCTGAGCTTGTGAGTTTTTTTCCATAAGAATTTTATTTCATCTTAAATAAAAAACATAGTTGTTTAAAATTTTTATTAATTGTTAACTTAATCAGGAGGCGGAGGTTGGGGGCCCAGTGACTCGTGGCGATGTATGGACGGTAGCTCATAAAAGGGCTGACGGAACACACGTCAACGACGAGACTCGAGTAGTTACGGTATGTATAATTTTTCTATTTTTTTGTTAATTAAAAATTTGATTTGATTGTTTGTTAATTGTAATAAAAATTTAACGTTTCTTTTTCATTTTGTAGGAAAAAATTATCTCGATCCAACAGGAGGATAGCTCTTCCCAAGAGCTCTCGATAAATGACTCACTTGCGAGAGCCTTGGGAACTGCAGAGCACTCGGGTCGTGTTCGAGGATTTGGGTTAGGTGTTTGTTCAACCCAAGTCTTCAGATGTGCCTCTATTGGGTCGAGCTCATCTGGATCTGGGTCTTCATACGATGAATTACAAAATGAGGTGGCCCAACTAAAAGCGGTCATACGAGCGAGACGTCGAGCAGCAGTGACGAGAGGCAGAGTAGCAGCGACGAGAGGCGGAGCGAGAGGCACGTGAGGCTGAGATGATAACTCGACAGAAACAGATGGAGGCAGCTATGGCGTTCTTACTCTAGAACTTTTCAGGCCAAGAGTCGCCTGACATTGCACTTGTTCCGAGTGCAAATATTAGGGTAATATTTAATTCCTAAATTTCATAAATAGATGTTATTATTAATATTTTTAATTTTAAAAACGCTTATATAATAAAATTGATTTTTAGGTTCCTAGTGACAAAGGCAGCGGACATCAGGTAGATCAGACGCCACAGGATCCTCAGGGTCCGAGTTGATGAATTTTTTTGTATATTTTTTTTTACAAAAATGTATATTGTAGTTTTAATTTTTAAGTCATTATTAATTTTATTTTTATAATTTATTTATTAATGTCATTTACATGACATTACTTTTTTTTAACATTTTCAATATATATTAATATAACAAAAGTTAACATTATAAAATAGACTATTTTAAACAAAAAAATTATTATAAAAACTTAAATATAAACATAATAAAATTAAATTAAATTATAATGTAAATAATGAACTTTGAGATAAAAAAATAAAAATAAATAAAAATACACAATAATGTAAATTATGAATATTAGAATAAAAATATATATTTTACAAGGTTAAATACGATAATAATATCAAAATAAATAATTTTGAAAATTAATAAATTTTTAAAACAAATTCCCAAGCAATAACGACGGTTTTTGGAACCGTCGTTAATCTAGAAATAGCGACGGTCAAGCAATTGTCGTTAAGACTACCTATAAATTAATTAAAAAAATTTAAAAATAGACCTAACGACGGTCCTGTAACCATCGTTATCTCCCAAGATATAACAACGTTTTGGAGAACCATCGTTAAATTGCACATTGCGACGGTTTCGTAACCGTCGTTAAGACGGATTTAAATCGTCGCCATGCCTTGTCTTAATGACGCTATTCCCACGGTTGGTCTGAACCGTCGTAAAGACATTGTCTCAGCGACGGTTATTCCAACTGTCGTTATGATCATTAGCGACGGTTTCAACCGTCGCTAAACCCGAAAAAAAACCGCAGTTATTTTTCGCTTTTCTAGTAGTGATTCTTCATACAGGTGTCTTGTTGTAACCTTGTGACTGGCTCTTTGTCAGAGCTGTCTGGCTTACCAACTGCTGAAGCTTGCTTCCATTAATATAAGAGATTCTCAAATTCTTTATCTTATCTTCTAAAAATGTGGGACACAGAATTTTTTAAAGAGAACAAAATAAAGTGAAAGATGCATGCGTAGTTTAACACATAAAGAAATCCTTGAAGCAGCCATTTGTTTATAAATTTTTTTCATCACAATGAAGTTTAAGAAAAATTAGTTTTATTGTGTTAGTAACTTATAAAAATACCTTAAAAAAAGTTTAAAAAGAAGAGTAATAAGATACCAGCGAATCAAAATCTGGTAGTGACTACAGTAAAATATCATCAAACAGCACCAATTTAGCCATTTAAACTCTAGTGCCGTTTTCTTTTTAGGTTGTCTTGTTTATGCTAGTTGGGAGAGGCTTGTTGCAAGGAGAGTCTTCTTCCCCCTCTTCTCTGTTTTTTCAATTTTTGTTAGTATTTTTTTTTATAATTGTCTTCTTTTCATAGTATAAAAGTTTTTCTCCTTCTTTTATATAAGTTTTTTTTCCCGTCGCTGTCAAATTACACTCATGTTGTGTTCTCTATCTGAGCTTCTAAACTTAGTGAGATGAAGGTACGAGAAAAGGCAAGAAACTTTGAGTTTAAGCTATTTTTTATTGTGTTATATTTGGTTCAACTTGTCTCTCAAAATTTGACTTTATTTTTTGTTTCTTGCCTAGGATCCTTAGGTTTTGACTATCATGAGATCTCTATTCTATAGAGTTTATTGTGCTCGGTTACAGTATCTATAGTGGAAAGTAGAAAGTTATGCACTTAGGATCACATCAGTCATGAAGGAGAAGATATTGTTGAGGTCTCAGAGGTGTTAGCGCTAGAAGGATTAAATGGTTCAATCCTGTGACAATTGTGTAGTGAGCAATTGTCGTCGAGAGATTTTTTATAGGCTCGTCGTGTAATATTGACATGAAAATTTTAGTCTCTATACAAGATGCATCTTTATTTTTCTAACAATCGACCACTTTTTGGTAATTTTTTAGATGTTTTGTAATGTTAATTGTGCATTTTAGGATTTTGTGAAATTTTTTTATGATGTAGTGAAAGGTTCTTCTTCTATATTTACTTTAATGAAATAAAATCACCTATATTTAGAGAGAGAGAAAAAAAAAGAGTGTAGAAAAATATCACACGGTTGCCCAAAATGCTTCCAATAAAATGCAACTCTATTATGGGGATAATTAACTTTAAAGAATTGCTCTAGTGGCTAAGAAGATGAATATTGTTTTGTTTATTTTAATTACCTGGCTTTAAGTTTTGAAGTCAATACTTCAGAGATTTTTTTTTTCAAATACATCAAACTAATAAGAGGTACACCTTCAAAATCCCTTTAAGAAGAGCTTAAACTCAACTGATATTCAAGTTCGCTTTAGGAATCCCTTATTAGACAACAGAAAAAATCTGTAATTGGTTTGAGATTCATATATAGTTAAAAGTTAAGCTTCACTAATTAATTAACTTGACATGCTTTTAAAATTTATCTGAAATTATTTTCTAAACACTGTAAAGAATTCAAATCCTCTATTACTTTAGTTCACTAGATGAAGAGATATGTTTTATCATATTATAAAAATATGATATTTAGATGGTTGAACTAATACTTTTTGATATACAAGATTCTATATTGAGACAAATGTAGAGTATACTCTTTTTCTTTTCTTTTGGAACAAGTGTAGAGTATACTCATACTTTAGTTAAGGCATTAAACAAATATTATAAAACTTTGAATTTCAAAAAGAGAAAATGGTTCACATAGAATGCACGTTTCATAAGCACACAAGATATATTATATTAATGTAAAAAAAACCCCTTTAAAATCACATAAAAAATAAAATTAGATTCTATTAGAACTCAAAAATAACATTAACATGCATCGACTTTATTTAGCAAAATGATACTGGGAGACTATTAGTGTCAATTTCAATGGTTGCACCACCCATGCATTTTATCCACAACTTACATTTTGATTTGTACATACTAATTATTAAGTCAAATTGAATTATTAAAATTATTATTTTATTCTTAAGGGACTCACCTATATATACTACGACCCCTTTTAATGTAACTCTCAACTTTTAACCTATTTTTTTCATCTTTCTTTTTTACTCATTAGCCTAAGTTGACGTCAAATTCTCTGATGGAGCCACTACTCCATTATGGTACTAATTTTTCTTTATTTTACAATTGTTGAAAATCATCAACAAAGATAAAAATCTCATCATCACACCTTATGCCCATGTACCTAAATGAAAGAAATTCTTTTTCTCAATATTGGACTGAGTTCAGGAAGTGAGAGAAAAAGAAAATGAATAGAATTTACATAAAGGTCACTTGAATACATGTCATTTTCTTTTCTTCATGCAATATTGCTCCACATGAATTCTATGGACAAGAGTATTTTGAAGAAAAGAGAAAACAGTTGAGGGCTCTAATATGTCTTATATTAAATAATCATTAAATCTTAATATAATATTTAAGTTATCAGATTTTTGTACTCAATAAATTAGTGTTTCATGATATGCTCATTTTATAAATTAAATTATTATCAATTATTATTTTTATTAAATCGAGACAGACCCACACCAGCTTTGAAAAAGCATCCAATAATATGCTTCATTTTAAATAATGGTAAGAAACAAAGCTTTATCAGGCTTTCAGTGTGCAAAAAGAGAGAGAGTTCGGTATTGAGCGGTTGACAGCAACTCCATGACTTGATATGCTTAAATATTATGAAAAAAAAACGAAGATGCTTTTGATGAAAGCATTAAAATAATGGTATGCTCCCCAGATATTTATTTTGGCAACATTGAGTTGCTGAAACCTTTCACTATTCCATGGCATTTCTACACAACTCCAAATCTCCATCATCACTGTGTAAGCTCTGCTTATCAATGTCTTTTTCCCAATGCTCATCGGTTCTGTGTTTTGGCTGAAACGTCGTTGCCTTAATGAGGAAACATCATTGCCTTTATGAAGAGTGGGTTAATTCCAAACTAAATTGTAGTGTCTCAATTATTACACGTATTTGAGGTTACTTAGAATGACAAAAATGAGTGTCAAGATGATGAAAGAAACAGAAAAGGTTCCTTTAAATAAGAATTTAAATTTTTTTATTGTTTAAAAAATTTTATTTAAATAATGAATCATTATAAAAGAATTAATTTTTCTTGTATACTTTCTCGTATGATTTTTTTATTTATAGTTTTTCATTGTCCGAATGTGGGTTCCAATTTAGTTTTCAAGATTGAATCTAATGTTTAGGTCTGATTTAGTGGTCAAATTCTAATTTGAAGTCAAGGTTTGAGTTGGAAGTTAAGAGACTAAATACAAGTTTTTATTTAATGTAGCGGTTGGATTTTAATCCAAGGTTTGGTCTAATTCCACACCCAAGTCTGATTCGTTGACAATAGGATTATAGTAGTTTAGAAAACTTAAAAAACTCAATCAAATTGAGCCGACTTTTTGACGTCTAAAGATGCTTACTAGGTTGAGGTTCGACACCTAAAAAATTATATACTTACCCAGTTCTGCCCCGATTATATATCAATAATTTTTTATACATATACAGAATCAAAGCATTTTGCACCCCTCAAAATCCCTAATTCCCCTCTCATTCTCTCAATCCCTCCTCCATTATTCATTTCAACAAATGCTAAACCCACCATTTGCAATTTGGTGGCCGAGTGTAGCAAAGAAACACTTTAAATTAATTTATGCTTGTTTAAGCTTACTAGCTTATGGGCCATTTTGCCTTCCCTTCTCCCCCATAGTGTGAATCCTCCCACCCCCATAATCTTTTACGTTGTGAGCTTGGAACGGCCACCAGCCCACACCCGTGAGTCCTATTCAATTGTCTTTATTGAGAAAGCGCTATTAGGGCTAGGGTTGATTTGCAGAGAGAATTAAGAGTTAGGGCAAGTGGAGGAAATCTAGCAACTCTTCATTACTCTATCTGATTTGTAAGTTATTCTTCTCCAAGTTTTGTTTTTTCATTTTTGTTGGTTTAATTTATCATTAATCTTTTTGAACTTTTCTTGCATAGGTATCATTTCTTCAATCTTGAGTGTGCTCTCCGATGTGATTCATCCTCTCTTTTTTCCCTTTCATATAGACTTGGCTCAAACCATAAGCTCAATCAAACTCAATTGAAATCCAAGCTAGGTAGGCCTACATATTAAAAATATTGGGCCTAACTCCACTCCCAAAACTCGAGTCAAGAGAGGGAGGATTGCCTTTACTTATAAGGAGCACAATCTTTAGACATCCAGTCGATGTAGGACTTCAACACATCCCCCTCATGTCCAGGAATGAACATCTGGAGCGTAAAATTTACAGGCATGAACATCTGCAGATGGACCACATCAAAACTGGAGTAGATTGTGATACCATATTAAAAATATTGAGCCTAACTCCACTCCCAAAATTCGAGTCAAGAGAGAGAGGATTGCGTTTACTTATAAGGAGCACAATCTTTAGACATCCAGTCGATGTGGGACTTCAACACTACATTCCATCGTTCTGAGATTGAGCTTTCATTACCAAACTCGATTTTAAATAGGGCCGAGTCAAGGGCAAAATAAATCTCTGTACACCTGAAGTCCGAGTTCTAATCAATGCGGTGGCCAAGATCCAAATTCAATCTAAAGTTAATTAGTATTCCAAGATTCTATTTTCAGCTAGGGCCTGATGGTTGGGATCATTAGTCCAGCTAATATTAGAGCATTGAATTTTTTTTAAAGAATCCCCTAAAAAGAAATATTTAAAATTTATATGATAAATTATTTTAAATTCATTAATTAGAGTCATTCAAAAAAACATTTTGTATTACAGAATTCCAAATACTATGAAATTACTAACTCTTAATATTACTTCATCCAAGCACAAAAACACACACATGCATAATTTTAGTTTATAAAAAATAATAAAATTAACTATAAAAATTATAACATATTAAAAATTTGTCTATATAAACAAAAAATACTCAAAAATAGGCATAATTGTATTTTTTATTTTTATTTTATTTTAAAAAATGTGTCAATTTAAGATTTTTTTTTATAATTTTTAATATGAATATAATTCCTCTAATTTTATCAAATAATTTTAAATTATCTTTTCATTATGTTCACCATTTATGTGTTTTTTTAGTGATTGATTAGGACATATATTATTTAATGTAATAAATTAAAAATAAAATAAATAATAAATTTAAAAAAAAAGTAAATTATTTTAACTCATTTATTAAAATTAAAAATATTAGAAATTACAAAAAAAAAAAAATTAAATTGTCATATTCTTAAAATTAAATAAATTAAAATTACAGTTAAATCTAAAAAATATCTCGCTCCATGACAGGTTTTCATCTAAAATAATTCTAAATGCGAGCACCGGGTTCCACACTCAGATACCTCCACTCTATGACATTCACCACTTTATCACAGAATTCCAGAACCTTCTGACAACCCATTTACTTTATCCATTACCATATCAAAATGGCCTAAAAGAGGGGGCAACATAAAAATGGCAATTCCGCTCTGGGAGCTTCTTCAATATATTAACTAAAAAATTTATTTCGCCTTCGTTGACGATAACAAGAAAAATTAATATTAATAGTATTATATTTATTTTCTTATTTCTATTCTGGAGGAGACAAAATAAAATTGAAAACTATTATTTTAGTTCCTAAACCAATTAATGCTTTTAATTTAATTTTTCAAAAATATTTAACATTGTGTCAGTGTTATTTTTTAAAAAAGATATTGTTTTTATCTCTCAACAGAAGTGTTGATTAACATAGTTATTTACATAGAGTAATTTTATCTAATCTGAATGTCAGCTGCTATTTTCAATTGTTAGAATTTAATAAATAAATAAAAACTAACAATTTTTTTAAATAAAATTGATACAAAATTAGTTTTAATTTATAAAACATTAATTCAAATTTTATCAAAAAATAATTATTTTGTTTCTTAGTTCTAACATTTTATAAAAATGGTTAATGTTTTAGAAAAAGTTAATTGTCACGTCTTTAATTTAAGATTATGTGAAATATGTACATATTTTACAAACATATATTTGTCATAATATGAATAATATACTCATTTATCATTAAAAATAGTTACATATAAATATTTTCATGAATACACAATATACAGATCAAATATATAAATATCAAAGTAACAGTAGAAATAAAGATCATGTCAGTGGTGTACAGAGTATACTCTAAAATGTAAATACAGTATAATTCAAATATTATGAGCTTTGAAAGCAACGTAGATTCACTCAAAACATATGTCATCTAACTAATCATCTATCTGTAGGATCAGACTCTATATTCTTATTTGAAAAATGTAAAAATATTATGTAGTGAGTTTGACAACTCAGTGAACAGATAATACTTCCTATGACCTTTTAGGTCAGCATATGGATGTACTCATATTTTAAATTTTATCACATAAAAAATTACAGTTCAGAAGTACATCTATATGAGATGTGCATTTTAAATATTTTCAAATCAAAAAATATTCAAATATCCAAAACTATATTCAGCACGGTATAATCATAAAACAAATGTTGTTATGTATCAAAATATTTTATATGAAAATATTAAGAGAATCTCATATCAGAACCATTAAATAATCTTAAGCACGCAGGAAAGGATGATGTTATGTTCAACTGTATAAACTATAGAAAAAAAAAATCAAACTTTTGAGATAAAATCGTAACTTTTGTTGATGTATAATTAACATACTATATATGCACTGAGAATCCACTCTTTTTACATAATGCTCAAGTATGTCACAGCTTTCAATATACTCAATTCATTTATTTGTTATATGCATAGTGACTGATCGACTACAGTTACAATAAGTGAACAGAAAATATGAGTTCATCATCTATCTGTCTCCTCACATTACCACTGTCACTTGGTTGGAATGGCCTTCCCCTTTATTCACTCAGACTAATAGGATGTCCCTTACTCGATACTGGCTCAAACCATACAACTATATATATTCATCAAATACAATGTATAATTATCAAACAACTCGCCATGATATTCACTTTATAACTTTACAGATCAATGCCTCGTGCACATAATATTCACTTTACTAGATAATGATAAATATATTTAGAACCACATATTCAATGAATTTCAAAATCTATTTGTAAAACCATACTCTTCTTGAACTATATGTCAGTTAGTAAGTAAAACAGATATTTTAACACATTTCAGAAACTTATGATAGCATAAATAATTTGTAAACATAACTAATTATACATTTAAAATTCAAGAAGAGTATAGAATAAGTCATAGAAAGAATTATCTACTCACAGAGTAAGGCTCCAAGTTGGACAGCCTCAAATGCACTAATCGAAATTACTATTCATACTGGTCGAATTTACTGTTCACATATGCCAAAATTACTATTTATGCCAGTCGAATTTACTGTTCACACATACTAGAATCACTATTTATGCTAGTTGGAGTTACTATTCATAACATCAAAATTTGTCAGATGATTGAGAAACTTTATATCCTATAGTTTATATATCTCCTGTATTTATCTATGGTGTCATATTTTTAATTTGAGGATTTTAAATAAGAGTTTCAGAGTTTATCTTTTTTAAAAAAATTTTACTTTTGATCTGCGGCAATTTTTTGGTCGATTTGAGAAATTGTTCGGCAAATATCGTAGTACTTTCCATCCTAAATCCAGTGGTATCCTTAGTTTTGAGATCGCGGATGTTCGAAAATACTCTAGATCCAGAAAGAAAAAATGGAAGAAAGAGAGTAAATAGTGATCTCCTGATAAACCTACGAAATTTTTTTAAAAAATAATAGAGGGACCAAATAACAATTTTTTAATTGTTAAAGGAAGTCCTTTAAATTTTATTATTTAGATTTTGACCACTAAACTTTTAAAAAAATTACACTTTGACTCTGAAAATATTAATAAGTTTTCATTTTCATCCTTAAAACCTTTCAATCCCTACTCTTTTATTTCTTTTAATAATTCATACATAAATAAAATTTACTAAATTTTAGAGATATTACATTAAAAGATAATGGAGAATTTGAGCACAGTTCAACTACAATTAGATAAACTGATTTTCAATAAAGAAATAGCCTAATCCATCTGTAATTGTGTCAACCGACCAACTTATTAGTTCGATTAAGCTTGACCTAGTTCCCTTAATTGAGTTCATCACAGATCTAACAATTTACAATCTTATCTATGAATAAAGATAAAATGAGACATTTCAGTGGGAACCATACCAATAGTGTTAGCGCGACCCTATGTGGAGTGGTGGCAAAATCCTCTACGAGACAAAACTAATCTTGAGGCTCCTACGTACTAAGTGGTATTATCAAAATATTCGTAAGTCTTCTCTATAAATGGTACTCTTTCTCTTATATATAGAATTTTTTGACATTTTTCCTCCCTTATTCTCTATTGTAAAGCTAATTTGAATGTCCAAATGTTTTTTACAAAGAGCCTCCCAACATAGCAAGAGATCTTGATCAAAAGAGTAACAGTGAGTTAGTCTATTTAAACAATTTTATTAATATTTTTTTTAACTAGCCTAAGATTTAATTGATGTATTCTTTTTAAAATTAAAAATTAAAATAAAAATAATAAATATTTTTTAAAATCAAATTGATAATACTGATATTTTTGAAAAAGACGAGCCATAAATTAAAAATGTGAGGCAAGAAGAGACTTTCCTAAAAAGGAAAAAAACAAAGGAGAGAGAAAAATATCTCATTGCCATCCCGGAGTTCTGCACTTTACCTTCCCTTACAGGAATAGCTTCAAAAAAGAATAAGAGAAAAACCTAAGAAAAGTACCATCATCACCTATTCATAAATTGCTCAAAATCCATTATCTCCCACCTGCTCTTCTGCTTCCACATCGCACCTGACACTGATAAAACTATCAAATCTCTATTCTCTTCACACAGGCACAGTCTCTCAATTAGCTTTCTTTCTCTCTCTGTGCCTATAAAAGTTCTAAAGAGAATTATCTGATCCTTTCATTCATGAATAGTTGAAAACTACTAAATTCATGAACTGGCTAAGCCGCCATAGCTTGCGCTTGAGGCTTAGAAGCTCTCAAAATCAAAATCAAACTCAAACCCATTTTGTCTCAGGGAGAACGAAACTGACCCCAGATCCAAGATTGACCTCCATTTCAAGATGAGTCGAGTGAATGAAGAGTTTCCAGGTGAAGCAAGTTCTTGTTTTTCTCCCCGACCAATGGAGGGCCTTCATGAAACTGGTCCTCCTCCATTTCTCACCAAAACTTATGACATCGTCAATGACTCTTCCACGAATCATGTGGTTTCATGGAGCAGAGGGAACAATAGCTTCGTTGTGTGGGATCCACAGTCATTTTCCATGTCCCTTCTCCCCAGATACTTCAAGCACAACAATTTCTCTAGCTTTGTCAGGCAGCTTAACACCTACGTGAGTATTTTCTTTCTTCTTTTCCTCCTCTCTCATAATTTAGGAGTGAATGGAGATTTTGTTCTTCGTCGTCTCATAAATTTGAGAGATTTTACCCTAGAAGATAGCTCATGAGATAAGAGGGTCCAAGATTCATAAATCTGTCAATGAAATTTTATACTTCAAATGTGAGAGTCAAGACTCCTACCTTGCAATTAAGTCACAGCAGTTTTAGTCCTAATTATCTTTTTCTTTATGGGATTCTTTGTATGCAAAGAATCTAAATCTAGTTCGACCTTATTTTTCCTCATCTTTATTTTCCTTCACCTCCCCTATTATTAGGGGTTGTTTTGGTCCTTTTCTTCCACACTGTGATGCAGTACTATTCCCGGGAAAAAGAAATTCTGAACGATGAGGTTTCATTAGGTGCATTAATGAAACTACAACCCTATCTTCATGATTCACGTTCATGACGTAAGCAGCTATTATTTGCATGAATAATCTTCACCCTTCACATTTTCTGCTGCTTAATTTATGATATATAGATTTGATCGTGCCATTTTAACCTTTGTTTATTGGGTTTCCATGATGTTGACCTTTGTTTGATGTCTTGAAAAAGGAAAAGTGCATATAGATTATATATTTTAAAAATGATATAACCCACTCTTGATTTTCCATATCTATAACATTTTTATGAACTTAATTAGATGTGTTTCTTTTCCCGTAATTATCCCTTAAATGGGTTTATTTAGAGTTAATTATTTGCTTCTCAAAGCCATTTTCATAGTGAGATTTTACGGGTTAGATCCTGTAGAAGAGATTTGCCATATCTGTATTAGAACTTTTATGAACTTAGATGAGTTTCTTTTCTCATAGTTATCACTTTACAGGGTTTCTTTAGAGTTGATTATAGTGAGATTTTATGGGTTAGAATTAGATCTTGAAGAGGAGATTTGATATTATTGTAGGGGTTTAAAAAGGTTGATCCGGATAGGTGGGAATTTGCAAATGAAGGGTTTCTTAAAGGGCAAAAGCATCTTCTAAAGAACATTAGGAGAAGGAAGGCACCACCTCAACAACCTCAGGCTCTTCAGCAAGCTCAGCTAGAACCTTGTGTTGAAGTAGGAATATTTGGATTAGGTGGAGAGCTAAATAGATTGAGGCGTGACAAGCGGGTTCTTATGGTGGAGCTTGTCAAACTGAGACAACAACAACAAAATACCAAAAGATACCTTCAAGAAATGGAAGGTAGGCTCAAGAGGACCGAGCAGAAGCAGCAGCAAATGATGAACTTCTTAGCAAAAGTAATGCAGAATCCCAGCTTCGTTCAACGGTTGGTTCAACAAAAGCAACGGAAAAAGGAGATGGTGGAAGCTTTTTCCAAGAAGAGAAGAAGACCTATTGATCAAGGGCCTGGTAATATTGATCAAGAGTGTTCAGCTTTTGTTAAACTTGAAAATCAGGAATACACTGACATATCAGAGTTTGAGATTTCATATTTTGACTTAGCTATGAATATGGAGGGATCACAAAGTGGGAGCCTGAAGAACACACAGGAGGAAGAACATATGGGAAAAGGAGTTGAACTAAATGTTGGAAGTAGAGATAAAGACATTGACGATGTGTTTTGGCAAGATTTGTTGAATGAGGATATTGGTGAAGAACATGATCTACAGGTACAAGGCTTTGAAGATGAAGATGTAGATGTGTTGGCTGAACAGCTTGGCTATTTGACCTCTACTCCTAAATAAAACCCCTCCTCTGATTTCTTCTGTATTACTTCTACAAGATGGTTATCAGCCATAGCCAAATTTTCATCTGAGTTTCGATCTCAGATTCTTAGTTCTGGAGATGTAATTGCCGGCCAACTCTCCTTAATTAGTTATATATCGGACTTTCTGACTTGTGTTTTCAAGATGCCAAACTCCATCTTTTAATATTTCTGGGTATAAGTTCAAACATATTGTTATCAAGAAATGGGCGCCTCTTTTATGGGTTTTCTCCAAGTTTCTCGGTGCTTCTATTCTAAATTATTAAATTCATATTCAATTTTTCTAGTAATCTTCCATTATTCTGTAACTTTCTAGTTCGTTGCAATGACTGGGTAGAAAAGTTCTTTCTAGTTACTGAGCAGTACTTGCTATCTGTGTTTCTACTTGCTCAGCGAAGTTGCTAGAACTCCATGACCGTTTAGAAGGTTTTCTTGCTATATATGAATAAATGGTTTATAACTTATCAAGAAATTTCCATAATAATCTTCCATATTTGAAGAGAGTCAGCACCCGTTTGAGATTCAATGTTGTTATAGATCTCTCTGAATAAGGCTGGATATTTTCATCATTGGATCTCTATTAAGATTTTTTTCTTATGTGTGTGTGTGTGTATATATATATAGACACACATATACCCTCTGAAATCATGCAAATTTACTTTTATTCTCTGATTTTGATTATAAAATAGTAATAGTAATATATTTGCATTTTTATTCTAGAGTAATATTTGAATCACAGTCAATAAATTTTATGTTTTATAATTTTTTTTAAATGCATAAGGCTTAAATAATTTATTCAATGCAATATAAATTGTTAAAAAAAATTAAATTAACACTTGTAAAAAATTATTTGAAAATGTGTGAATATATATAAATTTTAAGATAAATTTTAGTTTTAATTTAAAATAAAAAAATATGTAAATGAATTTTTTTTTCAAACTTTAAAAATCATTTAATCAATAATAATACTAATCATAGTATACAAAAGTTGGGGATTATTCATAATTCTTATTGGTCTTCCAAAGATAATTCGAAGCTTGAAACTTAATTTAAATTCCAGACACTTCGTAGAAGTCGCCAGTGAGGAGAGGGGCCTTTTAACGTTACAAAATAATTATTCTTGAAACCTGTGCAAGACAACTTTGTTTCTTGTCCATTCTAGCACTCCCCTCCCTCCCTTTTTCCCCTTTAATCCTAATCTAGGAGTTTCCAGAGAAATTTGGTGGAAAAATGAACCTCCTAGTGTAGTCTAGCAATATTCCAAATGATTGACAATTAAATAACATTATTTCACTTTTCCCGTTCTAATTTTTTTAATGGAAAAATTATTATTCTAAATATGTTAATTAATTATTATTCCATATTGATATACAGTAATAAGCTCTTGGAAAGTCTGGGGAAGTTTTACAAATCATTTCTCTATAAAAAAAATTATGTATAATATACTAAATTTTATTTTGAAATATTGTTTCAGTAACTCTAAAAATAAAAATATTTTAAAATTTTCATAAAAATGAAAGTTTTTTTAAGAAATATTATAAATAATTTCAAACAATATTTTTTTAATTTTAAAATATTTTAATATAATATTAATGATATAAATATATAAAATTATGTTAAAATTAATTTAAATTAATGTCTATAGTTGAATAGTAAGTAAACATACTATTATAATAAAAATTTCGATTTAAATTCCAACATCATTCAATAATAATTTCTCTCTTATATCCATTTCTCTATCTTCTTAATTCTTTTGTGAATTTTATCTTTAAGTCTCTCTCTGCGGACTATGATTTTATATTTATCTTCAAATATCTCTCTCAGATATTTTTCTCTCTCTTTATCTCTCAATCTATCTTTTTATTATTTTTGTAGTTTCTTCTTTAAAATGAAGATAATAAAAGAAAGTAATGTCATGAGAATGAGGGAAGAGAGTAAAAATTTGACAAAGATATTGTGATTTGTGAGAGAAAATAACTTAGTGTTGTATGTGATGTGATGTTACTTTCATCTACTTTCATATTGTTAATTTTTTCATTTTTCAAATTAATTTAGTACTTTTTCATTGAAACAACTCAAAATAAAAGTATTTCCATCGAAACATTTCACAACATAGTAATTCCAATCGAAATAACATAATTTTTTAACAAACACTTTGTTTCGTTTTGATAATTTCGTTTCGTATTGGTGACTTCAGAAACAAAAATGTTTCGGTCATTTCGATGAAAAACAAAAGAAATTTAGTTATATATGTAAAATTAGGGTATACATGTCTTTGATATTTTTTTTGGTCTTTTGATAAAAGAAATAACACTATAACAAATAAATAATTAAGTATTACTAAAAAATATAAGAAATGGTGATTTAAAAATTCAGTGTATTTAAAAAATATTTATTTACATAACTTTTTATTCAAGATAATGATTAATTGTATGTGATAAATGAATATCAAAATACTTGTGATTAAAAAGTATTTATTTAATTATTTTTTTTAAAATGATATAAATTAATGTATACATATCAAGCAATTAAAATATATATAAAAAATATTGCTTGAAAGCAACTTCATTATTATTATTTTGACCAACATATGAATGAGTAAAACAATTTTGTTTTGAAAAATATGAGTTCTCTAAAATTTTTTTAAAAAAATTATAAGATGAATCTGAAAAAATGTTGTTTATAAATTTATATCTGAGCAACTAATTGATTTATTAAATATTAATTTTATTAATTTAATTTTTTTTTCAAATTTTATCTTTTAAATTCTTTAAAAATTTAAAATATTTAATTTGAATTTGAATATTTTAAAATACACACATGTGTGCAGATTTTGAAGAAGATTTAGCAATGTTTATGTACATTGATTAAGATGGGGGAAAAGGCATAGGATTTGATGATGCTGCCGCCATACGAATTGAATTGGATCACAGATAGTGGAGCTGCAACTTGTCTGCTTAAGTGATAAGGTTGCACATGCTAAGCTGAGTTGACTGAACCTCATGCATCAATATCCTGAACATTTTCCTTTTTTTTTTTTACAATTTTTTTTGGATTTATACAAATATTGCACAATTTTTTAATATTAAACTAATCTTATTTAAAATATTAAGATTAATTTTTTTATTAGCATTTTTGTTTATTGAGTCTAAATTTGTTTATTATTTGAGTTATATTGTAAATTACAAAAAATTCGTTTTTATCTTTAAAAAATATAAATAGTAATTTAAATTTTTTTTATTTTAATACTAAAAAATATAATTTCATTCTAATTTTAATCTTTAAAAAATATTTAATATAAAAAATTTGGTGGAATTAGTATTTTAAACGGTTGAAACAAAATTATTTTTTTAAATGCTACAATAATTGAAAAAAAAAATTCTTCTCCTTCTCAGTTGATAAAGGGAATTAACTTGCTTTTAATAGGTCATGGGGTATAGCACTTTTTCCTTTTAGGTTTCTTCTTCTTCTTCTTCTTCTTCTTATATATATATATATAAATATATATATATATATATATATATATATATATATATATATATATATATATATATATATTAAATATCACTGCTAAATGAAATTAAAACCCTAATTCGATTGCAATTTAGGGATTTTTAGAAGGAAAAATAAGAAATAAAAGGTTAAAATGCATAAAAATAAGAAGGTTCCAATCTTAGTTCTAGTTATCAACATGATTTAGCAGACAACGTGAAAATAATGGAAAACAATGTAGGGATATTTAGTAGGAAAATAAGAAATAAAAGGTTAAAATTGAATAAAAATGAGGTGGTTTCAATCTTAGTCGCAGTTATTATCATGATTTAGCAGAGATCGTGAAAAATAATGGAAAACAATACTTGGAATTGAATAAAGGTCATTGGATATTATATAATTTTGAACACTTAGGCTCCATTTGGTATGTCATATAACATTAGGTTGGATATAATAAATTTTATATTATTATATATTTGTTGCATTAATGTATAACATCTTATATTATATAACATAATTCTATTTTTTTTATAAACAGTGGATAGAATAAAAATAATTTTATTTAAAAAATAATAATTTTATGTTAAAAGATATAAAAAAAATTAATTAAAAATATTTTTTGAATAAAGTTTTGACTAATTAGATTTTAAAGTTGAGATTTGGGGTTTATAATTTAGAATTGAAAATTTTAGAGTTTAGGGATTTGAGTTTTTGATGTTTGGAGTTTAGGGTTTGTTATTTTGAAGTTTGAACTTTGATGTTTGAAATTTAGAATTTGAAATTTTGAGATTTAGCGATAAAGGGAAGGGAACCCAAGAAATAAACAACCCAAAAATTAAACCACTATACCCATATTTGATGCTAATAAAGATGGCAAAAAATGATATAAAATGCAAATCTGGTGACTTGACCATGGTAGAGGCTTCTAAAGCCACAAGAATCTACAAAGACATATTGTGAGCCTATCATGGGATACCTTATGTGCCTTTTGTTTTTTACTATGTTAATGAATTTTGTTGCTTGGAATTGCAGGGGAGTATGTTCAAAAGTCTTTTCCCACCTCATCAAAGATATGATTTAGTTCCGCCATCATAGTATGATTGCTTTATTTGAGATGGAAGTCAGCGATGGGAAAGCTAATGAAATCATCAGGAAAATTGGTTGGGATAGAAACTGTAAAATGGAGGCTAAGGGCTTTGTTGGAGGTATCTAGCTACTTTGGGACAAGGAGATGGACGTAAACATTATCTAGAAACACAAGAAATTCATCCTTGTAGAAATCACAATTAGGAACTTGAGGAAATCTTTCTAGTCCCTGTATTCTATGGCAGCCCACATTAGACACATAGAAAAGAATTTTGGGAGAAACTAAGGAAGTTGAACTCTACCATTAATGCCCCTTGGATGAGCTTGAGAGACCTTAACTGTAATATCCCGTAATTTTTAAATAATAATATTTTGCTATAGACAAATATATTTTGATTAAAATGATTTTTTTGCTTAAAATAATTATATATGCCTCTAATAAATTTTTGTTTTATTTTTAGAAATATTCTTTCTTGTATTATGCATAAAGATATTTATTTTATGATTTTTTTATTAAAATTTGTGTCAAGAAAAGACATAGTTTAAGAGTGTAACTAAAATTTTGCAATAATATAAATTTTTAGAAATTTTTGAGATATTTTAAAATTAACAATAATATTTATACTTATATATATATATATAAATAAAAATCACATTATTCAATTATTAAATAATAAGAATATTAATTGAAAAAAATAAGAGAGGGGGCAGAAGGAAACGGGAGAGCAAGCTCGACATTTCCCATTTTTTTCTTCTTTCATTTTCTCTCTCTAAACTCTACTTTCTCCTTAGGATTTCTCTTAATTTATGCATCCAATTAAGACACCGGAAGTACCGTTAGACTCGTGGCGACGAGAGCTTCAAAACCCACCGATGAATTTTGTTAGAAGTTCACCTGAAGCTCGCCAAAAAATTGTGAACAGTAACCGAATAGGTAATGTTTTTAAAATGCTCAATTTTTTATGGTTTTTCAAGCTTCCAAGTTAGGGGTTTTGTTAAGAATATAGAATATTGATTGTATAATGAAATTCACAGTCAAACAACATGATTTGGTACTCTAATTTTGCAAATTGTTCTTCGGTGAACAGTAATGGTGAACAGTATTTTATCTGCGTGAACAATGCCCGAACAATGTGTGAATAGCGTTTGCCGTCATGAATAGTATTTTTTTCCATGAACAATACCCATTAGTTGACTAAACTCCCGGAGTCATTTTTTAAGTTTTTGGACCCTCTAAACATGTTTTTGAGATCTATTTGGTCAAATTCAGATTGAAAAAGTATATTTTGGAGCTGCCAACCTAGAGCCCTTACCATGTGAGTTGATAATACTTACTATAACATAATTTTTAGCTATTCATTTGATATATCCACATGAGATATTACTACTAATATGAAAATCATTTTTTTAAATTATGATCATGTATTTCAAAACATGGCTTCTAGTATAAACCTTAGGAATGCAGGACAAGCATCATATATACTTTATTTCTCTATTAATATTAATTTATACTGATTAAGCATACCCAAAGATTGTGTTGGGTCATGGTGATGTTTATATTTCACATGAATTGATAAATGATTTTATGAGGCATATGTGTAGGCCTCTGGATATAAATGTGCAAGTTAAGTTGGTATTGTTATGGCTATTGTTAATCAGTGGGAATATGATTTCTGGAAGTGATATGATATTTTATTTATCTCTTGCATTTCTTGTTATTTCTTTATTGTACCTATACAGAGGAACCTAAATTAGAAACATTGTAAACTAGCAGCAATGAATGCTAACCCTAGTGCATCTTGAATTCTACGTAATGGGCTTTTGCCTAATGGATTGTGCGGGCTTTTGCCTGATAGACTTTGTAGGCAATGACCTGATGGATTATGGATTACAGGCTTTTGGCCTGATTGATGGTGAACACTTCCTCTGTTGCATGCTTGAAAAATGGTTATGGTTCTGATATAGAGAGAGTTCTTCAATATATGAAAAGATCTAAATTTATTTTAACTATAATTTTCTCTGTTATTGATATGCATTCTTTGTTTCTTATAAGAGACTCTTGACTTTACTGGGTGCATGATATTTTAGTTAAGTTTCAAAAATTATTTTAGAGACTTGATTTGTAATTATTAATGGAATTTATTAACATTATATTTATGTCTCTTAGTACTGAAACTTTCTTGTAATTGATCTTTCAAACATATGATACATATGACATTCATATTTTTCTTGCATTAAATTTTTACTTGTGAAAGAAAAACTCGTGCCCTACTTGTCATGTTTCCGTTATCGTAAAGATTATCTGCTCACTGAGTTGTCAAACTCACTACACGATATTTTTACATTTTTTTCAGATAAAAATACAGAGTTTGGTCCTTCTCCTACAGATAGCTGGTCAGTTAGGCGACAATTTTATGGGAGAACCTACTTTATTTCCAAAGCTCCTAGCTTTTAGCTTTTGTCATATTTTGCACTCTAGAGTTGCTCCATATACCATAGGCAGGATCTCAATTTCCATAAAGTAGATTCATAAAGTAGGGATTAATGAGAGAATTTAGCAATTTCATATTAGATTGCTCTATACTTGACCATAAGTTTAATGGCCCAAACTTCACTTGGAAAAGAAGTAAAGTGAAGGAAAGAATTGATCAGGCTATCTGCATTATACAATGGCACTCTAAGTTCCCAGGTGCCTCCGTCCTTCACCTTCCTAAATTGAAATCAAATCATAGACCCGTCTATGTTAGGTTCAATTTAGAAACCTCTCAAAGGAAGAGAAATAAGGTCTTTCATTTTCAATCAACTTGGTTTCTCAACAATTTGTTCCAAGAAGTGGTGAAAGCTCAATAGAGAAAAAAGAATAATTAGAAAGAAGATACTAGCAAGTTCAAAGAAGAAGGAACATATTGGAATTGTAATGTTTTTGGTAACAATTTCGACAATTCTCCTGTCAAAATTTTAGAAATCAATAGGACAGATTAATAGTTCTTGTCATTCTGAATCTGTTGACGGTAGTGGTGTCGAAGTCTGAGGTCCAAAAGTGCTAGAATTCTATAGAGAATTTTTGTGATATCGAGAGAGAAATTAGGGAGAGAGAGAGTAATCCAGATTTTTTTCCAGCTCCTTGTGCGACAGAAGCTCTAAAATATCATGGGGGACCATTCTGCAAAAATTTAATTTTTAAGGGAGGTCCTTGCAAATTTTCCTTATTTACATTTTGACTCTAAAATTTTTAAGAAATTACATTTTGACCCCCAAAACATAAATCCTCATATTATCTTTATAATTCTTCAGCCCATGTGATAAATAAACATATTTTTCAATGGTACTTATCTCAATTTTCATAATACTTACTTTTATTTAGAATTTTTATTTAATTCATGGATTTCATTTATTTAGGCTATTACATTCTTTCCCCATTAAAGAAATTCATGGTCTCCTTCCTCAAACTCCAGAGGTTTATATCTCTTATCATAGTAACTATTTTGCCGACTCTGAGCTGTGAGCATTTTGTCTCGTATAATCCTAATTTGTTTAGTGGTTTATTGAACTAGATCAAGACCTAACAAGTTCTTTTCTCCTACCTCAAACCAACATAGTGGAGATCGGCACTTTCTACCGTATAAAGCTTCATAGGGGGCCATCTTAATACTAGAGTGATAACTATTATTATAAACAAACTCTACTAAAGGTAGGTACTTATCCCATCCTTTACCTTGCTCTATCACACAGGCCCTCAACATGTCTTCTAGGGTTTGAATGGTCTGTTCTGTCTGCCCGTCAGTCTGAGGATGGTAGGCAGTACTGAACCGCATTTGAGTACCAAAACTTCCTGCAATGCCTTCCAAAATCTCGACGTGAACCTTGGATCTCTATCTGAAACGATATTTAAGGGAATCCAATGTAGTCTAAATATTTTCTAAATGTACAACTGGGCCAATTTTTCCAATGAATAATTAATCTTTATGGGTAGAAAGTGAGCAGATTTGGTTAATCTGTCAACTATTACCCAGATAGAGTCATGTCCAACTGAAGTTTTAGGTAAACCCACAACAAAGTCCATCGAAATGCTGTCCCATTTCCATTCAGGAATCTTAAGAAGTTGTAGAAATCCTGCTAGCTTTTGATGTTCCACTTTCACCTTCTAACAAATTAAACATTTCGCCACGAACTCAGCAATGTCCTTTTTCATCTCTGGCCACCAATACATCATCTTTAAATCCTGGTACATTTTAGTGGATTCAGGATGGACTGAGTATTTACTCTGATGTGCCTCCTGCAAGATCTTGGTCCTCAACTCTCGTTCTTAAGGGACACAAATCCTTCCCTGATACATGATTGCTAAAGTTTTTGAGACAGAAAAATTATCTTGATCTTTGTGATCCTGTAAGTATTGATCGTGAGCTTGGGCCTCTTTAATCTGGGTTCTAAGATCACACTCTATACTCAACCCATTGATGATTAGCTTATTTGGTGTAAGGGTAGTGGCCAGCTTCAAATTTCGAAACTCTTCTAGCATCTGCATCTCATACACCATCATCTGACCCATGTGTAAAGATTTTCGACTCAAGGCATCAACTACAACATTCGCCTTTCCTGGATGATACTTTATCTCAAACTTGTAGTCATTGAGAAATTTTACCCACCTTCGTTGCCTCATATTTAACTCCTTCTGATAAAAAAGGTACTTAAGACTCTTATGATCATAGTATACTTCAAATGTTGCCCCGTACAAATAATGTCGCAAAATCTTTAAAGAAAACACCACTACTGCCAATTCAAGATCATGGGTTGGATAGTTTCCTTCGTGTGGTCTTAATTGCCTAGAGGCGTAAGCAACTACTCTCTTATCTTGCATAAGCACACACCCTAACCCTTTCTTTGAAGCGTCACTATACACTTCAAAATGTCCTGTAGGGTCTAGAATAATTAAAACAGGAGGAGTGATCAGTCTTATCTTAAGCTCCTGGAAACTAGCTTCATATTGATCAGTCCATTTGAAATGGCTTCCCTTCTTGGTCAATTTAGTCAATGGCAAGGCTATACGAGAAAAGTTTTGTATAAACCTCCTGTAGTATCCTGCCAAACCCAGAAAACTTCTGACTTTCATAACCATCTTTGGTCTCTCCCACTGAATCACTGCTTCCGTCTTGCTAGGATCTACGGCTACCCCTCTATTAGAGATGACATGTTCAAAAAACTTCACCTCTGACAGCCAAAATTCACACTTCTCCAATTTGGCATATAACTTTTTCTCTTTTAGCACTTGCAGTACGATTCGGAGATGTTGTTCATGTTCTTTCTCACTCTTAGAATATATCAAGATGTCATCAATGAACACTACAACAAATTGATCTAGGTAGGGTTGAAAAATGCGATTCATGTAATCCATGAAAATTGCAAGTGCATTCGTCAACCCGAAGGGAATTACGAGAAACTCATAGTGCCCATACCTAATCCTGAATGCAGTTTTTAGTACGTCCTCCTCCTTGATCCCAATCTGATGGTATTCCGACCTCAAGTCAATTTTAGAAAAGATGGAGGCTCCCTTCAGTTGATCTAATAAGTCATCTATCATAGGGAGAGAATACTTGTTTTTGATAGTCACCTTATTCAGTTGTCTGTAATCTATGCATAGTCTCAAACTTCCGTCTTTCTTCGTAACAAACAATACAGGAGCTCCCCAAGGAAATATACTCGGTCTAATGAATTGTTTGTCTAATAGTTTCTCCAATTGTTTCTTGAGTTCCTTTAGTTCCTTCGAGGCCATTCTATATGGTGCTATAGAGATAGGCCCTATCCCAAGTAGGAGATCAATAGAGAACTCTATTTCTCTCTTGGGAGGTAAGCGTAGAATATCTGATGGAAATACTTCAGGAAACACATTGGCTATTGGGATTTCATCAAGCTTCGATTCGACTTCTAAGTTTGATAAATACAAGAGAATATATCCAAGTACTCCATTCTTCAACTCCCTATTAACTTGATTGGCATTAAGCATCAATAACTGCACCTCCTCTTTTGGAGTAGGAGGTAGAAATTCAATGATCTTGTTACAACAATTCAGCAAGACTCAATTTCTAAACATCCAGTCTAACCCTAGAATGACCTAAATACCTCTTAAAGGTAAACAGACGAGGTCTACAGAAAAAGTTTTCTCCTGGATGGTGACTTGACAGTCCTTACATACCGAGGAAGTTAATACCCTTTCCCCTATGGGGGTTACTACAGATAGCTCATAGGGAGTTTCAGAAATAGGAAACTGAAACTTCCTAATATATTCTTCCGATATAAATAAATGACTAGCACCAGAGTCAAACAACACCATAAGAGCAAATCCATAGATATAACATGTACCTTGAATCATTTCAGAAGATTGAGCTGCCTCTTGGCCGCTCAGGGTGAAAACCCTTCCTTTCACCTGAGGCCTCTGTTCTGGCTGCTTCCCCACATTCCGTGGGTAGTTTCTCGCAAAATGACCCTTCTTTCCGCAGTTGAAGCATACATCTTGTCCCAAGTAGCATACCGATTACCATGCATATATCCGCACTTAGTGCACTTGACTGAGGCGAGGTCTTGTTGGAAAGGTCTGGGATCCGCAGTAAATGGCCTCTTACCAACTCTATATCCACTTCTTCTCACGTTCAAGAGTCTGCATTTATTGATCAGAGGTACAAACTCCCTAATCTCCATAGCTACAACAGCATTCTTTATGTCCACTTCAAACTTAACAGCCTTCCATGCTTCATCGGGGTTAAATCGCAGATAAGAGGAGAATTTAGATAACTCCTCGAACCTCACAATGTATTGGTCTATGGTCATGCTACCCTGCCTGAGTTGGAGAAATTCGATCTCTTTCTCCGCTCACACAGTACTTGGAAAGGTGTCTTTGAACACTTGCCAAGTGATCTGCCTTCCCTGATGAGTTAAAAGTTCTCTAGCTCCACGCCACCAATATTCTGCTTCATCTTTTAGCATATATGCAACGAAGATTACTTGCTGCTCCTCAGTATAGCCCATCACTTCAAAGATTTTCTCTAACTCACTTATCCATCTTTCAACTATAATCAGGTCAAAGCCGCCTTGAAAACAAGGTAGCGTAGTCCTCAACAACTCAGATATGCCATTATCATTTCCAACCATCCGGTTGTTAGCACCATTAACACCATTCAAGTTATTAGCATTCTGGAGGTATTGTAGAATTTGGTTAGTAGTCATAACTTGGTCTCGAATTGCCGTGGCCAGGTTGTGCAGGGTTTCCTCGCATTGTTTGCTGGATTCCTCCTTGGTGGTGCCATTTCCTACTGTGGCAAAAAACAAAGTTATGCTGCTATTGAGGTGATCAAGCCAAATAGTTAGTTCAAAAATATTTAACAGCAGTCATAACACCACCTCGGCATGTAGATAGGAAACACTAGTAATTTCTTATCTATATGAAATCACTGATCCCCTACACAGCACAACCACAACATACTCAAGACACTATAAGATCGATTCAGATAACCATCCACCCACCGGCCATCTAGGATCGACCTGGCTATGATACCAATTATGTAACAACTCCATTTAAGTAACAATTTTTTTTTAAAAAATACCATGAAGTTATTACCTCATTACAACTTAACTCAAAATAACATTTATTTAATTTATACAATACAGAGTTTACATACATATCATTAATCAATAACATTCATACAAAAGTCTAACACATATATAATTACATCTTATTCATTCCTGTTGACCAGTTTCGGAGATACAGGTGCGGGTGGTTGCACCTTCACTGGGATCTTAGTCAACTCGACCATAGAAACCATATACATTACTGGGATCAGCTCAAAATAGAGTAACTCGATCCAACATATGCTAAAAGCTAGTGCCATAGAGAAAATCTGCAAAATTATTCTTTTGAACATGACATGGAAATATAGTGAGAATTAAATCCCAATAAGTTCAACAATAAATCATCATCAATATAGCTCTTCACGTCATGTTCAGCTGTATAAACTACAGTAAATATCTTTGGTCACAAGAATGCACTATATCTATGCACATGAGAATCGTACAATAATGACATGTATGACAAGATTAACTATTTTCAAAATATCATATGATAACTATCAATTTATTCTCATATCAAGTTACCCCGGTCAGGGTGAGTATTTTCTACTCTCCGGTACGGGCTTTTCTCGCTCCGTCCGACATGGTCCACTTTCTTTTTTTTTTCTCATTAACATGATCATAACCGTTGGTAGGGCATCCCTTACTAGTGCACCACACGGATTGCCATGTGACCGTGCTCATTTCTTTCTTTTTTTCACAATGATAGCCAAAAATATGCTTTCAATAACAAGTATGTTCATCAAAATATAACTATTACCAAAAATCATTAGTAATCATGCCATGAACATAACCATTTCAAATATCACTTTATAAAATATTTCTATGTCAAAATTTCACACTTAAGATGGTAATAAATTCATACAATGGCATATACTAGTCATTTATTATTTTCATTTATAAGATTCTTCTTCTTTTTAAAATATTAATTTATTTCTTTATTTTCTTGATGCAGGTTTTCATCCTATCTAACCTTCTCTAAATAATCAGAGTATAAATCCCTCAATTTAACTCTGATGTTGGTCATCTTGGTGTCAATTTCAAGATAAAACAATTATCTAAAATTATTATGTTGAACAATTTAGCGAAATATTGAGAAATCAAGGTGATATTACTCCCTCAAATACATGTTATTTCTTCTCAGATAGGTTCTGACATCTACCTACTAATCTGTCCATATCTCCCTCATAAGAATTCCAAATTAAGTTATTACAGTGGCTAAAAATTTGTGACACATATAGCAATAAATTTTATGTTAATTATGTATTTTAATTCCCTATAGAATGTTCTCAGAAATTAAAAAACAGAAGCTATCCTAAAATATTCTTCCCTGATTAACCAATTTCTGACCACTACATACTAATCGGACCATATCTACCTCATATGGACTCCAAATTGAGTGATTCCAGTGGGTAAAAATCTATGAGACATATATCTATAATTTTTATGTTAACTATTTATTTTAATTCCCTACAGAAAGTTTCTAAAAATTAAAACACAGAAGCTATCCTAACATATTCTTCCATGATTAACCATTTTTTGACCACTGTTTACTAATCGGACCATATTTACCTCATATGAACTCCAAATTGAGTGATTCCAGTGGCTAAATATCCGTGAGACATAGGTATACATTTTTCATGTTAACCATTTGTTTTAATTCCTTATCAATACTTCCCACAAGTTTAAAAATAGAAGGTCAAAATTTTGCCACCCATAGCCATACCTATGCAGAACTATCTACACTAGTCTAAGTATTCAAACATACATAATATGTAACATGATATAGCAACATCCATAACCAATCATCAAAGTTTTAAGATCAAAATCTCATATAAATATTACAAGTTTCAAAACTTTTCTTCAAGAAGAAATATTGTTAAACTTATCTTGAGCTCTTAGTCCTCTAAACTTCTCCTTCCTTTTTCTTCCTTTCTTCCTCTCATTTCCTCACTCTACCTTGCTTCTATTTTTTCCTCTCCCTCACTTGGACGAAAATTCTAATGTTATAGGGGTGGGTTTTGCTTAAATAGACCACCAAATAATTCACCTTTCATGATCATGGGTCTACCTTATCACAATTAGGATACACTTGGTTGAATTTTTGAAAAAACAAACAACTCATGTTCTTGTCTTCCTCTTCCCTAGTCAAGATATGCATAGGAAAAGGAGATTTGTATTTTGAAAATTATGATAATATATTCTTAAGATAAGGGACAAGGTTCCTTTGATTTAGGGATTCATTTTCTTTTTCTTTTATCTTAATCAATTATGATAGGTTTGCCTTTTTAGGTGCCAAATTTCTAGCCCTTGAATCTCCATTATTTGGTTGAAATTATTTGTGTGGGATAGGAATGTTTTGTCCTAATGTCATGTATTATCATACCACTTGCTAAAATTATGAGTGTAGGATATAGATGTTTTGTCCTAAAGCCTTGTATTATCATACCACTTGCTAAAATTATGAATGTAGGATATCACACCACTTGCTAAATTTTTGTCGTAATTCCATGTCACCTAATCTTGATTACACCATTATTTCATCACTTTATTTTTATTTTTTTCTCTTAGGTTTGGGCTCATTCTCACCCATTTTCTTTACTTTGGTTAGAATTCTACCTTTCATAATGGGCTTAGTCACATTTTCATGATTTTTGGGCTACCGGTCCAATTTCTATATCCTAGTCTAAGTCTATGTTTTATTTCTTCCTTGGGCTTTCCTATTGGCTTGCTACAAATTCATATGAAGTAGAAAAACTCTATATGAAGTGTCCATAGGTGAAAGCCCAATTTATGGGTGAAGATACTAAATTTAGTAACTTTACCTCTTAAATTAGGAAAATTTACCCTAATCCAATCTTCTTGAAAATTTAATATCTTTACTTACTTTACAAAAAATTTATCTTCCTTACCCAAGAATTTTACCTTTCTTTAGTATATTTATTTCTAATTTTTCCTCTTAAGTTTTCTCTCTTTACCTATTCCATTAATGTTAGAACATTTCTATGCATACATGTAAGGTGAAGAATTTCTAAGGATTATATTTTCTTAGATATCTAAAAATTGGCTAATAAATCTTATTTCCTTAATTAAATATTTATGTACTGTTATCAATAAAGAAACGAACTTAGGGATGTTACTTTGAATACATGAAATGAAATTAGGGATGTTACAATGAGACCGTAGTGAAATATCCAGTAATATAATATCTGCTTTAGCAGCCAATAAATTATTACAAAAAGTGCCAAAGATATTTGGCAATAGTCAAAGATATAGATATAGAATACACTAGTGTAGATCAAGTTCTAGTGGTTAGAGAATTTTCTAATGTGTTCCTAGAAGAATTGCTAAGATTACCCTCGAAACAAAAAAAAATTTAGTATTGATTTACTTCCTATAATCCAACCAATGTCTATATCCCAATATAGAATGACACCCACTGAACTTAAGACATTGAAAAAGAATTAGTTACAAGACTTGTTAGACAATGGATTTATACGCCATAGTACTCTTCTTGGGGTGCTATAGTCTTATTTGTAGAAGAATGGATCGCTGTGGTTGTGCATAGATTATAGATAGTTGAATAAGGTGACATTGCGTAATAAATACTCATTACCTCATAAAAATGATCTGTTTGACCAACTATAGGGTGCTCAATGTTTTTCAAAAATTGATTTGAGATATGAATATTATCAATTGAGGATATGAGAAGAGTATATTCCAAAAATTTCTTTTAGGACTTGGTATAAGCACTATAAGTTCTTAGTGATGACATTTGGATTGACAAATGCCCCAGCTGTATTCATAGATTTAATGAATAGTAATTAAGTCATCCCTGGATCAATTTGTTATTATATTTATTGATGATACACTAGAATATTTCAAGAGTTCAGATGATCACAAGCAATATTTAAAAATAGTTTTACAAACTCTAAGGGAGTATGTTTGGCAAGGATGATGTCTAAATAGACCCTAAGAAAGTAAAAATGATACAACAATGTTTACATTCTACTATAGTTAAAGATGAAGATCCAATTCCAATTTACGTTTTTTGCGATTGTCTGTTGTCCAATCTATTTGAGCTGTAATTGGATCAAGTATATGATCACATGCTTGTAAAGCATCAATCAACTCTTCAGCATTTGAAACTGAGATGAGAATTTGTCGTGCTGAGTGTGAGATGAACCTTTGTTCCATAGCTTGATCAAGAAAAGACAACAGACCATCAAAGAAATGGTTAACATTTAACAAACCTATTGGTTTGTGATGCATATTCAGTTGTGCCCAAGAGACTATTTGAAAAATCTCTTCTAAAGTACCAAAACCACCTGGTAAGGCAATGAAGGCATCAGCATTGTTCATCATTCTAGCCATGCGCTCATGCATAGAAGCTACCCTAAATTTTTTCCCAATTGTCTTCCCTATGATGTTGGATATAGCTAAAATTGTAGGAATAATACCTAGAACTTGACATCCTCCTATATGTGCAGCTATACACACACACCCCATTAACCCACGGTTACCTCCTCCATAGACTAAATAAATTTTTCTCCTGGCCAGCACCATACCTAAGTTTTGTGTAGCTTTCACATACTCTCCATATTTTCCAGGACTAGAATCACAAAAGATACAAATATTTTGAAATTGATGGAATGCGGTTCACTCCATAACTGCACACACCCTAACTTTGAGTATGAAAGTAAAGATACTAACGTGTGCATTTATAGAACTCAGAGAAGAGCATACTTATGATAGTTATGCAAATAGACCGAGTATAATTAGAACAACTATGTGAGTTATTGGTGGATATCAACTAAATTTAAGGTGAAAATTTCAAAAATAACGGCAAGCATGTATATCTACAAAAGTTGTGATTGTAGTTCATATTAAGCACATAAAGAGAATAAGGTTAAGATATCACCAGAAATTTGTCTCTTCCTTGTTGTCCTTGATGAAGCATTGATGTCTTGATTCTTGTAGGGAATTTGTAGGTGATAGGCGTAATTGTAAAAAATAGAGTGAAAATGCAAACAAGTTAATTGTTGAACAGGGACAATCAAATGATTTATTTTGTTATTCTAATATTCTTGCCAGTCGACTATTGATATTATTAAGTCGACTAGCTATTTTGAAATTTTTTAATTTGAACTGGTTTATTTTACAGTTGATTGATTACATCTATTTTGAAGCAATCAACTATATCCTACCAATTAACTACGTGCTCTTTGTTCTTCACAAACTTTTATAAGTTTAGAAATATTTTTTTTTCATGTGCTATTTTTCTACCGAATACCAACAGCTTTAAAGTAAATTTTGGCACATATATTCAAAACTTGCAGCCACCGATTTTTTGCCGAAATAGCAGCTAGGTTTTGTTTATAGATTTCAAGAATTACAGCCACCGATTTTAATTTTCTTTCAATGATTTGTCTAAACTTTTAACTTCCTATTTTGGCACCATGTTCTATTAAGTATTTCTCTTTTTCTATTGCGTCATTATTTATTAATGTTTTGCATTAAATGTAAGGTTCTTTTCCCTCATTACAAGGAAAGTTAATTTCTTTTCTTTGAAACTCAATTATTATAGTATCCCAAGTGGTTAGTAGGTTAAAGTAATGGAGAATATTTTGAGAACCATGTCTAAAAATAATGTAAAGCGATCAAGGTATTTGTGTTAAAAGTTTATACCATGCTAAGTTAAACTCTAGTATATAGGCTCTTTTGAAATCTTAAATAAAGTAGGCATAGTAGTACATTGTCTAACCTTGCCATCAGGATTAAGTAATGTGGATACAGTTCTTCTTGCATCAATGTTAAGAAAGTACCTATCAGATTCTTTTCATGTTATCTAATTCTAAGAAATTCAATTGGACAAGAATTTGGTTTAATCATGAAGAAAAATCGATGTTTATTATTGATCGACAAGTGAAGAACTTATGGTTGAAGGAAATCTCAATGGCTAAAGTTATATGGAAAAATCACTAAAGAAAATAGATGTCCCCAATTGCTTGAGTAATGGGGTTAATAACTATAATTTATGCCTTGATTTCATTTCCTATTTGTTATAGGATGAGATGAAATTCGGGGACCAAATTTCTTAAGGGAGGAAGAATGTAATATCCTGTAATTTTTAAATAATAATGTTTTGCTATAAACAAATATATTTGTGATAAAAATAATTTTTTTGCTTAAAATAATTATATATGCCTCTAATAAATTTTTGTTTTATTTTTAAAAATATTCTTTCTTTTATTATGCATAAAGATATTTATTTTGTGATTTGTTTTATTAAAATTTGTATCAAGAAAAGACATGGTTTAAGAGTGCAACTAAAGTTTTGCAATAATATAAATGTTTAGAAATTTTTGAGATATTTTAAGATGAACAATAATATTTATATGTATATATAGATATAAATAAATCACATTATTCAATTATTAAATAATAATAATATTTATTGAAAAAAAAAAGTGATGGGGCAGAAGGAAACGGAGGAGTAGGCTTGGAGTTTTCCTTTTTTTTCTTTAATTTTCTCTCTCTAAGCTCTACTTTCTCTCTAGGATTTCTCCCAATTTATACATCCAATTGAGACACTGGAAGTACTGTTGGATTCGTAGTGACGAGAGTTTCAAAATCCACCGATCCATTTTGTTGGAAGTTCGCTTGAAGCTCGCCAAAAAATCATGAACAGTAACCGAATAGGTAATGTTTCTAAAAAAATTGGATTTTTGATGGTTTTGTGAGCTTCCAAGTTAGGGATTTTGTTAAGGATATAGAGTATTGATTGTATACTGAATTTCACGGCCAAACAACATAATTTAGTGCTCTAATTTTGCAAATTGTTCTTCATTGAATAGTAACGGTGAACAATATGTTTATTTGCATGAACAATGTTTGCCGTCATGAATAGTATTTTCGGCCATGAACAGTAGCCATTAATTGACCAAGCTCCCGAAATCAGTTTTTAGGTTTCTAAACCCTTCGGACACGTTTTTGAGATCTATTTGGTCAAATTCGGATTGAAAAAGTATATTTTGGGGCTACCAACCTGGAGCCCTTACCATGTGAGTAGATAATACTTACTATAACATAATTTTCAATTATTCATTTGATATATCCACATGAGACATTACTACTAATGTAAAACTCATTTTTTTTAATTATGATTATGTATTTCAAAACATAGCTCATAGTATAAACCTTAGGAATGCATGACAAGCATCATATATACTTTATTTCTCTATTGATATTAATTTATACTGATTGAGAATACCCAAAAATTGTGTTGGGTCATGGTGATATTTATATTTCACATGAATTGATAAATGATTTTATGAGGCACATGTGTAGGCCTATGGATATAAATGTGCAAGTTAAGTTGGTATTGTTATGGCTATTGTTAATCAGTGGAGATATGATTTCTGTAAGTGATATGATCTTTTATTTATCTCTTGCATTTCTTGTTATTTCTTTATTGTACCAATACGGAGGAACCTAAATTGGAGACATTATCAACTAGTAGTTGTGAATGCTAATCCTAGTGCATCTTGAGTTCTATGTAACGGGCTTTTACCTAATGGATTGTGCGGGCCTTTGCCTGATAGACTTTATAGGCAATGACCTGATGGATTACGGGTTTTTGTCCGATGGATTATAGGCTTTTGTCCTGATTGATGGTGAACACTTCCTCTTTTGCATGTTTGAAAAATTGTTATGGTTCTGATATAAAGAGAGTTCTTCAATATATGAAAAGATCTAAATTTATTTTAACTATGATTTTCCCTATTATTGGTATGCATTCTTTGTTTCTTATAAGAGACTCTTGACTTTATTGGGTGTATGATCTTTTAGTTAAGTTTCAAAAATTATTTTAGAGACTTGATTTGTAATTATTAATGGAATTTATTAACATTATATTTATGTCTCTTAGTACTGAAACTTTCTTGTAATTGATCTTTCAAACATATGATACATATGACATTCATATTTTTCTTGCATTAAATTTTTACTTGTGAAAGAAAAACTCGTGCCCTACTTGTCATGTTTCCGTTATCGTAAAGATTATCTGCTCACTGAGTTGTCAAACTCACTACACGATATTTTTACATTTTTTTCAGATAAAAATACAGAGTTTGGTCCTTCTCCTACAGATAGCTGGTCAGTTAGGCGACAATTTTATGGGAGAACCTACTTTATTTCCAAAGCTCCTAGCTTTTAGCTTTTGTCATATTTTGCACTCTAGAGTTGCTCCATATACCATAGGCAGGATCTTAATTTCCATAAAGTAGATTCATAAAGTAGGGATTAATGAGAGAATTTAGCAATTTCATATTAGATTGCTCTATACTTGACCATAAGTTTAATGGCCCAAACTTCAATTGGAAAAGAAGTAAAGTGAAGGAAAGAATTGATTAGGCTATCTGCATTATACAATGGCACTCTAAGTTCCCAGGTGCCTCCATCCTTCACCTTCCTAAATTGAAATCAAATCATAGACCCGTCTATGTTAGGTTCAATTTAGAAACCTCTCAAAGGAAGAGAAATAAGGTCTTTCATTTTCAATCAACTTGGTTTCTCAACAATTTGTTCCAAGAAGTGGTGAAAGCTCAATAGAGAAAAAAGAATAATTAGAAAGAAGATACTAGCAAGTTCAAAGAAGAAGGAACATATTGGAATTGTAATGTTTTTGGTAACAATTTCGACAATTCTCCTGTCAAAATTTTAGAAATCAATAGGACAGATTAATAGTTCTTGTCATTCTGAATCTGTTGACGGTAGTGGTGTCGAAGTCTGAGGTCCAAAAGTGCTAGAATTCTATAGAGAATTTTTGTGATATCGAGAGAGAAATTAGGGAGAGAGAGAGTAATCCAGATTTTTTTCCAGCTCCTTGTGCGACAGAAGCTCTAAAATATCATGGGGGACCATTCTGCAAAAATTTAATTTTTAAGGGAGGTCCTTGCAAATTTTCCTTATTTACATTTTGACTCTAAAATTTTTAAGAAATTACATTTTGACCCCCAAAACATAAATCCTCATATTATCTTTATAATTCTTCAGCCCATGTGATAAATAAACATATTTTTCAATGGTACTTATCTCAATTTTCATAATACTTACTTTTATTTAGAATTTTTCTTTAATTCATGGATTTCATTTATTTAGGCTATTACATTCTTCCCCCATTAAAGAAATTCAGTCCCTGAATTTTATCTTCATATTTACAATAAAAACTAATCTCGTGATTCAAAAAGATGTGGGTATCTAGCACGCATGTCATCCTCTTTTTTCCAAGTAGCCTCCTCAAAAGAGTGATTTTGCCATATCACTTTCACTGTAGATATTTCTTTCGAACGTAATTTCTTTACTCATATGTCAGCTATCGCTACTGGTTGTTCCTCATAAGTGACGTCTTCCTGTAACTAAATTTGTGGGCACTGTATAGGATCTCCAGTAAGTATTTTCGTAGCATAGACACATGAAAGACTGGATGAGCATTACCTAATTTAGGTGGCAAAGCCAAACGATAAGCTACTAGGCCGATCCTATCAAAAATTTCAAATGGTCTTATGTACCGTGGACTTAACTTCCATTTCTTCCTAAATTTTACTACTCCTTTCATTAAAGATATCTTTAAGAAGACATGTTCACCTATGGCGAATTCCAATGGTCGACGTCTATTATCAAAATAAGATTTATGTCTACTCTGAGCTGCTAATAACCTTTCCTTAATCAATTTTACCTTGTCAAGTGCATCTTGTACCAAATCAAGCCCTAAAATCTTAACTTTGCCCATCTCAAAGCATCCGATCAGAGAACAACAACATCTACCATATAATGCCTCAAAATGGGCCATTTGTATACTGACTTGGTAGCTATTGTTATAAGCAAATTCAGTAGGGACAAAAATCTTTCCCAACTACTTTAAAAATCTAGCACACATGCTCGAAGCATGTGTTTCAATATTTGGATAGTTCGCTAAAACTATCCATCTATTTGAAAATGGAAAGTAGTACTGAGATTTAACTTCGTGCCCAAAGCTTCTTGAAAAGCTCTCCAAAAATGAGCTGTCAACTGTGGTCCTCGATCAGAAATAATTGATATTGGCACTCTATGAAGTCTTACTATCTCATTCAAATATAGCTTTGTATACTGAGCTACATTGTATATAGTTTTCACTGGTAGAAAATGTACTGATTTAGTCAACCTATCAATAATCACCCATATTGAATCAAACCCTTTTAGTGTCCGCGATAGCCCTGTTACAAAATCTAGTTATTCTCTACCATTTCCATTCAAGTATCTCTATCTGCTGATGTAATCCAGTAAGCCTTTGATGTTCTGCTTTTTCATGCTAGCAAGTTAAGCATCAAGAGAAATAATTAACTATATCTTTCTTCATACCATCCTACCAATAAATTTCTTTAAGATCATTATATATTTTAGTAACCCCAAGATGAATGGTATATATGGATCTATGGGTTTTCTCTAAAATCTTTCTTAAATTATTCTTTGTTAGATACACACCACTGCTTGCCCAATCTCAAAATTCTTTCAGAAGTTACAGTAAATTGAATTTCACCATCATTCTTCACCTCTTCAATTTTTTTGCAAAAATAGGCATCCTCTTTTTGTGCATTTTTTACCTACTCAACCAAAAACGATTGAGACTGTGATGAGTGAGTTTTATAACCATGAATTAAATACTTTCATCTTAATTATTTTTCATATTTAAGCACTTATTTCTCGTATTTATCTTTAATTTTGTGCATCTTTTATAAATGGAGAAAATAATAGAAAATGGACTCAATTGGAGGAATCAAAGCAAAATTGTGGTTCTTTGGGAATGATGTCTATAAATCAAACAAACAAAATAAATTCATTAAGGATAGCTGAGTAAGGAGCATTATCTTTTTGACTCCTAAAACGTATCCTAATAGATATATGTGTCAATTCAATCTTTGATTTATGACCATATTTTCAAAAGAACTTAAACATAAAGATTCAAAGAACATCCAATGTTAAAAATCTGTTTGTTGTTTGTTTTTTCTGTCAGATCTTACTCCAGTATTTTAACCATAAATCATAAGTCACAAATCCAATATATATGAAATTTGGTAAGTGAATAGATGACACAATTTTCTACAACTTTTATGTTTACGTGATCAGTAAATTCAGACATTAAAAGGGTAAAAATTAGGTTAGAAGAAAATATGCTTGCTGTTGTAGTCCAGCCCAACCTTGCTACAGTATTTGGGGGAGCTTGTGAGATAGGGGGAGGTCAAAAAATAGCTGAAGAGAGTGTCATTTCGAGAACATTAATTTGAGTTCTTAGTATTGTAATGTTCTTATTTCTTTAGACACTTTGTTATCCTTTCATAATATTATCATGTTTATTCATCTTCAATTTTGCTTTCTTACTTTGAATGTGGAGAACTAATCTCCTTATGTTAAGGTAAAGGGTGAAACTCTTGGTATGAGAATAATAATTTATCTAACTCTTAATCTTAATGTTTATTTTCGATATTGTATTTACCTTCTTATTTCTTTTCTCATGTTATTTCTTAATGGCTGGTTTTATCAGACTGCCGATTTCTTGTTATTTTATTGGCTGGTTTTACCATACCGCCTATTTCTTGTTATATTATGGTATTGTGTTTACTTTCTTACCTCTTATCTCTTGTTTTCTCATTGGCTGGTTTTATCAGACCGCCTATCTCTTATTATTTTTATGGTTGACTTCGCCACCTATCTCTTGTTATGTTTCTTCTTCGTACTTCTTTTCATTCTAATCTTGTAAAGTGTAAATCTTAATATGTTATAGGCAATTTTTGGCACAATAAATTCTTGAATCAATCTTGATTTATTGTAGACAATATAATAATTGGCACAATGTATACTTGAATCTATTTTACAAGCATGTATTAATGGTGTAAAAGGAGATAAATATAAGTAATGTATAAACAAAAGTGAGCTCAAAGTAACACATTTTTCGATTGGAACCATATTCATGTAAGGATTCCAATTAAGGGGTAGAAGATTTAAATTTATCATTACTCATACCAGGAGTGGATCTCCTAACCTTAGCATTCATTTTTACTTTAAACACATTTCAATCTAATTTGAGCACATCAATTCCCTGCACACTTAATTTAATATTCTCCTCACAAAACAAATATTTTGACAACTAGGTTAGAATTATCTATTTGGATTCAAATTAGAGTTTTCTTTCAATTGGCAATTCTCGTGGGATCAACCTTACATACTGTTAAATTTGTACTCCAACAGATTTGTGCGCTTGTGAGTTTAATTAAAACAACAAGTTTTTGGCGCCGTTGCCGGGGATTGCGACGGAAAAGCTAATAAGATCCAGGTAAGTATAATTCTTCCACTAGTTATTATTTAGAATATTGTCTTTGAATAGAAAATTTTCTTGGTTTCATAATTTTGTGATCTTTTTTGTTGTATTTGCACTTTGTTACTTGTAGTTAACATTGTATATATATGTTATTAAGTTGTAATTATAATTGTGTTAGAAATATTGTTTATAGTTTTTCTTTTAGTTTATGCATGTTTGAAAACGTGATAAATATCAGCGTTTGGTTAGGAAAAGTTTAGGATCACCTGTTGATTTTAAACTTGAAACATTAGACTTTGTTGGGACACCATAAAAAATGGAAGAACAAGTTGTACATGAGAAAACCCTTATGGAATATTTTTTACCTGTCATAGCTAGTACTCCATCTTGTATAGTGTTACTACAAACTAATGCAACTCACTTTGAGCTTAAACCAGCCATTCTCCAACTGTTGCCATCATTTTATGGATTAGAAAGAGAAGACCCATAAATGCATATTAAAGAGTTTCTTGAAATCTGTTCGACATTTTGCTTCCAAAATTTTAATGATGAGTCAATCAAGCTTATAATGTTTCCATTTTCATTAAAAGATAAAGTTAAAACCTAGTTGAATTCGCTTCCTACAGGAACTATTACTAGTTGGAATCAATTAGTAAATAAGTTTCTAGCCAAAATTTTTCCCATGTCTAAAACTGATACCCTTAGGAAAGAAATCTATGATTTTTTCCAAAAAGATGAGGAACAATTTTTTGAGTGTTGAGAAAGATTTAATGACCTTCTTTTGAAGTGTCCTCATCATGGTTTTGAAACTTGGAGACTCGTGAAATATTTTTATGACGGTTTGACTCCATCAAATCGTCAAATAATCCAAAGTATGCATGGTGGACAGTTTTTACAATTAAATTTAGCTCAAGCTTGGGGATCCTTAGGGTCTCTATATGAAAACTCTCAACATTGGAATTGCATTGATTCAAAGGATAGAAAGTCTCAAACCACAAAAGAGGAGAAATTTATGGAGTGATGATACAGATGTGAGAGCTGCCTTGGCCAATCTTACTAGGAAGTTAGAAGCTTTAAATTTAAGTCATAATCTGAACTCTTCTACCAATACTAGGAATGAAGCATGTGCTTTATATTCTAGTACATCTCACATTGCACAATCTTGTCCATCCATACCAGCTTACCAAGAAGCATTCTCTGAGCAGGTTAATTCCCTTCAGTCTTATGGAAAATTATTAGATAGTCCATTTGCACCAATATATAACCTAAAGTAGAGAAACCATCCAAATTTTTCATAGAGACAAAATCAACCTGCAATGAATCAAGGTGGGCAACAATTTGCCCTTCCCAATTCATACCTTTAAGTTCCTCAACAAGCTCCTTCTTTCAGGGTACCACAACAAAGAAAACCTTCTTTAGAGGATACTTTGTAACAATTTATGCAGTCGACCCAACAAGTTTTACAATCTCACACTCAATCTATTTCAAAACTTGAAACACAATTGGGTCAAATAGCTAATATTGTAGGAGAGAGAGAAAAAGGAAAATTTCTCAGTCAACCTATTCCTAATCTTAAGAGTCAATTTGAAGTAGAATCATCAACAAATCCTAAGGAAGAAGTAAAATCTGTAACAACCCTTAGATATGGAAAGGTTATTGATAATCATGTTTACATGCCAGAAAATGAGGAACATAGTCAACATAAATCCTAAAATAATGACTCAAGTGACAAGAAAAGTGAACAGATTTCTTGTGCTCCCAAAGATTCTTTTTCACAAAGACTTGCATCAATCAAGAAAGGTACTCAGTATAATGACATTTTAAAGGTGTTTAAGCAAGTAAGCATTAACATCCCTTTTTTGGATGCTATCAAACAAGTATCCGCTTACTCAAAATTTCTGAAAGATCTTTGCACTGTGAAAAGGAAAACTAATGTTCCAAAACAGGCATTTTTGACTAAACAAGTGAGCTATATAATTCAACAAAAAACTCTTATCAAGTACAAAGATCCTAGTTGTCTTATAATTTCTTGTGTGATAGGTGACCATGTGATTAACCGAGCCTTACTTGATCTAGGAGCAAGTGTGAATTTGTTGTCATACTCTGTATATGCAAAACTTGGGCTAGAAAAGTTAAAGCCTACATCAGTAACTCTTCAATTAACAGATAGGTCAACAAAAATTCTTAAAGGTGTCATAGAGGATGTTCTCATAAAGGTTGATAAATTCTACTTTTCAATAGATTTTATTGTTCTTGACACTGAACCTGTTGAGAATGTAGATACACAAATACTTGTCATTCTAGGTAAACCATTTTTGGCAACATCCAATGCAATCATCAACTGTCGTAATGGTGTCTTAAATCTATCTTTTGAAAATATGATAGTTGAATTGAATGTCTTTAATGTCTCCCGTCAACCTGTGGACACTGGTGATGTATGTGAGGTTAACATGATTGAGAGTATAGTCTATGACTCATTTTTGAGTTCTTTTGGTGACGACCCTTTGAAAAAATGTATGGCCCACTTCAACATGGACATAAATGATGATTGCTTAATTGGTGAAGTAAATTTCCTGTTAGAGACCATTCCATTGATGAATACTAATAAGTAGAAAGTCGAAACAGAGATACTTACATCCTCTGAGTCTGTCCTACTCCATCCATAGAGAAACCTCCCTAGTTAGAATTAAAACATCTACCTGATTCTCTGAAGTATGTTTTCTTAGGACCTTCTGAAGCCTTACCTGTAATCATAGCATCTGACTTGGATAGTAAACAGGAAGTTGAACTGATAAAAGTCCTTAGTGAGCATAGTAAAGCCATAGGGTGGACAATAGCAGACATTAAAGGCATCAATCCATTAATTTGCATGCACCAAATACATTTGGAGGACAATTTCAAAACCTTAAGAGAGCCACAGAGACGTTTGAATCCAAACATGAAGGAGGTTGTGAGGACTGAAGTAATTAAACTTCTTGATGTGGGTGTCATTTACCCAATTTATGATAGTGCATGGGTAAGTCCTGTTCAGGTAGTCCCTAAAAAGTCTGGCATTACTGTAGTAAAAAAATAAGGATAATGAATTAATTCCCACTAGAATGCAAACCAGGTGGCGTGTTTGTATTGACTACCGTAAGTTGAATGCTGTCACAAGGAAAGACCATTTTCCACTTTCCTTTATAGACCAAATGCTAGAGAGGTTAGCTGGACATGCGTATTACTGGTTCCTTGATGGATACTCTGGTTACAATCAAATTCATATTGCACCTAAAGATTAAGAGAAAACTACCTTCACTTATCCTTTTGGAACCTTTGCCTATCGTAGAATGCCATTTGAATTATGCAATGCACCAGCCACATTTTAGCATTGTATGAAAAGCATATTTTCTGACATGGTAGAGTGATTTTTGAAAGTATTCATGGATGATTTTTTTGTACATGGGTCTAGTTTTGAGGAATATCTACACCATTTAATATTAGTCTTAATTAGGTGTAAAGAAAAGAACATTGTTTTGAACTAGGAAAAATGCCATTTTATGGTTAAAAAATGAATTATTTTAGGGCATGTTGTGTCACATCAAGGTATTGAGGTAGACAGAGCCAAAATTGAATTGATTTCTAATCTTCCACCTCCTCGAACAGTGAAAGAGGTGCGTTCTTTTTTGGACCATGCAGGATTTTATCGCAGATTCATGAAAGATTTTAAAAAAATCTCCAAACCTTTGTGTAATTTTCTTACCAAAGATGCATCTTTTATCTTTGATCAAGAGTGTTGTCAAGCTTTTGAGAAGCTTAAATTCTTACTTACCTCTACACCTATTATTAGACCACCCGATTGGAATCTTCCATTTGAAATCATGTGTGATGCTTTTGATTATGCAATTAAAGCCGTTTTGGGTTAGCGTCTTGATAAGTTTCCTTATGTGATATACTATGCAATTAAAACTCTTAATGATGCTCAATTGAATTATTCTATAACAGAAAAAGAGTTACTAGCTGTGGTATTTACTCTAGACAAGTTTAGATCTTATTTGTTAGGATCTAAGGTTGTAGTTTTTACAAATCATGCTGCACTTAAGTATATTTTTTCTAAAAAAGATGCTAAAGCACGTTTGATAAGATGGATATTGTTGTTGCAAGAATTTGATTTAGAAATTTGAGATAAGAAATGATCTAAAAATGTTATAGATGACCACTTGTCTAGGCTGGTAGTTAAATCGGGTGAAAATAACTTACCTATCAAAGACTATTTCCCAGATGAGCAACTCATGTAGATTTCTCAATTACCTTGGTTTGCTGACATTGCTAATTATCTTACCACAGGTCAAATGCCTACACATTGGAGTAAGCAAAATCGGGTAAAATTTTTAATTGAAGTAAAGAAATTCTTTTGGGAAGATTCATACTTATTTAAGTATTGCCCTAATCAAATCATTCGGAGATGTGTTCCTGAGAGTGAGCAACATAGTGTTCTTTCTTTTTGTCATGATCATGCTTGTGGAGGTCATTTTAGTGCTAAAAAAATTGCTGCAAAGGTTTTACAATGTGGCTTTTATTGGCTATCACTACTTAAAGATACCCATTTGTATTGTAGTTCTTGTGAGCATTGTAAAAATTGGGCAGTATCTCATACAGGAATATAATGCCTTTGACTCCTATTCTTATTGTTGAGATATTTGATGTTGAGGGAGTTGATTTTATGGGTCTTTTTCCTAATTCCTTTGAAAATTTGTACATCCTTGTTGCTGTGGATTATGTGTCAAAATGGGTAGAGGTTATTCCATGTAAAAAAAATGATCACAAGATTGTGGTGAAATTCTTAAAAGAAAATATTTTTTCAAGGTTTGACACACCACGGGCTATCATTAGCGATGGAGGAAAATATTTTTGTAATAGACATTTTGAGCATTTAATAAAGAAATATGGCATCACGCACAAAGTTGCAACCCCATACCATCTACAGACTAATGATTAAGTTGAGATTTCAAATAGGAAAGTTAAAAACATTTTGGAAAAAACAATTAACCCAAATAGGAAATATTGGTCTTTGAAACTTTCTGATGCTTTATAGGCTTATCGTACTGCTTTTAAAACCCCTATTGAAATGTCTCCTTACTGACTTATGTATGGCAAGGCCTGTCATTTACCTATTGAAATAGAGCTTAAAGCTTATTGGGCCATCAAACAATTTAACTTTGCTTTCGATAAAGCAGGTTCTCACAGGAAGCTTCAACTCAATGAACTGGAAGAAATAAGGAATGATGCATACGAAAATACAAAATTGTATAAGGATCGAATGAAAGTTTTTCATGACAAACATATTTTAAGAAAATCATTTAATGCAGGTCAAAAGGTCCTTTTATATAACTCTCGTTTGCATTTATTCCCAGGAAAGCTATGTTTTCGGTGGTCAAGCCCATTCATTGTTCGTACTTTTTATCCACATGGTACAATGGAGATTGAAAATTCCAAGAATGGTGAGGTGTTTAAAGTTAATGGTCAAAGATTAAAAGCATTTTTGGAATTACATAACCCGGAGATAGAGGAGATACCTTTGCGTGATCCTGTCTACCAGGATTGATTTGCTCTTGTTATTAAAGGTTGTCGTGCACGCTATTTATGTAAGATCTTTCTTTATTCAACTTGCATTAATGTGTTCCCTCAGTGTTATCTTCTTTTGAATTTCCATTGTTTTCTTGTTTTTGTTCTTTCATAAAAAAAATTGATTCGAGAATGAAGGATATTCTCACAAGATTAAAAAATTATTTTTCTTCTCTTTCACCCAATGCATTGACAAAAATTTACAAAGCAAGGGTTGCAAGATTAAGGTTGTTGATGAACATGAGGATGCCTGTTGATATTTGTTAAATAATTGAAGCTAAGGTACGGTTATCAGGTGAGTCTGCAAATAGTTTCATCTTTTACATGCCTGGTTTGGGAAAAAGCAGTTTTGCTAAAAAGTACAAAGCTAAACGAATGGGTGTGTGTTACAAATGTGGACGTGAAACTTGCAACAAAAATTGTCGTTCTTTGGGTTGGGTGTCTGTAAATCGAGAAGAAAAAATTAAATTCATTAAGGATGGCTTGAGTAAGGAGTCATTGGATGATGACTTTCATCCAACGTCTCTTGAGACACATCCTAGTGGATCTGTGCATATTGGTATTGTCGGTTTATGGCCCCATTTTAAAAAAGAATATAAACAGTACAGTCTTAGGAATTTGATGTTAAAAGACCCTATTTGCCAATTTATAAGAAAATTGGATGGGAAGTATATCATCGACCTATAAAGGGCATTTAAGCCGTTACTGGACGTAAAACCAGAGGAAGATGTGAGCCACAATCATAAATACTATACATATGCATGCGTGTTATCATTTTTGAATTTTTTTCACCTTTACTTTACCTAACATTCCCTGGCCTACTCACCTAGCTACTGTAAGTATGCCCTTGTCTGAGTTTTATAAATGCATATTTTCTTATCTTCATCTTCATACTCAAATTTAGTGTAAGTGCAATCATGGAGGGAACCGCAGTTCGCCATTTTCAAAGTATATGTGTTTTTTGTGGTTCTAGTTTTGGAAAAAATGAAGAGTATGTGAAAGCAGCATAACTTTTGGGCATGGTACTAGTAGGTAGAAAAATTAATGTAGTCTATGGTGGAGGTAGTAGTGGGTTAATGGAGTGTTTGTCTGCAGCTACATATGTAGGAGGAAGTCAAGTTCTGGGTATTATTCCTACTGTTTTAGCTGTATCAAACCTCATAGAAAAAACAATTGGGGAAGAATTTAGGGTATCCTCCATGCATGAACGCATTGCTAGAGGAAATTTTTCAAATCGTCTCTTGGACACAACTGAATATCTACCATAAACCAATAGGTTTGTTGAATGTTAATAATTTCTTTGATGGTTTGTTGTCTTTTCTTGGTCAAACTGTGAAACAAAGGTTTATATCACACTCAGTACGTCGGATTCTCATCTCAGCCTCAAATGCTGATGATTTGATTGACGCATTACAAGCATTTATCCATGTACCTGATCCAACTATGGTTCAAATAGATTGGACATCAGACAATCGCTTAAAGCGCAAGTTAGACTTGACTCTCCATTTGTAACTTGTTTTATTTCATTGCATAAATTTTTATTTTTCTGTTAGTTTGTTGCAGGTTCATCTTTTCCTCAATCCCCTTTCAGGTAATATCTCTTTCAATCTTTGTTGTCTATTTTTTGTTGTTCGTTTTCATTTTCAAAAAAAAATTGAGTGATGTTTTGGAATTAGAAAAAACTAACACCAATGATGAAAATGATTTAAAGTGCTTGTAACCTTTGAAAAATAGATGAGTTCTAAGTACTATGTATGAACTTAAACTCTATTGTAACGTACATTTTACCTGAAAATCTCAAATATCTTGAGCACTTAATCTTTTACATTTGACTTATTGTTTATTCAGAAAAGATTTATGTGATTCAAATATAACAAGTGATCTCATAAGATTTTAGAACTTATTTGATTATCACTTGAGAAGAAATCCTAGACTACTCTCCATTTAAGAAATGAATTAGGCATTGTTGGAATCATTTGAGCCTTTTATACCAACCTATACATTATGCCATATCTAGTAACCCATTTTGAGCCTATGCTTATCATTTCTTGTACACCAATATTATTATCTAGCCCTTAAACAAAAATGTTTTTAACTTTTACCTTTCAGAAATGATCATTTGAAAAGCTATGGTTCATGGATGGATGGATGGAGTTAAAAAAATTATATAGAACTCCCTAAATAAATAAGTTTGGGGGTTTATGTTAAAAAAAAAAAGAAGAAAAAAAATGTAGTATGAGTAAATAATGTAAGGATGAGAATAAGGTTGGAGATAGAATCTACATTATAATATCAAAAGAATTTGAAAGGACCCAAATAATCATGTATGTTGAATTGAGTGTTCATTAATATCTTTTTATCTACCTTTAACCTATGCCATACATTACAAACCTAATGAAAGTCCTGATGATCTTAAATGTTATAATTAGTCTACATTAGTGGAGAGTGACATGAAAAATAGCTTATGGAGTCTTAAATACATATATCTGGAGATTTATTTTAAATATTTAATTACATAAATCTATTTGAATGTAAAAATTCTAATGTCAAAGGATTACCACACACACACACACTTGAGATTCAAGAGTAAACTATACGTTGCATTTGAATTGAAGTTTTACATAACCTTGGGATCCTGATATTTTTTTTTGGTTGCACATTTTAAATCCTTGAGGAATTTTTAGTAAGTCAAATACAACTCATCACTCATCTTTCAAAATTTGAAGTTTGTGTGTTCTGCTTGAGGATAAACAAAAGATTAAATTTGGGGGTATTTGATAACTAAGTTTTATAACCATGAATTAAATACTTTCGTCTTAATTGTTTGTCATATTTAAGCACTTATTTCTCGTATTTATCTTTAGTTTTGTGCATCTTTTACAGATGGAGAAAATAATAGAAAATGGACTTGATTGGAGGAATCAAAGCAAAATTGTAGTTCTTTGGGAATGATGTTTATAAATCAAGCAGATAAAATAAATTCATTAAGGATGAATAAGTAAGGAGCATTATCTTTTTTACTCCTGAGACGCATCCTAATGGATATATGTGTCAATTCAATCTTGATTTATGACCATATTTTCAAAAGAACATAAACATAAAGATTCAAGGAACATCCAATGTTGAAAATCTGTTTGCTGTTTGTTTTTTCTGCCTGACCTTACTCCAATATTTTAACCCTAAATCATAAGTTACATATCTAATATATATGCAATTTGGTAAGTGAATATCTGACACAATTTTCTACAACTTTCATGTTTACATGATCAGTAAATTTAGACACTAAAAGGGAAAAAATTGGGTTAGAAGAAAATCAGCTTGCTGTTGCAGTCCAGCTTAACCTTTCTGTAGTATTTAGGCTTTATCTCATAAAATATACAGTTAATATATACGAAATTTGGCAAGAAGATAGTTGACATAATTTACTACAACTTTTCGTTTCACATGGGCAGCAAATTCGGTGGCTATAAAATACAAATATCATGATTACGTTCGGTGGACATAGTGCAATCCAACCTGTCAACTTTAGTGCAACTTGCTTTGTCACTTACCTCACTAGTTGTGTCTATAAATAGAGAGAGCTTGTGAGATAGGGGGAGGCCGAAAAATAGCTGAAGAAAGTGTCATTTTGAGAGCATTAATTTAAGTTCTTAGTATTGTAATGTTCTTATTTCTTTAGACACGTTGTTATCCTTTCATAATATCATTATGCTTGTTCATCTTCAATTTTGCTTTCTTACTTTGAATATGGAAAACTAATCTCCTTATGCTAAGATAAAAAGTGAAACTCTTGGTATGAGAATAATAATTTATTTAACTCGTAATCTTAATTTTTATCTTTGATCTTGTATTTACCTTCTTATTTTTTTCTCATGTTATTTCTTAATGGCTGGTTTTATCAAACTGTCGATTTCTTATTATTTTATTGGCTGGTTTTATCAAACCGCCTATTTCTTGTTATATTATGGTATTGTGTTTACTTTCTTACTTCTTATCTCTTCTTATCTCATTGGTTGGTTTTATCAAACCGCCTATCACTCTTATTATTTTTATGGTTAGCTTCGCCACCTATCTCTTGTTATGTTTCTTCTTCGTACCTCTTTTCATTCTAATCTTGTAAAGTGTGAACCTTCATATGTTGTAGATAATTTTTGGCACAATAAATTCTTGAATCAATCTTGATTTATTATAGAAAATATAATAATTGGCACAATGTACACTTGAATCTATTTTACAAGCATATACTAATGGTGTAAAAAGAGGTAAATATAATTCATGTATAAATAAAAGTGAGCTCAAAATAACACATCTTTTTATTGAAACCTTATTCATGTGAGGATTCCAATTGAGTGATAGAAGAGTTAAATTTATCATTACTCATACCAGGAGTGGATCCCCTAACCTTAGCATTCATTTTTACTTTGAACACATTTCAATCTAATTTGAGCACATCAATTCCTTGCACACTTAATTTAATATTCTCCTCACAAAACAAATATTTTGACAACTTGGTTAGAATTATCTATTTAGATTCAAATGAGAGTTTCCTTTCAATTGGCAATCCTCGTGGGATCGACCTTGCATACCGTTAAATCTGTACTCCAACAGATTCGTGCACTTGCGAGTTTAATTAAAACAACAACAGACTACATATGGGCCAATAGTATCCCAAACTCCTTTACTTCCAATACTACCCCACGACTTTCCAACTTATGCATGTCTTTAACCAACGGCCTCCTTACCACTGTGATATAAGCCAAACTACTTATAGACTTCCTACTTAATGCATCAGCCACTACATTGCCCTTACCTGGATGATATAGTATTGTGCAGTTATAATCTTTAAATAATTCCATCAATCGTCTTTGTCTCAAGTTAAGATCTTTTGTTGGAAAATATATTTAAGATTTTGTTCATGTGATTTAAGCTGTCTAGATGCATATGCAATGATTCGACCATGTTACATCAATACACACCCTAATCCAATTCTCAATGCATCATAGTATATCATGTATCCTCTGGTACCTGAAGGAATAGATAGTACTGGCGCCGTAGTCAAATATTCCTTGAGTTTCTGAAAATTTCTTTCACATTCATCTGACCAGTCAAACTTTATTCCCTTCCTTGTCAACCTCGTCAAAGAAATAGCTATTTTTGAAAAACATTTAACGAATCTGCGGTTATAGCTTGCTAAACCAAGAAAACTACGGATCTCTGTAATTGTCGTAGGGCGTGGCCATTGTTGTACTGCTTCTACCTTTTTATAATTAACTTGAATACCATCCTTGGTTACCACATACCCTAGGAAAGTAACATTATTAAGACAAAATTCACATTTTGAAAACTTGGCATACAGCTAGTGTTTTCTTAGGGTTTGCAAAGCTATCCTTAAATACCGTTCATGCTTCTCTGAATTCTTTGAATATACTAGGATATCATCTATGAATACAATAATAAATTGATCTAAGATTTAAATACTCTATTCATCAAATCTATGAATGCAGCTGAGACATTTGTTAAACCAAATGGCATTACTAAGAACTCATAGTGCCCATACTAAGTCCTGAAAGCAGTTTTCAGAATATCTTCCTTCTTTATCCTCAATTGATGATACTATATCTCAAATCAATTTTCGAAAAACATTGGGCACTCTGTAGCTAGTCAAATAAATTATCTATAGAGGTAATTGATACTTATTACATGCTGTCACCTTATTCAACTGTTTGTAATCAATACACAGCCATAACAATCCATCTTTCTTTTTCACAAATAGGACTGGAGCACCCCAAAGAGAAGTGTTAGGGCATTTAAATCCCTTGTCTAACAAGTCTTATAACTGATTTTTCAACTCCTTGAGTTCATTTGGTGCCATTCTATATGGAGGTATAGACACTGGTTAAATTTTCGGAAGTAAATCAATACCGAACTCAATTTTTTGTTCTGGGGGTAACCCTAACAACTCCTCAGGAAACACATCAGGAAATTCCCTAACCACTGGAACCTGTTGTACATTGGTGTACTTCATATCAATATCTTTGACCATTGCTAAATACCATTGGCATCTTTTTTGTAATAGCTTATGAGATGTTAAAACAGAGATTAAATTACTAGGTACCTTATTTTGATCTCCTTGTATCAAGAAGGGAGATTCTCTAGGAATATTAAACTTAATCATCTTAAGATAGAATGGCATGATGATAACTAATCCATTCACAGTATCACATCAAAGTCTAACACATCTAGAACTATTAAATCTATTAGAGTCTCCTTATCTTTTATCGAAATCTCACATGATTTATACACATCATTTACCAGTAAGAATTCTCTCAATGGAGTAGAAATCATAAAAGAACAATGTAAACTAATAGGATCTCTATTCAATTTCTTAGCAAAGTAGGGTGATATATAAAAATGAGTAGAACCAGGATCAAACCGTACATATTCTCTATGGGAATATACTGATAATGTACTTGTCATCACTGTATTTAAGGCCTAATCATCTTGTTGTATCAAGGCAAAAAACTCGGGCTTGTTCTCGGCCTCGACTTCCTGACCCTCTACCAGTACCACCACTACTTGTTTAAACTAAAACTACTCTATTTGGTCATACTGGTACAGATGTAGGGGGTAAAGCTGGCTGTACTGATGCTTAACTCAAATTTCATAATTATGAACAATTCCTCATCAAATGACCTACTTGTCCATACTTAAAACATAAACTAGTTTCTCTGCAACACTGTCCACTATGAGACCTGCTACAAATGAGACATAATAGAATCGATCTTAAATCATGTTTACTAGTGGGTCTCATATCTCTTTGAATCATTTTTTGCTTATTAATATTGATTGATGTCTGGTTAGAGCTACCAAATCTTGTTTAAGTTAAACGTTGTCGATTTTGAAATCTTGGTCCTCTAACATTATGATTATAACTATTCTGGATATTACTATCTCGATCTCTTTTTCTCCTCTTTAAACCTTCTATGTCTGCTAGCTCTTGTGTTTCCATCATTCTTACACAATCCACAGCCGCTGAATCAGTCAGAAAATGGTTCATTTGAGGACCCACCAATTTAAACAATGGATGTATCACCCTAAAACAAATCTCTTAATTCTATCTTTTTCATTAGAAACCAAATATGGTGCATATATAGACAACCGAGTAAAACGGATGTCATATTCAGAAACTGTCATGTTTGATGTCTATCTTAATTCTTCAAATTCTCTGGCCCTCTTATCTCTTTCACTCATTGGTAGAAAATGATTCATAAATACTTCCTTAAATTCATCCCACTCCATTGGTGGTAAAATAATTGTTCTTCCTTGTACCAGTGTCTCAAACCAAACTTGGGTCACATCTAATAGTTGAAAGGACACTAGTTTAACATATCTTCTAGTGAAACACCCCAAAGCTCTGAGAGCTCATTCCACAGCATCAATGAATATCTGTATATCTTTCTAAATATATGACCTAGAAAAGTCAGGGGTTTTAGCTTTAGGAATTGCAGTAATGTCACCTCAATCCCTGTAAACTTGTTCTCTTGTTCACATGGTATTTTCAATTCTTGCACTTCAGGAGCATTTTTTAGTGGCTGGCCATCCCTTCTGCCCTGTTCTACTATAAACCCAGCCAATGTTTTTAAACTCCTATGTATTCCAACAATCATATCAGTTGTTCTATCATATGGCTCCTGAGGGGGTTTTACTCTCTCTTCAGAGACTCTATCAAATACATAGACCTGTTCATTATGTCTCGAGGTTCTCATACCCCATGCACGCCCTCTGCCTCTGTCTCTTCGTCTAGATCAGCCTCTACTACGACCTCTTTGTACTATAATTGTAGATTATGCAGACTCTTCTATAGAGGATGCATGATTTACAGCTTCTCTAGTAACTACTCTAGTTCTTGGTGACATCATAGACTATACAGAATAAAACGCCTTTTAAGATACCATAATATTCAATCAACCTTATACTAAGAACTTTAGCAAATTTGGGATAGAAACGAAGTTAATATCCTATAGAATCCCTCAGCAGCACCTGAAATATAAATATGTCCGGCTCATATCCATACTAAAGGTCCTACTAAAAAATCCTTTGGTCTAATAACTACTGGGAAACCTAATGCTCTGATACCAACTTGTCACTTCCCAATTTAATGGAACACGATTGACACGAATAACAAATAACTTTACCCTTATTTTATAGCATACATGCTTCAAATATATCACATAATAGGAGTAAAACATACGTTCACAAATTTCCAGTACAGCCAAATATACATGCCAAGTTTACACTTATCAATATTACAATAGAAGTAGGGATCTTACCTGTGGCATTCAGAGCATACTCTAGATTACAAATACATAATGTTTTAACACTGTGAGCCTTAGAAACAACGTAGGCTCACCCAGAGAACATGACTCTTAGTTGGTCACGTAGCTGCAAAACCAAACTCTGTATCTTGATCTAAAAAAAATGTAAGTATCGTGTAGTGAGTTTGACAACTCAGTGAGTAGATAATATCTCATATGACCTCTTAGGTTAACATATGTATGTACTCATATAATAAAATTTATCAAATAGAAAATTACAATTCAAAAGTACATCCATGTAGGACCCATATTTCAAATATTCTCAGTTCAAATCATATTTAGATATCCCAAATCATATGCAATATAATATTAATCATTATTCAAATATTGTTATGCATCAAAATACTTCTCATAAAACATTAGGAGGATCCCATATCAAAATCACCATATCAGAGTTCAAGCCCTTCTATACTTTGGTGGTGTAGAATTTGCTTATACTTAGCATCCCAACTAAGGTTTGCCCTATTACCATTCAAGATGACACGCGAAGGGACTTTAATATGGGTAATTTCCCAAGCACACAGTAAGGGAGGTAAATCACATATCATATAGTCGACATCTCGTCCAAATAGGAGGCATCCCGCTCTTCTTCACATGTCATATCCTATGTGTTGGCCGTCACACGAAGTTAACACCACCCCGACTAACTGAGGTATCAAGGTGTACCATGGCTAACATCGCCTGCTATTAGTAAATAGTATTTCCAAAAGGATTCCTCCACAAAAATCATATTTGCATATATGTCATAAAGTTCAAAACAAAGGTTTTAATATAATATAGAATTTTCAATTTCAATACAATTCTTGTGTCAGAAACTTTCCATTAATCACAAATACATACTCGTTTCCAAGGAAATCTTATAACTTTACATATTAATGCCACATGCATAATACATTTCCTTTACCATATAATGAGAAATACATTTAAAATCACATATTCAATGAGTTCAAAGATCCATTTTCAAAACCATACTCTTCTTGAACTATATATCAGATGTAAACATTTCAGATAATTTAATCCATTTCAGAGACATATAAAAGTGTAAATAATTGGTAAACATAATCAAATATACATTTAAAGTTCAAGAAGAGCATAGGGTAAGTCATAGAAAAAATTATCTACTCACAAAACCAAGGTTCCAAGTCGGATATCTCCAACTGTGATGGTACTATTCATGGTCGGAATCACTATTCATACTTGTTGGATTCACTGTTCATAACGCACAAAAAGTTGTCAGATGGCTGAAAATTTTCATATGCTAAAGTTTTTCCACCTCCTGAATCCATCTATGGTGTCAGATTTTCAATTTGAGAACTTGATTATGTGTTGTGTTTCATCCAACTCTATGAGCATCCTTTGGAATGTTGAAGTCACAGAGGCCTTCAGTTTATCTAGAGGCATAAGCCAGGGAAATCCTTTCTCCTTATTTCTTGTGCTATGTATTGAGAGGCTCGCTCATTGTATCAAATGAGTAGTAAATCAAAAATTATGGAAACTAATTCATCTATATAGAAATGGCCCTCAAATATCCCATCTTCTCTTTGCAAATGACTTATTTTTATTCTTGAAGGCTGAGTTGGACTAATGCAGGTTGATAAAATCTTGTTTGGATACCTTTTGTCAGAGCTCAAGCCAACTAGTTAATGAGAACAAATCTAAATGTTACTTTTCTAAAAGTATCAATCACAATTGCATGGACTAATATAGCTAGGAATTGGGATTCACATTGTCATGTGATCTTAGAATGTATATAGGTATGCCCCTATTACACAAGAGAGTGAATAGATACCTTTAAACATATAACAAAAAAGGTCCAAAGGAGACTAAGAGGATGGAAGATGAAAAAAATTGTCTTTTATAGGTAGAAATACTCTTATAGGTAGTGTTCTTAATAGCCTACCTTATTACTCAATGCAAACAACGTTACTACCTTTAGGCCTCTATGACGAGCTTGATAAGATAGGCTGCAATTTTATTTAGGGTGACTAGGATAGCTCAAATAAGATTCACTTGGTAAGTTGGCACAAGATTTGAAATCGAAAGACATAGAGGGCCTAAGGGTGAGAAAACTTCATGACAAAAATAAGGCATTTTTTATGAAAATTACTTGGGGCCTAATTCAGGAACCAGATAATTTTTGGGTTAAAGTTCTTATATCAAAATATGGCTGTGGTAGCAATGACATACCCATAATGAAAGACCATTACACAAACCCATCAAACCTTTGGAAAGGAATAAACAGGGTTTGGAAGGAGGTGGAAAAGGAATATGCTAAAATATAAGTAATGGTTAGATAACCAAATGCTAGTCTAATAAGTGGGTCCCTAGCAGGGGTGAACATAGGTCGGATTGGGTTGGGTTTAGAGGAATTCTCCACCCACCGGAACAAAAGTTGGATTGTAAAAATAGCATCCGAAATTGACCCATAATCTAGGTTACCTGAACTATTCAAGTTTAGTTGGGTTCATGGCGAGTCAGTCGGTCTAAATAGGTTTGTAATTCAAAAAAAGTTGATCAAAAAGCCAAAGATCCCTTACCAAATTTCTCATATCTGCGTTTCTTTATCTCTTTCCCACAACTTTTAACCTTAAAATTTTAGAAGTTAAGTCCCCATTCAGTCAATCGTTAACTTTCTACTCTTCGTCCTCATGAACTATATGCACATCCCTTCGTCATCATTATTTTGATTCTTTTGAAGAGGAAATCGCGAACACAATGGAGAAATAGATTGAGAGATAGAGAGAGAGGTGCTGAGAGAATAATCTAAAAACGAAGGTCGAGAGAGGTTGATAGAAGGAGTTATGGAGGCTTGGCTGAAAGCGAGATCTAGAAAGGCAAATATAGTTACGAAGGTCGCTGTGAGAGAGGGAGGAAGATGGAAAGACAAATGGGAGAGGTAGTGAAAAGTCACCGTGAAAGAAAGAGGTAGATGGTGTGTTGCGAAGGTCACCGTGAGAGAGAAGATAGAGAGACAAATGGATAGAAAGAGGCAGTCGCCATGAGAAAAAGACGAAAACGGAGACATGAATGGGGAAAGGTAGTGAGGCACTTAGGGTTTGTGAATCTAAATATATATATATATATATATATATATATATATATATATATATATATATATATATATATATATATATAAAATAAACAATTTTTTTTAGTTTCTTTTTTCAAAAAATAAAGGGAGAATTAGAAAATAGCAGTTGGCAGAACTTTAATCCAAGTCTAGTCGATAATCCCATGCCTTCTTTACCATTAAGCCATAGCCACTATGCTATTTATATAATATTAACTTTCACTTTTATTTATGTTATTTTTTGGATTAGGTTCAATCGGGTTCAAACATCCTAAACCCAATCTGAACCAATAAACCTCATATTTTTTCAAATTTTTACCCTTAAACCTGTTAACCCTATTTAATCCACCTAAAACAATTATTTTTTATTGGGTTAAAATGGGTGAGTGGGTTATGCTCACCCTTAGTCCCTAGAAATAATGCTTAGCGATGGAAGCCACGATAGCATAGATGAAAATACGGTGCACAATAAAGTTATTGACATAGTGGATGCAAGTGGACAATGGGGATTGACCTAAGTTTAGCAATGCTATTCTTGATACTGTGAAGTAAACTATAGTAGCCTTAATTCCCCCATTTGAGGAAATGTGAGAGGATGTGATTGTCTGGAACCATAATAAGAATGGCAAATTCTTTGTGAAATTTGCTTATGAAATGAAGTTGAACAGAACTAGAAATGACTACGAATTAGTTTGGAATAGAGTTTGGCAATGGCTAGGATCACAAAAGATTAGAACCTTTATTTGGTTGGTAGGGTAGAATAGCACTTTAACAAACAAATTCAGAGATGACCAACACTTAGATGACACTAAAACATGCCCCGTATGCGGGAAAGAAGTAGAATCGACTCTGCATTGCCTTTGGGATTATAATGCAACTAGAAACCTTTGAATGAGAACAGTGCAACCAAGATTCTTGAGGGACTTCTTTAACTGGAATATCAAGGACTAGCTCCAACATAACCTAACCTAGAAGATTAGGAAAGACGAGAATGGAAGCTTACCTTGGAAAATGTTGGTTAGGATGACAGCTTGATGTATATGGGTTCGTAGGTACGAAATATTGTTTTAACCCTCTTCTCACCCATCCAATGATCTTTTCTTCTCTTGCATCTCAAGGGCAAAAGAATGTGCTAAGTGGATGAGTACAAGCGATAAGCTACAGGGAAATAGAAGATGCATTCAGGAAATTGGATGGATTCAACCCGCCAACACTCAAGGTGAAGTATAATGTGGACGGTTCAATGCTGGGAAACAATTCAGCTTGCTGTGGATGAGTCCTTAGGAACGTAACAAGTGGTTGGTTGATGGGATATGCAAGGAAGTTGGGAATCTGTAGTATCAACATGGCTGAACTTTGGGGAATTTTCAAAGCCCTAAGCTTGGCATGGGAAAGCAACTTTAGAGAGATAGTTATTGAGTCAAATTCCTCGACGACTGTTGATATTTATTTAAATAGATGTGAGAAATGGCACCCATGTGCAGCCTTGGTCTCTCATATCAGAAGGCTTTTAACTAAGGATTGGACTATCTTCATTCAACACACCTATAGAGAAAACAACAAAGTTACTGACTGGCTAGTTAGCTGGCTAGGAAAGCTCATAGCATGAGCCCCAGTTTACACTTCTATGATAAACCCCCGAATGGGCTAGGACTTTTCCTGATTGATGATATATAAAGGGGGGAACTACACCTCATGTGTGTCTTGTAGTCTTGTTGACTCTTTTGATTGCAACAAAAACATAGATATAGGTCTTCATTAATTTGTTGATTCTAAACGACGAGGAGATGACAGGCACACTATCTAAAAGGAAAAAAAAAAGTTCTTCTGATTTTCACACATACCTCATGTTCAAAATAGTCATAAACAAACCTAATGTTAGTTGGTTATAGTGGTAGCACTTGTTTGAAATCTAAGAACAACAAAAGTTCAATTCTTAAAAATGTAATATTAGAAAGGACTTTACTAAATATGCTCCCAGTTTGGAATGATATTCCCATTTCTTATACTATTTATACAAGCAAGCATTGAGTGTACGTAATGGCATATGATCTACACTTTCAAGATGAAGATATAAGTTTGATCTTTGAAGCAATCACTTGTTGGAAGAGTCTCTGTCGCAACAGAACTCAAAAAGGATTAGTCTTACAATGCAAATAACCTATAAGGATATGCTAAGAAACTAAAAAATAGTCATAAATAGGTTTGAAAGTATTTAAACAATAAGAAGGTGATAGACGAGTACTGACAACAGAAATCAAACTTAAACTTTATAAGTGAAGTGTTTCGATTTTTATTAGTTAAACCAACTCTCGTTCACTCTCTTTCCATCTTTCCGTAGGTGCAATATGTTCTTCTATATATATAGAATCTTCTATCATTTTCTCAACATGCACTTGAACATTAAATTAATAATTGACATCAAGAAGGAAATGATTTTATTTAATGATTTGAACACATCAAATTAAACGCCCTAATACTAACTTGAAAATTAATTTATGTATTATTTAACCCATAAAATATCGATTAGAATTTTCCCTTTGAACTATTGAATTGTCCAATTCACTTCTATAACATACTTGTTCAAAACTAAATAAATTTTTCTTTTTGCAATATCTTCTTCTTCTTCTTCGTGGTCCCTGATCTAGTTTTCTCTTCATTAAAAATAAATAACTTATTTTCTGCTTATTAATTCATCAACCCATTTGTTTATAGGATTTCTTTACGTTATTCGCTTATTAAGAAATGAATTCATCAAGTAATTAACAAATAAAAATATATCATTTTAGGTTAAATAAAATATGTATTATTAGGTTAGATAAAATAAAATAAAAAATTAGTGCTAACGCGGATGTGAAAATTTGCGTCAATCTAACAAATTAAATGCCTCATGACATAGCGTCAGTATTTTTCTGTTAATAAAATTCATAAAGTTAAGTTTAAAAATTAAAAAGTGACATTTTTAAGTAAAAAGTTATTTTAAGAAATAAATCAATTTTTTTAAAATTAGAAAACTAAAAATAAATTTTATTCTTACATAAACCATTTTTCTTAGTCATTCATTTCATATAGCTTGAAAAAATTGTATCTCCAAAAAACGCTTGACATATTCTTCGGTAAGCACAAATAAATTTAATATGCCACTTTTTTAAAATGATTAATTAATAAAAATTTGAGACTTTTGTATTTGGCATGAGAGTTTACCTTTAAAGTGTAATAATACTAATCAATTTATTAAGGCCGTCCCTTTTTTATTTGAAATGTTTCAATTTTATTCATTTTGTTTAAAATAGGGTAATGTTACTATTTCATTTTTCAAAAAAATTACTAAATATTTTTGTTAGAGTTTCCTCATTGTGTTAATAGAATATGCTTAGGTGGATGTTGAAGACTATTGTACTCTATTTTTTATTTCAATGTCAATTATCTAAACGACACTCAAATAATTTTAAATATTAATTTATTCATGCGATACTATTTTTTAAACTAATAAAAATAGTTATTATATTTCTTGAGTTTCCTCCAAATAGTTCATGCAAATGGGAAAAAAAAAACTAGATTAGTGTTGGTGTCACATTGGTGATTTAAGCATGTATGTCACACTTGTCCCGCAAAAAAAACCAAACACACGTATGAAAAAAATTCTAAAGAAAAATCTTTTCAAAATGAAATTGCCACTAAAATTTTAATTTTTCTAAGGTAAAATCTTAGAAATTTTTTTCTTTGATTGAAAATAGGTTATGCTTACCATAGCGGGTTTAGGAGTTATATAATGCGTAGAGGGTATTAGACACTCCACAATATCTATATAAATTAGAAAATTTGAGAAACTTAAGTGTGCAGTTTAATTATCATTGATGCCTAATAATTACCATTATTAATCACATGTAAACAAAATTTAAAAACGCAACAGTAAGAAAAATATAAAAGAAAAGTCAAAGCTAAATTTGAAAGTTAAAAGATAGAAAATGTACAAAGTTGGCCTTGACTGGATATCATCGGGCCTAAGTATCCTTTATGAGGATAAAATGTTCATGTAGTTCAAATGTAAAAAACAGTGAAGCAAGTTGATTAGCTTTAGCAGTATATTTTTGTGGAAGAAAAATGTTAGGTAGATAATAATAACCTAAATTAAAGAGTCATAAGTAAGTTTAATTTATTTGGAAAACTAACCAGCTTTGTCTGATTTTTTTGTAGGCTTTTGAAGAAAAGAAACCTTTTAATTTTTTTTTTTGTATTTTTGAAGAAAATAAACTTTACAATTTTTTTGAAAAAAATAATTTATATTTTTAAAATTTTTGGAAAAAAATCATTTTCTAATTTTTTTTTATATTTTTGAAGAAAATATACTTTTTTTTTAATTTTAGAAATTTTTGTGTAGATAAAAGGAATTTCCAATTTTGGTATTTTCTAAAATAAAAACCATAAAAAAATCATTTACCCTCATTAACCATTTTCTAATTATTTTATTTATAACAATATTTCGAAAACAATGACGACGAGTTTAATAAATTGATAATCATGTTAGTTAAGCTAAAAAGTAATAAGGCTTAAATAAGCGTTATAAGTAATTGTTAGATCTACAAATTTACATTTTAGAAATTGAATAATCATTCTAACCACAAAAACATCATTAAAGCCTAACTAAGTATTATTGATTTCATAAATTTAAATTTTTCAATTTTTATGAAAATTAAACTTCCTAACCATAATTAACCATAAACTCTAAAAGGGCTAGGTATTTTATTTTGTTTATAACACTATTACTGAAAAGTTTGAATTATTCAATTTTAGTTAACCAAGAGAACCCTAAATTCTAATATAGATAATATCAAAATAAAATAAATAGAATAAATTTTTGCATCTCTACAATAATCACAGTTCATCATATTACTTTGATCTTTTTCAGTATCTGACACAATTCAACAAATATACTCATTTTAATGATTTTTAGTATGAGACACGTTTCAAAGAAATATAAAACAAAAATTGAAGATTTTATTTTATAATAATTTTAACTGTAAAAAAATATAAATTGTTCTTGTTATTGATTCTTTCATATTTTTTTGTCCAAAAATACTGGCGTGATAAATGAAGAATTAAAATTTTGGATGCAAAATTTGATAAAACGCCTATATTATCTCGAATTAAAATTATGATAAATTAAAGTTTACTCTTTTGTGCTTTGATTTTAAATCATTTTGTCCATTTGTAGTTTAAAGTTTCTTTCAATTCTTTTGTAATTTATTATTTAATCATTTAACCACCATATAATATTTTTTATATAAATTTTAATAGAATAGTTACATGAACATTAAAATGATGAATAATTTTGTTGTTAAAAATCTGTTTCACTTATAATTTGTACAATTTCATAATTTTATGAAGCTATTGCTAAGATTAAGTTAATCAATTCAGTTTTTATATATTATCTTGATTTCAATAATAAATTTAAAAGACTATGAAATCATTCAAAGTATAAATGAAATATACTTTATTTTAACAATAAGATTATTCATTTTTTTAACATTCCCTAGAGTATTCTGCTAAAATTTAGATGAAAAATATCATTGGGTAATTTAATAATTGCATAAAAAACACCATATAGTTAAATGACACGTTTTAAATCATATGAAGAAAAAATGATATTTGGTCAAACCATTAGAAAAAATTTACCCTTGTCATCTTTTTTTTTCTTTTCGTCAAATTTTCATGGTGAAATGAGTTACAAATATTCATAAATCTAAATAAATAATCAAAGATCTTACTGTAAAAAAAAATTTCAAAGAAGAATACTGCTCTCAAAAGAACAGGAGAGAACAAGAAGGAACTTTGCCAAGAAACATAGAAAGAAATGAAAGAGAAAGGCGAGGAGGGCTTTTTGTTTTTTTTTTTGTTTTTGGGCAAAGGGGAGGAGGGCTAAAAACCAGACAGTCATAGATGGTTTTTTTTTTTTGGACTGGCCATAGGTGGTTAGCTTAACGCAAATATTTCACTTGTTGGCTCAGTTAGCACGAATGTAAGTGAGCCATAAAAGTATTGTAGCCCAAAAAGGTCAATCATTTTGATCCAATAACAATATCAGGGTAGAGAGTTATAAAAGCCTAAAACCATAGGTCTGTCTGACCAAAAAAATTATTGGGCTTGAATATTTTTTCGTAGACACATTTGTCACTAGAAAACATTTAAATAAAATTTTATAAATATTTGTTATGAAATTTTATTATGAAAATATATAGTGTAATTTTTTAAAAAGGAGTCAATTATATAATTTCGAATTGTAAAGAATATTTATATATAATATTTTTATTATAAAATTTAATTACAAAAAATTAAAAATTGCATCTAAATTTTTTTTCTTCTTATCTTTTCCTTGCATGAGGTGGCACATTGAGTATTCATTCACAATATCATATAACTCTTTAAATCTAGGAACTCTTTATAAATGCTTATCTCCTCTCTTTTTTTGTGGGTACAATAATGGAAGTCGAACCCGACTCACGCCCCAAACCCCAGCCCCCCTTGCCACCTGAGCTAACCTCAGATGGCAAATGCTTCACATCCCTAATTTAGGAACGCGAATAACTCTATTATCCAATAATTTTATCTTTATCCATTCGCAAATAATTTTACAACATCATATATCAGGATAATGTTATAAGTTTCTAAGTTTGCAATACTGCTAATTATACATGCCAATTCTATGTCTATCAGAGTTACAACGGAAATAAGGATCCTACCTGTGGCGTTTAGAGCAACTCTAGAATACATTTATATTACAAATTAAACACTGAGAGCCCAGAAACAATTTAGGCTCACCACAGATGTACGACACCTAGTCGGTCAAGAAGCCATAGAATCAAACTCTAAGTCTTTATCTGAAAAATATATAAACCATGTGTAGTGAATTTTACAACTCAGTGAGCAGATAACACCTCCTATGACCTTTCAGGTCAACATATGGATGTACTCATATAAAAAAAATTATCTCATCAAAACTTACGTTTCAGAAGTACATCCATATGAGACCCGCATTTTCAAATATTCTCTGTTCAAAATTAATAATCAGGTATTTCAAACCGTATGCAGTACTGAATAAACATTACTTAAATCATGTTCAAAATCATATTCAATACTGTAGAATCATTAAACAAATCATGTTATGTATCAAAACATTTCTCATAAAATATTCAGAGGATCCGGTATCAGAACCACCATACCAGAGTTTAACCCCTTCCGTACTTTGGTAGTATAAGATTTGTCTAAACTCAGCATCCCGCTGAAGTTTGCCCTACTACCATTCAAGAGGACACGCGAAGAGATTTTGTATGGGTTTTTCCCAAGCACACAACAAGGGAAGGAAAATAACATCTTATATAACTGGCATCTCGCTTATATATAGGAAGCATTCCGCTCTCTTTCACATATAATCTCCCGTGTGTTAGCCCTCACACGAGGCTAGCACCACCTCCCATGTTAGTTGAGGTAATCAAGGTGCGCGCAAGGGCTAACATCACCTTCTGTTAGCAGACAGTGTTTCCAATAAGATTCCTCCACAAAAAATACCATATGCACATATGTCATATAATCCAGTATAAAATTCTCAATATAAAATAGACTTTTCAGTCTCAGTATATTCATCTGTCAAAACTTCCCAATCAGCGGAAACATATAATCATGCCCATATCCGACGCAAACATATCACTTTATAAATCAACGTCACATGCATAACATAATTTCTTTGCCGTGTAATGCGAAATACATTTAAATATCACATGTTCAATGTGTATCAAAATTCATACTTTTCTTGAACTAAATATCATATTTCAACCATTTCAGATATTTCAAACCATTTCAGAAACATATAAAAGTATAAATAACATGTAATCATACTCATTTATCAATGTAAAGTTCAAGAAGAGTAAAATAAGCCATAAGAAGAATTATCTACTCACAGATAAGGGCTCCAAATTGGACAGCCCTAAAATGTACTTTTCCAATATCTATTTGATCAAATTGACCTCAAAAACGTATCCGGAGGGTCCAAACAATCAAGATAGCAACTTCGGGAACGGGTCACTATTCACTACCGGAAAACACTATTGACTCGCCGAAAAATACTATTCATCCGCCGAAAAATACTATTTACGACGAACAAAAAGACTGTTAGATAGCCGAAAATATACTTATCCTAAGGTTTATGTAATTTCTGAATCTATCTACGGCGTCAGAATTTTAATTGGAAGTCTCTAAGTAAAAGTTTTAGGATTTACCTTTTTCTGAGATTTTCTACTTCAGATCTACGACAATTCAACGGCTAATTTCAAAAATTGATCAGTCAAAACTGTAATATTCTTTGTTCTGAATCCAGTAGCACCTTCAGTTTTGAAATCGGAAGCCAATAGGCACTGTAGATCGAGAGAAAAAATTGAAGATTACTATTAACTCACTATTTATTTCTCAATTTTTTTTTCTCGACATTTGCACGACTCTCCCCAGTTTCTTCTTCCTTTAATCTTCTTTTTTACATATAATAATAATTATTAAATAATTAATAATAAGATTTTCTTTTATATAAATTCTGTTTTTCATCCTAAAATATTCTAAAAATGTCCATTCTCATAAACCTTTAGTTAAACTCTTAAATCATGATTTTTCTTGATAAAAATCACAATAAAACAAATCTCAAAATAAATATCTTTATACATATTAAAAGAAAGAATATTTCTAAAAATACAACAAAAATTCATTAGATGCCAATATAATTATTTTAAACAAAATAATACTTATTTTAATTAAAAATCCACTTACTTTTAGCAAAACATAATTATTTTTAAACAAATAAAAATATATTATCTTATAGCAAAATACTATCATTTAAAAAATAAAAATTACGCGTCAAAATGTACATTCTCATATTTTTTTTGTACTTCTTTAACCCATGTAGTAAATATATATATTTTTTACGGTTATAATCTCTATTTTCAAAAAATTTTCTTTTATTTTAAATTTTTTTTAATTTAAATTTTCGTTAAATTTTACGGTTATTAAAATTTATCTCCTTAGGCACTTCACCTTAGTTAAAGTGACTGGATGTCATAAGATTTGTAACTAAGCTCTTGGACATATTGATATCTTATTTTTTAAAAAAATATATTTAAATAAAATATTATGCTTCACATATTTAATATAAAGATTCAATTATATTTTAAAAAATATAAACAATATTTAATAGAGCTGACAATTAAAAAGTGCAAGAATATATATATATATATATATATATATATATATATATATATATATATATATATATATATATATATATATATATATATATATATATATATATGACATGAGATATCAACAAACTTGCGGTTTGTAATAAAAAAAAATGTGATTTAAATGATAAATAAATTTAAGTTCATTAAAATATGACACTTTGTAATATTGGAAGTTTAAATTTAAATTTTTAAAAACAAATACTACTAAAGAGGGAGAATCTCAATACCTCAAATTATATTAATTATATATTTAAAAATATAGATATACTTGTATAAAAAAAATCTTATTTGTCTTTGAACAAAAATGACGGTATAGGAAACACTTTCTTGAAACTTGGATATTGTCGTTTCTCAGCTAATTAAAAGAAATATGTTTGACATATGGTCAAATAATCATAGAGTGATTACTAATTAATAATATATGCTTGAATCAAATTTACATTTATGTGCTGTAATAGTAATTCATAATCCTAAATAGAGCTCTTGCTAAACTCAAGTTGGAAATTAAAAAGAAATTTCTACAAGATATATTATATGTTATTTATTTCATAAATGGTTTTGCTAGAAAATTGCACATATAGATACCTATTATCATAAATTAGTGTTTTGATATATTGGCCAAAAAAAGTGTTTTTATATGTATTTGGTACATATCATTATTTTTAAAATAATAATTATGAAGAAAATGAGATGACAGAGTTATAAATATTTAAACAACTACCTGTTAACTACTCTTTTTTATTTTTAAATTAATGAGATCATATTTATTATATTTTCAAAAATGAGAAGTAATAATTTGAAGTTATAAATTTTGATATAATTATAAACTATATTTTATTTTTAGGTTAATATTACTCATCTGTTAGACCAAGATATCAATTTTTTTAATGTAATTTATATTAGTATAAATAACAAAAAAAGTTAATGTAATTAAATGAAGAGTAAAAAAATGGGCCCCTTTAAAAATATTAATTAATAATTTTTTAATTTATTTCATATAAACTTTTAAAATATTATCAGTTTATAGATTGTTTCATACAGGGATAGCATTTTTAAATTTTTTGTTTGTCTTTAAAACTTTCTTTGTTATGTAAACTTTTTTTAAATAAAATTTCCAATAATACTTTTTGACATGCTTCTTTGTTTCATATATGGGTTATTATATTTAAATTAATTGTCATATTAATTAGGTGTGGCTCTTATATGATGTTACATTTCGTGTTCTTTTTACGTTGGTTAGCACCAATGCGTTCTCGGTGCAATTTTGAAGAGTATCTAATAGAGGTTAGCACAAGTCGGATAAGGTTGGGTTGTGTAATAACCGTAAAATTTAACGAAAATTTCAATTAAAGGAAATTTAGAATAAAAGAGAGAATTTTGAAAATAGAGATAAGAACCATAGGAAATATGTATATTTATTACATGGATTAAAGAATTACAAAAGAAATATGAGAATTTACGTTTTGGCGCGTAATTTTTATTTTTAAATGATAGTATTTTGTTATAAGCAAATATATGTTTATTTGTTTAAAAATGATTATGTTTTGTTAAAAGTAAGTATACTTTTAAATTAAAAAAAAATATTGTGTTACTTAAAATAATTATACCGGCCTCTAATGAATTTTTATGATATTTTTAGAAATATTCTTTCTTTTAATATGAATAAAGATATTTGTTTTAAAATTTTTTTTATTACGATTTGTATCAAGAAAAATCATGATTTAAGAGTTTTACTAAAGATTTATGAGAATGGAAATTTTAAAAAATTTTAGAATATTTTATGATAAAAAATGAAATTTATATGAATTTTTATAAAGGAAAATCCTATTATTAATTATTTAATGATTATTATTATATTAAAAAAGAAGAAGAAGGCAATTGAAAAACGAAAACCGGGGGCGACGATATCAGATTCGAGAAAAAACGAAGAATATGCATAGTGAGTGAATAGTGATCTACAAGTTTATCTTTCGATTTGGATTACTTATGGGCTTTCGATTTGGATTACTTATGGGCTTTCGATCTCAAAACTGAAAGTGTTATTGGATTCAGGACGAAAAATACTTTAGTTTTGACCGATCAATTTTTCAAATCAACCGTTGAATCGCCGTAGATCTGAAGTAGAAAATCTCGGTAAAAGGTAAGTTCTAAAAATCTTACTTAGAGACTTCTAATTAGAAATTTGACTCCGTAGATGGATTCAGAAACTAGATAAACATTAGGATATGAATTTATTTCGTTGATTAGGTAAAATTTTTGTGACGGTAAATAGTATTTTCCGACGATGAATAGTGATTTCTCGGCGATGAATAGTGATGGTGAATAGTGATTCCGGCGGTGAATAGTATTTTTCGGCGCTGAATAGTACCTTAGCGTTGACCTGCGTTGACCGAGCTCCTATAGGTCAAATTTAACAAATTCGGAGTCATTTTCAAGGGTTTTGGACCTTCTAGACTCGATTTTGGGGTTTATTGTACCGAATTCGGACTAGAAACGAGGATTTTAGGGCTATCGAATCTGGAGCCTTTACCTGTGAGTAAATAATTATTCCTATAGCTTGTTTTTACTCTTCTTGAACTTTACATTGATAAATGAGTATGATTACGTGTTATTTATACTTTCATATGTTTCTGAAATGGATTAAAGTATCTGAAATTGATTACTATCGGAAATATAGTTCAAGAAGAGTATGATTTTGAAAATGAGATTTTTGAACTTATTGAATATGTGAAATTAAATTCATTTCTTACTGTATGGTAAATGAAATATATTGTATACGACGCATTGATTTATAAAGTTATATGATTGCCTTGAAAAATGGCATATATATATGATAAACCCTGAATGGGTAATTTTTAACAAATGAATTTTGAAATACATTGAACATGCGATTTTTACATGTATTTTTTCATTTTACGGCAAATAAAATATGTTATGCACATGATATTGATCTTTACAGTGATATGTTTGTCTCAGATATGAGCATATATATATGTGATTCCCTGGTTGGGAAGTTTTGACAGAGGAATATATTGAGACTGAAAGTCTGTATTATATTGAGAAGTTTATACTGAATTATATGTTATATGTGCGTATAGTATTTGTGGAGGAATCCTATTGGAATCACTGTTTGCTAACAGCAGGGAATGTTAGCCCTGGTGTACCTTGATACCTCAGCTAGTAGGGGTGGTGCTAGCCTCGTGTGACGGCCAATACACGGGAGTTATTGTTATCGGGGAGAGCGGGATGCCTCCTATTGTTGATATGTGATTTACTCTCCCTTGCTGTGTGCTTGGGATTATTTATTGTATTGGTTCTAATATGGAAACCTCCTAAAACATCTAAAATCTTTTATTGCATCAAAGTATTTGTTTATAATCGTATTGTACTGTATTTAGATTTTGAATATTGGGTTATATTGTTAAATGAGGATATTTGAAATACGAGTTCCATATGGATGCACTTCTGAATTGTACTTTCTATATGATAAATTTTGAAGTATAAGTCATCCATATGCTGACCTAAAAGGTTATAGAAGGTCTTATCTGCTCATTGAGTTGTAAAACTCACTATACGTTGTGGAAATATTTTTCAGATAAAGAGACAGAGTCTGGTCCTGTGGATAAATGATCAGCTAGACTGTTTACCCTCTGGGTGAGCCTACATTGCTTTCAAGGCTCACATTATTTGTACTGTATTGTATTTGTATTCTAGAGTATGCTCTGAACGTCACAGGCAGGATCCCTGCTTCTGCCGTTACTTTGATGTTTATAGAATTAATTTGTATATTGTATATGGAAGGGAACCTATATGTATCAGTTTACATGATAAAGAATTGAATTATGGATATTTATGGAAATATCTGTTCATAGTATATGGGTTTCACGTGCCTTAAAATTAGGGGCGTGACAAGTTGGTATCAGAGCATTAGGTTTCCCTGTGACAATCAGAGCAAATGATTCTTTAGTAGGACCTTTAGTATCGATATGAGCCGGACATATTTATACTTCAGGTGCTGCTGAGGGATTCTATAGGGTTTCAAATTCCTTTCTATTCCAAGTTGTTAAAGTTTATAGTATAAGATTGATTGAATATTGTGACATCTTAAGAAGTATCTATGGATCAATTATAGCTTGAAAGTAAAAGCGATATGCGTCTTAAAGAATTTAAAGAATTGAGACAAATACCAAATATGATGGTTTCTGAATGTGACATCTGTTGTACCGGTTGTCTAGATATGGTAGACTGTGATGTGATATTAAGAATGGATTAGTTGGCATTATGTCATGTCATTTTGAAATGTCACTTTAAGGTGATTAAATTCAATATTCTTGGAGAATTTTATTTCTTGATACAAGGGGATCGTAGTGAGATACCCAGTAATCTAATCTCTACTTTAACATCCCATAAGTGATTATAGAAAGGTGTCAAGAATATTTGACAATGATGAGAGATGTTGATATAAAGTATATTAGTGTAAATCAAGTTCTAGTGGTTAAAAAAAAATTCTGATGTAATTCTTGAAGAATTGCCAGGATTACCTCAAAACGTAAAATATAATTTGGTATTGATTTACTTCTTGAAATCCAACCAATATCTATATCTCTATATAGAATGGCACCAACTGAACTCAAGGAATTGAAGGATCAGTTGTGACACTTGTTAGACTAGGGATTTATACACCCTAGTACTATTACTTGGAGTGCTTCCGTTCTATCTGTGAAAAAAAAAGATGGATCACTATGACTATGCATAGATTATAGACAATTGAATAAAGTGACAAAGTGGAATAAATACTCATTACCTCATATAGATGATATGTTTGACCAGCTACAAGGTGCTCAATATTTTTTTAAAAAATTTGAATTGATTTGATATCTGGATCTCATCAATTGAGGATACGGGAAGAGGATATTAGAAAAATTTCTTTTAGGATTCGTTATGGCATTATGAGTTCTTAGTGATGTCATTTAGTCTGACAAATGCCCTGTTGCATTCATGGACTTGATAAAAAAAAAAAGAGTATTGAAGCCATCCCTGGATTAATTTGTTATGATCATTATTGATAATATACTAGAATATTTTAAGAGTTCAGAGGATCATAAGCAATATTTAAAGATGTATTACAAACTCCAAGGGAGTATCAGCTATATGCTAAGTTCTCAAAATATAAATTTTGACTTAGTAATAGTACATTCTTAAGGTATGTGGCTAGCAAGATGGTATCTAAGATAACCCTAAGAAAGTAAAAGCGGTACAGCAATGTCCACATCTTGCTATAGTTACAGATGAAGATCCAAGTCCAATTTGCGCTTTCTGCTGTGGTCTGTGTCCATTCTATTTGAGCTGTAATTGGATCAGGTACATGAACATATGCTTGTAAAGCATCAATCAGCTCTTCAGCATCTGAAGCTGGGATGAGAATTCGTCGTGCTGAGTGTGGGATAAAATTTTGTTCCACAGCATGATCAAGAAAAGACAACAGACCATCAAAGAAGTGATTAACATTTAACAAACCTACCGGTTTGTGATGCATATTTAGTTGTGCCCAAGAGACTATTTGAAAAATTTCTTCTAAAGTACCAAAACCCCCTGGTAAGGCAATGAAGGCATCAGCATTGCTCATCATTCTAGTCATGCGCTCATGCATGGATGCAACCCTAAATTCTTCCCCAACTATTTTTCCTGTGATGTTTGATACAGCTAGAGCTGTAGGAATAATACCTAGAACTTGGCATCCTCCTACATGAGCAGATGTAGCCACACACCCCATTAACCCACGGTTACCTCCACCATAGACTAAATGAAGTTTTCTTTTGGCCAACACCATACCTAGGTTTTGTGCCGCTTTCACATACTCTGCATCTTTTCCAGGACTAGAACCACAAAAGACACAAATATTTCGAAACTGACAGAATGCGATTTCCTCCATAGTTGCACACACCTTAACTTTGAGTATGAAAGTAAAGATACTAACGTGTGTATTTATAGAACTTAAAGAAAGGCAAACTTATGATAGCTATGCGAATAGGCCAAGTATAATTAGAACAGCTATGTGGGTGATTGGTGGATATCAGATAAATTGAAGGTGAAAATTTTCAAAAATGACGGCAAGCATGTATATCTATAATAAATATAACTGTGACTCATTAAACATATCAAGAGAATAAGATTAAGGTATCACCAGAAATTTTCTTGATCCTTGTAGAAAAATTATGTAGGTGATAGGTGTTGTTGTAAATGAAAATACAAATCAATTAATTGTTGAAGAGGGACAATCAAATGATTTATTTTGTTTCCTCAATGTTTTTGCCAGTCGACTATCGATATTATTAAGTCGACTAGCTATTTTGAGAAATTTTAATTTGAACTGATTATTTTACAGTTGATTGATTACATCGATTTTGAAGCAATCAACTGCATCCTACCAGTTAACTACGTATTCTTTATTTTTCATAGATTTTTATAAACTCAGAAATGTTTCTTTTCCATGTGATATTCTTCCACCGAATAACAATATATTTGAATTAGATTTTGGCAAATATATTCAAAATTTGCAGCCACCGATTTTTGCTGAAATCGTAGTTAGATTTTGTTTACAAATTGTCAAGAATTACGGCCACTGATTTTAATGTTTCAATGTTTCGTCCACATTTTTGACTTCCTATTTTGGCATCATGCTCTATTATGAATTTCACATTTTTTTGCTGCATCGTCCTATATTAATATTTGGCATTAAATGCAAGATTCTTTTTCCTTATTATAAGGAGGGTTAATTTCTAATATTTGAAACTCAGTTATTATGGTGTTCAACTGATTAATAGATTAAAGTAATAGAGATTTTGAAAGGAATAGATGGATGATGATGTAATGGTGCTTTGACGAATGTAATCAAAGGAATTAATGGTGTTAACGTTTTTGGAGGAGTAAAGTATGGGAAGTAAGATTTAAGTTAATCTTGAAATTTTTAATCTGGAAACATAAAGAATATTTTGGGAATCATTTCTAAGAATAATGTAAGTGATTAAGATATTTATGTTAAGGATTTATACCATGCTAAACTAAGTCTAGTATTTGGAATGTAAATTATGTTGAGATTGGAAATTTACGTATGGATAATTGTTGAGAAAGGAGATTTCAGAAGAAGCCATAGATTGTGAATATGGATGACCCGAGGTAATAAGGATATACTGAGATAAAAAAATTGTACTAGTATAATGGTAAAAAGAAGATACAAGTGAAATTTTTCATTGGCGGGAATGTTGGCAAGTACGAATTGAATATATTATCTCAAGAGAGTTATTCAGGAAGTCTAAAGATCTTTATTAGATTATAGTATGACTGATATTAATTTTAGATGATGTGTTTATACATTAGAAGTTATGTTTAAAGTATCTTTATATTATTGTGGTGAAAGTCGGGAGAAATTAATTGTCCTTAGTTGAACTTGTTCATATCAGTAATTATCATGCCAATATACAATGGCATCATTTGAAGTTTTTCATAAATATCATAGGTTTCTTAATATGTGAGTGAATTTAGAAAAGTTAAGTTTTAAAAATCTAATTTGGAAGATTTAAGCATAATGCAAGAGGTGTTACAAATGTTTTGTTAAATGACTCAGTGGAGTTAGATTTATTATAAGATGTCATTGATAAAGTGAAATTGATTAGAAAAAGAATATTGGAAACTCAATACCGGTCAAAAGTTTATAAGGACCATAAATGTTGAGCACTGGGAAGTATCAGTTGGTGACCATATATTTTTGAAGGACTCACCAATGAAAGAGGTAATGGAATTTGAAAAGAAAGGGAAGTTACACCCTCGGTAGATAGAATCATTTGAAATTCTTGATAGGAACGGTTCAGTGGCTTATCGTTTGGTTTTACTACCTGCATTGGGTAATGTTCATCCAATTTTTCATGTGTCTATGCTACGGAAATAGTTACCGGATCCAACACATGCAATACAATGTCCACTGATTCAATTACAAGAAGATTTAACCTATGAGGAACAATCAGTAGCAATAGTGGATAGACAAATAAAGAGGTTACGGTCAAAAGAAATACCTACAGTGAAAGTGATAAAAAAAAATCACTCTTCTGAGGAAGCTACTTGGGAAAGTGAGGTGGATATACGCGTTAGATATCCGCATTTGTTTGAACAATGATGTTAGTATTTATCTGCACTATAGTGATGAAATTCGGGGACCAAATTTCTTTAAGGGGAGAAGAATGTAATAACCGTAAAATTTAACGAAAATTCCAATTAAAGAAAATTTAGAATAAAAGAGAGAATTTTGAAAATAGAGATAAGTACCGTAGGAAATATGTGTATTTATTACATGGATTAAAGAATTACAAAAGGAATATGAGAATTTACGTTTTGGCTCGTAATTTTTATTTTTAAATGATAGTATTTCGTTATAAGCAAATATATGTTTATTTTTTTAAAATGATTATGTTTTGCTTAAAGTAAATAGACTTTTAAATTAAAAAATATATTGTGTTGCTTAAAATAATTATACCGGCCTCTAATGAATTTTTATGATATTTTTAGAAATATTCTTTCTTTTAATATGAATAAAGATATTTGTTTTAAAATTTATTTTATTACGATTTGTATCAAGAAAAATCATGATTTAAGAGTTTAACTAAAGATTTATGAGAATGGAAATTTTTAGAAATTATTGAGATATTTTATGATGAAAAATGAAATTTATATGAATTTTTATAAAGGAAAATCCTATTATTAATTATTTAATAATTATTATTATATTAAAAAAGAAGAAGAAGACAATTGAAAAATGAAAACCGGGGGCGACGATAACAGATTCGAGAAAAAACGAAGAATATGCATAGTGAGTAAATAGTGATCTACAACTTTATCTTTCGATTTGGAGTATTTATGGGCTTCCGATCTCAAAACTGAAAGTGTTTTTGGATTCAGGATGAAGAATACTTTAGTTTTGACCGATCAATTTTTCAAATCAACCGTTGAATCGCCGAAAATCTGAAGTAGAAAATTTCGGTAAAAGGTAAGTTCTGAAAATCTTATTTAAAGACTTCTAAGTAGAAATCTGACTCCGTAGATGGATTCAGAAACTAGATAAACATTAGGATATGAATTTATTTCGTTGATTCGATAAAATTTTTGTGACAGTGAATAGTTTTTTTCGGCGATGAATAGTGATTTCCCGGCGGTGAATAGTGATTCCGGTAGTGAATAGCATTTTCGGCGGTAAACAGTACCTTAGCGTTGACCGAGCTCCTAGAGGCCAAATTTAGCAAATCTGGAGTCATTTTCAAAGTTTTTGGACCTTCCGGACTCGATTTTGAGGTTTATTTTACCGAAGTCGGACTAAAAACGAGGATTTTAAGGCTGTCCAGTCTGGAGCCCTTACCTGTGAGTAGATAATTCTTCCTATAACTTGCTTTTACTCTTCTTGAACTTTACATTGATAAATGAGTATGATTACGTGTTATTTATACTTTCATATGTTTCTGAAATGGATTAAAGTATCTGAAATTGTTTACTATCGGAAATATAGTTCAAGAAGAGTATGGTTTTGAAAATGAGATTTTTGAACTCATTGAATATGTGATTTTAAATGAATTTCTTATTGTATGGTAAATGAAATATATTGTATATGACGCATTGATTTATAAAGTTATATGATTGCCTTGAAAAAGGGCATATATATATGATAAACCCTGAATGGGTAACTTTTAACATATGAATTTTGAAATGCATTGAACATGCGATTTTTACATGTATTTTTCATTTTATGGCAAATAAAATATGTTATGCATATAATATTGATCTTTACAGTGATATGTTTGTCTCAGATATGGGCATATATATATGTGATTCCCTGATTGGGAAGTTTTGACAGAGGAATATATTGAGATTGAAAGTCTGTATTATATTGAGAAATTTATACTGAATTATATGGTATATGTGCGTATAGTATTTGTGGAAGAATCCTATTGGAATCACTGTCTGCTAATAGCAGAGAATGTTAGCCCTGGTGCACCTTCATACCTTAGCTAGCAGGGGTGGTGCTAGCCTCGTGTGACGACCAATACACGGGAGTTATTGTTATCGGGGAGAGCGGGATGCCTCCTATTATTGTTATCGAGGAGAGCGGGATGCCTCCTATTATTGATATGTGATTTACTCTCCCTTGCTGTGTGCTTGGGATTATTTATTGTATTGGTTCTAATATGGAAACCTCCTAAAACATATGAAATCTTTTATTGCATCAAAGTATTTGTTTATAATCATATTGTACTGTATTTGGATTTTGAATATTGGGTTATATTGTTAAATGAGGATATTTGAAATACGGGTTCCATATGGATGTACTTCTGAATTGTACTTTCTATATGATAAATTTTGAAGTATAAGTCATCCATATGCTAACCTAAGAGGTTATAGAAGGTCTTATCTGCTCACTGAGTTGTAAAACTCACTATACGTTGTGGAAATATTTTTCAGATAAGGAGACAGAGTCTAGTCCTGCGGATAGATGATCAGTTAGACTGTTTACCCTCTGGGTGAGCCTACATTGCTTTCAAGGCTCACATTATTTGTACTGTATTGTATTTGTATTCTAGAGTATGCTCTGAACGTCACAGGCAGGATCCTTACTTCTGCCGTTACTCTAATGTTTATAGAATTAATTTGTATATTGTATATGGAAGGGAATCTATATGTACCAGTTTACATGATAAAGAATTGAATTATGGATATTTATAGAAATATCTGTTCATAGTATATGAGTTTCACGTGCCTTAAAATTAGGGGCGTGACAGGTTGGGTCGAGTTTGACTAAAATTTTAATCTTATTGAAAAATGGTTGAATTGTCAAATATTCGAATTCGACCATGATTTCAAATAAACCGAGCTAGTTGGATTTAATCAGTTTAAGGATATCACGGTCGGGATAGTGGATCACCTGAGAAATCCATCAAATTAAACAAAGAGAACAAGTTTCTAGAATATGTAAAAATCAAAATCATTCTTATTTAAAATCATCCATGATTTTCAAAAAGATAGAGCAGTCAGACAAATTTTTCATTGATTCACACAATCTACTATAATAAACTAGTAGATAAAATTTTTATGTACCAGATGAATCCACCGTTAAAATGATGGTGGAGGTCAAAAGGTTTACTGTGAGGATTCTATACATCTAAAAGACTCTAGATTTAGAAGTAGGGTTTGCGAGCAATCACTTGTGATGGAGGTCAAAGCAAACAGCGAAGTTTGTTGGCTTGGCTTTGTCTTCGCGGTGGAGGCCGAGGGTGTGATGGTTTTTGAGGACTCACTCGCGGTGGAAGTCGAGGCAAATGGCTGAAAATCATGCTACAATAGAAGCAACATCCCGAGTTTTCTCTCTACCTCTCTGTGGATTTGAAAGTTTGATTGTCTGAAACTACTAGCTTAGGGGATGATTTGAGGATGCCAGGACAGTGGACAGGGGTGAGGGGAAAGGCATTAAATTCAAATACCTGCGGGACTCGAATCCAAGCCATGATGGCCAAGTAAAACATTCACGCCACTTAAGCATAGCAACTACTTTATTATAGTTTAAGAATTTTTTTATTTAAATCATCGGTCGGATCAGGTTATTTCAGATTCAAAAATTGTGAAACTGACCTAAACCGCTGAACCTGAAGTTTTTAAAAACTCTAACCCATTTAAATATATTAACTCGATTTGATTCACCCAAAATATAATTATTTTGTCAGATTCAATCGAGTTCAAATAATTTGTTCAGGTTATGTTCACGCCTCTAGTCTTTAGCTTTTGTAGTTAATGTTTGGGACCCTTGCCATTACTCATTACGTGGCAGTGACCCATCGATTCTAACCTTCCTTTTTATAAATAAATATTTTAAATTTAATTTTTTATAAATAATTTAAGAAATTCTTTTATTATATTTTTTCCAAAAAAATTTAAGATTTCTATTTTTTCAATAGAATTATTGTCCTATAATATTTTTTATTTTCATATAGTATTCTATAATATTTTAAAAATCATTAATTTTGATATAATAAATAAATAAAAATAATTATTTTGTTATAATACATAATAATTATTTTTATGTTAAAATTTAAGAATAAAAATTTTATTTAATTTATAATTCAAAAAATTATAAATATTTATTTATTATTATATCTAAAAATTTTATAAATAAAGTGTTGCTAAGTTTTATTTTTAAATAAAATTTTTCTATTTTTTTATTTAAAAAAAGCATCGATTCCTTCTCCATGGGGTGAGCAAATTAAAGCTATATTTGGTAAAAATAGCTGATAAGCTAACTAAAAGTTTAAAAGTTAATTTTTAACTGAAAGCTGTTAAACTAACTTATTGAATTAAAAGTGTTTGGTAAAAATAGCTATTGAATTAGCTGATAAATGTAAAATGACATACTAATATAAAACTTATTATTTTTTGTTAGTAATTACATTTTGTTGTGTAATCCCAAAAAAATACAAAATAAACATATCATCTAGCATTCCACAATAAATTAACAATATTATTGTGAATCTCCTTCATTTCAGTAGATGTCTCTGAATTTTCATTCCTTGTGTCACTATCAATAATATCTTAAAGTTCATCAGGGGGTATGTAATTTGAATGTTGCTCGAGCACATTAAAAATAATGTCATCTTGTGAGTTGTTTCATATATAATTATGTAATACAAATGCAGCAATTATAACATTAATTTGAGTATGAATACTAAATTGAGGCATTCGGCTAAATATCTTCCATCTTTTCTTCAATACTCTAAATGATCTTTCAATACAACTTCGAAGAGATGAATGTGTATGGTTGAAAGCTTCTTGAACATTGGTTGGGGGCTCTTGTTCAAATTGAGATTGATGATATCTTATCTTAGGATAAGACACCAAATATCCTTATTTATTTGGATATCCTTTATCCACCAAATAATATCTACCTATAAAATAATTATTAAAAGTTTCATACAATTTATTTATATAAAATCTTATTGTAACTAAAAAAAATAACAATACCTTGTGGTGGCTTCGGAAAGTTCAATGCTGGTGTGTTAATTGCATGAAGAAAAACACGTGTGTCATGTGTTGATCCCTCCCATCCAATTGATAAAAATGTGAAACACATATCAAAGTCACAAGTGGCCATAGCATTGAAGGTGGGGATTCCTTTTCTTCCCCTATAACACATTTGATCTTCCTCGGGAATATATGCAGCTATATGGGTGCCATCAATACATCCAATACAATCCTGTTATATATAATGTGTTAAATAATTATGTCCATCGTGATATGAAAAAATATATTTTTTATTTTCCTATTTACCTTGAAATATGGCATGTATCGTTCATCATTAGCAATATGAGATGGTATAAATTGAAAAATTTGATCTTTTGGTTTGACGATATCACATGCAAGACCCTTGTAACCCTTGATCCTACCAATAATCGACTACAAAACTTCATGAAATGCTCTACTGATGGTCTCGCCAGAATGTTGAAACCACTCTCCAACATCTCTATTAGAAGCACCCACGGCAAGAGTATATACAAATATGCCCACTTTCTCTACAACTGACATTCTCTTACTTGGTTGTAATCCATATTTTGATTGCAAGTCTTCACATAGTTGTATAAATAAACTAGGCTCCATTCTAAAGGCATTCACACATCTAATAGAGTGTTCATTCAATATCTCATTCAGTCAATTTTCTCCTCTTTGAAGTGAAGTCATACATGGTTCTTTGTAAATATATTGATAGTAATATGTAGTTATTGCACCTGTTGCACATGACGTTATATTCCAAAAAGATGCATGCTTTTTTCTCGTTTTTTCTCTTTCAATATCCATGAGGTACCTAGTGAAACATATATTTAAAATATTCAAAAACATAAACCAAAAGAAATAATGAAAATCTCATAATTCATATAAATAATACTCATAGTGTCTTCAAATACATGTCCATTAAAGTTACGAATACATGTCTATTAAAATTATAATAAATATCAAAAATTAAAATAACTAAATAAAGTGAACATTCACTACTCTTTGGCATGCATATACATCAACCAAGTTTTCCTGGAAGCATCATCCTCCAACTTCATAAAAATCTCTCTTCTTATTTCATTCTCAATCAAATAAATAGCAAAGCACCACAATTCACTACATTTTTCCAAATAACATTCAGTAACCATGCAATTTATGAGACTCAATGCTGTATCAATGGTAGAAGTAGCATTATTGTGATTACTCACACTACCATCTGATTTCATTATTTCTAATGCCATATTAGAATTTGATACTAAGGTATCTATTTGACTGTTTAGCTTTGCCGCCCCCCTGATTGTCTCCTTTTACGCTTCCTCTTATTGGGTTTATTAGTCATCTTTTTGGTTTGTGCAGTTTTGTTGGTACCATCACCTTGGTTAGGTATTTGGGTACCACCAAGACCTTGGCTAGGTACTTGACTATTGCTAAACTCATGCATAAAATTAGACCAAAATGAATGTTCATCACTTAATAAATTATTCACACGAGAAGCATGTCGATTATATTCTGAATAAACATCATTTTCATCACTCTCGTGTGAATAATGATTGTCTTCCTCACCACTTTCTTTATCTCCTTCCTCAAAATTAGGATTCATAGAGGGTGTAACAACATTAGCCCCAGTTCCATAATTGTCTTCAAACAATTGAGCCCATAATTCCTCAAGTGAAGAATATATTGATTTATTATGAAACTTTTTAGCCTCGGGTTTCTCCTACAAGACAATATAATTAATTATTAAATTAAATATTTTATTACTTCATTGTAAGTTAATTGTAAGAGTATAAGAAACAAACTAACCTTAATTTTTTTATCCCACCACTCCTCTAAACAATTAAGTTTTTCCGTAACAGGATCCCACCCTAAGCCAGTTTTCCCAAACTTCAAAAACCTCCAAGTGCACCAATCTCTCTTCATTGCATCATATTTATTCTTCAAAGTTTTGTATAAACATTTTCGCTTGATGATAGCTTCAAACGCTTGGTTAATCTCCTTCCATTTAAATGATACACGCCCATTCTTCCTAATGAACTTGATACAAAGCTCGCAAAAAATCTTTTCATACTCATCTGACCATCTAAAATTGATCCCTCCTTCCATATTATCATTAGTTGAGGCCATCTTACAAATTTACCAAGAAAAAGAATTAGTCTTCTGCAAAAATGAAAAAAATTAGTCTTACAAATTTACTATAATAAACAATTTATGTATGAATGTAAAAATATAACATGTCTAATAAAAATATAACAAATAAAATCACAACTAATAAAAAAATTTACTTCAGAAAAGAGTGTTTGGCTATTTTCATCATGGTTTTTCTTGCACTCTATTATAGGCATATGCTTTCTCCCCTTTATTTTTGGATCACTTGCCCTTTTCCTTGTAATTTCATTTTTACTCAATGAATAATTTTTCTATCTAAAAAGGAAGTGAAATATGAAGCTGAGAATGACCAAGGGACTAGAAGAAAAAATTAGTCTTGTGTTTATGTCCCAAATTGAATGGGAGAGAGATCACTAAATGGGGAAAAAATTGCTTGTTTGAAAGTAAATTCTCTTTCCTCTTTTAGATTAAGCAACTCCTCAACATTTCCATCTTCTTCCACTGTGAACCAGTAATTGATTTCTTGGAGTTGGAAAGCTTGGCATAGTCTAGACAATTAGGATTGTGCACTCTATCTCTCATACTAATCTGTTTATTCATGGGTTTATTGTAATTCTTCTTTGATGTTATGTTTTTCAAAACTGAAGCAGATGAATTCCTTTGAGAGCCTGGTCAAATGTTAAGCTCAGAAGTGTTTTCTTTATTACATACAATGATTTTGGACTTCCTACAATTTCTTTGGGTCTTTTGAATTTCTACAGCTTCAGGGATTCATATATGTTCTTTTCTAATATCCTTGGGACTGTGATTGTTCCTAAAATACTAGTATTTGTTTGTATATACATATATATGTATATAGTTCCTATCTTTTTAGACCTACAGTGCAAACCAGTGGTATGACAAACTTCATTGAACCAGGTTTTACCATGAATATAAAATTTCCATACGCTGCATATGCACATGGTAAAGTTCAGCTAATTCCCTATATGTTGTTGGGAAACTCAACCTTTACTTACATAGCAATCCCTAAAGGAGAGTATAGAGAAGATTAAAATTTCAAGCTAATGAGGAGGTTTGGAATCACAACAAGAATAGCGGAGTTTAGCGGCAGTTATTTAGTGGCTTTAGCAACGGTTACACACTACAAGAAAACTGACAATTTGTGACCATTTTTCTGTGACAACTAAACAAATTGTCACTGAAAAAGACTTTTAATGACAACTTAGACAGGTTGTCACTGAAAGTTATACTTTTAGTGACGACTGTTCAAAGTCGTCACAAAAACACAACCTTTCAGTGACGACTTTATAAGTCGTCACAAAAACATTGTCACAAATTGTCAGTTTATAAATTTTTGTGACAAATTTGGGAAGTCGTCACTAAAAAGTTACATTCAGTGACCACTCAGTCGTCACTGAAAGTTAAAAAATAAAATATTTTTGCTTCAACCTTTTAGTGACAACCAAGTAGTAACTAAAAGTTCAAAATACACAAAACCATAGATTATGTTATAATTTTAAGAGAAAATATTTTTTTCTTTCAAAATTATTTTCTATCATATTTTTAAAGTTTAAAATTTTCAAAAAATTATTTTAAATTATTTTATCTTTTAAAAATTGAAGAAAAAATAAAATTTAAAAATAAAATTTGTTTAAAATAATTTTGTCTTTAAATTTTTGTTGAAAATCTTTAAAATTTTGTCAAAAAATCAAAAGTGAGAATTGTTTTAAGGAGATAATAATTTTTTAGATAATTTATTTTTTAAGCAAAATATGAAAATAATTTGTTGGAAAAATAAAATAGAAATTCAGCCAAAAAAAGAAGAAATAATTTTGAAAAAAATAATCTTTTGTCACTAATATCATTGAAAACCCAAATAATAGAGAAAAGAATTATAAGCCAATAAAATTAGGAAGCATTAAAGTTTTTATCAAAAAAGTTGTCAATCACAAGCTGCCAAGATGAGTACAGGGATGCAAATTATTATTCTATCTATTAGCTAAGTAAAAAAAATGAATAGTAACCTATTTAGTATTATCTTTATTTTCAATCAGTAAATTACAATAAAATCTCATTTAAAAAGTTTCTGCCTTCTAAAGTTTTGAGATCCATCATGCACCGAAAAAAAAAGGACTTCAAGTTAGTTTCATCAACATACCTCCTTATTATAAACCATAAGAGAACAAAGGTATGCTGACTAAGTAAGCAATCTAGATTCTCACTCTCCCAATTGAATATTAATGCTAAATAAAGATAGTATTATTAATCGATGACTAAAAGCTATAAATATCTATTTTACTTTTATAGAACATGGAGTGTTAGCTTCAGGGAAAGCTATTGTACTTATCTCAAGTCACAATAAAAGTTAAAAATATAATTAGTTTAAAATAATTTTATTTTTAAATTTTTATTGAAAAACTTTAAAACTTTGTCAAAAAATCAAAAGTGGAAATATTTTTTAGGAGATAATAATATTTTAGATAATTTGTTTGAAAAATAAAATATGAGAATAATTTATTGAAAAAATAAAATAATTTATTAAAAAATAAAATAGAATACAGGCAAAACAAAATAATTTTGCTTTCTCAAATAATTTTGCCAAAACAAAAATAAAATAGAATGCAGCGAAAAAAAGAAAACAACAAAGCCCGGGATAGGAAAGTGTATATCCCGCTCAAATGAAAAAAGCTCACAGTAGCTTTCTCACTCACGGCAGCTTTCTCACGCTGAATCCTCTTGCTTTCTCGTGCTCCTCTCCACTCACAGCCATTATCGGTTTCCAGGGACAAGTGCTCAAAGCAGTTCCTTCGCGGGTGAAAGGAGCTCAAATCTGCAGCATCTTCGCGAGGCAAGGGCTCAAAGCAGCAGCTTCACGGGAGAATCCATCTTGAAGCGTCCAAGGTATGCGCACAATGCTTCTTCGTTTTTTACCTTCTATTTAATCATTTTGGGGGTTTTGAAATTTTGGTTGTAAAGATGCCATGCTTTATGATTGATCATTTGGATGTTCGAGACTTCTGGGTTTAATGATGTTGAGCGAGGCACTGTTTGGTTGAATTCATATTTTCCATCTTTTTTAACGAAAAGAAGAGGCATTTTCATTTCTTTTTTCTTCTTTTGTCTGGGCTACGGAATAAAATTACCGAACTTTAGTTTTCAAAAGACAAAGAAGTTCGTGAAAAATTAACTAAACAATGGTTTAGGATTCACCTGCATCTAGTCGTCGGTTCCTCAATTGATAAAGCTTCTAGCCTCAAAACTCGTTGGTTCTCACACCACTTTCTCTTTTATTTGATATCTATCACTGTTCATTGCTATACTTAAAGTGGAAATAGATTTTCAAAGTTTGGCAAGTTTATCTCTGTGGAGGCAGAGTCCCCTAGCATGAAATTTGCATTGTGTGTGCCAAGTCCGTCAATTGGTGGGGCTTTATAATTTTTCACGTCCTGACGATGCGTGATTCAACTAGTACTTCTTCTCGGTACAAGATTTCCAGTTTTATACTATGGGATGATTTCACCGGTAAAGTGGATATTAGTTGTCAGATATAAGAGAGAGATTCTACATTTCTATAACATCTTTCATTATTTTCCTGAAATTGCTGTTTTTCATTAGTTGATACTAATCTGATGTTTCATAGTAATGAGCGTATATGCATAAAGAGAATTGTTCAGGATCTCTAGAGAATAAGAGTTAATGTTCAGATAGTTAGAAGGGACAAGAAGTGCTTTGTCTTTGAATTCTCTTCACAGATTGACAAAGACTATGTTAAAGGAGAGTACTTGGGCATTTGAGGGTGCAACTATGACAATACCGCCAGAGCTACTAAATATGGTGTTGCGAGACATTGTATTGGATTCCTTTCATGTTTGGGTGAAACTGCAGATGTTCTGATAGGTGTAGTAAAGGAGGTTGATTGGGATCCTGGTTATCCTCGGAATAATAGATTTCTACAAGTCAACGTGTTAATAATTCCTTGGCAACCCCTTGTTATGGGTTTTGAAATTCCAGCCAAACTGCTTTACATCTCTCTGATGCATGCTAATGTTCAAAACTTTTATATAATCAACCTAGTCATTGACCCATATTCGTCATTGGACATGCCACTTTGTTTTATTCATATCCTTGCCTCCCTTCTTATGCTGTTCTTCCATGCTGGCTCTTTTTATAGAAAATATTTCACTGCTTAGTATATTAACTTTTCTATCAACTAATGCCACAGATGGACTTTGCCTTTCGCAGTTGTACCAACTGCTCTTGCAACAGCAATGGATGTTAACCTGAGCAATGCATCTCTTGTTTCCATCTCTATCACATTTGCTACAATGGTTGGTGATATTTCTTTTTCTTTCATCTAGCATGAGAGAAATTTCAATTTGATCTTTATTTTCTTTGTAATGTTAATTTTACTTTGCATTTTTTATTTTATTTCCAATGGAAGTAACTTCGTCTACATTTACCTTACCTTTGTTCCTGCAGTGTAAATCTGGTGCTCCAATTTTTCTTCTTCTGTTTGCTTTTGCTTTCAGGTATTTTTTCCATTTGCTCTTTGTTAACATTCTTTCTAATTATGTGAGTGAATGACTGAGATAAATGTTGAACATTCTAAGATATAAGCTGTTGAATCACTAAGATGGTTGATGAACTGTGTAAGTGTTAACTGGAAGATATATTTTAGTTATGAAGACTTGTGCCATCATCATTGTATGCCGAAGGTTATTGATTCTGTAAGCAAGGTAGAATTATACTATTGACAGCATCCAGTCAACAAGACCGAGAAGTATGTATAATGAGTTACTTGTAGAAATGAATGCTTTTAAGATATTAGTTGCCTATTATCTAGTAACCCTGTGAGACTCAAGGTTGTAGGAACCTTCCGTTAACATTTAGGAATTCCACATTCTTTCTTGTCACGCTGGGGTTATCAAAATATCAAGTAAATGATCAATTCTTAGGTAAATTTGTACACTTTTATCAAAATTTTGTGTGTTTTATGTGGTTCTAGGTGGGAAACAGCTGCCCACTTGTTCTTACATTGTTCTGCAGCCACTTTTGTTTGAATAAGTTGTTTGGAGTTTTTGTTGGATGTTGGGTGTGTGCTTTGAGTTTGGAGCAGTTCTTATTAATTAATAGATAATGTGGAAGGAGCAAGGAGGCAAAACTTGTTTTTGCAGTTTTTGGACATATCTGATTGGTGAATAATGCCATATTTTGCTGAGTGCCATATATATATATATATATATATATATATATATATATATATATATATATATATATATATATATATTTCCAGTGTTTATTTTACAGAGGATTGTAACTGTATTTTTTTTCTTGCATAGGAAAATAATTTTTTTTTGGTTTGCTATAATGATATGACAAAAAATCTGTAAATTGACCAACCTGCTGCTAATTTTGATTTCCCCATATTGCTGGCAACTTATCAATTTTCGGTTTGTGTGAAATATGGTCATGCCCCTTCTTTGTTCATTCTACTTTAAATTATCTTATGATATTTAATTTGGCTTTCTTGATTCCATAAAAATTCTGTTTTTCAAGCCTAGCATGCTGCATTTATTTTCAATTTATACTTTCATGTATTGAACTCTACTTTTCTGTTACCTGGCCCTACTCTATCTATTTGCTTCATATCTTCCGCATCCTCAAAACCTCTCCTTTGCTCTCTCTAACTCTCAGATTCTCTCTCTTATGTACCACCCATTGGTCCCATTCAAAGCTCATCTTCTCTCCCCAAGCACCAGTGCTGACCAAAAAGCTTCAGCAGATTTATATGTTATCATCTTGTGTTTTGCCCTCCTTTATAGTTAGAAATTATTTAAAAGTATATATAATAATTGTTATTATTTAATTAGCTTGTACTTTATATTACTTGTTAATTATTAATTTGTTTTCATGTGTTGTAAATAGGGACAAATTTTAGTTCTGCCAACGGGGAGTGCCATACCAAATTCTACCACGAATGTAACACCAGCAACTTCAAGAGAACCATAGACTTGATGCTTTTTATTTTGTTGATATTTTATTGTTTGTATTTTAATTTTATGTTAACGGATATATGATTGTTACTTATCAACAAATTTTTGTTGTAGCTGAAATTATTTTAATGTATATCGTTTTATCAAAACTTTTTATTTCGATTGATATCATAGTGTAGGTTTTATTTTTAAAGAAAATCAAATGGTTAAAAAAAATACAAAAGATTTAGTGACAATTATTTTTGTCACTGAATCCTTATTTACATAAAACTTTTAGTGACAACTAAAGTTAGTTGTCACTGAAAATACTTTTTGTGACAACTTTTATTGTCACTAAAAATAAAGAATGTGTGTTATATATAGTTCAAACACTTTCAGTGACGACTTTTATTGTCACTAAAAGCATACTTTCAGTGACAATGTATGTAAGTGGTCACTAAAAACACTTTTAGTGATGATATAAGTCGTCACTAAAACTCATTACATCAAGACTTTCAGTGACGACTTTTATAAATCGTCACTAAAATCTAAAGGATCAGATTCACAAAACTTTTAGTGACGATCACAAAAGTCGTCACTAAAGATACATTTAGTGACGACTGAAGTTGTCACAAAAGACCTTCATAATCTCACTTTGTAATCTTTTTGTGACGACTTTTGCCTTTTAGTGACAAGTTGTATAGGTTTCAGTGACGATTTTAGTTGTCACTGAAAGTGTAGTTTTTGTGATGACTTCAAAAATCGTCACAAAAAACCTTTAGCGACAACGCTTTTAGCGGCCAAGGAGTGACGACTAAAAGTTGTCACAAAATGTTTTTTGCGACGACTTTTAAAATTTTCGTGACGACTTTAGTTGTCACAAAAACCCTTTTTTCTTGTAGTGACAACTGTCGCTAACTGCCTTAACGACGGTTACCAAAACCGTCGCCGAGACATTGGCTTTGCGACGGTTTGGACCAACCGTAGGGATAGCGTCGTTAAGATAGGGTTTAGCGACGGTTATTTTCCGTCTTAATGACGGTTTCTCAACTGTCTCCATATGTAGATTAACGACGGTTCGTACAATCGTCGTAAGTAATTTGGATATAACGACGGTTGTACGAACCATCGTTGTGTCTGAAATAACGACGGTTAAAGGAACCGTCGTTATACATTTGGATATAACGACGGTTGTACGAACCGTCGTTATACCTTTCTAATTTTAAATTTTTATTAAAAATTATTATTTTTCAAGATTATTTATGTTTATATTATTATTACCATATTTAATCTTTTCAAATATATATATTTATTCTAATAATTATAACTGACATTATTATTTATTGATTTTTAATTTTTATCTTAAATTTCATAATTTATATTTTAATTTAGTTTAGTTTAATATTATAATTATTATATTTAATTTTTTAAAATATAATTTCTTGTCTCAAATTGTCTATTTTATAAGGTTAACTTTTTTTATCTCTTATATCGTTACATATTAAAAATTTAAAAATACATAGAATAATGTAAATGACATTCACAAATAAATTATAGAATTAAAATTAATAATGACTTAAACATTAAAACTACAATATACATTTTTGTACAAAAAAAAAATACAATAAATATATATCATCTGTAACATCCCGTAATTTTTAGATATTTTCCTTAGAAATTCTTCACCTTACATATATGCATAGAAATGTTCTAATATTAATGGAATAGCTAAAGAAAGAAAACCCAAGAGGAAATATTAGAAATAAACATGTTAAAGAAAGGTGAAATTCTTAGGTAAAGAAAGATAAATTTTTGTGAAGTAAGTAAAGGTCTTAAAATATCAAGAAGATCGGATTAGGGTAATTTTTCTTAATTTAAGAGCAAAAGTTACTAAGTTTAGTATCTCCACCCGTAATTGGGCTTTAACCAATAGACACTTCATATAGAGTTTTTCTACTTCACATGAATTTTTAGCAAGCCAATAGGATAGGCCAAGGAAGAAATAAAACATAGACTTGGACTAGGATATAGAAATTGGACCGATAGCCCAAAAATCATGAAAATGTGACCAAGCCCATTATGAAAGGAAGAATTTTAACCAAAGTAAGGAAAATGGGCAAGAATGGGCCCAAACCCAAGAGGAAAAATAAAAATAAATAAAATTAAAGTGATGAAATATTAGTGTAATCAAGATTAAGTGACATGGCATTAAGACAAAAATTTGACAAGTGGTGTGATTCTACATTCATCATTTTGGCAAGTGGCATAATAATACAAGGCTTTAGGACAAAAACATCTATATCCTACATTCATAACTTTAGCAAGTGGGTAATAATACATAGCATTATGACAAAACATCATTATCCTACACAAATAATTTTAGTTAAGTAAGGAAAATTCAAGGGCTAGAAATTTGCCACTTAAAAAGGTAAATCTATCATACTTGATTAAGACAAAAGAAAAAGGAAATGAATCCCTAAATCAAAGGGATCTTGCCCCATATCTTAAGAACATATCATCATAATTTTCAAAATACAAATCTCCTTTTTCTATGCATATCTTGACTAAGGAAGAGGACGACAAGAACATAAGTTGTTTGTTTTCCAAAAATTCAACAAAGTGTATCCTAATTGTGATAAGGTAGACCCATGATCATGAAAGGTGAATTATTTGGTGGTCTATATAAGAAAACCCACCCTTACAACATTATAATTTCGTCCAAGTGAGGGAGAGCAAAAATAGAAGCAAGGTAGTGTGAGGAAAGGAGAGGAAGAAAGGAAGAAAGAGGAAGGAGAAGTCTAGGAGACTAAGTGCTCCAGGTAAGTTTAACAATATTTCTTTTTGAAGAAAACCTTTGAAACTCATAATATTTATATGAGATTTTGATCTTAGAACTTTGATGATTGGTCATGGATGTTGCTATATCATGTTGCATATTGATCTTGCATGTGATGTATGTTTGAATACTTAGGTTGGTGTAGATAGTTCTGCATGGATATGGCTATGGTTGACAGAATTTTAAGCTTCGGTATTTTAATTTCTGGGAACAATCTATAAGGAATTAAAATAAATGGTTAACATAAGAATTAAAGATATATGTGTCACGGATTTTCACCCACTAGAATCATTCCATTTGGAGTCCATATGAGGTAGCTATGGTCTGATTAGTAGTCAAAGGTCAGAAAATGAATCATCAGGGAAAAATATGTTAGGATAGCTTCGGTAATTTAATTTCTGGGGATTATTGGTAGGGAATTAAAATAAATGGTTAACATAAGAATTAAATATATGTGTGTCATGGATTTTTATCCACTGGAATCATTCAATTTGGAGTTCACATGTGGTAGATATGGTCCGATTAGTAAGCCAAGGTCAGAAAATGGTTCATCAGGGAAGATTATGTTAGGACAGCTTTTGTATTTTAATTTCTGGGAATTATCTGTATGGAATTAAAATAAATGGTTAACATTAAAGTTATATATCTATGTCTCATGGAAATACACCCACTTGAATTATGCAATTTGGAGTTCATATGAGGTAGATATGATCCGATTACTAAGCAGAGGTCATAAAATGTTTATTCAGGGAAGAGTATGTTATTAATGCTTTAGTTTTTGAATTTCTGGGAATATTCTGTAGGGAATTAAAATAGCGCGCCAACATAACAATTATAGATATATGGCTCATGGATTTTTACCAACTGGAAGAACGCAATTTGGAGTTCCAATTTGGGAGATATGGTCTAATTAGTCAGTAAAGGTCAGAACCTATCCGAGAGGAACTGTCCTGTACTTTGAGGGAGTAATATCACCTTTGTTTCTTAATTTTTCGCTACAATGTTCAACATAATAGTTTTAGATAATTGTTTTATCTTGAAATGGACACCAAGATCACCTACATCAGAGTTAAATTGAGGGAGTTATGCTCTGATTAGTAAGAGAAGGTTAGATAGGATGAAAACCTTCATCAAGAAAATAAAGAAATAAAATTAGTATTTAAAAAAGAAGATGAATCTTAATAAATGACTAGTATAGCCATAGCCATTGCCATTGTATGAACTTCTTACCATCTTAAGTATGAAATTTTGATATGGAAATATTTTATAAAGTGATATTTGAAATGGTTATGTTCATGGCATGATTACCAATGATTTATGGTAATAGTTATATTTTGATGAACATACTTGTTATTGAAAGCATATTTTTGGCTATCATTGTGAAAAGAAAAGAAATAAGCACGGTCACATGGCAATCCGTGTGGTGCACCAGTAGGGGACGCCCTACCAACGGTTATGATCATGATAATGAGAAAAGAAAGAGAAAGTGGGCCATGTCGGACGGAGCGAGAAAAGCCCGTACCGGAGAGTAGAGGATACTCACCCTGACCGGGGTAGCTTGAAATGAGAATAAGTTGATGGCTATCATATGATATTTTGAAAATGGTTAATCCTGTCATACATATCATTACAGTATGATTCTTATGTGCATAGATATAATGCATTCATGTGACCAAAGATATTTTCTGTAGTTTATACAGCTGAACATGACGTGATGAGCTTTACTGATGACAATTTATTGTTGAACTTACTGGGATTTAATTCTCACTATATTTCCATATCATGTTCAGAAAATTATATATGCAGCTTTTGTTTCTAAGGCTCTGGCTTTTAGTGCACATTGGATCGAGTTACTTTATGTTGGGAAGATTTCAGAATCAAATAAGATGTTTGTGGTCGAGTTGGCTCAGATCCCGGTGAAGGTGCAACCACCAGCACCTGTATCTCCGGAATTGGTCAACCAAAATAAACAAGATGTAAATATCTATCTGTTTGATATGTTATACGTATGTTTTGATTAATGACATGTATGTGAACTCAATATTGTATAATAATAAAGGAAAAAAAAAGAGGTTGTTACATCATCAACTATCAACTCGGACCCTGAGGACTCTTTGGCGTCTGATCTTCTTGATGTCCACTGCCTTTATCACAAGGGACCTGAAAATTAATTTTATTATATAAGCGTTTTGAAATTAAAAATATTAATAATAACAATTATTTATGAAATTCAGAATTTAAATATTACCTTAATATTGGCACTCGGAACAAGTGCAATGTTAGGCGGCACTTGACCCGAAAAGTTCTGGAGCAAGAACGCCATAGCTGTCTCCATCTATCTCTGTCGAGCTATCATGTTAGCGTCACGAGCCTCTCGTCCGCCTCTCGTCGCTACTGCTCTGCCTCTCGCTCCGCGTCTCGTCGCTGCTGCTCCGCCTCTCGGCGCTGCTGCTCGACGTCTCGCTCATGTATGGCTGCTTTCAGACGAGCCACCTCATTCTATAATTCAGTGTATGAAGGCTCAGAACCAGATGATGAGCTCGATCCAACAGAGGGACGTCCGAAGACTTGGGTTGGACAAACACCTAACCCAAATCCTCGAACATGACCCGAGTGCTCTGTAGTTCCCAAGGCTCTCGCAAGTGAATCATCTGTCGAGAGCTCTTGGGAAGAGCTATCTTCCTGTTGGATCGAGACAATTTTTTCCTATAAAATGAAAAAAAGACATTAAATTTTTATTACAATTAACAAATAATCAAATAAAATTTTGAATTAACATAACAATAGCTATATTTTACGTACCGCAACTGCTCGAGCATCGTCGTTGATGTATGTTCCGTCAGCCCTTTTATGAGATGCCGTCCATACATCACCGCGAGTCACTGGGCCCCCAACTTCCGCCTCCAGATCTACCCCTCCGCGTCGTCACTATGCCTGTCAGAAAAAAAAAATTAATAAAATTAATTTCACCTCATAAATTGTTCCTTTAAAAATAAGAAAATAATAAAATCATATATCAAAATACATAAAAAGCATAAATTGTTCATAAACAAACTCAAAATATATTCAAGATAATACAGGGTCAAATTAGTACCGTAACAGACATAAATTCACTGTTTCTTCTGGAAATAATGTTTCTAAATTTTGAACGCACAACAGATCACTATCATATGAAATATTATCATCGTCTTCGCCCATCTCATATAAATCACGAGGCTTCAAATGTACAACCATATTCCATTTTTTGTCAACCGCATCTTCTACATAATATACTTGATGCGCTTCAGATGCTTTGATGTACGGCTCGTCATCGTCATTTTCACCGGTATGAATCAACCGTGAAAAATTGAGAGATGTCACTCCGAAACCATCCGTGGTAATGCCCCTCGCTGTTGTTGTATTGGCCCACATACATTTGAATAAAGTAACTGTAAAGTGGCCATGATAATTTAATTCTACAATATCCAATAACTTTCCATAATACGGCACTCCACCGAATTGCATATTTCTGTCACTGCTACTTGCATAACTCCTCGTCCCGAAAATACCGTGAACTCCACTATTTTGGGTTGTCAACCCTTGGTCTCGCTCTAATGTTCGAAATTTAAATCCATTTATATTGTATGCACTGTATCGGCGTGCTCTATCCAAGGGCCCAATTGCCAGAAATTTTAGTTCAGTTGATAATGTCTCACTACTATCATTTGCTATCTGGGAAAGAAAAATTGAGTCATGAGTTATGCTCATATTAAATTGTAAATATAAATTGACTAGGTAAATTATATACTTACACGACGAGTGAATCAGGAAACAAACTCCCTATGAACTTTTTTATCTATCTCAGAAGACGATCAGGTTCTACTTCGTAAGCTATGTCTTACCCAATCTCTAAATTCTCTGTAAAAAAAATTGAGTCGTAAATTTAATGATTCTTATCCATTAGATAAATATTAATGTAACATTAAATTTTGGTGTACTCACTGAAGATAATATTCGACTTCCGGAAAATTTATTAAGACATGCCGATGGGCTTGCAATTTTTCTCGGGGAGAAAGGGTGAAATACTCGAACCCACCAACTGGCCTTCCTACTTGTGGAAACAACGTACCCCCCACCGACGTCGCCAGGTCAATCGTCGACCTGAATAGGACAATTGAACAATGTTTCTACACCCTCCAAATACCTTAAACAAAATATCAAAACTTCTTCAGCAACACATGCCTCGGCTATTGAGCCCTCTAGCCTTGCTTTATTTCGGACGAATGACTTAAGCTTACCCAAGTATCTGTACAACATACGTTAAATCAGGTATGAAAAATTGATAATAAAAAAAACATAAACAAGATAAAATAGATTTGAATTTTTAAATTCTTGTTCCTTTCAATAGGATACATCCAACGATATTGAACTGGTCCGCCTAACTTGATTTCTTGGACCAAGTGAACTGTTAAGTGTACCATTACTGTGAAGAAGGAAGGAGGAAATATCATCTCCATATGACACAGCGTCAGAACAATACGATTTTGAAGTTGATCAAGTTCGCTGACATTTAAAGCTCTGGAACAAATATGTCGAAAGAACGAACAGAACTCGATCAGAACTGCAGACACTTGCTGAGGAAGTGCCTTCCTTATAGCAAACGGTAGTAGTTGTTCCATAAGAATATGACAATCATGAATTTTCAACCCACCAATCTTACGTTGTCTTAAATCAATACATCTAGAAATATTACTACAATATCCGTCAGGCACATAGGTATTTTTCAGTGTTTTGAGAAAGATATCTTTACCTGCATTTGTCAACGTAAACAAAGCAGGCGAATACTTACCATTCTCATCTGGCCAAAGCTCTGATCTAACACCTAACTCCTGTAAATCTCTTCGTGCATTGATGTGGTCTTTTGAATGGTTAGTGTCATTTAATAAAGTATACAGAATGTTGTCGCAGACATTTTTTTCGATATGCATCAAATCAAGATTATGCCGCAATAAATTATTCGCCCAATATGGAAGTTCAAAGAATATACTCTTTTTTCGCCATTGTTGAGTTCCAGCTGCAACCCCTCCGTGACCTCGGGACCTCTGTTCTCGACCTTCATGTTCTCCGTTCTTTCTGAATACAATGTTAATATAATTAATTTGTCTAAAAATATCTACACCGTTCAATTGCAGTGGAGGATTTCTTCTATCTTCTGTTCCATCAAACCTGTTACGGGCAAGCCGAAATTTGTGACCCGGATTTAGAAAACGAAGATGTCCCATAAAACACCATTTTCGACTATGAGGAAGGCGCACAGGAGTTGAATCAAAATTACAGTGTGGACAAGCCAATCCAATATGAGTATTCCAACCTGATAAACATCCAAGGTTAGGAAAATCACTGATTGTCCACATGAGAGCAGCGTATATATTGAACATGTCAGTACTGAATGAATCGTAAGTTCGCACACCGTCGAACCATATCTCCTTCAACTCTTCAATCAACGGTTGCAGAAATAAGTCTATATCATTTTTCGGTGCCTTTCTACCAGGAATTATCATTGACAACATAAAAGAACTCTGCTTCATACACATCCAAGGAGGAAGATTGTAAGGGATCAGTACGACTGGCCATATGCTGTAACCTGTACTTAAATTTCCAAATGCATTGAAACCATCGGTAGCAAGGCCCAAACGCACATTTCTAGGATCGGATGCAAATTGAGGATTTAAGATGTCAAATCTCTTCCATGCCTCGGAGTCCCTCGGATGCCTCATCATACTGTCACTGTTTGTGTTTGTGGAATACCATCTCATATGTTCGGCAGTCTTAGAAGACATGAACAATCTTTGTAGCTGGGGCTTTAATGGAAAGTATCTGAGGACTTTATTAGCCACCTTCTTCCGCTTCTCTCCTTTTTTCCTCGGTTTCCACCTCGATGCATTGCACTTATTACAAGCATCTTTATTTTCATTTTCTCCCCAGAATAGCATGCAATCATTTTTGCAGGCATGTATTTTTTTGTAGTTCAACCCCAACTTATTAATAAGTTTTTTAGCCTCGTAAAACGAAGTTGGAATCTTTGCATCCAGAAAAACGTCAACCAATAGTTGCAGCATCATTGACATAGCCTTGACGGATATCCCGCACAAACACTTGATGTGGTACAAATTCACCAGAAACGACAATTTGGAGTATTTGTCACACCCTTCCTACAATGGTTCTTGCCCATCCTTCAGTAATTCAAAAAAATCTCTCGTGCCTTCGTCCATCCTTTCACCTAACGGTGGAACCGGCATATCAACAGAATCAACACTTTCATGTTCATGATGAATTTCAAATACTTCACGGACCATGTCCTGCACAGGGTCATTTCGGACGATTGGACGTTCTGGAACATCATGTAGTACTATTTGATGTCTTGTAGCAGGATCTTCTGTTACCCTTTCTCCGTGCATACTTCAAAAATCGTAACCTTGTGAAAAAGGCTTGACGATTAAGTGTTGGCGCACAACCTCCGTAGCTTGCCATTTTTTAAATCTGCACTTTGGACATGGGCAGATTATTTGACCTTCCACACCTGAGTTAGCATTTGTAAAGTCTAAAAATCCTTGTAGACCTTCCAAATACTCTCGGGTGTGTCGAGGTTTATGGATCCAAGTCTTATCCATGACTAAAACCATTATGAAATCAAAAAAATTAATTAATAATTCACTGAATAATGTATTCTTAATGCATAACTTCATAATCTAACACCTTATCGAGAATTAAATAATATACGACAACATTTTTTTTCATGATTTTTAATTCTATTTAACAATTTAACATTTCTACTTAATTTGTATACTTAAATTTAACTAATTATGTTTAAGTTAAAATAAATAGCACAAACACATGGCACTTTAACTGGAAGAGAAACTAAGGCACCGTTTGGTTACTCAGTTTTCCGTTATCATTTTCAATGAAAACAGAAAATAGAGTAGAAAATCTGTTTGGTTAGAATTTTTAAAAATTATTACGTGAAAATGGAGTTCAAAACATCTGGTTTTATTAATAAAATCAGACTTATGTATTTTTAATTGGTTTTATGAATACTTTTGAGTTTCAATAAATGTGTTCTACATTTTGTTTATTGTTTTTTGTCTATAACTTTGGTAAATAAATATTTTATGAATTACATTTTTTTCCACTATTATTTTGAAAACTCAGTAAACTCTCAAAAGGTGCAAAACGCGGTGAACTCTCATTTTTGTCTATTTTCTTTGTTGTTTCAGTTTTTTTAAAATTCAAACCAAACATGTTTTCATTGTTTTTTTTTTGAAAATACATTTTTACTTTGTAAACCAAACATGTTTTCTATATTTTGAAAATTTGAAAATGGAAACTATTTTTAAAAAATAAAAAATAAAAATGAAAATTGAAAATATTTTCTTAAACCAAACAGGCCTTAAGTTATCATATTAACATTGTTTCACGTTATTTTGTAATATTTCAGTTTAATTTTATTGAGATTAAAAGCTATATTTAAATCTACTATACAATATTTCGTACAATTTTCTATTCACATGTCAATTTAACTGGAAGAAAAATTAAGTTATCATATTTAAATTGTTTTACCTTATAATTATGAACATAAAATTCTAAGTTAATAATTATGACATTCTTCAAAAATAATAATTAATACTTATTTAATTATTATAATTAACAAATATAAATATTAATTACTTTTTACTATTAATTTGTTTAAATTAACAACAGATAATTAACCTATATAACATAATATATCATTTTCTAAAAACATAATATAATTTCTAATAAACGAAAAGTATAAACTATTTAAATCAAACATGCATACAAATATATCAAAAAAAAATTCAAAACATTAAACATAATGAATATTAAAATACATACCTTATGTTCAAAATAAACAACTTTAAATCACAACTGTCTGTATATAAACGAAATATCTACATACAAAGTTAAAAAACAAATAACGTACTTAATAAATTTAAAAAAATTTACAATTTAAATAAAAAATAATTCATAATAGTACAAGTATATAAAAATTTACTTCAAATAAAGTAAATAAATTTGAAGCACCAAAATCACAAGAACCTTTGACAGAAAAAAATTCACAAGCGTTTGTAAGAAGAAATAGAGAGAAACTGAAATTGCGTAATGAAAATGAAATAAGTAAGATGGAATTTATAGAAAAAGGCGCGATTTAACGATGATTTTTATAAACTGTCGTTAAACCTTATTTTAACGACGGTTCAAAAAATAACCGTCGTTAAATATGATTTTAACGACGGTTTGCCGACAAACCGTCGTCCAATGGGAGCGTGGTATAACGACGGTTACATAAAGCATCGTTAAACTGGAGCAAATACCTATAAACGGTCCAATTTTCGTCGGATATTATGACGGTTACCTTTAAACCATCGTAAAACCGGTTCATTTTGCTCAGGAACGGTCGAATGTCCGTGGAATATAACGACGGTTTACCTTGAACCGTTGTTATATAACGACGGTTTAGTCGGAACCGTCGTTATATAACGACGATTAAGTCAAAACTGTCGTTATATAACGACGGTTGAACATAAACCGTCGTTATATCTCCTATTTTTACGACGGCTTATTTAACCGTAGTTAAAGCCTGATTTAACGACGATTTTTTTGACCGTCGTTAAATAACCGTCGCTATTGTCCGCTTTTTTTGTAGTGAATCTGCCTGAAAAACATTTTGTGATATATAAACTAGAAAGATTGGGATTTACAAGAAATACATTGCTTGCTTTAGTCCTGATGACACGGACATATTCAATGACACAGCCTATGTTGCACGATACAGGTACAGCAGTAACTTTTTTCAAAACATAGAGCAAGTGGCCAACAACATATACTATATAAATAAAGTATATAATATATAATTTATTATAGATAATAAACTTTCTATAGTATAAATAATAAGCCAAAATAGTAATTCAAGTTTCTTAATTAAATCTTAAAGTTCATATAACTTTATTTAAAGTAAATCACAGTATCAAAGTTGTGCACGCAACCCTGTGTATACTAGTTTTTAATATTTAATTTCAGACCTTAAAAATATAGTTAAAATTTTGTAGTTGTATTTATAATTTACCCAATATGTGTCCAAACCAAACTTTTTTCAGAAAATGCAATAACCCTAAGTTTGAAGAATTTTCTTTTATTTAATCATATGATTGATTATGAATATTTACATGGGTTATTATGAGTATCTCTATGATTTATTAAGAGGATTAAAAGGAGTTCGTGTGTGATTGAAAATTTTGGGGTGAACATAAAAATATTAAGAATTTTGGGACCAAAGTGTAAAGAACCAAATTTTCAAAGATTATCCAACAATTAGAATTATGCTACCGGTTGCTCATCTCTAAAGGATATCAGCAAAAAAAGTGTAGAAAACCCTAGAAGCCTAGCCCATGAATATATATACTTTGTTGAAACTAAATTCTCTCTCCGGACTACTCCATGCCATGCAACTATGTTAGACTAGCCCTGAAGCATGAACTTATACAGTGAATTCAAGGGATTTCGCAGTTGCTGCCTGGAATTTCTGTCGCGTTGTAGATGTCAAGCTAGGTATTCAAAGTTTTCCTTTTTTCTCGTGGACAAGAAAAAGGCATATCATTGTCTTATGATTCCTTTGACTGAGAACAAATATATTTAGTTATTTATTATCAATTTTGTGTGGGCACAGGCAGAGTACAGTTTCAATAAGGAATGATGAAAATTGTTCTAATTTTTTATATAAATTAGAAAGTGTAAAACTGCAGTAAGCGGCGCAAGAGAAATTGAAAAGAAATAAGAAAAAGAACCTGTGATTTTAACTTGTTTCTTCCTCCTTTTTTGCTCTGTGAGCGTCCCACCCTAAAAATTTTAGAATAGAAATTCACCTACTTTTTATCGTGATTGTGTTGCTTGAGTAGTAAAAAAAAGGTGTGCAAAACGAAATAAGAAATTGTGTTAAAGATTATATGTAGAGTATTGTTAGAATTTAAATAAAATAATAAAGATAAAAGATGAGTAAAAATATAAAGGCTATGTTTGGCAAAAATAGCTGATAAGCTAGCTGAAAGTTTAAAAGTTAGCTGAAAGCTGAAAAACTAATTTTTAACTGAAAACTGAAAGCTGTTAAGCTAATTTATTGAATTATAAATGTTTGGTAAAATATCAATTGAATTAGCCGATAAATGTAAAATGACATACAAATATATACTTATATAAAATTTATCATTTTTTGTTAGTAATTACACTTCATTATGTAATTTCAAAAAATACAAAATAAACATGTCATATAGTATCCCACAATAAATTAGTAATATTGTTGCGAATTTCTTTTATCTTAGTAAATGTCTCTAAATTTTTATTTTTTGTGTCACTATCAATAATATATAGAAGTTCATCATAGGGTATATAATTCGGATATTATTTGAACATAGTAAAAATAGTGTCATCTTGTGAGTAGGATAATATTGGAATTTGAATAAAATAATAAGGATAAAAAAGGAATAAAATTATAAAACCTATCAGCTAAAAGCTATACGCTACTTGAAGTAGCGTATGATAAAAAGCTATAAGCTACTCAAATAAACTTGTTTACCAAACACCTTTAATTTGGTTAAACAAACTTATAAGCTAATCAAATACGCTGTAAGTTAGCTTATTTAACTTGCCAAACATACTCAAAAACTATAAGCTAATAGCTATACACTATTTAAAGTAGCGTATGATAAAAAGTTATAAGCTACTTAAATAAATTCGTTTACCAAACACTTTTAATTTGGTCAAACAAATTTATAAATTAGTCAAATAAATTATAAATTAATTTTATTAGACTTGTCAAATACACTCTAACCTGATTCGATAAAAGTTTTATTAAAAAAATAATTTAAATCTGACCAAAATTTTAAACTATTCAAAAAATTTGAGTTAATTAATTTGTTACGTTGGGTTAATCGAGTTAGATCTAAATTTTTTTTTAAAAGAAGTCGAACTGTTTGTTTAAATAATTTAATTTTTTTTAAAATTTTTAACATATCTCAATCTGTTCACCTAACTGAAATTGTCTCAAAATGATTTTTTTAATCAACTTAAGTTAAATTAAGTCGGGTTGAGTAAACGAATTGATGTTCAACCCTATTTTCAAGTACGTCCCCAATTGTTCAACTGCGTGATGTTGTATATGCTCTTATTTTATTTGGTTGAGATTTGAAACTTCAGAAACTCACGTGCAAAAGAAAAGTGGCTGTTATGGAAATTGTTTCAAATTAAAAAAAAAAATGAAACAAAAAACGACATGCAATTCATTGGTATTTTGTTAGGTGGCTTGGAAAACAACAACCTTAGGGATGGATCCCCTAATGAAAAGCACAGTGGCCAAAACGGTAACGTTTTGGGCTCAGCTCCACCTTCTCCCTATTTTTTAAACACCAGGTTTTTTTTTTGTAAAAAATACAATAAAAATTTTTTGTGCATTTTTAAAGTTAAATTTAGATAACTTTTTTGATATATTTTTTTTTATCAAATTTAGATAAATTTATTATCAAAACGTAATATTTTAAACATAATTTATTTTTTTAGCAAATTAAAATGACAAAAAGAAAATTTCTATTTTGTAATGTTGTATCTTATAATGCAATGACATTATTTAAATTTGATAAAAAAATTATACATAAAATAATATTTAAATTTAATAGAAAAAAATATGAACAAAAAAAAAGCAAAATTGTACTCAAATTTATCAACGTTAAATAGTATTTTATGTGCAGTATTTTTTTTATTAAATTTAAAATATTTCATTACATTTTGAGACGTAATATTATAAAATAAAAGTTATTTTTACCAAATTTGAATAATTTCATAAAAGAATAATGTTTTAGGTTTTTTTATGTTAGCAAAAGATGCAAAAAAAAAAATTGTACACTTTTTTGAGTTAAATTTAGATAATTTTTTGATATATATTTTTTGTCAAATTTAGATAATTTTATTGTCAAAATTCGTATTTTAAATATAATTTATTTTTTATCAAATTTGGATAACAAAAAAAAACTTCTATTTTATAATAATGTATCTCATTATTGAATGAGACTATTTAAATTCCATAAAAAAATAACATAAAATAATATTTAAATTTAATAAAAATGAATATAATTTTTTTAATAAATAATTTTATTGAGTATTAAATTTTATATTCAAATTTATTCAAAATATTTTGCTATTAAATTTTAAGAATTTTGGTATGATTTTTTTACCTCTTCAGCCACTATCCAGTAACATTATTTTTTTGTAAAATTATTTAAATTTAGCATAAAAAAACTCTTTTATTTTATAACACTGCATCTCAAAATATAATGACACAATTTAAATATGACAAAAAAATGCACACAAAATATTATTTAAACTTAATAAATTTGGATAAATTTTTTTTAGTACATATTTTTTTATTAAATTTAAATATTATTGTATATAATATTTTTTTATTATCATTGCATTATGAAATACAATATTACAAGATAAAATTTTTTTTGTCATTCAAATTTGATAGAAAAATAAACTATGTCTAAAATACTGAGTTTTGATAATAAATTTATCTAAATTTGACAAAAAAAATATACCAAAAAATTATTTAAATTTAACTTAAAAAAGTGCACAAATTTTTTTTTCCATCTTTTGTAAAAAAAAAAAAAACTGTCGCTTAAAAAATAAAGGGAGAGGGGAGCAGTGCCCAAAACGGTGTTTTGGGCACAGCACACTCTGTTCCCCCCATAAATAGCGACAATAGAGGGCCCACAATCATATAATTTCCTATTTGTTTGATTTTCGGTAAATAAAACAATTTAAAATAATGAGAAATTATTTTATTTTAAAATCACTTTAAAAGTATCAATAAGAAATTATAATAATATTTATATATTACCAAAAATAATAAATTATTAACTGTCAAAATTAAATTTAAATTTTATAAATAAAATTTTATTCCTTGTCTAAAAAGTGTGTTATCAAAATGGAGAGTTTGTAATAATCTAATGAAAGCTGTATAAATTTATCAGATATTTTTTTTACTAACATTTATATTTAATATATCTTTTTTTTTGTTTTTTATTAAATCAACCTTACATTTCTCTACAAAAATATAATTTAGTGTAAGTGACTATTTTATATATGAATATTTCAATTTTTCAATTATTTAGATAAATGTGTTGAAGAAATTTTAAACTTTCATATTCCTATGTTATAGATAATACAAGAATATTAATCTTTTTGAAAATTATGTTATACTTATGTTTTTCATAAATGAATTTTAAAATACTTAAAATATTAGATATTTACTTAACAAACTTATTGAATATTTTTTACTTTCTTAAATTATAAGATAATAAATCACTAGATGTGATATAATAATGAGATGTATAAATAGTTAGTGAAAGATCTCAATTTTTTTTCCCGTTGTTGTGGTTAGTTGGTGTCTAAGCCAATTTGCACTTATTTCAACTAATTTATCTTTTCAATTTAGTCAAAGACATGTTATCTTATGTCAAAACTGATGGATTCATAAATAAATAAAAATTAGCCTAAATAAGATTTGAAATGTCTTAAATTTAAACTTTTGCTAATCATTAAAGAAAGGGGGCCAGAAAAGATAAGATTTGTTAGCTTATTAGAATCATATCCATATTTATAAGTTTATAATTTCAGTAGTAATTAAACTTAAATTTAATTGTTGAGTAAGGGTGTTCACAGTTCGGCTCGGTTCGATTTTAGAGACTAAACCAAACCGAACCGACCATATAGATTTAGACAAAAATAAATAAACCTATTCGGTTCGGTTTAGGTATAGAAAACCGAACCAAATCAAACCATGTATAAGCGGTTCGGTTTGGCTCGGTTCTTTGATTTTTTTTTTTTTTGCTCTAGACGTTTTTTGGGTTTGCTGCATTAAGGACCTCCACTTTTATTTTGGTTCTTTTCTTCTGTAATAGCCGTAAATTTAATAAAGTTCAAATTAAAGAAATATTGAATTAAAGAGAGGATTTTGAAAATAGAGATAAGAACCGGTGAAAATAAGTTTATTTATTACATGGATTAAAGAATTACAAAAGAAAATATGAGAATTTACGTTTTGGGGCCAAAATATAATTTTTTAAAAGTTTTGGGGTCAAAATGTAAATAATAAAAATTTACAATGACCTCCCTCTAAAAGTAAATTTTTACAGAACAGTCCCCCAGGATATTTTAAGGGGCTTTAGACACCGAGGAGCTCAAAATTTCTAGAATCTCTCTCTCCTAAAAAATTTTTCTCCCGAAACTCTCTAACTTCTCTCTAAAATTTCTCTGCTTCCAGACTTCAGATTTCGACACTACCACCGCCAACGGACTCAGGACGAAAAGTTCTACAAATCTATTCGATTGGTTTCTGGAGAATTGGCCGGAGATTAGTCGAAAAATTGAAGGAAAGATCACCTAAATAGGTAATATCTGAAACTCCTATCTGTGGTTGTCTAATGAAAAAACTAACATCGTAGATCTATCCAAAAGGTACCGAAACTTTTCGATCTCAAATTTCAGGCCAATCCATTACCGCACGTGCCTCTTCTTCCTCGGTGCATGAATCCTACGCGCAGCTCCTTAGGTGGCGCATGTAGCGCATGACAGCCAGACCCTGTTGCGTTGACCGAGCTCTCAAAGGCCAAATTTCGCAAATCTGAAGTCACTTTCAAGGTTTTTGGACCTTCCTGACTCAATTTTGGGGTTTATTTTGCCAAATTTGAACCAGAAACGAAGATTTTGAAGTTGTCCAACTTGGTACCCTAATTTTGTGAATAGATGATTCTTTCTATGACTTGCCTTTACTCTTCTTGAACTTTAAATTGATAAATGAGTATGTTTACAAGTTATTTATACTTTTATATGTTCCTGAAATGGTTTAGAGTATCTAAAACAGTTGCAATATAATATCTAGTTCAAGAAGAGTATGACTTTTCAAATGAATTTTGAAATACATTGAACATGTGATTTTTAAATATATTTCTTATTATATGGCAAAGGAAATATGTTATGCATATGATATTGATTTATACAGAGATATGTTTTCCTTAGATATGAGCATGTATACGTAATTCCCCTGATTGGGAAGTTTTGACAGAGGAATATATTAAAAATAAAAATGTTGCATTATAATAGTGCCTCTATTTTGATTAATATGGAATATATGAGATTATAGTTTTATGGAGGAATCTTATTGGAAATATTGTCTGCTAATAGCAGGTCATGTTAGCCCTGGTGCACCTTGATTACCTCAGCTAGCAGGGGGTTGGTGCTAGCCTCGTGTGAGGGCCAATACACGGGAGATGATATGTGAAGGAGAGCGGAATGCCTCCTATATAGGCGAGATGCTAGTTATATGAGATGTGATTTGCCTTCCCTTGTTGTGTGCTTGGGAAATACCCATATAAAGTCTCTTCGCGTGTCTTCTTGAATGGTAGTAGGGCAAACCTCAGCGGAATGTTGAGTTTAGGCAAATCCTATACCACCAAAGTACGGAAGGGGTTAAACTCTGATATGGTGGTTCTGATATGGGATCCTCCAAATATTTTTATAAGAATTATGTTGATGCATATCATGATTTTATTATCGTTCTTACAGCATTACTTATGAACTGAATATGAATATGAATATGAATTTGAACAGAGATTATTTGAAATGCGGGTCTCATATGGATGTACCTCTGAATTGTGATTTTCAATGTGAAAAGTTTTAAAATAAAGAGTACATCCATATGTTGACCTAAGAGGTCATAGGAGGCATTATCTGCTCATTGAGTTGTAAAACTCACTACACGTGGTTGATATGTTTTTCAAATAAAGACTCAGAGTTTGGTCCTACGGCTTCTTGATCGACTGGGCTTCGTACTTCTGTGGTGAGCTTAAATTGTTTCTAGGCTCACAATGTTTAAAATTGTAATATAATTGTACTCTAGAGTTGTTCTGAATGCCATAGGCAGGATCTTTGCTTCTGTTGTAATATTGTTAAGTGTGACTTTGGCATGTATAATTAGTTATATTGGAAACTTGCTTGCGAACGTATGATATTCTCCTGATATGCAATAATATGAGGTTGATTGCAAATAGATAAAGATAAAGTTATCGGTCAGTAGTGTTATTCAGGTTCCTAAAATTAGGGGCGTGACAAGTTGGTATCAGAGTATTAGGTTTCCCTGTGGCTATCAGAGCAAATGATTTTTTAGTAGGACCTTTAGTATCGATATGTGCTGGACATATTTATACTTCAGGTGATGCTAAAGGATTCTATAGGATATTAACTTCCTTTCTATTTCAAGTGTGTTTAAGTTCCTAGTGTAAGGTTTGATTAAATATTATGGTATATTAAAAAAGTGTTTTATTCTGTATAGTAAATGATGCTGCCAAGAACTAGAGCGGTCACTAGAGAAGAAGCTGTAGATCGTGAACCTTCTGCAGAAGAGTCTGCACAATCTACAATTTCAGTACAAAGAGGCTGTGGTAGAGGCTGACCTAGAGGTAGAGGTAGAGGTAGAGGTAGAGGGCGTGCACAGGGTATGAGAACCCTAAGACAAGATAAACAGGCCCATATATTTGATAGAGTTCCTGAGGAAAGAGTAGAACCCCCTCAGGAGCCACATGATAGAACCGCTGATATGATTACTAGTATACATAAGAGTTTAGAGACATTGACTGGATTTATAATGGAACATGATAGAAGAGAAGGTCAGCCAGCAGAAAATGCTCTTGAAGCGCAAGAATTGGGAAGAACAGCTGAGTAAGAGGACAAGTTTACAGGGATTGAGGTGTCATTACCGCAATTTCTTAAGTTGAAACCTCTGACTTTTTCTGGGTCAGATGTTCAGGAAGACCCACAGATATTTAGTGATGCTGTGGAACGAGTCTTCAGAGCCTTAGGATACTCTAGTAGAAGATCTGTTGAATTGGTGTCTTTTCAACTATCTGATGTGACCTAAGTTTGATTTGAGACAATTATACAAGGAAGGACAGTTATTTTACCACCAATAGAGTGGGAAGAATTTAAGGAAGCATTTATTAATCGCTTCCTGTCAATGAGTGAAAGAGACAAGAGGGCTAGAGAATTTGAGGAATTAAGACAAACACCGAACATAACAGTTTCTAAATATGACATCCATTTTACCCGATTGTCTAGATATTCCCCATATCTGGTTCCTACAGAAAAGGATAGGATTAAAAGGTTTGTCTCGGGATTGATACGCTCGTTGTTTAAATTGGTGGGTCCTAAAATGAATTATTTTTTGACTTATTCAACAGTTGTGGACTGCACTAGAATGATGGAAACACGAGAGTAAGTAGATATTGAAGGTTTAAAGAGAAGAAAAAGAGAGCGAGATAGTAATGCTTAAACAAGTTATAATCCTAATGTTAGAGGATTAAGATTTCAAAATCTACAGCGCTTCACTCAAACAGGAACTAGTAGCTTTAATCAGACATCAGTGAATATCAACAAGTAAAGAATGAATCAAAGAGATATGAGACATGTTAGCCAACAAGATTCAAGATCAATTCCACCATGTCCTCATTGTGGCAGGCCTCATACTGGACAGTGTCATAGAGAAACTGGTGCATGCTATAAGTGTGGACAAATGGGTCATTTGATGAGGAATTGCCCACAGCTATGAAGTTTTAGTCAAACATTGGTACAACTAGCTTGACCTCCTGTATCTGTGCCAGCATGACCAAATAGAGCAGCTTCAGTTCAAGCAAATAGTGGTGGTATTGGTAGAGGATCAGGAAATCGAAGCCAAGAACCAGCTCGATTTTTTGTTTTGACATGATAGGATGCTCAGGCTTCAAATGTAGTTATAACAGGTACATTATCAATATATTTCCATAAAACATGTCCTGTTTGATCCTTGTTCTACTCATTCTTATATATCACCATGCTTTGCTAAGAAATTAGATAGAGATCTTGCTAGTTTCCATTGTTCTTTCATAGTTAATACTCCAATGGGAGAATTTTTTTTGGTAAATGATGTGTATAGATCGTGTGAGATTTCGATAAAAGAAAATGAGACTCTTGTAGATTTGATAGTTCTAGATATGGTAGACTTTGATGTGATTCTAGGAATGGATTGGTTGTCATCATGTCATGCCATTCTAGGCTGTCACCATAAGGTGATTAAGTTTAATGTCCCTAGAGAATCTTCCTTCATGATACAAGGAGATCGTAGTAAGGAGTCTAGTAATTTAATTTCAGCTCTAACAGCTCATAAGCTGTTACAAAAAGGATGCTAGGGGTATTTGGCAATAGTCAAAGATGTTGATATAAAGTATACCAATGTAGAGCAGGTTCCAGTGGTTAGAGAATTCTCTGATGTGTTTTCTGAGAAATTGACATGATTACTACCAGACTGAGAGATTGAGTTTGGTATTGACCTCCTCCCTGAAACACAACCAATATCTATACCTCCTTATAGGATGGAACCTATAGAACCTAAGGAATTAAAGGAGCAACTACAAGATTTATTAGATAAAAGTTTTATTCGACCTAGTATATCTTCCTGGGGTGCTCCTGTTCTCTTTGTGAAGAAAAAGGATGGATCCCTATACCTATGTATTGACTATAGACAGTTGAACAAAGTGACTATACAAAATAAATATCCTTTACCCAAAATAGATTATCTGTTCGACCAGTTACAGGGTGCCCAATCTTTTCAAAAATTGATTTGAGATCTGGGTATCATCAATTGAGGATAAAGAAGGAGGATATTCCGAAAACTGCTTTTAGAACTTGATATGGGCATTATGAATTCTTAGTAATGTCATTTGGTTTAACAAATGTTCTAACTGCATTTATGGATTTAATGAATAGAGTGTTCAAACCTTTCCTGGATCAATTCATCATTGTATTCATAGATGATATATTGGTATATTCAATAAGTTTAGAAGAGCATAAGCGGTATTTAAGAATGGCATTGCAAACCCTGAGGGAATACCAGTTGTATGGTAAGTTTTCAAAATGTGAATTTTGGCTTAGTAGTGTTACCTTCTTAGGGTATGTGGTTATTAAGGATGGTATTCAAGTTGATCCTAACAAGATAGAAGCGGTGCAAAAATGGCCACGCCCTATGACGGTTACAGATATTCGTAGTTTTCTTAGTTTAGCAGGCTATTACTGCAGATTTGTTAAAAAAATTTCAAAGATAGCTGCTCCTTTGACAAGGTTAACAAGAAAATGAATAAAGTTTGACTGGTCAGATGAATATGAAAGAAGTTTCCAAAAACTTACAGAATGTTTGACTACAGCGCCAGTATTGGCTATTCCTTCAGGTACTGGAGGATACACGGTATACTGTGATGTATCAAGAATTAGATTAGGATGTGTATTGATGCAAAATGGTCGAGTCATTGCATATGCATCTAGACAGCTTAAACCACATAAGCAAAACTATCTGACTCATGATTTGAAAATATCAGCAGTAGTTTTGCTCTTAAAATTTGGAGGCATTATTTGTATGGTGAGACATGCGAGATTTATATAGATCATAAAAATCTCAAATATATTTTTCAACAAAAAGATATTAACTTGAGACAAAGACGATGGATGAAATTACTTAAAGATTATAATTGTACAATACTATACCATCCAAGTAAGGCCAATGTTGTGGCTGATGCATTAAGTAGGAAGTCTATGAGTAGTTTAACTCATATCACAATGGTAAGAAGGCCGTTAGTAAAAGAGATGCATAAGCTGGAAAGTGATAGGGTAATAATGGAAGTAAAGGAGCTTGGAATATTGTTAACTCATATGCAGTTTCAATCATATTTGATCGAGCAAGTGAAAAAGGCACAGAAAGAGGATACCTATTTGTGCAAGAAAGTTGAAGAGGTGAAGAATAGTGGTGAAGTTAAATTTACTGTAGACTCTGAAGGAATTCTAAGATTAGGCAAGCAGTTATGTGTACCTGATAAAGAACTTAAGAAAGAAATTCTAGAGGAAGCCCATAGATCCATGTATACGATTCATCCTAGAATAACTAAAATGTATAAGGATCTAAAAGAAATTTATTGGTGATGTTTAACCTGTCAATAGGTGAAAGCGGAACATCAAAAGCCTGCAGGACTACATTAGCAGATAGAGATACCTAAATGGAAATGGAAAAGAATAACTATGGATTTTGTTACGGGGTTACCAAGAACACCAAAAGGGTTTGATTCAATATGGGTGATCATTGATTGGTTGACTAAGTCAGCACATTTCCTACCAGTGAAAATTACATACAATGTAGTTCAATATGCAAGATTATATTTGAATGAAATAGTGAGACTTCATGGAGTGCCAATGTCAATTATTTCTGATCGAGGACAACAATTCACAGCTTATTTTTGGAGAGCTTTCCAATAAGTTTTAGGTACGAATTTGAATCTTAGTACTGCATTCCATCCTCAAACAGATGGGCAGTCTGAGCGAATCATTCAAATATTGGAAGACATGCTTTGGGCTTGTGTTTTAGTTTTTCAGGGTAGTTGGGAAAGATTTCTACCTTTAGCTGAATTTGCTTATAACAATAATTATCAAGCAAGTATACAAATGGATCCTTTTGAGGCATTATATGGTAGGCGTTTTCGTTCCCCAATTGGATGGTTTGAGATGGGCGAAGCAAAATTTTTAGGGCATGATATGGTACAAGATGCACTGGTCAAGGTAAAACTAATTAAGGAAAGGTTATTAGCAGCTCAAAGTAGACAAAATGCCTATGTTGATCATAGACGCCGACCATTAGAATTTGTCATAAGTGAACATGTTTTTATGAAAATATCTCCTATGAAGGGAGTAATGAGATTTGGGAAGGAAGGGAAGTTAAACCCTCGGTATATAGGACCATTTGAAATTCTTAATAGGATCGGTCCAATAGCCTATCGTTTGACTTTACCTTCTGAATTGGGTAATGTCCATCCAGTTTTTCATGTGTCAATGCTACGAAAATATTTACCGGATCCTACACATGTTATACAGTGTCCACAGATTCAGTTACAGGAAGATTTAACCAATGAGGAACAACCAGTAGCAATAGTGGATAGACAAGTAAATAAGTTGCGGTTAAAGAAAATACCTATGGTGAAAGTGATATGGAAAAATCACTCTTCTGAGGAAGCTACTTGGGAAAGAGAAGATGATATACGTGCCAGATATCCGCATTTGTTTGAATAATGAGATTCGTATTTATCTGCAATTACGGTGATGAAATTCGGGGACCAAATTTCTTGAAGGGGGGAAGAATGTAATAGCAGTAAATTTAATAAAGTTCAAATTAAAGAAAATGTTGAATTAAAGAGAGGATTTTGAAAATGGAGATAAGAAACGGTGAAAATAAGTTTATTTATTACATGGATTAAAGAATTACAAAAGCAAATATGAGAATTTACGTTTTGGGGCCAAAATACAATTTCTTAAAAGTTTCGGGGTCAAAATATAAATAAGGAAAAATTTGCAAGGACCTCCCTCTAAAAGTGAATTTTTGAAAAACGGTCCCTCGGGATATTTTAAGGGCTTTCAGACACCGAGGAGCTCATAATTTCCAGAATCTCTCTTTTTCCTCAGAAATTTTCCTCCTAAAACCCTCTAACTTCTCTTTAAGATTTCTCCACTTTCGGACCTCAGATTTCGACACCACCACCAACAACAGACTCAAGACGAAGATTTCTACAAATTTATCATATTGGTTTCAGGAGAATTGGCCGGAGATTGGCCGAAAAATGGAAGGAAAAATTGCCTAAAAAGGTAAAATCTGAAACTCCTATTTGTGGTTGTCTAATGCAAAAACTAACACCGTAGATCGATCTAGAAGGTACCGAAACCTTTGAATATCAAATTTTAGGCCAACCCACCACCGCACGTGCCCTCTTGCGCCTCTTTTTCCTCGGTGCGTGAATCCCATGCATAGCTCCTTGGGCGGCACGTGTAGCGCGTGACAGCCGGACCCTATTACGTTGACCGAGCTCCCAGAGGCCAAATTTCACAAATTTGGTGTTATTTTCATGGTTTTTGGACCTTTTGGACTTGGTTTTGGGGTTTATTTTGCCAAATTCAGACCAGAAACAAGGATTTTGGAGTTGTCCAACTTGGTACTCTAATTTTGTGAGTAGATGATTCTTTCTATGACTTGCCTTTACTCTTCTTGAACTTTAAATTGATAAATGAGTATGTTTACAAGTTATTTATACTTTTATATGTTCCTGAAATGGTTTAGAGTATCCGAAATGGTTGCAATATGATATCTAGTTCAAGAAGAGTATGAATTTTGAAATGAATTTTGAAACACATTGAACATGTGATTTTTAAATGTATTTCTTATTATATGGCAAAGGAAATATTTTATGCATATGATATTGATTTATACAGAGATATGTTTGCCTTGGATATGGGCATGTATACGTGATTCCCCTGATTGGGAAGTTTTGACAGAGGAATATGCTGAAAATGAAAATGTTGCATTATAAGAGTGCCTCTGTTTTGATTAATATGGATTATATGAGATTATGGTTTTATGGAGGAATTCTATTGGAAACATTGTCTGCTAACAGCAGGTCATGTTAGCCTTGGTGCACTTTGATTGCCTTAGCTAGTAGGGGGTGGTATTAGTCTCGTGTGAGGGACAACACATGGGAGATGATATGTGAAGGAGAGCGGAATGCCTCCTATATGGGCGAGATACCAGTTATATGAGATGTGATTTACCTTCCCTTACTGTGTGCTTGGGAAATACCCATCTAGAGTCCCTTCGCGTGTCCTCTTGAATGGTAGTAGGACAAACCTCAACGGGATGCTGAGTTTAGGCAAAGTTTATACCACCAAAGTACAGAAAGGGTTAAACTCTGATATGGTGGTTCTGATATGGGATCCTCCAAATATTTTCATAAGAATTATGTTGATGCATATCATGATTTTATTATCGTTCTTACTGTAACATCCCTAATTTCATTTCATGTATTAATAAAAGTACAAAAGTATTCAAAGTAACATCTCTAATTTCTTTTCTCTTATTAATAAAGGTACATAAATATTTAATTAAGAAAATAAAATTTATTAGAAAATTTTTAAATATCTAAGGAAATATAATCCTTAGAAATTCTTCACCTTACGTATGCATAGAAATGTTCTAACATTAATGGAATAGGTAAAGAGAGAAAACTTAAGAGGAAATATTAGAAATAAATATACTAAAGAAAGGTGAAATTCTTAGGTAAGGAAGATAAATTTTTGTGAAGGTATTAAAATTTCAGGAAGATTGGATTATGGTAATTTTTCCTAATTTAATAGTTAAAGTTACTAAGTTTACTATCTCCACCCATAAATTGGGCTTTCAACTATGGACACTTCATATAGAATCTTTCTACCTCACATGAAGTTTTAGCAAGCCAATAGGATAGCCCAAGGAAGAAATAAAAGATAGACTTGGATTAGGATATAAAAATTGGACCGATAGCCCAAAAATCATGAAAATGTGACCAAGCCCATTATGAAAGGTAGAATTTTAATCAAAGTAAAAAAAATGGGCAAGAATGAGCCCAAACCCAAGAGGAAAAATAAAAAATAAAAATAAAAATAAAGTGATGAAATAATGGTGTAATCAAGATTAGGTGATAAGGCATTAGGACAAAATATTTATATCCTACACTCATAATTTTAGCAAGTGGTATGATAATACATGGCATTAGGACAAAACATTCCAATCCCACACAAATAATTTCAGCCAAATAATGGAAATTCAAGGGCTAGAAATTTGCCACCCAAAAAGGCAAACCTATCATACTTGATCAAGACAAAAGAAAATGAAAATGAATCCCTAAATCAAAGGGACCTTGTCTCTTATCTTAAGAACATATCATTATAATTTTTAAAATACAAATCTCCTTTTGCAATGCATATCTTGACTAAGGAAGAGGAAGACAAAAATATAAGTTGTTTGATTTCCAAAAATTCAACCAAGTGTATCCTAATTGTGATAAGGTAGACCCATGATCATGAAAGATGAATTATTTGATGGTCTATTTAAGCAAAACCCACCACTATAACATTTTAATTTCGTCCAAGTGAGGAAGAGAGAGACATAGAAGCAAGGTAGAGAGAAGAAAGGAGAGAAAGAGAGGAGAAGAAAGGAAGGAAGAAGAAGGAGAAGTCTAGAGGGCGAAGTACTCAAGGTAAGTTAACTTAATTTCCACTTGAATCCATTTTTCTTCTTCATCCTTGCAGTTCAAAAACTCACTCTCCTTCTCTTATTTAAGCTGCTAGAAAAGTTAAGGGAAGGGAGAAATCTTGATACTTCTTTCAAGGGGAAACAAGAAAACAAATTCACTAAGTGAGCTAGGGAGATTCTTAGGTAGGTTTAACAATATTTCTTTTTGAAGGAAAGTTTTGAAATTTGTAACATTTATATGGGATTTTGATCTTAAGAACTTTGATGATTGGTCATGGATGTTGCTTTATCATGTTACATATTATTCTTGCATGTGATGTATGTTTGAATACTTAGGCTGGTGGAGATAGTTCTGCATAGATATGGCTATAGGTGGCAAAAGTTTAAGCTTCTGTTTTTGAATTTCTGGGACCATTTTGTAGGGAATTAAAATAACTTATTAACATAACAATTATAGATATATGTCTCACGGATTGTTAGCAACTGGAATCACTCAATTTGGAGTCCATATGAGGTAGATATGATCTTATTAGTAAGCAGTGGTCAGAAAATGGTTAATCAGGGAAGAATCTGTTAGGAAAGCTTATGTTTTTGAATTTTTGGAAACATTCTGTAGGGAATTAAAATAACTTGTTAACATAACAATTATAGATATATGTCTAACAGATTTTTAGCTGCTAGAATCACTCAATTTGGAGTCCATATGAGGTAGATATGTCTGATTAGTAAATAGTGTTAAGAAAATGGTTAATCAGGAAAGAACATGTTAGGATAGCTTCTGTGTTTTAATTTCTGGGAACATTATGTAGGGAATTAAAATAAATGGTTAACATAATAATTATAGATATATGTGTCACTGATTTTTACTCACTGGAATCACTTAATTTAGAATTTTTATGAGAGAGATATGGACAGATTAGTAGGTAGCGGTCAGAAACTACCCGGGAAGAAATAACCTGTAATTTTAGGGACTAATATCACCTTGATTTATTAATATTTCGCTAAACTATTCAACATAATCGTTGTAGAGAATTGTTTTATCTTTAAATTGACACCAAGAGCACCTACATTGGAGTTAAATTGAGGGAGTTATGCTCTGATTAGTAAGAGAAGGTTAGATAGGATGAAAACCTGCATAAAAAAAATAAAGAAATAAAATTAATATTTAAAAAAAAAAGAATCTTATAAATAAAAATAATAAATTACTAATATATGCCATAGCCATTGCCATTGTATGAACTTCTTACCATCTTAAGTGTGAAATTTTGACATGAAAATATTTTATAAAGTGATATTTGAAATGGTTATGTTCATCGCATGATTATCAATGATTTTTTTGGTAATAGTTATATACTTGTTATTGAAAGCATATTTTTGGCTATCATTGTGAAAAGAAAAGAATTGAGCACGGTCATATGGCAATCCGTGTGGTGCACCAGTAGGGGATGCCCTACCAACGGTTATGATCATGTTAATAAGAAAAAAAAGAGAAAGTAAGCCATGTCGGACAGAGCGAGAAAATCCCGTATTGGAGAGTAGAAAATACTCATCCTGACCGTGGTAGCTTGATATGAGAATAAATTGATAGTCATCATATGACATCTTGAAAAATAGTATTTATGCCATACATGTCATAATTGTACAATTTTCATGTGCATGGATAAAGTGCATTCATGTGACCTAAAGATATTTTCTGTAGTTTATACAGATGGACATGACATGATGAACTATATTGATGGTAAATTATGATTTATTGTTGAACCTACTAGGATTTAATTCTCACTATATTTCTATATCATGTTCAGAAGAATAATTATGTAGATTTTCTCCATGACACTTATTATTTCTGTACGTTGGATCGAGGTGCCCTACCTTGGGCAACTACCCGTTATATTAGATATATCTGTAGTAGATGTGACTGAGATTCCGGTGGAGGTGCCGCCACTCGCACCAGTGTCCCCGGAAGTAGTCAACGTAGATGATTAGGGCTAATATGTATCTTTTTACAAATGTTTGTAAAATAATGGTGTGTATGGAAACTCAGTATTGTATCACTGTTAATAACAATTATGCTTGGTTAAAGTAATTATTATTACGAGTTAAGTGGTTAAAATTAAAGCAGTAATAACTTCATGGAATTTTACAAATATAAAATTTTTTTTGTTACATTTACATAAATGGAGTTGTTACACTTACAACATTACTTATGAACTGAATATGAATATGAATTTGAACAGAGATTATTTGAAATGCGGGTCCCATATGGATGTACCTCTGAATTGTGATTTTCAATGTGAAAAGTTTTAAAATAAAGAGTACATCCATATGTTGAACTAAGAGGTCATAAGATGCATTATTTGCTCACTGAGTTGTAAAACTCACTACACGTGGTTGATATATTTTTTAGATAATGACCCAGATTTTGATCTTGCAGCTTCTTGATCGACTGGGTGTCGTACTTCTGTGGTGAGCCTAAATTGTTTCTAGGCTCTCAGTGTTTAAAATTGTTATATAATTGTACTCTAGAGTTGCTCTGAACGCCACAGACAGGATCTTTGCTTTCATTATAATATTGTTAAGTGTGACTTTGGCATGTATAATTAGTTATATTGGAAACTTGCTTACGAAGGTATGATATTATCCTGATATGCAATAATATGAAGTTGATTACAAATAAATAAAGATAAAATTATCGAACAGTAGTGTTATTCGCGTTCCTAAAATTAGGGGCGTGACATCTTCTCCCTCGCTCAAATAATAATTGCCTAAAATTAATTATGGCAGTGAGACCTTGTTAAGTACACAAAGGAAATCATTTAAAAAGAACAAATATTAAAGTTAAAAATGGAAAGGAGAAGAGAGCATTGCTAATTAATTATTTTCTCTACCTCATTTTCCACCTGCTTTTGTGCCTTAACTGTTGTCTTTTTTTTATAATTATTATTATAAATAGGATATTGGAATGAAATGCTTTCTAATTGTGCATTACTTAGCGCAGCTTGCAACTGTCCCTAATTGCGAGTGACAGAATTTTTGTCCGTTGCTGCAGTTAGTGCTCTCTAACAAGTGTAGAACAAAGGCAAGAAGATGAGGCCCGCGATGTTTGCAAGAGGGAGACTCACTTGGCACAAAGACTCATAAAAAATGAAAATGAGGAGGGCTACACGAAATGCCCAAATGCAGCAAAAGGGGACGTGTGGAGAATGGCTGGGTCGTGATTTGGGATTTACTGGGCTGGGCTAGAAAAATCATAAATCAAGAAATGTGACTTTTATAATATTAAAAATAATTAAATTAATATATTTAAAAAATATAGCAGTTGGTTCGGTTCGGTTTGATTGAAAATTTTTTCCAACCGACAATCGAACTGAACCTATCGGTTTACCCTAAAAAAAACTGAACTAAACCACCCAAGATCGATTTTGTTCTTTTTTTATGGTTCGATTTGATTCGGTCGATTTGATTCGATTTTGTACAACTCTATTGTTGAGAGGTCTCTATAATAATCTAAGAATTCAAGTTGATAATATATATATAAGTAAGAAGATGTGGGAAGTGATCCACGGTGCTCCATTTTTCATGGAATTTTATTTTCTCATAAAATCTCTTATTAAGTGTCACATAGCTTCCATTAATATACTCTAATAAACTTTCTATTAAGCCCATAAATTTAGAAATTCTAAGATATGCCGGTTATTAATAGTGCATTTAAGTTATGAAATTTAAGTGGCAAATAAATCATAGCCGTTATGAATTTACTTGTATATTAGAAAATTGGTAAAGTATAATTTTTCATGATTTATTATCTTTAAAAGGTATTTTTTTTATCTTTTCAATAGTGGTATAACCAAGACTTAAGGAAAAATAAATTAAAAAATTTAAATTAATTTACTTAATAGTTAGATATGTGTGAATTCACACACACATATATGTTGTCACTACAAAAAACTTGAAGTTTTGTGATAGTAAAATGTCATTAAAGCATAAAATAACAGTAGTTTTTAATGTAGTTATTTAGCAATGATTTTTAAAAATCGTTACTAAATATGTTTTAAGCAACAATTTTTAAAAAATCGTCAGTAAATGACTTACAATTTAAGACAATTGTTTTAATAAAATTATCGTTAAATAACGATAGTTTTTAAAATCTATCATTAATTATTTTTCAATTCCACCACACAAACTCCCTTTTTTCTTTCTTTTGGCATTTTTCTCCCTTAGCCTTCTAACTACTCCATCAATCGAGTTACTTCTTCTGTCATTGCTTTTTCTCCAACCAGTTAGGTCAGTTTTTGCATTTTAGTGTATTTTTATATTTCATTTTTATTCTTTTTTGTTGTAGTGATTTTTGTTCATATCTATATTCTTCTTATGTCTACAATGGCAATAGTGATTTTTGTATTTGAGTGGATTTAGAACTTCAGCAAAGGAAACCGTATAGCAAGAAGATTTTTTATACGAAGAGAAAAGAAGAAAAAATTTAGGCATGAATGATTTGTGGAAGAAGAGAAAAGAGAAGAGGGAGAGAAAAATTGAAAAAAAAATTTGTTGATAAGAAATATTTAAAAAAAGAAAAAAGAAAATATAAAAATAGTATAACGATAGTTTAATAACTGTTGTTAAGTTGTGACACTACAATGATTTTTCAAAACTATCCTTGAGATGGTTGTGATGATGAGTTCTATAACGGTTTGTATAGTTGTCATTAAATAGTTTAGCGATGGTGTTAAACCGCTTAAAACCACTGCTAAAATTATGTAAAAACCATTGTTAATTTTTTTGTTGTTGCACAGGAATGAATCCTACACATTTTAACACTAATTATATTAAAAGATTGATGACATGAAGTGTTTATATATCATAATTTTTTAAATTTTAAAAGACAAATTATTATTTTTAAAATAATATAAAAAATAAATATAGTTTAATCAAAGCAAAAAAGTGATCACTCTAGTTTAGACTATTTTCTTTAATATTGCGTCCTTCCCTCGGAGTCATAGGGATAACCTAGCGTCTCCTGTATCGCACACATGCACACTGGCATGCACGTACACTAAGATTTTTATGTTAGATATCTAAAATGATCTAAACATGCTTCTAAACTCAAAACAACATGTATAAATCAATGAAAACGTGGAATAAGAAAAATTACACCAACCTCCCTCCATTGTTTTCTTTCTCTATATCTTCAACTTGAAAGAACTCTTCCAAGCTATATTTGGTCTCTGTGATAGTGCACAACATTTTTTCTGTATACCAAAATAGCTTAGGGACCCCTTCACTTATAGTAATTATTCCAACAACTCTCACCATTATAGAGTTGTTGGATTCAATGATAAGGAATTAGTGGGAGACAAGTGGGTCATTATTTTCATAATAACCTATCCATAATACAGATATTGATTTGTAAAGGTTGCTTATTGCAATGAGATATCTGGACCACACAATAGTTTACATTCTCCCACTTGGTCCGAATATCCTTAAATTTCTGAAGAAAGCCAAATACACGAATCATGGCGGTTGATCATCTATATTCAAGTATTACCTTCCATGTATTACAATGTATTTGTTTTTAACAACTTTAATGAATAAGCCTTATGCTTATTCTGAGTCCTCTTAATGTTGACTTTTCTCTAAACATAAATGTATACACAAAATGAGAAAATCAACTTCAAATGAATAAATGCTTTATGACAAATGATATATATAATTTAAACGTCAAATACTTCATATGGAACGTAATCCCATTCTCATTATATGATCCCTAAAATTTGTAGGTGGCATGCCTTTTGTTTAGCTATCATCAGCTCAGTCTTAATGTGTTCTATGGAAACTTTATTTTCCTTGACATGTTCCTGAATCGCTAAGTATTTAATGTCGATGTGTTTACTTCGACTTCCACTTTTGTTATTCTTAGCTAGAAAAACTGTAGCTGAGTTGTCACAATACATTCTCAATAGCCTAGAAATTGAATCCACAATTTTAAGATCAGTAATAAAGCCCTTAAGCCATACACCATGCGAAGTTGCCTCAAAACAAGATACGAATTCAACCTCCATGGTAGAAGTAACAGTTAATGTCTGCTTTGCACTTCTCTTAGATATGGCTCTGCTAGCAAACATAAAGATGTATCCTGATATTGATTTTTGTGACTCAACACATCCTGCGAAATTCGCATCTGAGTAGCCAATTACTTCAAGATTTTCAGTCCATTTGTATGTCAACATGTAATTTTTAATACCCTTAAGGTACCGCATCACCTTCTTGACAGCTTTTTAATGGTTTATTCCTGGATTACTCTGATATTTGCCTAACATTCCAACTATGAAAGTAATGTCTGGTCTTGTGCAAACCTGAGTATACATAAGGCTCCCAACAGTAGAGGCATAAGGAATGTTACACATCTGTTCTCTTTCCAAATCATTTTACGGACATTGGTTCAAATGGAACTTATCACCCTTCACAATTGGAGCTATACTTGGTGAACAATCTTTCATTTGAAACCTCTCTAAGACCTTATTAATATAGGATTCTTGTGATAGACCCAAAATACATTGAGTTCTATCTCTATGGATCTTAATGCCAATGACATAAGATGTCTCACCCATATCTTTCATGCCAAAATTCTTAGAGAGAAATTGTTTTACCTCATATAGCAATCCCTTATCATTTGTTGTAAGTAGTATATCATCCACATACAGTATAAGAAAACATATTTTACTCCCACTGATCTTTTGGTATATGCATTGATCCATGACATTTTCTACAAAGCCAAATGAATAAATAACATCATGAAATTTTAAGTACCATTGACGGGAGGCTTGTTTCAATCCATATATGGATTTCTTAAGCTTGCACACTAAATGTTCACCAATACTAGAGGAGAAACCTTCAGGTTGTTTCATATAAATCTCCTCCTCTAGATTACCATTTAGAAATTCTGTTTTCACGTCCATTTGTAGTAACTCAAGGTCAAAATGAGCAACTAATGCCAAAATAATACGAAGAGAATCTTTCTTAGATACAGGAGAAAAGGTCTCTGTATAATCGATTCCTTCCTTTTGAGTAAATCTCTTAACAATGAGTCTAGCCTTGTATATCTCAATATTTCCTAATGAATTTTTCTTGGTCTTAAAAATCCATTTACAACCAATGGCTTTTGCTTCATTAGGCAACTCTACAAGTTCTCAGACTCCATTATTCTTCGTGGAATTCATCTCATCATTCATGACATCATACCACAATTTTGACTCTTTACAGCTCATGGCTTGTGAAAAAATTTTAGGATCATTTTCAGCTCCTATATTGTAGTCAAACTCTTGTAGATATACTATAAAATCACTAGGAATAACTGATCTTTTTTCTCTAGTAGATCATCTTAATGTTGTAGCCTTACCCTCTTGAAGAATTTGTGGTTCAACTTGTTCAGGAACTGCTTATAAATCCTGAACATTTTGATCTAATTGATTAGCTTGTGGAAACTGAATGATTGGTTGTTCAGCATCCTTTTGTACTTGAGGGGTGCTATGAATAATAACCAATCTGTCACTTGAAGTGAAAGGTTTAGACTGTATATGATCATGTGCAGAAATTGAGTTCTTGAACTGATCACTCCCACTGATCAAGTCATTCTCAAGAAACTTAGCATTTCTTGATTCTGCTATGCTAGTTGTGTGAGATGACAATAAAATCTATAACCTTTGGACCTTTCGGCATATCCAATGAAATATCCATTAATGGTCCTCGGGTCCAGTTTATTCTCTTGTGGATTATATATCCTCACCTCAGACGGACATCTCTAAACGCGCATATGTCGCAAACTCGGTTTCCAACCTTTCCATAATTCAAAAGGTGTCTTTTGGACAACCTTAGTTAGAACTCGGTTTAATATATACATAGTAATCTTTAGTGCTTCAGTCTACAAGGATTTAGGAAGAGTGGAGTTGCTAAGCATACTCTACACCATGTCCAATAATGTTCAGTTTTTTCTTTCCACAATACCATTCTGGTCTGGAGAACCAGGCATAGTATATTGGGCAACAATCCCATGCTCTTGAAGAAACTTAGCAAAGGGACTAGGTGCTTGTCCATTCTCCGTGTATCTACCATAATATTCTCCACCTCTATCTGATCTCACTATCTCTATTTGCTTTCTGCATTGGTTCTCAACTTCAGCCTTAAAGACTTTGAAGGCATCCAATGCTTCATTTTTATTATGAAACAAATAGATATACATATATCGTGAGTAATCATTTATAAAGGTGATGAAATATTTTTGACCATGCGCATCCATGTCTAGACAGCATATATCAATATGAATGATCTCTAATATGTTCGAACTCCTATTAGCACCTTCCTTAGACATGTTGGTCTGCTTTCCCTTAATGCAGTCCGTACAAGTCTCAAAGTCAGTAAAATCTAAAGTACTAAGTACCCCATCTTTTACTAACCTCTTAATTCTCTGTATGGAGATGTGTCCTAATCTCTGGTGCCATAACATAGAGGAATCCTTGTTAATATTACATCATTTAGAACCAGTTTGAATTTGAATTGAACAATAAGTAGCATCACTTTGTAAATTAAGATGATAAAGACTATCAGACAAAATACCATTCCCAACACAATCAGAATTATATAGTAAACTGAATGATGTGTCTTTAAAGTTAAAGGAATATCCAAATGGCACAAGTCTGGAAACAGAAATCAAGTTTCGTGAGAAATTTGGTACATAAAAGGTCCTTTTTAACTTTAAAACATAGACACTACTTAAAGTTAAAGTGCAAGTTCCTATTGCTTCCACATGTGAGCCCATCTTGTTGCCTGATAAGATGCTTTGCTCACTTCCCACTGGTTTCCTTAGATTTTGCATACCCTGCAAGAAGTTTGCAATATGGATTTTTGATCCAGAGTCAATCCACCAGGTGTTAATATTAACATTAGCCATATTAGATTCATAACAGACAAACGAGATTGATTTACCTTTCTTCTCAAGCCATTTTTGGAATTTAGTGCATTTTTTTTCATGCGTCCCTTCTTTTTATAGAAAAAACACTTCGCTTCCTTTTTAATATCAGCTTGAGGTGGTATTTTACCTTTCCCCTTCTGATTAACTTGAGACTTATTAGGTTTGTTCTTCTCACGATTTGTTGTCAGTAATGCACTCTCACCCATCTCTATCACTAGCCTTTCTTCTTCTTGAACACGCATGGTCATTAATTCATTAATTGACCATTTGTCTTTATGTGTGTTATAAGAAATCTTGAAAGGCCCGTACTCTTGCGAAAGGGTGTTCAGAATGTAGTGCACTAGGAAGAACTCCGACATATCAACCTCGAGTTTCTTAAGTGGAGCTGAAATGTCACGCATTTGCATTATATGCTCGCACACACCTCTTATACTGGTGAGTTGAATAGAAGAGAATTTCATGATTAGGGTGCTTGCTAAGGCCTTCTCAGAAGTGACGAATTGTTCGTCAACATTTTTTAGCAAATCTTGGACTTTTTCATGTTGATCAATAGAACCACGTATACCGAAAATGATTTTTGTCTTGATGAACATCACACTGAACCGATTAGATCGCTCCAATCGCTCATATAGTGCCATTTCCGCCAAAGTGCTCTTATTAGATATTGCAGGTGGTTCGTTTTTCCTAATAACAGTCTATGCCCATCCACCCTAGATGAAGAAGAATTCTTTCTTTTCACATCTTATAGTTATCTCCTTTAAGTTCGAGAATATCATAGCGGATATCAGAGAAACTAGCAGACTGAGTAACTGTATAAAATCTAAAAGTTTATGTCAAATTTTTTTTTTGAGGTTTATTAATCTAGTTACATGTATTACCAATGTAAACATGTATATATGAATCTAGTGACATAAAAATTACCTGTGGGCTAAATTTTTAATTCAAGTAGATTCATTTGTATTTTATGATGGAATTATGAAATTATGTACTTAATTTCATATCTTATGGATACTTTATGAAAATAATTTGATTTTTCTATCCAAATATCTTTATGATAAAACTATCAAATTATATACCAATTCATAACTCTTGTGGGTAAATTATGAAAATAATTTGACATTTTATCCTACTTAATTATATAAATATAATAAAAATTCCTGTGGGATAAAATCTATTATATTAAATATAATTCATCACAATATTATGTCTAATTCCTTATGTGATCCTAAACAAAAATTAATATATAATTTTAATTAATTAAAGATGCTGTGGCTAATCCCTAATTAATTAAGATTATAAGGATCACTAGACATATTATTAAGTTTATGAGAATTATCCTAAATTACATACATTCTAATATTATCAAAACTTAATGATATATTAAAGCATATAAATAATTATCTCATAAATAAACAAAAATTGCATAATTAAATTATAATATTATGCACAAAATATACTCATTCTTAATAGCATAAAAATAAAATATAAAATTTATTTATGCATCATAAGAGTATTTAATCTAAATTGAACATATAAAACAACAGAATAATATATGTACATAAAACTAAAAATAATTCAAAAATTATTAATCATGGCAATCAAATATTGAGGGAAAATTATTTTGGGTATTAAGAACTCATAACAATATTTTCCTGCCAACCTTAAACAAACAGAAACCCATAGCCCAGTGGCAGAATGTATGTTCACTCACCAGAAATTCATGGGTTCAATTTTCGCTGTGTGTGAAATTTTTATGTGCATTTAAAAATAGATTATAAATATTAACATGGTCCAAACTTAAACCAAAAAGTAGCCATGGATCAACGGTCAAAATACATGCTCACACCCATGTGACCATGGGTTCAAATCCCACTGATGGCATTTTTCATATACATTTTCGTGCAAATCTTTAAATAATAAAAGAAGCACATTCTATATTAAAGAAGCATTACAGCCAAAAAGCAGCCATAGATCAACGGTCAAAATACATGCCCACACCCATGTGACCATGGGTTCAAATCCTACTGATGGCATTTTTCATATACATTTTCGTGCAAACCTTTAAATAATAAAAGAAGCACATTCTATATTAAAGAAGCATTACAACCCAGCGGCCAAAACATGTTCCTAAAGTCTTCAGGACGCGAGTTCAACGTTGGGAAAGGCCGCCTGTGACTAAATTAAAATTTTTTTTAAAGACAGTTACTGTTCATCATCTTCTTCCTTTAGACGGGTCAGGATGACCCGGTTAAAACCCGCAAAAAAAAACCCGAATGTTTCTCTTGATTTAGACTACCAAAAATGATGTATTATATACCGAAATGATCAGAAAACAATTTCTAAATGATTCATGATCTCAAATAGCATCCAAAACGCCGATAAAATTTCAGCAAAATGATAAACAATATCCATATATGCAAAAGCAAGGTAGAGGCTAAAAGAGTCTCTGATACCAACTATTATATATCTAAAATGATCTAAACATGCTTCTAAACTCAAAACAACATGTATAAATCAATGAAAACACGGAATAAGAAAAATTACACCAACCTCCCGCCCAAGGTACTAAATTTCGTTTCGAGGTACCGTTTCGGTGACTTCAGAAACGAAAACATTTCGAAACGTTTCGGAAATTTTGAGCAAATGGAAAATTTTTTAAAAAACGTTTCAAATAATTTCAAATAATATTTTTTTAAATTTTAAAAGATTTTAACATAATATTAATGATATAGATATATAAAATTATATTAAAATTAATTGAAATTAATGTCTATAATTGAATAGTAAGTAAACATGCTATTATAGTAGGGACTCCGACTCAAATTTTAACAGCATTTAACAACAATATCTCTCTTGCATCCATTTCTCCATATTCTTCTTAACTTTTTCGTGACATCTATATTTAAGTCTCTCTCTCTGTCAACTATGATTCTGTCTCTATCTTTAGGTATCTTCCTCTCTCTTTGTCTTTCAATCTCTCATTTCATCATTTTTGTAGTTTCCTCTTTAAAATAAAGACAACGAAGGAAAAAAATATCACGAGAACAAAGGAGGAGAATAGAAAGTTAATAAAGATGTTGTGACTTGTGGGAGAAAATAACTTAGTATTAGATGTGATATGAAGCTACTTTCATCTATATTTAGATTGTCAATTTTTTTATTTTTAAAATTAATTTAGTATTTTTCCATCGAAACAAGAGTATTTCCATCGAAATAACTCAAAACAAAAGTATTTCTATCAAAATAACTTGAAACAAGAATATTTTTTCCGAAACAAGAGTATTTCCATCGAAATTTCTATTGAAACAAGAGTATTTCCATCGAAATTTCTATTGAAACAAGAGTATTTCTACTGAAACATTTCGAAATATAGTAATTTCAATCGAAATAACATAATTTTTTAATAAATACTTTGTTTCGTTTTGATAACTCTGTTTCGTGTCGGTGACCCAGGAAACGAAAACGTTTTAGTTGTTTCGATGGAAAAGAAAAGAAATTTAGTTCCTTATTGTCGACTATGATTCTGTCTCTATCTTTAGGTATCTTCCTTTCTCTTTGTTTTTCAATCTCTCTTTTCATCATTTTTGTAGTTTCCTCTTTAAAATAAAGATAACGAAGGAAAGTAATGTCACGAGAATAAAGGAGGAGAATAGAAAGTTAATAAAGATGTTGTGACTTATGGGAGAAAATAACTTGGTATTGGATGTGATATGATGCTACTTTCATTTATATTTAGATTGTGAATTTTTTTATTTTTAAAATTAGTTTAGTACTTTTCCATCGAAATAACTCGAAATAAGAGTATTTCCATCAAAATAACTCGAAACAAAAGTATTTTTATCAAAATAACTCGAAATAAGAATATTTTTACCGAAACAAGAGTATTTTCATCGAAATATCCACTTAAACAAGAGTATTTCTACCGAAACATTTCGAAATATAGTAATTTCAATCGAAATAACATAATTTTTTAATAAATGCTTTGTTTTGTTTCGATAACTCTGTTTCGTATCGGTGACTCAAGAAATAAAAACATTTCAGTCGTTTCGATGGAAAAAAAAAATTTTAGTTCCTTGCTCCCGCCATTGCTTTCTTTCTCTATATCTTCAACTTGAAGGAAGTCTTCCAAGTTATATTTGATCTCTGTGATGGTCCACAACATTTTTTCTGTATACCAAAATAGCTCAAGGACCCCTTCACTTATAATAATTATTTCAACAACTCTCACCATTATTTATTGGATACAATGATAAATAATTAGTGGGAGACAAATGGGTCATTATTTTCATAATAACCTATCCATAATACAAATATTGATCTGTAAAGGTTGCTTATTGCAATGAGATATCTGGACCATACAATAGTTTACATTTTATTGTTCTTATTAATTTCCTCACAAGTTATCAGCAAAAGTTATATCGATTTTTTATCTTTTTCGGAAAGTTATTTCTTGAGCTCAAAGCATCAAAGGATTTTAGTGAGAAGATTAATACTTTCAAGGAGGACTTCTCATTATGTTTGTTTATAATATTAAAACTTTTCATTTTTTCGTCGAATCTGTCTTGCATAATGTATTTGGTCTGTTTCAGTGCAGATGGACGGTTGAAGGACTCCCCAAGTATATCTTAATAAAATATGAGGATCAAGTGCCTGTATGATTTAACTTAATTTCTTCAGTTTTTGTTCAATTTTCTGGGGATTGAATTTCTATCTTAGTACGGAGAAGAATTCATTTTTAGGGTCTTTCTTGTAGGGTGCAAGTCGATAATTATTGATTCCCAAGGTACGTCCCATTTCTATTGTTCACCCCTTTCCAGGCACTCCTCCATTTTCGCTCTACTTAGCATATCCCTAATCATTCCCCCTTTTTGTTCAATTATCCATTTTTTTGGATAAATTTTTTTGGGCTGTTGAATTATTGTAGAAGAGCATGGAAAACTGGTTTTGATTTCACAATTTCTACAATTTCAGAGCTGATCTAGGTGTTGTATACAGCATAATTATATATAAAAAAAGGCCTAATATTATGTAGTTGACTTATTTTCTTAGGGCAATATATGTTCTGCCAAAATACTCTCTTGCACTAACCATCACCTAAATTTGAGTTCCAAGAGGTTATTTTAATGATTTATACATTTTAAGTAGCAAGCTACGTTTGATTCCTGAAAAGGCTGGTTTATTTTTGCAAAGAACACATTACCCCAGACTGGTAAATGCACCTTTTCATAAAATTTTGGGACAATGATAGGGCTTCTCTCTTATTTTGTCAAGCTAATTTGTTTTATCTGAGTTCCTTTTACAGTAATTTGAATGAACTCCATCTATGAGTCTTACAAGAACGACGATTGATTTCTGAATATGTGTTACAGCAGTAAGAAAACATTTGGCCGGCTAAGTTAGTTATTTAGATTGTAGCGCTTGTAATTATTTGTATTTAGTGTATTCTTGTCTCGATTTGTAAGTTACCAAACTACATAATTAACTTGCATCATTCTGTTAGTGTAAGTAATGTAGTTTATTGTAATTTGAACGGATGTACAATTTAAAGAGCAGGATAGTGTGCTAGTGAAACTTGTCACATCCACAGAAAGCAATATTCAAATTTATACATTCTCTTACAAACTCAGGTCAGTGTATCAACCACTCCAAGGATTGTAACCTCTGTTTCCACGTAGCAATTGTCCTTAATCAGATAGCCTCCAGATGGACTTAAGAAAGTACTGAGCAACATGAATTTTGATGCACCGTGTTGATGGCTTGAGGCACCGAACCAATAATTACCTACAAGAGGAGAAAACAACTTGACGCTCTTATTGAACGAAATTTATTCCTTTATGGGATTTAAACTACCAATAACATAGCATTGCACTCGGTCCTGCCATTTTTTCCATAAAAAGAGCAAGTTTTACCTTTCGCTTGTAGATGCTTGGATTGCCTTAGGTCAAGGATGCGTAATATTGTCTGAGTGCATATTTTGGAACTGGGATGGAGAGTTTTGGGTCAACTAAGGCCACGTAAAGAGAAAGGTAATTGCCAAATAGAGGGTCTTTACCCTTGGGATAGAGTTGTATCTTTCTGCCAGAAACATCACCACGTCAAATCAGTATGAATTTTCAAATCTACTTTTCCTAGGTATGAAAGCTTTCAGCAGTTCATCTTCATCGTACGGCAACTTTAATAGAAAGATGTGAATGGTGTTCATTCTGTATACCACTTATGGTTTCCAGCATGGAAGGGTTTTGAGTCGTAACACGCTGCCTCCAACTTTGACAAGTTGTCAATATGCCAGGTGTGCTTGTACGGTATGGCATCCTTTATCATTACCAATGACTCTCTTTTCTCTGTGTTTCTTTCCCTGCAAACAAATGCCTCTGCTCCAAATTTGCATGTATCATCTACAAGATACCCATTCGAGGTATCATTGAAGGTTTTCAGGGGAATTAATTTGTCATATCCCCATCCAACCTTCCTTTTGCAGAATCTTCTCTCCGTTCCCAACTCATCTATCAAATGCAGTGTCCGAAATTAGTTAGCAGAAGACCAATGTTTTGCAATTCATAACATAAACTCAACTATTCCACCTTGACCCAACCACAATAAAAAAGAAATACCTTCCACTACCAAGTAATTGTCCTTGTTCTGATCAAGCAAAAAAAACCGAATTTTGACGTTAAGTATAATGAAATATGGTCTTTCACATTCTTGCTCTTGTTTCCACTTGGATAAAGAACCAGTTTCCTGTAAGCGCATATAAAACAAGGTCAAGCACCTTGAAGTGAAGATTAATATTATCATCTATCATGGCATATTATACCACTTATAGCCTCCGGCTTCAAATTCCCCTTATTCGTAACTCTATTGAATTCTTTCTTAGTAGTGAAAATGACTCGACTTTCACTACGTAATGAACTGGGAGCATCTGATAAAGATCTTGAAATGCCTGCATTTAAGTAGTTAATTTAAAAGAAAAGTAAGGAGAAAGAGGCCCGTGTCTTTTGTGCAACACATATCCTTGCCTTCATTGCTAACCAGATATATTGATTGTAAATTTGCATGTGGCGTACATGCCAACAACTTAACATAGAGAGAGAGGTATACAGACCATCTTGGACATCCATTAACGCATTTCTTTTAGCCAAGAAATGGAGTGTTTGGTGAAAAAAAAAATTGTCTTGAAAATTTTAACGGATATTTTGATCGCCACGAGTTGTCTCGATAAGATTGTATTCAGATTTTTGCCCAAAAATTAAAGAAAACTCTCATTTTAAGAGAAAACTTAATTTTTATTAATCATCCCAAATCTTCTTTACATAAGCATAAGTAATCCCTTATATAGTCACCTTATAGAAATCCTAAAAAACTTTAATTAGACTTCTATGGAATATGTCCTATATGGACCAAACAACAATAATTATTTGACCCAACTAAACTAATAAAAATATAAACTCATAATTAAACTAATTTTTGACTAGCATAAATAATGGGCCCAAAATACATTAAATACTAATATCCTAAAAAGAAGTATATAACATAAAGCCTATAATATATCTTTAACTCATGCAAATTTCGGCCGGTTGTCTTCAAGATCCAACAAGCGCTATTTGGTCTCCAAAAATACCCATCTATTCGGCTTCAAGCTTGTGCTCCAAGCTGCCTTCTTTAACGTCGTCTTTAAAGCTGCAAAGCAAGATTCATTTAATGTCTTAGACTTGTTCCAAAAACTCCCTCTTTAGCCTGCACGTCCAAAATTAAGCCCAATAAAGTTTCTTTGACCCGCTTCGTTTTGATCCTAATCATTAGACCACATATCCCTTGTAAATGATCTTAGAAATGATTTGGAATAAATTTGGTAAGACTTTGATCTTCATCATTCCCTCCATCTTTGAAAGGATTCGTCCTCGAATCAAAAGCATCACCTACATAAAATAAAGATAAGTCAGCAACATTGAATGTAGCACTAATATTATTGTACTCACTCGATAAATCAATTTGATAGGTATTGTCATTGATCCGTTCTAAAAATTGAAAAGGTCTATCTCTCCTAAGATGCAACTTAGACTTCTTCTGAGCCGGGAACCTCTCTTTATGCATATGTATCAAAACACAATCACCAAGTTCAAATACAACTCTAGTTCAGCTATTGTTGGCTTGCTTTGCATACTGCTCGTTCTTCTTCTCAATGTTAGCTCGAAACTTAGCATGCAAATCCTTTACATATTCGGCCTTTTGCTTACCATCTAAATTAATAAACTCATTAGTAGAAAAATGTAAAATATCCAAAGGTGTTAGAGGATTAAATCCATAGACAATCTCAAAAGGACTATAAGCAGTAGTAAAATGCACAAATCTATTATAAGCAAACTCAACATGTGGTAAAGCTCTTTCCCACTGTCTCAAGTTCTTACACATAATAGTATGTAACAATGTAGTAAGCGTTCTATTAACTACCTCAATTTGTCCATCTGTCTGAGGATGCGCAACAGTAGAAAATAGAAGTTTAGTTCCTAATCTACCCCATAAAGTATGCCAAAACTGATTTAAGAACTTAACATTTTTATCACTTACTATTGTTCTAGGCAATCCATGTAAACACACTACTTCTTTAAAGAACAAATCAGCTATGTGTGTTGCATCATTGGTTTTAGCATATGCAATGAAATGAGCCATTTTGCTAAACCTATCAACAACCACAAAAATACTATCTTTATCACTTTGAGACATCGGTAACCCTATCACAAAGTCCATAGAAATATCATGCCAAGGCTGTGTAGGTACAGGTAATGGAGTATAATGTCCATGTGGTATAATCTTAGACTTAACTTGTTTACATGCCACACACTTAGCATAAAACAAAATGACATTATGCTTCATCTGAGGCTAATAAAAATGTTAATACAGAATTTCTAAAGTTTTAGTTACTCCAAAATATCCTATTAAATCTCCACCATGGCTCTCCTTAATTAACAAGTCATGCATATAATACTTAGGCATACAAAGTTTATTCTTTTTAAACAAATAACCTTCATGTCTATAGAAACCATCAATAGAACACTTATCACAAGAATTCCAAGTATATTTGAAATCATCATCATTAGCATACAAGTCCTTAATGTATTCAAAACCAAACAACTTAGCATGCATTGATGTTAATAATGCATATCTTCTAGATAATGTATCAGCAATCGCATTTTCCTTTCCAGTTTTATACTTAATCACATAAGAAAATATCTCAATAAATTCTAACCACTTAGCATGCCTCTTATGCAACTTACCTTGGGACTTCAAGAATTTTAAACTCTCATGATCTAAATGGATAATGAATTCTCTCGGCCATAGATAATGCTTCCAAGTTTGCAATGTCCTCATCAATGCATATAACTCCTTATTATAAGTAGGATATTTCAATGCCGCCCATTTAGCTTCTCATTAAAGTATGCAATTGGTTTAAAATCTTGCATCAAAACAACTCCAGAAACATGACATTCAATTTCAAAAACTTTATCAAAGTTAGGTAATGACAACAAGGGTGCATTAGTCAAAAGATCCTTCAAAATTTTAAAAGACTTCTCATGCACATCATCCCATTTAAAGACAACTTTTTTTAACAAGTTCATTTAAGGGTGTAGCAATAATACTAAAATTCTTTACAAACTGCCTATAGAAACTTGCTAAACCATAGAAAATCTTAACTTCATTAACATTCTTAGGTGTAGGCCAATCTCAGATAGCGTTAATCTTGTCCTCATCAACATTAATGCCATTAGAATTAACAACAAAATTAAGGAACACCACATAATCAGAACATTATATACACTTTTTTATGTTAGCATACAATTTATGCTCCCTAAGCACATAAAAAACAGCACGCAAATGCAATATGTGTTCATTAAGATTTTGACTACATACAAAAATATCATCAAAGTAAAAGACCACAAAATTTTCAATGAAAGCATGTAAGACATGGTTCATTGACCTCATAAAGGTACTAGGTGCATTAGTCAACCTAAAGGGCATTACTAACCACTTATATAAACTATACTTAGTCTTAAAAGTAGTTTTCTACTCATCTTCCTCTTTCATGCAAATTTGATAATAACCATTCCTTAAATCAATTTTAGTAAAAACACTAGAACCATACAACTCATCAAGCATGTCTTCTAATCTAGGAATTTGATGCCTATACTTTACAGTGATTTTGTTGATGGCTCTGCAATCCATGCACATGCGCCAAGTCCCATCCTTCTTAGTCACAAAAATAACAAGTATTGAATAGGGACTAAGACTCTTATTCACGGATCCCTTCTGAACTATATCATCTACTTGTCTGAATTTTTTCCATTTCCTTACGATTAGCTCGGTAGGCAGGTTGGTTAGGGATGGATGATCTAGGGACAAAGTCTATCTAGTGCTCAATGCCTCTCAAAGGTGGTAGTCATGTGGAATATTCTCAGAAAAAATATCAACGAATTCTTGTATTAAAAACACAACCATACTAGGCAAAGAAATGTTAGGAGTGTTAGTAAAATAAATATCATTGTACTTATGTACAAGGAGGTTTGACTTGTATACCAAAGCACTCTTTACATCACTTTTTAGTGTCAAAGTACTTACTCTCTTATTTTTTCTTTCTCTTGCTCACAACTATCTTTCTTTTTCTGCTCACACGTCTCGACCTTTCTTTTCTCTCACTCTCAATTTTGGCTTTGCTCTCTTTCTTCTCTTTTTCTTTTGCTTCTCTCAAGTATTGAATAGGGACTAAGACTCTTATTCACGAATCCCTTCTGAACTATATCATCTACTTGTCTGAATTTTTTCCATTTCCTTACGATTAGCTCGGTAGGCAGGTTGGTTAGGGATGGATGATCTAGGGACAAAGTCTATCTAGTGCTCAATGCCTCTCAAAGGTGGTAGTCATGTGGAATATTCTCAGAAAAAATATCAACGAATTCTTGTATTAAAAACACAACCATACTAGGCAAAGAAATGTTAGGAGTGTTAGTAAAATAAATATCATTGTACTTATGTACAAGGAGGTTTGACTTGTATACCAAAGCACTCTTTACATCACTTTTTAGTGTCAAAGTACTTACTCTCTTATTTTTTCTTTCTCTTGCTCACAACTATCTTTCTTTTTCTGCTCACACGTCTCGACCTTTCTTTTCTCTCACTCTCAATTTTGGCTTTGCTCTCTTTCTTCTCTTTTTCTTTTGCTTCTCTCAAGTATTGAATAGGGACTAAGACTCTTATTCACGAATCCCTTCTGAACTATATCATCTACTTGTCTGAATTTTTTCCATTTCCTTACGATTAGCTCGGTAGGCAGGTTGGTTAGGGATGGATGATCTAGGGACAAAGTCTATCTAGTGCTCAATGCCTCTCAAAGGTGGTAGTCATGTGGAATATTCTCAGAAAAAATATCAACGAATTCTTGTATTAAAAACACAACCATACTAGGCAAAGAAATGTTAGGAGTGTTAGTAAAATAAATATCATTGTACTTATGTACAAGGAGGTTTGACTTGTATACCAAAGCACTCTTTACATCACTTTTTAGTGTCAAAATACTTACTCTCTTATTTTTTTCTTTCTCTTGCTCACAACTATCTTTCTTTTTTTGCTCACACGTCTCGACCTTTCTTTTCTCTCACTCTCAATTTTGGCTTTGCTCTCTTTCTTCTCTTTTTCTTTTGCTTCTCTCAACTTACACTCTTTTGTAATCCTTACTTGATCAGCAAAAACCTCAGATGGCTTGAAATATGTTAGAATAAATGTTCGATTATGCATGGTTAATGTATATCGATTCTCGTAGTCATCATTATTGACCCTTCTATTAAATTTTCATGGATGCCCCAACAACAAGTGTCCAGCATGCATTGATACTATATCACAAAGCACCTTATCTTTGTAGTTACCAATAGAGTAAGATACCCGAACCTGATTGGTTATCCATATATCTCCCCTATCATTCAACCATCTTAACTTGTATGGCTTAGGATGTTTCAATGTGGATGGACCCAATTTATCAACCATCAAGGTACTAGTTATATTAGTACAACTCCCACTATCAATAATTAAGCTACATACTTTGTTATTCACATGGCACCTAGTCTGGAAGATGTGATCACGTTGTTCATCATCAACATCATCACTAAGCTGCATATTAAGAGCATGTCAAGTAACCAATACTTCTCCATGCACTGGTTCACCATCCTCCACATCACTGTAATCCTCCAATGGTGGCATTTCATCATCATTAAAATGCTCACTCTCTATGCCTCCATCATCAAGAAGAATAATGGCTCTCTTGTCAGGACACTGTGATGCAATATATCAAAATCCTTGACACCTAAAACATTTTGTATCTTGTACTTTAGAGGAAGTAGAAGTCTCATCCCTGGCCTTAGGGTTAGAGGCTATAACTGAACTCTTTCCCTTGCCCTCTTCTTTTGGCCTAGTAGCATCCTTTTAGTTTCCTTGCCAATTTGACTTCTATGAAGTTTTAGGAATAGAGCTGAATTTAGAGATGCTCTAATCTTTAACTGCTTATCAACTTTAATTGCTTTATGCAATAGATCTTCCATCTCTACATAATGGTACATATCTACTACATTTGTAATTTTTTTTCCTCAAATCGCCAATAAATCTTGCCATTATAGCCTCCCTATCCTCCTCAATATTAGATTTCATCATGACAATCTCCATCTCATTGTTTTAATCCTTTTACAGTCATAGATCCTTGATGCAAGTTTTGTAGTTTTCTGAACAAATCTCTATAGTAATGGCTAGGAACAAACCGTTTTCTCATCACAATTTTTATCTCTTCCCACGATCGAATGGGTCTCTCACCACTCCTCTGCCTATTAATTGCTAATTAATCCCACCAAATACTAGCATGGTCAGTAAACTCCACAGCAGCTAGCTTCACCTTTTTCTCCTCAGTATGGGCTTGACACTCAAACATATGTTCCACCTTCTTCTCTCATTCCAAGTAAATTTCAGGATGACTTTTACCTTGGAATGTAGGAATATTCATTTTGATGCTTCTCAAACCACTATCACGCCTGGAAGCTGTCATCATTTCCTTTCTTGACCCAAATCCTTTACCATATGAATATTCTCCTTCCTTATCAAACCTAAGCTATTTGATATGCATAGGCTTGGATGGTGACCCAAGGTTATCCAGTCTCATATTCAACAATTTCAGTTGCTCCTGAATTACCTTCATGAAGAGTTTATGGTTGATTTTAGGTTGATCTCTTTCACTACTCATGTTTGTCTCACAAACCTTACGTATTTGCACTCAATTTTACTCTCTTTCCCTTAAAGCTCTTAAACAAGAACTTGATCAATAAGCTTATCAAAGGAAACAAGTGAATTAAGAATGATAAGAACAAAATTTCAAACTATGACAACCCTAAGAATTAAATTTGAAAAAATAAGGGATAGTAGATTTAGTATGTTATTTTCGTCTTCCTTCTTCTTCTTTTTTGAACAAATTTCTACTCTCTTTTTTTTGGATGAAGTTCTCTCACTATTTTTTTAAACTTCTCCTCACTTTTTTTTGCAAATTTTTTTTTTTTGAAATTTTATTGTGCTCTTTTTTTTTTGTATTCAGGAAACCAATTTAGATTAGGACTATCTTTTTTTTTTTGTGTTTTTGAGGAATTAGAATATAATTAGGAAAATAAAATTGGCTAGAACTAGAACTCTTTGTTTTTGGAAGGAATTAGACTATAACTAAGAAAAGAAATTTGACTAAAACTAGGACTTTATTTTTTGAATAAGTTTGTCCATAACTAGGAAAAAAATTTGACTAGAACTAGGGCTTTAAAGGTAGAAGAACAAGAACGAATCTAAAATACAAATAGAAGAATAAAAGATAGGACACAAACTGAATTTTAAGGAGTCAAAGCTCTGATACCAAATTATGCGTTTCTTTAAACCAAGAAACGGAGTGTTTGGAGGAAGTAAGGATCGTCTTGAAAATTTCAACGGATATTTTGATCGCCACGAGTTGCCTCAAAAGATCGAATTCAATTCTTTGTCCAAAAACCAAGGGAAACTCAATTCTTATTAATCATCCCAAATCTCCTTTACATAAGCATAAGGAATCCCTTATATAGTCACTCTATGGAAACCTTAAAAAAATTCTAATTGGACTTCTATGGAATACGTCCTATATGATCCAAACAACATTAGTTATTTGGCTCAACTAAACTAATAAAAACATAAACTCATAATTAATCTAATATTTAGCCAACATAAAGAATGGGCTCAAAGTACATTAAATACTAATAATATCTTAGAAGAAAGCATATAAAATAAATCCTATAATACATCTTTAACCCATACAAATTTAGGCTGCACTACAAAAAAAATTATATTTTGCAACCGAATTTAGAGACGAAAATATATTCGTCTCTAATTGTGACGAATAAGCCACTATTTGTGAATGAATTTATCTTAAATTAATTTGACATATTTTGCAACTGATAATGGGGAAGCAAAAATATTCAGTGACAAAAGCTTCGTAGAGTAGTGGCAGATTAGTATTTTGCATCAAAATTTGCGACTTTCAATATCGATTGCTAATGGAGACTGAATGACAATCGTTTGCCACCGAAAGTATGTTAAATCAATTTTAAGAAGCCTGGCATCAGCATTTCGATAATTTTGAGCCCTAATTCCCAAATTTCCCGTCTCATCTCCTCTAGCAAGCCGGGCCTCTTCTCTTCTCTCCCGTCAAATGTCTCCTCTTCCATTAGTCTCCAACCGTCGGTAGCCATTCTTTAGTCACCGGTATTTTTTCCCCATCACGTATCGCACAACTTAGCTAAATGAATTCCATCATTCGTGACTTCATCGAAGCTCCCAGCCAGGTATGTTCTCGTCATGCTCTGTTTCATTTTGGGTGCAGATGTTTGATTTTTTTCATTTTGAATCTCCAATGGTTTGCTTATCGTGACTCCATGCTTGCTTCTTATGAGGTCTGGATTTAGTTGCTGGTGTTGTTATATGCTTTTCTTTTGGCTTCGAAATAATGCTCTGTTCTGGTCTGTTGGTAATTGCATCGTATTTTGCTATCCTGAATTTGGCGTATTTTACTTTGCATTTTGTTTTTCCATTTATTTCTTCCCCTCTTGCATTTACTTCAAACTTTTATGAATAATGGGAATGAGTTCTGTGTATGTTTTGGATGCCAATTGCTTCTATGTATGTTTTGGGAATGGGAATGATGCTTGTGAAGATCTTGTTTTGGAATTAAGCTAAATTTGTAAGCTAGGTTTACATAAACCTGTGGGTTGTCTGAAATTGTAGAAAGGGGGTGCAGATGGGTCATAGGCAATGGTAAAGCAACATTTTTTTGGAATGATGTCTGGGTTCCTAAATGGGGGACATTGGCTTCGGCTTTTGTTGATCCTATACCAAACAATTTGCTCAATTGCACTATTATTTTCATATATCTAAAAACTTATATAGTAGTGTTGGCAGCATCTTGGGAAGAACTTGAGCATATGATTCTTGGAGTATAACATATGATTGCTCCTTAATGTTAACTTTTTTTTTGCTATGGGAAGCTACTCACAAAACCCACAGAACCCAATATTCTACAGCTCATGGAGCTTTCTTTAGTGGCCTTCGGGAAGCCAATAGGCTTCTTCAACATTATCACTATGTTTTTTAAGTTTCATGATCACAAGTTATTTCATGTGAGGAAACCAGAACATGATGACCATATATCATTAAAAGAGAGGTTCATTCATGCAAAGGTAATCCTAAGGAAATTTTTAAGTTTCTCTCTTCTATTTCCTATTAATATATCCTACTAAGAAATATTGAGGGAGTTGAATTGTGTTTTTCAAAGTCATCACGTAAAGTGAATAATTCTTAGCTCATGCTTTCCAGCTTAGAGAAATAGAAAATATAATCAATTTTAGCATCTTAAAGATTTCCCAAGGAATAGCAAGGTGATTAGGTAGCCTACCCTTGACCATCTGCTTTCAGATTTCCCATAGAGAAGCATCACCACAAGTGATGCCAATTGTTGGTGAAAGCTCGTATTACGGTGAAGATGGACAGAGAGAAGAATACAATCTCTATTAGCAAATAATTATGGATGCAGCCGGACCTGAAATTGGTTCTTAATTATAATTTGGTGAAGCCGTGACTGAAAATGTGGAGGAGGATCCGAATTTAACTGCTTAGAGATCTTATGACATGTTGACTTCTTCATAAGCACTGTTGTGGGAGGGATGCGAGACTCACACTACAAAAAAATTAGCCATTTGCGACTGAATTCAGCGATCGCCATTGAACGGTCTCCAATTGCGACTGATCAGACACCGTTAGCAACTGATTTTAAATGAAGGCAATTTTGTCTACTTCAGCGACTGATGTAGCGACCGATAAGGACGAAGCAAACATTTTAAGACATACTAAGACCGATATAGTGACCGATATGAGGAGTCGCAAACAAATCGGTGGCAAATCTGTTGTAAAGTAGCAGGCTCTCCCATCTAGATCTTAATCGATCGCAGAATATCGCGATTGGTCGAAAATCGGTGGCGGATTTTAATAAATCCCTAGGCCCCAAATTTTTCCCATTTCCGTCTGTGCGTTGTTTTCCCTCTCTTCCCCGCAGCGTCATTCGTTGCTTCTGGTCTCCCCGCCGGCGACTCCACATCTTGTGTGGGTGTTGTTACTCCTCGCCGCCAGCCTCTGAGCAACCCCAAGTGATTGCAGATGTTCGTCTACGCATCGGAGGTCTTTCTTCTCTCTTCCCCGCGCCGCTATTCACTGCTGCTGTTGTCCTCGTCGGTGACGCCATATCTCGTGCAAGTCTTCTGGTCTCGTCGCAGTAGGCCTCCTAGCCACCACAGCTACTTGCCTCAGCTTGATGCCACTGCCTCCAGCTTGACCTTCCACGACTACAGGTGAGAAATTTGAGTTGTAAATGCTATGGTTTAAGTAATTTTTCTGCTACTCAGTATTGATATATTGAATGTAAATGCTACAATTTGAATATTTGATATTGATCATGGCTATCGTTTAAATTTTTAGAATGTCCAAAGATATTGTTTTGTAATTTGACAGATGACTTTGAGGCTATTAGAAAATTGCTAACATCTTTAACAGCTCCCTATCTAAAGTGGTTTCTATAATTGATCATGATAATCATTGTTGGAAGATCAAACTGGCTAGGGAAATTTTTGATAACTGCACTTTCTTCTTACTATTTTATCAACCAAGAAAATGATGTTGACATGCTCATTTGGCCATAATCTTAATTAAGTTGGAGATTATTCAGGGAAGAGTGGTTATGTTATTACTAAAGAAAATTCCCCTAACCCTAATTGCAAGAATAACTCTTCCTTTAGTACCTTAGATTCTGAGATTTGAAAAGCTCTTTGAAAATTTAAAGTCCTACAAAGATAAAAATGTTCATTTGCAAAGTTTTCAAGAATACCTTGTCTACTAATCTCAACCTTCATAAAAGAAAGGTAAGTGCCGATTCCTTATGCCCACTTTGTCATTTTGAACCCGAATCCCTTAAGTACTTGTTCCTAACCTTTGGCTGGACCAAGACCTTGTGGTTTGGAATTGATTTTAAGTGGAATTACAACTTTCAAGAAATCACAAGGTTTGAAAATTGGTTATGGTAGAAAATTCAATCTTTAATGTAGAGGTAAGGACATTATCAAGAGTGTTTTAATCAAACTTGAATGAACTCAATTAAAAAAATATTTAAAATAGGTCAACTCAGTTTTATACAACTGAATTTGTTCAAAACTTAATAGTTTAAGCGAATGGGTTATGTGACTTTTTTAATGTGAATGGCTATGGTTTGAATTTATGGCCTTACGAATGTGAATGTGAATGACTATAGATAATTAGAACAATGACTATGTTTTAGTAGATTGAAATTGATTGAATATATATGACTATGTTTTAGTGGTTGTGGTTGCATACATTAGAAAATGCACACACTATGTTTTAGTGTTTGATTGACTATGACTAAAACTCATAATTTTTTTATGTGTTATTTACATTTTTTTTATAAAAAATATTTGAAGCATTATATCATAATATGCAAAATATTAAAATATCTAAGATACATTAATATACCAAATGCCTCTTATGTATGTATTATAAATATGATAGTCTCCTTGAAAGACGAAGGAAGAGTAATGCTCACTACATAGTACTTAAGTTGTCTGACTCAAAACTTTTGATTTTGGGTATGTTTTATCAGTTATTCTATGTGTTATACGTTGATTTTCTCTAATACGATAACTTAGCCACTGATAGCTTGTCCTACAGTTGGTTATCAATATGAAAATTCCAGTGAATCAAAGGTGGATGTATAATAGGTTAAATGAGAAGAAGTCAGAATCTTGGATGAGTTTGTGGATGGAGTTGTTGAGTTCATTCGTTTCGCTACTAGTCAAAGCAGAAATGAAACAGATGATTTGATTAAGTGTCCTTGTACAAAATGCAAGTGTGAGTCATACAAGACAATGGATGATGTTAAAGTTCATTTGTTTAGTAAATGATTCTTGCCAAAATATTAATGGTGGACAACCCATGGAGAAGCATCACCACAAGTGATGCCAATTGTTGGTGAAAGCTCGTATTACAATCAAGATGGACTGAAGGAAGAATACAATGTCTACCAGCAAATGATTATAGATGCAGCCGGACCTGAAATTGGTGCTCAATTAGAATTTCGTGAAGCCGTGACTGAAAATTTGAAGGAGGATCCCAATCCAGCCGCTCAGAGAATTTATGACATGTTGACTTCTTCACAAGCATCGTTGTGGGAGGGATGCGAGACTCAATTGGAGTTGTCAATGTCTTTATGGGCTATGAGTTTAAAGTCAGATTATAATATGTCCCAAGGTTGTTTTAATCGAATGGTTAAGGGTATTAGCAGTGTATTACCAAATGAAAATCGTATGCCAGATAACCTTTATTATGCAAAGAAGAATGTCTCGCAGCTTGGGATGGGATGCGTTAAAATTGATTGTTGACCAAAAGGTTGCATGTTATTTTACAAAAATGATGAGCAGCTTACACATTGCAGATTTTGTGAGGAAGAACGATATAAAAGAACTTGTCGAAGAGGCAACTCAAAACAGATCCCTAAATCCCGGATGTGATATTTTCCTATTGTTCTAAGACTCCAAAGGTTGTATTCATCAATGTCCACTGCTGGTTATATGAGATGGCACAATGAGAACCAGAGAGAGGATAGTGTGTTGTATCATCCATCTGATGGAGAGGCATGGAAACATTTTGATAGTGTATCCAGAATTTTCACATGACCCTCGCAGTGTGAGATTGAGGCTATGCACTGATGGATTTAATCCACATGGGCAATCTGGTAAAACATATTCGTGTTGGCCTATGATTTTAACTCTATATAATCTTCCTCCATGGATGTGTATGAAGAGAGAATTTATGTTTTTGACAATCATAATTCCGGGTCCATCGAACCCTAAGAGTAAGAAAGATGTTTATATGGAGCCACTCATGGATGATTTGAAGATGTTATGGAATGAAGGCATTGTAACTTATGATGTATCCTTGAAGCAAATTTTTTTTATCAAGGCAGCATTGATGTGGACTATAAATGAATTCCCTGCTTATGGAATGTTATCAGGTTGGTCAACTGTAGGAAAGCTTGCTTGTCCAATTTGTATGCATCAATCGAAAGCGTTTTATCTTAAACACAGTCATAAGGTAGCATTCTTTGATTGTCACCGTAAGTTTCTTCCACTTAATCATCCTTGCAGAAAGAATAAAAATTCATTCAAGAAGTATTGTGAGGAACACTCTCCCATTCCAAAACGGTTTAGTGGTGAAGAGATATGGGATATGGTTAAAGCAATACCTACCATCCAAGAATCTCAAGGAACCTATCTACCTGGGAGTAATAGGGATCATAATTGGACAAAACAAAGTATACTTTGGAGTTTACCATATTGGAAAACACAACTTCTGCCTCACAATATAGATGTGATGCACATAGAGAGAAATGTGTTTATGAACATATTTAATACAATAATGGACATAAAAGGTAAGATAAAAGATACATGTCAAGCCAGACTTGATATGGGTGAAATTTGCAGACGCAATCAACTTGAGATGCAAAAAATTGGCCATGATAAGTACATAAAGGTCAAAGCAAAATATACTTTGAGTAAATCACAACGGTTAGCAATATGTGAGTGGGTGAAAGATTTGAAGTTGCCAGATGGATATGCGTCCAATTTGGCTAGGTGTGTGGATATGAAAGAGGAAAATTTGCACGGTATGAAAAGTCATGATTGCCATGTGTTCATGCAACGCTTGTTGCCCATTTCGTTTGACATATTACCGAAACCTATTTGGAATCCACTTGTTGAGCTTAACTTATTTTTTAGGGATTTGACTTCTACAATGTTAAAGATAGATCATTTTAGGAGTATGGAGGAAAATATTCCTATTATATTGTGCAAACTTGAACAGATATTTCCTCCAGGCTTCTTTGATTTAATAGAGCATCTTCCTATCCATTTGCCTTATGAAGCTCATATTGGAGGTCCAGTACAATATCGATGGATGTATCCTTTTGAAAGGTGTGTGTCCATTCAACTAAGTAATTTACTTTATGTAATTGATATATGATTTACCCTACCTAATGAAATTATTGATTATTGTTTAGGTTTTTGCGAACTTTAAAAGAAAAAGTAAAAAACAAAGCTCGGGTGGAGGGGGTCTATATGTGAAGCGTATTTAGTAGAGGAAATGTCAACATTTACTTCTTATTATTATCCATCATATGTATGTTCAAGAAGGAATAGAATGTCACGTAATGATGGAGGTGAAAGTTCTTCCTCTCACACACCTATGTCAATTTTCAACTATCCTGGACGTGGCAGTGGAAAATCTCAATCAGTGTTCCTTGATGACCGTGACATGAGAGCTGTCATTTTGTACATTCTTAATAACTGCGAAGAGGTTCAGCCTTACTTAGAGTAAGTGCAAATATAAATTTTATACATATAAATCATTATGCACGTACTGTTATATTCAAAGTCAACTTCATAATTCATTTATATTATATTTTGTAAGATGTATGCTGAATTTTTGAAGGAAATAGTTCCTAATATATCAGAATCTCAAATTGACTCTAAGATTGCTTCCAATTTTTCTATGTGGTTTAGAGAATATGTAAGTATTTTACTTAATTATGAATTTGTTCTTGGCTCATATGTTATATAAGATAACATCTTTTTTGAACTAGGTGGAAAACCCAACAAATAATATTCAAGATCATATTTTACAAGGTTTAGCTTGGGGTCCACTTACGAAGGTTGAATCATGGCCAGTATATATAATCAATGGATATAGGTTTCATACTCTTAATCATAGCGAAGGCAAGCAAGCTTTAAATTATGGTGTATGTGTACGAGGCACTAATGGACAAATAGAAGATGACTTCTATGGGATATTGACTGATATTTTTGAAGTAAGATTCATTAGTTGGCCTATCAAAAGAGTAGTTCTTTTTAAGTGTCAATGGTTTGATAATACTCCTAATCAAGGCACAAAGATACATCACCAATATAGACTTGTTGAAGTAAAACAATCGAGAAGATACAACCGGGCATACGATCCTTTTATACTTGCACAACAAGCTGAACAAGTGTATTATACACCATATCCAGAGGGTCATAATGGTTGGTTGGGTGTTATTAAAATAAAGACACGTAGTACAATAAATGCTCCTAGTGCTCAACAAATTGAAAGAGATGTTCCGTATCAACATGAAGTTCAAGATCTTCCAATAATACAAGTTGACACAGATGTATATGAATATTCACTTGTAAATGGAGATGGTGATATAGAGGAAGTTGGTGAAGACATGATTAACCAAGCAGAAGTAGATATGTCAAGTGAAGATGTTTATACTTCTTCAGATAGCGAGGGTAAATTTAGTGATTCAGAACCATCCGTTGACTAGTTTAAGTTAGATTATAATATATTGTAATGACCTTATTGCAATAATAAAAGGAGTTATGATTACTGTTACTTTCGTAATTTATATTAATTATGAATTTGTTTTCTTTTTTTAATTTACAGATGGGTGACACAAGTCGAGGACGTGGCCGAGCCACTAGGGCTCGTGGGAGAGGACGTGGTAGAGTGTCTTATTCCACTCCCACTGAGGATGATTCCACTCAATCCACCCCAGTCGTTCAGGGATCATCAGTACCATCTTCATCCACGCAGCCTTCTCCTGTCACATTGGGTACTCAGGCACCTTTATCCGCTCAGGCTGATGAACCATATGATGGGAGGACTTTGATTGCTCTTGGAGATGTTCATTTTGAGTAAGTCAACTGCATTTATTAGCATGTTAGTTTGTAAAATTAATTTGGGGATTTATGCTAACTTACATTTTTTATTTGAAATAAGATTTGATATTACTAAAGGACCGTCAGATATCATTGCTAATGCCATTAGGTCTCACTTCACTGGACCTTGGACATGTTGGAGTGAGGTCCCTGAGCGAGAAAAGACTGTATGGTTTGCAAAATTTCATGTAAGTTCATTTTTTTCAACATATTTGTAATTAGTATGCAAGTGTATTTTATAATTGTTAACTAATTAGTTCTTTTATTTGCAGGAAACGTATAGATGGCTTCCTGCTCTTGACCATATAGTTAGGAGGATTTTTTACCATAAGGGTCAAAAATGCCTCAAAAACCTTATGAACAAACTCAGAGCGGGAAAAGGAAAAATCAATTGGGTACATCCATCTGTTAGGGAGCAGTTGAATCAAAAATGGAGGAGTCCCCAGTGGCTAAAGAAGAGTAGCAAAGCCAAGCAGAACCGGTCAATGGATGCAGGTGCTTCATCATACACTGGTGGGTCAATCTCTACAGCTGAGCATAGAAAGCAATTGGTATGACTTTATGTCAATTTTGTTTAATTCCAATTTGTCATGTTATTTTGTCTCACATGTATTAACATTTTAATAATGAGTTTGTCACAGAAAGATGACTTGCATAGAGAGCCAACTACTTTCGAGATTATGGAGCGGACGAAGAAGTTAAAGGATGGACAGTGGTCTTGTCAGAAGGCTCAACATGTTGCTGTATGTATATAATTTTTAATATGTAAGGTTAAACATATATCTTTTTATGTTCAAATTGTCATTTTTACTATTAATTTTAAATGTACAGGCTGAGTATCACCGGCGCCGAGCTCAGTCCATAGAGAGTAAGGGAGATAGCTCATTAGCATCTAATAATGCTCTCTACCTAGAGGTTGTGGGAGGTCCGGGACGTAAGGGCAACGTCTTTGGGATGGGTGAGTTAAGCCCTATGCTGCTCACTTCAACACGTCCTGCATCACCTTCACAGTCACCTGATAGTGCAGAGTTAGTCCAGTTAAGGGCCAGGGTTGTTACCCTTTCCATTGAGCTCATGGGAAAGGATGCTATTATTAATGAAATCACCGATCGCCTCCACGAGACTGAGAGGGCGACACGGTTTTTATTTCAACACCTTGGAGTTCCTATTCTTCCAAGTACCACTTTAGCACCAGATCACCAGCCTTCTGATCCTTCAGTTCATAACCAACAAACTGATCTATCACATGAGACCCAGCCAGCTCCTCCTGAACACCATAATGATGTGGATGCTGCTAATGATCAATCTTAAAATAAACTTGGGTTGTATAAGTTTAATTTGAACAATGTCTAATCAATTTTTTAAGTTATTTTTAATTAACTATTCTAAATGTTCTTTAATTTTTATTTTATAACGCGTTTTTATTAATAATTGAATTGTTGCATTTATAATATTGGAATTGAATTGTTGGATTGTTGATTCTGTTTTGAATTGTGTTGGTAATTGAAATTAGGGAAACTACAAAATTAAAAAGAAAAGTTGGAAATTTCAAATATTTTGCGACCGATTTTCACACATTTGCGACCAATTATAACGGTGACAAAATTTGCTACTACCCTATCGGTCGCCAAGCATGAGTATTATTAGTAAAATTATCGTTTGTGATTCATAAGAAATAGCGACTGATTGAAATTTATATTTCGGTCGCAAAGTTTTTCACCTTTGCATATCGATTGCAATTCATGTTGCAACCTGCATATCTGCTGCTTTAATTAATCAGTCGCAATTCGGTCACTAAAATATTTTGCGATCGATATTATCATTTTTGCGGCTGATTTTTTCGTTCGCAGTTTACCCTTTTTTTTGTAGTGTCAGTCGGAGTTGTCAATGTCTTTGTGGGCTGAGTTTGAAGTCAAATTATAATATGTCCCAAGGTTGTTTTAAGCGAATGGTTAAGGATATTGGCAATGCATTACCAAATGAAAATTGTCTGCCAGATAACCTTTATTATGCAAAGAAGAATGTCTCACAGCTTGGGATGAGATGCATTAAAATTGATTGTTGTCCAAAAGGTTGCATATTATTTTACAAAAATGATGAGCAACTTACACATTGCAAATTTTGTGAGGAAGAGCAATATAAAAGAATTTGTCGAAGGGGCAACTCAAAACAGATCTCTAAATCCTGGATGTGGTATTTTCTTATTGTTCCAAGACTCTAAAGGTTGTATTCATCAATGTCCGCTGCTAGTCATATGAGATGGCACAATGAGAACCAGAGAGACGATGGTGTATTGTATTATCCATCTGATGGAGAGACATGGAAACATTTTGATAGAGTGTATCCAGAATTTTTACAAGACCCTCGCAGTGTGAGATTGGGGCTATGCACAGATGGATTTAATCCACATAGGTAATCTAGTAAAACATATTTGTGTTGGCTATCATTTTAACTCCATATAATCTTCCTCCATGGATGTGTATGAAGAGAGAATTTATGCTTTTGACAATCATAATTTTGGATCCATCAAACCCTAAGAGTAAGATAGATGTGTATATGGAACCGTTCATAGATGATTTGAAGATGTTGTAGAATAAAGACATTGTAACTTATGATGTGTCCTTAAAACAAAATTTTGTGATGAAGGCGGCATCGATGTGGACTATAAATGACTTCCCTGCTTATGAAATGTTATTAGGTTGGTCAACTGCAGAAAAGTTTGCTTGCCCAATTTGTATGAATCAGTCGAAAGCGTTTTATCTTAAACACAGTCGTAAGGTAGCATTATTTGATTGTCATCGTAAGTTTCTTCCACTTAATCATCCTTACAAGAAGAATAAAAATTTATTCAAGAAACGTTGTGAGGAACATTCTCTCAATCCAAAATGGTTTAGTGGTGAAGAGATATGGGATATGGTTAGAACAATACCTATCATCCAAGAATCTCAAGGAATACATCTACCCATGAGTAATAAGGATCATAATTGGACAAAACAAAGCATACTTTGGAGTTTTTCATATTGAAAAACACAACTTCTGCCTTACAATATAGATGTGATGGACACAGAAAGAAATGTGTTTATGAACATATTTAATATAGTAATGGACAAAAAAGGTAAGACAAAAGATACATGTAAAGCCAGACTTGATATGGGGGAAATTTGCAGACGTAAGCAACTTGAGATGCAAAAGATTGGCCATGATAAGTACATAAAGCCCAAAGCAAAATATACTTTGAGTAAATTACAACAGTTAGCAATATGTGAGTGGGTAAAAGATTTGAAGTTGCCAAATGGATATGCGTCCAATTTGACTAGGTGTGTGGATATGAAAGAGAAAAAGTTGCTTGGTATGAAAAGTCATGATTGCCATGTGTTCATGCAACGCTTTTTGCCCATTTAGTTTGACGCATTACCGAGGCCTATTTGAAATCCAATTGTTGAGCTTAGCTTATTTTTTAGGGATTTGACCTCTACAATGTTAAAGATAGATCATTTTAGGAGTGTGGAGGAAAATATTGCTATTATATTGTGCAAACTTGAACAAATATTTCCTCCAAACTTCTTTGATTCAATGGAGCATCTTCCTATCCATTGCCTTATGAAGCTCGGATTGGAGGTCCAATTCAATATCAATAGATGTATCTTTTTTAAAGGTGTGCGTCCATTTGCCTAAGTAATTTACTTTATGCAACTGATATATGATTTACACTACTTAGTGAAATTATTGATTATTGTTTAGATTTTTACGAACTTTAAAAGAAAAAGTCAAGAAGGACTAGAATGTCACATAATGATGGAGGTGAAAGTTCTTCTTCTCACACACCAATGTCAATTTTCAACTATCCTGGACGTGACAGTGGGAAATCTCAGTTTATGTTCCTTGATGATCATGACAAGAGAGCTACCATTTTGTACATTCTTAATAACTGCGAAGAGGTTCAGCCTTACTTAAAGTAAGTGCAAATATAAATTTTATACATATAAATCATTGTGCACGTACTATCATATTCAAAGTCAACTTCACAATTCATTTATATTATATTTTGTAGGATGTAAGCTGACTTTTTGAAGGAGCTAGTTCCGAATATATCAGAATCTCAAATTGACTCTGAGATTGCTTCTAATTTTTCTATGTGGTTTAGAGAATATGTAAGTATTTTAGTTAACAATGAATTTGTTCTTGGCTGATATGTTATATAAGATAACATCTTTTTTGAATTAAGTGGAAAACCCAATGAATAATATTCAAGATTATATTTTACAAAGTTTAACTTGGGGGTCCACTTACGAAGGTTGAATCATGGCTAGTATATATAATCAATGGATATAGGTTTCATACTCTTAATCATAACGAAGGCAAGCAAGCTTTAAATTATGGTGTATGTGTACGAGGCACTAATGGACAAATAGAAAATGATTTCAATGGGATATTGACTGATATTTTTGAAGTAAGTTTCATTGGTTGGCCTATCAAAAAAGTAGTTCTTTTTAAGTGTCAATAGTTTAACAATACTCCTAATCAAGGGACAAGGGTACATCACCAATATGGACTTGTTGAAGTAAAACAATCGAGAAGATATAACTGGGCATACAATCCTTTTATACTTGCACAACAAGCTGAACAAGTGTATCATACACCATATCCAGAGGGTCATAATGGTTGGTTAGGTGTTATTAAAATAAAGGCATGTAGTACAATAAATGCTCTTAGTGCTCAATAAACTAATAGGGATGTTCCGTATCAACATGAAATTTAAGATCTTCTAATGATACAAGTTGACACAGATGTATATGAAGATTCACTTGTAGATGGAGATGGTGATGTAGAGGAAGTTGGTGGGGACATGATTAACCAAGCAGAAGTAGATATGTCAAGTGAAGATGTTTATGCTTCTTCATATAGTGAGGGTGAATCTAGTGATTCAAAACCATCCGTTGACTAGTTTAGCTTAGATTATAATATATTGTAATGACCTTATTGCAATAATAAAAAGAATTATGATTACTGTTATTTTGGTAATTTGTATTAATTATGAATTTGTTTTCTTTTTTTAATTTACAGGTGGGTGACATAGGTCGAGGACGTGGTCAAACCACTAGGGCTCGTGGGAAAGGATGTGGTAGAGTGACTTATTCCACTCCCACAGAGAATGATTTCACTCAATCCACCCCAATCGTTTAGGGATCATCAACACCATCTTCATGCACACAGCCTTCTCCTGTCACATTGGGTACTCAAGCACCTTTATCTGCTTAGCCTAATGAACCACTTTATGGGAGGACTTTGATTGCTCCTGGAGATGTCCATTTTGAGTAAGTCAACTGCGTTTATTAGCATGTTAGATTTTATAATTAATTTGGAGATTTATAATAACTTACATTCTTTATTTGAAATAAGATTTGACATTACTAGAGGACCATCAAATATCATTGTTGATGCCATTAGGTCTCACTTCACTGGACCTTGGACATGTTGGAGTGAGGTCTCTGAGCGTGAGAAGACTGTATGGTTTTCAAAATTTCGTGTAAGTTTATTTTTTAAGCATATTTTTAATTAGTATGCAAGTGTATTTTATAATTGTTAACTAATTATTTCTTTTATTTGTAGGAAACGTATAGATGGTTTCCTGCTCATGACCATACAGTTAGGAGGATTTTTTACCATAAGGGTAATAAATGCCTCAAAAACTTTATGAACAAACTCAGAGCGGGAAAAGAAAAAACCAATTGGGTGCATCCATCTGTTAGGGAGCAGTTAAATCAAAAATGGAGGAGTCCCTAGTGGTTAGAGAAGAGTAGCAAAGCCAAGCAGAACAGCGGTTAGTGGATGCAGGTGCTTCATCATACACTGGTGGGTCGATCTCTACAGCTAAGCATAAAAAGAGATTGGTATGACTTTATGGCAATTTGGTTTAATTCCAATTTGTTGTGTTACTTTGTCTCAAATGTATTAACATTTTAATAATGAGTTTGTCGCAGAAAGATGACCTGCACAAAGAGCCCACTGTTTTCGAGATTATGGAGCAGACCAAGAAGTTAAAGGATGGACAGTGGTCTTGTCAAAAGACTCAACGTGTTGCTATATGTATATAATTTTTAATATGTAAGGTTAAACATATATCTTTTTATATTCAACTTTTCATTTTTACCGTTAATTTTAAATGTGCAGACTGAGTATCAACGACGCCAGGCTCAATCCACAAAGAGTGAGGGAGAGAGCGCATTAGCATCTGATAATGCTCTCTACCTAGAGGTTGTGGGAGGTTCGGGACGTAAGGGCAATGTCTTTGGGATGGGTGAGCTAGGCCCTATGCTGCTCACTTCAACAAGTCCTGCATCATCTTCACAAGCACCTGATAGTGTAGAGTTTGTCCATTTAAGAGTTAGAATTGCGGCCCTTTCCATGGAGCTCATGAAAAAGGATGTTATTATTAGTGAAATCACCAATCGCCTCCACAAAACTGAAAGGGCGGCACAGTTTTTATTTCAGCAACTTGGAGTTCCTATTCTTCCAAGTGCCACTTCAGTGTCAAATCACCAACCTTATTGTAATAACCGTAAAATTTAACGAAAAATTTGAATTAAAGGAAATTTAGAATAAAAGAGAGAATTTTGACAATAGAGATAAGAACCATAGAAAATATGTATATTTATTACATGGATTAAAGAATTATAAAAGAAATATGAGAATTTATGTTTTTGGCGCGCTATAAGCAAATATATTTTTATTTATGTAGAAATGATTATAATTTGTTAAAAGTAAGTGGACTTTTAAGTAAAAGAAGTATTGTGTTGCTTAAAATAATTATATCGGCCTCTATTGAAATTTTATGGTATTTTTAGAAATATTCTTTCTTTTAATATAAATAAAGATATTTGTTTTAAAATTTGTTTTATTATGATTTTTATTAAGAAAAATTATGATTTAAGAGTTTAACTAAAGGTAATTGAGAATGTAAATTTGTAGAAATTTTTGGGATATTTTTAGATGTAAAACGGAATTTATATGAATTTTATAAAAGAAAATTATATTATTAATTATTTAATTATTATTATTATTAAAAAAAAAAAAAAAAAAACAAACCTGCAGAATGATAAATGAAACCGGGGGCGGAGAAAACGGATTCGAAGAAAAAAAAAACGAAAAGATGCATAGTAATGAATAGTGAGTGAATAGTGATATCCAATTTTATCTTTCAATTTGGAGTACCGATTAGCTTCCGATATCAAAACTGAACGTATTATTGGATTCAGGACGAAGAGTACTTCAGTTTTGACCGATCAGTTTTTGAAATCAACCGTTGAATCGCCGTAGATCTGAAGTAGAAAATCTCGGTAAAAGGTAAGTTCTGAAAAACCTTACTTAGGGACTTCTAATTAGAAATCTGACTCCGTAGATGGATTCAGAAATTAGATAAATATTAGGATATGAAATTGTTTTGTTGATTCGGTAAAAATTTTGTGACAGTGAATAGTGTTTTCCGGCGGTGAATAGTATTTTCCGGCGGTGAACAGTAACCAAGCTCATTTAAGGTTTTTAGATCTTCCGGACTCGATTTTGGGGTCTGTTTTACCGAATTCAGACCAGGAACTAGGATTTTAGGGCTGTCCAATCTGGAGCCCTTACCTGTGAGTGGGTTTTTCATACTATAGCGCATGTTTTATGAATTCGATTTATAACTCTCTCTCTCATATGATTTTAACTAGTTGGAATGTATGCTAAATTGTTTTACTGCTTTGAAAACCAATATGTTCCAACCATGTTAGAAATTATAAATTTTAATCCTAGTTGAACCCTAGGTATGCAGGGCAAGCATCTAGACTATTAATTCTCCATTTGAGCTAGATTTATAAAAAAGCGAACTTAGTCATAGAAATGAACTAAGTTAGCCATGAAATGATTTAATGCATGATGAGCATTTATGTGACGTCTACGGACGATCTATGTTTAAAAGGGAAAATTTATGATTGTAAAGGTCTCCATGGGAATTCATGGATGAGATATATTATAGAACGAAATTTTATGCATGAAAAGAGCTAGATGGAGAATTATAGCTGTATTGTAAAGTTATTGAAATGTTTTACTTTAAACTCTTTGAATAGCATATTTCACATGTTTTCTATTGGAGGGACCCTTTTAGATCACTGTTAGCTAGCCGCAGGTAGTGCTAGCCTTGGTGCACCATGATCATGTTAAGGCTTCGGCCTAGGATACTGTGACGGGCATATGACTGCCTAAGACACAGGGATTTAGGGTTGACTTATGTCTTCGCCTACAGTGATTGCCATACCCATTGCTATGTGCTTGGGGAAATTTAGGGTGGACTTATGTCTACGCCTACAGTGATTACCCTACCCTTGCTGTGTGCTTGGGGGAGATGATAGATCTGTCAGGAAAGACCTCCAATAAACTGATGCATTTTTCTTAAAGATTAAATATTTCTAAACAAGCTCATTCATCATTGTTATTGTATAAATATCTTCATGTATTACTTACCATGCATAATTGATTTGCTTACGGTTATTGATTTAATCATGTTTTATCTTTTGAATTGTTTAGCATTCTTTCAATAAATTATGGTTAAATGCTTAATGTTTCTATTGTTATCTTTACATTTGGATTTCAATTATTAAACCCATTGCGAAACACTCGTGCTTGGTTTGCCCTGTTTCTGTTATAGTGTGATTTACTCATTCACTGAGATGTGGTAATCTCACCCCTCTTTTGTTTCCTCCCCACAGATAGTCAAAGAGACTTTGATCCAGCTACAGCTTCGTAGGAGGCTGAAGATAGTGTTGGTGAGCCCTAGTTTGGGCAAGGCTCTTTTGTCTTGTTTATTTAGTTTAGTTATGTCTAGAGTATCTCCATGAACATACAGGCAGGATCCTCGCTTCTTGCGTATTTTGATGTGTTGTTTGAAAAATGGTTTTATATTTTACAATAATGTTGGTATTATGAGGCCTTGGGCCAAGTTGAATCATATGAATATTATGAGGCCATGGGCCAAGTTGAATCAGAATGTTGGATTCATGAGATATCATGAGATATATATATATATATACATATATACAGTATTTTCTGATATTGGATGTGGCATATGTGGCCAGTTATATTTATTATGTACTCTGGATTGTGTGCTGGATGTTTGTGCATACTATGTGTTAGGCTTGCGGCTAGGGGGAAACCCTTATGTCGTGCCGGTCATGTGTTCCATCATTTGGGGCCGTGACAAAGTGGTATCAGAGCATTAGGTTTCCCTGTGTTCATGGAGTAACGGACCTTTAGGTAGGACTTTGAGTATGGGTATGAATCCGGACATGCTTATACTCACGGTGCTGCTAAAGGGGTTCGATAGGATGTTGTCTTTTTGTTCAAGTAAGTCAGCTTATAGTATGCTATGTTGGCATGGTTAAGTGACGGTTGGGGTATATCTATTTTATAGCGAGATACCAGTTATATGAGATGTTACTTGGGAAAAGATCCATACAGAGTCTCTCCGCGTGTCCTTTTGAATGGTAGTAGGGCAAACCTCAGCGGAATGCTGAGTTTAGGCAAATCCTATACCACCAAGGTACGGAAGAGGTCAAACTCTGGTATGATGGTTTTTGAATGTGACATCTGTTGTACTCAGTTGTCTAGATATGGTAGAGTGTGATGTGATATTGAGAATGAATTAGTTGGCATTATGTCATGTCATTTTGAAATGTCACTAGAAGGTGATTAAATTCAATATTCTTGGAGAATATTTTTCTCTTGATACAAAGAAATCTTAGTGAGATACCCAGTAACCTAATCTCTGCTTTAGCAGTACATAAGTGATTACAAAAAGGTGCCAAGGATAGTTGGCAGTGGTGAGAGATGCTGATATAAGGTATACCTTTGTAAATCAAGTTCCAGTGATTAGAGAATTTTCTAATATAATTCCTGAGGAATTGTCAGGATTACCCCGAAATAATAAATAGAGTTTGGTATTGATTTATTTCCTGGCCAGCGTCTATATTTTCATATAGAATGGTATCTACTGAACTTAAAGAACTGAAAAAGAAGTAGTTACAAGATATGTTAGACAAGGGATTTAAAAGCCCTAGTAGTTTTATTTGGAGTGCTCCAGTATATGGATCACTATGACTATACATAGATTATAAACAGTTGAATAAAGTGAGAATGTGAAATAAATACCCATTACCTCGTATAGATAATCTATTTGATCAGTTAGAAAGTGCTCAACATTTTTTTTTAAAAAAAAAAATTTACTTGATTTGATATTTAGATATCATCAATTAAGGATAAGAGAAGAGGATAAAAAAAAAATTTGTTTTCAGGATTCGGCAAGGACACTATGAGTTTATAGTTATGTCATTTGGATTGACAAATGCCTCAGCTACATTCATAGAGTTAATGAATAAGTAATTAAGCCATCCCTAAATCAAGTTGTTATTATATTTATTGATCATATACTAGAATATTTCAAGAGTGCAGAGGATCATAAACAATATTTAAAGATAGTATTACAAACTCCAAAGGAGTATCAGCTATATGCTAAGTTCTCAAAATATGAATTTTGACTTAGTAATAGTACTTTCTTAAGGTATGTGACTAGCAGGATGGTATCCAAATAGACCCTAAGAAAATAAAAGTGGAACAGCAATGCTACGTTCTACTACAGTTACAGATGCAGATCCAAATCCAATTTGCGCTTCCTGTGGTTGTCTGCCGTCCAATCTATTTGAGCTGTGATTGGTTCAGTTACATGAACATATGCTTGTAAGGCATCAATCAATTCCTCAGCATTTGAAGCTGAGATAAGAATTCGTCGTGCTGAGTGTGGGATAAACTTCTGTTCCACAGTTTGATCTAGAAAAGACAACAAACCATCAAAGAAGTGATTAACATTTAACAAACCTATTGGTTTGTGATGCATATTCAGTTGTGCCCAAGAGACTATTTGGAAAATCTCCTCTAAAGTACCAAAACCACCTGGTAAGGCAATGAAGGCGTCAGCATTACTCATCATTCTAGCCATGCGTTGATGCATGGAAGCTACTCTATATTCTTCCCCAATTGTTTTCCCTATGTTGCTGGATGCAGCTAGAGCTGTAGGAATAATACCTAGAACTTGGCATCCTCCTACATGTGCAGCTGTAGCTACACACCCCATTAACCCACAGTTACCTCCACCATAGACTAGATGAATTTTTCTTCTGGCCAGCACCATACCCAGGTTTTGTGCTGCTTTAACATACTCCCCATCTTTTCCAGGACTGGAACCACAAAAGACACAGATATTTCGAAACTGACGGAATGCGGTTCCCTCCATAATTTCTATCACCTTAACTCTGAGTATGAAGATAAAGATACTAATGTAAACATTTATAGAACTCAGAGAAGGGCATATTTATAATAGCTATGCGAATAGGCCGGATATTATTAGAATAGCTATGTGAGTGATTGATGGATATCAGCTAAATTAAAGGTAAAAAAAAAACGGCAAGCATGTATATGTACAGTAGTTATGACTATGACCCATATTAAGCACATAAAGAGTATAAGATAAGATATCACTAGAAATCTGTCTTTTTCGTGTTGTCTTTGATGAAGCATTGATGTCTTGAAAGGTTGTAGGTGATAGCCGTCATTGTTAAAAAGAAGAAAAAGAAAAAGAGTGAAAATGCAAACCAATTAATTGTTGAAGAGGAACAATCAAATGGTTTATTTTGTTTTCTCAATGTTTTTACCAGTCGACTATTGGTTTATAAGTTGACTAGCTATTTTGAGAAATTTTAATTTGGACTGGTTATTTACAGTTGATTGATTATATATTTTGAAGCAACCAACTGCATCCTACCAGTTAACTATGTGCTCTTGTTATTCACAGACTTTATAGGCTCGGAAATATTGCTTTTCCATATGATATGCTTCCGCCGAATAACAATATCTTTGAATTAAATTTTGGCACATATATTCAAAATTTGCGGCCACCAATTGCGGCCACCGATTTTCGTCGAAATAGCAGCTAGATTTTGTTTACAGATTTTCAAGAATTACGGCCACCGATTTTAATTTCCTGTCAATGTTTTGTCCAAACTTCGACTTCCTATTTTGGCACCATGCTCTATTACGTGTTTCGCAGTTTCTGCTGCTTTGTCTTACATTATATTTGGCATTAAATGCAAGATTCTTTTTTCCTTATTATAAGGAGGGTTAATCTCTAATCTTTGGAATTCAGTTATTATGGTGTTCAACTGATTAGTAGATTAAAGTAATAGAGATTTTGAAAAGAATAGATGGATGATGATGTAATGGTGCTTTGACGAATATAATTAAAGGAATTAACGGTGTTAAAGTTTTTGAAGAATAAAGTATGGAAAATAAGATTTAAGTTAATCTTGAAATTTTTAATTTGAAAACATGGAAAATATTTTTTAGAATCATCTCTGAGAATAATGTAAGTAATTAAGATATTTGTGTTAAGAATTTATACTTTGCTAAATTGAGACTAGTATTTAGAATGTAAATCATGTTGAGATTTGAAAATTTACGTATAAATAATTGTTAAGAAAAGAGATTTCAGAAGAAGCCATAAATTGTAAATATGGATAAACCGAGATAATAAGGATATACTGAGATAAAAATGGTACTAGTATAATGGTAAAAAGAAGATACAAGTTAAATTTTTCATTGGCCGATATGTTGGCAAATACGAATTGAATATATTATCTCAAGAGAGTTATTCAGGAAGTTTAAGGATCTTTATTAGATTATAATATGACTAATACTAAATTTAAATGATGTGTTTATACATTAGAAGTTATGCTTTAAGTATCTTTATATTATTGTGGTAAAAGTTGGAAGAAATTAATTGTCCTTAGTTGAACTTAATCATAGCAGTAATTATCATGCCAATATACAATGGCATCATTTAAAGTTTTACATGAACATCATAGGTTTCTTAATATGTGAGTGAATTGAGAAAAGTTAAACTTTGAAAATCTAGTTTGGAATAACATGCAATAGATAGAATATGACTTATCTAAATTGATGATGCTAGCTTGGAGAGCATGCTTCAAGCATATGTTTGTTTTTTTAGATTGGTGAGAGATTCCTTAGCAGAATCTGTCTATAATAAAATGATATTAAAAGATTTAAGCCTTATGTAAGAGGTGTTACAAATGTTTTGTTAAATGACTCAGTGGAGTTAGATTTATTATAAGATGTTATTGAAAAAAAGTGAAAATTGATTAGAAAAAGAAATACAAGTAACTCAATACAAGTCAAAAGTTTATAAGGACTATGAATGTTGAGCACTAGGAATTATCAATTGGTGATCACATATTCTTGAAGGACTCACCAATGAAAGAGGTAATGAGATTTGGAAAGAAAGGAAAGTTACACTCTCGGTATATAGAACCATTTGAAATTCTTGATAGGATCGGTCTACCACTTGCATTGGATAATGTTTATCCAGTTTTTTTTTCATGTGTCTATACTACGGAAATATTTACCGGATTCTACACATGTTATACAGTGTCCATAGATTCAGTTACAGAAAGATTTAACCTAAGAGGAACAACCAGTAGCAATAGTGGACTGACAAGTAAAGAAGTTATGGTTAAAAGAAATACCTATAGTAAAGGTGATATGGAAAAATCACTCTTTTGAGGAAACTACTTGGGGAAAAAGAGGAGGATATATCTGTACTTGTTTGAACAATGAGGTTCGTGTTTATCTGCAACTATGGTGAGAAAATTCGGGGACCGAATTTCTTTAAGGGGGGAAGAATGTAATAACCGTAAAATTTAACGAAAAATTTCAATTAAAGGAAATTTAGAATAAAAGAGAGAATTTTGACAATAGAGATAAGAACCATAGAAAATATGTATATTTATTACATGGATTAAAGAATTATAAAAGAAATATGAGAATTTATGTTTTTGGCGCGCTATAAGCAAATATATTTTTATTTATGTAGAAATGATTATAATTTGTTAAAAGTAAGTGGACTTTTAAGTAAAAGAAGTATTGTGTTGCTTAAAATAATTATATCGGCCTCTATTGAAATTTTATGGTATTTTTAGAAATATTCTTTCTTTTAATATAAATAAAAATATTTGTTTTAAAATTTGTTTTATTATGATTTTTATTAAGAAAAATTATGATTTAAGAGTTTAACTAAAGGTAATTGAGAATGTAAATTTTTAGAAATTTTTGGGATATTTTTAGATGTAAAACGGAATTTATATGAATTTTATAAAAGAAAATTATATTATTAATTATTTAATTATTATTATTATTAAAAAAAAAAAAAAAAAAAACAAACCTGCAGAATGATAAATGAAATCGGGGGCGGAGAAAACGGATTCGAAGAAAAAAAAAACGAAAAGATGCATAGTAATGAATAGTGAGTGAATAGTGATATCCAATTTTATCTTTCAATTTGGAGTACCGATTAGCTTCCGATATCAAAACTGAACGTATTATTGGATTCAGGACGAAGAGTACTTCAGTTTTGACCGATCAGTTTTTGAAATCAACCGTTGAATCGCCGTAGATCTGAAGTAGAAAATCTCGGTAAAAGGTAAGTTCTGAAAAACCTTACTTAGGGACTTCTAATTAGAAATCTGACTCCATAGATGGATTCAGAAATTAGATAAATATTAGGATATGAAATTGTTTTGTTGATTCGGTAAAAATTTTGTGACAGTGAATAGTGTTTTTCGGCGGTGAATAGTATTTTTCGGCGGTGAACAGTAACCAAGCTCATTTAAGGTTTTTGGATCTTCCGGACTCGATTTTGGGGTCTGTTTTACCGAATTCAGACCAGGAACTAGGATTTTAGGGCTGTCCAATCTGGAGCCCTTACCTGTGAGTGGGTTTTTCATACTATAGCGCATGTTTTATGAATTCGATTTATAACTCTCTCTCTCATATGATTTTAACTAGTTGGAATGTATGCTAAATTGTTTTACTGCTTTGAAAACCAATATGTTCCAACCATGTTAGAAATTATAAATTTTAATCCTAGTTGAACCCTAGGTATGCAGGGCAAGCATCTAGACTATTAATTCTCCATTTGAGCTAGATTTATAAAAAAGCGAACTTAGTCATAGAAATGAACTAAGTTAGCCATGAAATGATTTAATGCATGATGAGCATTTATGTGACGTCTACGGACGATCTATGTTTAAAAGGGAAAATTTATGATTGTAAAGGTCTCCATGGGAATTCATGGATGAGATATATTATAGAACGAAATTTTATGCATGAAAAGAGCTAGATGGAGAATTATAGCTGTATTGTAAAGTTATTGAAATGTTTTACTTTAAACTCTTTGAATAGCATATTTCACATGTTTTCTATTGGAGGGACCCTTTTAGATCACTGTTAGCTAGCCGCAGGTAGTGCTAGCCTTGGTGCACCATGATCATGTTAAGGCTTCGGCCTAGGATACTGTGACGGGCATATGACTGCCTAAGACACAGGGATTTAGGGTTGACTTATGTCTTCGCCTACAGTGATTGCCATACCCATTGCTATGTGCTTGGAGAAATTTAGGGTGGACTTATGTCTACGCCTACAGTGATTACCCTACCCTTGCTGTGTGCTTGGGGGAGATGATAGATCTGTCAGGAAAGACCTCCAATAAACTGATGCATTTTTCTTAAAGATTAAATATTTCTAAACAAGCTCATTCATCATTGTTATTGTATAAATATCTTCATGTATTACTTACCATGCATAATTGATTTGCTTACGGTTATTGATTTAATCATGTTTTATCTTTTGAATTGTTTAGCATTCTTTCAATAAATTATGGTTAAATGCTTAATGTTTCTATTGTTATCTTTACATTTGGATTTCAATTATTAAACCCATTGCGAAACACTCGTGCTTGGTTTGCCCTGTTTCTGTTATAGTGTGATTTACTCATTCACTGAGATGTGGTAATCTCACCCCTCTTTTGTTTCCTCCCCACAGATAGTCAAAGAGACTTTGATCCAGCTACAGCTTCGTAGGAGGCTGAAGATAGTGTTGGTGAGCCCTAGTTTGGGCAAGGCTCTTTTGTCTTGTTTATTTAGTTTAGTTATGTCTAGAGTATCTCCATGAACATACAGGCAGGATCCTCGCTTCTTGCGTATTTTGATGTGTTGTTTGAAAAATGGTTTTATATTTTACAATAATGTTGGTATTATGAGGCCTTGGGCCAAGTTGAATCATATGAATATTATGAGGCCATGGGCCAAGTTGAATCAGAATGTTGGATTCATGAGATATCATGAGATATATATATATATATACATATATACAGTATTTTCTGATATTGGATGTGGCATATGTGGCCAGTTATATTTATTATGTACTCTGGATTGTGTGCTGGATGTTTGTGCATGCTATGTGTTAGGCTTGCGGCTAGGGGGAAACCCTTATGTCGTGCCGGTCATGTGTTCCATCATTTGGGGCCGTGACAAAGTGGTATCAGAGCATTAGGTTTCCCTGTGTTCACGGAGTAACGGACCTTTAGGTATGACTTTGAGTATGGGTATGAATCCGGACATGCTTATACTCACGGTGCTGCTAAAGGGGTTCGATAGGATGTTGTCTTTTTGTTCAAGTAAGTCAGCTTATAGTATGCTATGTTGGCATGGTTAAGTGACGGTTGGGGTATATCTATTTTATAGCGAGATACCAGTTATATGAGATGTTACTTGGGAAAAGATCCATACAGAGTCTCTCCGCGTGTCCTTTTGAATGGTAGTAGGGCAAACCTCAGCGGAATGCTGAGTTTAGGCAAATCCTATACCACCAAGGTACGGAAGAGGTCAAACTCTGGTATGATGGTTTTTGAATGTGACATCTGTTGTACTCAGTTGTCTAGATATGGTAGAGTGTGATGTGATATTGAGAATGAATTAGTTGGCATTATGTCATGTCATTTTGAAATGTCACTAGAAGGTGATTAAATTCAATATTCTTGGAGAATATTTTTCTCTTGATACAAAGAAATCTTAGTGAGATACCCAGTAACCTAATCTCTGCTTTAGCAGTACATAAGTGATTACAAAAAGGTGCCAAGGATAGTTGGCAGTGGTGAGAGATGCTGATATAAGGTATACCTTTGTAAATCAAGTTCCAGTGATTAGAGAATTTTCTAATATAATTCCTGAGGAATTGTCAGGATTACCCCGAAATAATAAATAGAGTTTGGTATTGATTTATTTCCTGGCCAGCGTCTATATTTTCATATAGAATGGTATCTACTGAACTTAAAGAACTGAAAAAGAAGTAGTTACAAGATATGTTAGACAAGGGATTTAAAAGCCCTAGTAGTTTTATTTGGAGTGCTCCAGTATATGGATCACTATGACTATACATAGATTATAAACAGTTGAATAAAGTGAGAATGTGAAATAAATACCCATTACCTCGTATAGATAATCTATTTGATCAGTTAGAAAGTGCTCAACATTTTTTTTTAAAAAAAAAAAATTTAACTTGATTTGATATTTAGATATCATTAATTAAGGATAAGAGAAGAGGATAAAAAAAAAAAAATTTTTTCAGGATTCGGCAAGGACACTATGAGTTTATAGTTATGTCATTTGGATTGACAAATGCCCCAGCTACATTCATAGAGTTAATGAATAAGTAATTAAGCCATCCCTAAATCAAGTTGTTATTATATTTATTGATCATATACTAGAATATTTCAAGAGTGCAGAGGATCATAAACAATATTTAAAGATAGTATTACAAACTCCAAAGGAGTATCAGCTATATGCTAAGTTCTCAAAATATGAATTTTGACTTAGTAATAGTACTTTCTTAAGGTATGTGACTAGCAGGATGGTATCCAAATAGACCCTAAGAAAATAAAAGTGGAACAGCAATGCTACGTTCTACTACAGTTACAGATGCAGATCCAAATCCAATTTGCGCTTCCTGTGGTTGTCTGCCGTCCAATCTATTTGAGCTGTGATTGGTTCAGTTACATGAACATATGCTTGTAAGGCATCAATCAATTCCTCAGCATTTGAAGCTGAGATAAGAATTCGTCGTGCTGAGTGTGGGATAAACTTCTGTTCCACAGTTTGATCTAGAAAAGACAACAAACCATCAAAGAAGTGATTAACATTTAACAAACCTATTGGTTTGTGATGCATATTCAGTTGTGCCCAAGAGACTATTTGGAAAATCTCCTCTAAAGTACCAAAACCACCTGGTAAGGCAATGAAGGCGTCAGCATTACTCATCATTCTAGCCATGCGTTGATGCATGGAAGCTACTCTATATTCTTCCCCAATTGTTTTCCCTATGTTGCTGGATGCAGCTAGAGCTGTAGGAATAATACCTAGAACTTGGCATCCTCCTACATGTGCAGCTGTAGCTACACACCCCATTAACCCACAGTTACCTCCACCATAGACTAGATGAATTTTTCTTCTGGCCAGCACCATACCCAGGTTTTGTGCTGCTTTAACATACTCCCCATCTTTTCCAGGACTGGAACCACAAAAGACACAGATATTTCGAAACTGACGGAATGCGGTTCCCTCCATAATTTCTATCACCTTAACTCTGAGTATGAAGATAAAGATACTAATGTAAACATTTATAGAACTCAGAGAAGGGCATATTTATAATAGCTATGCGAATAGGCCGGATATTATTAGAATAGCTATGTGAGTGATTGATGGATATCAGCTAAATTAAAGGTAAAAAAAAAACGGCAAGCATGTATATGTACAGTAGTTATGACTATGACCCATATTAAGCACATAAAGAGTATAAGATAAGATATCACTAGAAATCTGTCTTTTTCGTGTTGTCTTTGATGAAGCATTGATGTCTTGAAAGGTTGTAGGTGATAGCCGTCATTGTTAAAAAGAAGAAAAAGAAAAAGAGTGAAAATGCAAACCAATTAATTGTTGAAGAGGAACAATCAAATGGTTTATTTTGTTTTCTCAATGTTTTTACCAGTCGACTATTGGTTTATAAGTTGACTAGCTATTTTGAGAAATTTTAATTTGGACTGGTTATTTACAGTTGATTGATTATATATTTTGAAGCAACCAACTGCATCCTACCAGTTAACTATGTGCTCTTGTTATTCACAGACTTTATAGGCTCGGAAATATTGCTTTTCCATATGATATGCTTCCACCGAATAACAATATCTTTGAATTAAATTTTGGCACATATATTCAAAATTTGCGGCCACCAATTGCGGCCACCGATTTTCGTCGAAATAGCAGCTAGATTTTGTTTACAGATTTTCAAGAATTACGGCCACCGATTTTAATTTCCTGTCAATGTTTTGTCCAAACTTCGACTTCCTATTTTGGCACCATGCTCTATTACGTGTTTCGCAGTTTCTGCTGCTTTGTCTTACATTATATTTGGCATTAAATGCAAGATTCTTTTTTCCTTATTATAAGGAGGGTTAATCTCTAATCTTTGGAATTCAGTTATTATGGTGTTCAACTGATTAGTAGATTAAAGTAATAGAGATTTTGAAAAGAATTGATGGATGATGATGTAATGGTGCTTTGACGAATATAATTAAAGGAATTAACGGTGTTAAAGTTTTTGAAGAATAAAGTATGGAAAATAAGATTTAAGTTAATCTTGAAATTTTTAATTTGAAAACATGGAAAATATTTTTTAGAATCATCTCTGAGAATAATGTAAGTAATTAAGATATTTGTGTTAAGAATTTATACTTTGCTAAATTGAGACTAGTATTTAGAATGTAAATCATGTTGAGATTTGAAAATTTACGTATAAATAATTGTTAAGAAAAGAGATTTCAGAAGAAGCCATAAATTGTAAATATGGATAAACCGAGATAATAAGGATATACTGAGATAAAAATGGTACTAGTATAATGGTAAAAAGAAGATACAAGTTAAATTTTTCATTGGCCGATATGTTGGCAAATACGAATTGAATATATTATCTCAAGAGAGTTATTCAGGAAGTTTAAGGATCTTTATTAGATTATAATATGACTAATACTAAATTTAAATGATGTGTTTATACATTAGAAGTTATGCTTTAAGTATCTTTATATTATTGTGGTAAAAGTTGGAAGAAATTAATTGTCCTTAGTTGAACTTAATCATAGCAGTAATTATCATGCCAATATACAATGGCATCATTTAAAGTTTTACATGAACATCATAGGTTTCTTAATATGTGAGTGAATTGAGAAAAGTTAAACTTTGAAAATCTAGTTTGGAATAACATGCAATAGATAGAATATGACTTATCTAAATTGATGATGCTAGCTTGGAGAGCATGCTTCAAGCATATGTTTGTTTTTTTAGATTGGTGAGAGATTCCTTAGCAGAATCTGTCTATAATAAAATGATATTAAAAGATTTAAGCCTTATGTAAGAGGTGTTACAAATGTTTTGTTAAATGACTCAGTGGAGTTAGATTTATTATAAGATGTTATTGAAAAAAAGTGAAAATTGATTAGAAAAAGAAATACAAGTAACTCAATACAAGTCAAAAGTTTATAAGGACTATGAATGTTGAGCACTAGGAATTATCAATTGGTGATCACATATTCTTGAAGGACTCACCAATGAAAGAGGTAATGAGATTTGGAAAGAAAGGAAAGTTACACTCTCGGTATATAGAACCATTTGAAATTCTTGATAGGATCGGTCTACCACTTGCATTGGATAATGTTTATCCAGTTTTTTTTTCATGTGTCTATACTACGGAAATATTTACCGGATTCTACACATGTTATACAGTGTCCATAGATTCAGTTACAGAAAGATTTAACCTAAGAGGAACAACCAGTAGCAATAGTGGACTGACAAGTAAAGAAGTTATGGTTAAAAGAAATACCTATAGTAAAGGTGATATGGAAAAATCACTCTTTTGAGGAAACTACTTGGGGAAAAAGAGGAGGATATATCTGTACTTGTTTGAACAATGAGGTTCGTGTTTATCTGCAACTATGGTGAGAAAATTCGGGGACCGAATTTCTTTAAGGGGGGAAGAATGTAATAACCGTAAAATTTAACGAAAAATTTCAATTAAAGGAAATTTAGAATAAAAGAGAGAATTTTGACAATAGAGATAAGAACCATAGAAAATATGTATATTTATTACATGGATTAAAGAATTATAAAAGAAATATGAGAATTTATGTTTTTGGCGCGCTATAAGCAAATATATTTTTATTTATGTAGAAATGATTATAATTTGTTAAAAGTAAGTGGACTTTTAAGTAAAAGAAGTATTGTGTTGCTTAAAATAATTATATCGGCCTCTATTGAAATTTTATGGTATTTTTAGAAATATTCTTTCTTTTAATATAAATAAAAATATTTGTTTTAAAATTTGTTTTATTATGATTTTTATTAAGAAAAATTATGATTTAAGAGTTTAACTAAAGGTAATTGAGAATGTAAATTTTTAGAAATTTTTGGGATATTTTTAGATGTAAAACGGAATTTATATGAATTTTATAAAAGAAAATTATATTATTAATTATTTAATTATTATTATTATTAAAAAAAAAAAAAAAAAAAACAAACCTGCAGAATGATAAATGAAATCGGGGGCGGAGAAAACGGATTCGAAGAAAAAAAAAACGAAAAGATGCATAGTAATGAATAGTGAGTGAATAGTGATATCCAATTTTATCTTTCAATTTGGAGTACCGATTAGCTTCCGATATCAAAACTGAACGTATTATTGGATTCAGGACGAAGAGTACTTCAGTTTTGACCGATCAGTTTTTGAAATCAACCGTTGAATCGCCGTAGATCTGAAGTAGAAAATCTCGGTAAAAGGTAAGTTCTGAAAAACCTTACTTAGGGACTTCTAATTAGAAATCTGACTCCATAGATGGATTCAGAAATTAGATAAATATTAGGATATGAAATTGTTTTGTTGATTCGGTAAAAATTTTGTGACAGTGAATAGTGTTTTTCGGCGGTGAATAGTATTTTTCGGCGGTGAACAGTAACCAAGCTCATTTAAGGTTTTTGGATCTTCCGGACTCGATTTTGGGGTCTGTTTTACCGAATTCAGACCAGGAACTAGGATTTTAGGGCTGTCCAATCTGGAGCCCTTACCTGTGAGTGGGTTTTTCATACTATAGCGCATGTTTTATGAATTCGATTTATAACTCTCTCTCTCATATGATTTTAACTAGTTGGAATGTATGCTAAATTGTTTTACTGCTTTGAAAACCAATATGTTCCAACCATGTTAGAAATTATAAATTTTAATCCTAGTTGAACCCTAGGTATGCAGGGCAAGCATCTAGACTATTAATTCTCCATTTGAGCTAGATTTATAAAAAAGCGAACTTAGTCATAGAAATGAACTAAGTTAGCCATGAAATGATTTAATGCATGATGAGCATTTATGTGACGTCTACGGACGATCTATGTTTAAAAGGGAAAATTTATGATTGTAAAGGTCTCCATGGGAATTCATGGATGAGATATATTATAGAACGAAATTTTATGCATGAAAAGAGCTAGATGGAGAATTATAGCTGTATTGTAAAGTTATTGAAATGTTTTACTTTAAACTCTTTGAATAGCATATTTCACATGTTTTCTATTGGAGGGACCCTTTTAGATCACTGTTAGCTAGCCGCAGGTAGTGCTAGCCTTGGTGCACCATGATCATGTTAAGGCTTCGGCCTAGGATACTGTGACGGGCATATGACTGCCTAAGACACAGGGATTTAGGGTTGACTTATGTCTTCGCCTACAGTGATTGCCATACCCATTGCTATATGCTTGGAGAAATTTAGGGTGGACTTATGTCTACGCCTACAGTGATTACCCTACCCTTGCTGTGTGCTTGGGGGAGATGATAGATCTGTCAGGAAAGACCTCCAATAAACTGATGCATTTTTCTTAAAGATTAAATATTTCTAAACAAGCTCATTCATCATTGTTATTGTATAAATATCTTCATGTATTACTTACCATGCATAATTGATTTGCTTACGGTTATTGATTTAATCATGTTTTATCTTTTGAATTGTTTAGCATTCTTTCAATAAATTATGGTTAAATGCTTAATGTTTCTATTGTTATCTTTACATTTGGATTTCAATTATTAAACCCATTGCGAAACACTCGTGCTTGGTTTGCCCTGTTTCTGTTATAGTGTGATTTACTCATTCACTGAGATGTGGTAATCTCACCCCTCTTTTGTTTCCTCCCCACAGATAGTCAAAGAGACTTTGATCCAGCTACAGCTTCGTAGGAGGCTGAAGATAGTGTTGGTGAGCCCTAGTTTGGGCAAGGCTCTTTTGTCTTGTTTATTTAGTTTAGTTATGTCTAGAGTATCTCCATGAACATACAGGCAGGATCCTCGCTTCTTGCGTATTTTGATGTGTTGTTTGAAAAATGGTTTTATATTTTACAATAATGTTGGTATTATGAGGCCTTGGGCCAAGTTGAATCATATGAATATTATGAGGCCATGGGCCAAGTTGAATCAGAATGTTGGATTCATGAGATATCATGAGATATATATATATATATACATATATACAGTATTTTCTGATATTGGATGTGGCATATGTGGCCAGTTATATTTATTATGTACTCTGGATTGTGTGCTGGATGTTTGTGCATGCTATGTGTTAGGCTTGCGGCTAGGGGGAAACCCTTATGTCGTGCCGGTCATGTGTTCCATCATTTGGGGCCGTGACAAAGTGGTATCAGAGCATTAGGTTTCCCTGTGTTCACGGAGTAACGGACCTTTAGGTATGACTTTGAGTATGGGTATGAATCCGGACATGCTTATACTCACGGTGCTGCTAAAGGGGTTCGATAGGATGTTGTCTTTTTGTTCAAGTAAGTCAGCTTATAGTATGCTATGTTGGCATGGTTAAGTGACGGTTGGGGTATATCTATTTTATAGCGAGATACCAGTTATATGAGATGTTACTTGGGAAAAGATCCATACAGAGTCTCTCCGCGTGTCCTTTTGAATGGTAGTAGGGCAAACCTCAGCGGAATGCTGAGTTTAGGCAAATCCTATACCACCAAGGTACGGAAGAGGTCAAACTCTGGTATGATGGTTTTTGAATGTGACATCTGTTGTACTCAGTTGTCTAGATATGGTAGAGTGTGATGTGATATTGAGAATGAATTAGTTGGCATTATGTCATGTCATTTTGAAATGTCACTAGAAGGTGATTAAATTCAATATTCTTGGAGAATATTTTTCTCTTGATACAAAGAAATCTTAGTGAGATACCCAGTAACCTAATCTCTGCTTTAGCAGTACATAAGTGATTACAAAAAGGTGCCAAGGATAGTTGGCAGTGGTGAGAGATGCTGATATAAGGTATACCTTTGTAAATCAAGTTCCAGTGATTAGAGAATTTTCTAATATAATTCCTGAGGAATTGTCAGGATTACCCCGAAATAATAAATAGAGTTTGGTATTGATTTATTTCCTGGCCAGCGTCTATATTTTCATATAGAATGGTATCTACTGAACTTAAAGAACTGAAAAAGAAGTAGTTACAAGATATGTTAGACAAGGGATTTAAAAGCCCTAGTAGTTTTATTTGGAGTGCTCCAGTATATGGATCACTATGACTATACATAGATTATAAACAGTTGAATAAAGTGAGAATGTGAAATAAATACCCATTACCTCGTATAGATAATCTATTTGATCAGTTAGAAAGTGCTCAACATTTTTTTTTTAAAAAAAAAAATTTAACTTGATTTGATATTTAGATATCATTAATTAAGGATAAGAGAAGAGGATAAAAAAAAAATTTGTTTTCAGGATTCGGCAAGGACACTATGAGTTTATAGTTATGTCATTTGGATTGACAAATGCCCCAGCTACATTCATAGAGTTAATGAATAAGTAATTAAGCCATCCCTAAATCAAGTTGTTATTATATTTATTGATCATATACTAGAATATTTCAAGAGTGCAGAGGATCATAAACAATATTTAAAGATAGTATTACAAACTCCAAAGGAGTATCAGCTATATGCTAAGTTCTCAAAATATGAATTTTGACTTAGTAATAGTACTTTCTTAAGGTATGTGACTAGCAGGATGGTATCCAAATAGACCCTAAGAAAATAAAAGTGGAACAGCAATGCTACGTTCTACTACAGTTACAGATGCAGATCCAAATCCAATTTGCGCTTCCTGTGGTTGTCTGCCGTCCAATCTATTTGAGCTGTGATTGGTTCAGTTACATGAACATATGCTTGTAAGGCATCAATCAATTCCTCAGCATTTGAAGCTGAGATAAGAATTCGTCGTGCTGAGTGTGGGATAAACTTCTGTTCCACAGTTTGATCTAGAAAAGACAACAAACCATCAAAGAAGTGATTAACATTTAACAAACCTATTGGTTTGTGATGCATATTCAGTTGTGCCCAAGAGACTATTTGGAAAATCTCCTCTAAAGTACCAAAACCACCTGGTAAGGCAATGAAGGCGTCAGCATTACTCATCATTCTAGCCATGCGTTGATGCATGGAAGCTACTCTATATTCTTCCCCAATTGTTTTCCCTATGTTGCTGGATGCAGCTAGAGCTGTAGGAATAATACCTAGAACTTGGCATCCTCCTACATGTGCAGCTGTAGCTACACACCCCATTAACCCACAGTTACCTCCACCATAGACTAGATGAATTTTTCTTCTGGCCAGCACCATACCCAGGTTTTGTGCTGCTTTAACATACTCCCCATCTTTTCCAGGACTGGAACCACAAAAGACACAGATATTTCGAAACTGACGGAATGCGGTTCCCTCCATAATTTCTATCACCTTAACTCTGAGTATGAAGATAAAGATACTAATGTAAACATTTATAGAACTCAGAGAAGGGCATATTTATAATAGCTATGCGAATAGGCCGGATATTATTAGAATAGCTATGTGAGTGATTGATGGATATCAGCTAAATTAAAGGTAAAAAAAAAACGGCAAGCATGTATATGTACAGTAGTTATGACTATGACCCATATTAAGCACATAAAGAGTATAAGATAAGATATCACTAGAAATCTGTCTTTTTCGTGTTGTCTTTGATGAAGCATTGATGTCTTGAAAGGTTGTAGGTGATAGCCGTCATTGTTAAAAAGAAGAAAAAGAAAAAGAGTGAAAATGCAAACCAATTAATTGTTGAAGAGGAACAATCAAATGGTTTATTTTGTTTTCTCAATGTTTTTACCAGTCGACTATTGGTTTATAAGTTGACTAGCTATTTTGAGAAATTTTAATTTGGACTGGTTATTTACAGTTGATTGATTATATATTTTGAAGCAACCAACTGCATCCTACCAGTTAACTATGTGCTCTTGTTATTCACAGACTTTATAGGCTCGGAAATATTGCTTTTCCATATGATATGCTTCCGCCGAATAACAATATCTTTGAATTAAATTTTGGCACATATATTCAAAATTTGCGGCCACCAATTGCGGCCACCGATTTTCGTCGAAATAGCAGCTAGATTTTGTTTACAGATTTTCAAGAATTACGGCCACCGATTTTAATTTCCTGTCAATGTTTTGTCCAAACTTCGACTTCCTATTTTGGCACCATGCTCTATTACGTGTTTCGCAGTTTCTGCTGCTTTGTCTTACATTATATTTGGCATTAAATGCAAGATTCTTTTTTCCTTATTATAAGGAGGGTTAATCTCTAATCTTTGGAATTCAGTTATTATGGTGTTCAACTGATTAGTAGATTAAAGTAATAGAGATTTTGAAAAGAATAGATGGATGATGATGTAATGGTGCTTTGACGAATATAATTAAAGGAATTAACGGTGTTAAAGTTTTTGAAGAATAAAGTATGGAAAATAAGATTTAAGTTAATCTTGAAATTTTTAATTTGAAAACATGGAAAATATTTTTTAGAATCATCTCTGAGAATAATGTAAGTAATTAAGATATTTGTGTTAAGAATTTATACTTTGCTAAATTGAGACTAGTATTTAGAATGTAAATCATGTTGAGATTTGAAAATTTACGTATAAATAATTGTTAAGAAAAGAGATTTCAGAAGAAGCCATAAATTGTAAATATGGATAAACCGAGATAATAAGGATATACTGAGATAAAAATGGTACTAGTATAATGGTAAAAAGAAGATACAAGTTAAATTTTTCATTGGCCGATATGTTGGCAAATACGAATTGAATATATTATCTCAAGAGAGTTATTCAGGAAGTTTAAGGATCTTTATTAGATTATAATATGACTAATACTAAATTTAAATGATGTGTTTATACATTAGAAGTTATGCTTTAAGTATCTTTATATTATTGTGGTAAAAGTTGGAAGAAATTAATTGTCCTTAGTTGAACTTAATCATAGCAGTAATTATCATGCCAATATACAATGGCATCATTTAAAGTTTTACATGAACATCATAGGTTTCTTAATATGTGAGTGAATTGAGAAAAGTTAAACTTTGAAAATCTAGTTTGGAATAACATGCAATAGATAGAATATGACTTATCTAAATTGATGATGCTAGCTTGGAGAGCATGCTTCAAGCATATGTTTGTTTTTTTAGATTGGTGAGAGATTCCTTAGCAGAATCTGTCTATAATAAAATGATATTAAAAGATTTAAGCCTTATGTAAGAGGTGTTACAAATGTTTTGTTAAATGACTCGGTGGAGTTAGATTTATTATAAGATGTTATTGAAAAAAAGTGAAAATTGATTAGAAAAAGAAATACAAGTAACTCAATACAAGTCAAAAGTTTATAAGGACTATGAATGTTGAGCACTAGGAATTATCAATTGGTGATCACATATTCTTGAAGGACTCACCAATGAAAGAGGTAATGAGATTTGGAAAGAAAGGAAAGTTACACTCTCGGTATATAGAACCATTTGAAATTCTTGATAGGATCGGTCTACCACTTGCATTGGATAATGTTTATCCAGTTTTTTTTTCATGTGTCTATACTACGGAAATATTTACCGGATTCTACACATGTTATACAGTGTCCATAGATTCAGTTACAGAAAGATTTAACCTAAGAGGAACAACCAGTAGCAATAGTGGACTGACAAGTAAAGAAGTTATGGTTAAAAGAAATACCTATAGTAAAGGTGATATGGAAAAATCACTCTTTTGAGGAAACTACTTGGGGAAAAAGAGGAGGATATATCTGTACTTGTTTGAACAATGAGGTTCGTGTTTATCTGCAACTATGGTGAGAAAATTCAGGGACCGAATTTCTTTAAGGGGGGAAGAATGTAATAACCGTAAAATTTAACGAAAAATTTCAATTAAAGGAAATTTAGAATAAAAGAGAGAATTTTGACAATAGAGATAAGAACCATAGAAAATATGTATATTTATTACATGGATTAAAGAATTATAAAAGAAATATGAGAATTTATGTTTTTGGCGCGCTATAAGCAAATATATTTTTATTTATGTAGAAATGATTATAATTTGTTAAAAGTAAGTGGACTTTTAAGTAAAAGAAGTATTGTGTTGCTTAAAATAATTATATCGGCCTCTATTGAAATTTTATGGTATTTTTAGAAATATTCTTTCTTTTAATATAAATAAAGATATTTGTTTTAAAATTTGTTTTATTATGATTTTTATTAAGAAAAATTATGATTTAAGAGTTTAACTAAAGGTAATTGAGAATGTAAATTTTTAGAAATTTTTGGGATATTTTTAGATGTAAAACAGAATTTATATGAATTTTATAAAAGAAAATTATATTATTAATTATTTAATTATTATTATTATTAAAAAAAAACAAAAAAACAAACCTGCAGAATGATAAATGAAACCGGGGGCGGAGAAAACGGATTCGAAGAAAAAAAAAACGAAAAGATGCATAGTAATGAATAGTGAGTAAATAGTGATATCCAATTTTATCTTTCAATTTGGAGTACCGATTAGTTTCCGATATCAAAACTGAACGTATTATTGGATTCAGGACGAAGAGTACTTCAGTTTTGACCGATCAGTTTTTGAAATCAACCGTTGAATCGCCGTAGATCTGAAGTAGAAAATCTCGGTAAAAGGTAAGTTCTGAAAAACCTTACTTAGGGACTTCTAATTAGAAATCTGACTCCGTAGATGGATTCAGAAATTAGATAAATATTAGGATATGAAATTGTTTTGTTGATTCGGTAAAAATTTTGTGACAGTGAATAGTGTTTTCCGGCGGTGAATAGTGGCGGTGAATAGTGTTTTCCGGCGTGAATAGTGTTTTCCGGCGGTGAACAGTAACCAAGCTCATTTAAGGTTTTTGGATCTTCCGGACTCGATTTTGGGGTCTGTTTTACCGAATTCAGACCAGGAACTAGGATTTTAGGGCTGTCCAATCTGGAGCCCTTACCTGTGAGTGGGTTTTTCATACTATAGCGCATGTTTTATGAATTCGATTTATAACTCTCTCTCTCATATGATTTTAACTAGTTGGAATGTATGCTAAATTGTTTTACTGCTTTGAAAACCAATATGTTCCAACCATGTTAGAAATTATAAATTTTAATCCTAGTTGAACCCTAGGTATGCAGGGCAAGCATCTAGACTATTAATTCTCCATTTGAGCTAGATTTATAAAAAAGCGAACTTAGTCATAGAAATGAACTAAGTTAGCCATGAAATGATTTAATGCATGATGAGCATTTATGTGACGTCTACGGACGATCTATGTTTAAAAGGGAAAATTTATGATTGTAAAGGTCTCCATGGGAATTCATGGATGAGATATATTATAGAACGAAATTTTATGCATGAAAAGAGCTAGAAGGAGAATTATAGCTGTATTGTAAAGTTATTGAAATGTTTTACTTTAAACTCTTTGAATAGCATATTTCACATGTTTTCTATTGGAGGGACCCTTTTAGATCACTGTTAGCTAGCCGCAGGTAGTGCTAGCCTTGGTGCACCATGATCATGTTAAGGCTTCGGCCTAGGATACTGTGACGGGCATATGACTGCCTAAGACACAGGGATTTAGGGTTGACTTATGTCTTCGCCTACAGTGATTGCCATACCCATTGCTATGTGCTTGGGGAAATTTAGGGTGGACTTATGTCTACGCCTACAGTGATTACCCTACCCTTGCTGTGTGCTTGGGGGAGATGATAGATCTGTCAGGAAAGACCTCCAATAAACTGATGCATTTTTCTTAAAGATTAAATATTTCTAAACAAGCTCATTCATCATTGTTATTGTATAAATATCTTCATGTATTACTTACCATGCATAATTGATTTGCTTACGGTTATTGATTTAATCATGTTTTATCTTTTGAATTGTTTAGCATTCTTTCAATAAATTATGGTTAAATGCTTAATGTTTCTATTGTTATCTTTACATTTGGATTTCAATTATTAAACCCATTGCGAAACACTCGTGCTTGGTTTGCCCTGTTTCTGTTATAGTGTGATTTACTCATTCACTGAGATGTGGTAATCTCACCCCTCTTTTGTTTCCTCCCCACAGATAGTCAAAGAGACTTTGATCCAGCTACAGCTTCGTAGGAGGCTGAAGATAGTGTTGGTGAGCCCTAGTTTGGGCAAGGCTCTTTTGTCTTGTTTATTTAGTTTAGTTATGTCTAGAGTATCTCCATGAACATACAGGCAGGATCCTCGCTTCTTGCGTATTTTGATGTGTTGTTTGAAAAATGGTTTTATATTTTACAATAATGTTGGTATTATGAGGCCTTGGGCCAAGTTGAATCATATGAATATTATGAGGCCATGGGCCAAGTTGAATCAGAATGTTGGATTCATGAGATATCATGAGATATATATATATATACATATATACAGTATTTTCTGATATTGGATGTGGCATATGTGGCCAGTTATATTTATTATGTACTCTGGATTGTGTGCTGGATGTTTGTGCATGCTATGTGTTAGGCTTGCGGCTAGGGGGAAACCCTTATGTCGTGCCGGTCATGTGTTCCATCATTTGGGGCCGTGACACTTATGATCCTTCAGTTAATAACCAGCAGTCAGACCCATCACATGAGACCTAGCTAGCTCCTCCTGAACATCATTATGATGCAGATGCTGCTGATGATCTGTCTTAAAATAATCTTGGGTTGTATAAGTTTATTTTGAATAATGTCTAATCAAATTTTTTAGGTTATTTTTAATTAACTATTCTAGATGTTCTTTAATTTTTATTTTATAACATGTTTTAATCATTAATTGAATTGTTGTATTTACACCATTGGAATTGATTTGCTGGATTGTTGATTCTGTTCTAAATTATATTTGGATTGTGTTTTGTAATTGAATTTCGGGAAACTCTAAAAATATTGAACAATTTGCAAATTTTACAACTTTTACGACTAATTTTAAGAAATTTGCGACCGATTTTTACGGTGGCAAAATTTGCGACTACACTATTGGTCGCAAAATATAGGTAACAATAGAAAAAATGGAAATTGTGATTCTTGTGAAATAGCGATGGATTTGCCGCTAAAATTCGATCGCAAAATTTTGCCACTATTACATATCGGTCCCTATAAATGTAGCGACCAGCATATCTGTGGCTTTCATTAATCGATCACAATTCAATAGCAAAAATTCCTGCGACCAATATTATCATGTTTGCGATGGATTATTTCGGTAGTAATACATCTTCTTTTTTTTGTAGTGCTGGTTGTCTTCAAGATCCAACAAGTTTTATTTGGCCTCTAAGAAAGAACATCTATTCAGCCTCAAGCTTGTGCTCTAAGCTACCATTTTTAATGTCATCCTCAAAGCTGCAAAGCGTGATTCATTTGATATATTGACTTGGTCCAACAGCATCATTTTTAGTCTGTACGTCCAAGATTAAATCCAATAAAATTTCTTTAACCTGCTTTGCCCTACACCTAATCATTGGACTAGAAACCTAGACTATTTCTAGTCACCTGATTATTATTTATAGGAACAATGAAGCGCTTGTTTCCTTATGCTTTCCTTGAAGACGATTGCTAACTTTTTAAGAAGGATCCATCATCTGTCTGTTATTCTTTGTTTAATGAGGATAACCTTCTCCTTGAGGAATAAACTTTTATCCTTTGCTTCATGGTGTTGACGAAGTAATCTTGCAGAAAGACGTATACAAATGTTATAAAATTAATTATAATCTAATCATTTACATTAATAAATATACTTGATTAATTTGAAAAAATAGATAAAAGCTTTTAAATAAAAGAGAAATGAGAGGAGAAGTGCAAGGTCACTTTAAGAGCGTAGGCTGCCAAGCATCCCTTGCCTGAGCTAGTCGTGTAGTCTACATAGTTTTTGCGTTGTTAAAGGGAGCAACTACTGACTATTTTCTTTTGCATATGATGTATACTAAAGGGCATCACTGATAACTACTAACTTGCAATGTCAATCACTTGAATTTGAGTTCCAAAAGTTCATTCCAATTATTTACTTCAGAACGATTCATATGCTTGTGGATAGATGAAGTTGCTGATTTAGCCTAATGCTTTTAATGGAGTTCATCATTAGCAAAACACCATTATTATCAGCGATGGGTCCTGTAATTCTGCTGTTTCTACAGGCCATTATTAATTTTGACAATATCTATTGTAACATATAGATTGAAGATAACGCAACGAACGAGTTCCAATTTGCAAAGGCATCAAATCGTTGCTTCCTGATAATTGTTAAGTTCGAGCTTTGACATTGTCTTGTGCTTTCCTATTATTTATCTGCTGGCCAGTTTATGGACATTTTAAGGAGCAGGGCTACGTACGTTTAACTCCTGGGAAAACTTTATTATCTTTGTAAAGAACGCATAACCAGAGGGGTTAATAAAAATTTTCAAGATTAATTGAGCATTTGTTTTGTGTTCTATAGAACAGGAACAATGGGCTTTCACTTATGAGCACTTTAGTCTACAATCTTGATTCTTGCCGTCTTGCTGCTTCTGCATGCATTCGTTCTGTGTCTTCTTTTAGTCTGACCGCCTACGTCCTTGAAAATAATCCCTCCTCGGACAATTTTAAAAGGAAGTGGCATTATCCCAAACCTTCACATTGATATGGAATTTTCAAATAGTTCTCTGTTTAGAAACACCATCCATCGAAATATTAAAATTAATTTTCAAATAGTTCTCCTTCCTATCTCCTCGCATCATTGAAAACATGATGACAAAAACATTACTACTTGTGAAATTTTGAGCCATTTCGGACAAACCCTCTTCCTTCGTTGATTGATTTAATCAAATCCTTTATATAATTGTAACCATTCCAACCCATCTACTTCTATGTATTATCTAAATTTTTTCTGTCTGCTATGGAGTCGGATTGTGGGATTTGATTTCGAAAATATGAAATTTACAGAGGTTTGATTAGAAACAAAAAAATGTACTTAGTGCGAACGGAGATAGTCCGATAGGTAAGATGGGCGTAGTGAGATTTAGTCAAGTGCAAATGTTGCTGATAGGATGACAATTCTGAAGTTCATATTCATGAACTGTCCGCCGAGGGTCTGATCTCTTGTAACATTTTGTTTTTATTTATATAATTTTAGATATTTGGTTCTCGAGATATACCTATGGGACAGTTTATGTAGCAAGCTACCTTTGACTCCTGGAAAAGCTCCGTTTATTTTTGTGAAGAATACATTGCCACCTTTTCGTGAAATTTTGGAACAGTGACTATATTATTTTTATTACACTCTTTTTTTTCTATTTTTAAAATATATATAGATTTTTTAAAAAATTAAAAGATGCATTATAACTGAATTCATTTGAAATATTTTGTTGGTTATTTTGTTATGTCACTATTTTTTTATTTTTTTAGCAAAATATTGTCATATAATATTATATTTTTATATTTTATATTTTTTTTTATTTTACAAAAATGCAAGTGACATTAGATGCTGATTTTTCATTTTTATTAAAAATAATGTTATTACTTGGTTGTTTCTAAATATAATATTCTAATTACTTTCAATTGTTTAATAGTATAAATATTATTTTCAATAAATATTAAGTAGTGTATTTATTTAGAGAAAAAAATATAAACATTAAAATCACTCAAATTACTATTGAGTTGCATTGAAAGTAATCAGAATATATATTTTTGAAAATAAAGTGTTTGATACATGTATTAAAATATTTTATAAGAATAATCTATATATTTTAAGGAATGCAGTTATGTGAAAATATTGCTAATTCTGCATTAAGAATTTCAAAAATTTTGAATGTGTAATAAATTTTTTTAAAAGAGATGTTTATATCATCTCCCTTTGAAATTTAAAACGCCATTACACCATTTCATACAAATAAACTCTATCTATGAATCTTACAAGGACGACGAAGGATTTCTGTATGTGTTACAACAGTGAGAAAGCATTTGGTTAAGTTAGTTATTTGGACTGTAGGACCTGTAATTATTTGTATTTTGTGTATTCTTGTCACGATTTGTAAGTAACCATACTACGAAGTCAACTTGTATCACTCCGTTAGTGTAAGTAATATAATTTATTGTAATTTGAACGGATGTACAATTTAAAGAACAGAATAGTGTACTATTGAAACTTATTACATCCACAGCAAATTTATACATTCTATCACGGACTCAAGTCAGTGTATCAACCACTCCAAGGATTGTAACCACTGCTTCCATGCAGCAAAATTCATTATCAATCAGATAGCCCTCGGATGGATTTACGAAAGTACTGAGTAACATGAACTTGGATTCACCGTGTTGATGGCTTGAGGCACTGAACCAATAATTAGCTGCAAGAGGAGAACAAAAGTTGATGCTTATTCAGCGGAATCTACTCCTTTATTGGATTTAAACTACCAATAACAGTGCGTGCACTCAATCCTGCCATTTTTCCATAATAAAAGTAAGCTTTACCAGTCCTTTCTAGATGATTCTTGAATTGCTTTCTGTCACGGATGCTTAATTTTATCTGCGTGCATATTTTGGAACTTGGATGGAGAGCTGTTGGGTCAACTAAGGCCACGTACAGAGAAAGATAATTGCTAAATAAAGGGTCTTTACCCTTAGGATAGAATTGTATCTTCCTGCAAGAAACATCACGACGACAAATCAGTACAAATTTTCAAAGCTATTTTTCATAGGCATAGAAGATTCAGCAATTCATCTTCATCGTGCATCATCTTTAGAATGAAAGATGTGAAGAGGGTTCATTCCGTGTACCACTTATGGTTTCCAACATGGAAGGGTTCTGATTCATAACGCGCTGCATCCAACTTGAATTTGTTAATACACCAGTAATGCGAGTTCGTTATGACATCTTTTATCATTACCAATGACTCTCTTTTCCCTGTGTTCCTTTCCCTGCAAACAAATACCTCTGCTCCAAATTCGCACGTATCATCTACAAGATATCCGTTCGAGCTATTATTAAAGGTTTTCAGGGGAATTAGTCTGTCATATCCCCATTCAACCTTCCATTTACAGAATCTCCTCTCCGTTCCGAACTTATCTATCAAATGCAGTGTCGGAAATTTAATTAGCCAAAGACCAATGTTTTACAGGTCATAACATAAACTGAACTATCCCACCCTGACCCAACCACAATAAAAAAGAAATACCTTCCACTACCCAGTAATTTTCCTTGTTCTGATCAAGCAGAAAAAACCGAATTTTGACGTAGATCTCCCAACAAGAATCAAATGAACTTGTTCCTTGCAATGCTAAGTATAATGAAATATGGTCCATCATATTCTTGCTCCTGTTTCCACTTGGATACAGAACCAGTTTCCTGTAAGCGCATAGAAAACAAGGTTAAGCACCTTGAAGAAAATATTAATATTATCATCTATCATGGATATATTATACCACTTATAGCCTCCAGATTCAAACTCCCCTGATTCATAACTCTCTATTGAATTCTTTGTGAGCAGTGAAAATGATTGCACTTTCATTACGTAATGAGTTGGCCCAATGTCAGATACAAATCTTGAAATGCCTGTATTTAAATAGTTAAGTTAACACAAAAATATGGGGGGGAGAGAGAGAGATATTGATTGTAAATTTGCATGTGGTGTGCATGCCAACAAATTAACATAGAGGGGGAGGGAGAGGGACACAGACCATCTTGGACATCCATGGTGGGACGGGCTATAGCCGTAAGATAAGAAATTAACCTTGACTATTTAATTTCTGGTTACCTGATCAGACCACAATCAGAATGATTGTTATTTATAGGAACAATGAAGCGCTTTTTTCCTTATGCATTCCTTGAAGACGATTGTTGGGTTCAATCAAATAGGAATTTATTCTCTGCTTTGGGAATGACTACCAGCTAAATGAACATTTTAAGAAGAATCTATCATCTGTCTGTTATTCTTTTTTTAATGAGGATAATTTTCTCCTTGAGGAATAGGTTTTTATCCTCTACTTCATCGTGTTGATGAAGTAATCTTGCAAAATGACGTATATGATTGATTTTCTATGTATCTTATACTGAATTTAAAAAACCAATATTCTTTGATCATATAGAACAATAAATTATCTCTTATTACCATTAATTCAAAAATTTTAATGTGTTCACTTGTCCACATTTAGAATGAGTCTCATTCTACTTATCTTTTAGACTATAGAAAAATAAATTACTTAAGAGTTAATATTATATGTACTAGCGGTGGAGTTTAAATCTCCACTAGCAGTACACAAAAAAATGAGACAACTGTCAATTTTAATTTATTTAAAAAAAATAACAACATTAAAAATAGATGATGAAACAAACGTTTATTTATTCAAGGCACTTTTATTTATATATAGTGATATTTGCATATAGATTCAAGATATTGTGAGTATATTTTTTTAATTATTTAATTTTTATCAAACTGTTTTATGCTTTGTGGTTCAACAGCAAGAGAGACAAACATGAAATAGTTTGACGTCAAAAGTTTCCATTCTTAATTATTTAATTTGTACATTAAATTATTTTCTTACAATTTTGTCCATCTAATTTATGTAATTGTTATAATTTTTTTTATGTTTAAGAATTCATAAGATGGTAAGAAATAAGGATAAAATCTAATTACTTTTTTTCAGTGAAAAAAAATAATTCAAATATCAAATTCATGAAAATGTTGAAATTTTTTTAAAGTTCAACATTTTTTTTGTAGTTTTAAAAAAAAAAGTTTTAGTATGTTAGAAAAATTATCCTCCTTTATTTAACAATTGATAATTAATTATGGCCAAACAAAAGAGATAAAAAGCATCATATTTAGTTGAAATATACTTGAATGCTGTGATCTTTTTTATTTAATTCCACATAATTAAAATATTTATTTAAACATTCATGATCATAGTACTGTATATAAATAAAAGTGCTTTAGATAAATAAATGTTTGTTCATTTTTAATATCGTTAAATTTAAAAAAAAATGACAGTTGTCACTTTTTAGTGCATTGCCAGTGGAAATTAAATTTCCACCGGCAGTGCATGACAGTAATACTCTTAATGGATTGAAGAAGGGACTTAATCATTTTACTTATCTTTCGGTTAATAATTATCCATCTATTATGGATAGTCATTTTTTGAACTTACACTGACATATTATATTGTACTTAGTTAAAGTTTAAAAATAAAATTTACTCAATTTATCACTTATTAACATATATATAATTCATATTATTGAGCTAATATTCAACTCATTTTATTAAATTAAAATAATCCAATCAATTAAACTCAATAATTCTAGTAATATACATGTACAAGTATAAGTGATGCACGATGTTCCATTTTTCATGGAATTTCATTTTCTTATAAACCCACTTATTAAGTCAATTATGTCACTTATTAAGTGTCACGTACGTAGATAACCTTCCTATTAAATCTTATAAATTTAAAAATTCTAAGAGATGCCGATTAGTAATAGTGCGATTAAGTTATGAAATTCAAGTGGTAGTTAAATCATAATGTTTAGATATTTAGTTACTTTATATAAATGTACCAAATTAACTATTGTTTATTATATAAAATGGTCACCTGTCATCAATAAGATTAACAATATTTTTCATCAATCATTCTGCTAAATTAAGAAGAAAAACTAATTTTGCTTTTCGAAAAGACCATAACTTCCTCTTCACATAAGAGATTCTAATAAACTAGATCTTGGTAACAATACTAATTTCAAAATTTGTTTATAATGTTATTTGTTACAGTTTATAAGTGATTATATTTCTTCACAAATTTATTATTTAAATAATAAGTAAATTTGAGTTTAATATTCTGCAATATTTTAAAATAGTTGAGAAAGTAGTAAATTCTACAAACTGATTCTATGTGATCTGATTTGATATAACATCTTCTCTTAATATTTTTAAGTTTGGGTTTGGTTTCGGTCTTTTCGAAATGTACGTTAACCTTATTTCCATTCAAGCCAATATCTAATCAAACTAGTTCCTTGTTATTTTAAATGCAAATCCATTACTCTTCTAATTATTAGCATTTTGATACTTTGGTCATGTACTCTGCAAAACCTTGTTAAACCCCTAATAATTTAGTATTTTTACATGAAATTTATATTTTTACTAGTATTAAAATTATCTCTCAAAATTTTATTTTAATTTCATAAATGAAAAAAAAATATTTCATCTTTTATAAATCAATAGAAATTAAATTCAAATATTAGTTATATCTGCACTTGTCATGCATTGGCTGTTGCTAACAACTGGATGAGTATCAATATAATTCGTCCATAATTTTTGTTTCAATGAAATATAAAATTATCATTCAAATACAAAATTATCATATTTAATAATAAAAAATAAATATATATACTTTTTTTGTTAAATTAAAAGAAGAATAAAAATTTTACTAATCTCTTTTATTATAATTTTAGGATAAAATTCGTTTATAAATTGATTGATCTCATTCTTTCTCAAAAATTAGCAGCTCTCTCTATTAGAGCTAGTGTGTGCATGTGTGCATGCAAATGCGCTGATAGTGCCAGTCACGTGTTCTTATGCTCAGCCTTCTATAAATAGGAGTTGTTATACGTGTATTTTGTAATTTCTGAGATAATCAATAATACAGTTTTATATTCTTTTTCTGTTATTTTGATATGGTATCAGAGCAGCATTTTTCTCGCTGCATTTTTCCTCGGAACCAAACACGTTTTCTTGTTTAGATAATTTTCTTCTTCTCCATGGCGTCATATTCTGATGTACTGAATAATCAGAGGCTTCCAGTTCCACCAGTCACTCCCAGGCCAGATGTTGCTCAAATTTCACCAAGAGTTGAGGATAATTCTTCCAGTCCTTATTATCTCCATCCGAACGAGAATCCGTCCTTAATCTTGGTTTCTCCTGTCTTATCTGGTCCGAATTATCACTCATGGTATAGATCCATGCGTATGGCCCTACTTTCAAAGAACAAGTTACGATTTGTTGATGGAAGCATTGGTGTACCGGATAAGAATGATCCTATGCATGCCTCCTGGGAACGCTGCAATACGATGGTTTATTCATGGTTAATACGATCCATTTCTCAATCTATTGCAAAGAGTGTTTTGTGGCTTGATAATGCTATAGATGTATGGAATGATCTTCATGATCGGTTCTCACAAGGTGATGCGATTAGAGTGGCTGATTTACAAGAAGAGATTTATTCATTTAAGCAAGGTCCTCTGAGTGTTACAGAGTATTTTACGCAGCTTAAGGTACTATGGGATGAGTTTTGTAGTTTGCGACCGGTACCAGTTTGCACTTGCAATCCTCAGTGTGTTTGTGAGGCGTTCAAAGGCATTAAGAAACAACAGCAGGATGATTACTGCATCAGATTTCTGAAAGGACTCAGTGATAATTTTGCAACTATTCGTTCTCAGATTCTTGTAATGGAAACCTTGCCAAATATTAACAAAATTTTTTCCTTAGTTGTGCAGCATGAAAGGCAATACTCTAATTATGTTTCAAGTTTGGAGGAACCCTCTGTTTTCGCTGCTCAAGGATCTTTGGATGATTTACAAGTTCCTCATGGTTCAATTGTCAGGAAGTTTAATTTCCAACGAGGTGGTGCTCCACGAAGATTTTACAGTAATTTCAATAATAGGCCAACTTGTAGTTTTTGTAATAATTTAGGTCACACAGTTGACACATGCTATAGAAAACATGGTTATCCTATTGGTTACAGAGGCAGGGGACGCTTCACTGTACCTCGAGCCAATCAAGTTGGCTTGGTTGAACATGTTGATGAAGATTGTGGTTTAGATCCTCCTTATCATGGTTCTACACATTCATCTAATCCAGCACCTCAGTCTGAAAATGTCGCTGCTCCTAATTCTTCAGATCATGATGCTCCACTAACTCAAAGTCAGTATCAGCATTTGGTGAGTTTACTACAGCGTGTTTCTCTTCCAGATCAGCGTGCTTCATCTGTGCCTCAAGTCAACCATCTTTCATCCAATTTTGTTCCAGATGTTGCCAATCCAGGTATCATGGCTCTCTCCTGTGCTAATGCTCGTGTACCTTCTCAGCTAACATGGATCTTAGACACAGGAGCCACTGATCACATAACTTGTTCCCTTACAGCCTTCACTATTTATCATCCTGTTTCTGGTATCTTTGTTACTTTGCCCAATAATCAGAAAATAGAAGTCACTCATATAGGCACAGTTGTTTTGAGTCCTCTTTTGTCTCTAAAGAATGTTCTTTATGTGCCTACTTTCAGTTTCAATTTAATTTCCATTGCTAAACTCACTAATGATTGTCTCTTTTCTGTTTCATTTTATAAAACACTCTGCTACATTCAGGATCCCTCTCACTCGAGGATGATTGGATTAGCTAGGTTGTCACATGGATTGTATCAGCTTGATCATACATCTTTATCCACGTCTGGTTTGTTTTCTACATCTGCTCATGGCCATTCTTCGCATCAGGACTTTACATCTTCTGTTAAAGCTGTACTTAAGGTTTCTTCTGATGTATGGCATTTTAGATTAGGTCACTTATCCACACCACGTCTCCGGTTGTTATAGCAACTTGATAATTCCATTACTCTTCCAACATTTACACATTGTTCTGCATGTCATTATGCAAAACAGAAAAAGATTCCCTTTCCTGTTAGTGTTTCTGTTTCTGCTTTATGTTTTGATTTGCTGCATGTTGATATTTGGGGTCCCTCACCCATTGTCTCTTTGTATGGTCACAAATATTTTCTCTCTGTTGTAGATGATAAAAGTCGTTTTTGTTGGCTATTTCTCATGAAAAACAAATCTGAAACCAGAGAACTTCTTCAGCATTTTTGTTATTTTGTTGAAACTCAGTTTGGTACTAAAATAAAATGCATCCGTAGTGACAATGGCTCTGAGTTTAATATGCCCAATTTTTATTCTTCCCGTGGCATTATTTATCATACCTCTTGCATTTACACACCGCAGCAGAACTCGCTTGTTGAGCGTAAACACCAGCATATTCTTAATGTGGCACATTCTCTTAAGTTTCATGCTAGCTTACCCTCTATTTTTTGGAGTGATTGTGTCCTGCATGCTGTTCACCTCATTAATCGAATTCCTTCCCCAGTCATCTCCAATAAAACTCCTTTTGAGCTTCTTTATAATCGTCCACCTACTTATGCTCACTTACGTGTGTTTGGCTGTCTTTGTTACGCTTCTACTTTACCCATCCATCGCACCAAATTAGATAGTCGTGCCAATGCGTGTGTTTTTATTGGTTTCCTTTCTGCCACTAAAGGCTTTCGTGTATATAATCTTCATACTTCACAGATTACAGTGTCCCGTGATGTTTACTTTTATGAAACTATTTTTCCTTTCAACGACCATGTTCCCTAGAGTCCTTCGTCTCCTGCATCTTTTACTGATTTTGTCTTACCTACTTCTCTGGTTATGCCTCCTGCTGATCCACCTTTATCTTCTTCTACTTCCTCTTCTTTTATGCCTCCTCCCACTTCTCCTTTGCCATCTTCCTCTTCTGTTTCTTCTTCTCCTTCTCTCCAGCCTTCTCTTATTCCTCCTAGACGCTCTTCTAGACTTCATCATCCTCCCACTTACTTACAAGATTATCATTGTCATTTTTCTTCTTCCACTGGTTTACCTGTTACTTCTCCTCATCCCATCTCACGGTTTGACTCTCTTGATCATATTTCTTCTTCCCATCGAGTTTTTCTTACTTCTTTACATCATACTGTGGAGCCTACAACCTATAATGAAGCCATTCAGCATCAGTGTTGGAGAGATGCCATGGCACATGAGATTGCAGCTCTGGAACGTAACCACACTTGGGTGCTTACAGATTTACCTCCTGACAAAACCCCTATTGGTTGTAAGTGGATCTATAAGGTTAAATATAAGGCTGATGGGACTATAGACCGGCATAAGGCACGCTTGGTTGCCAAAGGATATACTCAGCAACCTGGGCTTGATTATCTCCACACTTTCTCACCCGTTGCTAAAATTACTACCATTCGGGTTCTTCTTGCTGTTGCTGCGGTTCATGGTTGGCATCTTGAGCAACTTGATATTAACAATGCATTTCTTCATGGTGATTTGCAGGAAGATGTTTACATGTCTTTGCCTCCTGGATTTTCTTCCTCTGCACCCACACAAGTCTGTAAACTAACCAAGTCCATCTATGGTCTTAAGCAGGCAAGTAGGCAGTGGAATGTTAAGCTCTCTGAAGCTTTGCTCTCCCACGGTTTTTCCCAAGCCGTCTCTGATCCTTCCCTCTTCGTTCGTCAGCATGAGTCCTCCTTCATTGCTTTACTTGTTTACGTGGACGACATTATTCTCGCTAGCAATAATCTATCACTGATTTCTGATGTCAAAACCTATCTTCATACTGCCTTCCAGATTAAAGATTTAGGTCCCTTAAAGTATTTTTTAGGTTTTGAGGTCCTTCGTTCTTCTCAGGGCATTAACATCAATCAGCGGAAGTATTGTCTCGACTTGCTAACTGAGACTGGTTTTCTTGACTGCAAACCTTCGTCTACCCCTGTGGCTCTGTCTTCTTCGTCCTCTTCTCCTGATTTGCCTGTTTTGCCTGATATTACTGCTTACAGACGTTTAGTGGGCAAGCTACTTTATCTCTGCAACACTCGGCCTGACATATCTTATGCTGTTCAACAGCTATCTCAGTCTCTTGATTGTCCCACTTCCCTGCATCTCCAGGCTTTGCACAGAGTGCTGCGTTATCTCAAGCGAAGTCCTGGCCAAGGCTTATTTTTCTCTGCTTTTACCACACTACAGCCTTCTGCATATTCGGATTCTGATTGGGCTGCTTGTTCGCACACTCGCCGGTCCATCACTGGGTTCTGTGTCTTCCTTGGATCCAGTCTTATTGCATGGAAATCTCGCAAACAACCAACTGTCTCTCGATCCTCTTCTGAGGCTGAGTATCGTGCCTTAGCTGCTGTTATGTGTGAAGTTCAATGGCTGCATTATCTCCTTGTTGATTTACATGTATCCTATGCTTCTCCTATCTCTGTTTATTGTGACAATCAATCTGCTATCTACATTGCTCAGAATCCGGTCTTTCATGAACGTACGAAGCACATCGAGATTGATTGTCATCTTGTTCGGGAAAAGCTTCGTTGTGGTCTCATTCACTTGCTTCCCATTGCTTCCAATCTTCAGCTCGCTGATTGTTTTACCAAGGCTCTTCCTCCTTCCTCTTTTCATTCGCTTCTATCCAAGCTGGGCATTCAAAATTTGTATGCTCCAGCTTGAGGGGGGTATTAGAGCTAGTGTGTGCATGTGTGCATGCAAATGCGCTGATAGTGCCAGAGTCTTATGCATGTGTGCATGTGTGCATGCAAATGCGCTGATAGTGCCAGTCACGTGTTCTTATGCTCAGCCTTCTATAAATAGGAGTTGTTATACGTGTATTTTGTAATTTCTGAGATAATCAATAATACAGTTTTATCTTCTTTTTCTGTTATTTTGATCCACAAATTTGCTATTTTTGTTGTTGTTGCTTAGGGCTTGTTTGGAAACTGTTTTTAAAATAGTGTTTTTGTTATACAAAAATAAAAAAATATGTTTGTCATATTATTTTTATAAATTATTTTTAAAAACTGTTTTGTAAAAGTATAATTCAAAAAATAGTTTTTTGGAAACACTATTTTATTGTTTTTTTTTTAATTTTTGTGCAAAACTATTTTCAAATTTTGTTCAAAAACCAAGAGAAATGTTTCATTAAAAACAAAGTTGTAAATAATTTATCAAAACTAATCTCCAACCATCACGCATATCACAACATTATGCTCTCAAATACTGTTTTCAAAATTTATATCCAAACAAGTTTTTTTTTTAAAAAATAACTTTTAGCATTCTTTTGAAAAAATAATAAAACAAAGACACTTGAAAATACTTTCAAACAAGCCCTTACTTTATGCAACAAACTTTCTCTCTCTCTTTCTCTTCTTTCATTTTTATTTTTTACAAATAAATTATTTAAATTTATCTTTTATGATAGATAAATTTAGCTCTAAGAGTCCTTTATCTAAACTATCAGCTAGTGAGGGTGGACATTCTAAAGATATAGATTCGTTTGAATCACATGTTCCGCCCACATTTCAAGAACCGAAGCATGAGTTCTTTGTTGATGACGTTTTTACAAAAAATGATGAAAGCCGTCAGAAAGAGCACAAGAATAGGCAAGAAAAGAAGAAGTTAGTTGATTAATATTGTTGGTAAATATCCTAACTGTTCTAGTGGCTAAAATGTTTAGTTCTGATTTGTGTTCTAATCCTTTTTCTTTTACAAATGAGCACAATTAGGGAAGGCCTAATTCATTAATTGTACACGATATTTGGACCTTACAGCATGTGTAAAGTGTTATGGTCAATTTCAACACCACAAACTAGCCAAACTAGAAATTCAAGTGGTCTATTAAGTGTATTTATAGCAACACTTGAAGATAATTTTCAACAATTTCCCATATCTTACAAGAATTATAGGTATGTTCTTGTTGATTACAAGAATAATGTATTTAAGGACTCTATACATGTAATAACATATTTTTTTCAGTACTTTGACTTCATATCTTTATCAAATTTCTATTCCCTCTTGCATGCAAAATTTGTTGTGCAAGATGTGCATAACAAGATGTTTTCAATCAATTGGCCAAAAGTGAATATTTGCATGTTACAACTTGCATAAGTAAGAAAATTATGGGACTTGTACAAGAGAACACTTACGTGCCGAAGGTATTTCGTGGAGTCACTAGACAATATTTGTAGATTATCACCATGAGACAATGTCTAAGGTAACTATACTTGGTTTTCAATGTATATAATTTTTTCATCGATCTTATTAACATATTTCTATCATTGATTAAAATATTGTTGAAAAGAATAAACAAAATTGTAGGAAATAAATGATATCGTATGTTAGTAGTTCTAAGAGCCTTATAAATAAAAAGGTCGAGATGATAAGTTTATATTAGTAAATACTTTAACTAAATTTTAATTTATATCGAAGATACATTATATTCTTTTTCAAATTTTTGCTTAACTTGGGAGTTTAGTTACTCAAGATAAGTATAAAGTGCAGTCCATAAAAGGGCTGATGGTTCTTACACTAATGATGAAGGTCAAGATATTTATGTAAGTGTTTGAATTTTATGTGAATAAAGTTTCAACTCTGATTTTATTGTAATAATGTATTTTTAGAATGATTTCTTATTTTTTACTTGAGTTTGTAGAAAAAAATTACTGCAATTCAAAATAAGGACTCAGCTTCTCAAGAACTTTACAGTGAAAATGCATTGGCCAGAGCTTTGGGAATTAGTTGAGAGTACTCCCATTGAGTTCGATTATTTAGATTGGGTATTTACTTGATCTATGTGTTCGCCCATCGTTCTGCTGGGAGTTCACAATCTGAGTCTTCCAACACTAAGTTGCAAATAGGTGGTTCAACTTAAAGCAACTATACATGAATTGGAGGTTGAACGATAACATCGTGAGGGAGAAATAACAGCACAACAACAACAAATGGAGACAATTATGGCTTTTCTCTTTCGGAACAATCATGGTTAAGTGCCATCTAAACTTGTATTACTAAGAATATTTGTCCAGAAGTAATTTCCTAATTAATAACATATCAATGGAATCATAAAATGAATATTTTTGCAATTAATTTGATTTATTTTATTACTAATAAAAAAAATTTAGGCACCAAGTGATTAAGAGAGTGGATACCCACCTGCAGATTCTTAGATTTGATTTAAATTGTTACTATAAATTTAATGTATTGTAATGTGATACTGTCATTCAAATTTTAATTAAATATGAGTTTTCATTATGCAATTTAGTTTTTGATTGGTAAATTGATTTTTCTGTAGATATTGGTATTCTATGGATACAAATATAAGAATATTAAACAAATTAAAAAAAAATTAGAATTTAACAATGATTATTAACTATTGTGATAATTAATGATGGTTTATTAACCATCTTTAAATCACGATAATTCTAGAAACTGTTGTGATTTAAGGACAGATAGTAAATCATCATTAAGCATAGGTTAACAACCGTCCATAACCATTGTTGAACTTGAATTTAACGAGGAGGTGCTCACAGTTGTTATAAATCGTCGTTAAACTAGTGGTGATAGTAGAGTCTAAGATAGTTTTCTAAACTATCGTTAAATGGTTTAACAATAGTTTTGCTCTTTTTTTTTGTAGTGTAAGAAGTTATTTTAATGATTTATTTGATAAATTTTTTTATTTTAGTGTCATGCTTTTAATTTTAATTCAGTTAATTTGTGATTCAGAATGTTCTAGTCTAATTGATTAATCTGAAATTGACCATTTTTTTAGTCATAACTTCCATTCTCTGTTCTGGAGGATTTTTATGGATCATCGCCTGTTTTTAACTACTTTTTTTTTTTTTCTAATTTGCTGATCTCTTTCATTTTTTGTAATGATAATGCAACTAGTGAGTCAAAGCTTGTGATGGAGACAATCAATTGCGGCTGGATGATTGAAAAGTCTAAGCACTTGCCTGATCTCTTGTACCTTTTCTTTTATAATTTTAGATATTTGCGATATATTTTTTATATATATTTTGAATTGTATCTAAAACACCATTATTAATTTTAAATTATAAAAAATAATAATTTACCTCTGATTGCTACGGATTCAAAAAAATTTCAATGTATTCACAAGCAAGTCTTCCTCTGCTTGCCTTTAAAACCGTAACTCTTTAGATAAAAAAAAAAATTACTTAATAAATTAGAGAGTAAATTCATCTTTTTTACATACGTGAATTGATAGTTATCCATCCATTATGGATAGTCGCCTTTTAGCCATACATTGATCTATAACATCTGTATTAAACTAAAGCTCAACAAGATAGAACCTACATAATTGATCACTTATTTACAGCCCATAATATTAAACTAACATTTAACCCATTTTATTAAATTAAAACACTTCAATTAAGTAAGTCCTATAATTCTAACAATTTGGTTCTCGAGATATGTCTATGGGGCAATTATTCACATTTTAAGTAGTAGGCTACGTTTGACTCCTGGAAAAGCTCTACTTATTTTTGTGAAGAAAAAATTACCTTAGATTGGTAAATGCATCTTTCTATAAAATTTTGGATCAGTGATAGGGCTTCTCTCTTATTTTGTCAAGCTAACTTGTTTTATCTATGACTTCCATTTACAATAAGTTGAATCAACTCCATCTATGAATCTTACAAGGAAGATGATGGATTTCTATATATATGTGTGTTACAGCAGTGAAAAATCATTTGGTTAAATTAGTTATTTGGAATGTATCCCCCGTAATTATTGTAACATATAGATTGAAGATAATGCAACGAAAGAGTTCCAATTTGCAAAGGCATCAAATTGTTCCTTCCTGATAATTGTTAAGTTCGAGCTTTGACATTATCTCGTGCTTTCCTGTTATTTATCTGTGGACCAGTTTATGCACATTTCAAGGAGCAGGGCGATGTACGTTTAACTCCTGGGAAAACTTTATTATCTTTGTAAAGAACGCATAACTAGATATTGGTTGATACAAATTTTCAAGATTAATTGAGCATTTGTTTTGTGTACTATAGAACTGGAACACTGGGATTTCACATATGAGCACTTTAGTCTACAATCTTGATTCTTGCCTTCTTGCTGCTTCTGCATGCTTTTCTAACCACCTACGTCCTTGAAAATAATTCCCCCTCGGACATTTTTAAAAGGAAGTGGGCATTATCCCAAACCTTCACATTGATCTGGAATTTTCAAATAGTTCTCTGGTTTGAAACACCGTCCGTCGAAATATTAAAATTAATTTCCATTTTCTTGTCTTACTTCTTTCCTGTCTCCTCGCGTCATTGAAAAGCATGATAGCAAAAACATTACTACTTGTCAAATTTTAAGCCATTTTGGATAAACCTTTTTCCGTCGTTGATTGATTGAATCAAATCCTTTATATAACTGTAAGCAATCCAACCCATCTACTTCTATGTATTATCTAATTTTTTTCTCTCTGCTATGGAGTAGGATTGTGGGATTTGATTTCGAAAATATGAAATTTACAGAGGTTTGATTAGAAACACAAAAATTGACTTGGTGCTGCGAATGGAGATAGGCCGTTACGTAAGATGGGTGTAGCCAAATCTAGTCAAGTGCAAATGTTGCAGATAGGATGACAATTTAGAAGTTCATATTCGAGAACTATCTGATGATAGTCTGATCTCTTGTACTTTTTCCTTTTCCTTTTTCTTTTTTAGATATTTGGTTCTCGACATAAACCTAGGACAGTTTATGTAACAAGCTATCTTTGACTCCTGGAAAAGTTTTCTTTATTTTTGTGAAGAACACGTCACCTCTTTCTCATGAAATTTTGAAACAGCTATTCTTTTATTACAAGATTTTTTTTTTTAAATATACGCCTTCCCTTAAATATAAAAAACGCACTATAACTAAATTCATTTTAAATATCTTTTTACTTATCCTGTCACTATTTTCTTATTTTTCTAACTAAATATTTTTATATAATATTATATTATTATATTTTTATTTCTTTTCATTTTAAAAAATACAATTAATATTAGATGGCGGTTTTATATTTTTTTTCACTTCTACTGAAAATAATGTTATTACTTGATTATTTTTAAATATATTTTAATTACTTTCAATAATTTAATAGTATAAACATTACTTTTAATAAATGGGTGCATTTATTTTTTTTTAAAAAGTATAAACATTAAAAATACTAAAATTGACATTGAATAGCATTGAAAATAATTGACATATATTTTTTTTTAAAATAAAGTATTTGATACAAGTGTTAAAGTATTTTATAAAAATTATCTATGTATTTTAAAAAATATAATTAGGTGAAAACACTGTTAATCAGTGCATTTAAGAATTTTAAATGTACAAAAGAGCATAATGAAATTTTTTAAAAAGATGTTTATCTCTTCTTCTTTTTTTTTTTTGAAATTTAAAATTCCATTGTGCCCTTCCATACAAATAAACTCCATCCATAAATCTTACAGGGACGCAATGGATTTCTGTATATGAATTACAACGGTGAGGAAACATTTGATTAAGGTAGTTTTTTGGATTGTAGCGCCCGTAATTATTTGTATTTTGTGTTGTCACGATTTGTAAGTTACCATACTACAAAATCAATTTGTATCACTCTGTTAGTGTAAGTAATATAATTCATTGTAATTTGAACGGATGTAAAATTTAAAGAGCAGGGTAGCGTGCTATTGAAACTTATCACATCCACAGAAAACAATATTCAAATTTATACATTCTCTTACGAACTCAGGTTAGTGTATCAACTGCTCCAAGGATTTTAACCTCTGCTCTCACCATGCAATAGTCATCCTTCAGATAGCCATCGTTTATGAAAGTACTAAGCAACATGAATTTGGATTCACCGTGTTGATGGCTCGAGGCACTGAACCAATAATTAGCTGCAAGAGGAGAAACAAAACTTGATGCTTATTGAACGAAATCTATTCTTTTATTGGATTTAAACCACTAATAACTGTCATTTTCCCATAAAAAGAGCAAGCTTTACCTTTTCTTTCCAGATAATTGTATTGCCTTTGGTGACGGATGCCTAATGTTATCTGTGTGCATATTTTGGAATTAGGATGGAGAGTTTTTGGGTCAACTAAGGCCACGTACAGAGAAAGATAATTGCTAAATAAAGGGTCTTTGCCCTTGGGATAGAATTGCATCTTCCTGCAAGAAACATCACGACGACAAATCAGTATAAATTTTCAAAGCTATTTTTCCTAGGTATAGAAGATTCAGCAGCTCATCTTCATCTTACGGTAACTTTAGAATGAAAGATGTGAATAGGATTCATTCTGTATACCAGTTATGGTTCCCGACATGGAAGGGTACTGAGTCATAATACGCTGCACCCAACCTTGAGAAGTTGTAAATAGTCCAGTAATGCGTGTTCGTTACTGCATCCTTGATCATTACCAATGACTCTCTTTTCCCTGTGTTCCTTTCCCCGCAAACAAATACCTCTGCTCCAAATTCGCACGTATCATCTACAAGATATCCGTTCGAGCTATTATTGAAGGTTTTCAGGGGAATTAATTTGTCATATCCCCATTCAACCTTCCCTTTGCAGAATCTCCTCTCCGTTCCCAACTCATCTAGCAAAAGAACAAAGTTTTGCTGGTCATAACATAAACCGAACCATCCCACCCTGACCCAACTACAATAAAAAAAGAAATACCTTCCACTACCCAGTAGTTTTCCTTGTTCTGATCAAGCAGAAAAAACCGAATTTTGACGTCGATCTCCCAACAAGAATCAAATGAACTTGTTCCTTGCAACGCTAAGTATAATGAAATATGGTCCATCACGTTCTTGCTCCTGTTTCCGCTTGGATACAGAACCAGTTTCCTGTGAGCGCATAGAAAACAAGGTCAAGCACCTTGAAGAAAATATTAATATTATCATTTATTGTGGATATATTAATTATACCACTTATAGCCTCCAGATTCAAACTCCCCTGATTCATAACTCTCTATTGAATTCTTCGTGAGCAGTGAAAATGACAGCACTTTCATTACGTAATGAGCTGGCGGAATGTTAGATACAAATCTTGAAATGCCTGCATTTAAGTAGTTAACACAAAAGTAAGAAGAGAGAGAGAGAGAGAGAGAGATATATATATATATATATATATATATATATATATATATATATATATATATATATATATTGATTGTAAATTTGCATGTGGCGTACATGCCAACAAATTATCATAGAGGGAGGGAGGGAGGGGGGGGGGAGAGAGAGAGAGAGAGGGAGGGGCACAGACCATCTTGGACATCCATGGTAGGACGGGTATAGCAGAGAGATAAGAAAATAACCTTGACTATTTCTAGTCACCTGATCAGAGCACAATCAGAATGATTATTATTTATAGGGACAGCAAAGCGCTGGCCTTATGCATTCCTTGAAGATGATTGCTGCTGGTTCAATCCAATAGGAATCTATTCTCTGCTTTAAGCATGACTACAAGCTAAATGAACTTTTTAAGAAGGATCTATCATCTGTCCTTTATTCTTTGTTTGAATAGGATAATTTTCTCCTTGAGTACTAGGTTTTTATCCTCCGCTTCATGGGGTTGATGAAGCAATCTTGCAGAATTACGTATACATAAGTAAGTAAGATGTGGGAAGCGATCCAGGATATTCCATTTTTCATGGAATTTTATATTCTCGTAAACCCACCTAGTAAGTCAATTATGTGACTTATCAAGTCTCAGATAGCCTTTCATTAATATATAATAACCTCCCTATTATGTCCTATGAATTTAGAAATTTTAAGAGATGCCGATTAGTAATAGTGCGATTAAGTTATGAAATTTAAGTGGCAAATAAATCATAGCCGTTAATGTTTAGATATTTGTTACTTTATAAATGTACCAAATTAACTATTGTTCAATATAGAAATGGATCCTCTTTCTACCAACAAGACTAACACAATTTTTCATCAATCATTCCGCTATATTAAGAAGGATGACAGAAGAAAAACTAATTTTGTTTTTCAAAAGGGCCATAACTTTCTCTTCACATAAGAGATTCTAACAAACTAGATCTTGGTCACAATACTAATTTCAAAATTTGTTTACAATGTTATTTGTTATAGTTTATAAGTGATTACATTTATTTACTTGTAACTCAAATGATAAGTAAATTTGAGTAGAGGTCTCTCAATGTCAAAAGTTTGAATCTATAGTATTTTGAATAAGATTAATTTTATATTCAAAAAGTCGTGTAAAAAAATAATAAATAACTATATTTTATTAAAAATCAAAATAATGCTCAAATGCGTTAAGTAAGGAAGGAGTAAATCCAAAGAACTGATTCTATGTGAATTAATTTGATATGAAATCTTTCCTTAATATTTTTAAGTTTGGGTTTGGTTTCAGTATTTTCAAAATGTACGTTAACCTTATTTCCATTCAGGCCAATATCTAATCAAACTAGCACCACTTCTATTTTCAATCCAAATCTATTACTCTTCTAATTATTAGCCTTTTGATACTTTGGGACTCCGCAAAACCTTATTAAACCCCTAATAAGTTTTAGTATTAGTACATGAAATTTATATGTAATGAAGACAATTGATTTAATAATATTAGAGTTGTTTTTCAAAATTTAAATTTAAATTTCAATTAAATTCAAATTTAAAAAATATAATTGGTATTTTATAGATCAATAGAAATCAAATTCAAATATTAGTTATATTTGCACTTGTAGTTGCAAGTTGCGTTTCCGACAACTAGATGAGTAGCAATATTTAGTTAGTCCGTAAATTTTGTTTTAATGAAAAATGAAATTATCATTCAAATACAAAGTTACCAAATTTAATAATAACATATAAATATATATACTTTTTTTAAAAATTAAAATATATGGGAGATTATCAACATAATTAAAATATGTACCTCGATACGATCCCAACAAATCTATTGGTGATGATGATATGCCAATGGAATAACCAAAACCAATGTGATTGATATGGCTCCAATAAATAAGATCAACTGCAAATAAAGTTAGGAAATAATGTGTGTAGAAGAAAATACAGTGAAGAGGATTATCAACTTGCAATACCTTAACCCACAACTCAAAAAGAGAGAGAGAGATAATATTTCAGCATATCTTAAAAGAAGAGAATTATTCCTATTTATATTAAGGAGAATTAGAATTTTCATATAATTAAAATATTAATTAATTTTCTCTCCTTTCAGTCAGTATTGTGATAGGAAACTAACTGATTACATAATGGGCTGCAAGTTGGGGCATCTATCCAACGGGTTTGTAAATAATCTGGCCTATCACAAATTTTTTACATTCAACAAGTCTCAATACATTATAGGTTTAGTGTTGGGTCAAAACTGATAACTTAATTAATTCTTTATTTAAACTAATTAATTAATTAATGCTAATCCACATAAATTAATTATAAATTAATTCAATATTAAATAATTAGTACACTAAATATCAACAAAACTCAAAATTAAAACATTAATACAAAATCATTGAATCTGATAGGGAAACAAATAATATATTCAATCATAAATAATATTTCAACATCTGAACCTAATGGAATACGTAAATAGACTTTAACCATTCAAAAATGTTAAAATTACATCAAAATGTCTCTAAAAAACACAATTCAGACTCCCACTAGATCAAGGCATAATCAAAAGTTTTAACAATACCCATATGAGTTACATGATCTTGAAATACTCCTACGGATAAGACTTTTGGTCAACAAATTTGTTAGCATTTGTTCACTAGAATGTGAACCAAATGAGTATAAAATTCAGAAATGAGACTATACAAAATCACTAAATCCGATAGGAAAATAAGTGATATTAAATACACAGAGTCTCAAAACCAAATAAAATAAAATACAAAATTGGTCATTTAACCATAGCTCAGAAAAGAAACCACACAAGATCATTGAATCCGATAGTGAAACAAATGATATAGTGTTTTAATATTTGAACTGAACAAAATTACATAGATGGTCTCAGAACCAACATAAAATTCAGACTCCCTTTGGTCAACGGATCCGCTAGCATATGTTCACCAAAAAAATGTGAATCACACAAGTCTGAGATTCAGCAATCTTCTCTACAACAAACAAGAACTTAACATCAAAATGTTTAGTACGATTGAAATTTCTGTGATTTTGAGAGAAGTATACGACAGATGAACTATCGTAGTAAATGGTTAGAGATTGTAATATAAAGTCAAAAAAATGCATGTCATAAACTAGTTTCCTTAACCATATGGCCTGATAAGTGGCCTCACAACAAGCGACGTTCTCTGTTTTCACAGTTGAGGTAGCTATGTGTAATAACTGTAAAATTTAACAAAAAATTCAATTAAAGAAAAATTAAAATAAAAGAGAGAATTTTGAAAATGGAGATAAGAACCGTAGAAAATATGTATATTTACTACATGGGTTAAAGAAGTACAAAAAAAATATGAAAATTTACATTTTGAGGCATAATTTTTATTTTTTTAAAATGATAGTATTTTTCTATAAACAAATATATTGTTATTTGTTTAGAAATGATTATGTCTTGCTAAAAGTAAGTAGACTTTTAATTAAAATAAGTATTGTTTTGCATAAAATAATTATATTGGCCTTTAATACATTTTTGTTGTATTTTTAGAAATATTCTTTCTTTTATTATGTATCAAGATATTTATTTTGTGATTTATTTTATTGAGATTTTTATCAAGAAAAATTATAATTTAAGAGTTTAACTAAAGGTTTATGAGAATGTAAATTGTTAGAAATTTTTGAAATATTTTAGAATGAAAAACGAAATTTATATGAATATATATAAAAGAAAATCATATTATTCAATTATTAAATAATAATTATTATTGTTTAAAAAAGAAGAAGATAAAAGTGGAAGGAGAACATAGAAGGGAGACAGTCGAAGAGCCAAGAGATTTTGGTGAATAGTGAATAGTGAGAATAAATAGTGAGTGAATAGTAATTTTCAACTTTTTTTTTAAATCTGCAGTGCCTATTGGCTTCCGATCTCAAAACTAAAGGTTTTACTGGATTCAAGATAAAGAATACTAAAATTTTGACCGATCAATTTTTCAAATCAGTCGTTAATTCGTCGTAAATCTGAAGTAAAAAATCTCAAAAAAAAAGTAAATTCTGAAACTTTTACTTAGAGACCTCAAATTAAAATTCTGACACCGTAGATAGATTCAGAAGCTAGATAAACCTTAAGATGTGATTATTTTCGACCATCTGACAGCTTTTTGTTCATCGTGAATAGTAATTTTCTAGCAGATGAATAGTATTTTCCGTCGAGTGAATAGTGACCAAGTTCCCGAAGTTGTTTTCTTGATTTTTGGACCCTCCGAATATGTTTTCAAGATCTATTTAATCAAATTGAGATTGGAAAAAATACATTTTAGGACTGTCCAATCTGGAGCCCTTACCTTGTAAGTAGATGATTCTTCTATGACTTATCTTTACTCTTCTTGAACTTTAAATTGATAAATGAGTATGGTTACAAGTTATTATACTTTTATATATTCCTGAAATGGTATAGAATATCTGAAACAATTGCAATATGATATCTAGTTCAAGAAGAGTGACTTTTGAAATGAATTTTGAAACACATTGAATATGTGATTTTTAAATGATTTTTAAATGTATCTCTCATTATATGGCAAAGAAAATATGCTATGCATATGATATTGATTTATACAGTAATATGTTTTCCTCGGATATAAGCATGTATATATGATTCCCCTGATTGGGAAGTTTTGACAGATGAATATACTGATACTGAAAGTTTGTATTATATTGAGAATTTTATATTAGATTATATGACATATGTGCATATGATATTTTATGTGGAGTAATCCTATTGGAAACACTGTTTGCTAACAGCAGGTGTTGTTAGCCTTGGTGCACCTTGATTGCCTTAACTAGCAGGGGGTGGTACTAGCCTCATGTGAGGGCCAACACACAGGAGATGATATATGATGGAGAGCGGAATGCCTCCTATATAGGCAAGATACCAATTATATGATATGTGATTTGCCTTCCCTTGCTGTGTGCTTGGGAAGAGTCCCTTCGCGTGTCCTCTTGAATGGTAGTAGGGTAAACCTCAGCGGGATGCTGAGTTTAGGCAAATCCTATACCACCAAAGTATGGAAAGGGTTAAACTCTGATATGGTGGTTCTGATATGGGATCCTCCAAATGTTTTCATAAGAATTATGTTGATGCATAACATGATTTTATTATCGTACTTACAACATTACTTATGAATATAAATTTGAACAAAGATGATTTTGAAATGCGGGTCCCATATGGATGTATCTCTAAATTGTGATTTTCAATGTAATAAGTTTTAAAAATAAAGAGTACATCCATATGTTGATCTAAGAGGTCATAGGAGGTATTATCTGCTCACTGAGTTGTAAAACTCACTACACGTGGTTTATATGTTTTTTAGATAAAGACCCAGAATTTGGTCCTACGGCTTCTTGATCGACTAGGTGTTGTATTTTTGTGGTGAGTCTAAATTGTTTCTGGGCTCTCAGTGTTTAATTTGTAATATAAATGTATTTTAGAGTTGCTCTGAACACTACAGGCAGTATCCTTGTTTTCACTGTAAAATTGATAAATGTAGACCTATCATGTATGATTAGTTATGTTGAAATTTGTAAATGTATGATATTATTATGTTATGTCATAATATGAAGTTGATTGCAAATAAATAAAAATAAGGTTATTGGACATTAGTGTTATTCGTGTTCCTAAAGTAGGGGCATGACACTATGAGTGTCTATTTGACGCTCTTTTACGAAACAACTCATTCATGCATCATGAAGATGTATTCAAAAATGGATTTACGATTATCCACATAAGATGCATAGTCTGAATCTGTGTACCCCACGATTTCGAATGGATCAGACTTTCTAAAGGTCAATATATGGTGTTTAATACCTTGTAGGTATCTCATGACCTTCTTTGCAGTTCTCAAATGATCCTTGCCAGAATCACTCAAGTATCTATCAAGTACACTGATAACAAATGTTATGTCTAGATGAGTGCATACTTGAGCATACATTAAACTGCCAACAGCGGAAGCATATAAAACATTTCTCTTTTCAGTCCTCTCAATATCATTTGAGAACACATATATCCACAATAGTATGATATTGTCCACTTTGAGCCATAGCCCTCATGGTTTGTTTTGGACTTCCTCTAAAAAAAGCCTCATATTAATGGAGATTTCTCAATATCTAGTAATGTAAGACTTTGTTTGTATTCTTAACAATTTGGTATCTAAATCCTCTTCTCAAACAAAAGATCACATTTGGGCCTCCACAACATTGCCTCCTCAAACGGTACTCTCATTCCTCGTTCGAAACCATGGGATGGCAACACAATAATCCCTCCCCTCGAATGGCATTTTCTTTTATATTTGCAAGTAGTCCTCAGTTTTCCCATATTGAGATGAGAGAGATTCCAGAATACACCAGACTAAATAACTCACTCCCAAGTCAATATTATAGGACTTCAACTTGTTAAAATAGTTCACAAGCTTCATGATGTGTTCACAGGCACTTGACACTCTATCATAGCAAGTAGTGTCCAATAGAGACAAGTAATAGGTCTTTTGGATCTTTTTGGGTCTTATCAAATTTTTTGAATTTCTCTCCTATGACTTTCAAAAAGTCAGCAGCTATATCATTATCTTGAATGCTCTGTCTGATGGTCTTATCCATAATGTACTTTATCACCATTAGACATACTCTGTTGGAGTCATATCATTTTTTATGGTAAGTTTTCTCAGCAGCAGTATAGTCTACAGTAAGATCTACCGATCTTGCCTTCCTAAGAACCAAATCCTCTTTGACTAGAGCAAAATACATGTCTAGGAATTCCTTCCAGTCGTTATAATTAGTCTCATTAAGAGTTTTCACTGTTGTTAGTTGCATGGGTACACAATCTGAAGAAATATAATTAGGAAACCTTAATTATGTGTGTGCAACATAATTATAAAACAAGGTTTCCTCCAAAACTCTGTTTATGCAACTATATTCACAATATTGTTTATCATAATCCCACCAAAGGGTCTTAGATTATAATAAATCAAGAAAACTCATTGCACACTATAAAATTGGCTCATAAAAGGACTAACACAAAAATGTACTCAATATCTTCATACCGATAGGGTACGACATACATTGAAACATTATACATTTACTGCTAATAAACTTATGATAAAATAGATCAACACAAAATATATTTTGACAATGTCACACCAATAGGGCATGTCCATTATCAAAATTATATATTCATTTAAATTATAAAAGAATTCAAATTATTTGATCCTATAAAGTTCTGCATAATTATGCTCGCGATAAGGAGTCTATAATTCTACAAAACAACATTATATTTGCAGCTATATAATAATCCATTATTACATAATTTACAAAACACATCAATTTAATGTAAGATATATTTAATCTACAATATTTTGCATAATTATGTTCGCGATAGGCAAGTTCATAATTATACAAAACAATAACATAACTGTTAGTATATAATAATACATTATTGCATAATTTACAAAATTACATTAATTTAATGCAAAATATATTGTTTTAACCGAAGAGTAAGATCCCAAATTTATTCTATGACCAAAACATAGTACCAGGGAGAGTACCTAATATATATTTGTCACAAAATTGCAAAATAACATATATAAAAAAATTTGGGTTCAGAAATCGAGAGTACATTATCTAAAATACCGAATTATTTTATGTATAATTCAAATAAAAAATTCCACAAATTATACATAAAATTATTAAATGAAAATAAAAAAATTTGGCAGAAAAAAATAAGAAATTTTCATGCCCACAATTCTCTCACATGCCACAAGCGCTAAAGCCCGCACGTGGGCCACGTTGTTCGAGGTCGTCTTCCTTACCCAGAAGATTGCTTACCGAGTCATTTCGACCTGCGATGACCCAATTTATGTTTCTCTCATTTTACTCAACTAATCCTTTTGATTTTCATGCATATTGAGCGTATTACGACAATGAATCATACCCCTAAACAAATTTGTCATTTAATCCATCCAAAACCAAGATCTTGAGCCACGAAAATTTGAAGAAAAAAATGCCCCATAAATCTCGTATTTCATATAGTTTTGCACAGATTTGAAGCATGATTCTAATATATAATCATCATGTGATCATTTCAAGCATAATCCCTCTTTCAACTTTTGGTTTTATGGTAGAAAATCAAAGATCTTAAATTGAAGTTAGATTCACAAAAAAATAGGTCTAATTTCATACAATTTTTTTGGGTTTCATTCAAAATTAAGGGTACAGATTCTTAACTTAACATCAAATAAGCCAAAGCTCTAAGGCAATTTGTTAAATATATGCTAAAATCATAGCCAACACAAAATTAGGGTTTTGGGAAAAATCAGGATTTCTTCCATTTGATTAATTGCATGAAAAGGATTAATCTAACCTAGGCTCTAATACTAATTGTTAGTAAATATGTGGGAGATTATCAACATAATTAAAATACGTATCTTTATACGATCCCAATAAATCTATTGGTGATGATGATATGCCAATGGAATAACCAAAATCAATGTGATTGATATGGCTCCAATAAATAAGATCAACTGCAAATAAAGTTAGGAAATAATGTGTGTAGAAGAAAATACAATGGAGAGGATCATCAATGTTATAGCCTTAAAAATTAAAGAGAATTTTGAATTAAAGAAAATTTTGAATAAAAGAGAAGATTTTGAAAATGGAGATAAGAACCATTGACAATATGTTTATTTATTATATGGGTTAAAGAATTACAAAGAAAATATGAGATATTTTAAGGGCCTCAGCCACCCAAAAAGCAGCAAATCCAAAATTCCCTCTCTCTCTCTCTCTTCCAAATTTTCTCTTCCGAAACCCTAAAACTTCTCTCTAAGATTTCACCGCTTTCGAATCTCGGATTTTGACACCACTACCACCAACGAACTCAGGACGAAAAGTTCTACAAATCCATTTGATTGGTTTCTAGAAAATTTGTCAGAGATTAGCTGAAAAATAAAATAGAAGAAAAGATAACCTAAAAAGGTAATCTTTGAACTCCTATATGTAGTTCTCAAATGCAAAAACTAACACTGTAAATCGATTCAGAAGGTGCCGAAACCTTAATATCTCAAATTGTAGGCTCATTCTCCATTGCACACGCCCCCGTGCACTGCATCTCTCTCGGTGAGTGACGCCTACACACAACCTCCTTGGTAGTGCGTGCAGTGTGTGACATTCATCCTCTGTTGCGTTAACTTGTGTTGACCGAGCTCTCAATGGCTAAATTTCACAAATTCAGAGTCATTTTCAAGGTTTTTAGACATTCTGGACTCATTTTTAGGGTATATTTTGTTAAATTTGGACTGAAAACGTGAATTTTGGGGTTGTCCAATTTGGTACCCTAACTTTGTGAGTGAATAATTCTTTCTATGACTTGCCCTATATTATTCTTGATCTTTAAATGTGTAATTAATTATGTTTATAAGTTATTTATACTTTTATATGTTTCTAAAATGGATTATATTATCTGAATTGTTTACAATCTAAAATATAGTTCAAGAAGAGTATAGTTTTGAAAATAGATTTTCTGAACTCATGGTATATTTGATACTACATGTATTTCTTATTAAATGATTATCTAAATATTTGTGCACGTGGCATTGATTTATAAAATTATATGATTACCTCGAGAAATGGCATGTATATGTGATAAATCTTGATTGAAAAATTTATGAAAGATGAGCTGTATTGAGACTGAAATTTTGTATTATACTGAAAGCTTTGTTTTGAATGATATGAAATATGTGCATATGATAATTTTTGTGGAGGAATCCTATTAGAAACATTTTTTGCTAACAGTAGGTGATGTTAGCCCTGGTGCACCTTGATACTTCAGCTAGCAGGGGTGGTGTTAACCTCGTATGAGGGCTAACACACGAGATATGATATGTGATGTAGAGCGGGATACCTTTTATCTGGGCGAAATGCCAGTTATATGAGATGTGATTTGCCTTTTCTTGCTTTGTGTTTGGAAAATTGCCCATGTTAAAGTCCCTTTGCATATCCTCTTGAATGGTGATATGGCAAACCTTAGTTGAAATGCTAAGTATAGGCAAATCCTACACTAACAAAGTACGGAAGTGATTGAACTCTGATATGGTGATTCTAATATGGGATTCTCCTAATATTTTTATAAGAAATATTTTTAATGCATATCAATTTTTGATTAATGATCATATTATATCATATATGATTACAGAAATCTGAATGTGATTTGAACTGAGAATATTTGGAAAATATGGGTCCCATATGGATGTACTTCTGAATTAAAATTTTCGATGTGATAAATTTTAATAAATGAGTTCATCCATATGTTGATCTGAGAAGTCATAGAAGGTGTTATATGCTCATTGAATTGTCAAAATCACTACATAATATTTCCACATTTTTCAGATAAAGATAGAGAGGTTGGCCTTGCAGCTACGCGATCAACTAGGTGTAATATTGATGTGAGCACGGCTAGCGAATGGAAATGGAATGCAAACTTGCTGGAAGTCCAAAGTGGATTTGTCATAAGAGCTCGAGCTAAAAGATTCAAAGAAGAATTTAATGGTCTAATTTTAGAAGCCCAACAAGGAGATACCTGTATCAATTCAAAAGAAGAGCGCAAAACTGGTTCATATCATTAAAGCCCACTTGAATATAGGTCAAGACAAGCCAATCTGAATATGGGTTTAAAGTGCAAGAAGATTGAAGGCTAAAAATTGAATATCGGCCCAAAATAATAGATTTATTTAATGGCCCAATTTAAGCTACGTTTTTTCTGATTTATTTACTTTTAGTATTTTATTTATTTGACTAGAAAAGTTTCCTAATTCATAGTTTCTAGAAGAGTTTCCTATTTGTATTTTTCCTTGCCCTATAGGAGTTTCCTATTTGATAGTTTCTAGAACAGTTTCCTATTTCTATTCTTCCTTGTCCTATAGGAGTTTCCTATATAGTTTTCCTTCTAAGTTTAGGTAATTGGCCTATAAATAGGTATGTATACTCATTAACAAGGCAGATTATCATTTATATTATTGAGAGTGTTTTCTCTTTGGTTCTTTAAAGAACTTTTCTAAACTTATCAAGATTTATCTTGTGGCGTTCAAGCAAGACTTATCACTCACAATCTTCTTCCTCTTTCTTGAGTGTGGCGTCTGCGATATTTCTATACCTTTGGTTCTTATCTCTTTATAGATAACGGGTCAAGGTCATTTTATTTTTAATTTATTTTTGTTATAAATCTGATTGGAATACGATCATTGAATTTGGATCCCATATTGATTCCGGGTCTCACTACTCTTGGTGAGGTTCATATCAGGGGTTCACATCATTTGGTATCAGAGCCTAAGTTCTAAATCAGGTTTGATCTATCCTATTTGTTTTCTTATTCTTATTCCATCTTACTATCTCATTTTTTTTTCTGTGTTCTTCGTTCTTCTTATCTTCTAATTTTCGTTTTATTTCTAGTGTTCCTAGTTCAAGTACATATTCTGAAAAAAAAAATTCAAAAAAAAATTCAAAAAATTGAAAAAAAAAAAGAAAAAAAAAGTGCAGAATTCTGATAAAAAAAAGGAAATTCGAAAAAAAAAATATAGAACCAATTGTTGTTGAAATTCAAGTTCCACATAGATTTTGCATTCTGATCTTAAAAAAAAAAGTGATCTAGTAATTCTAATTGCATCAATTTGTTTTCTTTTGCTTTGATATTTGGTTTTCTTATTTTGGTTATTTTGCTATCTCAATTGTTTCCTTTTCTCTAGTCAATGATTTCTTTCTATTCTTGTTGCTTCGTGGTGTATTATTTCTTATTCAACTTCTTATCTTGTCTTTAATTTTGTTTTTTTTTCTAATGTTCTATTGCTTTTTTCCCTTTGTTTCTTAAAATTCTGTTCTTTTTCTTCTTCCTTAACTCTTTGTACTCTATTAGTTAAGTTTGGATTGTTGCAAGAAAATTTTTGTGTGAGTTTGTTTGAGTTCAATAAAGAACTGAAAGAGGGGACTAAGAGAGGAAAAAGGCAAGAGAAACACGTGAGTTAGTGTTGTGAGAATTTTTTTACTCTAACATTATTTTGCAGGAAAATCATGTAACACAACAAGAACAAAAATACTTTCGAAGGAATGTCGGGACTGGTGGATCCAAAGTTGATGATGGAAACTTTAGTGAGTGAGATGAGGCGAGTTTTGAAAGAGGAGATAAAACAAGTTCATGAACATTTAGATCGGGTAGAGAATTCACAAAATACTCCCAATATGCATAGGAGAGAAATAGTTCAACCGAGGAAAGCAAGTTTTGAAAGTAGAGAGTATTATAGAGATGATTTTGATGAAGTTGGCAGAGATTTGAGTAAAAGATATGGTGAGAGATTTAGAGAAGTTAGGAATTGGAAAAATAATAACTTTGGTAGTTTTAAGATGAAGGTTTCGTCGTTTCAAGGCAAAAATGACCCCGAAGATTATCTAAATTGGGAGAGAAGGATGGAATTGTTGTTTGGGTGTCATAACTATTCTGAGTTAAAAAGGTAAAATTGGCTGCCATTGAATTTACTGACTATGCTATTATTTGGTGGGATCAATTGATTTTAAGCAGGAGACGAAATGGAGAAAGACCCATTGAAACGTGGGAGGAGATGAAAGCAGTTATGAGGAAGCGATTTATTTCAAGTCACTACCATAGGGACTTAATTAAGAAGTTGCAATGCTCCACTCAAAGGTCCAAAAGTGTTAAAGACAGTTATGTTGATCAAGTGGGGTTACAAAAGAAAGAGAGTGAAAAAAAAAGAAAATGAGTGAAAGAATTAAGAGAGAAAAAGAGAGAGATGTTGAGAAAATTATGAGAGAAAAAGAGATAGAGAACAGAAAAAGTATGATAGAAAAAGAGAGAGAGGTCGAGAAAATTAAGAGAGAAAAAGACAGAGAGCATGAGAAAATTATGAAAGAAAAAGAGATAGAGGCCAAGAAAGTTAAGAGAGAAAATGAAAGAGAGTCTGAAAAAATTGATGGAGAAATTATAATAACCAATTGGGTCATCGAAAGAAAAATCGAGAGAAAACAAATGAATTTTTATGCAAGAGAAAGTGTAACAAAAAAATGTTTTGTTTTCAATTTTGCCAATGATTGTATTAATGAGCTTAACTCTTACTTACCCAATATTGAAGTTTTTATTTTGCAGGGTAATGTTCTCATTGTATGTGAGAAAGTGGCATCTGATAAGTTCTTTGAGCATAATAAATTTCTGTTTAAAGAAAATAAATTGTGTATGCCTAAATATTCAATGTAGGATTTGCTTGTTAGGGAAGCTCATGGAGGTGGTTTAATATGACATTTTGGCATATCTAAGACTTTAGATGTTCTGCAAATGAAATATGATGCAAAACGAATATGTGAACAGTTTTTAACTTTTAAACAAGCTAAGTTTAAAATGAAGCTTAATGGATTATATACTTCTTTGCATCTACCTAGTGAACTTTGGATTGACTTATCTACAGATTTTTTGTTGAGTTTACCTAGGTCAAAATGGGGTAGAGATTCTATATATGCGTTTGTTGACAAATCTTCTAAAAAGACACATATCATACCATGTCATAAAATCGATGATGTATCACATATTGGTAATTTGTTTTTCAAGAAAATTGTGAGATTGCATGGCATGCCTAGGAGTATTGAGTCTAATTTTTTTCTAAAACATGTCAAGTTTGTATATAATAAGAGTGTGCATTTTGCAACTAAGTTTTCACATTCTGAAATTGTGCATGGTTTAGATCCATTAACTCCTTTGGATTTAATTCCTTTATCGATGGATGATTGTGTTAACTTAGATGAAAAGAAGAAAGTTGATTTTGTTAAGCAGATCTATAAGAAGGCAAGGCAAGACATTGAGAAAAAAATTGAACAATATGTCAATAAACCTAAAAAGGGACACAAAAGAATTATATTTGATCCTGGAGATTGGGTTTGGTTGCATATGAGAAAGGAAATGATTGTACCTCAAAGACATTTGAAACTACTTCGAAGAGGATATGGTTTATTTCAAGTGATTGAAAGAATCAATATCAATGCCTACAAGCTAAATCCTCCAAGTAATGATAATGTTAGTGTGTGTTTCAAAGTTATTGATTTAACTCTTTTTGATGTACGTGCTGATTTGAGGACAAATCATTTTCAAGAGGAGGGGAATGATGTGAGCACGGCTAGCGAATGGAAATGGAATGCAAACTTGCTGGAAGTCCAAAGTGGATTTGTCATAAGAGCTCGAGCTAAAAGATTCAAAAAAGAATTTAATGGTCTAATTTTAGAAGCCCAACAAGGAGATACCTGTATCAATTCAAAAGAAGAGCGCAAAACTAGTTCATATCATTAAAGCCCACTTGAATATAGGTCAAGACAAGCCAATCTGAATATGGGTTTAAAGTGCAAGAAGATTGAAGGCTAAAAATTGAATATCGGCCCAAAATAATAGATTTATTTAATGGCCCAATTTAAGCTACGTTTTTTCTGATTTATTTACTTTTAGTATTTTATTTATTTGACTAGGAAAATTTCCTATTTCATAGTTTCTAGAAGAGTTTCCTATTTGTATTTTTCCTTGCCCTATAGGAGTTTCCTATTTGATAGTTTCTAGAACAGTTTCCTATTTCTATTCTTCCTTGTCCTATAGGAGTTTCCTATATAGTTTTCCTTCTAAGTTTAGGTAATTGGCCTATAAATAGGTATGTATGCTCATTAACAAGGCAGATTATCATTTATATTATTGAGAGTGTTTTCTCTTTGGTTCTTTAAAGAACTTTTCTGAACTTATCAAGATTTATCTTGTGGCGTTCAAGCAAGACTTATCACTTACAATCTTCTTCCTTTTTCTTGAGTGTGGCGTCTGCGATATTTCTATACCTTTGGTTTTTATCTCTTTATAGATAACGGGTCAATGTCATTTTATTTTTAATTTATTTTTGTTATAAATCTGATTCGAATACGATCCTTGAATTTGGATCCCATATTGATTCCGGGTCTCATTACTCTTGGTAAGGTTCATATCAGGGGTTTACATCATTGATATTTTCTGGGTGAGCCTATGTTACTTCGAAGGCTCGAAATTTTTAAAATGTTATGTCATTGTAATCTAGAGTATGCTCTGAAAGCCACAAGTAGAATTCTTGCTTCTGTTGTAATATTGTTAAGTGTAGTTTTCGCATGTATAATTCGCTATACTAGAAACTTGTAAACATATGATGTTTTCTGGATATGTAATACTGTGAAGCTGTTTGCAAATAAATAAGGGTAAAGTTATCTGTTAGTTGTGTTATTCACGTTTCATTCAATTGGGACGTGACAAGTTGGTATTAGAGCATTAGATGTACCTGTGGCTATCAAAGCAAAGGATTCTTTAATAGGATTTTTAGTATGGATATAAGCCGGACATATTTATATTTCAGGTGCTGCTGAGGGATTCTATAGGATATTAACTTCCTTTCCAATCCAATTTTGTTAAATTTCTTAGTATAAGGTTTAATTAAATATTATGGTATATTAAAAAGGTGTTTTGTTCTATATAGTCGATGATGCCACCAAGAATTAGAGCAGTTATTAGAGAAGCTGTAAATCGTGCACCTTATACAAAAGAGTCTGTACAATCTACAATTTCAGTACAAAGAGGCCATGGTAGAGGCCGACATAGAGGAAGAAACAGAGGCAGAGCGCGTGCATAGGGTATGAGAACCCTAAGACAAGATGAACATGCTCATATACCTGATAGAGTTCTTGAGGAGTAAAACCCCTTTAGGAGCCATATAATAGAACAATTGATATGATTACTGGCATATATAGAAGTTTAAAGACATTTGCTGGATTTACAGTAGAACAGGGCAAAAGGGATGGCCAGACACCAAAAAAATGCTCCTAAAGTGCAAAAACTGGAAAGAACAGCTGAGCAAGAGGACAAGTTTATAGGGATTGAGGTGTCATTACTGCAATTCTTTAAGTTAAAACCCCTGACTTTTTCTAGGTCAGATATTCAGGAAGACCAACAGATATTCATTGATGTTGTGAAATAAGTTCTCAGAGCTTTGGGGTGTTCGCCTAGAAGATCTGTTGAACTAGTGTCTTTTCAACTATTAGATGTGACTCAAGTTTAGTTTGAGACTCTGGTACTGGGAAGAGCAGTTACTTTACCACCAATGGAGTGTGATGAATTTAAGAAAGTATTTATGAATTGTTTTCTGCCAATGAGTGAAAGGGACAAGAGGGTCAGAGAATTTGAGAAATTAAGACAAACACCGAATATGAAAGTTTATGAATATGACATCCGTTTTACTCGGTTGTTCAGATATGCACCATATCTGGTTCCTACTGAAAAAGATAGAATTAAGAGATTTGTTTCAGGATTGATACGTCCATTGTTTAAATTGGTGGCTCCTCAGATAAATTATTTTCCAACTTATTCAGCAGCTGTGGATTGTGTTAGAATGATGGAAACACGAGAATAAGCAGACATAGAAAGTCTAAGGAGAAGAAAAAGAGAGCGAGATAGTAATGTTGAAACAAGTTATAATTTTAATGTCAGAGGATCAAGATTTTAAAATCAACAGCATTTTACTCAAACAGGATCTGGTAGCTCTAACTAGACATCAGTAAATATCAATAAACAAAGAATAAATCAAAGAGATATGAGACATGTTAGCCAACAAGATTTAAGATTAATTCCACCATGTCCCATTTGTGGCAAGTCTCATACTGGATAGTGTTGTAGAGAAACTAGTACATGTTTTAAGTGTGGACAAATGGGTCATTTGATGAGAAATTGTCCACAAATACAAAATTTTATTCAAGCATCAGTACAACCAGCTTCACCCCCTGCATATATACTAGCACGACCAAATAGAGCAATTTCTTCAAGCAAGTAGTGGTGGTACTGGTAAAAGATTAGGAAGTCGAGGCCGAGAATAAGCTTGAGTTTTTGCCTTGACATGATAAGATGCTCAAACCTAAAATGCAGTTATAACAGGTACATTATCAGTATATTTCCATAAAGCATATGTTCTGTTCGATCCTGGTTCTACTCCTTCTTATATATCACTTTGCTTTGCTAAAAAATTCGATAGAGATCCTACTAGTTTACATTGTTCTTTCATGGTTGCTACTCCAATAGAAAAATTCTTATTAGTAAATGATGTGTATAAATTATGCGAGATTTCGATAGAAGATAAAGAGACTTTTGTAGATTTGATAGTTCTAGATATGGTAGACTTTGATGTGATACTGAGAATAGATTGGTTATCATCATGCCATGCCATTCTAGATTGTCACTTTAAGGTGATTAAGTTTAACATTCTTAAAGAGTCTTCCTTCTTAATACAAGAAAATCGTAGTGAGGTGCCTAGTAACTTAATCTCTACTCTAACAGCTCATAAACTATTACAAAAAGGATGCCAAGGGTATGTAGCAATAGTCAAAGATGTTGATATGAAGTACACCAAGGTAGAGCAGGTTTTAGTAGTTAGGAAATTTCCTGATATATTTCTTGATGAATTGCTAGGGTTACCCCCAGAACGAGAAATTGAGTTCAATATTGATTTACTTCTTAGAACTCAACCAATGTCTATACCCCCATATAGAATGACATCGACTGAGCTTAAGGAATTGAAAAACCAGTTACAATACTTGTTAGACAAGGGATTTATACGCCATAGTACTTCTCCTTGGGTGCTCTGGTCTTATTTGTGAAAAAGAAAGATGGATCGCTACAGTTGAATAAGGTGACAATACGTAATAAGTATCCATTACCCCGTATAGATGATTTATTTGACCAGTTACAGGGTGTCTAATATTTTTTAAAAATTGATTTGAGATCTGAGTATCATCAATTGAAGATAAAGAAGGAGGATATTCCGAAAACTACTTTTAGGACTCGGTATGGCCATTATGAATTCTTAGTAATGCCATTTAATTTAACAAATGCTCCTACTTCATTCATAGATTTGATGAATAGAGTATTTAAATCTTTCTTGGATCAATTTGTTATTGAATTTATAGATGATATCCTAGTATATTCAAAGAGTTCAGAAGAACAAAAGCGACATTTAAGAATAGCATTGCAAATTTTAAGAGAACACTAGCTGTATGTCAAGTTTTTAAAATGTGAATTTTGACTTAGTAGTGTTACCTTCCTATGACATGTGGTTACCAAGGATGGTATTCGAGTGGAACCTAAAAAGGTAGAAACGGTGTAGCAATGGTCACGCCTATGACAATTACAGAGATTTGTAGTTTTCTTGATTTAGCAAGCTATTACCACAAATTCGTTAAAGATTTTTCAAAAATAACTGTTCTTTTGACGAGGTTGACAAGAAAGGGAATAAAGTTTGACTGGTCAGATGAATGTGAAAAAAGTTTTCAGAAACTCAAAGAATGTTTAATTACAGCGTCAGTATTGGCTATTCTTTCAAGTACCAGAGGATATATGGTATACTGTGATGCGTCAAGAATTAGATTAGGATGTGTGTTGATGCAAAATGGTCGAGTCATTGCATATGCATCTAGACAGCTTAAACCATATGAGCAAAATTATCCGACTCATGACCTGGAAATGGCAGCAGTAGTTTTTGCTCTCAAAATCTAGATGCATTATTTGTATAGTAAGACATGCAAAATTTATACAGATCATAAAAGTCTCAAATATATTTTTCAACAAAAATATCTTAATTTGAGACAAAAATGATGGATGGAATTATTTAAAAATTATAACTGCATAATACTATATCATCCAGGTAAGGCCAATGTAATGACTGATGCATTAAGTAGAAAATCTATGAGTAGTTTGGCTCATTACACAGTGGTAAGAAGGCCATTAGTTAAAGAAATGCATAAGTTGAAAAGTAATGGGGTAGTAATGGAAGTAAAGGAGCCTAGGATATTATTAGCCTATATACAATTTCAATCATCTTTGATTGAGCAGGTGAAAAAGGCATAGAAAGAGGATGCCTATTTATACAAGAAAATTGAAGAGGTGAAAAATGGTGGTAAAGTTGAATTTACTATAGATTCTGAAGAAATTCTGAGATTGGAAAAGTGGTTATGTGTACATGATAAGGAAGAACTTAAGAAAGAAATTTTAGAGGAAGCCCATAAATCCATGTATACCATTCATCTTAGAATAACTAAAATGTATAATTATCTAAAAGAAATTTATTGGTAGGAAGGTATAAAGAAAGAGATAGTTAATTATGTTTCTCGATGCTTAACTTGCCAACAGGTAAAATTAGAACATCAAAGGCTTATAGGACTACATTAGCATATAGAGATACCTGAATAGAAATGGAAAAGAATAACTATGGATTTTGTTACAGGGCTACCGCAGACACCAAAAGGGTTTGATTCAATATGGGTGATCATTGATAGGTTGACTAAATCAGCACATTTTATACCAGTGAAAACTACATACAACATAGCTTAGTATGCAAGTTTGTATATGAATGAAATAGTGAGGCTTCATAGAGTGCCAATATCGATTATTTTTTATTGAGGACCACAGTTTACAAGTCGTTTTTGGAGAGTTTTCTAAGAAGCTTTGGGCAAAAAATTAAATCTCAGTACTGCATTCTATCTTCAAACAGATGGATAGTTTGAACAAACCATCCAAATATTAGAAGACATGCTACGGGCATGTGTGCTAGATTTTCAAAGTAGTTGGGAAATTTTTTTGCCTTTAGCTGAATTTGCTTATAACAATAGCTATTAAGCCAGTATACAAATGGCCCCTTTTGAGGCATTATATGGTAGACGTTGCCCTTCTCCGATTGGATGGTTCGAGATGGGCGAAGCTAAGATTTTAGAGCCTGATATGTTACAGGATGCACTGGTCAAAGTAAAATTAATTAAAAAAATGTTATTAGCAGCTCAGAGTAGACAGAAAGCCTATATTGATAATAGACGTCGACCATTGAAATTTACCATAGGTAAACATGTTTTTTTTTGAAATATCTCTTATAAAATGAGTAGTAAAATTTGGGAAGAAAGAGAAGTTAAGCCCGCGGTATATAGGACCATTTGAAATTCTTGATAAGATTGGCTCAGTAGCTTATCGTTTGGCTTTACCCCCTAAATTGGGTAATGTCCATCCAGTTTTTCACGTGTCTATGCTACAAAAGTATTTACTGAATCCTACACGTGTTATACAGTGTTCACAGATTCAGTTACGGGAAGATTTAACTTATGAGGAACAACAAGTAGTGACAATGGACAGAAAAATAAAGAAGTTGCATTCAAAAGAAATACCTACAGTGAAAGTGATATAGAAAAATCACTAATCTGAGGAGGCTACCCGGGAAAGAGAGGATGACGTATGCTCCATATATCCGCATTTGTTTGAACAATGAAGTTAGTATTGATTTGCAACTATAGTGATGAAATTCGAGGACCAAATTTCTTTAAGGGGGGAAGAATGTTATAACCTTAAAAATTAAAGAGAATCTGAATTAAAGAAAATTTTCAATAAAACAGAGGATTTTGAAAATGGAGATAAGAACTGTTGAAAATATGTTTATTTATTACACGGGTTAAAGAATTACAAAGAAAATATGAGAATTTACGTTTCGGGGCCAAAATGCAATTTCTTAAAAGTTTAGAGGTCAAAATGTAAATAAGAAAAATTTGCAGGGACCTCCTTCTAAAATTGAATTTTTACAGAAAGGTCCACTGGGATATTTTAAGGGCCTCAGCCACCCAAGAAGCAGTAAATCCAAAATTCATTCTTTTTTTTATCTAAAATTTCTCTCTCGAAATTCTAAAACTTCTCTCTAAGATTTCACCGCTTTTGGACCTTGGATTTCGATACCACCACACCAACGGACTCAGGACGAAGAGTTCTACAAATCGATTTGATTGATTTCTGAAAAATTGGCCGGAGACTGGCCAAAAAATAGAGAAAAAAAATCACCTAAAAAGGTAATCTCTAAACTCCTATTTATAGTTCTCAAATATAAAAAATAACACTGTAGATCAATCTAGAAGGTGCCGAAACCTTAGGTTCTCAAATTTTAGGCTCATTCTCCCTTGCACGCGCCCCCACACGCCACATCTCTCTCGACAAGTGACGCCCACGCACAGCCTCCCTAGTAGCATGTGCAGCGCGTGACATCCTGCTCCTATTGCATTGACCGAGCTCCTAGAGGTCAAATTTCGCAAATTCAGATCGGAAACGTGAATTTTGGGTTTGTCCAATTTGATACCCTAACTTTGTGAGTGGATAATTCTTTCTATGACTTGCCCTATATTCTTCTTGATCTTTAAATGTGTAATTGATTATGTCTATAAGTTATTTACACTTTTATATGTTTCTAAAATGAATTATATTATCTGAATTGTTTACAATCTGAAATATAGTTCAAGAAGAGTATAGTTTTTAAAATAGATTTCTGAATTCATGGTATATTTGATACTACATGTATTTTTCATTAAATGATTAAGTGAATATTTATGCACGTGGCATTGATTTATAAAACTATATGATTGTCTCGAGAAATGACATGTATATATCTTGATTGGAAAATTTATGACAGATGAGTTGTATTGAAACTGAAATTTTGTATTATATTGAAAGCTCTATTTTCAATGATATAGAATATGTGCATATGATAATTTTTGTGGAAGAATTCTATTAGAAACACCGTTTGCTAACAGCAGGTGATGTTAACTCTAGTGCACCTTGATACCTCAGCTAACAGGGGTGATGCTAGCCTTGTGTAAATGCCAACACACGGGATATGATATGTGATAAAGAGCGGGATGCTTCCTATCTGAGTGAGATGCCAGTTATATGAAATGTGCTTTGCCTTTCCTTGCTTTATATTTGGAAAATTGTCCATGTTAGAGTCCCTTCGCGTGTCCTCTTGAATGGTGGTAGGGCAAACCTTAGCTGAGATGCTAAATATAGGCAAATCCTACACCAACAAAGTACGGAAGAGATTGAACTCTGATATGGTAGTTCTGATATGAAATTCTCCTAATATTTTTATAATAAATATTTTTAATGCATATCAATGTTTGATTAATGATCATATTATATCATATATGGTTACAGATATCTGAATGTGATTTGAACTGACAATATTTGAAAAATACAGGTTTCATATGGATGTAATTTTGAACTGAAAATTTTGATGTGATAAAATTTAATAAATGAGTACATCCATATGTTGATATAAGAAGTCATAGGAGGTGTTATCTGTTCACTAAATTATCAAACTCATTACATGATATTTTCACATTTTTCAGATAAAGATACAGAGGTTGGCCCTGCAACTACGTGATCAGTTAGATATCATATTCTCTGGGTGAGCTTACGTTGCTTCCAAAGCTCGAAATGTTTAAAATGTTATGTCATTATAATCTAGAGTATGCTCTGAACGCCACAGGCAGAATCTTTACTTCTGCTGTAATATTGTTGAGTGTAGTTTTGGCATGTATAATTAGCTATACTGAAAATTTGTAAACATATGATGTTTTCTGGATATGTGATACTGTGAAGCCGTTTGCAAATAAATAAGGGTAAAGTTATCTGTTAGTTGTATTATTCACGTTTCATTCAATTAGGGCGTGACAATCAATTTGCAATATCCTAACCCACAACTCAAGAAAAGAGAGAGATAATATTTCACCATATCTCAAAAGAAGAGAATTATCCCTATTTATATTAGGGAGAATTAAAGTTTCCATATAATTAAAATATTAATTAATTTTCTCTCTCTTTAATCAGTATTGTGATAGGAAACTAACTGACTACATAACGAACTATAAGTTAGGACTTTTACCCAACGAGCTTATAAATAATCTGATCTATCATAGATTATTTATATTCAACAAGTCCCAATCCATTATAGGTTTGGTGTTGGATCATGACTTATTACTTAATTAATTCTGTATTTTAACTAATTAAGTAATTAATGTTAATCCACATAAATTAATTATAAATTAATTCAAAAAATATATAAATATATATAATTTTTAAAAAATAAAAATAAAAATAAAATTTTTACTAATCTCTTTAATTATCTTTTTAGGATAAAATTCGTTTATAAATTGATTGGTCTCATTCTTTCTAAAAAATAGGCAGCTTTCTCCACAAATTAGCTTTTTCTTTTTTGTTGCTGCTTACTTTATGCAACATCCCCCTCTCTCTTCTTTCATTCTTATTTTTTATAAATAAATCTCTTAAATTTATCTTTTATGATATATATGAGAAAATTATTTCTGTTTATCTTATTTCAATGCAAATTTGAAAAGTTTTTAATTTGTCTATCTTGATAATAAGAAAGTTGTTTAACCATATTTCAGTTAAAATTAGTTCTCATGTATATTTTGCTCCAATGTTTCTCAATAAAAATATTACATCTGAAAGAAATTCGATCGTATAGACACGTAATAAGATGTTCGTATACAACATTTTTATGTAATATTGAATTGTAAAAAATATTTATTTATCATATTTTAATTGTAATACTTGATACTAAATATTTCAAAAATTACACCTCAATTTTATTTACATTAAATTTTTTATATACCAAACATCACATAATTTTTTTATTAGTACAATATGGATCATTGTAAAATTGATTTCATTCATTTTTATCATTTAAATCAACTTGTATTAGTATTATTTATATTTTTTACATAAATTTATGTAAAAATTTTGAGTTAAAATTATTTTTACTTATTTAATTTTTATTGATATTTGAACTCGAGTGTATCAATAAAAATATTAAATATTACTGTGAGACTAATCATTTCTAAACTTTAGAGTAATTATAATTTTTAACTTCTTTTATAGTAATATTTCTTAAAATTAAAATATGTAATTTGTTTATAAAGTTGTAAGTTCTTTATTTTTTTGATAAGTTGATTTTAAATGAGTTAATTTTTTTTCATTTACGCTTTATTTAAACCGAATTCAATTGTTAGTTATATTTGCAAATGTTAGTCATGATTCCAATAACTAGACGAGTAGCATTATTCAATTTTTTCGGAAATTTACCACTAAAATGGTTAGATCATGGTTTTGCTTATAAAGTGGGAAGTCAAATAACACCAACCTTTGGTTATGAGTAGTCAACGTTGACGGAAATCCAAGGCGTACACAGATTGTGGTGGCACGTTGTGCATCCGATCCAACAACCGCTAATTTAACAAAGCGCGTGATACGCTTGCCAGAAAATGGCTTATACGTGGTGATCCCCTGGTTCCTTAATCAGTTCGAAAATGGCTTGCCACTTGCCATTTGCCCCCTACCTGTCTATTATTTATTTTGACAATAACTCTATTTTCATCTCAAATGTTGTGGTATTTAAAATTATGTTTAGTCTAATAATTAAAAATTATAAAAAAAAATCTTGTACTTATTATTTTATAAAAATTTAAAAAAAAATCAAAAGTGGTGAGATGTAAAATTTTTATTATTTTTAATATTACGAGATATTATCAAAAACAATTTCATCTTATAACACATTAATATTTTTTTATATAATGATCAAATATAAATATTTTAAATGATGGCTCTAAGATGTTAAAGTCAAAATAAGGGTACCAAATGTTTCCTGATATTTTAAAAGGTTTTGTATCAGTTTAGTATTATTTATAATTTTATTTTAACCTTGATGAATATTGGTTTTTGAAAAATTGTTTAATATTATTTAAATACTTAAAAGAAAGGTGAAATAAAAATAAAAAATACTATCAAATATTAAAATGATACAAACAATTCTTAAAGTGTCAAATTGATATTCATACTATATTTTGATTATCAAAATACAATTTCTGTCATTTATTTTTTATGGATAAATATTCTCATTAAAAAAATTTATTGCAGAATTCCACTTTTTTTTTTGTATGTTACATTTTACTCAAATGTTAGGGATTTACGTTAAATTAGATAAGTATTTAAGGGCAAGTTAAACTCAAAGTTAGGTTATAGAATCAAATCTATTAATAGAGTTAACAACATATTTTTGAAATCAAGCCAATTGCTGAAAAGTTGAAATGAAAAAAAATTAAACTTTAAAGGACTAAATTAAAAAAATGTATATCTTTTGAGGACTCAAAAATTCGATCGCTTTATTTAATTTGACAAAAACGATCTATTTTTATCTTAAAAAAATAAAGCCATCATCAATTTCAGGATATGTTTGGTACACTGTAATATCAACTTTTATTGTATGAGGTATTATGATACATAATATCATGATATTTAAAATTACTATATTTAGTATAATAATTAAAAGTTGTCCTAGAAATAAAAAAATTAGTATTTAATAAAAATTAACAAAACCAAAAGTGGTGTGATATGAGATCTTCATTGTTTTAGGGTGATATTAAATACTATCTAAAATAGTTTTATCCTATAATACATTAGTATCTTGGATGATACATTTTATCTTGAATTACAATGTACTAAACATAAACATGTTAAATGACGACTGTGATTCAAGATACTAAGGTTAGAATAATGGTATACCAAAAGCCTCCTGATATTCTAATTTTTTTTGTGTCACTTTAAATATTTGAAAAGAATAATTTTGTCTTAAGCTCGTAAAATATTTGGCTATCAAAAAATTGTGTAGGATCATTTTAATTCTTAGAAAAGGTTAAAATTAGAAAAAAAATTATACTTTTAGATATAAAAGTGATACAATAAGTTTGTAGATGGTATTTGGTATAAGAAGATTATAATTTTTTAAATACTTAGAAATTTGGTTTTAAAATATTTGAGTATAGTGAATATAAAAATATAAAAATTTATATATTATATATGATTTAAAAAATATAAAAAATTAATTTTATTTACTTGTTTGGTGTTCACATTCTTTATATATAAATTTTGATCTTTCATGCTATCTTTTGATGATTAAAATAAAATTTTTCTCATTTATTTTTTATGGCCAAATATTATATCATTGAAAAAAACTAATATTTCTTTATCTAAAAGTGGCTGATTACATTAATATGTGATTATTTGAATTTTAAAACATGACGAATTACGAAAGTTTAAAAAAAAATTAATATTTCACTATTTGAATAGAAAGAATTCTTAGTACATTGTACCCAAAAATATCTTTATTTTTATTGCAGAATTCCTCTTTCGCTTTAAAGTGTGCTATCGGAAATGTCAATATCTATATAATAGAAAATTACAGAAGTTTACGTGGCTAGAGGCCACTTGTAAGTCGTAAGTTAGAAGAGAAGACTAAATCAGCAAATGGAAACAAACCTTACCGACCTACGGAGGCAAAGACTTGTCATTTTTTCATTGATTTCATGACACGAAGTAAAATTGTATTTTGGAATATTAGGATACCAAAGTAGAGGAAATCATATTAACAGAGAGTTCGGGCTCTTAATTCCTTGAAGTATACGTTGCTAACAAATCATGAGTTTCAATAAAAATTATGCAAATATTTATTTATTAATTACAAAATAACATTTAATTTGTTAAAATTAATGTTAAATAATTATGATTTGATGTTTAACTACCATCTTCAATAAGCGCAACGTCTATTTAAGAGATAAGTGGGAGTTTTCTATAAATTTATTTATAAAAAACAAAATTGCTGAAAACAAAAGTTACCTAACACTATGTATAATCAAGCAACTAAAAAAATGACCTAGTACAAATTTAAAATTTTTATATATTTAATAATATTATTTATATAAGAAAAATACTACATAAGCATGCAGTCATAATCTTTGTAAGTTTTATTTTTAGAATTATGATATCTTTACAAATATTGCCGTGTGATTAACTTATTTCGGTACTTAAAATAATTACAGTTTTCAACACTTTTTACAATGATATATTTTAATATTTAAATATTTAATCTTCTATTAAAATTATAAATTGTTTATCCCTCCAACCATTTTATTCTTTGGAAAATGTCATTATGTGGTTTCAGTTACGATATTTTTAATTATTCACTCTGTGAAGGTTAGTCAATTGTTGAATTTGTTAGGTGATAGTTATTTTCATAATTTATTTTTATTCACTCTTTGATAAAAAAATTTCATTATTTTTTTTATACATGATAATGTAAAAAATAATATTTAAAATTTTTTGCAAGCCTCTTACTATTTTTAATTATTAAATAAAAAATATGGATGTTTGCGATTAAATGCCATTTAAATCGTATTTAATTTGGTCCCTCTTGTGATCCATGAAAGTTTGAAGATTTCTTTTACTTTTGGAAGCAAAGACAAATTGAAGGTTTCAATTTTCAGGTCCAGTTAATTATGAAATTGAAATAATAATTTCATTGAAAAAATCTCATAAATAATAATAATAATATTATTATTATTATTCTATTTTGATCTTTTTATTACTGAATATTATCAAATGACAAAAACAAAAGAGTTAATGAAAGAGACTGAAATAGAAAATGGTGTATTTTATAGAAGATTAAAATAAAACTTTCCTTCTTTCAAAATCAAAATGAGAGTTTTTTCGTTTAATAATAATAATAATAATAATAATAAAAAGGTTTGCTTGATTTAGAATTTCAGTTTACTATAGGGGCAATATTGTCAAATGAATAAACGATGACGCATTGCAAACAGAAAACGCTCAAACAAACAAGACTTTCACTTCTCTCTGTCCAAATCCTCCAAAAACCTTCATTTCGAAGCTCCTTCTCTTTCTCCCTCTCTCTCTGTCCGTTCCCTTCGTTTGTTTCACGAACTCACCAGATTTTCAATTCCCATCTCCATTTCCTTCTTCCGATTTTATACTTTTGATCTCTGTGTGAGTTTGGACAATGCCGTTGACGTGAATCTGTCACCAAAAGAAGAGGATCGCCTACTTCAGCTCAGATCAGAGTCGACGACCCAACGAACCACTGAGGCGCCGAGTCAAGAACGTCAAACCCGTTTAACATATGGGGTCGGTGCCGTCCACTCCGCGCAAGAGCGGTGCATTCTCACAGGACACGGCGGAGTATCTAATTGGAACATTCGTCGGTGGCGAGTCTTTCCCGCTTTCCTCCGAGTTCTGGCAGAAATTGCTCGAGCTTCCTTTCAATATTCAGTGGCCCGCCCACCGTGTTCACGAAGCTTGCGAGCTGTTGGGTTAGTGATATTATAATTACTACTTGTTATTGATTTCTATATCTGATAAGCAGGTTCTGTTTTTCTACCCCTAAAGTACCAAATGTCAAAAATCAAATTGTCCATTTCCTTTTACATAATCTTTGACGGCATGAAAGCCTTGGCATAGGTTATATGCTAATTATAGTATTAAGGAGACTACATTTTTTCTCATGTCGTAATCTTTGTATTGAACTACTTGTCGCCCAATGGATTTGTTTTCGCTTACTTTGTTACTGGAATATTTGACTCTTTTCCTTGTTTCCTTGCATCCTTTTCCTGTCTCGGTTACAGCAAAAAATAACTATCACACCAAGCATCTTGCAAAAATTTTGTTCCATCTAGCATGTTACTTGCAAGAGTCCATGTCAACATCTGGTGTGCCACCCTTGGTTTATGAAAAGGCAGTTAATGCAGTGTACATCACTTCAATATTTTTAAAGCACTTGATTGAAAGTGCCCAAGGAGATGACCTCGACTTACATCTGTCTCTAGATGAAAATGAAGCAATACCAAAGGATATTTTGGGAGGTATATAATATTTATTGTTACAGCAATACAACTTCATGAGAATTAGCCTAGTATTTTACAATGCTCAATGCTCCTTTGTCTATTTTCTTAATGTTTGTGTTAAATAGGACATGGGAACATGATAAAATTTAGTGATCTGGCTGTGGGACTTCCACTTTGAGTTATCTTAATTTGTCATATTAAGATCTGCAAGAAGGAAAAAAATATTAATTTTATTGAAACTTGTTGAGTATATCATTTTCCATGCTACCAATGTCAGATTTGTGTAAAGAATGAAGCTATTCTTTAACACCTACTTTGCACAAGAAATGTTGGATTAGATAATAAATTCCTCTCTTCATGTCTGATGTGATATGTACAGGGTTTTTGCCATTAAGTTTTAAATGGAACTTCCTTATCTTTCATGGCATTCCTTATGAATTTTTTTCAGTCTTTCCTTTCAAGTTTCAAGTCTTTTTTGGTCTCTGTGTGTATTTCCATTCCAGCATTCATGTTTTTCCCCCTTTAAATTTAATGCAGATCAAACCATCGAAAATCTTGTCATGCAGAATGTGCTTAGCTTTATAGCATCGGTAGATGTGAGGTATTTAATGGATAACGGGAGCTGCTAATTGTTTAGTTTTTGCATGTATTATTTTTGCTTATGCATTCTTTTTTTATTCTAGTCCCAGCACATATCTCCTACATCTGGAGCTGCTTAATTTCATGCTCATTGCAATGTCAACTCAGCTTCTCTGTGGGCCATCTCCCGGACCAAATGATGTGAACCCGTTTCTTGATGCAGCAATGGCTCAGGTTAGCAGATGAAATTGTAATGTGAAATTTGGGTTGATGGTTACTCTGCATTTGCAGGTATAAAATTTTCTGTTGGTGTACTGTTATTTTTTGCAGGATAGCTCTCTAGTTAGTTCCTTTGTGCGCAGACTGCTTCTAAATTACATAACCAGGCCCAGTGTTCCTTTTAATAGAGCATCTTATTCCATCTTTAATGAAGGGAGTAGTGTTCTACAGAGAGTTGGTTCTGCAGCTGGTATGGTGACTAAATAGCATTAGTATATGTTTTCCATTTCAAGACTCTTTCATCAGTGTCCCATGCTTTTTTGATAATATTATCATAATTCTCTCATTGCTGCAAGATTCTCATGTGAAAGTCGGACAATTGTTGACAGATGCTTCTTTTGTCATTTCATTTCTTCCCTGCAGCAAATTTTGTTTTATTGCCATTCAGTTATTTGATCAGTTCAAGCAGTGAGGGATCAAGAAGTCTATTAGCAAATAGCAGTCTCCATGTTCTACTTGTTCTCATTCATTATCATAAATGTGTCGTGAACGAGGACTACACTGCTAATTTGGATAACAAAACTGCTGCATTGGATGCTTTACCTAAAGAAAATACATATTTTTCTGACAACCCTTACTGCAAGGCCTTAGAACGTGCAACTGATTTTGAATGTAATATATCTTTTGTTTCTATCTATATTATTTTGGTTGATTGAGAAGACTAGCAATTTTGATCAGTGCTCTGTTTGCAGTGGATCGTGCAGATGTTGAGGGTAATGCTCACAGTGGTCCAAATGTAAAGTTACCTTTTGCTTCGTTATTTGATACCCTTGGCATGTGAGTATCTGGCTACCTATATGCATCTTAAAACAATTAACTTACTAAATCTATATCGTGTTTTCCTATGGTTTTAATTGAAATACACTCCTAAATTTGTATTACATAAAGTTAGCTAAATTTGTATTACAGAAAGATAGCAACTTTCATATCTCAAGAAAGAAAGAAAGAAAGAAAGAAAAGACATGATCAGAACATGTACCAGTTGCATGTCAGTCTTGTGATGACTTAAAGAACCTGTTTCTTATACATTTCTGTATATCCATTTGATACTAAGAAAAAAAAAAGACATGATCAGAACATGAACCACTTGTATGTCGGTCTTGTGATGACTTAAAAAGAGAGAGGGAGGGAGGGGAGGGATGGATGGGTGCTACTAAGTGACCTTGTGGTGTCCTGTTATTTGTTGCAATACATTACATTGGATTTATACAATTTTAGTGTTTAAAACATTTTTTAACTGTTTATTCCTGTGCAGGTGCTTAGCTGATGAGACTGCTGTTCTACTGCTTTACTCATTGTTGCAAGGGAATTCTTCCTTTCTGGAGTATGTTCTGGTGCGGACTGATCTGGATACATTGGTATGAGGCAGTAAACTTGAGTTTCTTTTATGGAAAAATTGGGAATGAATATAATTTATGTCGAAGTCAGAAGAAAATTTTGCAGAGGAAGTTCTGTTAATGCTCATAAACTTCCTAAACATGAATTCCGTGACTATCATATCTATAATTGCTTGTTTTTAAACTCACTTTAGCCATTCTTAATTATATTGACCCTACTAGTACATTTACAATGACTGTGGATAGCCTAATTTCTAATCCATGTATTTCTTCTGAAATTAACAGTTAATGCCCATTTTGGAAGAACTATACAATGCTCCAAGTAAGACCGCTAATCAAATTTACATGTTGCTGATCATACTTCTCATACTAAGTCAGGATTCTTCTTTCAATGCAAGCATTCATAAGCTGGTAAGAATTTTGACTTTTGGTGTTGAACTTTGTCCTAAAACTTTAATGATTATGCTAATGTGGTATATGCAAGGACAGATTTTGCACGGTGTTCCATGGTACAAAGAGCGTCTCCTCCATCAGACTTCTCTTGGTTCCCTCATGGTCATAATTCTGATCAGAACTGTACAATATAATTTGTCTAAACTACGGGTATGAATCATAAACCTAGTTTAGCTATTAATTTAATTTCTCCCATGTATTCAAACTGACCTATTCTTCTGACTGATTTTATAAGTCCATATATACCTATAATATAAAAGAATAGAACATTGGCTAATTAGGATGGTTATTACTAAGAGATTTGTTTAATTTTCTCATGATCATATTAAACTAGTAGTGGAATATATAAATTTGAAATTTAATGCTGTTGATTGTGATGTGAAATTCTTTCCGCTTCAACTGAAGGTAATTCACCTCAAAAAGCGCAAATTTGGGTTGCTTCCAGTACTAGACTGCACCTAACATGGTTTTTTGACCTTGATTGTGTATTTTCCACTTGTGTCTGTAAACTTAATTTTGCATTTTTTTTTTACTTTACCTACTTGATCTGCTGCTATCTCTAGTTGGTGTTCTAAAATAGTATGTTAGGCATTAGCAATATTGATAAAGAACATCAGCTCTTCTTAAGGGCAGCGAGAAAGATTTTGATGGTTACACGCTTGTGCTAACCAATGAGAAAGAAGGCCTTTAGATCTGGTTTCCAACGTCTTTGATGTTTGATTTGTGAAAGATAGGTCAATGATGGTTGTAGTATATTTATATGCAGGGAAAGATAAAAAAATTGCTATCTTAAACAGGGGGGGGGGGGAGTGAGAAAAACATTTCAATTGTAGTTCTTTCCATAACCTAAACAACGTGTGTTTATTCTGTATCTGTGGATGATGTAGAGAATGGAGTCATTACATTTGTACTTCAATAAAACTAGTTCTTTTAACAAGTGGGTGAAATAGATGGTTTGCTTTTAAAGATGCAGTCCTCTGTCATCTAATTGCATTGGTGGGTAGCAATTAAATGTTCATGTTCAAATAGTAATTATTTGAATAACATGCCTATTGGTATTTATATCAATTGACATCTTTGAATCTTATAAAAGTTGCTTATCCTTGTTTACACTAGTGGTTCTAATATTATGATTATCTATTTTTTCAAAATAAATAGTTATATTGGAGAAAGAGAAGAGAATAGATCATTCTATTATGTTTTGATTTATGATAGGATGTGTATCTCCATACAACATGTTTGGCAACTTTGGCAAACATGGCACCTCATGTCCACCGTCTGAGTGCGTACACATCACAGAGACTAGTTGGACTTTTTGATATGCTTTCACGCAAGTATGTCACTGCTCTTTCTTGTCCTTCACAATGTACTCTTTCCATGTTTATATTTATACATACAAGGATAGCTTGTATTTCTTTGGCATAACTATGTGATCATTTGGTTGCTGCTCATTAGGTACAATAAATTAGCAGAACTCCGAGATAATAAGCTACACATTGCAAATGGCAACTCAGTTGAAGGAAATGGCCTTGTAGAAGATGTGGTATATGCAGTGGTCTTGGTGCATTTGTTGTTCCAATGGTTACGAACTGTAGACTATTCATTTTACTAAATCATATTCTTTTGATGCAGTCAATTGAGTTACAAATTTATACAGACTTCTTGAGGCTTGTACTTGAAATTTTAAATGCTATCCTGACTTATGCCCTGCCTCGGAATCCCGAGGTACAATTTATTGTTGTATTTGATTGATTGCAGATATTATTCCACCTATTATTGTTTGGTTCACGATTGTCCCCAAAAATTTATATATAGTGTTACTGTCATTTGTGACTGGGCAGGTAGTATATGCAATAATGCACAGGCAGGAAGTCTTTCAGCCATTTAAGAATCATCCACGCTTCAATGAGCTGCTTGAAAACATCTATACTGTAAGTTTCATATAGTTTATTTAAATCTTTATCATATATGCCTTCTTTGCAAAATCTTGAGACTTTAAAGGAGCGAGTTTCAATTGTGGCTTTAGTTACCTTTGTGAAGCTCATCATTGTATAATATACCATGTTTCCAGAGTGTTTGAATGATGTGATCTATATGATATTTGCAGGTGTTAGATTTTTTCAATAGTCGTATGGATGCTCAAAGAGTGGATGGTGACTGGTCAGTTAATGAAGTGCTCCAGGTGATAATTGTCAATTGTCGATCTTGGCGTGGTGAAGGGATGAAGGTAAAATGAAAAAGAAAATTGTTTAATTTGTGGTTTACTTCCAATCAGGAATATAACTAGGAGGATTACTTCCTTTTTTTTTTCTTTTTTTTTCTATGAAGGTGTATCTTATTCTTACTTGTTTAACAGATGTTTACTCAACTGCGCTTCACATATGAACAAGAGAGTCATCCAGAGGAGTTTTTTATCCCATATGTGTGGCAGCTAGTCTTATCCCGATGGTATGGTTTCTGCAGCTTCTTAACTATATATAGTGTTAAGGCCAGTAGGACTTATTTTACTCCTCTTGTAGTTTGAAATTTGTTGGTCTAATTGCATTTATACTCTGCTTAGGATGAATCTAATTTATTTTAGAGTAAATTACATTCATTTCCCTGAAGTATTTGAATGAAGCTTATACAATAACCTCTTCTCCAAGCACAAGATTGTCAATGAAGCTTGGTTTTATAAACTTCAGGAGAAGTTTTTATTTTAATTTAAAACTAAACGAAGTGAGTCTAATTTTCTTAAATCTCAGGGGAGGTGAATGTAATTTAGTCTATTTTATTCTGTTTCTAAGCTGAATGTGTTGGCTATTATAGTACCAGACTTGGATAATCTTTACGAGTGGGTTTCATATACTCTCCAAGGGATTAAGAATCATTTTACTGATTCTAAAATTTTGTCATTTCCCTCTTACCTATGCTTTTCTCATTTTATGCGCATATACTGATGTGAACAATTAATTGTGTCTTCTTCAGTGGATTCACATTCAATGCAGGAGCCATAAATTTGTTTTCAGTTGATCTACCTGCAGAAGTACGTATCTAAATCTCTATTATATATTTATGTCACATGCGGTTCCTATTTCTTTTTTCTTATTCTTGCTTATGTTATTGATTTTATGATGGATGAATCTTTTTTTATAGTTAGAATTTTTAATGTCACTGTAGTTCTTGATGATTCATTTATTATCTCTGAAAGTAGGGATAATAGTTTTCCCCGTTTGCAGTCCCTGTGGGGATATCACCGCATGGGGTTGGGGATGCGATTAGATTTTCCCTCACCAAGAATGTGGTGATGGGAAGGAGAACCAATTTTTCACCGTGTGGGGACCCCACTATATTGAAGTTAGTGGAATATTCATAATTTATTCAATTGCTCAAAGTACATATATTACCATGTTTATTTTTGGGACTCTAGTTAAATTTAACATTATTTTGCTTTAACTAAGTTTACTAAATCTAATAAAGTTTTGCAAAGATGGGGATCCCTGTACTCCCGTGCAAAATGGGGATGCAGAGGGGAACATTTGTCCCACTCAGTGGGAAATGGGATCGGGAATGAGGAGGGAAAATGTGGAGACGAAGACCAAGGAAGGCTTCCGCCTCCATGCAATTCCATTGCCATCCCTAAATTTTGAATTCGGTATTCTTATTGAAAGTTTGAGTGGCGTTTTGCCGTCCCAAGTTTAAATGGAAACTTAACAGTTGTTCCATATAATCTATTTTTCTCTTTCTGTCTACTTTGCAGAAGCTGGATGTGATTAACTGATTTCTTAACCAACTTTACTTTGTTGCAGAAACTTGACGATGGAATGATGGGAGGTACAATCGAAAATAGTGCTTTTAAGAAGCCAGAGTATCAACTTGATCCATAGCCTGCGTATTATAAAATGTGTGGTGCCAAATATGTTAGTCTTCTTGGCGAATATCTGTCTGTACATAAGAAATAGTCGGCAAGATATAATGTTCTCATTCTTTTCTGTTCATAAATGTGAGTGTAGAGAAAATGAGATTTCCATGTAATGAATAAGTGGTGAAGCAAATCTTGGTGTAATAATCTGATTTTACCTATTTTATTTTATTTTTTCTTTCACTTCAACCCAACCAGGGACGTTCATCACTACAAATTTTCAAGGTAGATTCAATTATAAAAAATTAGTAAACTAAAGAAAGAATGGATGAGCATATAAATATGTTAGGAATGTGTTATATTTTCATATTTTTGTTTATTAATGATTAATTTACTGTATTAATTTTTTTTAAGTTGAAATATTGGATCTATCTAAGAAATTTTTGGCCACTATATAGACCATACGTCCAAGTGGCGCTATTTCTTTTGATTAATAGCAGCCAAGCTGTTTATATTATAATGAAAAATATTTAGGTAAATTTTTTGAAATATTTATCTTCACAATAAAAATGACACGAAATAATTAAAAAAAAAATCAATGAACTGTAAAAAAAATAACAAATTATACTAATATCTTTTAAAGTTTGTAAAAATTATATTTATACACTTTCTAATTTTAGGGTATATTTGTTTGGAGGGGAGAGGAAAGAATATGGGGAGGTAAAATTTCTATCCTCCAAAAATTGGGAGATTGGAATGGGATGGAAAGAGAGGGGAGGGGAGGAAAGAGGTTGGTTCTTAATTTTTAAAATTGTTTTTTTTTGGATAAAAAAAAATATAAACAAAAAAATTTAAACTTTTTTTTTTGAAAAAAAAAATAAAAGGCTAAAAGTCTTCGACTAAAAATTTTAATAAAAAAAATTAATATAAAAAAAGTTTTACTTTTAATAAAAATAAAATGATAGAATTATAATGATCATATTTTTTTTTTACAAACTAAATAAAAAAAAATTATTATTCTTCCCATCTCCTCCTTTTAAACTAAATTAAATAAAAAAAATTATTTTCTCTCCTCTTTCCTTTCCTCTATTAAAATTTCTTCCTTTCCCTCCCCTCCCTTCTTTTGAACTAAACAACCTTTTAAAATATACAAAAAAAAAAAATTTTACTCATAAAATTGTTAATAAAACTTACACTTTATATATTTTCTCTTAAAAATTTATAAATAACCTAATTTAACACAATATGAATCATTAAAAGATTGAATTAATATTTATAAAAATTAAAATAAGAGAAGCTAGTGGTATTTTCTTAAGACTCCAGATAATGTAAGTGTAAGTTTTATAAATTTCAAAAAAGATTCTTATTTTAATTTAAAATTATAGATCGCATAAGTATAAATTTTATAAATTTTAAAAGAGGTAGATGTAATTTACTTTAAAAAATATATTTACATGTCATATTTTTATTATGAAACTTGATAATAAACACTTTAAAAATTACATCTATCTCTTTTAAAGGAGATTCTTATCTCAATTTAAGATTAGAGACAGTATAAGTGTAATTTTCATAAATTTTAAAAGAGGTGGATGTAATTTACTCTAAAAATATTCACATGTCATATTTTTTTAGTGAAATTTGATAATAAATATTTTAAAAATTGTATCTTATCCTTTTATACACACTTTATGTCTTTCATGACTTGAGACGAAGAATCAAGAAATGACAAGGAATAAATATGAATCTAAAACATCAAGATTATTTTAAATTTTAGAAGAAATAGCACTTAACTACCTTCATTTATATTACTAATTGCAATGTCTCTTATAATTTATGAATTTATTATAAATAGTACTCAAAATGACATAAATACTCATTTTTCTTATTTTTCTTTTAAAAAAATTTTGGCCAAATTGGTCTTTACTCTCCTAAATTTATTTTTTAGTTTCATTTTAGTCTCTTAACTAAAAATAATTATTTTAAAATCTCTTAATTTAAGAAAATTATCACTTATATTCTAAATTATAATTTAAATAAAAAAAATAAAATAAAAAATAAATAATTATAAACCCCAAATTCAAGAGTCTAAAATCATAAAACTTGAAAATCTTAAATTATAAACTCAAAAATCTAAAATCCTAACACTCTAAATTTTAAAATTTAAATATCAAACCTTAAAATAATAAACTCAAATTTAAAATTCTAAACTCCTAAATCTTAAATTCTAAAACATAAACCATAAAACTTCAAATCTCAAAATTCAAATGTCAAAATTCTAAAATTTCAAAATCTCTAACACCAAGCTCCAAATGATAATAACTCAAACACTAGGTTTTAAATTTTCAAACTTCAAAATTCTAAACCTTAAACCTCAGATCCAACACTCAATACTTCAAATCTTAGATTCTAAATTTTAAAATCTGAACTTCAAACTCCAAAAAATAAAATCGTAAGTTCTAAACCCTAATACTTCAAATTCTAAACTCCAAACATTAAGACCTTAAAATTCTAAACCGCAAACTATAAATCCAACCTCAAAACCCTAAAGCCTAATCTTCAAAAAACTCCAAATTCCAAACCCTTAAAGTTAAAACTCTAAACCTCGAAACTTTCTACCTTAGACGTTAAAGCTCCAATCATAAACTAAAAACTAAAAACATTAAATCTTAAATCCTTAATCCCAAACAATAAAATCTTAAACTCTACCATATATAGATTTTGGAGTTTTGAAATTTAAGATTTGAAGTTTAAAATTTGAAATTTTAGGATTTGAAATTTTAGAATTTAGAATTTTAGTGTTTGACGTTTAAGAGTATATGTGGTGTTTAAAGTTTGAGACTTGTGCTTTGGATTTTCTAGTTTGGGGTTTTAAGTTTGGATATTTGGAGTTTTGTGGTTTTGGTGTTTGAGGTTTGAAGGTTCAGGGTTTGAGTGTTTGAGGATTGATATTTAGAGTTTTTGAGTTTAGAGTTTGGAGTTTGGTGTTTGAATTTTTAGAATTTTGGTGTTTGGAATTTGGAATTTGAGATAAGGGATTTGAGAATTTATAATTTTAGTATTTAAGGTTTGTAATTTAAAGTTAAAAATTTTGAGTTTTGTTATTTGAAATTTTGATATTTTAGATTTTGGGATTTATAGTTTGGAGTTTGAGAGTTTATAGTTTAGGATTTTAAGATTTTAAAAATTTGAATTTATAAGTAATTTTTTATTTTTCTTTTTATTTTATTTTTTATTATATTTGAAGGATGGTTTAGGATATAAGATATTATTTTTTAAAGGTTTAAAGATTTTAGAGAAATTATTTTTAGTTAATAGACAAAAAAAAGTAAAAAATAAATTAGGTGACCAAAGAGAAATTTGACCAAAGTTTGATATTTATATCATTTTGAATATTATTTATAATTGAGTCATATGTTAAGAGATACGTTACAACGATTATTATATTAGTTGAGATATTATAATTAGCAATTTAAATCAAAGTGAGTAAATATTTTTTTTCTTCTAATTTTAAAGATTGGGAGTGACCGTCTCATTGGCTAAAATATAAAAAGAATGAATGATATTTATAAAGAAAAAAAAAACTTTTATGAGATGTGTTTAGTAGTTGGGTCTTAATCTTTAAACAATTATTCATTAATTATCGTTTTATATTTCATAAACTTTTACAGTTTATTGTTTTTGAAGATAAATTGCAATTTTGGTCTTTAAAGATACGGATCAATTTAGTTTTTTTGAAGATATTTGTTATTATTTTAATTTTAATAATTTAAAAACTTAGTCTCTAAAATTAATTATATTAAAAAGACATTATAAGAGTTGTTCATGCATACTAACTTTGTCTTACATTGAATGGATGCTATTGAAGTGAATTATTGAAATCCAGTTGCAACCAAAAACGACCATTATTTAGTTAAAAATGATGGGTTTTGCATCCAACTGAATTTAATAGTTCGCATCACTACCAATAACAAAGCAACTCAACTCACTGGTTTTTAATAATATTTGAGACTAAAATAATATTTTTTAAAAGGCACTATTAAAATAATTACGAATAATTTTGAAGAATTAAAGTATTAAACTGATACTGTTAGTATCTTCTGAAAACTGAAGAGTAGTTTATTATTTATTTATTTATTTAATTACACAATAAAGAATATATTGGAGTAAAATATTATTTTAATTCTTTATATTTGTAGTAAAATTTTCATAATTTTTTATTTATTTAAAAAACTATATATATTTTAAATTAAATAAAAAATGAAAAAAAAAGAATATATTTATTATAATTAATTTCAGTGAAAGTATACAGATTAAAAAAATAATTAATTATTTAAAAATTAACATTTGTAATTGAAAATTAGAAATCATTTAAAATTTCATTAAAAAAATTTTAACAGGTATTTTTTTCCCATACCAAATTTTTCAGTATGATGGGAATACAATGGATTATTACCCATTAGAATACTATTCTCATTAACATTGCTTATGTTAGTTGCTTAACAGTAAACTTCTAATTAGTTATTAAAGTAACTCCTAATTATAAACTTGTAATATGTGAGTGTTGCTTCTGTTACTTCCAAGGACAAATAGAGAAGTTGTTAAACAATAAAAACTAATTCAATTAATTCATTTAGTAAAATCAAATTGTTATAGAAAATTTTGATTTAATTCCTGGTAATAATCAGTTTATTAGACATTGCGCTTTGCCTTGAAACTCTTAAAATTTTAATTTACCCAAAAAAGTATAGAAGTTCTTAATCAACATCAGAAGCAAAAGGCTATCGGTTTGTATGTAAGTGTTTTTAAGTGTTTTTTGTTTTATTTTTTAAAAAAAATAATTTTTTTAAAAACAATGCTAAAAACAATTTTTTTATAATAAAAAAATTAAAAATTTATTTAGATGTAAATTTTAAAATTAATGTTTAAAAATATAATGGTGTGATTTGCATGATAATTAGAGATTAATTTTGATAAAGTATTTATAACTTTGTATAATTTTTCTTATTTTTAAAAAAATTGAAAACAGTTTTGCACGAAAACAAAAAAAATAAAAAAATAAAATTTTTTAAAAACTAGTTTTTGAGTTACACTTTTACAAAATAATTTTTTAAAATAATACGATAAATGAATTTTTTTATTTTCGTAGAACAAAAAAATAAAAAAATTATTTTGAAAATAGTTTTTAAATAAATCCTATATTTTTATTTTATTATTTTTCAAAACGATTCAGTTTTGAAGGATAAAAAAATAAATATATGTTTTATATGGTTTTCCAAATCCACTAAGAAATTAGAGTTAGCAACTATTTATATCCACTTTTCAAATCAAACTTGCTTTACACTCAGTTAGTGCAATCAAATATATTTTTATTATCTAAAGAATTGTTATATATTTAAAAATACAGTAAGATACCATTTTGATCTATGAAGAAACTAATGTCATTAGTTTAATCTTTCAAAAATAATTGCTTTAGTCATACCGTTCTTTTTTAAAAAATACTTTATTTTAGTTCTTGACGTTATGTTAAAAACGTTAACAAATTTACCCTTTATCTCGTTTAATGTAAAACGTTGGTTACTAATGTGGGTTATTAAAATTTAAATGAAAGTAAAATAAATCATTTTTTAATAAAATTGAGAGCAAAGTTAATATTAATTTATAAAAAATTGGAAATAATTTTATTAAAAAAATAATACATTTTGCTTCTACAATAATCTATCTGACAATTCATATTTTTTAAGAATCAAACTAATGGCATTAGTTTCTGGTCAAAGTAGTTATTTAATCTGAAAAAAATTCATTATTTATATAGCATATACTGCGGTATTCATGTTATGTTTTGAAATATATATATATATATATATATATATATATATATATATATATATATATATATATACACACACACACACACACAAGCACTGCCTTCCAAATTGAAGTTAAAAATTATCGTTTTCAGTTTTGACTCGTAATTATTTAATATTTATTTTCCCATACCAAAATTTTCAGTATGATGAGAATACATTGTATTATTACCCATTAGAATACTATTCTCGTTAACATTTCAGCCCGCCAAAAATATTTAAATTTTTTTAATAATAATAAATCGCCCTAAAAAATATTTATAAATTTTTAATAATGATATATCTTTTATTATTTAAATATAAATTATTATGATTTAGCTCCCCTCAACTAAAACATTATTTTAATTAAATTTTTTTAATTTAATTTCATGAAAATTTAAAGAATAATTGTAAGTAATTATTTATAATTTTTTTTTATTTGTAGATGATGTCTTATATTTAAGTATTTTTAATTTTTAATTAATTATATATAATTAATATAATATCTTTTTTTTTCTCTTCACCCCCTCCCCCAATAGATAATAAATTATCTAGCTCCACCCCTGCACGTGGGTGTTGCTTTTAACATCAAAAATTGGTTCAATTCGCAAATTTAGATTGTTATAAAAAAAAATTATTTAATTTCTGTTAATAATCAGTTGATATTAGACATTGCGCTTTACTTTCAAACTTAAATGATTTACTCTTAAATTTCTAAATTACCAAAGAAAAAAAAGAAGAAGAGAAGATCTTAAACATCATAAGTAAAAACTACTGTGTAAACACAATTTCATATAACTGGGAATTCCATAGTTACAAAGCATTTGTCAACCAAAGTCCTCCTCATTCCCTAGGTCTCTGAGCCACTTATTTATGATCATGGGCTTCATAGACTTCATGAACAAGAAATTTACGCCAAATCAATCATAGAAAGACAAGTTGACTTGATCAACAAATTTTTTCCCTGTGGTAGCGTCGCAGATTTACACAAGGGTTCCTCCCTTGACATACTCTGTGAAAGCCAGAGCAACCAAGCCAAGCATAGCAAACCTTCCATTCCAAAGCTCTGCATCAGATGACATGAACGCTTGGGATCTGGATTCAACGCTCACCCCTTTGGACAGTGGAATCAGAGAAGCAAAGGACAAGAGGACGCTAGTCCCCAAGAACCATGGTATGCCTCCGTTGGATATCTGTGCAAACACATCTTGCCCTTTAGCTACCTCCACTGCCATTGCAGCCACAAACCCTATCATGGCCAATCTCCCATTGATCCTCTCTGGTGCTGGGCCACTGAAAGCCAACAGATCTGAGAATTTCGTGCTCATCTGGTAATGTCATTAATTACGTACGTTAATGGGTGTTCAATTTGTTGACCAAAATGAAAACACAATCACAATTTTTTTTTTTCCTCTGCTATAAAACTGGAAGCCCTTCGGTAGCCTAATTCCTGCTGAAAGTTTAGTTAGGTTGGCTTTCTTATTGCTGAAACTTAAGTCAAGTTTGGTACACTAAAATCTTGAATTCTATGATGATTCATAATATACGAAACATCAATACTTCACTGGTGATTCAGTGAGGGTGCCTGTCGTACCCCATTTTTTGAACAATATCGAGACTCGTTGCACCATAATATAAAGTATTGAAGAGTAAAGTTATTCACACATGGCTCACCTTGGGTGAGCGAGAAGTTGGTGGTGGTGGTGCATCTGGGGATGAAGCCTGCTTTTTTGCCTCTTCCTGCAATTCAGAAGCAATTATTCACAGAGTTAATATATCCATATTCCCAAGAATACAAAAAATTTATCAAACTATCACATATATCGTATGTGATGTTTTGAAAATATAGTTACCTTAGCCATGGACCGAACCCTCAAGGAACCACCATTCCTTCTCTGGCATGGCACGAACCTATCAGGAATCCCTAGCCTCTGATTCACCCTGGACCTGCTGGAAATGCCAGTCACAGGGCTAGCTGGAATAGATTGCATAGCACAAGAAGCAGCCATAATAGCTAATGAGTATGTGAAGATCAGATCCTAATTGCAAAACTACGATCTGGGTTGGTTAGAATGAATTGGACCTAAGAAGGATTCTTTGTGAATCTCCTTAAACTGCTTGAACTATGGTCGGAGTTGGAGTTAAAACTGCAGGTATAGAAGCGATAAGGAGGCGTTTGTTTATATAGAAGGAAGGAGCAAGGATTGTGGGGGATATTTTGGTTCCACGTCATGGTGGTGTAAAGGTCCTAAAGGTCATTGGTTCACGTGGGTTCGTTTGTCCACACATAGGAAAAGTGACAGACGTGTCTCTCATATGGACCAGAAGGAGCCACTCAGTGAATCCGAGGGTATGGGAGGAGTCTTGGAGCCTCCAGCACTTCCAATTGCTTTCCCTTCTGGCAAGGAGTAGAATGTTCTTTTTGGCTTCTAGAACATTGGATGGATGAGACTGAATTTACTAGAAAATTAATTGAAGTTATTTTAAATAATTTTATAGTTTTCAATAAAACTAATATTGATATATTATCTCTTATATAATTTGATCAAAGATCAGTTTATCTATAATGATTTAAAATGTTGGATTTAATCTTTTTTATAATTTGTTCTGTTATTAATTAATCACCATGTCGCAATTTTTATTAAAAAAATATGTAAATACTAATAAAAAACAATTTTATTACTAAACTGAAAAGCTTATTTTAATTATATCTTGAACAATTATATTAAAAGGCTTTATTATATATTTGATTTCTTACATTTTAAAAATGTTACAATCAATATTATTTGTCAAAAATTTGTCAAATTTTATAATTTTTTTTATTATGTGGGAATTCAAAATTGAATATAAACTATTTAATTGCCATATGTTTAAATTGTTGTCAATATATATAGATAATATTAAAAACATAATTTTTGATCATAACATCATCAAAAATCGTTTACAGATGCATTAATTTTACTTTTATAAAAAGATTAAATAATGACGTATTAGAAAGCTTTAAAATAGATTGATCAAATTCAATTATTTGTTAAAATGAAAAAAATAAAAAGTATATCAAAATTATATTAAATTTTGAGACTATTACTAGATTAACTTACTAATTTCAATTTTCAAATACCATGTCAATCTCACCAATGGCGCCTAATGACTATGAAAATGTTAAAAGTATAAGAAAACTATATTTTCAATAAAAGAAAAATACTTAGATTAAAAATATCAAATGATAGTCAAAGTGATAACTAAATAAACTATGGAACCGTTTGGTACATCTTAATTCCAAATTTGGTATTTTCAATATTATAGTATTTGATATAACAATTAAAAATTATTATAAAAATAATACAATTTATATTTTATAAAATTTAACAAAAATTAAAAGTAATATGACGTGAGATCTTATAATTTTAGAATTATTATAAATATCTTGTGTAGATATCCATCATCTCAATCTTTTGATTATTCTATATGATAAGCAATTATCTCATGTGACTCAGATGTAATTTGTATTTATCTTCAATAATTATTTAGATGATAATTGTATCATTATGGAGTTATCTTACAATTGTGTACCACTATTAAAACTCTCTTATCTACTTGTATAAATATCTCCTTATACACGAATGAGATTCACTTTCTTGCCTCTCTCTTACTTCTCTCTCTACTTATAAGTTATTTTGATTATTAACACAATGCCTTACCTCCTTCAAGATCAAACACTTTGTGATGTCAAATACCATTCACTACTTCAAGACTTAAAATGTTGAACCTTGCAAAACTAAAATTCATGGCACTTTGATATTACTGGGAGAAATTACCTATCTTGGGTGTTGGATGCTAAAATCTACTTAGATACAAATAGTCTTGGAGAAACTATCAAATAATGAAATAAAGCATCTAACCAAGATAAGGCCAAAGCTATGATCTTCTTTCGCCACCACTTTCATGAAGGGTTAAAAACTAAGTACCTTACCATAAATACCCACTTGTTCTTTAGAATTCCTTAAAGAAATGTATGAATACTAGAAAATTGTGATATTCCAAAAGTTCGATATGGTTGGATATATCTTCGCTTACAAGATTTTAAAATTGTAAGTGAATATAATTATGCATGATTTAAAATAAGTTCTCAATTAAAGTTATGCAGAGGAAAAATCACTAATGTTGACATGTTAGTAAAAAAACATTCTCCACTTTTCATACATCCAATGAGCTATTGCAGCAGCAATATTGAGCAAATGAATTCAAGAAATATTCTGAGTTGATTTTTTTGTCTTCTTGTAGTGGAACAAAATAATGAACTTCTCATGAAAAATTATGATTTTTGTCCAACTGGCATTGCTCTATTCCCTAAAGTAAATGTAACAACACATGACCACTATGGAAAGATTTAAATTCGAAGTCGTGATTGTGGTCATGGCCGTAGTCATAGTCATGGTCGTGGTCGTAGTCGTGGTGGTTATTCCAATAACATACCTTCCCATCATAAGGAAAAAATAATAAGGCTAAAAATGAAAAGAAAAATGGTGGGCAAAATAAAAACATGTTGAAAATACATGCAATTGCTATGGTGGCAAATGAAATTAGTTACATACTTGTCGTACGTCAAGGCATCTTATTAATCTTTACCAAAAATTTATTAAAGAAGACAGTCCCAATGATAGCTATGTTGACATAACTCATTTAGATGTTATAGATTTTTTTTATTAATCCTGATGAAAAAATTTATCATTTAATTGGTGATGGTAGTGTTCAAAAATAAATTATTTGTATAATTTTTATGACATTAAATATTAGGGTGTTCCTTTTTCTAATACAATTTATTCTTTGAGGTTGTTATTTTCAAATATATTTTATGTACTATTTCCTCATATTAACTATTATTGTTATATTTTCAATCAAGAATGACTATTTTCACGATTGATACCAACATCACTAATAAAGAGATATGCCTTGTCCATAATAACATGACTCACACAATTCTTAAGAATGAATATTTTCTCAATTGATACTAATTATTAATGCAAGAAGTTAATGTTAGTATTGAATGTTTTTTCGATTAATACTAACATCACTAATAAAAAGATATGTCTCGTCCATAGTGGCACGATTCACACAATTCTCAAGAATGAATGTTTTCTCGATTGAAACCAACTACTAATGCAAGAAATTAATGTTAGTACTATATCTGGTAGTATAAAATTAATTGAAGGCTCTATAAGAGCTAATGTAATCTTACTTAGAGGAATGAAATTGCATATTGATAAGGCTTTATACTCATTTAAGTCTCTTAGAAACTTATTAAGTGTAATAGCCATAAATTTAATTAAATTCAAATTAAAGAAAATTTGGAATTAAAGAGAGGATTTTCGAAAATGGAGTTAGGACCTAGTGAAAATAAGTTATTATTTACATGGATTAAATAATTATAAAATAAATATGAAAAATTTACGTTTCGGGGTAAAAATGCAATTTCTTAAAAGTTTCGGGGTTAAAATGTAAATAAGAAAAATTTGCAAGGACCTCCCTCTAAAAGTGAAATTTTGCAAAAAGGTCCCCCGGGATATTTTAAGAGCCTCATCCACTCTGGAAGTTGGTCATTTGCAGATTTTTTCATCTCTCTTCAGAAAATTCTCTCCGAAAATCCTCTAACATCTCTCTAAGATTTCTCCGCCTATGAACTTCAGATTTCGACACCACCACCACCAACAGACTTAGGACGAAGAGTTCTTCAAATCCATCTGATTGGTTTCTGGAGAATTGGCCAGAAATTGGCTGGAAAATTGAAGAGAAAATCGGCCAAAAAGGTAACCCCCGAAACTCCTATTTTTAGTTCTGAAACGCAAAAACTAATACCGTAGATCGATCCAGAAGGCATCGAAACCTTTGGATCTCAAATTTCAGGCCGATCCACCACCGCATGCGCCCCCACGCGCAGCTCCTTAGGCGGCGCGTGTAACGCGTGGCAGCTAGACCTCCTTGCGTTGACCTGCGTTGACCGAGCTCTCGGAGGCCTAATTTCGCAAATCCGGAGTCGTTTTTAAGGTTTTCGGACATTTCAGACTCGATTTTGGGGTTTATTTTACTGAATTTGGATCAGAAACTAGAATTTTAAGAGTGTACAACTTTGTGCTTCAAATTGGTGAGTAGATGATTATTTCTATGATTTGCATATACTCTTCTTGATCTTTAAGCATGTATAAAATTATGATTATGAGATATTGATACTTATATATGTTTCTGAAATGCATTAAAGTTATCTGAATTGCTTACATTTTGAAATGCAGTTCAAGAAGAGTATAATTTTGAAAATAGATTTATGAACTCATGGTGTATATGATTTCACGTGTATTTCTCATTAAATGATAAAGTGAATATTTATGCATGTGAAATTATTTATAAAGTTATATGATTGCCTCGAAAGAGGGCATGTACGTGTGAAAAATCCTGAATGGGAAAATTTATGATAAAATATTTTGTACTGAGACTGAAAGCTCTATTTGACGGGTTATATGGCTTGAGACAATATTGTGAAGGTGGTATTAGTGGTAATGTGAGGAGGCAATAGGGTGATGAACTCACATTCCCTGATTACCTATTGTGACAGTGGTAATGTGAGGAGGCAGAAGGGTGATGAACTCACATTCCTTGTTGATTTATTGAAGTTGTAGTCAGTGGTAATGTGAGAAGGCAGTAGGGTGATGAACTCACATTCCATGATTACCTATTGTGATTGTGACTATGGTAATGTGAGGAGGCAGAAGGGTGATGAACTCACATTCCATGTTTATCTATTGAGTATATTGAAAGTTGTGACATACTTGAGCATTATATAAAAGAATTGATTTTTAATGCATATCATATTTGATGTAAGATCAATTTTTATCATATGTGGTTACAGATATTTGAATGTGATTTCAACTGAGAATATTTTGAAAACGCGGGTCCTATAAGGATGTACTACTAAACGGTAAATTTTGATATGATAAATTTTAATATATGAGTACATCCTTATGTTGATCTGAGAGGTCATAGGAGGTATTATTTGCTCACTGAGTTGTAAAACTCACTACACGTGGTTGATATATTTTTCAGATAAAGACCCAGAATTTGGTCCTGCGGCTATTTGACCGACTAGGTGTCGTACTTCGGTGGTGAGCCTAACTTGTTTATAGGCTCTCAGTGTTTTATATTGTAATATATTTGTACTCTAAAGTTGCTCTGAACGTCACAGGCAGGATCATTGTTTCCGCATTAAACTTGTTATATATATATAGACTTGGCATGTATAATTATTAGTTTTGTATATTTGTAAACGTTTCATAATACTCGGATATGTGATATTGTGAGACTATTTGCAAATGCGTAATAATAAAGTTTATCGGATATTAAAGGTATTCGCATTCCTAAAGTAGGGATGTGACATTAAGTTTCAAGGATATCTACCGAAATTGATACTACATTGAGACAACAAATAAAAAAAATATTGAATATCTTCATATCACAAGAACAACCTTAGGTAACAAACGAATATTGGAAAAGGTATATACATTCTCCTCTTGATTGTACTACACATATATAAATAGAATTGAAATATATGCTATTGCAAACCATAAGTTTGCCAATCATAATAACTTTATTTTTGGCATGACTAGTTATGCCATCCCAAATCAATTATAATGTGAAAAATAATTAAAAATTTAAGTAGACATTCATTGAAGAGTCAACAGATTTTTCAATCGAATAATTTCTCATGTCCTACTTACTCCCAAGAAAAATTGATTAGTCAACCATCACTAGTCAAAATTAGAAGTTAATCTCTCTCAAATTTTTAGAAATGATGCAAGGAGATATTTATGGGCTAATACATCCACCATGTGGATCATGTAGATATTTTATGGTTTTAATCGATGCATCAACTAGATGGTCACATGTGTACTTATTATCATCTTGCAACTTAGCATTTGTGAAATTACTTGTGCAATTGATTAGATTACGAGCACATTTTTCTAATTTTTCAATTAAAAAAATACACCTTGATAATACTGGTGAATTCACTTCCTAAATATTCAATGAGTATTGTATGCCTATTGAGATTGATATTGAACACTTGTAGCACATGTTTATGCACAGTATGGTATTGTAGAATCATTTATTAAATGTAATAACCCTCAACTAATAAAACCTTTGAAGGTTAAGTGCATAAATCATTACCTTTGAAGGTTAAGTACAAATCATTTGAAACAAAGAAAGTTGAGAACAATGTAAAATTTTAGAGTGTTTTTGACTCTTTTTCTGACCTATCTTCACTCATATAAGCATAAATCCCTCATATAAAATCCAAATGAAGTGATTCCAATTTCTGTTGAAAGATAAGACATATATCTACAACTTTAATGTTGAGTACTTTTGCTAATTCCGTGAATCTTATAGTGATAAAAGGCAAAAATCGAAGCACAGTGTGGTCTAGACCTTTGCTCACTATTTTAGGCATAACTCTCTCATATGAACTCCAAATTAGGTGATTCAAGTGGCTACAGAAAGCTAAGAGACAGGGCTACAACTTTCATGTTGGACGTTTTGTCAAATTCGGTCATTTACAGGAGACACTGTAGCCACGAAGCACGGCCGTGCTCCAGGACACGGCCAGGCCGTGCTTCGGGCTGTTTTCTCCGTTTTCTGCAGCCTTCTCCCTCATTTCCTGCATTCCTCCATATCTGAACCCTAGCTTTCTCTCTCTAAAAATTTTTTCTACCTTCTCTCTAAGATATCTCATCATCCGGACGTCCGATTTGAGCAAGCAAGGTACCGTTGGACTCATGGGAAGGAGAGCTACAAATCCCACCGATCAATTTCGCCGGAAAGTCGCCGGATTGTCGCCGGAAAATCGCATGAATAGTAACCTCCAAGGTAAAACTCCGTTTAATCGCGTTTTAGGTTTCGTTTTACCGAATTTATTTCCATAGATAGTCTTAGAATTAGTTTCTATACTAGAATATAGGTTTTTTAGGTTTCGGCGTGAAACGTTTAGGATTTATCTAATTTTCATGTTATGTCTATGTTTTCTAGGTTGTTGAGCCACCACGAGGTGAAATTCTCGTTGTTGGACTCCTAGTACGGTGAGTGGGTTTTTCATACTATAGCGCATGTTTTAAGAATTTGATTTATAACTCTCTCGTATGATTTTAACTAGTTGGAATGTATGCTAAATTGTTTTACCGCTTTGGAAACCAATATATTCCAACCATGTTAGAAATTATAAATTTAAATCCTAGTTGAACTCTAGGTATGCAGGGCAAGCATCTAGGCTGATAATTCTCCATTTGAGCTAGATTTATAGAAATGCGAACTTAGTCATAGAAATGAACTAAGTTAGCCATGAAATGATTTGATGCATGATGAGCATCTATGTGACGTCTACGGACGATATGTTTAAAGGGAAAGTTTATGATGATAAAGGTCTCCATGGGAATTCATGGATGAAATATATTTTAGAACGGAATTTTATGCATGAAAAGAGCTAGATGGAGAATTATAGCTTTATTTTAAAGTTATTGAAATGTTTTACTTTAAACTCTTTGAATAGCATATTTCATATGTTTTCTATTGGAGGGACCCTTTTAGATCACTGTTAGCTAGCCGCAGGTAGTGCTAGCCCTGGTGCACCATGATCATGTTAAGGCTTCGGCCTAGGATACTGTGACGGGCATATGATTGCCTAAGACACAGGGATTTAGGGTTGACTTATGTCTTCGCCTACAGTGATTGCCATACCCATTGCTATGTGCTTGGGGAAATTTAGGGTGGACTTATATCTACGCCTACAGTGATTACCCTACCCTTGCTGTGTGCTTGGGGGAGATGATAGATCTGTTAGGAAAGACCTCCAATAAACTGATGCATTTTTCTTAAAGATTAAATATTTTTAAACAAGCTCATTCATCATTGTTATTGCATAAATATCTTCATTTATTACTTACCATGCATAATTGATTTGCTTACGGGTATTGATTTAATCCTGTTTTATCTTTTGAACACACATTTGAACTGTTTAGCATTCTTTCAATAAATTATGGTTAAATGCTTAATGTTTCTATTATTATCTTTACATTTGAATTTCAATTATTAAACCCATTGCGAAACACTCGTGCTTGGTTTGCCCTGTTTCAGTTATAGTATGATTTACTCATTCACTGAGATGTGGTAATCTCACCCCTCTTTTGTTTCCTCCCCACAGATAGTCAAAGAGACTTTGATCCAGCTACAGCTTCGTAGGAGGCTGAAGATAGTGTTGGTGAGCCCCAGTTTGGGCAAGGCTCTTTTGTACTATTTGTTTAGTTTAGTTATGTCTAGAGTATCTCCATGAACATACAGACAGGATCCTCGCTTCTTTCGTATTTTGATGTGTTGTTTGAAAAAATGGTTTTATATTTTACAATAATGTTGGTATTATGAGGCCTTGGGCCAAGTTGAATCACATGAATATTATGAGGCCATGGGCCAAGTTGAATCAGAATGTTGGATTCATGAGATATCATGATATATATATATATATATATATATATATATATATATATATATATATATATATATATATATATATATATACATATATACAGTATTTTCTGATATTGGATGTGGCATATGTGGCCAGTTATATTTATTATGTACTCTGGATTGTGTGCTGGATGTTTGTGCATGCTATATGTTAGGCTTGCGGCTAGGGGAAACCCTTATGTCGTGCCGGTCATGTGTTCCATCATTTGGGGCCGTGACATTAAACGTCTGAAATCAATTGCAAAACCATTACTTATGAAGTCAAAACATTCAATATCCACTTGTGGACATGCAATCTTACATGCCGCATCATTAATTTTATAAGGTCAACAAGTTATTATGAATACTCTCAATTACAAATGATTTTTTGTCAAGAATCAAATATTTTTCATCTAAAAATTTGTAAATGCACGTTATATGTCCCTATTACTCTACCACAACGCATTAAGATGGGTTCTCAAAGAACATTGGAAAAATATATTGGATATTAATCTCTTTCTATAATAAAGTATCTTGAACCATTAACAAGAGATTTATTCACAGTTCGATTTGCTGATTATCATTTTGATGAATTTGTTTTCCCAATATAAGGGAAGAAAAAAATTAGCTAGAAAAAGAAATTAGTTGGTATGAATTATCACTAACTTATCATGATCTTCACATAAAAAAATGTGAATTAGAAGTTTAAAGGATAATTCATTTACAAAATTTAGTCAACTAATTGTCAGACACAATTATTAACTTAAAAAGAGTTACTAAATCACATATATCAGCTGTTAATGCTCTAATTAAAATTGATGTCACTGTCGAACAATCTATTATTACAAATAAGTTTGAGACCTGCATAAAGTATGGTAGGCCCATTGGTTTCAAAGATAAAAATTCTCGAAAAGTAAAATGAGTTAAGAATCAAGATGGTCAAATTAATGATTTAACAACTCCAAAAGAGTCTTTAGAAGAGTCCCAAAACATAATTAATAATTTAGTTTCAGAAAAAACTCAGGTACCTGAAATTTGTGAAAATGAAGAGATCTCAATTAATTATTTTATGAATAAAATATGATGGAACTGACAAAATGTCAACGTTAACAATGATTTTGCATACAATATAGCGTGCGATGTTTTGAATGATAATGAGAATCATGAACCAAACTCTATTTAGAAACACAGAAAAAGAAATGATTGGCCAAAATGGAAAGACACAATTGAAGCTGAGTTAAAATTGCTTGAAAAGAAAAAAAAAATTGGACGTGTAGTCTGTACATTTGAAGATGTAAAACCAGTTGGATACAAATGATTCTTTGTGTGACAACAAAATAAGAATAATGAAATTGTGAGATATAATACAAAATTTGTTGCCCAAGGATTTTTGCAAAGACTCAAAATTGATTTTGATAAAACATACTCACCTATGGTGGATGCAACTACTTTTTTATATTTAATTAATATGGCAGTACGTGAAAAACTCAATTTGCGTCTAATAGATATTTTTATAACCTATTTGTACAGCTCACTTGATAATGATATCTATATGAAACTCCTTGAAGGATTTAAATTTTCTAAAGCACACAATTCAAGCTCTCGAGTAGACTACTCAATTAAATAAAATAAATTACTTTATATCTTAAAAAAATCTGGGTGCATATGATATAACCGCCTTAGTGAATATTTGTTGTAAGATAAGTATAGAAATGACCCAATTTGTCCATGTATTTTTATGAAAAGAATTTGGAAGCGAGTTTACCATAATTGTTGTTTATGTTGATGATTTGAATCAATAATAATAACATAAAATGGGCGGTAAAATCATCCATTAAAAAATAAAATAACAAGAAAATAACAACAGAGGGACAACAAAGTCATCCTCTAAAAAAGAAAATAATAATAAAATAATAACAGATTGGCTATAAAGTCATCCTCTAAGAAAGAAAATAACAACAAAGAGGTGACAAAACTATCCTCTAAAAAAGAAAATAAAAAAAATAGAAAAAATAACAATAAAGGGGCAACAAAGCCATCTTCTAAGAAAGAAAATAACAAGAAAATAATAATAGAGAGGCGGCATAGCCGTCTTCTCAGAAAAAAAATAACAAGAAAATAACAGCAGAAGGGCGACAAAGCCATCCTCTTAAAAAGAATTAACATAAGAAAATAAATAAGAAAATAAATACAACATCAAATATAATTATTAAAATTAAGAATTAGATAAATTATTATTTTCATACCAAGAATTTTACTCTTTCACCTTAGCATTGTGAGATTAGTTCTCTATAATCAAGGTAAGAAAGCAAAATAAAAGATGAAGAAGCATGATAATATTATGAAAGAAAGTAAAGACACAAAATATCTAAAGAGATAAAAATATTACAAGTACTTAGAACTCCAACAAAATTTTCTCAAACTTACTCTCCAACCTTCTTCCTACCTCTCTAGCTCACAAGATGTCTCTATTTATAGACACAACAAGAGGGTAGGTGACAAAAATGGTGGGTAGCAAATTGCACTAAAGTTGACAAGTTGTATTGCATTATGTGCACCAAAAGTAATCATGAGATTCCTCCTTGATATCTACCAAATCTACTAATCACATCAACATAAAAGTTGTTGATATTTTTATTATCTTTCCATCCATATAAATTGTGAATAAATTGGATACTTAATTTCTGAATAATGGCCAAAACACTACAGTATGGTTGGGATAAACTGCAATAGCAAACATATTCTTTTCTAACCCCATTTTGGCCCTTTTAATATCCGTATTTACTGATCACATGAACATGAAATTTTTAGAAAATTGTGTCATCTACTTACCCACCAAATTTCATATGTATTTTCTAAAATAGAGCCCAAATACTACAGTAAAATTGGGCTGGACTGCAACAGTAAATAACTTTTGTTCTAGCCTATGTTTGGCCCTTTGAATGTCTGAATTTGCTGACCACATAAACATAAAAATTGTATGAAATTATGTCAACTATTTATCTACCAAATTTCGTATGTATTATATACTTATTTTTTAAGATACAGTCAAAATACTATAGTAAGATTAAGTTGAAAAGTAACCAGCAAACAGATTTTTAACATTGGATGTTCTGCCTTGAATCTTTATGTTTCAATTCTTTTAGAAATGTGGTCATAAATCAAGATTGAATTGATGCATATATCCATTAAGATGCGTCTCAAGAGTCAAAAAGATAATGCTCCTTACTCTGCCATCCTTAATGAATTTATTTTATCTGCTTTATTTATAGACATCATTCCCAAAGAATTATAATTTAGCTTTGATTCCTCAAATTGAGTCTATTTTCTATTCTTCTCTCCAACTATAAAAGATGCACAAAATTAAAGATAAGTATAAAAAATAAATGCTTAAATATGATAAAAAGATAAGATGAAATTATTTAATTTATAAGTATAAAACTTACTCATCACCATGCAGGGTTTTATCGTAGATTCGTAAAAGATTTTAGCAAAATCTCCAGACCTTTGTGTAATTTATTTACTAAAGATGCACATTTTATCTTTGATAAAGAATGTCTTTAAAATTTTGAGAAGCTTAAATTCTTACTCATCTATGCACCTATCATTAGACCGCCCAATTGAAATCTTCCATTTGAAATAATGTGTGATGCCTCCGATTATGCAATTGGAGTTATTTTTGGTCAACGTCTAGAAAAAATTTCTTATGTAATATACTATGCTAGTAAAAATCTTAATGATGCTCAATTGAATTATTGTACGACAGAAAAAGAGTTACTAACTGTGGTATTTGCTCTAAAAAAGTTTAGATCTTATTTATTAGGATCTAAAGTTATAGTCTTTACAGATCATGTTGTGCTTAAGTATCTTTTCTCTAAGAAATATGTTAAAGCATGCTTGATAAGATGGATACTATTGTTGCAATAATTTAATTTAGAAATTCAGGATAAGAAATGATCTAAAAATGTTGTGGCTGATCACTTGTCTAGACTTATAGTTGAATCGGATGACAATAACTTGCCTATCAGAGACTCATTTTCAGATGAGCAACTCATGTCTATTTCTCAATTACTTTGGTTTACTAGCATTGCTAATTATCTTACCACAAGTCAAATGCCTACACATTGGAGTAAGCAAGATCGGGTAAAAATTTTAGTTGAAGTAAATTCTTTTGGGAAGATCCATACTTATTTAAGTATTGCCCTGATCAAATCATTTGAAGATGTATTCCTGAGAGTAAGCAATATAATGTTATATTTTTTGTCATGATCATGTATATGGAGGTCATTTTAGTGCTAAAAAAACTGCTATAAATGTTTTGCAATGTGGCTTCTATTGGCTATCACTGTTCAAAGATGCCTATTTGTATTATAGTTCTTGTGAACGTTGTAAAACATTGGGCAGTATCTCATGCAGGAATATGATGTCTTTCACTCCCATTCTTATTGTTGATATATTTGATGTCTGGAGAGTTGATTTCATGAGTCATTTTCCTAATTCTTTTGATAATTTATACATCCTTGTTGCTGTGGATTATGTGTCAAAATAGGTAGAGGCTCTTGCATGTAAAATAAATAATCACAAGATTGTGGTGAAATTCTTGAAAGAAAATATTTTTTCAAGGTTTGGCACACCATGGGCTATCATTAGTGATGGGGGGAAACATTTTTGTAATAGGCATTTTGAACAGTTAATGAGGAAATATGGCATCACACATAAAATTGCTACCTTATACCACCCACAGACTAGTGGTCATGTTGAGATTTCAAATAAGGAAATTAAAAACATTTTGAAAAAAATGATTAACCAAAGTAGGAAAAATTGGTCTTTGAAACTTTCTGATTCTTTATGAGCTTATCATACTGTTTTTAAAACTGCTATTGGAATGTCTCCTTACCAACTTGTGTATGGTAAGGCCTATCATTTACCTGTTGAATTAGAACATAAAGCTTATTAGGTCATCAAACAATTTAATTTTACTCTTGACAAAGCAAGTTCTCACAGGAAGCTTTAACTCAATGAACTAGAAGAAATAAGGAATGATGCATATGAAAATACAAATTTGTATGAGGATTGAATGAAAGTTTTTCATGACAAAATATTTTAAGAAAATCATTTAATGCAGGTCAAAAGGTCCATTCTATATAACTCTCATTTGCATTTATTCCTAGGAAAATTATGTTCTCGATGGTCAAATCCATTCATTTATTTGTACTGTTTATCCACATGGTGCAGTTGAGATTAAAAATATAAAAAAATAGTGATGTGTTTAAAGTCAATGGCCAAAGACTGAAATCATTTTTGGAATTGCGCAACCCAGAGGTAGATGAGACATATTTGCGTGATCTTGTCTACCAGAATTGATTTTCTTCCTTTTCCATAACTTGCTGCTACACACGCTATTTAGGTGAGATTTTTCTTTATTTAGTTTGCATTATTTTGTTCTTTGTTATCTTCTTTTAAATTGCTATTGTTTTCTAGCTTCTGTTG